>OY829326.1:2014808-3361041 GCA_963691655.1 Toxonevra muliebris
TAATGTTTCTCGAGTATGTTAAATACAGCCAAGGTTATCTAAGTTCTTGTCAAATGCAAAAATTCCAAAGTACCTCATACGAATTTCAAATACAAAGCAAAATGCAAAAAGTAAACGAATACAAGCAACAAAACGAGACGCAATTAATCGCCTATCGCCACTTGAAGATTTCTGTCGATTTCTTCTGATATTATTTATATATTTATTAATTACACGGTGGACGCAGTAGCACGTAAAATTTTAGAGTTTCTCTTGTTCAATAATTCACTATGGAATTTCTATTTATAGAATAGGAGCACTGAGAGCGGTTGATGAATATAGTGACAAAACAAAAGAGAGTGATGATCGCACAAATATCCGTCACTATTACCACACTCGCCAAACGAGAACTTGCAACTAAAATGTAATGTAAAATGTAAATGTGTGATGACGAGTGGATGCACGATTATGAAGTTCTTTGATTCTAAAGCAAATTATTCATAAGTTCGATAAGGAACATTTTACACACATTTTATTCAACGAAACCAAAAAAATTGGGTGAAATTATAATTGAAGAAAATTTAATTTTAAAATAGCTTGATTCATGATTGTTCAAAACATCATTGTCACATAACTGTGGCAACGCTGGAGGCAGTTATCTGGCATTTGCTTTTGCTGTTTTTCTTTTGTTTCTTGCCTGTTTCCCAGTTATTCATTAAAAAGTAAAATAGTTCGTTTCTGCAAGTGGCCCCAATATCATATAATTTGCTAATTTAATGTGAAATTCAAAAAAATTGCTTTTTTGGAATTGAAAAACTTTTGCTTTCGACGAATATTACAAAGTGAGTACAAACTTTTATATGGACCCATTCGTCATTTGAGCGAGAAAAAGAAACATCTGCGTTTATGCTTTCTGTTTTGTAGGTGTGTGTCAAGGACGTTCAAATTTACGTTGAGGGACATTGAGCACACAAGCAATAAACAATATATATACAAATAAAAGCGTGCAGCGATGATTCACGTTGGTGAAAACTCATGGAATCTGCGGATTTTTATCACAGATCTACAAGTAGAGAAAAGACTTCGTGTGCGTGGTGACCAGCACATCGGGGCCATTATGCTGCAGCTTGTCGATCCGGAAAACCCCAAAGATTGGTCAGACCACGCCCTATGGTGGCCTGCCAAAAATATTTGGCTTTCACGTACACGTTCAACGCTGGATCAAGTGGGTGTTCAGGCGGATTGCTTGCTCCACTTTACGCCCATGCACAAGATACTGCGCATTCAATTGCCAGATTTGCGCTTTCTCGATTGTCGCGTTGACTACTCCGTGAAGACTTTCGCTGCAGTGGTAAATCTTTGCAAAGGTCTTGATATTCGATATCCGGAAGAGTTATCGCTGTGCAAGCCACTTGAGCAAGAGCACCTTAAAAAAAATTTCTCCAAGTTTCCTCAAAAGGTAATACCGGTTGCAGAGTCAAATGGCACTACATATCTGCAACCGGCTCCCGACACTAATTCTTTCATCCCGATCAATTCGACATACAATGCAGGAAGCAATGGAAGCCTCGATAAAACGCTCAACGGTAATTTCCTATGTGCTCCTGTTTCATCGTATGCCACTACACCACGTCGAACGCCAAATGGTACAGCAGTTGGTACCCCAATCAGTTCGCCCACAGGGACTTGGAAACATAGCACTAATGGGTATGCAACATTTGATTCGTCATCAAGTCTTGGTGACTTTCAAGAAAATCTGGCTGCCTCTCCGAGGTCTCCCAGCCCTGATGTTCGGGCTCGTCTAGTGCGCCCACGTTCACTTGTCGAAAAAGCACGCATGAATGTTGGCTGGCTCGATTCATCGTTATCCATTATGGAGCATGGTATCCGCGAATACGATACTCTTTGCTTGCGATTTAAATATTTTACTTTCTTTGATTTGAATCCCAAATACGACCAAGTGCGTATTAATCAACTGTATGAGCAGGCCAAGTGGTCAATTTTAAACGAAGAGCTCGACTCCACTGAGGAGGAGTCGCTAATGTTTGCTGCTCTTCAGTTCCAGGTTAATCAACAAACTGAAGCCCACCCGCCCGGTTTAGATTCGGGTATTGATTCATCCAGTGTAAGTAACGGCGGTGGCGACGACGATATCGATTCGGCTCTCAATGAGTTACAAATAACACTCGAAGGTCCCAACGCAAATATCGAGAGTGGCAATATCACCAAGATACCCGAATTGTCGGATTACTTGCGTTTCCTGAAGCCACGGAAGTTTACACTGAAGGGATACAAACGTTATTTCTTCGCTTACCGCGACCTCCACTTGCATTTGTACAAGAGTGCTGAAGATTCACGTCGTGGTGCTCCAGAACTTACCATCAATCTGCGTGGCTGCGAAGTTACGCCTGATGTAAATCTAACTCAAGGAAAGTTTGCAATTCGACTAGAAGTGCCTCCTGAAGGTTGTAATGGACCCAACAGCGAAGTATGGGTACGTTGCGATGCAGAAGAACAATATGCCAAATGGATGGCTGCTTGCCGTTTGGCGGCGAAGGGACGCTCGCTCGCCGACAGTTCATATGAAAGCGAAGTGACCAGCATTCGTTCCTTGTTGAACATGCAGAAACCTATGCAGGGTGCAGCCACAAACATAGATCCACGTTGCATCGACACAGTTGACTATCTGTCGCCTAAAATGATGCGAAAATTATCACACAAAGCAGCGCAACGTATATTGGAAGCACATGCCAACGTACGCAAACTGGAATTATTTGATGCCAAGTTGAAGTACATACAGGCGTGGCAATCGTTACCTGATTTTGGTGTAACACTGTTCATAATTAAATTTGATGGCCACAAGAAGGAAGAGTTACTAGGAGTGGCGCACAATCGCATTATGCGTATGGACCTCAATAGTGGAGACCACATAAAAACATGGCGTTACAACACAATGAAGGCCTGGAATGTTAATTGGGGTAAAAAATGTATGATGATTCAGTTCCATGATGATACCGTAGTCTTTTCATGCCAATCGGCTGATTGCAAAGTGGTGCATGAATTCATCGGAGGATACATCTTTATGTCGATGCGGTCGAAAGAAAACAACCAAACACTCAACGATGAAATGTTTCACAAACTAACAGGTGGATGGGTATAATTATATCATTGCAGTGAGGAATATAAAGGAGTGCCTAGCACAAATTATTTTTAAAGTTTAAAGTGAATTTTAATCTTATTGTACAAAGAACGCAAACGTTATTCGATTAACTAATCCAATCTAATCGCTCTAATTCTTAAGGTTGTTAATATTTAACATAAGAAGTTATTAAAGAAAAAATTGATGTCCTTCGGAAGTTAGGTATGCTGATAATACACCAATTTATCCATTTTACAACACATATATTTTAATACTTATATACAGTACACCGCCAAACCATTAGAAACACCACAAATTTTCTCTAATTTTATTTGTAAATGCAGTGAGTGAGTTTTAACAGTTTTAAAAAGATATTGCTAAACTTTTTTTCGGGAACTGTTTTCTAGTGCCAATTTGGGACTGATTAGTCAAGTAATTATGAGGAGTTTTAACCTTACCATCTTACCATGAGCCTGTCCTTCGAGAAGATGTTATTGTTTGAAAACTTTGTTGGTTTTAATTCTATAAAGATAATAGACTACAAAGGTTTTTACACCAACAACACATTGTGGTAAGATGAAATTGTACTAATCAAATAAAAGTGAAACTATTTTTTTTAAGTCGTCTCTTTACGGCTACGTAGATCCTTGAAGACATACATATGAAGTGAGCTGAAAATGCAATTGTTTAGAAACATCTATGCACTTATGGTGCAAATAAAAAAAAAAAATTTGGAAGCCAAAGCGAAAACTTTTTTTATACAAAAACGAATCCTTGGATTTTTAAAAAAGTTAACTAAATTTCCGCAGTAAGAATAAACTTTTCCTTTATTACTTGACAAATCGGTACCAAATTGTCACCAGAAAACAGTTCACGAAATAAAAATTTTGGCAAAATCTTTTTAAAACTGTTAAAACTCACTGCATTTACGAACAAAATTAAATGAAAGTTCTGGTGTTTCTAATGGTTTGGCGGTATACTGTATTTATACAATTGAAACTTATTACCCCCAACGAATTAAGTTTTATATTGAAGTTTATAAAATATACGCCTTCGAGCAATGTTAAGAATTATGTATCCCTGCAACTAGCTTTTTACATTTTGCTTGCTTTGTGTCTGGACATGTATGTATTAACCAAATTTTAACAAAATTTATTTAAATAAATACTTATTTTTCTAAAATTTATGTTTCTCACGTTTCCTCTCTTAGAAATTAGATGTTCTATTAGAATTCAATATCACTACATACTGGAGCTTTTGTTTTTGAACTAAATTCCCCGGTTTTTCGGCTTACCTAGATTGAAATATGCTCTATTCAGTGGTCTACTATATAAGACGATTGGGCTTAAATTGACGAAAATAGCATTTTATGAAGTATTAAGTCCGCAACGTTTCTGGAGGAAAAAAATTGTATTTTATGCTCTCCTGTAAAATTTACATTTTATAACATAATACGCTTTTGCTCTGAAGTATGGATATATTTGAAGTAAAAACTAATTTATTATGTTTTTTGCAGCAGTATCTTCTGCTACAGAGTATTGTGGTTAAGTCCAAAAGTATGTTGTACGGAAGATTTCACTATAAAGTGATGAACCCATAAACATTCTCAGTCGCAAAAATAACCAAGGTGTCTTATGCTTTGTTATACAAATATGTTCAAAAATTAGCTAACTGCACAAAAAAGGCCTGAACACTGATCTCGATCACATTTTTCATGCCGCATAGTGCTATCGGTAAGTTTTTTTTTTTTTGAAGTGAAACTTTTCTTTTGTCCTAGAGTAAAACCAACCGGATGTGACGTCGCGCGTAAGTTTGCAATGCGACATAATTTTTTTGAGCAATGTGCATGAGGGGCTAACTATCAATATTCCGTAACTTAATTCACGAGCAAACTATATAATAAACGATTCATAAATAGTTTTAATTCAATATAAAATATTAATTGCACACACACACACGCCTATGGCAGAAAGAGCAATGTGTAGCGTCGCCATCTTAAAGTTTATGGCCGTTATACATTTCACATACAGATGGCGCAAATGTCCAAGGAATTACATGAAGATGTTGCACACAAAAAGAGTTCGCTACAATTGTCATCGACATTACCGGTACAGAGTTTAAATTTTTGTTCTAGCATAAATCCCAAAAAAAAAATTGGTTGTGTATTAACGAACACAAGGCAGAAGTGAAACTTTTTGTAAACTAAACGAAACACAAGCAAATGAAATTAAAAAACACAAGCCAATGAAGTAAAAAATTTAGCGATTGAAAAATTTCATTTGCTTGTGTTTCGTTTAGTTCACAAGAAGTTTCACTTCTGCCTTGTGTTCGTTAATACACAATTTGGTTTTTTAATTTTTTTTATTTGACCTGATTCAAAAAATTAAAACAAAAATTTTATTTGTCATCTTTTCTATGTTTTGTATTAGTTAATTCTTTGGGTTTATACTACTGTGTATTATGAAGCAACGTGGTCGCTACTATTTTAACTTATAATGAAGACAAATAACTACTAATATTTCATTTTATATTTGTATCTGCAAATAACTGAATTAAAACTAATAAATATCATTTATTTCCACATTTCATACAAATGTTTAAATTCTTCACATATAAAATGCATGTAGTTTCCACCGCTCTCTTTAAAAATTTTACTTGTGACGACCAGTGCTGTCGAAGGTACTCCGATTGGAGTATTCGTACTCCGCTCAAATCTCAATCCTCCTGTCCTCCCCAATCGAAAAAAATCCTCCTATTTCATATTCTGGAATTTTAGGGTTGTATGCTAAATAAAAGCAAATCAAACTAAATGTGTTCTGTTGGGTTATTATCGTTTCTGTCTGTGAAATATTTGTTACTATCAATAGCTCTATTTTATTTATCGCTGGGTTACTGTCTAAATTCAAAACTTCGTGTTCCATTTCCAGAAGTTTTTGCTTGGTTTGTGCATATTATGAGGTGTATGCATTTATTTATATTGAATATTGATAAATGACATAAAAAATATTTAATATAAAAATCCACATTTCATATGAGGTGCAATGTTAATTTTTTTTCACAATATGTTTATTTTGAAATTGCTGTAATGGCTTATCTTCGTCAATTGTCGCAAAAACAACAAAACCACACGATTCTTCTTTTTATTCTTTGCTTCGGTTTTCTGTTACAATCTGATTTTAACATGAGGTGGCAGTGTTAATTCTTTTGTACATGTTAAATTTCATATAGCGCTGCTACGATAACATGTAAACAAACAATTTTTGTATTTATTTTACATATATACATATAAATTATACAAACATACCGTCGCCTGACAATTGATTTGGCGTATAGGCATAGGAATACTTATACACATACGCCAAATCAATTCTCAAGCGACGGTATGTTTGTATAATTTATATGTATATATGTAAAATAAATACAAAAATTGTTTGTTTACATGTTATCGTAGCAGCGCTATATGAAATTTAACATGTACAAAAGAATTAACACTGCCACCTCATGTTAAAATCAGATTGTAACAGAAAACCGAAGCAAAGAATAAAAAGAAGAATCGTGTGGTTTTGTTGTTTTTGCGACAATTGACGAAGATAAGCCATTACAGCAAATACAAAATAAACATATTGTGAAAAAAATTAACATTGCACCTCATATGAAATGTGGATTTTCATATTAAATATTTTTTATGTCATTTATCAATATTCAATATAAATAAATGCATGCACCTCATAATATGAGATGTAGAATTATTTATAATATTTTCTTTTTTATTTCCCTTATCAATATTAATGTAATATTTAAATTTTTTCTTAAATAACTACATTTGTAGAAAATAATAAAATAAAAATAATAAAACAAGAAGAAATAAATAAAAAAATGTCTTGTTTACATGTTATTGTATCAGCGATATATGAAATTTAACATGTGCAAAAGAATTAACATTGCACCTCATGTTAAAATAAGAAGAAGAGTTTTGTGTTCTTGTTGTTTACCCGAATAAATCATTACAGCGATTTTGAAATTAGCATTTTTCATATGAGGTGCATGTTAAAATCGTATGACCACGGCAGAGACGTCGATAGATTTAACAGTGATAAGAAAAATTAACATTTTGATAAGAATAAATCATGTTAAAAATATGAGATGCAATGTAAAATCGTATGGGCCAAAGCATTTAACATCTCATGTTAAAAATATGAGATGTTATGTGAGAAACTACATGAGTGCAGTTATTTTATATTTGAAAAATAATGTAAACAAAGAAATTGCAATTGGAAACAAAGAAAAAAACTAAAAAAAGTATGAAATTTAAAATTTTCAATCAAAAAATTTTAAATTAAAATCTATGCGCGTTTTTGGATTGCCTTTTTTTTTCTCCCATGTAATAATACGCAAAGATTATAATAATTTTTTGTAAGTTTTCATTTCTTCATTGTTTATGAATTTATTGAATTTCATAAAATCAAAGCAGAAAAATATATTCAAAAGTATCTACATGCATGTGCATAACAAAAAAGAAATCAATCAAAATACATAAAATCAAAACAAAACGTTTGCATATTTGTATATAAAGAATGTTGAATGTTATTTGCCAAAAGAAATGTAAAATAATTGTTCTATCAAACACCTCCAACCCATCCGCTCATACCTTTTTGTCCGGTGGACCGGTTGCCAACCGTTGCGTTCGCTTCATCGGTATGGCACCTCATAAATGGTTTCTAGCTTTTTACTTTCCAGATTGGAAAAGAGCGAAGTGCGACCTCTTTGCAATCTATACTCTTTGGTTTGTGTTAATGTTTGAAATTTTTGACAATTGAAATCAATAGCAGAAAAACCGCGTAAAAGTAAGTTTGCATTTTTAATTAATATCAATAAATTAGTAATAAATTTATATATTTGATAGATTTTGAACTGGAAGAATTTTGGTGTGAAATTTTTCATTTAAAGAATACTGGAAGAATTTTGGTGTGAAATTTTTCATTTAAAGAATGCTTTAAAAAAAATATTATCAAAACTGGAAAAATTTTTTGGGCCAATTTTAAGCAGTGGCAAATAGAATTTTTTCTCAATTGACTCTAATAAAAGACAAAAAACGAAATTGTTTGCTGGCTGCAACTTTTAATGCAGTAATAGTTGGTAAAGAAATGCGACAAATAAATGATGCCTCGATTAAATGGTCCCTTCGATTAAGCTGGTTCAATATACCACAAATAACATTCTATTTTTACGGAAAATAAATAGGTTTGTTGCAGTTTTTACTCTTTATTATAGAAATTCGATACTTGCACACCTCGATACTTGCGACATAAAATTTTTTTACATTACGTACTCATTACTTGCGACATTTTAAAATTTTGCGAAACTTTTTATCTTGTCTTTGAATACTGCCATTTTTACTTTCTATTAGACTGAATAAAGTTCGTAAAGTAAGTGTAAGAACTAACGACGTGGTGCACAATACTAAAAAAATTACACCGGAGGAAACTATATCAGCAATCAATATTGGCTTGGAACGTCGAAACAAAGCAACGCTTCCTTAGATGATGTTGTGATGCTGCAGAGCAGTGTAGTACTGAACAAGCGAGTCCGCACCAAACAAACATAAGTAAAAAATTTATTTAATCGAAACTTATTATACTAGTGTATTGAATTAAAATATTAAAAATAATAGATTTAAATTCTAAACAAATGTGTGTAATTTGTATGAAAAACAAAAACTCGGTACTTGTGACTATCTCGAAACTTGCACCGAGCTTGGTTTTTATTACATTCAAGAATAAAGTTTCTACCGTAAATGCAAATAGTAAATTTATTTTGTATCATGACTCCCGCTATTATATTTCAATCCTCTTGCATCCCTGAAGAAAACGGCTGTATATTTTTAACGTACCTGTGTTAGTAGCACAGCTGATTTACTAAAAAAAATTGTTATCAGGAAGTAACTAGCAAAAAAAAATGAGGACGCCACGAAAGGTTTGGCAGAAAAATCTCTACGGGAATGCCGACTACGAAGACAATTATACAGATCCAAGTTTCCTCAAAGAATTACGCACCAATTTAAATGTGCGTTTCTTCAACTTCGGGGAAGCTGTGCGTGGAGTCACATTGCTGAACAACCAAATCTCTTGTATAACCGGATTCTTAATACTCTTCTACATGCTGTATAGTGACCGTGCCACTCCCACCGGTGTACTACTGCCAAGTGGTTTGATTACAGCTATTGGCTACATTTTCTACCGAGGCAGGGCTGCACAGATGCTGCAACATGTCGTTGAAGACTCAAAGACGCTGCTTACCGTGCTGCTGTTTGGTTATCTATTCGCGCCATTGTTGCACACACTCACTGATGCCATCAGCACTGATACAATCTTTTCGATGACATTCTTTGTAATGGTATTAAATTTAGTATTTTTCGATTATGGCCTCAATGTGGCGATGGTATCGAAGGCGCTTTCACTGAATGCGGCGATATTTGGTGCGATTTGTTTGGCTTCACGCCTCTCTACATCGTATCACGCATTTGTTTTACTTGTAGAAGCGGCGGTGTTTTTCGTGTTATATCCAATACTCACATCTGTTTATTGGAATTGGCTCTTCCTATTACCAATTTTTGGAGTCTGTTGCTATTTCTTGCTCCATATATCGCAAACCGTATTGTGCATTTACGTTTTATTCACGGCGTTCATTAATTTCATCTGTCCTGGAATATTCGTTGTGCATCAGCGTCATAAACACAACATACACGGTCCATGGGATGAGGCAATTGTTGAGGAGAATACCAATACAAATACAATCGTCGAGAAATTGTAGCATATATATAGAAAGTTTAAATTTTCATAGATGGCCAGTCGTTAAAACAAATGGCAATAATTTTAGACTGAATGTACATTATAATAAAAGTAAATAAAGTATTGATAACATATAATAGGTCTGTCGACCTACATAAAATTGTTGAAAATTGTTAATAGCTTTTATTAGCAAAGTGTTCACGTACTCGACAGCTTTCAATGAGAGAGAAAAATGAAAGCTTACGAATGTGTGAAACGTCAACAATTTTGTGTTAAAGTTGTGGTTTGGAAAATGTAACTATTTTTGAATGCGAGTGTGCCACACAAAATTATTTCAAAAAATTACTCTTTAAATTAAATTGTAAACGGCACAATATTTTTAAGCGCTAATTGTGAAATAATGGATCTGCTGTTTAATTGAAAGTTTTTAATAGTTTGTTAACGTACTTTTTACCACGTTTATATCAACTCGCTTTCACTGGTGTCTGTTCGGTACAAATTTTGCAATTGATTTTAAACTAACTTCCCGATGAGCTAGAGACTTGAAATTTTAAATATAGTCCAGAACTGGAAGACAATGCAATATGACATATCTAAAATATGTATAACTATAATAATATTTAAAATATTAGCATCGGAAGTTTTTCAATTTTTTTCATTGATTAAAACATTGCTTTAACGGGAGTAGAATATATGGATATGTGTATATATTAGTGTCCGACCCAAGGTGATTTTATGGCCGAAGCCGAACTTCGGCCATTCATCTAACCTTCGGCCGAAGACCGAAGGATTTTTAAAATATTAAAAATAAAAATCTGAAAGTACATTTTTTCTACCTATGTATTTGCAAACATATATCAACAGAAAAATATAAATAGTAGATACTCCAAATAAAAAGCTGACCAGTAGCACTACATAACTCTTCACTGTCGAAGGAGCTGACAAATATTATTTATTTCAAGTATCATTTAAAAATTTGTTTACGTCAAAATATACAGTTACATCGACTATATATCTGTAGAACGACTGTCGTTCAACGAAACCTGTGTCAAAAAGAAAGTTGGCCGATGGTTGCCATGATTCTGCTTATCTGAAATCAAAGATTGAATCAGCGTATTAATCAATAGACCTGTAGCCGGAACCAGAATTAACTCTCTAGTTCCCAAATTTTTGACTGATTTAAAAAAATTGGGATTGATAAATTTTAATGTAAAAAGCATAAATCTGATCTCAAAACCCTTAAAAATTTAATGGGCGTGGTTTTATGAAGCCGGAAAAGTTGAACGCCTAAAAGTATTTGTTGAATAAACTTTTTATCAATTTTTTTTAAATAACTAAATATTTTGTATAAAAAATTTATATTTCTAGGTACTCTAGTTTTTTTATCTGGCTAGTATAACAGGAAGTATTTTATTTATTTTTTTTGACAAATTTTTACTTTGACTGTCGCTAACATCATAACAACACATAACATAAAACTAGTTTCAAAGTTCAAATATGCATGACTGCAGTATCAGGGCCTGCAAATAAATATCTGTAACTTTTAATCGACTAAATTTCAAAGAATCCCTTTACACATATATTGTAGAGCGATTTTAGCCAAAATAATTTTCATTTTTTTTTACCTCCTTGAAAGCAAAAAAAAAGTTAAGCGCCAGTAATGGAAAATGTCGACTTCTCTAACAATTGACTCTTCTTTTCAGTACGCTTCAAATCTTCCTTAAAAAGTAATAAAGTTTGGCTGGCTTCTGCTGCCTCTAATTGTATTAGCTCAAGCAGGTTGTTCGTTAAAAAAAAAAAACCACTGATAACTGTTTGTACGGTTGTAAATCTGTTTCTTACTTCAAAAGTAAAAATGAAACAAGCAAACGGAGAAAATATAGCACAGAAATTGTAATGTAAATACTTTATATAACCACTTCACATTTATTTATTTGTATCAATTTTTACTGCCAATCTATAGTAAAAATTATTATAAAATAAAATGCTTATAATCTTCGACTTCGGCCAAAACTTCGGCCACTTTTTGCCGAAGCCGATGCCGAAGGTGCATTTTTAGGCTGAATAGCCGAAGAACCGAAGCTGAAGCCGAATAATCGGTCGGACACTAGTATATATACACAAATTCAAAGACAAATGAGAGAGAGAAGATATAAGCAGAGAACAAAAACAAACAATAACGAACTTTTTCTTTTCGTTTTTGCTGGAATCGAAGCAAAAAATGTAAAATGTTGAAACTTTTCAAATATAAAATATTTCATATACTTATAAATAAATTATCCTCCTTGTACATTTTGTTACATTCATACCAACAAATCTTTGTCTTACTTAATTGTTTGTTTACATGGTATCGTAGCAGCGATATATGAAATTTAGCATGTATAAGAGAATTAACACTGCATCTCATGTTAAAATCTGATTGTAATAGAAAACCGAAGCAAAGAATAAGAATCGTGTGGTTTTGTTGTTTTTGCGACAATTGACGAAGATAAGCCATTACAGCAATTTCAAAATAAACATTTTGTGAAAAAAAATTAACATTGCACCTCACATGAAATGTAGATTTTCATATTATATATTTTTATTTCATTTATCAATATTCAATATATCAAAATAAATGCATGCACCTCATAATATGAGATGTAGAATTTTTTATAATATTTTCTTTTTTATTTCCCTTATCAATATTAATGTAATATTTAATTTTTTTCTTAAATAACTACATTTGTATTTAATAATAAAATAAAAATAATAAAACATAAGAAGAAATAAATAAAAAAAATTTCTTGTTTACATGTTATTGTATCAGCGATATATGAAATGTAACATGTGCAAAAGAATTAACATTGCACCTCATGTTAAAATAAGAAGAAGAGTTTTGTGTTCTTGTTGTTTACCCGAATAAATCATTACAGCGATTTTGAAATTAACATTTTGAGAAATTTTAACATGCACCTCATAAAATCGTATGGCCACGGCAGAGACGTCGATAGATTTAACAGTGATAAGAAAAATTAACATTTTGATTAGAATAAATCATGTTAAAAATATGAGATGTCATGTGAGAAACTACATGAGTGTAGTTATTTTATATTTGCAAAATAATGCAAGCAAAGAAATTGTAAACAAAGAAAGCAAAATTAAAAAAAAAAAATTAAATTTAAAATTTTCAAACAAAAAATTTTAAATTAAAATCTATGCGCGTTTTTGGATTGCCTTTTTTTTTTAAGTGAAACTTCTTTTCTCTTGTCCTAGAGTAAAACCAACCGGATGTGACGTCGCGCGTAAGTTTGCGACATAATTTTGTTGAGCAATGTGCATGAGGGGCTAACTATCAATATTCCGTAACTGAATTCACGAGCAAACTATATAATAAACGATTCATAAATAGTTTTAATTCAATATAACATATTAATTACACACACACACGCCTATGGCAGAAAGAACAAATGTAATTAAAAAACACAAGCCAATAAGTAAAAAAATTTAGCGATTGAAAAATTTCATTTGCTTGTTATTTGCTTGTGTTTCGTTTAGTTCACAAGAAGTTTCACTTCTGCCTTGTGTTCGTTAATACACAATTTTTTTTTTCTCCCATGTAATAATACGCAAAGAGGATAATAAATACACAATTACGCTCTCATTCGCAAGTTTTTTGAGTACGGGAACGCTTTCTGGGCTGTTTTAGGCGTACGCGTTCACCCGCTTTGTAGTACGGGAACGGACCTATTGTATACTCTTTGATTTATTAGTTTTAATTTCAGATTCCGAAGCCCCTGCTTTCAGTTTTTGTCGACATTTTTATGCAACCTATCGTTGCTTCCTGCTCACCGTGCTTGATAGTTTATTTGAAGTTTGTACTGAAGAAATTTCTACTAGTAAAAATAGCAAGAACTGAAGATTTTACAATAGCGTTATACTATACTAATATAATATATGAAAAATTCAAGGAATGAAACCGAATCAATATAACGCTCCCGTTTCGGTTTTGTCAATTGTATTGGTCTCGGTTAAACATTCATTCGGGTTTTGTTCCGGTTACGGGTTTGAAGGAAAATGATCAAATAAGTTTGACAATCACACATGAGATTAATAACTAAATAACTAGTAATCGTCTATGGTTTGGCTATCAGAAAAAATGTGGGCAACGCCGATACCGAAGTCGATACATACAGTGCAATATTTATTTTATTTTTATTTATTTTTTTTTATTTCTATAACATTAAAGTAAAGAAAAACTAAACTCAAAAAATGCAAATCACATATGGTTGCCTTAATTTGCTAAAGCCCTAACACGCTTTTTTTAAATTTTACTGAAAAAGCAACAAATATTTTGATATTTGTTGTACCGTTTCCAGAATTTCTAATTTAAACTCAAACAACAGATTGTAAGTTTTCGGTGTATGTCTTAAAAAATTTCGGTTCCGATGAAAGTAGGCACGCTTTATCTTATTCCATCAAAAACTCCATACTAAAAATTCTGATTGAAGTCTAAAATACGAGTTTAATGTGATTCGGTGATACTCTACTTGTTTTTTTGGGTAACAAAATCTTTATATTCAGACTCAGAATATTAAACACTTTATCGTAAATATGAAATACGTAGATAGATTAAGGGGCCCTTCTGGTCTAGCGCCCTTGAATTTGACGAGTTTTTAGGATTTTTTTTTAATGAAATAATGTGCAATAGTATTTAAACTTTGTAGATATATTTTATTACTTTAATAATAAAAAAAAAATTATAATTTTAAGTAAACTAAAATTGGTCTTCAAAAAAACGGGACAGCAAACAAAAACAAAAAAAAAAAAAAGGTTACAATTGGTATGAAGTAGTTATCGCAGGAACTAAAATGAAAAAAAAAAATTTGACAAAATGGCGCGTTGGTGAAATTTACTTTACGAAAACAGATCGTTTTTTCATTACTTTTTCTGTGCAAAAAGTAAGAATCATTCAACGTAGAAAGTTTTAGTTCCTGCGATAAGCACTGGTTTTCTGAATAATATAGTAAAATTTGAGGCGAAGCGGTCGAGTAGTTTTTGTTTTTTGTCCGTGCAGAAAAATATAGTTGCGAGATAAATGAGTTTAAACTTCAGTCGGCCCCCTTTTACCTGCTTCTGCGCTCACCTGCTAAATAGACTGTAGAAGTCGAAATACTGGAAATATTGATACGAAAATTTTACAATATACTTTTAAAAGTCTATACTTTTGAAATATAAAAAAAATAAATCAATTTTTTGAAAAATCTAGACCAGAAGGTGGCCTTAAATGAATACAAATTTCCAATGTTATTTTAACGAAAATTTCTTTATTATCATAGTAACGCAAATAATAAATACTAATTGTTTTGCATTCTGAAACTATTTAACATATTTATAGCAACGAAAAAATATTTGTTCATATTCTTTCGAACACTGATTTACCATTTAATATATCACTCAAAATAAATTTTTAATAAGTATGTAATTCACTTTTCATATTTTATTTACAAATATGAAGTAAATCGTAAGTAAAATTCAAAACAAATACTTTTAATAATTCTCAACAATTCATTTCATGTATTTTCTACAATGCATATTTTAACTCTTTCATTTTCGTTTCCCTCTTTTTAATATCCGCATCAAATGTTTTTACTAAACTCTACCATCATTTTGCTATTAGAATGCTAATTTTTATTACATTTAAAGGCAATTGGACAAAGAGGAAAGAAAACGTTTATTATGTTCATTTACTACTTGCTGTTGCCATATTTGAAACAATTTTTTGTTTTTCTCATTTATTTTTATATGTATCAATGTTTGCATATAAATTTAATTACACCGACAAAATAAATACATACTACATAAATACATATTTTTAAATATTTACTGTTAACAAGACGCTGTGCTCAACGTTAGAACTTTATTAAAATTGTTTAAAGAACAATGAACGAACAAATCAATTTCTAACATCGTTGCACGCTCACTCAAAAAGACATCCTTAAAGCCTATACGGATTTAAATTTTTTCATTGATATTTCAATATGTATATGTGAATTTCATGTGATGTGTGTGTGAATTTGAATGAAGTAAAATTTAAATAATCCTAGACATATATCTAGAACAGAAGTCAATCCTTATGTTGTAATATCTTACAATTTGCGGAATTTTTAATGAGCGTCGGCCACGATGTTATAGTCCAAACTCACATGATATGACTTAAGATCTTCCCAAATGTAAACATGTTATCAAATAAAATACATATATGTTCTTAAAAAAAGTGTTTAAAAAAGCGATTTTTGCTAACCTTAAACTATATCTAACGTATTTTCAACTATAAAATATATACTTAAGTTAAAAAACTGTTAAAATGTAAAAAGTACGTTTTCTTACATCGGCTTAAATGCTATTTTTTATAGTATGGGTATATTATTTTAAAATTTCAATCATTTAATAAATACATAAGTTTCACTATTTGATTTTCAATTTAAAAATTTGTTTCTTTTTGTTTAGAAAAACAAATGGTTTCTGTATTTAACTTTTTAGAATAATACATATTGAGGGCTTATATTCAATAGTGTATATCTACAACTTTGACAAAGATGAGTTTTTGATGGGAAACTCTTCAGTAATCACAGCTCCGTCTGACACTAATTTCGAACTAAAAAAAAAACAATTCTAGAACTATTTTTACACTTTCATTATTTTCCTAGCTGCCATGACATTTTCCTCTGAATGCAATAGTGTCTAGGTACATTCTACATGTTTTAATGGGGCAGTTCGCATGCTATGATTAAGGTGAAATTGAAAAATCTGTTAATATATTTACTTAACGACAATGTCTGGATAAACAAAAAACCAGCGGAAGATTTCACTTGTGTGGAAGGCAGGCGTAGTTATTGCCCGTGAACGCTGACAATTTTCACAATGGTTATTTAGAGGCTATTTCAATGAAGTAAACTGAATTCGGTATAATTTGCTTCTGTATTTTTCTTCAAATTACTTTTTGAAACTTTCTCTTGTTTACCAGTTATTACACCAAATTGACCGATTTTGACCATTAAAAAACTTGAATTGTGTTTCGGCATAAGGAACGTCTGCTTGGTTTGGCGATTGCTCAAGTTTTATTTGAGCTAGTCCGTTGATCATTCATACATATACTAACTGACCCGGCAAACTTTGTTGTGCCCAATTTGTGCAATTTGTTTTTAATGAAAATATATATATATATATTTTGACTTGTAAATGAAGCACTATTCCACAACACCGTTAAACAAAACAATTTAGTAAAAGTTTATTTTCATTGATATTATTCATTTACCCGAAGAAAGGGAGATTAAAGCAAAATCGCATACAATAAAAGTTGAGAGAAATCGGCATGGCGTACTCGTAAACGAAGATGAATAGTTAAAAGCTCAGATTGTACAATTGAACTCAAACTAGAAGGTATTATTTAAAAAGTAAGAGATCAACAAAGTAAAAATGCCCAAAAGCAAGTTTGCTTTTTTTATATTTTTCCTCCGGGTTGTGTTTTAATATGAAGAAATGAAATGTTGATTTCAAAAATACAACAAAACTTACTTCTCAACATTTTTTAAGTGATATATGAAATATACCAAATGCCAAATGTGTAGGTATAAATATAAATACAATAGTGATGTGAGGCTCCTAAAGCTACCTATTGGAAGTATTTGTACATATAATTCCATTTACATATTCTGAATAAGAACCAAATCAGACCATAAAAACACATTTCCGTAAAAAATCTCGACTACAGCGCCACTTAGTTTTTTTTTAGTAAACATTTTTTTCTATTTAGCTAACATATATTCTGAATATGAGCTAAATCGGACCATAAATATAATTTATCGAAATATCTCGACGTTAGCGCCACTAAGCGGCTCCAGTACGTTCAGTAGTTTAGGCGTTATGATTTTATATACATACAAACGAACGATTCTATATATATTAAGATATATTCATCTCTACAACGCCAAATTATGGGCGTTACAAACAACCAGTACATAGATTACATTTGAATTGCAATAACCTCTATTAATAACCTTTTTTTTACCATTTCTTAATCATATTTTATCAATATTGTGGAAGATCGGTTCATTAATACTTTTAGAATTAGAGAATTAAACTGCTTCTTTCCTCTCCTGAAAAATTGTGTTTTCGCAGATAAAGACTATTGAATATAAGCCCTCGGATATGTTATTCTTGCATTCAATTAATCAATCAATCAAGCATTATAAAATATGTATAACTAGCATGTCAACAACAATTAGCATACTACTAAATTGTTATTATTATAATTCGGTAGCAGTTTTTTATTTTACCTTTTTGTTATAAAAAATTTGTTTTGTTTTTTGGTCGTTTAGTCAAAAATTCTTCTAAATCGCATTCAATTATGATTTTTCTCTTTGAATGCTTACAAATATTGTTTTAGCTATGAATGAAATTTAAAGAGCTACTTCATCACCATTTCGCGTACATCCATCCAGCTCAACTTGAGCGTTGTCGTACTGTTCGGCCAGCAGCTTCAACTCTTTGCGACGATGTGCGGTGACAGATAAATTACCAGTAACCGCCGAATAAATAGGTGAATCACATTTTGGAAAAGTATTTGGTTTCTTCGGACGATGTTGCAGCGAAATTGTTGCTGCCGCTGTTATATTTGCTTTTGTGATAGTTGGTTGTTGCTGTTGTTTATGTTCGTAAATGACTCGTGTTGCTGTTGGCGAGAGTAATGCTTGTGGTGGGAGAAAATTTATATTTGGTTGTAGTTGATGTTGTTGTTCGTTCCCAACATGTTGTTGCTTTTGCTGGTGCTGTTGTGATTTCTGCTGTTGTTGTGGGTGGTGATAATATTGTTCGGTGTGGTTTTGATGGAGATTTTGTCAAACCACTTCGCCATTTAAAGTAGAAATTGCTGCTGTAGCATCATTACTTATTGAATTTGTATTGTTGGCAGCGTTGGACTCGAGAAGAGAAGAACCTGCTTCTACATCATTTGGATTGCGAGACAAGTTTCTTTGGCGACATGGGTATGGAGAGTTCGTGGGTGAAGGCAATTGATTCTAAAAAAAGAGAATTGAAATGCCACAAATTAGCACATACATATGCACCAATGTGCAGCATAACTCATACCAGTTTATTATTGTTTTGGCAGCAAGTTGCCTTAACGCAACCCTCCGCTGTTGTTGGGCAATCCAATGCACAATCGGAACCACTCATATTCAGACTGGATGTACCATCGGACATGTTGCAACCCTCGATTTCTAAGAACTCCGGTTGTATGGTGGTTGAATGTATACCCTCATTATGAAAAAATTCTTTGACTTTCTCAGCAATTTTCATATACTCCGATAAATTACGACATCTAAAATGAAGGTAAAAAAAAACAAAAAGTAAGTTAAATTTTGTTACACTCAGTACCTCCAAAAATTATATTCATATAAACTGGAATGATGCACACTTCTTAGTAGCTCTGTGTAAAATCACCCATACATATTGAACACATTATTGTTTTTAAAGTGATTGGCCGATTGTTGTTAACAGTATTTAATTCCCTTCAACTAAGTTTTTAAATATATATATGAGTGCTAAGGTAAGGTACCCATAGCTAGCCGTCCGACAACCATAATTCTACAAATTCTACAGTTCTCCAATCATTTTGACTTTTCTTATCATTCAATGATAAAAAGTTGCATACATTTTGCACGGCTTAAAATTATCAGAGAAATACGACATGCTTAATTCATCGTATAGATAAAATTAAACCACTTTTCCAATCAAACACTCACTGATCAAAGCTCCGACTAACTAAGTTTGATGCTAACATTGATACGTGCAAAAGTTCACAAAATTGGCTAATTAATTATTTCAAAATTAAATTACTTAATATGAGCCGAGGCTATTATACGATCGCCAGCTAATTGCCACACATGAAATTCATGAACGGCTAAAACACCGTCAACTTTTTCCAGTAAACGTTTCTGAATAGCGTCCACCTACAAAGACAATCATATAATTTAATAAAACAAAATCAACTTTGTAAATAACTATTCACCTACCTGTATGTGTGTTGGCACAGTTTGCAATAGAATTAATGCAGATTCACGCAGTAGTGGCCAAACGGAATGCAAAATGAGGCAAACCAGTACAATCGACAGAGCAGGATCCATGTAGTAACGATATTTCCAATTGGTTTGCCAGACAATCTTTTAGAGGAGTAAGAAATTAAGAAGTCAATATAAAAATTAATTTACAAGTATGTAAATCGAAAACTACTCACCAAAGCACTTATCACCACAATGATACTGCCAAGTGCATCACTTAGCACATGCAAAAATGCTCCACGCATATTCATGTGGCCTGGATCATGACTATGTCCATGACTAGACTTTTTAAGTGGTTTATCCTTCTACAACGACATAAACGGTACAAAGCTAATAAATGAATTTTATTCGAATTTTAAAATTATCAGACCTGTTGTTTCTCATAGGAAGAATCATTATCTTCACCCTCACCGTCATCCATGTTAGCCAATTCAGTAATTCGGCTATGATTTCGTGTTAAACCCCCGCCATGTGAGTGACCATGATGTCCACCATGTTCTAAAGTGGAAAGAATTAATTTCATAATTTCATGATCTGAATCAATCGAAATAAATAAAATAGGTACTTACCATAAAGTAAACACAATCCTATTAGATTGACTATTAAACCTAAACAACCAACTATCACCAAAAGTTCGGGCTCATGGATTGGTTCTTCTTCTATAAATCTGAAAAAGTAAACAGTTCGAATACATAATTATTTACTTCTGTAAGAAAAGAGAAAGGCAAAGTTCCTTTCCAGTTAAATATTCAATTTTCCTTTCGACCTTTCCCCAAAAATGGCCAAAGTAGAATTTGGTCGAAAGTAAAATTTTAAGCTCAAGTTGCCAAAAATCGAATATTCGGTCTGTCCCTAATCGACACTTTTTACGTTCACCCTTCAAATGGCTATTTGTAATTCATTGTGTACCCAACACAGTTTGTTGTGCTATAATCGCGTGGGAGTGGGAGCGGAAGAATTTACAGCATTTATTCAAACTAATTTTAGGCACAAATGTGGCTTATAAAATAAAAATGTTTCAATGCAAACAATGAAAAAAAAATTAAATTCAATTAAATTTAAATAAAAGCAAAAACAAATATAAGTGAATAAAATTGTAATACTTTAAGCAACTCACGTGCAACAAAACGAAAACGGTAGCGGTAAAAACAAATCGATTTGTTTGTAAGTGTAATTAATTAAAAAACTGATTTTATAGCAGAAAAAAAATATATAAGAGTAAATAAAAAAATATATTTTTTTGGTTTTAGGTTAAGTTTTAGTTTTAAAATTAATCACGGAAAAAATTAATTTTAATCTTTCTGTGGATCAATTTGAATTTTGCATACTAATTATTTGTACCTCAATTTTAAACGATATATCAGATAAGTATGAAGTCGATTAAAATTGAGTTCCAAAGTTCTATAATCTAATATAAAGCATATAATAAAATAATGGATGTTTGTGACTTTATTGTTTAAACATTTTACCTTTTACATGCTTCTATCGTAATGCTAAAACACAATGCGACTAAAAAGACGGCATTGACCAGAGCACCCAAAACTTCGGCACGCGCCCAACCGAATGTGTTCTTCGACCACTTTTTCGGAGACATCTAAAAATAAGAAGAAAAAACAATTCAACAGTCAGCAAGAGTCTACTATAGAACACTCTCGGAATTCTTTAGTAGTTTGTTCTTGGGTTACTTAAGAATTCCGAATTCTTAAGATTTTTGGACGGTTTTTAAAATCAGCCTCATAGTCGTTTTAAATAATTATAACCTCTTGGACGATCGACAATTTATAGATGCATTATGTACGTTGCACACAGTAGCATTTTATTGGGTAAAGGCACTAAAAGCGCGAAGAAAATCTAACAAAAATCAATTCCAAACATACTCAGAAAATTTTAGTCAAATCTTATGATTTTAGGAATTTACATACAAGTCCAAAATTGCTTAAGTTTTCTGAATAATTAAGATTTCCTATACTTAAGAATTCCAAGCGTCCACTGTATCTTAAAATATTGAAAAATATTATAATAACTTATATTTATCACCCTATTAAATAAATTTATTAGTCTTTATAAAAGAGCTATAAAAGAAAACGGCTTGTAAATAAGAAAAGCAACTGACGAAATGAAAACTTTAGGGGAAAAAATTAAAAACTTAGTTTTTGACCAGAGACTCCATATATGAGTGCCAATATTACAAAAAAAAAGAAGTTTTTTTCGGTTATTCATAACTATTTTCTAAACTAAATAGTTTTTTTTAGGGAGTTTTTTTGCTTTGACCTTAAATTACTTAAAATCCTGACGTGTTAAAAAATCGGTGGGAATCACCTATTTTCATTTTTATAACTAAGCAATCTTCATGACGCTGTGTTATATGTAGGTAACAGAGAACCAATGTTTGGCTGCGAAATTGGTTATGGTTATGGTTAACCAAAATAAAATTTTAATTGTGATATTGGTGGTTATGAGTAATCAAAAAAAATTTGGTGGTGATAATTGGTATGGGCAACAAAAAAAATTGTTGGCTGCAATATTAGTTATGGGTAACGAAAATAAAATTTTGGTTGCAGTAATTGTTATGGGCAACAAAAAAAAAAAAAAAAGATTCTCCTTGTTTTTTTTTTTTTAGGTGCACTGTTTTGTTCTCTCAGTACCACTTTCTGATTCGCTTTCATCAATTTTGTGATTTCGTTAGTTTTTGTACACGTTTTTTTTTGCGAGGTCTTCCATCTCTATGATATGATGTACGTTACCATTGTTAACAATTCGCGAAATCGCCAACTTGTGTATTAAATATTTTTTCAAAATTTCTTTTTGCAATAAACTATTTCTGCCCCTTTCGATCTAAACCCAATTGCGAGCCATTGGATTCTTGTGAAGAGAGATTTTTTTTTTGTTGGAACAGACAAAAGAAGTATTCAAGAATACAGCACTCAGACAAGCTTTACGTTCATTGTACTATATCCTGTGTTCCCTTTTGCTATTCTTTAAATCTACCAGATTTATTAATAAGTCTTAGCAGATCCTGCGGTGTTAGAGAGCTCAGGTGTTCGTCTCCCAACACTCCAGTACCAAATATGCTTACTCTGATCTGGCAGAAAGCGGGGCAGACACTAAGAAAGTGGTCCGCCGTCTCTTCACAGAGAAACTAGAGGATCTGTATGAGAATGTTCAAAAGCAATGGAAGCGAGTTCGAATCGATCAGACGAAACATTTAATAGAGCTAATGCCATATATACGTGCAACAGTTATCGCTAATAATGGATATGCGACAAAGTTTTGACCTCTTCAATTCAGACTTTGATTTATAAATATGTAATATTAAACGCCCCGGCAGTTTAAAGGTTAAGATGCTGAAGTCAACTTGAAGAGACAGAATTGTTTGGGGATGCTTAGGCGCAAGTGGTATAAAAAAATATTTCAAAAAATAAACGCTGGGTTTCTAATAAAAGGAAGGGAAGAAAGCATCAATTTCTCAATAAGGATAATATTCACTGTTATTACGTGACAAATTAGTTATAAAATGCCACCCGAAACATTGCTCGAAAAGTTTTTTACGTGTTTCAGAAAATATTTAAAGAAATTTTTAGTGTTGATAATTTGTCTACAGGCCATTCGTTTTTTAAAGTTTCGACCATGCCAAGCCTAAAACCCAAATAGTGCTGTTTGTATATTTAAATAATCTTTTATTTTATTGTTATTATATTTTGTCATTAACATTTTAATTTAGGTATAATATGGATTGACAACAGCATATACGTTACTTACCTTAACTGATAAAAATGATATCACTAATGCCGCAATATCCCCCAGCATATGAAAACTGTCAGCCACCAATGCCATGGAATTTGTCACATAGCCGACAACAATTTCGACAAAGAAGAAAAATGCCGTTAGCCACATCATCGAGAGCAGGCGACATTTTTTACCTGAGTATTTGGACATTTTGGCAAAACTGTAAACGAAAAAATGAAAAGAAGATATAAGTATATGGAACTACAGGCAGATATATAAAATAATCAAGATAAGCAACAGTTTTATCAGTCAGTATGAGTATAATTATGAGATAAGGAATAGCAATGACATAAAAATACACAATGTAATGGTGGTGGTGGGCTTGACAACATCCAACATTAGTAAACTTTACATCATTTTCAACGAAGAAAATAAATTATTTTGAGTCACAAAAGTATGTTGTAAATATTTCACGCCTCTTCCTTTTTTCTTTTTGCTCTATCTGAAGTGCACGGCACGGCACCAACAATAAATTTCAGTTTTTCAGTTCTTGAAAAAACACGTTCAATAGATATGGGAATAAGCGATAATCTTAGTTATAAACTTTTCTTCACTTTTTGTCGAGTTTATTTTTCAATTTTAAAAAATTCAAAGACAATAAAACGAAAGCAAAGTTGTTTATTCACCCTGGCAAAAGGATTGCATTTTTCGATTAAAACTTGCCATAGTTACATTGTGTATATACCTACATACACATGTGTAAATACATAGTGTTTGTGTGAGGACCTCCCTGCAGGCACAACGCTAGTGGGATACGCAGATGATATTGCGTTGGTGGCAGTATCGAAGAGGGTGGGAAATTTGCAGTTAGTCTGCAATGATTCAATTTCCAGAGTGCGACTATGGTGAATCGCGGCGGAATTGGCAGCCCAAAAAACGAAAGCCGTGCTTTTGAGCACAAGAAAAAAAAGAGAGCAGCTGAAGGTGATTGAGCGAGAGAACACCATATTATCTCAACTTCACATCCGATATCTAGGAGTGCTCATAGATACTAGGATGTCTTTTAAGGACCATCTTGCAGAGGTTAGGAGCAAAGCGGCGAAAATAAACGGTCACGCGCTAGCGGACGGCAGCTTTTGTCCACCGTGATGGACTGTAGTGTTATATGCAGCACCCATTTGGCAGGTGCAAAGAAGTTGCACATCAAGGAGGTGCTAGCCGTCCGAAGGCTAAGCGCATTGAGGGAGTCCAGTGCTTTCCGAACAATATCGCAAGACGCGATATGTGTTATCACGGGAAAGCTGCCCATAGACATACATGCGACAGAGGTCAAGAGGATGTATAATAAAGCAGGAGAAAGACCTATGGGAGCATTAAAAATGGAGGAACTTCGACGATCTATATCGGAGTGGCAGCAGCGCTGGGAGTGCTTCACAAAAGGGCGATGGATGTTTAAGCTGATTCCCGACATTGCGAAGTGGTGTCAACGGAGGCACGAGGATGTAGATTTTTACATCACGCAGCTGCTAAGAGGCCATGGGTGCTTTAAGGAGTACCTGCATAGATTCCGACATGACGATGACCCATACTGTCCAACATGTCCGAATGAAAATGAAAACCCGAGGCATGTGGTATTTCATTGCGCACGCTTTGAAAACGAGAGAGAGGGAGAGCAAACCTTTGGCAGGACACCAACACTGGAGAATTTTACCACACAGATGTGCGAATCGGTGGAAAAATGGAAGACATGCACAGTGGCCGCGCGGATTATGGTCAAGCTATGAGCCACTGAAAGAGAGAGAAGGAGAACAGAACAGCAGGAACAGATCGAGAACTGAACCGCTAGATCCACCCCCGCGAAGTAATACCTACGGGTAGTCCCCCAGCGCGAGTGGGAGGAGACCAAGGAGGTGGTTTTAGTCGGTAGGAATCTGACATAACCGTAGAAAATGAGTTCTGCGATATCTATGAAGATTTCCACCTTCCAACGAACGAAAAAAAAAAATGTGTTTGTGTAACTACCCAACAAATAATGTTCTGAGGGCTCTTCAAACGCTTTAAATCATCTGACGTTTATTTTTTCACTAAATTTCGTCCTCTAAAAAAAATTAAATTTTTGCGTGCTATTATTCACTAGTATCAATTAATTTGCTGCGTTTATACTTAATCTAATTTATAAATGCTGAGTTTCATAATTTTTCTATCGGATTTACATTCTACTTAAATTTACAAGTTGGTTGAGTTATTGTGTTTTGTACATAACCTCAATTTGTGTGCACTGAATTCTTCTTGCTTGCTGCTGTGGATGCTCTTTGCTTTTGCAATGGATGATTTTTGTGGCAGTTGTGACAAAGGCTTTTCCAGAAATGATAGCTTTATTGTTCCCTGCAGCGGCTTGTGCAAAAAACAATTTCATCGTACCTGCTGTACTGGGCCACTCTCGGAATATGATGTTAAAATGCTAAAAGCCAACAAACAATTAGGCTTTTTCTGTAAAGACTGCTTTGGGTTGTTGAATAAATTAACTAAAGCCTATGAGTCTGTTGCTGAATCGCAAAAAGTTGGCTTCAGTAGTCTTCTTAATATCTTTGAAGTGAAATGGAAAATGCTCAATGAACAATTCATTGAGCTCAAAGGTGTCATGGAGTCTGAGTTTAACAAGCACTTAAACATTAACAACGAATTTTCTGCTCAATTTTCAAACATTTCCACTGAATTGAAGTCTCTTAAAAATAATCTCTTGGAAAATTCAAAATTGAACTCAGATACTGATGTTAGCGGCTCTTCATACGCTACTGCTGTTCCAGTGCCTGCTTTATCGTTCTCTCACTCCGATATGATTCCTGTCGCTGTTGATTGCAATTCTATTGAAGTTGCATCTTCTCCAGTGGTTCCGCATAATCTGACATGGGCTCAAACAGTCGCAGCTGCTTCGCCAAACGCTTCTCCTAATGAATTCAGTAATTGTGCAAACTCTAATAGTGTTGCTTGCTCAGCTCTTCGATATCACAGCCAAAAATCTACTACCAATGCTTCTCTTTTGCCGCCTGTTGCACGTGCTACTCATTGTATTGCTCCGATATCTTCGCCTGCATCTCTCACTACTGGTTCTGCTGCTGCTGCTCGTTCTCGTTCTACTAATGACTTCCCATCTCTCAATTCTGTTCCTGTATGGACTACAGTAAGTAGAAATAAACGCAATAATAATCAAGTCTTAGTTGGTTCTAATGCTAACTCTGGTTTGGAGGTTGCTGCCCGTATGAAGTGGCTGCATTTATCTTCATTTCTGCCCTCAGTAACCTCGGATAATATTATTGACTACATTGTCAAACGTGCTAGTATAGATAAGCACCTACTTTTGTGTTATAAGTTAATCAAAAAAGATGCGCCTCTTGAATCGTTAAGGAGAGTTAATTTTAAGCTTGGAATTGCTGAATCATCATATAATAAGATACTGGATCCTGATATTTGGCCTGCGGATGTTCAAATTCGCCCTTTGCGTTTTTTCCCAAGGACGGTAGATCTTACAACATCGTCAGAAATTTCAACCAGGGCTTCACCTTTAGCTGTACCTTCTAACTGTCTTCCCCAACAATTAATATCTACATCAAATCACTTAACCAGCACTGAAAATGGCGTAGTAATTCTTTCAAATAATGTTAACTGTGATCGTAGCTTAAAAATCTATTACCAGAATGCATCGGGACTGCGCTCTAAGTCAAATCAAATTTTTGCAGCCACATCACAATCAGAATATGATGTTTTTGTTATAACTGAAACTTGGCTCAATGCAAATTTCTACGATGAGGAGTATTTTGATCTTAATGTTTACCACGTTTTTCGTAAAGATCGGGACTCTGAAAAGACTGGATGTATTCGGGGTGGTGGAGTTCTCGTAGCGGTGAAACGATCATTTTCGACAGCTCTAACAGTCTTGAATAATTTGGATTCCCAATTGGATCAATTATGTGTTTCGGTGCGAGGGTCTGCTGGCTTATTGTTCATTTGCGTATCATATGTGCCACCGAATAGCTCATTTGAACTGTATAAAGCGCATGTCGATAACATTTCGTTTCTATCAGATAATCATTTAGGTGATAATCACTTATGTGTGTTAGGTGATTTTAATTTAAGTAATTTATCTTGGAACTATGCTTGTGATAATGCCTCTTTGATTCCGTTTAATGCTAGTAGAGATATTGATTGTTATGTTATTGATAGCTTGTTTGATAAAGGTCTCTTACAAATTAATTGGTGTTTAAATTAACTCTTGAAAATATTAGATTTAGTCTTCATTAGTAATGATATTAATTACATATTAAAAGAATCTGTTTTTCCTATTTCTCCAAAAGTAAAGCATCATGTTCCAATATCTATTGATATTGAGTTTTATAAGTTTTTGCCTGCCAACACCAACAATATCAATAATCCGGATCTAGATTATAAGAAGTGTGATTACATTGCTTTAAATCGTATTATTAGTGAAATCGATTGGGGTGCTGAGCTCAAGGATTTGGATGAGGTTAGTTGTTTTAAATATTTCAAATCAAAAATAAATTCTATTTGCGCTGAGAATATTCCACGCAAATCTAGAAAAAGCTACAGGCTTCCATGGCATACGAAAGAACTTAAAAAATTAAAAAATCTTAGAAATAAATTTTATAAAAAGTATGTTGCAAATAGTAATAGTGATGCTTTTATTAAGTACAGGTTCTATATGAGTGAATTTAACTTACTTGATAAAACGCTCTATAATCAGTATATTTCGAAGTTTGAGACGGTTATCAAAACAAATCCTAAACAGTTTTGGAGTTATATCAATTCCAAAAGGAAAAGTTCTAATATTCCTATTTCAATGTTTTTAAACGATAATAGCTCTAGTAGTCTGAGTGAAACGGCTAATCTTTTTGCTGATTTCTTCCAATCCAATTTTAATATGGAGTTGAAGAAATTTGATTATTCTTCTGATCCGAATTCCCCAATTGACTTTGGCTCACTGTTGTTGTCGGTAGATGATGTAATTAGTGCAATTTTGAAGCTAAAAATATCTACTAAATCTGATGCTGATGGGTTTTCTGGAATTTTCATTAATAAATGTTGCTTTTCTCTTGCCAAGCCTTTACAAATAATATTTAATAAATCCTTGAATTCGGGTATATTTTTGGAAGACTGGAAAGTTGCCTTTGTGACACCAATATTTAAATCAGGTAATAAAAATAATGTTGCGAATTATAGGCCGATTTCCAAGCTTACGACAGTTAGTAAAATCTTTGAGGCTACTGTTAAAGATAAGGTTTTCTTTGCAGTAAAGAACATAATTTCTCCATTCCAGCATGGTTTTGTTCCTGGCCGCTCGACTATAAGTAATCTGTCTATGTATTCGCAATATTGTATATCGGCTTTCAAAGATGGTTGTCAAGTTGACACTATTTATACTGATTTTTCGAAGGCTTTTGATAAAGTATCTCACAATATTCTGATAGTCAAGCTTGCAAAAATAGGTTTTCACTCAAATATTTTAAAGTGGTTTGCTTCGTACCTGGAAAATAGAGTATGCTACGTTAGTATTGAGTCTACGCTTTCAAAACCGATAGCCTCAGCTTC
The DNA here is from genome assembly GCA_963691655.1 of Toxonevra muliebris. Classification (NCBI taxonomy): domain Eukaryota; kingdom Metazoa; phylum Arthropoda; class Insecta; order Diptera; family Pallopteridae; genus Toxonevra; species Toxonevra muliebris. The sequence goes on from OY829326.1 coordinate 2,044,145, forward strand.
AGGTGTGCCGCAAGGTAGTATATTGGGCCCACTGCTTTTTATTCTTTTTATAAATGACATTCCTAAAGTTATCAAAAATTCCAAGTGTCTATTATTTGCCGACGACCTAAAAATGTTTTTAAAAATTAGATCGCCATTAGATTCTTTAATGTTACAGTATGACTTAAATTCTGTCTATGAATGGTGTGTTAAGAATAGATTGTGTCTCAATGTAGATAAATGTGCTATAAACACTTACTCTAACTCTGATTCTTATATATCGTCAACTTACATCCTTGCTAATTCGCCATTAAATAGAGTTAAGATAATTAAAGACCTTGGAGTAGTTTTTGATTCAAAATTCACTTTCATATCTCATCTGCACTATATCATTCCTAAGGGGTACTCATTATTAGCTTTCGTTCGTCGAAATAGTGTTAATTTTACTGATCCATATACATTGAAATCGTTGTATACTTCTTTAGTTCGCTCGAAGTTGGAATATGCTTCCTTTATTTGGAATCCATTCTATTCCTCCCATACTCTACGAATTGAACGAATCCAAAAATCATTCGTAAGATTTGCGTTACGGAAAATAAAATTTTCCGATCCCGTTCCTTCATACAAAGCTCGCTGTGATCTCATAAGTTTAAAATCTTTGGAGAGTAGGAGATCAGTCTTATCTGTTCTATATATTTCTGATATTGTAATGGGTAGGGTTAACTGTTTAGATCTTTTGCAACTAATTAGCTTCAATGTACCTATTAGATCGCTGCGGCACTCTGATTTCTTTCACTTAGATATTTGTCGTACTAATTATGCTTTTAATTCACCTATAAATCGAGCCTGTCGTTTGTATAACTCTTTATCGATGAAGGATAATGTTGATATTGTTGGTTCAAAGCAAGTATTGAAGTCAATTTTAAATAATTTGTTATAATTATAATATATGTATATCTTTTAATAGTCTGTAAGAACCTTTGTTCATTGACTAAATAAATAAAATAAAAAAACTAATTTTTAAGAGAGTTTTCTGAGAACCCTCATATATGTATGTGTGTGTTTTAGGATAATTTCCGCTCTTTCGAAAGAATGACTCATAACATTGTCTTTTTATTAGCTTATTGTTTAGATAAATAAAAATCTACAAATAATCATGAAAGATTTTTGAATATTTGGCAGACCTGACTTAACTCTCTCTTACTTAACTATTTTAACCTCTTTTTTTTTTTTTACTACTTTAATTGTCTTTTTCGATTCTCATAATCTTTATTTTTGAATATAAAAGGAATGTTTCTTTCTCTCTTTGGAATCTTTTTTGGCTCTATTTACCCTCTTTATTGACTTTTCTCTGCGGTTTCCCAACTTTCGGAATAAAAGTCATAAAAGAGTATTTTCGCTCTCAAATTGTTTACTGAGTTTGGATATTTTTTGAAGTCAAAATGAACTGAATATTCAGCTACATTATAAGAGCCCAAAAAGTAAATGTTTTCCGAATTTGATATAAAAAGTCAGCAATAATTGCAGAGTCATAGAATATTTTTTACTGTTCCCTATTTTACTGTTCGATAATTGTATGCGAATAACAAAGCCGCCGAGATAACAGGTATAATCATATAATTATAGCTGTTATGTATAGCCACATGTTGTTTTACAACACTGGGTTACCCATGAAATGCTACTGTGAAATGTCAATAATAAAAGAAGAAGACAGTTTGGTAAAAAGCAAAACAAAAATGTATCAAAATGTCTGGCGACGCAATAAGTGAGGTAAAAATGTAATTAAAAGCAAAATCATAAATACCAAATCAAATCATGGATCGTTCATTTGGCTTTTTATTTTCGAAAAAACTAACTTAAACTTCCTCCAAAATCACAAACATAAAGGAAAACAAGCATTAACTCTCATTAGGGATGTCTACTATTTATTCTCAATAACTTCTCGATGATTTTTTGTAAGCCCAAACATTTTGTAATCGAATACTTTTTCATATTTTTATTTTTTATTTCTGTTCCCATCGTTAAAAATTCTTATAAAGAGTTAAAACTAAAAACAATGCCCACGATTAACCGCAATGACTGGCTTTCATTACTACAATTATCGATCTTTTTTAAATGTTTCTTCTCCAGCTGGTGAGCAGATTCATTGTGAATCTTTATTCGTACCTCAGAGAAAAGGCGTATTAAGTCACAAAATGTGAATTTACAGAAGAGCGTAAAATAGAATTTTTTCGGCCCAGAAACGAAGTGGACTTAATTCTTTATATTATGCTATTTTCGCCATTTCAAGTCCAATCGTCTTATACAGTAGATCACTGAATATACCGCGATATCTTAATCTGGGCGAGCTAAAAAACCTGGAAATTTAAAGTTTGGACTTAATTCGCGATTGCTCTGAGTTTGCACAATTTCTGCTGTTAAACGTCTGGGTTTTTCTACATTGAAAATATTACATATTTTTCATATCATATTTAATTGTTTATGCTTTATGGAAATATTTAAAGATTTTTCTCAAATATGTGGTTAATAATTAAAATGAAACATGACACCTTCCGTCGAATGAATTGAACGGGTTTGCCAAAACAAAACAAAGAGTAAGAAGAAGAAGAAGAGACAGGGGTTTTGAAAAACTAAGCATTCACTTAATTGCTTCATATTGTATAATATTTACAAAACACAAGAAAAGTCAAATCCTCAATTTCAGAATATGAAAGTTAACATTTTCGAAAGATTTAACATTTCACTTTATTTTGAAATGCAATGGTTTGTTCAATGAGCGAATTTTGAAAAACTTCCGACGCTAATATTTTGGAGTTGGCTTAACCGATTTTAAATCAGATAATTTTTGACTAACCTACTCGTTAAGCTCTTTAAATTGATATATAATATGATAGTGTAGCACTTCTGGATCTTCTGGAATAAAAATGTTGTTACACTAATAAATGTATAGATTATTGTTATTATTATTTTCATAAATTAAAGGAATTTACAACGGTAGTTACAGAAAACAATTTTTCAATTAAGGTTAATATTAATTTTGAAAACAAAAAATTGTATTACGCGAACTTTTTACTTTTAATCCTTTTAATTCTCAAAAGCCTACATATGTTTGAAACAAAACTTCTGATTAAAATTTTAATTGTTTATAAACAATAATCTATATGGAAAACCCAAAATTAACTATATAACAATTTTTCGGTTTTAAAACTTTCAATTGTTAATATTATTTTTATGATACGAGTCCAAATGAAATTTAGGCATATTTTACTAGGATCCCTTCAGAAACCGAAACCAGAAAATTTTGCGATGGTGAGAACATACTCAGTCATACTCAAAACAAATCGTTGTTCAATAGAACTTTTCAAAGATTTATTAGATGCAAGTACAGTTTGAATGCTTTAAGGGGGTATTCTACCCGTGATGGTGCGAAATATCATATCGATGTTTTCAAATCGTTGTAAATGAAAAGCTTTTCAATATTTTTATTCGAGGTTTTTTGCAAGTTTTCTACAGGTTTGAACAATAATTTTCTTTTTTAATGTTAAAAATATCTTTGTTAATAATGGTTCATTCGACGCCTCGAACTTGAAATATTCTGAAAATGCTTATAATGATTACGGTCCCTGTTTAAAACCCCTCTATAAATTTTTAAATTTGATGCGTACACAAATATTAGTTTTCTTGAAGTAATAATATTATGTTCTTCATCTCTTATCCCAAATCTGACCTTAGGCTACTGGTGGGCTACATGTCTGGACACTATGGTCTCAGATATCACCTAAACAAAATAGGTCTGTCTAATGAGACAGAGTGTCGTCTATGTCTGGAAGATGACGAGTCGACACCTCACATTCTGTGTGAGTGTCCGGCCTTGGCTCGGCTCAGAAGAAGAATTTTTGGTATTCCTTTTCTGACGACTAATGACATAAAATCTTCTTTGCCAAAAGATGTCTTGACTTTTATTAGGTCAGCTGAACGTCTTTTGTCATAAAATGGGGAATGGCACAAAAGATCTTTTAGGTCGCAGTGCCTGCCTGGTTGGGCTCCCCTAAATAATAAATAATGTTCTTCAGAGTTGCATGATAACTAGCTTAAGAAAATTTGAATTAATAAAATTTCTGGAATATTTCTTATCAGTTTTTTAAATGAAGTTTCACTTTTCTTAGATGTGCATAAGAAGCTTTAATATGTAAAAGTTGTAAGTTTTATAGTTAAATACTGTTTGAGACCCTATAGTACTTTTCCACGAGGAACTTTTTTGTTAAATGCAAATGAAAATTGAAATTCGAGCCCAATTTGGGGTGGTAAGAGATCAAGGTATGGGAGGGTTTTTTCTTTTTTTTTTTGTTGGAACAGACAAAAGAACTATTCAAGAATACAACACTCAGAGACAAGCTTTACGTCCATTGTACTATATCCTGTGTTCTACCAAGCCATAAGACTTTATAAGGTGATAAACCCCATGTTTTGCCAAAAATAGCCTTACATTGACAAAAAGCTGCCAATGCCTTGGATACCTTTAGCTCAACATGAGAACGCCAAAGAAGTTTGGTATCTACAATGACTCCTAGATATTTCACTTCTTGGGATAGCTGAATAGCGATTCCTCGGAGTACTGGTAAAACGAGACCATTAATTTTCCTTCTCCTGGTGAAAAGTATAACACCAGTTTTAAGAGGGTTAACCGATAGCCCGTTTGAGCAACACCAAGAGTCAATCATATTCAGAGCAGTTTGGGCCTTCCTTCAAATATACCCGACCGATTGGCCCGTGATTAAGCAGGCAACGTCATCGGCATAGGCCTGTGTGTAGATAGCCGACTCATTTAGGGAAACAAGCAGAGAGTCAACTAGCAGACACCACAGCAGTGGAGAGAGTACGCCCCCTTGGGGACATCCTCTATTCACGCCGCAATTCACAGATTGACCACAATCAGCTTGAACCATCATAAGTCTGTGTGACAGCATTGAGCGAATCCAGTTAGCAAGAACCGGATCCACTCTATGCTGACCTGCTGCATTGCACATACCGTCAAAAGTCGCGCTGTCAAAAGCTCCCTCAATATCAACAAAAATACCAATAGTGTATTCTTTCCTGTTGAGGGCCCGCTCAATCCGACCTACCAGATTTTGCAGGGCCGTATCACAAGATTTTTCACATTGGTAAGCATGCTGAAATGAAGAGAGAGGATGTAACAATAACGACTACTACGGATGCGGTGTTCAACACAGCGCTCAAGACATTTTACTAAGAAAGACATCATACTAATTGGGCTAAAGCTTTTGGGATTGGTATAGTTGTCCTTTCCAATTTTTGGAATGAATACAACTTTTACCAACCTCCATTGTTGAGGTAGGTATGTGAGCGAGAGCCAAACTGGAGATGAAGATCCTCTTCAAAACCGGTAGCAATTGCACCATACCCTCTTTCAGAGCAACTGGTAGCATACCATACGGACCCGGCGATTTGAAGCTGTCAAAGGAAGCAATAGCAAACCTAATCGCATCTTCATTCGCCACTGTCTTGGCAACCCACCAGTTACGCTGCGAAACTGTCGAACTAACCCTCCCCGCTTCCGGAAAAATGGGATGTTGAACAACAGAGACCTGATTGCCCGAAAAGTGCGATTCCAGCATTAAGCTGAACATCTCACTTTTTGATTCCGTGAAAGTACCAGCAGATTTTTTGAGTGAACACAGTCGGTTGGCTTGATCCTTTTTGAGGATTTTCGCCAACCTGGCTGTTTCAAATATAGTTTCAATACCGTTACAGAAATTTCTAAAGGAAACCCTTTTCGAATCTCGAATTAGTTTTTTATACTCTTTCTGCTTTTGACGATATAGAGCCCAGTGCTCATCATGATCAGTCTTGAGAGCCCTGTTGATAAGTTTTCTCGACCACGGAACAGGAATTTTTACAAACGGGGGTTAATGGAGGAAACGTTTTTATTAGTTTCCTCTTCATTTGTTCTCAAACATCAGAAGCGAAATTCAAAGTTTTCCAGGCCAAATTGGAGATGAAGATCTTCTTCAAAACCGGTAGCAATTGCACCATACCCTCTTTCAGAGCAACTGGTAGTATACCATACGGACCCGGCGATTTGAAGCTGTCAAAGGAAGCAAATACTTTCCATGATAACATCCGGAAAACTAGGCGTGATAGAGAAATCAGGCTGATACAGTTTTACTCGAATTGATTCGCCTGATTTGCTTATGCTTTTGCCGTTTTATGCACCCAGTCGATTACTGAGGCAAAAGCTTATTTTTTATACTCAATCTCGAAGAACTATATACGGTAACAATGAGCCGATTCACAAGTTCACCTCTTTGTGTAATTTTATTATAGAAGATATTGACATTAGTTTAAATAGGGAGATTTTTAAAAGACTTGTAAATGAATTTTTTAGCTTCTAATGCTTTATTAAATGTTATCGTAGTTTTAAGATACAAATCTGTAAGGGTACAGCCCTGTAGATTGATTGAAATAAATAAATAATTTACGCAGCGTACGGATATAAGTATATGATTTTCAACCAAATAATTAAAAAACAGGATTACAAAAAATAAACAAATAGCAAGAACAACAAAACGTCTTCGTAGTTACTCACAGGATGGTTTTCTTTTGTCAATAAACTTACGATGTGACTCCCTGGGAAAATGTAAATTACAATAAATAATATTAGAACATATTAAATGTGTGAAAGAAAGAATTTCCTTCTTTTTCATACTAATATATTGTCTTTGTATGATATTATCTCTTAATTTGGGATTTTTGAATTCTAATCTTCAATAGAATAATCACAAGATAAACACGAAAAATCTTTTTCGAGCGGGCACCGCGTCGCGCAGCCTGAATGGATGGCGCGCTATTACAGGCTCGTGGCCTAAGCGACTATAAACAATTATTGATATCTTGAAAACTTCTGAACGGTCCACTCTGAAATTTTTATATGAGGCATTCTAGGTACTATGACAAATATTTTAATGATAGAAAAGACGATTTAAAATAGTCCCATTTTTTGTAAATGTAATTTGTTTATAACATTTGCTCATTTGTTTTTATAAAAAAAAAGTTCGACTTATCGCAAACATTTCTTGAAAATTTCGTTACTTTTTAAAAAATCGCTTATGAACTACATGATTACAAAAAAAATTTGATTTTTCACACTTCAAATGTTTAAATATTCGTTACTCGAAAATTTTGCATATCATGTTCAAACAAAAAAATATGGGGCATTTATTTTGTATCCGATACATGAAAAAAAATGTTTGGGGTGATTTAAATTTTTAATTGTAAATATGATATGGAATGACTCATAGGTATTATTAGCCCCACAAAAACAATTCTTGAAGAGATAAGAGAAGTTTAGAAATAGAATAAAATTTCGATTTTAAAACAACAATGTTAATATATTTATAAATAAAAGCAACTTTTCTCAGATTGCACGATAATTTTTCAAATATTATAAGTACATAGATTTTAAAATGCACGCGAAAAACAGCTCCACCCCACAACTAAGTAAGTAACTAGTTCTCGATATTTTTATTGGGGTGGCGCGCAGAAAACAAAATGAATTCAATTATTGTTTTCATTTTCACTTTTGATAAAAAGCGAAATTTTTTTGTTGTAAATAAATAATTTAACAAAATAAAAAAGATAAAGCAGCGTTAGCGATTTGCAGCGTTTATATTAAGAAGTACTGGTAGTAAAATGCAAAATATCACAGTACAGAAGAAAATGAAATGAAATAAATAGATAAATATAAACAAATAACAATTTATAAACATCAGCAAAACGAAATTAAATAATATAATCAAAACAGTTGAGAACTGAACTGAACTGAACGAAACCACTCAATGAATGTGTGATAGATAACAACTACGTACAGTGCCATCTAAAAAATTGTGAACACAACAAAATTTTCTCTTAACATTTTTGTTTTTTCAGAACACAATAAATCTGAATGGTTCTAAAAAGAAGTTCAACTTCTCCGAGAGTTGTGGATCGACCCTTTTTTTTGTCAAATAGCATTGAATGTGAAAATGAGACAACCTACCTTGCTTTCAGGGTTTTTTTGTACCATGGCTATTATATACACTGGCGGTCACGAAAACCGCACCACTTCCAATACTGCTGCAATTTCGGTAATATTTCCTATCTTGGCCCAAATTTCCCTTCCTTTGTAAAGGAGATTCCCTTGTTTATGTTTTAAGAATGTATTTAAGCGGAATGTACCATTTTTTATTGCGCTTGTTTGGCGAAAAGAAGAATTTTTGAAAAAGCGCCAAAAACAACTGCAAAGTATAAACAATTGTCGCGCCACCAAAACGTCGAAACTTTTGTTCTTAGGTATCAAGGAGTGTCATAAAGTTAAGCACCTGAAGAAATCTGATGCCTAAATTCGACTGCTGTTAGACTGATCTATAAAAAAGGCAATTTGTACCCGCTTGAAAGGATAAAAGGATCAAGAAGACTATGGAAGACAAATACGAGAGAAAATGGCATAACCTGAAAGAAAACCATAAATTATCGATTCAAAAGTGCAGTCACAATAATGACTGAGCTGAAGAGCTATTACAACTTGAATATAAATGTCAAAACCTTACGTAGAAAGAAGCGAAAGTTGTATGGGAGACGATCAGGCAAAAAGTCATTGTTGACGAAATGGATGGAAACGAATCGCCTGGCATGGACTAAAAACTACAGCAATTGAACTCTGGCATTTAATCTTGGGTACGTGCGTTGCTCAGATATAGAGCAATAGAAGGTTAACTGAATGGTGTGAGGATAGCCACGCGTGACTATCTTAGCAAATACACAAACCACAAAATGTAAAAATTTCTATGTAAACTTAACAGAAAAGATGTTAACCAAAAAATGTTATGTTAACCACAACATAGAATATTCGTTCGGATCCTGATGGCCATTTGGAGAACTGACTGTGACCACCAGAGATACCATTCGATAGGCATTGAACTGTTGTTTAACCATGCATACACAAATATCACATATTTATTTCAGATTATTTTTAATTAATCTATAAAAAATATCAATTTGAAAAGCGAGTTGAAGGAATCAGGTGCTCATATGAAACACTTGTACAACTTTGCCCGACATCACATGGGTATCAGTGGACAGGTATTGAAGAGTAGATCAATCCTGCATTTTCAAAACATCTAACAGAATTACCGGATTGTCGTTAATTTTCGTTTGAAAATTTTCATGTTGGGTGCAGTTGGGTGGAGGAATCAGGTGGTCATATGGAGCACTTGTACATATGTGCCAGAAAATGTTTACGCGTGGCTATCTTCACACCGTTTAAAATTTTGGCACTTTTAATGTTAAACTAAATATCAAAGTAGAAAGGTGTTTGCGTTGTAAGTAGACACATGCCAAATCAAAACTTGTTTGTATAACAAAAAGCTATAATCAATGCAATAAATATTAAAAAAAATGAAATAAATTTTTTTTATCTGAGTGGAACAGTTGAAAGTGATTTTCAAAAAAAATAAAGGTCATACAATCAACTTTTTTCAACTTTCATCGACTGTACCCAAAAATAATTTAATCCGATTGACACAAACAGTACATTGTCAGAAAAAAGAAGAACATAACTTTTGAATTGGTTTAAAATTTACACCAGTAACTGAAGAAAGAGGCAAAAATCATATTTTCTGCAAATTTTACGAAAACGTTGTACAAAAATACATGAGTGCCATTTTCTTTTTCAGCGACCCACAGTTAGTCTAAAAAACTCTTTTTTCGTCTGGTTCATTTTTCGTGTAAACGACTATAATTATTTTAAAATATTAAAATGAAAAAATCAACATCGAGAAAAAGTTTTAGAACGCGGTAAAACTTGGTTTTCATAGACTTACGTTCAATCTGCAATATCAACGCCGTAGAGTTCGCCATTTTTGAAAATATTTTTAATATCTAGATTGGAAATATGCAGTAAAAAAAATCGATTTTTTGAAACGTCCACACACAGAGATAGACACCCTAAAAAGGGAAACTCCCAACTTATCGAAACCACAACAAAAATAATTTAAAGAAAATTTGTAGTGTTGATAATTTTTCCGTGGGATTCTGTAAAAACGTTTGGCCGCAACTAAAACTTGATGCTGATGCGATTGCTTGTTTTGCTTGCATTCCCTTCATTTTCGCATTTTAAAAACTGCGGCAGCAAACGGCAAATGAGACGCTGAAATACTCATTAATGGTAATCATCAATTGGTATGGCGAATGGTTATTTCGTTTTTGTAATTATTGTGTTGTCATTTATTGTAATTAAACACTTGGAATGACGCACTCAATGCAGACAGTCAGACAGATTCTCTCAAGCTCATTTGATAAGAAGTTTACGATTTTTAAGATTTAAGATTTTCTCAAATCACTATATGGCACCATCCGCTTCATATCGTATAATATTGTGGCTAAAAATATGTGATTAGAAGCAAAAATACAATAATAAAATTCAACTACTGTGAGTATTGAAACCGAACATTTTTTCATACTCCAATACACACATACATACACTAACTGATACTATAAACCGATGCAAATCTCATACATTTTTATCGTTGGTCACAAATAAAAAAAATTTCAAGAGACGAACAAACCCTCCCTCCCCCCTTCAGGAATTTCGGGATCCACTAGTGCATACGTACATATATAAATACGCATATATAAATTTATATATATTTAGGTATGTATATGCATATATATTATACTCGTACTTGTTGTTTACGTATCTGAGGACATTTACATTTTTATTTTATTTTTTTTTACAGAGTTACGTGTTTTGAATACCGAAAATGTTTAAAACACACATAGGGGGTTTCGGGTTCAAACCCAAAAAAAGGAAAAAAAAATCATATTATTAAATTAGCTAATTTTACAAAACCCACTGTGGGTTTTTCCACTGTATATTTATACTTTAAACTAATGCTTTTTAAAAAAATTCTGCTAATATTTCATTTACAGAAATCGATATATCGTAATAAATAAACGCATTTAAACGTTGTTTGCCAATCGTACTTCGCAAGTATGACCTGCAATGTTGGTTGTCAAATTCAAAGGCACGTAATTTAAACTTTGAAAGTAGATAGTGAAGGAGAAGTGCTGCCAAAAATTTCGCCACTGAAGCAGAAACTCAAACTATGCATAAATAGCCTATAACAATTCAAATTTTGTTTAAAAAAATGAAAACCATGTGAATGCCTAGGTATGTTAGTTGATGAGTAAAAGGTGTAAAATCTGGTTGAAAATATTTTTTTTTTTAACAATTTTATTTAATTACATCGATAGTCTAGTGGGTAGTGAATTAGACTTTCATCCCCGAGGTTCGGGTTTGATTCCCATCTTCGTCTGGTGGTTAATTCTCATAACCTTCTTATATTCATTATCAGAATTAAAGCGCGGTTCACGCCAAATTGGCACGCTTTGTTGTGGTCACCACGTCGCCCCTAGTCATAAGAACAACAAATTTTTTACTGGGATGTGTTTACAATACCGATACCGTTAGTTGATAAATTTTTCATATTAATTGATCGCAAGTTGGTGATTGTGTGCACAATGGAAGCTGCAAATAGAAAATTGATTGTGAACAAATTTATGGAAAATCCGTCGTGGTCTGGTACAAAGATTGCGAAAGATTTAAATATCTCCAAAAGAACGGTATGTAGAGTTATAAAACGATATAAAGAAACTCTTAGTGTTGAAAGAGCTAAAAAAAGTTGTGAACAAAACGGGAACCACCAACCTAAAATTAAAGGCAAAGATCTTGAGGTCCATCAAAAGCAATCCCGGACTATCGGATAGCGATCGTGCCAAAAAATCCAATACCAGCAAAAGTACTGCTAGACGAATACTCATAAAAGCTGGGCTAAAGTGCTATCGTGCTATAAAATATCCAAATAGAACAGACAAACAGAATTTACTGGCCAAAAAACGTGCTCGTCTTCTTTATAATAATGTTTTGACCAAATTCAATGGATGCATTATTGTGGATGACGAATCATACGTAAAATTTGATCTTAAACAGCTTCCAGGTCAAACATTTTATATGGCAACTAATCGTGGTAATGTACCCTCAAAATTCAAGTACATAAAAATGGATAAATTTGCAAAGAAAGCAATGTTGTGGCAGGCTATTTGCAGCTGTAGTCTCAAATCCAGGGCATTTGTGACATCCTCTTCTATGACGTCTGATATTTACATCAAAGAGTGCCTTTCGAAACGACTATTGCTATTTCTTCGTCACCACCATTCGCCAGTGAAGTTTTGGCCTGATTTAGCCAGTTGCCACTACTCTAAGAAAACCATGGATTGGTGTCAGACAAATAAAGTAGATGTAGTGCCCAAATATATGAATCCACCCAATTGCCCCCAGCTTCGACCGATCGAAAAATACTGGGCTATTACAAAATATAAGTTGAAGAAAAATGCAGGTATTGTCAAAAATGTGAATTCACTGTTACTAAAATGGAACCAAATAGCCGCAAAAGTATCTAGAGCGGATGTTCAAAGGAACTTTTTGCACAACAAAGAAATTTAAATCTTTTAATATTATAGTATTAAAACACTTATCATTTAATGCATTATTTGTTATTCTGAGTGTTCTGGTTAAAAAGATATAGCAACTTTCCTGCGTGCCAATTTTGCGTGAACCGCGCTTTATAAGAAAGTGTACAAGTATACACCTTGGTTATCTTCAAAACCCTTTTTGATTTTTCTTCCTAGCTTGTTTGGTTTTCGAGTAATTCAATTTTTCCTATAGGCTCCGGACTCAAAAATTCAAATAAAAAAAGATGCGCGCGCATCCGCAGTACTAAATTTGCAATTTCTTAAATATTGAATATCTCGAAAACTATGACATATACGCAAAAATTACATAATGCCTTTCTTTCAGAAAATCACTTAAGCTTTTTATGTGTACTAGATAATTTTTTGATATCTCCAACGGTTAACCAGTTATTAGTACAAAAAGGCTTTTTTTTACCAAAGAGGGGTTTTTTTGGGGGATCGCTCTGCAACCCTAGAACTGTTTTTTGTGATTTCTATTTCTATTATACCCCCACTAACAAATATTGAAAAAAAATCGCAGTTAAGAATTTTTATGAACTTTTGGTGCATTTTTTACTCTACTGACTGGGCTATTACTTAGAAAGAAAAATTGTAAAACGTAAACATGCTTCGTCGATTCGACGAAGCATGTCCTTCAGGGTTAATAAGTAATGTTTACATGATCTTAGATCACAACGATTGCATAAAACTACCAAAAAAAAAAAAGTGAAAAGTGTTCATAATGAGGAACAAAGCTTTTTTTTTAACAATAATCACTAAGTATAATCAAAGTATCGAGGAATAAAGAGAATTGGTAAATACTAGTTTAGGGAAGCATAGTCAAGATTGATGTGGAAATCTTCTATTCACCATTGAAGACCAATTCACTAAAATTGTTGGAGTAAAATGTGGCCATTTTGAATATTCAAGTTTTTGGGAGCATAAAAATAAATCGATGTAGCTTTTTGGTAGCATAAAAATAAATCTAAACCTCTCTATTATTGAAAAGATTTTTGGGGCTAACGTTTTTTTTTTGGTGTGTGGAAACTTATTTTTGTGATAAATATGCCTGTGATAAGTATGAATAAAAATAGAAGAAGGCAACGCTGCTTTGAACAGTAATTTTTTGTATGCCTTGGCAGTTTTTGCACTACACTTCGAACCTTTAATAGATCCAATGTTTATTATAGAAGCTTATATTGTTTTAATGCCATAGACTTTCGTAATATCTATATATCTATTTACTATTGAAGAAATCGCAACTTCTTTTCCGCTATGCACTTTATACATAACTTCATATAAGAATCTTAACGTAAATTTCGTATTGACGGGTTTATTTATTCACATGGGTCAGAAAGATATTTACTGGACCCATTGGAAAAGTTTTTCACATATCTGTTGGAGAACATCTTAGATGTTTACCAGTAAGTTGCGGTATAATCTCAAATTAACTTACATTTGAGTTTACAATCATTCTTTGTTGTCTAAATGAAATTTGAATTCATCCCTACGTTACTGGGAATGCAGAAATTATTAAATATTTTTTATTGAGTACTAGAGTACTCGTTTCGAACCACTTTTGCAAAATTAATACTTGATATTCCTCCTTTCCATATACCTGCTAGATCAAGAAAGAGACGGCAACCAAATTTAAAATGAAAGAGACAACTAGGATGAGCTCAATTTTAAAATAATTCTACGAGAGGTTGGAAATCTCGAATGTAGGGTATGCAAATAAAATGTACAAAAATAATATAGATAGCTACATAAGTATGTTCTACAAATATTATCGAAATTAATAAACAAATTACGATAACGAATTCATGTCAATTCAATTCAAATCAATTCGATTGTGTTGTTTACAATATTGGGCACGAATTTATAAATAAAGCTAAGCAACATAAGCAAATGTATAGGAACGTAAAGAGAATCCCAGCGGTGAAAACTATTGCGCTGCACTTTGTAGACGCTTCAATTTTTTCGTAAATAAGATAACAATGCATTTTCTCGCTTTATTTTCTTTTTCTTCAATTTGCAATTTCAATTGAATAAAAAGACACGTTCCAATGCATGTCTTTCGGCTACTGCAATATTACCCAAAAAACAATATTCTGAGGGCTCATAATTCCAACAGTTAAAGAAATATTTTTAAGAGCGTTTTCTGAGCACCCTCATGTATATGAGTGTTTTATGATCATTTCTGCTTTTTCGAAAATAAGACTCATAACATAAGACTCAGCTATAATATGCATAAGTTGGTTAGTACAGTAGGTTACTGTCAGAACTGATCGGAAGCCTGTCAAATGCATTAAGAAGTTAGAATAGACTTTTTTGTGGCTACAATGTACTTACATGAACTTAACAAACTATGCAGATACAGTTGCACATCTACTAGAGATGGGCGCGTGACATGAATTTTACGTGAAAATGCGTGAGAATAAGTTACTTTTGATCATGAAGTCGTTATAGTTCACAATTAAATACTTAATTTTGGTGGTTAAAAACCCGCATACTCAGCGAAAATATAATTTTCTTTTGAAATAAAAACATGTATAAATACTTAGTTTAAAAGTGCATTATTTATATATCGCTGACTTAATTATGCTAAAGCCCTAACACGCATTTTTCAAATTTTATAGGAGAATCAAAAACTCGATATTGCAAAATTTGATGTTAGGGCTTAAGCAAATTAAGGCAACGATATCCATATTATCTATTTACATAAATAAAAATTTTACAATAAAAAACTGCGTGCGTGAACATACGTGAAATTTCAACATTCGTGAACATGCGTTAATTTTTTTTTTTAAAGCGTGAGTCACGCGCCCATCTCTATCATTTACATAATTTTAGCACTATACCAGACATCTTGTTTCTATATTTTCTAAATAAATGAACTCCATTCACAATAAGTTATTTAATGACATTAATTAAGATACTTTATATTTATAGCATTAATTTGTAAATATACGAATATTTTCATTAATTTTAAGAAAAATAAGAAAGCAAAATTACACACTTTGTACTATACAGTTATATTTATAAAAATAGCTCGTAATGAAAGCGAAAAATCTTGAAAATATTTTTTTTACCGATATATTGAAATTTAGTTGAGAATTACACCCTGAAGGTCCAGGTATCTAAAACATAAGATTTTTTTGTTTTTGTATAAAAATTTCAAAACAAAAAAAAAAATTCTCTACAATCTAAAAAGTTTGCTGTTCATAAAAATAGCAACGCTTGAGAAGTGAATTAACGCTTGAGAAGTGAATTAACGCTTGAGAAGTGAATTAAATTCCGGAAATTTTTTTTTATGTTTTTACTCAAGTATTTTAATACCTAGTAGAGCAGCATTTTTTTGTATTCTAGTGGCACAACAACGGGTTTCTAGTATCAGCTAATCCTTTCCGTCTCTCTACAGGACATTACCACTTTGGTGCCTTCACTCCAGTCTGCAGATTCTCTAAAATGTTCAATTTCATTATGAGAATCAATTTTCTAAGTTCATCCCAAAAGTTTTCAATCGATTTTGATACATTGAAACGATTTATTTGCGAATTTACTTGTATGTTTACCGAAGGTTAAAAAAAGGCCTGCGGTGTGGGTGCGGGGTGCACTCACCGCATGTGAAAATAAATCAGTCCTAACGTTTACCTAATGATGAACGGTTTTTCAGGCTGATAGAGAGGCTTGTCGACTAATAAAGCGTCATATCACAGATCGCAGCAATAAAATCGCTTCAATCCACCAACATAAAATCAAAACTAGTTAAGGAGTGCAGGGAGGTACTGAGCGAGCTAAATCATTATGCTGATATCATCTCATCATTCAGTCTGATGAATCTCTAGGGGTACCGTTATTAGTCCCCTTAGGAGTCGTCAAGAGAGGCATGTACCTCCACTGTCTTCAACTGGCTAATCGGAGGTGGAAGTCACTAACATTCTGTATTACTTCACGTGCCACATGGCCTTCATATAATGAGGGTAGGTCTCGCGAGTTTCGGTGAGAAAGTGGGTTTACGGCGCTATAGCGCTAATTGTGACTCACAGTGGGTCTGCTGTGGGTTAGCCACCTAAACCAAGCAACCATTTTTAAATAAAATATAGCAAATACATTCTGAAAATTTTGCTTATTAATTTAAAGACAATAATCGTAATCGTAACCGGAGGTTATTAAAAATGATAATCGTAATCGTAAAGCCGTATCGGTGCATCACTAATGACAAGATTTATTGTTACAGAATTGTCTTGTGTTAAAGTTAGTAATACGTGACATGCCATAGAAAAGTTAATTCATAAGATGCCTACACACGATTTTTTTGTGACACGATGATAATTTGTTTATAAATTATTGCCAGTCGAGTCATGGGGTAATATGCATCACCACTCATAGCCGATGCATTTTTATAAAAGTTTAAGCATTCACTAAACTTTAGGGATAATTTATTGTTTTTGTAGACTATGCAAATTAAATCTAGTTGTTAATTTTTTCAAAGTCTTGACTACTTGTTCCATGTTTTAGAGATAATTGTTTAATGTGTGATTAACTACAACTCATAAATTTTATTTTTAAATATAATTGATTTAAAAATAATTGATGAATCTAAAATCACACTGTGCAACAAAATTGAAGTTTGTGAATGGGAATGGGATGAAACGTCTTCCATAACAAACCCTCCAAGGGATTTTTCTACTTTAGTGCGTAATTTTTTTTTATTCACAGTTAAAGTTGATGTATTTAGAGCGCTGTCTAATTACAAAAAATTAGTAATAACTTGATAAAATAATGATTATTTCTTTTGTTCTGTTTTTGGGGTCGAGGAATTCATTTTTATGTTTTTTTGCATAGAACCTTCACTAGACGGCGTTGTCATAGAACTTTTTAAATTTTGTATGTATTTTCATAAGAAAAGTGATATTTGTACTGTTTTTGAGGCTCGGAAATTTATTTTTGATGTCCGTTCTATTCTTAAATATATATCTAATGTTGTTACAAATCATATTTTGTTATTTTCAATAAATTACTACATTTTTATAAGAAAAAATTACTGTTTTATAAAAAAATTTTATTTTCAATTAAAAGAATCATATTTTGTTTATATAGATACAAAAAAATAATTATAATAAAAAAAATAGGAAAATTACATTTTTGTTAAAAAAATTATAATTTCTTTTAGGAAAAAATAATTTTTTTAATTTAAATATCATATTTTTATCTTTAAAGGCATTATTGATTTTTTTTTCGAATTTTAAAAATACAAAAAAGAGTTTATGAAAAAAATTTATCAAAAATTAAATGAATTTAGAACACTACATTTTCGGTTCTTTTCAATCCGGTAAAAAACGTAAAAAATGGAAAAATCGCAGGAAGCACTGATGGACATACCGAAAACCGAATATAAAAAATGTTTCTAGGATTGGATCAAGCGCTGGCATAAGTGTGTTGCATGTCGATGGGGATTACTTTGAAGCGGACAATATAGATTTAGATGAATCAAATTTTTAATTTTCTGAATAAATTCCTGGAACTTTATGATCAAGGTGGTATATCACCATTCATGCATTTTTTTTGGAAATTTTTAAAATTAAAAAAAAAGAATAAAATATAAAATGAAAAATTAATTAATTAAAAATGCTATTTTTCTCAAAAAATGCAATTCTTGCTGTAGTAATGCGTTGAAAATAACAAAATATGCTTTGTAACATCATTAGATATATATTTTAGAATAAAACGGATAAAAATATCACTTTTCTTATGAAAATGCATAAAAAAAAATATAAAAAGTTGTGTGACGCTAGAGGACGCTTCTAGCGTAGGTCCTATGCAAAAAAAAAAAATCAAAAATAAATTCCGCGACCCCAAGAATAGAATAAATAAAATAAATAATCATTATTTTACCAAATTTTTACTAATTTTTTGTAATTAGACAGCGCTTTAAATTCATCAACTTTAACTGTGAATAAAAAAAAAAATTACGCACTAAACTAGAAAAATCTCTTGGAGGGTTTGTTTTGGAATACGTCAGCTTTAATTTGTTTTTGGTTTCATTCCTTCCCATTTTGGTTGTTGCACTGTGTTATTACCTACAGTACCTACTTTTCAAATTCTCTACGGTTTGCCAAAAATTTATGAAATAAATTGGATTGTTATTGAAATAGTTATTTAATAATATTTATTTAGGTATTGTAAATTAATAACTTACCGACTGTTTATACGACGATCTTAACGTCGTCACGAATTCCGAATCGTAATGATGATGGTGATAATACTAATGACGATGACAGTGATGAATATATTAATTCGCTACGTATTATTTCACTATACTCAATGAAGAAATGTATTGGATGGTCGTTGTAGTGTAGTGCTGAGGTGAAGAACCGATGAAAATTTTCTTCCTCTTATTTTTCCAAGTAACAACAGCAATAACACGTACAGTATATTCAATCAAATGCAACAATAACGTTGGTAAAAGGAGACAAAACAAGAAACGTGCTGATAATTGGATCTGAGCGCAAAACAAAATAACGAAAGGGAAAACTTCTGATTCATCCAAAAGAAACAAATTTTTTAAAAATTGGAAATTAAAAGGTGAACTTTAGTAAAAATATGAAATGAGTTAATGGTAACACAGCAAAAATTTATGAATTAGTTAATGCAACAAATTGTGATAGCAAATGATAGAAATATGAGATTCCTTGGCTCAGAAATTCCTGAAATGTATCCAAAGTAAAATGAAAAATTGTCCACCTTTTTCTTAATCAGTAGTTGGGGTTGCAGGATTAGTGCAAATTTCAAGGGTTTTGTAATTATCCACGAGGTTGAAAATTTTTTAAAGCTATATTACAAAGAAATTTCACTGGAAAACACTACTTTTCTTCAATTGAAATGCCAATTTATATTTTTTCCAACTTTTCACATATGCAATTTTTTCAAATGTATATAAATGCTATGTACTTAGTTAATTCACTTGCAGGCTTTAGAATTATTCTTAATTTTTAATTATTAACTTAAAATCAAATAGTGAAAAAATCACTTTTATTTATTATTTACCGTCCGTCTGCCTTCACTTCTAACACCAATACGAGTTTCGAATGCGAATAAAAAATTCTTGATTCCGCTTTACCCAGTCTTCTGCATTATAATCTTTATGAGTTGCATTTATATTTACTATAATCAGTGCTTCCATACTTTTTTTTTTTTTTTGCAGGAAGTGAAATACTTGGTAAAAATCAACAATACAACTGTTTTTTTTTTAAATTATGTGTCTGTAGGCACTCACAGTAGAAGTGAAACTTTGTTGTTTATTTGAAAATTATTAGAAAACATTTTTAACAAATTCAGTTGATGTTTTGCAGTCTTCTTCTCTCTCTATTTTGTTGTTACATTTTTTCGGTTGGTACTATCTACAGTTACATAGCGGGTCGACTAGCTATAATTCATTGCAATCAGTATGGCCAGCTCAGCACTTTTCCCGCTAAATTAAGGGTTTTTCAAAAAACAAAACGCGGAAAAAATGATTTAGCGCTCAGCGCGTTTTTTAAATTTAAAATACACTAAATGGTCCGCTAAATAATCCATTTCATGAATAATCCTTACAAAATTTTTTATCGAAATTTTGTATTTTTTCACTTTATTTTACAACATTAAAATTCAACAATGGACAGCAAATAAAATACTACCTTATGAAACAACGTTGAAAACCATCTGCTGTGGAGTTACCACGCGTTTACACGTACAAGTTAACTGCTGTAAGTTGAGACTACGCACCGTTGCACAACTGCGTATTTTCGTATCATTTAGGGTATGTTTGTATTTTTTCAGATACAAATGTTTTGGTATCAGTACTTTTTATTGCTACTAAATATTTCCAACCATGTATTATTTTTCCTCTTCCTCTTTCATCAATACGAAACAGATGGGAAAAACATACAAGATGGTCCATCACGGTTGCCACTTTGGTACAATTCTACCAAAACTGGTACATTTTTTTCTATTTTTCTGCTTTTGGTACATTGGTACATGTTTTTAAAATTTGGTACATTCTGTGGGCACAGTTAGCTTTTAAAATAATTAAGAATTGTAAACTTATGCTCAAAATATTTTTTGTTGAAAAAGGTAAAATTTAAATATACATATATAATGCTTTCAAAAAAATTGTGTGTCGGACGTTAAGAGTCTCATTATATCTAGTCGGCCAAAAACTATTTTTAAAATACGAAATATATTTCAATTAGTGTGTTACTTTTTATAAAGGATGTAGTCTGGTGTTCCAGCCTAATTTTTAAGGTTATTTCGGGAATTTTTTATTATAATAAAATAAAATGTGATCATTTCATTTTTTTATTTGTTATCATTGACATCTTTAACTGTACAAAAAATTGTTTTTAGAATTTATTTTACGATATTTTTGTAGTGTTTTTTACGTCCAAAGTAGCCACCTAAAACAAAGGTGTAGGGCTGGCCCGGGTGATTACAGTACTTAAAGTCTTCTTAAACAAAAAATTTAAATAGATTATTGTTCTGTAGGCTTGTCATTCTAGCAGATAGTAGATTTAAACATTTGGATTAAAAAATAAAAATATGTCGGACTTCCAACAATTTTTTAAATCGGGTTGTTTTTGCTGAAAATCGTTGTAATAGGAAATAATGATTAAAAATAAACAATTCTACTAACAGCGAGTACCATTGGCGTTAAATATAACACATTAAAAGTTCAGCCCAATCAGTTCGATAGAATTCTCTCATACCCCTGAGCCGGCGTTGTTTCGAGAAAAACGCTTTTTAAGTTTTAACAACAGATAAAGTTTTCACAACAGGCGCTCTCGATTAATATTTTTAGTTTTGGTTTAAAATTTGTACAGTATACTGTATAATATATATCAATATATTGTACTTTCGAAATGCATTTAAAAAAATAATCGATTTTTTGAATCTCGAACACCAGACTACATCCTTAATAAATAACTATTAATGTTGATAGTTTTTTAGGAGACTATGAAAATTAAATCTAAAGGTTAATTTTCAAAGTCATGATTTAAGTTCATGTCAATTTCGTTATTTGAAGTTATATATATTGGAATCAAATCTGTAATTCTGGATTATGATTTCAAATATTAGTGGCTTATTATAGGATATTGAAAGATTAAGAACTATCACTAAGATCATTGATGAGGAATTGTGGCGGATTCCGTTACATTACATTGTTGTTGTGATGACTACATTTGTTCATTATCTATTAATGTTATTTAATGTTAATGTTATTTGTAAATATTGATACAAAATAAAATGAGTAAGTGGCGACCGTGTGGTCAATACAAGTTCGACAGAGAAAGAAACTTATGTACGAATACCAAAGTAAAATACAAGTACGAAAAATAAATGTACTCTTTTACAAACTGAGTACGTTTTTGTTTTCGTATTTTTGGTACCCGTTTTGTTTTGGTATTCGTACATTTTTCTTTGTTTTTGTGTTACACTTTCTTTATTTAAGAAATTTATAGAGAGCAAAGCAGCATAGATCATTGCTGCGTTCGATTCATTTGTGTTTGTATGCGTTTGCAGCAATCACGTGCACGGGCTCTTTTTTTCTGCTGTAATTTTGTAATTATTGAAGTAGCATCGGCGTAAATGCATAATATGTAGAAGATATACGATATGTATTTATTTTATATGCACGTATGGCAATATGTGATGAGGGTAGGGTAGGTATAATATAACAAATGTAAAAATTAAAAAGTGGTGACCTTTTTTTTTTTCTTTGGGTACATTTTTTTTTAACATAAAAATTTTATTTTAGCGGATTTTGTGAAATAACTAATTGCAATGTCCATGTTAGTGTCAGAGCAGCTGATGGCTGTCAAAATATGAAGTAGGCGATTTATGTTTAGGCATTTCATTTTACAAAATGCTTTGAACAGTAAACAAATTTAAATTTGTTTCCCATTTTCTCCCACGTATTTCTTTTCAACTCGATTCTTTCACATTTTTCTCTTTTATAATTTCATAAACACTCATATTCACGATATATATGAAATTAATTATTTTGCTTCTATTAAGTTTAAATACGAATTTTTTAAACACACAAACGTCAAAATCTAATGGAACTTCAAATTTATGTTAGGGTTGATAGCAGCAGTACTGTCTTCACAAAAAAATGGATTTTTTTGGTATGAAATTAACATAAGGTGTCTCGACTAGACAATTTGATGATAAGACAGGAACATTAACATAAAATAAAGCTAGCCGAGACGCTATTTTAAGCTGTGGTTATGTTGGTGCTAGCTGTTCGGCGAACACAACACATTTTACACTCATGCTCGGTCTAGGTGGTTACATTGAGTTCGTTGCAGAGTTGCTTTTGGTCGAAATGTTCTCTTTTGTGTAATACTAATTTGTATGTAATTATATTGTTTTGTAAAATAACTTATTGCCACCCTGAATGCTTGGCGCGCTCGGTAAGTCTGTGGTTATATTGCGAGTATGCTAGGCGAACACCATGAAATTGTTGTTGCACCGGACACAAAGAGAGTCTTTACTCACTCTCACACGGTACATGATATGCTCGGTGTATTGTACACCTGCATCTACCTTTTTAATTCTTCTGCCATGCATCTACCTCTAAATACTTCTACCATGGTTCATGCAATACTATGCAAATTATTTTCTTATAAATTCTCACCTAAAAATCTAACTATGAAAATTCAACTCTGTTGCAAGAAGAAGAATAGTATCAAAACAAATGTTTTCCCAATTGTCAAAGTTCCTCTTACATGGCGCTCGACTAGCTATAAATCATAGCAATGTTCATGTTCGTGTCGAAGTAGTTGATGGCTGTCAAGATATGAAGTGGGCAAATTATGTTTAGGCATTTCATTTTACAAAATGCTTTGAATAGTAAACAACAAATATGCATTGAATTTGTTTCCTATTTCTTTTTTTTAAATACACAAACGTCAAAATCTAATGAAAATTCAAATTTATGTTAGGGTTGATAGCAGCAGTACTGTATTTACGAAATGTTGGATTTTTTTGGTATGACATTAACATAAGGTGCCTCGACTAGACATTTTGATGGTAAGACAGGAACAGGTCGAGACGCTATGTAACTTGTCAAATGCATCTACCTTCTTAATTCTTCTGCCATGGTAAAGACTCTGTCTTTTTTTTTTTAAATCCGAAGCCACCTTTCCCCATTCGTCCGAAGTTTTAGGTACCTCTTCAAGGAAAAATATTTATATATGACTTTTGCCCTGATGTTGATACAGCATTTCACATACGTTTAAAGATTCGTCCTTCAATCAAGCGTATATAGATCAATCGTTTCCGCAATTATTTTACTAATAGCTGGAATAGAAGTTAGGAACCTATAAAATAATTCCGTGAACTTTGCTCTAATAGCTAAGAATCGCAGAGTCAGAAGCAACCTGATGAAAAAAATCTTGATTAAAACAGTCATTCCTTTAATTCATTTATTCATTCATTTATTGTAGTAAGCACCTTTTGGTAGGAGAAATGGTTTCGCGCAATATAGTATCCTTATTAAAGGAGTCACTAATCTAAGGAACTCCGCAAAAGTTTCCGATGTCATCTGTGTGAAATTGGGATCCTTTGCACACTCTAAAAGTAACTCGTCCATAGCCATTGAAGCCAAGCCTTGACCACTTTCGGCTCCACAAACTTCTCATTTTCTGAATCTTTTCTGATTTACCCGTTTTTCTCTTTTTAAAACAGCCACAATGCTTACAATGCCACACAAAGTGGTTATAGCATCGTCGGAATTGATTTTTACGTTTTTTAATTTTATTGAATTTGGATTTTAATTTTATTATAGATTTATTTTTCTTTTTTTTATGCAATGAGCCTAAATGTGCTTAAGTGTGCTTTCAAGCAGAAGGCTGCCACTCCAACCTAACCAATGCACATAAGACAAGGTCAGATAGTGTAAATGTAAAAATAAAAAACAGAGACAGACCAATGTTGGAAAATTTGACAGAACAAATGCGACATGAAAATTTCGCATGTCGAGAGTCAAAAAAATATAGTATAAGGAGGATTTAAAGAAGTTGTGAGAATTTAGTATATCAATATGTATGAAGCTTTTAAAATTATATTTTCATATTTTTTTTTAATAATTCATTATTTCATTAGTGGCTGTTCACACATGAGCAAGCATGAGTATAAAAAATTTTTCGGCCTATGTTTACCATGTACGGAATATTTGTAAAAACATTTATTTTCTTAAACTAAAGTAATATTACCAACTTAAGCTGGGTTGTCGCAAAAGAACAGCAAGAAGTTAAAAACAATAAAGAAAAAATTTTTACCTATTTTGTTAAAAGAAGTGACTAAAGCACTTATTAGCTTATTTGCAAAGGGAGATTTTCAGTTGATTAAGAGATTTTCACATTTTAAAGAGTGGCATTATTGTAAATGTGGTACAATTTTGCAAAACATATGGAATCGAGTATATTAGTTGAGTCGACGAAGGCCATCTTTTCGGTGGAAACAAGGTTGGAGGTGGTGCAGCTAGAAGAAGATTTTTATATTTTGTATCTTTTATATTTAAAAATGAAAAAATACTTTCATATTTCCAGATTCAGTGCGGTTTATTCTGATGATTGAGTAAATTGGTTAATACAATATATTTCGTCCTAGTGATTAACGGAGGTATTTTTTCTCTTCCATATTTTTATTCCTAATAAAGGGAAACAAATTCGTATATCTGAGACAAGTAAATAGGACCAATGAAATATATGCTCTCATTTTACACTAAACTGTTTACATTTTAGGTTATGAGTGACAAATATGCAATCGATGCGCAGCAAACAGCTGGCGGGAACTATTCCAACTCGACAACAACTACACACGAATTATTTATATTCATTGAAGAGAATTTCGTGAAGTTGAGAAACAATAATATCATCACTTTTCTACCCGTATTATATAGCTCTTTAAAAAACTGTATGCAGAATGGTCCTACTGTAGATATTGGATCACATATTTCAAAGTTACTTCAAAAACATGAGAGTGAAGATGATTTAAAGATAATCTTGCAAATCCTATATCAAACATTAAAAACCCTTTGCCCACACACTGATACAAAAAACCTGTATATTGGAGACGAAGTCTTTTTTAGATTGGTTGATGTACTTGAACACAGTAGTCAGAGCAAATCATCGATGGCAAACATACTTACATGTCTGCAGTTATATGTGCGTAAGTTCAAGAGCAATGCAATAATACAGAAATTGTGGACAATCATTCTAAAAGCTAAAGAAAAACCTGAGAACAATACCATACAAATTCTTGTTCATCTCTTTGATGAGTTCGTGCTGGCAATAAAGAAACTTCATCGCAACACACATCTAATTATAATGATAAAGCAGTTGCTCGACTCAGGAATACGCGAGGAGCGTAAAACTGCACATTTCTTAATGAGAAAGATTATAGACGTCATGACCGAAGCGGGAGCAAAACTGGAATTTGATAACACCATAACTTTGAAACGCCGCTGGGAAGTATATGTCACAATAATAGAAAATTTAGAAGAGAACCAATCGCATTTAATATTACCTTCACTAGAAAGCCTGAGATGTATTGATGGTAACTATGATGACTCTTCGTCTTGGTTGCCATGGTTGAATATTTTATACAAGCAAATACTAAGCCATAATAACATTTTAGTTATTCGTTGGGCACTTGAATACTTTTCTGAGCGGTTCACTTGCGATGATCTTGATTCGCAAGTTCTACAACAGTTTCTAGTAGCTTCCAACAATACAAGTTTGTATAATGCAGAAGGATACTGTTTGCCAAAAGATAATATATCAAATTTCCTCAAATATAAACATCCATTTCGATTTCTTGAGGCTTCTGCCAATGTTCATTGGAAATCGGTGCCTCTGCATTTTTGGTTAATGCAACTTAACAACAGACCACAGAAGCAGGCAGCAGTGCGCTCAGATTTATCAATGAAAATCGCAGGAAGGGTACGTATGTTGCAAAATTTACACATACGAAAAGATGCAATCAAGTTAGTTGAGAATATATTTACTTTAGAAATTGAGTCTATGAATTTCAGTGAGTATGTGATGTTTGTTGAAACGCTGTACAATGTCATGGACTCTTATAATAATCTAAAAGTATTTGTAAGGAAACTTGAAAAATCGGTACGCCTTGATGAAACGATCAACGTTTCTCAACGATTTTATGAGATTTTAATAAATAATTTAAATCCAAATGATGATGAAAACAAAAATATTTCAAATGCACAATACGATGAGATTATAAAAATAACGAAATGTCTCTCAGACATTCCTAAAGAGAAACACTCATGGCTTCGTTTTATAATTGTCTTCAATTCGACTGACTCAAAAGTGATACGAGAATTTTGCTGCACTAAATATGATATCGACACAAATGAATTGGTTAAACATAATACACTGCGAGAACTTGAAAATAAATTGATTCAAAAACTTGTGTGGGACAAAACTGAGGAGTCTGTTGTACGTGAAAAATCAGTAGACATTTTCGCTTGCCAAACTTTAATAAAATTTTCGGATATTTATAACAACGAAGCCCTTATAAACTTATTGGATATAGGATCGCATAAAACTTTACTGAAGCTCTCAGAATTACTAGCTTCTTTTGGTGAAGTAGTACCTATGTTTGTTTTAGAATCATTTTCGCAAGGACTAAGAAAATTTTTAAAGAAAAACTTTCTTTGTTACAAAGTGTTAGTATTTACATTAAAACCAAAACATTAATTTAATATTTTGAACTATACTTATATTGTGTTTTTGATCGTAGCGCTAAAAATGTTCTTAGGCATGTTAAAAATACGCAATCAAAAGAAGCAGCAGAAATGATTGCAGAGCACGTGCTAAGTATTGATTTGGAGCACTTAGGAATTTGTAGAGCTGTTTTAGAGTCGGAGATACTTTTGAGTAAAAAGAGCTATGTTAGAGGCTTTCTTATTGGTGATGCTAAAACTGGAGATGCAAGGTAATTTTCAATATTTTTCTGCCACATTTGCAATATTATTTATTATTCTGTTTCTGTAATAGAATTGAACAGATTTACGAGCTTAGCCTAACAAAATGTATTCCAAATCACTTACTCATACGAAACTTATATGGGAAGCATGTTCCTGAAGAATACATACAAGGAATTTCAATCGAACTACTGCAACTAAATAACGATATAAGTCGGAAAAAACAGCGATATTTTGAAAATTCCAAAGAACATCGTTTAAAAATTAGAATCGCTTTAGTTATGTTGAAAAATGTAGATGAATCTGAAAGTTATTGGAGCGATGAATTATGGCAATTGCTATTGACACAAAACAATCAACTCAATGTGACTTACATCCATGAACTCTTAACCGCAAAGTATGTGCCAAACAATAATGCTATATTGGAGCGACTAAAAAAGGTGAACAAGAAAACGCTTGCTTAATACATATATGTATATTATTATGAATGCTAGGTTATTTTTGTAGGCAACAAAGTATACTGCCAGCCAACAGGTATCAATCATCAGTGTCACACATAGTTACTGCATTTTAAATTGGGCACGATTAGAAACTGTGCAACTAAACGACATTATTAAATCACTTTTACCCTTGACGATGGGTGCAAATTTTCAAACTCGCCTATATTCCCAATTGACGATATATAGCATTTTGAATGAGTCAATTAAGAGTTCGTAAGTGAATTTTTAATTCGTAAAGATAACTCAAATTTTCAATTGTCAAATTATAGATATCAAATGGCCAATGGAGATGCTTTGAAAACAGCTATAGAAGATGCAGTTGGCGCACAAATAACCGAATTAATGGGAGATGTGCGTTTGCAGCTACCGTTTTACTATGTTGCTGCTCCGGGTCATTTCTTCAATGTTATCATGTACATTACAAATGCACCATTTGATGAATACGACAAATCAGATCTATCGAACAAAAGTCAATATCACATGTCAAAACTTGTTTTTGAAAGAAAGATAATCGCTTCTACAAAGCAGTCGAAACTATCAGAGGACTATTGTTCAGCCTTAGAAATCAGTAATATCCAAAGAAAAATGAATCCTAACAACGATATACTGCCACAAAGCGATTTAATATTGTACCCACAACGCACAGCGAATGAGGTAGAATTTATCGCTTGACACTACCGTTCAAATTAATATTAAAAATTTATGTTTCACTAGATTTTCGTGGTTGCAAGCTTAATCGATAAAATGCCAAATTTAGGCGGCATTGCTCGTACTTGTGAAGTCTTGGGCATTCAAAATCTTGTGTTGGATTCAAAATCGCATATAGAAAAAAGTGAATTCAAAAATTTAAGGTTAGCATGAATAATACACATTATTCAGTGTTTACAATTCATAAGCATCTCAAAAAATTTAAAAAAGAGCTTCGCTATCCGATTTCGGTAATATAATAATTACAACGAAAAAAAAACCTTTGCACGAGAAATGGTGGTATGAGCGTGCCAACCTATGAATCTAATTATTGCACTTATCATTTACATGGGTAAATCCACTCCCATCTGTAAAAATGGGAATGTTGTACTCAGTTAAAAAGCTTTTTTTTTCCATTCTGCCCTCGTATGAAATCTTACCTTAAAATCTCTTTTGAAACACAGTTGTGGTGTGATGTAATCCTGTTCATCTGAACACGAAGTTCTGTATAGTAACTAAAACTTTACTGTGCCCGTAAGTACGTTCGGCTCAATAACCGGTAGTCCTAAGTCTTACCGTGGTATTGAAGACAATATTTTTGATGTGAAGGTCAGTAGGAAGGAGATGTAGCATTACGTTCAGAGCATCCGTAAAGCAAGTACGTATGGCTCCAGTAATACAAACACAGATAGATAGATTAGAAAGGGTGTCCTTTCAGTGAACGGAGGTTGAAGGTTGGAATTTCGATCTTAGTGGTAAAAAGCATTAGTTCCGTTTTACTTGGATTTACACAAAGTCCACATCCCGTGGTCCATGTGCATAGCTTATCAAAGGCCCCTTGCATAATTTCGCTCACGTCGTCCGCATATGCTACCACCTTCACCCCCATTCTGTCTAAAACGTTAAGAATATTGTTTATGTCTAGTAGCCACAGTAGTGGTGAAAGCACTCCTCCCTGTGGTGTTTCTCTACTGACATGTTATACAATCTACTATCCAGTTTCTAAGTTCCTCTTCTAATCCAACCCTGATAAGAGAGTCTTGGATAACCCTCGTGCTTACGTTATTAAAAGCCCCCTCAATGTCTAGAAAGGCTGCTAACGAGTATTGTTTGTGGTGAATGGATTTTTCAGTAGAGCTGTTTCCGTAGATCTACCCTTGAGATAAGCGTGTAGACTTTTGGAAATTTGATAACGTTCTACTATAGACCTGAGATGAATTACCATGACCCTTTCCATAGTCTTAAGCAAGAACGAGGTAAAACTAATCGGTCTAAAGTCCTTAGCTGACTCGTGACCAATTTTCCCTGCCTTAGGAATGAAAACTACTTTAACCTTTCTCCAGTTAAGTGGTATATAATTAAATTTTACTCATGCACTATAAAACACCCCCAGCCATGGGATTACTGTATCCTGTAATTTCTGTAGAATGATTGGGAGGATTCCATCCATACCTGGTGATTTATAAGGGGAAAAACTGTTAATTGAATAGTTGATATTCCTTCCGTAAATACAGATTTGCACGTTAGTGAGAATCTATAGTCCGTTACGGATGAAAAAGATCCGATTGCATTGCCATTGCAGTCCGGAAAATCTGTTTTTAAAAAAGTGTCAAGTGTCTCTGCAGAGATTTCAGTTCATGTGCCATCCTCCTTTTTTAAATAAGAAGGATTGGTACGCTCCTTGGAAAGCACTTTACTGAGTCTTGCTCTTGGCTTTCCCGATCGATTTTTTGTAAGTCTTGAGACAGTCTTTATAGACTTGCCTATTATTGTTGTCCCTATAACATTGGTTGAATAGCTTTCGTGTTCTTTCTCTAAGATTCGAAAGCTCCTCATTCCACCTTGGTGGAAAGGATTTTTTACTCTTACTGACTGGACAGGATTTCTTGTAAGCCGTATTAAAAGCTACCCTAAAATTATTCACTCTCTCATCCAGTTCTTTCATGGAATTTATAGGAGTCATTTTCATCTTCTTAAGCGCCATGTATGCTGATGATATGGCTAAATCAGGTCCACTGGGCACCTCGATTTTAACGACTGTTAAATCGCCTGTGTTGTACTGAAGACAAAGAAAAGCATTAATTGATTTTTTAACTAAGATGCAAGATCTTGGCTTACCAGCAACCTTTGTGTATAGTGTTATATAATTTTCCAGCTTGAGTTCCATGATGTCGATTCCTCTGGCCCATGGCTCCTGCACGATGCCTATGTCAACATCCTCCTCACCCAGGAGGATGGCGAAATTGTCTCGGTGTGTTAGACGCTTCCTCCTGAAGCGTTAGGGCTCCTCCAACTCGAATGCATCGTCATCGTTTTCTGATGGCCGGAAAATTTTAAGTTTGGCGTACCTAACGCCAAACCGCATCCTGTTGTCCATGGTGGCCAAGAGCTTCGCAGACTCCTCATTTATGGAGAGGAGGAGAGACATACTGCTCTTCTGTGGACCCTCGCCCTTAATGACTGTCCAGTCTTGCATCGGCACGGTCGGGTTCTGCCATTGCAGAAGCTGAAGCATTTTTCCATGCTCCAGCTTCATTACGGGCAGCCAAATGTGAGCTCTCGGTTAGGTTGGAGTGGCTGTCGAGAGACACACTTAGGCCTGAACGGCCCATTGTGATACCACATAGTTGGACCTACAGTTTAACGCCGATTCCGAACGGCGGTGTGGCAATTTTTTATGGGATTGGTGGTTTTGCCATTACCAACCAATGTGTGTACTTGTACACTATCTTATAATTCTCATACACTTCATATTGATAGTGAATATAAGAAAGTAATGAAAATTAACCATCAGACGAAGACGGGAATCGAACCCGAACCTCCCAGATGAAAGTCTAGTGCACTATCCACTAGGCTATCGCGGTCGTCAATAAATTCGTGGGCTCTTAGGAATTTCCCGGGCTGGGATGAGCTATTCGACCGATCGTCGCATTTAAGCACCTTGCAGCCGAGTAGAACCTCAGAAGAGTCGAAGCCAGTCGAACTCGTTTGCCGATCTAGCCGCTTCATTTTTGGCAATTCTGCCAAGAATAAAGAGGGCTTGTAGTACCGAATCTTACTGATCAGTGCTTGCGATTTGGGCCTATTTGTTTTGGGGTTCGCTCGCTTACAATGTGTTTGACTACCGCCACCAAAGTATGTTGTACTGGTGTTCTGCTGCTGCTTCCACCAGTATTTGTTGTAGTTGGAAACGCTGCAGACTATTGGCTACCAGCGGTTACGAACTCCTAGAGGCCAGCAGTTGGTATTCGGAGCTTGTACGGTGCACGACGGCCAATGAGTAAAAAGGGGTCACCGTTACTCTCCGAGGCGGCCCGGTGTCGGAGAGGCTCCGTGCAAAGACAGCCTAATTTTTAACCCGTTTTTTAAATTCCGTAGGTATAGTCGAGCAGAAAAAAACTGCATACTCAGAATTTTGAATTGACCCTCACAATCTGGACTTAGGGCTGAAAAACCCATTTTTGATAGATTAAAGCATATACTTGCCCGTAACTTTATTTTTATTAACCAATTAGTAAGTTTTTATATGTGATTCGAAAGAGGCCATCTAGCTACGTACAACGATATAATAATTAGTAATATATTTTAAGGAATATTGGATTTAGAAGGCGAAATATACGGAAAATTTAAATTTTTTTATTAAAACCTATAGAAAAATGCTCAAGTCGAGCTT
Source organism: Toxonevra muliebris (assembly GCA_963691655.1). Lineage (NCBI taxonomy): Eukaryota > Metazoa > Arthropoda > Insecta > Diptera > Pallopteridae > Toxonevra > Toxonevra muliebris. Next base: position 2,076,543 of record OY829326.1, read on the forward strand.
CTAGGATTCCCAGTAAAAATTTGGATTTGAATGATTTTTTTTGAGACCTTCATGCATTTAAGCAGTAATATCTTAAAAGACAATTAGCCATAAGTAAATTAACGTCATATTATATAAGGTTGCCTTTGCAACGCAGTGATAACACCTTTCGCAAAAATCACTACATTTGTTTCGTTCTTAGCACACACTTTCCACAAAAGTTATCCATTACATATAATTTCAAAATTATCATCGAAACATATCGACTTATGCTGTCCTTATGAATATAAATTATTTACAATTATGTCTTCATACTTATGTATGCTTTTATAATTTTAGCATGACAGCTGAGAAGAGTCTTAATATACTGGAGATAAAACCTAACGCCTTAACCGATTTTCTTCTACAAAAACAAATGGAAGGTTTTAAAGTAGTTGGCGCAGAACAAACAGATAATAGTACAAGCTTTGTTAATTTTCAATTTCCCAGAAAGTGCATTTTAATGTTGGGGTAATTACTGAAATTACTTTTCTCATTTACATATTATGTATTCACATGAATATATTTGTTTTAAATTTTATATTGCAGGCATGAAAAGGAAGGTATACCTCCGAATTTGCTCGGGTTGTTGGATTATGCTGTCGAAATACCGCAATTTGGAGTACTGCGCTCATTAAATGTACATGTCACTGGGGCGTTATTTATGTGGGAATATTGTAAACAGCATATAGTTGGAGATTGGTTGAAATAAATTGCATTATATTGTAGAAAAAAGTCAGACTTAATAACATATTAATAATATCAAAGTCAAAATCCATGAAAAAATACGTATGTTCATGTGCGTCTTTTAACTATGACAGCGTTGGCCAACAGTATTATGCGATTGAAATCAATTTTAGAATGCGCACGCCAGTATTTACAACGACCCCAGATTACAGCTGGATAGTTTGGGCTGGAAATGCCATGAAATATACGTGCAATGGTGCGTCCACTGAAATTATTTTCAGGATACATGTTAATGATGGCATGCACATCGCTTTCAATGCAATCATCTGGAACATTAGCGGTCTGGGTGGAATAAAAATCGGTGAAAGTTACAAGTATCAAATCATTTCGTATTAAGGATGGCACTTACATCAACTTCCAATTTCAAGTCTTTTGGATAATCATTAAGAAAATAATCGCGTATGATGCCTTTCAACTGATTCGAACGATCAGGTGAAAAATTCTCGCTAGTGCACAGTAAATATGTGGCATAGGCTACAGATGATAGACCATGAAATACATATTGCAGCTGCAAAGTTATGTGGATTAGATTGGATACATAAAACAAAGAAAATGGCTTGTTAAACCTACCTGTATTAGTTGCGTTTTTTCTTGTGAAACCGAACGGTGGTACAACGTGTCCAATGCATCATCTATCTCAACAGTTGTAAAATCCCCTGGCACTTTAATCCGAAATCCCAAATCAGAGAAACTAACATTGATAGGAGTGCGCTTTGGACAACCATTAACTTATTTAAGAAAATAGGTGTATGAATATGAAGTTTTAATTTATTACTGTCATCCGTTGTTACCTTGCATCCATTCCAAGTTTTTCAATTGAAACTTCACAACGCCGCTATTCCAACCAATAGCTGCTGCAATATCCACTACAGAGAACTCAATTATATTGGAATCTTCTTTGAAATTCTTCTTCTTAATTGCGACAGCAATAGCCATGGCTAGAGGTGGACATTCTTTGGCAGCATGCCTGAGAAAATTAAAAATTTTAAACCATATATTTCACACAATAATAACAACCAATCTGTACTCACTTCAAGTACTTGGGGCCTCCATAGGAGATAACTTTTGCCGTAATATAAGCCGAACTAAGTACATTGAGGTTCCATCTTGGATCCAGCTCCATGTAGCACAACAAAGTATAAATATTCTCTTCAGGTATATCCAAAGCCTCTACGGTTTTCTCAATAGAGAAACCAACTTCGTGCCCGAGACAAATATGATCACGTATTTTCCTTGTGTTTTCTGTTGAACCAAAGTTTAAAGCGTTCACTACAGTTTTATTTTCGGTTGGGATTTTGGAAGACAACCTAGAAATATTATAACCGTGATAACTTGAATAACAAGGAAAGGAAATTATCATTTCACTCACTTATTCAAATTCTTGTCACACGAGCAAGAAACAAAAACACGTTGTAATAGTTTACGTATCACATGCCGATCTATTGAATTTGCATAAATATGACGACGCAGCTCATTCTGATCACCTCCATGTGCATCTAAAAACAAATGACAGTGCGATATTTTTCCGTCGCGTCCAGCACGCCCAACTTCCTGCACATAACTTTCAAAGTTTCTTGGCATGTTGTAGTGGATAACAGCTCGTATGTCCGGCTTATTAATACCCATGCCGAAAGCAATAGTGGCAACGACAATGCGTAACTCATTTCGCATAAAGGCATTTTGTATGGTGCGCCGACGCGATGCTTGCATTCCTGCGTGATATGATTCAGCGTGCCAGTTAACACGTTTGCGTTTCTTATTGGTGCCATCCTGCAATACGTCTATCTTGCGATCCTGTAGGCAACTGCGTATGAAACCAGCAACACGTTCGCATTCATCGCGTCTAGTGCAATAAATGATGATTGATTGGCAGGCATCGAATCTACAGGATAGTAAAGTAAGCATTATAATGGTCATAATCAATAGAACCTAAGATCTTAAGTACCTTTTACTTCTTAATAAACCTAACAGTGCCGAATCTTTGTTTTGATCTTTCGACACTGACAAAATTAAATTATTTGGCAGCGGAGTATCGGTTATAATCCCACGTTCACCATCTGATATACCTAAGTGATTCACAATGCTTAGGCGAGTTGGCAAAGTCGCAGTCGCAGTCAATCCCAAAACAGTTTGAACGCCCAAATTCTTTTTTAGCACTTTGCAAATCATTAAATAGCTCGGGCGAAAATTGTGACTCCATTGAGAGACACAATGGGCTTCATCAATGCAAGCGAAAGCAATCGGCGGTAATTGGCGTAATATTGAACCGAAACCAGTCGAACGTTCACCAGCTACAACAGCTTCGGGCGAAACGAGCAGTATATCGATTTCACCATCGTTAATTATTTGCTGAATCTTGAGACGTTGCTGTGGGGTTTGATTCGTGTGCAAGCAATGGGCACGCAGGAAATTTGGCACTCCAGTGACTTGGTCTTCCATGAGTGAAACCAGCGGTGAGATGACCAAAGTAATCGATTTCTTTTTGCGACTATAAAGATAAGCCGGCAATTGATAGCAAAGTGATTTTCCACTCCCTGTACTGAGTGTAACGAGTGTGGGCAGACCAGAGAGAATGCGCATAATTGCACGATCCTGACCTTTGCGAAAACTACTGTGGCCGAACATGTGCAAGGCTTCAAGTACTTCTGATGTCACATCCTTAACAGAACCATCTACGTTTAAATCGTACAGTGGGCCAACACCACCAAATTGCGCAGACGATGAAGCTGGCATATCATCGAGCCCCGCTTTCTTCAGAAATTCTTCGGGAATTTTATGCCCTACATAATTTTTAATCGGAGACGCCCTTGTTACGTTTTTAACTGCAGGTGTAGCGTTGTCCAAGTCAATGCCTTCAAGCTCGTCATCGGTGACAATTAGAATCTCTTCAGCATCATTGTCACCACTTTCTGATTCACCCTCGCTTCCGCTTCTGCGACCATAAGAGCAATATATTGCAGTGTTATTTGCCGGTGGCAATTTCGATATATTGCGACTATGGACTGCAACTGCATTCTGCGAAGCCATATTTTCTGCTTCCTCCAATGTAGGAAAAGGCGAGGGGTCTTCTTCTAATTGCGCTGTTAACGGCAGCAACGAGTCTCCTTTTACTTTACATGCACCAGCAAAATGCCCCACCTGCCCGCATGTGAAACATTTCAGCATGCCGCCATCACAACCCCCCATATACATATCTGGACCTGCCAACGCAGCCACATGTTTCTTATGTTTCCACATCTTTTTCTTATAATTTGAATAATTTACGGATTTCTTGCCTCGCACAAACTTCTTTTTTTGTATGTTAATCGTTACGTAATTCTCATTCAATTTCCCAGCAGCGACTTTTTTCACCAGATTTTTGCGTTCCATTTCGCGTTTCTCGTTGATATGAATTTCAGATTTCGCTCCGGCAGAGTTATTTGCAGGTTCAGCGATTTTGTGTATGTAAAGCTGCGCTACGTCATCCGCAGCTTCCAACTCGTTAATGTTTGCACGTGGTATTGACTTAATATTGCCACTTTCTAAGGCTAAAACGTATTTCAAATCCTCGGAATTCGGAGGCTTATCTTCGGTCTCTTCTTCCACTTCAACAATAGCGGTTTTTTTAGAGTTAGTTGAACTTTTGGTTATTAGTCGTTTCTCATTTTTTTTTACTTTTCGCAATTTTGTTTCCTTTTTTAATTTAAATTTGGAACGTTTTCCTAAAGCTACGTTTTCAATAGCGTAATCAACGTCTTTTTCATCGTCAGCTTCGACTTCTGAATTGCTCTCAATAGACCGCTTTGTAGCCCTGGCAGCGATTGAGATTCTTTTATTTTTTACAGACTTTGCAGTTTTATTTTTATTCTTCGAACGATTTATAATATGTCTGCGCTGCTGTTCCTTTGGAATTTTGGTGAAGTCATTTACTAAAAAGTCATTGCTGGAAATTAATTGCCAATCAGTATTTTCTTTTGCTTGCTCATTATTCTCTCCATTTCCCACAGTTTCATTTTTGGTTGAATTTGTACTTTCAGTTTCATTTACCACATTCTTTTCAACTGCAGTAAATATCCTGCGTCTTTTCGCAATACATCTATATTCTTTTGGTTCATCTTCAATTTCGCTGTCGTAAACAACTGAATCAGAATCACTTTCACCAATCTTTGTTTTGCGTTTCGTATTTATAATAATTGGCTGAATCAATTCTAACGTGGGTTTATCCATTGCTGCTGCAATTGTTGACATATTTGGCATTATTTTCGACACGTCTATATTGGATAAACCGTAATTATGTTTTTTAATAGAAGTAATCACTGTTGTGAAATTATTTTGATCAGTCTCTTTGGTTATCACATTATCAGCTTTAATATCATTTTGTGCTGCAGTGCGATCTAGCCATCCTTCATCCAAATGGGGTTTTAAATATTCCTTTGTTTTTTCGCCTGAAATATTAGAAGCGTATTGTAATTTGGGAATATAATTTTTAGCTATATGTGGTTTAGTTACATGTTAATAGAGGATTTGCAGCAATTGCTGCCGCAGTGTTTTGTTGTTCTTTTGCTTTTTGCAATAAAATAGTTTCCAAATCAGGCAAAATTGGATGAATATCTGACAAATTGTCTTTCGAATTGCTTTGAGAACTACGCAATGAAGAATCAAAATGAGACCGAGAAAGAGATTTACGAGGATTTCGCTTTGAGAATGAGGATGATTTGAAAAGATTGACATTAAGATTTGATTTAAACGGTTTCTTTTCGATATTTGTATCATCGTTGGTTTTTGTATCAACTACTGAATTTTTGCAAACTTCACTACCCCAGGCATTAACATTTGATTCAAGTTGTTCAACTGCTTCAAAATGTTTGATAACATGATTTCCATGTAAATTAACTTCGTGAAAGAGCGCAATTGGCGTTGACAATTCTTGCAAATTGGAGCATATCATATCGTCCTTAGTGCTGTTACTCAAGTTTCCTTTAACGATAGCAGCAATGTCTAGAGGCAATTTAGGCCCCCCATTGAAACTTTCGGATGCACTATCATCGCCAGCACTTGCGTTGTCCACATTCCCCCCGGATTGCGATATTTCCAGTACATCGTAACCATCTTCGCACAGCACATCATTCAATGTGTCCTCTAAGAAGGAAGTCTTTAGTTTGTAGTACATTTTATAGGAGTCACGTATATCTCGAGGCGCTTCACGTATATCATACTAAAAAATTAAATGAGATTGAGTTCAATATTTTAAACCCATTCACCCCATCAATCCAGAGCTACTCACTTTCGAAGGTACTCGTAGGTGTTTCTCCCTGAACTTGTTTTCCCACAATTTTACACGCATTTTATATTGTTGATATTTCTGCCGAAATATGATATCATCACCCATATTTTTTTTTGTTTCCCCACCTCTTAAAAGCACTTTATTTTATAAATTCTCCAATTGTATGCAAAAGTTCAAGGCTGTCAAAAATATTCGCGCGCTCGCACTTTTCGGTTTTGACATACAACTGGTGTTGCCAATCATCCCGTTTTTAGCGGGACAACCCCGGATTTTCCGTTAGTTTCGACTGCTGTTATACGACGCCTCTACTCAAGCAAGGGTAATCGTCAGTGTTGCATCGAGCGAAAACAAAAATGTACGACAAAACTGGTTTTTAAATAAATTTATATAAAAAAATAAATTTTATTTTGTTTTCAAAAATGTATCCAAAAAAAACCGAAAAAGTTCACCACTTTAAAATTTGTTATAACTACCCACATATTGCTATGCATGCATATATTTATTTACATTACAATATATTCATATGTGGTGTAAGTCATAAAATTCGATTTTGAGCAATACATTGGTTTAGTAGAAATGTTGTAAAAAATAAAATACTTGTTAAATTATCGACTCTGCTTGATTGCATGTAGCCGATCCTCATATCATTTCGTTCGCTAAACGCTAACAGCATAACTTCGTTTCTTATTAGATTCGTATGAGTGCAACAAAGCGATTTCCGTTGCAAAATTTTTGATTTACCCTCGCTAAAGAAGTTTCACTTCAAAATGAAATTAATTACTGTATTTATAGCGTACTTCGTTTGATTTGGATATGTATATGTACATAAACTCAAAGAACACTAAGCGTAGCGTAATGTAATTTAAATTGTTATATGATTTTGAGCAATACATTGGTTTAGTAGAAATGTTGTAAAAAATAAAATACTTGTTAAATTATCGACTCTGCTTGATTGCATGTAGCCGATCCTCATATCATTTCGTTCGCTAAACGCTAACAGCATAACTTCGTTTCTTATTAGATTCGTATGAGTGCAACAAAGCGATTTCCGTTGCAAAATTTTTGATTTACCCTCGCTAAAGAAGTTTCACTTCAAAATGAAATTAATTACTGTATTTATAGCGTACTTCGTTTGATTTGGATATGTATATGTACATAAACTCAAAGAACACTAAGCGTAGCGTAATGTAATTTAAATTGTTATAAAAATACCAATTTAAGTTTGTGTAAACATTTTAGTGATTTTACTTACTGGAGTAAAACATTATTTCTCTAAATTGTCCTGTTTATCAAATTTGCTTATTTTTGGCATTACACTTCGCATTATAATGGACCCGATGTGACCCAATTAGGTTAGCTCCGCTAATTTCTTTTCATTTGGTTAAAAACTAAATTCTTTATTTTTTTAAAGTAAATATATTTCTATTTTGCATACACTAAAAAACTGTGAATGTCCTAAGGTGAAACGAGTTGCAAAAATAAATTTTTGAAACAAGTCAATATTTTAAATAATAGAAAAGAAACGGGAAAAATTACTGCGTCTTAGAGGCGATGACGATAATTAAAGGAAATGCAGTTTGATAATGATACATATCAAATAATATTATACATTAAATTATATAAGCTTAACAAGAAACAACTTCATGCATACATAGATATATAGGCATACAATATTTTTTCATATCATATAAGAAATTATTTAAAGTAAATAGACTGAAGCGGTTCTCCCTCCCGCAATGAAATTTCGTATGTGGAGTGATTATAGTTTTGTTTATTTCCACTACATTAGAATTAAAGCAACATCTTCGGGCTTCATGGCAGGGCATCTCCAATTGTATAGATAGTATTGCAAATTGCCGTCACCAGTACCAAATTTCAATGGCACTAAAAATTTCTTATTCTCCATTAGATCCAGGGCATTGAACACATCCATTGACACATTTCTTGCTGATATTAGAGCATCATTCATAAGATCCAGCCAGGGAGTCTTTGTCGACACATTATAAAAAGAGTATGCACCCCGTACCGTCTTATGGACAGGATGATGCATCACTGATGATGGCAGACAATAGTAGCTGATCATATCAGTAATTTCACCATGTTCATCCTCGACAACAAAGCAATCGATAATTCCTTCTTTAGGTGTAAACCAATGACGGAATTCTTCTTTCGAGAAGACTGGGCATAAGGAGAACTTTTTGAGGTATTCATCGAGTAATTTGTGCGTTTTATCCATATCTTTAGATTGAATGCGACGATACCCTTTAGTCTTTGGTTGATCGGGCAATTTATAGAGTTTGATAGTACGTTGCATAGTCATATTGCGTGCAAGATGTGAAAACTTTACCTGCATGAAATCAAAACACAAATAATAAATAACAGTGGAAAGGGGAAATAAGAATAAAGTCAAGCACTTTACCTCGACGAGTTTCTTTGGATTTAACGAACGATGCCAATAGCGGCATGTGGAAACTGGTTTTGGTAGCACCACTCCCGCTGTATAAGCGGCTTGGAAAATGCCTGTTAAGTTGACGCGACGCGTGATTTCACGAATCAGAACAGGTGCTACACGTTTGCTTCGGAGCTTCTTGTGCACACACAAAAAATTTATTTCAACCGTTTTGAGTACTTTGTCGTAGCTTCGCAATTTACTTGGTATGGCTGAAATGAAACCAACCAAACGACCCGACTTTACCACACGTACACCCACGTGCCAATCACGCTTCCAGCCAGGAGGTTGCAGCGACCACTTCAGAAATTCCGGCTGATAATCAAAACGAAACATGGCATCATCATCCTCTACGTAGTTCTCATTTAGCAGTGTGTATAATTCCGTAAGATCAGTTTTGCTATTCAAATCTAGCGTATCCCATTTGAAACCATCAGGTAGTGTGTACGGGTCAGGACGTATTTCCGAAATCTCTTTATCCGGTTCAATGCACTCATTCGTTGTGATATCTTCGTTGAGTTTGGGAACTGGCTGCGTCGACCAAAATACAAATGGCTTTGATTGACGACCACCGGCAACAGCTTCCGACACCACTTGCAACAATGCCTGCCTATTAAGGAGATCTACAAATATTCAACATTAAAAGTAAAAATCTAATGAGCATAAAGATTCAAATATTGACGAAAAATAGATATGTTTGTGTGTTTCGGGTTTAAACCCAAGTATTTCATTTACGCACTTCGGAAGTATGACTTTTAATTATAGTTGAAAGGTGCAAATCAGGTTTCACCTGGACATATTTTTTAGGCTTTTACTAGACATTGAAAAAAATTTGCTCAGTAGCTCGGGATAATGAGTTTTTTATGTCTTTTTAGTAATTTTTTTATGTGATTCAATGATGATTTGGTGGAAGTTCAAGAATTGCCACAGGTTAATAGAACTAAAAGTAAATTATCTTTAAAAGATTTCTTGGGAATGTTGGCAAGGATATCAATGTTAGGCAAAATTGAATTAGTTACCCTGACACAACGACCCATAGGTTCATTTCATGGCTTTCGCATACCATTATCATTATTTAATTCCCATTATTTGTTTTTTTATTTGACCAAAATGAAAAATGTTCCGATATTCGATTTTTCTCTATCTCAAGCTAAACGAAAGTCAAATGAGGATAATAATAGGCTTCATTTCAGGGCATTGCAAACTGGGGGAGCATATGAAAAACCTAGGTATAAGTCAGGACAACACTTGTAGATTCTGCAAAGATGACAAGGAAACATCAGAACACATCCTAATGCACTGCTAGGCACTTACTCGCAGGAGGAAGAGATACTTGGGGCAGTACCACTCAAGAAGTAGAGATATCATAGCGTTAAAGCCACATCAGTTACTGAGATTCCTTGGGTTTTGATTGGCTTGCCTGACAGCCTGTAACCAGGCTACTATCGGGGGTACAATATACCTTTCAAGGTCGCAGTACACAACACCCTTTATAACACAGTGTAACAAACATTTTATGCGCGAGATTTTCCAACGGTTTTATAGTAATTTCGGGTCGCTGAGTACACGACTGTGTACTCAGTTTCTCAGATGTGGATCTAGTTCTCCGACAATATGGACCTGAAGTCAGAAAAATGGGGTCTTCAAAGGCTATTAAGAAATTTCTTTATTTCAACAGATACTAATTTGATGTCTAAAGCAAAGTTGTTAAGGACAAAGTTACTCCATATCTTACCCTTCCTCTTGAAAATGGGGTTTTAAGGCACCCTTTTTCAATAAATGGCCGATAAAACAAAAACCGTTGAGAAAACTATTATACTGTTTTTGGAGAAAAATTTTCTTGTTAAAAATTATAGGGAGAACATTGGAATAACCTACCAAGTACACTTTTTAAGAATTTTTTGCATTAGAATCGAGCCACTCACACTACGTAAGTAAATAATGGAAAGTGCGAAGTTTGCTTGGTTCACATCCCTGGTAAAAATACACTTGATTTCAGGAAAATGTATTTAAACATTTTTTTTTAATTGAATATTTATAAGACGGTAATCGCTCAATATATTTTGTATATCAAAAAACTCAGATGTAATTGGAGTATGAAGTAAGAAAAAAAATGTTTTTCATTAAAATTCATTGAAGATATATGATTGGAGGATATAAGGATTAGGTTCAATATTATGTATGCAAAAAAAAAAATGCCTTTATAAACAAAAGGGTAAAGGGTGTAAACCCGTGTAATGATTTAAAATAAAATAACATGATTTTATGCTGAGAAATGCGTATCATGTTTTGTGGTCTTTCGGATAATGTTTATCTATAGTAAAAACCAATGCTTTAAAATCCGAGCCATATTCATGACTAATCAAACAATTTTTGTTTTTTGTGTAATTAAATACTTTGTAAAATTAAAAACAGTGCAGTTTATAAGATTATTAGGTGTAGTTGTGCTAGAAAATCGAATAAATACATGAAAAAAAACCCCATTCTCAAAAACCACATGGAAGACACAGTACGACCTTTCGGCCAGCGCTAAAAATAGTTGCCGACCACTGGTTAGCTAGAAGTCGCTAAACTAAAATATCTCCCCAAGCTACCAAGCGAAGCTGTTTTGCCAATTATACGTTTAGCTGTGCATTGGAGAAAACGAATCGCTTCATCTAAACCCAATTTACCACAAAATAATTACATCCCCTTCGCTCTCACTCACTTAGGTCTGTAGCCACATTTACAACTGAGGGTGCAGATGGTTTTGTATTTTCATCTTCCTTGTTGCTAACATCATTCATGTCCTTATTATCCAATGTTCCTGCCTTATTTCCAGAGACGGCAGCAGCAACTAGAGCCTCCGTAGCCGCAGCTAACGCCTGTGTTCCTGCAATCGTCGCTGCTGCCGAACAATTTTCCTCATTATTGTTGTTTTGTGCAGGAACTACAGTTTTCTTTTGATTTGGCATTTTCACTATTTTTTTTTTTTTCAATAAAAAATAAATTTATTTAATTTTCTAAACTAATTTGCCGGTGAAGTCGCAACCTTTTGGTTAAATAAAAATATTTTCAACAGTGGTGTACCAATCACAATCACCAACAGACACACCAATCGCTGGCAGAAAATGTCGCTGCAAATTTTTGACATCTTCTTTTCTGAGAATATAGTGAATTAAATGACGCCATTTTTGTAGTTTTCGTGTCAAGCAGCTTGACATGAATTTGCCTTAATACTATTTTTTGGAAGTTATTGTTATTAAATAAAACATCGCAAAAGAAGTATTTGTTTCAACAGAAAGTGAAATTGTCATATAAATAGAAGCTAGCACGCCTTTGTCGCAAATTATTTTAAAATTGAATGCTCTTTAATAGTACAAAAAGTGCAACTAATCGAATTTTTAGCAGAGATAAGACGATGTCAAAATCAGCTGGCTAAACAAAAATGTATTGTTGATTTGCATAGCGGTTGGTTTTGTGTTAAATATTTTACCAGTAACACCTGAAATAATAAAACACAGCAATTCAAGTACGAAGCAACCACATATCTATGAAATAAATGTAAACAATACCATAATATTAATGTAAACAATTCAGAAACAAAACCAGCAAGGCAAATTGCCAAATTAGTAAGAGTTTTAAATTGTAAGCTTTTAGATTGTGACAATTTTAAAGCATTGTATCTTTTCAGTTCAGACGTAGCACAAATGCCATCAGCAGGTTTAAGAAATTCGACAACGCCAACAGAATGACAATTTCTATTACAAAAAAGAGCATACAACTTTTTGTAAGCGCTACAGCAATAGTAATAGTATTCATTTGCATATACAAAATTATATCTGCAACAGAGCAGCATGTGCGTTTGAGACCACCACCGGCACCACCGAAATTACAACATTCAAATGATTTGCACGAAATGTATGAAGAGCAGCAAAAACTCCTACGTCAACAGCGCCAAGAACTGCTACGGACTCGTGACGAATTATCACAACTGGAAGAAAAAATACAGGCACTTGAGTCAAGCACCCCACGAAAATATCCGAAAGTGAAATACTTAAACTACAAGAATCGCAAACGCATTCTAATCACAGGTGGAGCTGGTTTTGTGGGATCACATCTGGTCGATGATCTGATGGTACAAGGTCACGAAGTGATTGTAGTAGATAATTTCTTTACGGGGCGCAAACGAAATGTGGAACATTGGCTTGGACATGAGAATTTCGAATTGATTCATCACGATATTGTCCATTCACTCTTTATAGAAGTAGATGAAATTTATCACCTAGCGTCGCCTGCCTCACCGCCACACTATATGTACAACCCAGTGAAAACAATTAAAACTAATACGATGGGCACTATTAATGTACTGGGCTTAGCAAAACGTGTTATGGCAAAAGTCTTAATTGCTAGCACATCAGAAGTTTATGGTGATCCAACAGTGCATCCACAACCGGAAACATATTGGGGTCATGTAAATCCGATTGGACCTCGAGCCTGCTATGATGAAGGAAAACGTGTATCTGAGACGTTGAGCTACGCTTATGCAAAACAGGTAAACAAATTCTGAACATGTTCAGTAGTTTTGTAGACACAAGAAATCAATCTATAAATGAAGGTCAGAAAATTATCTCGTATCCACACTTTTGTGCATAATATATTAATTATCACACATTTGTATTGAAGAATTCTGTTCCAAAAATTTGTAAATTTTTACAAATTTCAACAATTCTTACCCTTATCAGTATAATACAAACTACGTCACTATGTTCTACATGGCACGGTTTGCACTGTTGAAAAAAAAAATTGTTCTATGAAGATCATAGTAGAAACCAAATAAATGTTATCACAATGGCAACAACACTCAACACTCGACACAATGACAATTGTTAAGCAAACAAAAATCGCGATAAAAATCTAAACTATTTATTTAGAAACGAGATAACATAACTCTCTCTTCATATTTTTAGGAAAAAGTCCAAGTGCGTGTGGCGCGTATTTTCAACACATATGGACCACGTATGCACATGAATGATGGCCGAGTCGTATCGAACTTCATATTGCAAGCTCTGCGTAATGAAACCATCACCGTTTATGGTAATGGAAAACAAACACGCTCATTTCAATACGTATCCGATTTGGTAGACGGTCTTATCGCGTTAATGGCTTCTAATTATTCACAGCCGGTGAACGTGGGCAATCCTGTGGAACATACAATAGAAGAGTTTGCTTTGATAATAAAAAAATTGGTGGGTGGAAAAAGTGAAGTAAAGCAAACAGACGCTGTCGAAGATGACCCGCAGCGACGTAAACCTGATATAACCCGTGCTAAAAAAATTTTGAACTGGGAACCAAAGGTGCCACTACAAACAGGACTACTCAGAACTATTGATTATTTTCGAAAAGAGCTGGAACGGTCCGATCGCTTTCAAGAGAATTCTAGAAAATATTTCGAATCACCTGACCTGCACCGTAGCAAGAGAAGTAGACAAACTTTTGATCCTGGCAACGATTAGTGTGAGAGTGAAAGCTGCGAAAGTTGGTCAGAAAAATTGTTCAAAATGCTTACATCCATTAACAATTAAATTTGTCTAGTCTGTAATGTAAATACTAGATAAGTAGTTACTTTTTATGTATAAAAATTATTTCTCATTAAAAAGTAGAAGACCTAATAATTTAGATAATTATGTAGGAATAAATTTTGTACTAATTAATTATATAACTAAAATCGTTGGTAAGTTTATCGTAGTGGTAATCGAAATTTATGAATGTATTTACCAATTTTGTTTTTATGAAAATAAAGCATTAATTTTCAACATTTTTTTTTTTATAACATTTGTTAGCACCAAATTTTATTTAATACGTTTTAAAACTATTTTGTATACCTCTACGCAGGAAAGAAGATTCTATAGGCTACTTACATTCAGCTGATAACTTATCACTATGAACCAATCTTGGCCTATGTGAGGCAATTAGGTTAGGTTAGGTTGTACTAGCTGGCCGAAGCCACGCATAGACGTTAAGGTCCTTAGCGATATCAGATAGGAGTCCTAGGAATTATTTATAGAGTGTATATTTAGCGAGTGTACTCGTCATTTAAGATGCGAGTGTGGTTAGTAAACTTTAAAAGACAGTTCACCCCCAGTTTAGCGACCTCGTTCAGACACTCAAACTGTGGAGTTCCTAAGTACGTTAATCGCGGGACAGGAGCAAAGAAGATGCTCTAGAGTTTCCCTCACATCTTGCTCCATACATTTCCTGCAATTATCATTGTCGGTTAGTTTTAATTTAAGCGCGTGCGTTGCCACCAAACAATGGCCAGTTAGTACTCCAATTACAGTTCTGCAGTCCTTACGATTGAGCGATATAACAGATTTTGCGTACCTCTCGCTGTAGGGGTCACACATGACTAGCGATTTTAGATGTGGGTATATTTCTCCACCTAGCTATCGCTTTCTTCCACATGCGTGATTCTAGGTTACAATTAGCTACTTGCAGAGGCATCAATACTTCGCTGATTTGATCCTCCGGGAGCTTAGTTCTTTTTTCGCGATTTTGTTGACAATCTCGTTTCCAACTATGCTTTTGTGACTAGGTACCCAATAGATACACAGCCTACGCTTAGTAGTCAGTTTCTCCATTGCTGCCCTGCACTAAAGAACACTTTTGGATGATGTCCAGTGAGATGTCAATGCTTTTATAACTGACTGACTATCTATATATATGTTTATTACCACCCCTTCAACCATTTTTGAGCCATCCGAGAAAATATTGAAGGATTTGCGTTCTAGTTCCATACCTTTATGCCAGCCTTCCTGTTCAATAACAGCTTTTATCCTCTTTCCAGAGCTCAATTTCGAGATCACGTAATCTGAATCAGATGTGTTCCGACTAATTGAGCTATATCCGAAGGATCTATAGCATAGTTGTCCAGTAAACCGTAGTCTTTCTGTCGATTTTGCTGCTCGATTTTCTACGAAGAGATCAGTTTGAGGCAGGCTGAGAATCGCTTCAAGAGCTGCCGTTGGAGTTGTTCTCATAGCTCCCGTGATACATAGCGCGGACAGCTGCTGAACCTTTTCCAAGGGCTTGATATACGTTTTCTTTTTAGTTATAGTCCACCATACCAAAACACCGTAGAGCCGTATAGGTCTAACTATGGCTGTGTAGCACCAATGCATAAGAGAGGGTGACAAACCCCATGTGCTTCCAAGCATCTTTTTGCATGCGTACAGAGCAATGGTTGCCTTCTTCACTCTTTCTTCAACATTAAGCTTCCACAGCAATTTGCTGTCCACAACTACCCCTAGATATTTGGTATGGGTTTTTAGAGTCAGTTTGGTGTTGTTTAAACTTGGTGGCGTCCATGCGGGTATTTTGTACTTTTTTGTAAAAAGTGCTAAGTCCGTTTTATATGCATTTACGCCTAACCCGGCACTAGTCGCCCAGTTGTGAATGGTCTTGAGAGTGTCGCTCATAAGTGAGCTGAGAGTATTTAGGCATCTTCCCGGTATTATTATAGCAATGTCGTCCGCATATGCTACTAATTTTGGGGCTTTGCTATCGAAGTGAGTTAGAATTTTGTTGACAACTAGCAACCAAAGAAACGGGGATAAGACACCTCCCTGAGGGGTTCCTCTACACGCTACCTTGGTTACTGTAGCGTCATTCTATTCCGCTCTTATCTGCCTACAGCTTGGAAGACTTTTTATCCACAGATATATGGCGGTATTAATTTCTAGAGCATTGAGACTATCTAATATAGCTTCCGTCGACACATTATTAAAGGCTCCAGCAATATCTAGAAATACCCCTAGGGCATATTCTTTATATTCTAAGTGGTTTCTCTGTGTTTAATACTAACGTATGGAGTGCAATTTCTGTGGACTTGCTCTTCGTATATGCGTGTTGTGCTTTTGACAGATAATCGGGATTAATTGTGTCCCCTATATAAGCTGTCAATATTTTCACGAAAGTTTTGAGGAGAAAGGGAGACTAATCGGTCTATAGTCCTTCGAGTAGAGATGGCTGCTTTTACCTGCCTTGGGTATAAACAGAACTCTCGCTACTCTCCAGGCTACAGGAACGTAATTAAATCTTAATCAACCTTTATAGATATGTCTTAGCCAGGAGTTACAAGGTTCAGTGCCTTCTGTAACATGGCGGGAAATTCCTTCCAAGAGTCTCTTTTGGCGATGAGCCCTTCTTTCTTATATTGCTTTAGCACATCCCTGTACTCCCTCCAGCATTCTTCACTATCTGCTGACTTAGCCAGCTTGAAGATTTCGCGAAGATAGCGCCTTTGGGAACCCAACTCCTTTGTCCACCAAGGTGGTTTGCGCTTGGTGCGCACAGGAGGACAAGAGATGTGATAAGCCTTGTTGAGAGCTTTAGTCAGTGTTCCGAGTTGTACCTCGAGATCCACATGTGAAGTAATTGTTTTCAGTCCGTTTAATTCCCTATTAAAAATTTTTCCAGTTCGTACATCTTGGATTCATTAAAACTTTGCTAATTTGAGTAGGATAGTAATTAACTTTAAAGCTTAAATACTTGTGATCCAAAAACGACGGTGTTTCAAGCACCATCCATTCTTTGACCATAGTATTATTACTTGTAGAGAGAGTTATATCGAGAACATTTACAGAGGTGTGTCCAATATACGTTGGTTCCTCACCCCGATTAGCGATATCGAGATTACTTTGTAATATATATGTTAAGAGTGACTCACCTCTTTCATTGGAATCGGAGCTTCCCCAAACCGTGTGGTGGGCGTTGGAGTCAGAACCGATGACCAGTGGCTGCTTTCTGCCGCCGGCTCCTTCTACCAGCCTTTGAAGCTCCTGCGTTGGTGCGTCTTGGTCGTGTGGCATATAGCAGGACGCAAGGAGTAACGGCTCATCCTTGCCGTTCTCTAATGCCACCGCCGTCAGATCATCTGTGGAGAGAGAGGTTAGAATATACGAGTTGAAACTTTTTCTTACCAGTATAACTGCTCTTACCTTGTTCGTGACGTTAGGAGTATATGTATGAAAGTTTGGTGACTTTAGTTCAGATACCGCGTAACCCGAAGCTATCCATGGTTCCTGGACTAAAGCCACGTCGTAGCCGCGCTCCTCTAATTGAGAAGAAGCTCAGCTGAGGCGATCTTACTGCGATGCAGGTCTATTTGGAGGACCTTCAGCATGCGCGTCCAATACCACCCCGAGGTTGGATTCAACGTCCATCTCACTCGCTTCTTCGCTATCGCGTAGCTTGAGAGAGGAGCTGAGTTTCCTCAATACCAAGGTCTTCCTCAACCTCCCCCGTAGCAAGCGTGTTTTAATTTTTATCGTTTGGGTGTCGCTTTTTGAGCCGAAGGTACACGCTACCAACGCCCTACGACATCTTCCCAAACCGTGCGTATAGTAAATCCTCGGCCTCCTTGTTGATCTGGAGGATGTAGCTCTGCCCCAAACCCTCCTTGGTAGGCTTGGAGACATGTAACACCCTCCAATCTCTGGTTGGCACATCAGGATTTTGTCGTTGTAGCAGTCGTAGACCGTCTTCTGGGTTTACTACCCGAGGTATCAACACCTTCGCTTTAGGTAGCTATGGGATGTCGTTCCGGTCTACGACTTTCAATGATGTGCCATCCCACAGGCCCTGGAGTGTTCCAACAACTTCTTTCAGCCATGCAAGCGATGGATCATCATTGCACTTTAATATTTTTACTCCGTTTAACCACCCTGCTCCATCGAAAGACGGCATTGGTGCATTTAACTCGGCGATCATTTTCACGATCATGGCATCCAGCAGCTTCATCTCCACCACTCTCCACCGTTCCTGAGTCATTTGTCCAAGCGGATCTCCACGGTCGATGAGCGCCACAATCAAATGTCGTTTGGCCACTTCACTCGCCACGGCCGCCGCTTTGGACGTTGTTGGATTTTCCTGCTCAACAGCCTCCTCTTTCCGCTTAAGTCTCTTACCAGAGGGACATCCGCTTTCCGCGGAGCGCTGACGTTTACTTGCGAGTTCTTCTTCAATCCGGTTTAAGTACTTGGGATTCGCAGAAGAACACCAAGCTTTAGTAGAGTAGAAGATCCGGCCTTTTTCTAATTCGTCTTTTTCCCAAGCCAGCCTGTCTTTCTCTTCGTTGGACAGGTCCGACTTGTTCTCCAGACGACCACAGATCTTGACCGCAGCCTTATATCTGGCTTTCGCTTTCAACCCCTCCTTAGTGGGCTTATTCCGAGGTCTTTTCCTTCGAGCGGAAGTGGCATCCTCGGATTTACCCGAAGAGCGCAGAAGCACCTCTTCTTTAGCGGTATTAGCGCTGGCGAGACTTTCCTGGTCCGAATCTGCAAGGACTATGGCACCAGTTCATAGTAGTTTGGCAGTAGTAGTACAACTACTGGGACCTGCTCCAATCCCAGTTGAGGTGTAGTAGCTGGCGACACGGCTTACTTCGGGTTGTAGACCATATTCCAGGTCACCCATCAAATCAGCGTGCCCGCCGGTGGTAGCCACTACCGCTCCCACCGACGTTTGGTCTGACATCCCAGACACATTTCAGTTTTGTTTTTGGAGAACCACCCTTAGCATTTTTAGTCTACTGCCAGACTTTTCCTCGACAAGATTAGGGAATAATCTCACATGCAACCCAATTGGAAGCAGCTCGAAGTTCGAAGCCGCATTCCTTTGAAGAATACATGTGGGAGTCTTCCCTATTCCTTGCTAGACTCCACCACCCATGCCGAATTGCATCACGCCAACCAAGGTACAAGCCTCGGAAGTGCATAATGCGACTCAGCGTAGATAGGTGACGCCAGCATTTGCCGAGGGGGTTTATTTAAGAGGGTGCGCTCCCTCCGCCTGGGCTATTTTAGCCAGTTGCCCGCCAGATATACGATGTGCCCTGATATCACTGTTCAATGTTACCAGAAGAATAACAGGTCACATTGGACATCTGACGTGCAACTGTTTCCAGCCGCCACCACGAAGAGGTGATAGCACTCACACTGCATTGAAGAGTCGTGAACAGAGTCGCAGAACCCCAACCGTATTCACAACTCCCCAGTGCAGTGCAGGCACATGTTAGTCCTCTTGAATGACTGATAGCCTGACGGCCAAGCCTGTGAGGCAATTCACCCCTCCATTTATATTAATTAAAAATTACTTGATACTCTAGGGTAGCGATGTGCACTTCGACACATATGGGCAATAAACACATATGAGCTGATACTATACTCATAAGGGCTAGACGAAGGGTAACGCTGTGCTAAGGGGAAGAGAAACTAGTATGAGAGAACAAATGTGATTTCTTTTGTGTATGTATAAGTATATGAATTTATTGATTTCGTCCCTGTAGAGAGTATGAACGGGAATGCATAAGAAAACTTCGTACTTAGCCATACTTTACTCATGCTTTTTGGATTGATTTCATAAACCTAGTAATTGCGTTACCAGGAAAAGGAAGAATTTTTCAATTATCTTTGTATTGAGGAACTTTTTAGTTATATTATTGAATGCATATGTAATTTTCCTGCTTGGTTGTTACTTTGAGAGATCGAAAAAAGAGAAGCAGCAAACGCACTGCTGCGTGCTGATCAGGGACGCCAACTCTATATTTTAGATCAAATTAATAATTAACACAAAAAGTAAATAATATTTTTGTTTACGACTACAATTTTATGCATGTATGCGAATACTTTTAACAAAAATTAAAGAACAATAAAAATAAAAATTAATAAAAGGTTTTACACGAAAAATATATACTTTTCATATCTACAAATTAACAAAAAATTAAAATTTTCAGTCGCCCACTAAAACGATCTCACTCCCCAATTCCCTACAACTAACTAAAATTGAAGTTGATTCCCAACAATTCGAGGAATTCCTTATAAGTTGGCATTCCTACTGCCAATGCTCACATTTCTTCGGCGTTCTGGCAGTAGCCAGGGCGCT
Source organism: Toxonevra muliebris (assembly GCA_963691655.1). Taxonomy (NCBI): domain Eukaryota; kingdom Metazoa; phylum Arthropoda; class Insecta; order Diptera; family Pallopteridae; genus Toxonevra; species Toxonevra muliebris. The sequence continues at coordinate 2,096,945 of OY829326.1, forward strand.
CTCAGTTATATTCACTCACTCTCCACATTAGTGTGGCCAAGTTAACCATTTATAATTATTCAAGCTATTTTTGTTTTTTATTTATTATTATTTTTTATTTTGTTGTCTCACAAGATATGTTTTATAAATTGAAAACTGATTTACTTTTGGTAATGGTAATATAAATGTGTAAATCGGACATATTTTGGTCGCTAAATTTAAAAGCAGAATGCGGGTTATATTAATATAACCTGGTCACTCTGCTTCACAATTGGTTAGGCCAGTGGCAGTTGCAAGGGGCTATTTCCCATTCCCCCCGCACCCTCCCCCCCCCCCCGAAAAATTTTCAAATACATAAAATAGTAATATCTGATATAAAAATTCTAAATATATGAAAATTTTTAATATTTATGATCCCCCCAGAAAATTTTTTTTGTATCCGCCACTGGTGTATTCTCTTCCTTATGTTAGTTTTTTGCACATATACATGCACATTTATGTGTGCTTTTGGCAAAACAACAACAATAATGTGTATGTGTACACACAATAAAACCACCACCGCTCGTCTTTAAATTTACACCCCGCTTCTAGCACCTTCTTACACACGACGTCGGCAGAGGGCAACTGAAGTGCACATCCCTACTCTAGGGTATAAACTCTAACAGAATTCAATGGGTGAATCTCTACATTTAGACCATTTCAATTATCAGAAAGGGACGGAATACACCCATGCTTATTACAGCAAGGTGTTGAAACTCTAACGCCCATTCTGATATTTTGCATTAAATGTACCTAAATGTATCAAATTTAAACAAATGCTAAACATATTAAAATTAACTGAAATGTAACTGAAACTAATTAACTACCAATAAACCAAATCAATTAATTAATAAGCATTTAAACTGCGAGTCTTACTCTAGGTTACATCCCTTGTAACGGGATTGAGGCGAAGGTGGCTTCCATACCGTATGTATGTAGACAAGGGGGCAGACCGATCCGTAAGCTTCAGTTCTTTTCTCCTTAAAGCAATGGAGAAATCTCTTGGTCATATATCAGAGGAAAATATCTCACCAAATGCCCCCTACAAAACTGCCAATGTACTTACCATTCTAGCATATATATCCACGGAAACCGCCATACATAGCCCTACGAAATCAATCGAGAGTTCATTGCCTTTTCTTGTTGGTTAAATGTTGTTTGGTATACCGTAGGGATGTGCAACTTTAAAGAAAAATCGATTTTCGACTTTTGAATTGACCAGAAATTCAAAGTCCATTAATCGACTTTTTAAGTTCATGAAAATCGAATAATCGACTTTTCGAATTTTTGTTGCATGGAATAAAAAACAACGAAACAAGAGAATTTTGTTATGAATTATTTATGTATATGCATTTATTTACAATATATGAGCCGTTGCGTGCGAGTCAAAATCAGATTTTTAGAAATACATTGGTTTTGTAGAAGTGGTGTTCAAAATAGGGTTCTTGTAAAATTTATTTTCCAGATTTATAGAACACATGTTTAGCCTATTATTTTTATTAAATGGAATATAAAATAAGTAATTTCAAGTAAAGGGGTTTGTTTTAAATGGCATACAGTTTATATGACCTTAATGCAACTAGCCAATAACTTCTAAATCCCCCCTCCCACCCCTTCCATTATTCCGTTCATCGTCTTTTTACTTATTCCGGCGATATCATTTGACATTTATTATTCGTCTTCGAACGTGAATTTTGTGCTAGTGAATGGGATAGCCCATCGTAGAAGTATTTAGAGGTAGATGCATTTTTTCAAACAGTAGGGCTGTGGTTATATTGCGAGTATGCTCGACGAACACCATGAAATTATTGTTGCACCGAACACAAAGAGAGAGTCTATACTCACCCTCACACCGAACACGATATGCTCGGTACACCGAGGACGCCGAGTATTCAGGGTGGCAATGAGTTATTTTACAAAACAGTATCATTACATATAAAATAGTATTAAACAAACGAGTATATTTTGACAAAAAACAACTCCGCAAAAAGCTGAATGTAACCACCTTGACCGAGCACGGGAGAAAATGTTTTGTGTTCGTCGAACACCGAGCAACAATATAACCAGGCGCTAGCCCTTTTGAATTTTTGACAAGTAAGAGGAACATTTTAGAGATGCATTTTTGGAAATGGGTATAAAAAAGAGAGTTAATACTAGATTATTAATACTACTTTTTACTTAGTACTAAATTATAAATTTTATGTACAATAAAAAATAGAAATGATGTTATTTAATTTGTTTTCCTTATTAGCAAATACCTTGAACATATTAAGAGTTAATAAATAATTTAAAAAGCAGAAACTAATTCTCCCTATGTACTATTATTACTATGCAAATTATTTTCCTATAAATTCTCACTTAAAAATTGAACCATGAAAATACAACGCTGTTGTAAAAAGAAGAATAGTATCAAAACAAATGATTACCCAATTCTCAAAGTTCCTCTTCCTTGTCAAAATGCATCTACCATCTTAATTCTTCTGCCATGGGATAGCCTATGGATGTGTGAAGTATAATAAAACACTGTAGGCTAAAGAGGGACACTATTTTAGAACTATTTGAAAATAAAATGTAAAAAATTACTAGTACTGCATGTACTACAAATCCACAGTTGGAAAAATTTTGTAAAATTTAAAACAAATGTGAGAACTGAATTGGTAGTTTTAAAAAAATTGTACACTAAAAATCGAAAGTAAAAGTCGACTTTCGATCAAGTTTGGCAATTTAAAGTCGATCATAAAAAGATGTGCCCCAAACACTATCTTCTGGTAGTCAGAATAGCAGCAAAAGCATGCAGACCGAAAAGGAATTAAAAGCAAAAATAACTAGACATAAACAAAGTAGTCAAGGCTTTGAAAATTACAGCTTAGATTTAATTTTCATAGTCTACTCAAAATACCAAAAATAACTTCGTTGTACGGGATACTCAATTGTGCTAAGCAGTGCTGTCGCTCTCACTTCAATTGAAGTTTTTTACTTCACTTTCAAGGCTGACACTTCGTCACTTCCTCTTTCATAAAAACACTTCGGTTTTCCAGTTTCAATGAAAAACTAAAATCGATAAAAAAAAATTTAAGTATGCTCATCTCTGTAATATGTTCCGACTGTGTTTGGCTTTTTATTCCATTTAGCATACATCCTTTAGTACAATTTGAGACCTTTTGTGTTTATTTAAATACCTATGTAGCAACACTGATGACGAACTGTCGTACAATTTATTAGAATTTGGTTGAAAATGAAGTGGTAGATGATTTGGAAGGCGAGTGGAGGATCATTTCGATATGATTTTATGAAAAAAGGCGACAGTTTCGAAGAATTCTGCCATTTTGTTTTTGGCGTGAAAAATTCCTTAAAACAAATTATGTATCCTCATTCAAGAGGATTTGTCGGAGCCTTATTGTGTCTGCCACACAGTAACGCTCCATCAAAAGTTTTTTTTTTCGCAAACTACGCACATAAAACCAGATAAATTTTGAAAATATGTCATTTTCTTATTACGCTTTAAAAAACACTTCACTTTTTTAAAAATCACTTCGATTTTTTAAGAACTTCACTTCACAAAAAAATTTCAAAACGACAGCCTTGGTTCTAAGTTGTCGATAACTGAATATCGATACTGCAAATCTGCGAAATTAATAAACAATCGTTTGCTGACTACGCATATTAATTACTTACACAAGCTTTCCTGCGTTTTCTATTTTTTTTCTTTCAAATGTAAGCGAACAAAAATTATATTTTTTTTTTAAAACAGCTTTTTTGACTTACTTACAAATTTTACAAGTTTTCCGTTAGCGTTCTTTTTTAGATTAGGTATTCTGTTTTTAAGAGAGTTATTTTCTTATGCTCTTAAAATTTGTTACTAGTAAAATGTTACAAGTACGCGAACATTTCTAATATTAAAAATTTGGATTTAATAAATAAATAAAGAATTTAAAAAAAGCAGTGTTTTTTAAAATGGAGAATATTCAAAACAATACTCAAAAGAAAATGTATTAATTGTGTATATCGTCGCCTGAGAATTGATTTGGCGTATATGTATACGAATTTGTACACACAAACGCCAATTCAATTCTCAGGCGACGATATGTCAATTAATTTTCCACAAATTAATGACGCAAGTATCTGGTCAACTTCTGATGCTGTAAGAGCTTCTGTTATTGCTGAATATTCAAAGTCGTAATTGTGAACCAGAAAATTCTACAGACGTACAAAAAGTACAGACGTACTTTTTATGTTTAATTTCTCCATTATTTATTTATTTTCTTTAAAGATTTAACAACTTACTGTTATTACAATTAAACGTTTTATTTCGTTCAAGAAAAGTGTTTTTTTTTGCGTTCCCGAACTTTTGAGCCTTTTTGTCTATCACAGAGAGGATTTTTTGTTCATTCTCAGTTTTACCCCCAACAAACATTTCGGTTTGAGATCAACTTGAGGTGAAGTTGATATCAAATACCTTTCTCAAACTCTAACGTTAATTCTTAATAGCACCTCCATTGGAGTACTATAGCATTCTCAACAAAAAGGGCATTTTTTTGTATGGTAATAATTATAGTAATCAACTTGAGAAATTGTAGTTCTCAACTTGAGCTCTAACGTAATTCTCCAATTGGTCTCAAAGGAAATTTATAGTATTGCCATAAGCAATAATTATTTATATTTAATTGAAACACAAAAATTAAAAAGAAATTATAAATGACTTTTTTATTTTTTGCTTTTCAACTTCAAAAGCACCTTAAAATTCTAACAATTTCATATCACAAATTTTTCGCGATAAATTCCTCTTCTGAATTATCTTCCATATCGTCATTTTCCTCCTCGCTCATATCAATATCACTTGGGAGTAAACAATTTTGGTTGGCAGTTGATGCTAGAGCCATCAAAGTTTCGGCAGCTTTGAGCGCTCCAATAATAAGTCCACTTGTTGCCTTATTTCACTTTTTAATTTTTTACTTTTATGCATTATTCTGACTTTTAAAATTAAAGTTTTTGCAAAAATTATTTTCACTTCATTTTCTTCCTTTTTTCACTTTCCTTTTGTCGAAAAACATGTTATTCACAATCACTGCCAGATACATATTTCTTGCAAATCCAAAATCAGTGTTGCCATAATAAAATATGTAAATATTTTCTCAAATATATCTCAACTTGAAAGCAAATGTTGAGAAAAATATTTGATATCTATTGGAGAATCGTGGTTGATATCAACTTGAGAATTATAAATTTCTCAAAGGTTAGAGAATTTTTTTTTTGTGCTTGTTGGGCCAGATTTTACCAAAAAAAACAGGAAACATACCTTTTAACTCGCTTCGTAGAGTTCTTGTATGCATACACAAACGATACACCGCTTCGTAGCGTATTTTGTACGTGAACCCAAACCAAACACAAACGGAGGACGCTACAAATACATTACGTTTAGTGTCGAATTATTCGACAGTTAACAAATTTCCATTCGTTCGATAGTTGTGAAAAAATCACTCGAGTAATTTTTTTGAATAAATGAACGTTTTTTTGCTATTTGCGAAATATGCCAACGATTCTTTTCTGTAAGCGAAATGTACGAATAAATAAATTCGACTAAACAAATCGTTCAATCGTTAAAATCATGCATTCATCCTTTCAATAGTTGAAATCACTCGATGGTTTTTATCACTACTAACTAGTTCGAATAAATGAATGAATGAGAAAATCTTTCGATAGTCAAAATCATTCCGTCACTAACTACCGATATAGGGACGACCTCGATAGTCTAGTCGATAGTGCACTAGACTTTTATCCAGGAAGTTTGGATTCGATTCCCGTCTTCGTCTGGTGGTTAATTTTCATAACTTTCTTATATTCACTATCAATATGAAGTGTATGAGAATTATAAGAAAGTTTATAAGTACATTCCTTGGTTGGTAACGGCTTGTATCAAGCCGATAAAAAATTGCCACACTGCAGTTTGGAATCGGCGTTAAACTGTAGGTCCAACTATGTGGTATCACAATAGGCTGTTCAGGCCCAAGTGTGTCTCTCGACTACCACTCCAACCTAACCTAACTATCGATAGTTGAAATCACTCGATAGTTCCCATCACAAGTGTATGTATACACAAACTCGAAGTACACTAAATGTACTGTATTTATAGCATACCTCGTTTGTGCTCATGTATGCGTACACAAACGAGTTAATGTATGCGTTCTTTTGATGTGCCGTTCGTGTAGCGTACGGATATCGTAAAAGTACGGCCACTTTGCTTTGACGTTGAAAGTAGAATCTTATGTATTCATTCGTAGCAAAACACAATTTGGCCTCAGGTGTTAGATCGTAAATACGATCAACGCAGCTGAAACGCTGCGAATAGAGCTACTTTCTACTTTCAACGCTTTTTAGCAGTTGTGGTTGTTCAATGTTATTGTTTTTTCAAAGTGCGAATCGGGAAAAAAGAAAATACGGGTGTTGTGCTTAAAAATTATAGATTACAGATTTCTTGCGACTGTCCAAGGAAACGTTTGTGCACTTGATGACTATTACAGATGAACTGCTGAATCAATGCACATGAGCAAGATCAATTCCAAGCATATTAAAATTGGCAACAGTTTTGCGATTGAGGAAATATCCTTTGCAATCAAAGGATTAGCTAACTGCAATTTATTGCTCACCACTTCATATCTGCATAAAATTTACAAAAACCGTTTAAAATTAGTTTTTAGTCCCCAAAAAGTTAAAAAAAATTGCAAAATACTTGCATTTTTAACAATTATTACTCAGCATGCACGTATCGAAAGCAAAATTGTGTTCGACAAAAAATTCGGTGCGCAACGAAAATTTCGACAGGGTTACACTGCTCATAATAAGAATTTTACATTCGATCTTCGATAACCAGCGAAGATCGAACGTCGAAAGCAGCTTATAATAAGGGCCTTAATTTCTTTGGTGCGTGAGCATGCTTTTTTGTATGAGTTCTCTGATCCATTGTCTTTGTTACGCAGACGTTTGAGTAACCATCATATGCCATGAGAGCAAAAAACTTGAAATCAATTAAATCATCGACATCCGAATCCATAATTTTGTAATTTTATTTCTTTAATAATAGGAAAAAAAAAATATTGTGTTTTGAGAAAAACTAAGATCGAGCTTTTTGGCAGAAAAAAAAAAATAAAAACGATATAAAGCGAATAAATGTCATATCAAAGCACGCAGCCGCAAAGCTTGATAGTGTTTTAGGCAAAAACATCTTTATTGTTGCGTCAAAATAAGTCGTACAACAAAACAATAACATATCTTTTTGTTGCGGCCATAATAGCGGCATGCAGAGAATGTCAAAATGGAGAAAAAATATAAACAAACAATCAAAAATAAACAATGATTTTAACAGCATATGGTATTGACCACGAAGAAAAAAGAAGAATGGGTTGCTGGTACCTTCACCTGGTATAAATCCACCTTGATATGGTTCTTAAAACGGATGTTTAATATGACCAACTTGGGCATTTTCCTGAATTTTACGAACGACAAAAACGCAGCCGTTGTAAAATGGAAGGATGCGAACAAAAAACATTTATATTTTGTACCAAGTGTAAAATCTTGCATTCATAAGTACCACTTAAAATTAAAGTAATTTAATATCTTCAGTATTTTATTTCTTTCTATTTTTCTTTAGTGCCTATTATAAATAAATGTTATTACTATTGTTAACAAATGTCGTTTTCATGAAAAATTTTTAATTATAAATACCTATTTTATTTCGTACGCATTTACCTGTAATATGAACAACAACCGTCCCGTCCACGTGTCTTCTACAGTTAATAAGTTAATTTGTTTTCTTTTGGCATAAAAAATAAGAATTTTTGACTAACTACACTACCGCTACATTTAATTCAAGACTGAAAGTGTTAACTTCAGAGCAATAATGGATAGGAACTAGTACTTTCAGATAAGGGTAAATATCTTGGTGCGATCCTTGATAAAAAGCTCACCTGGAACTCACATCTATCGAATACTCTTAAGTATTACCTAATGCGTATACCGTAATGCGATTTCTGTCTATGACTACGCCGGGAAGACAGGAAAACAGCAGAACAGAACACATACTATGAGTGTCCGGTTACCACAAGACGTAGAACGCTTAACTCGAAAAAAAAACTTTCGAGGCCTAAGATATGCGGCAACAAACCTAACACACTTTTTAGATTCGTAAATTTAGGTTTGTGTTAAAAACAAAGGCAACTCTGGTCGCAGTACGTTATAGCCTGCTTAACAATAATAATGGCAAAAATTACCATTTGTTGGCCAAAATTCTGAAATTAGGCGCATTTGTAAGGGTCTAATTATTGAAAATAATCACGATCAGACCATTGTCACGCCTATGCTTCATACCAATAAAATCAAGTCTGATTGAACATTGCCACGCTTAGTTCCCACAGGTTTGAAATTTAAATAGCTGCAGTTTTCGAAGCAAAGGTCTAGGGGAAAGCTATTTCTAAATATAAATTTTTTATTTATGGCAGTTGAACTTTAAAAGCTTACATGAAGTTATACATAAATGAAAGCAAATTTGATTGTTTTTAAATATTAATTATGAATTTTTTCCACAATAATAAATAGTTTTTTTTAAGTCTAGTTAAAAAAAATGTAAAACACTTGCTATTACACTGACTCTTTTGCATATTCTTTTTTTGTAAACAACTCATAGAGAGTAAACAAATTTTTCTATCAAAATACGAAGTTTTAGGGGTACACAGACAGAGCTAATTTTTTTAATTCGTTCGTAATTTTTTAAGTATTAAGTAGAACCACGGTCTTTGCGATTATATTAGGAGCTTAGGAGTAACGAGCTTTACATACATACATACACGCTAATTAATCATTTTCTGACACTAAACCCTCAAACAGATTGTTCAATTAAAATTTAAAGTATTTTTTATGCTAAAGCGTATGATTTTCTAATAGACACGTTGCGAATCAAAAAAAAAAGTGCATTGTGTGTCGAATGGTTCACAACTTATGCCAACTGTCAAGATTTACTCCAGTAATTGAAGAAAGAGCGAAAAGTCAAGTTTTTTGCAAATTTAACGAAAATACTACTTTGCAAAAATACATGAGTGTCATTTTCTTTTTTAGCGACCCACAGTTAGTCTAGAAACCTTTTTTCGTGTAAACTAGTATTAGCTATTACAATCATAAATGAATACAATTTATTACCCATTTGAAAGATAATAAAATTAAAACTTTCTTGAACTTCTATTCAAATTTGTGCTTTAACTTTGAAGCTATTTTAGATTGGAAAGAATAAATTCCAATTAAAGGCCCGAAAATCCAAACATTGTGTTCAAGGGTTAATGGAACAATAGTTATAAGTAAAAAAAGTAATAAATTCATCTCACTCCATAAAATAAAAAAATTATTGTATGATCTATTTTCCAGCTTTCAAACGACTAATAAATTGTTTTCGTTTGTGGCCAAGTTTAAATATTATAGCGAAGAAATAAAAATTAAACGAGAAATGTTTTACGAAAACATTGGCGAAGAGATTATTTATTCAGCTTTAAAAACGTATAATAATATTGTATTCTTTGTCTAGTGGTTTATGTTCTAAAGCAAAAAGCAACAAAAAACCTGTGTCATGAGCGGGGAATAAACAACAAAAATTGTACATCGTTGAAATAAGGTTTAAAATGACAGATAAAGGTATAGATTTGAAATCAGCGTAAAAAGTTTGTCTAAAAATGGGACAGCAAAGCTGAGCACTACAAGAAAAATTTTTATCGAAAAATGCAGATTTAAAATTCCGTTCTCTAAGATTTTTTTTCCAAGAATTTGAATGAAACCTAAATGTTGCAACATCAAGGAGCCGTGTTCGATTTTAAGTCAAAGTTGCTGAATATTATATTTTTTTACGTAAATTAATTGCACTAAACTATACAAATTAAGCATTTTCAAAAACTATATATATTTTATATACTTACTTTCCTCTTTTCAATTAAATTAACGTAATTTCTGTGTTACTATAAATATATACTACTCTAAATCTTAAACTGTGTAATGATATTTATACTTTCAACATGCTTCCGAACGAGGTATTTGCTATCCCACTACCCGAGTTTTATAAGACGTCCAACGTATGCCTGAACTACGAATGTGCTTTCTTTTTATATTTTAACAAATTATGAGTCAACTATGCCACGGTATGAGTTGTTTTAGGCAAAAAAATTTACTTCAGATCTATCAAAGCGATATTTTTTCACATTCATGGGTTTGGCATGCACTCGACAATGTCTCTTTAGCATTATATGTACATATTTATTAAAGTTTATAATGTAAATATTCTATAACGACACTAATGCCCTGTTTTTAGTTGGAACTGTGTACGTACTTATGTAAAACTAATCTTTGCACCTAAAAATTTACAGAAATTCAAATTGGTATTATCAATATTATTGCTTAGCAAACTCGATAATTATATGCTGCTGTTCGATAAAATGCAATTTCACCTGGCTACTGGGTCTAACATTTCAACAAACAATTTTTTCATTGTTATACCACCATCACGGGGAACATTACGCCAGAAACGTCTTAAAATTCCATCTGCTTGTCGTAGTGATGGCAGCAATAGCAATAATTGCTGTTGGTGCGAAACGGCGGCACTGTGACGCAATAAATATACGACATCATTGAGTGAATTGAGTATTGTATCGCGAAATGCGCGCAATGAACTCTGATCGTCCAACAAAATATCACAATTTGAGAGTAATAATGCTTTGAGCAGATAATATTCTTCGCGGCGTGGTGAAAGCCGTTCCAGACGTTGCGCTATTTGTACGCAGTGATAGTAGAACTGCGAATATCCACATTCTTTTGCCAATAACTCATCCATCCAGACATCAGTGGCAAAACAGAGTTTGCCATTGAACGGCAACGAGCGAAAGGTGAGTTGCAACGTTAGAATTTCCGCCCATGAAACTTGTAACAATTTCATTTGATCATTTAGTGGAAGATCAGTAAAACCGGGAATTTGTTTCGCCCAGCCAATGACACCCAATAGTTCTTTGTCGTAGATATCGCTTAGCACTGTGAGTATCTCTTGTGGATCGTTGTTGTTATTTTGAAAAATGCATGTGGTATTCGGAGGAGCGTTGGGAGTAGTTGGTGTGGAAGTGCGTGTCGGTATAACAGTGTTTTCTATTTTTACTTTAGTAGCCACTCCACTTCCTAAGGACTGCTGCGAATCATCAGAAGTGGTTGTATGCGGTTGCTGCTGTTGTTGTACTGTTAATATGTCAGGCTCGTAAGTGTTAAGCACCTCCAGGATTTTAACGTCGTCCAGCGAAGTAGTGTTCGATTGATAGAGTAATTGCATAGTTTGATAGGAATTTGAAATGGGATTGCGACGATATTTCTGACGCCCACCACGTACACGATCCAAGCGAACACCTTCCTGTAGATAAATAAAAAAATTAACTGTGGATATCAAAGTTTAAGTATTTCGACTAATTTCAAATTGTGCTACTTTGCCTTGTGTAATTGTCACAAATATACAATGAATTTTAAAATATGTAGCTTGTTAGAGAAATACTGAGCAGCGTCTATTTTATACTTACCATGGGCTAGTTAAAGCGTATATATGTATATAAATAAAGTATATTAACAACCCATTGGTACTTAAATGTTTTCAATTCCATGGTAATGGAATTGATAAAACTTTCAATTCCATTACAAGGAATTGTAATCGGTAATTAAAATTTTGTAATTAAAAATATATCAATTCCTTAAAGGAATTGAAAATGTAATTAAAAAGAAAGGAATTTATAATTTAAGTGTAATCAATTACTTTCTTGGAATTAAATTCCAATTTAGTTGGAATGATTCTTCGAAAGTAATTGATTTCCTTTTAGTTCAATTCCAAAAAAGCAAAAAAAAAATTCGGAAAACATTGTAAAATGCTTCTAATAAGCCATTACGAGCGAATCCGTATAAAATTAGGGTCACTTCTCTTGTAACGGCTTATTAGAAGCATTTTACAATGTTTTCCGAAATTTTTTTTATTTTTCAATTACTTTCGAGGAATCATTCCAAATAAATTGGAATTTAGTTCCAAGAAAGTAATTGATTACACTTAAATAATAAATTCCTTTCTTTTTAATTACATTTTCAATTCCTTTAAGGAATTGATATATTTTTAATTACAAAATACAATTCCCTGTAATGGAATCGAAAATTTTTTCAATTCCATTACCTAGGAATTTAAAAATTTTAATTACTGATTACAATTCCTTGTAGTTTAATTGAAACTTTTATCAATTCCATTACCAAGGAATTGAAAACATTAAAGTATCAATTACAATTCCTTGTAATTGGAATTGGGAATGTAATGTAATTGAATTTACCCAGCTCTGGTTTTCACTATGTCATATTTGCCGTCAAAGAGAGAATTTCCCATATGAAATTTGCCAACATGCTGGCAAATTTGATTGAATTTGACATAGTGAAAACCAGGCATAAGGGCGATGTTATGCAGACGATCAAATGATCGCCGATCACTTCATTATTTACGCTCTCTTTTTGATTTTTCAACTCACTGCCCAAAGTATGTTATGCAGACGGTCATTTGATCGCCGATCAATAGTACATTTTTGTATTGTTTTAGTACTTTTTTGCTACTATTTTATTTGAACTTCGTAGTATTTTTTTTTTTTTTTTTCAAAATTGATAAATTTCTTGATAACAAATAAATAAAAATAATTAAAAACTAGCTTTTGTTAACTTTTTGCAAAATTTGATGGCTAAACGAGTATGTAAAGAATGATGAGTGTTGATATTAAGCAGTTTTTTTCCTATCCTACGATTTTGCTCCTAAAAGACAAATATTCTGAATAATTTCTTAAAGGTAACACTGGTTTGATCTCATGATTCGGCATCGACAGCCGAATCTTTTGGTGACCGTGCCTATCAAATTTTACTGTCTTGCTATCTCTCTCAATTTTTCACTTTATATTGAAGCAACAACAACTCGTGCCCATGATGTGATCGTGATCGTCTGCATAACAATGCACTAATAAAACCACCTACACCGAGCACGAAAGTAAAATGTGATGTATTCGCCAAACAACCAACACCAACATAACCACAGCCCATGGCAGAAGAATTAAGAAGGTAGATGCATTTTGGCAAGTAAGAGGAACTTTGACAATTGGGAAAACATTTGTTTTGATACTATTCTTCTTTTTGTAACAGAGTTGTATTTTCATAGTTAAATTTTTAAGTGAGAATTTAAAAGAAAATAATTTGCGTAGTATTGCATGAACATAGGGAGAATTAGTTGCTGCTTTTTATGTTATTTTTTAACTCTTAATATTTTCAAGGTATTTCCTAATAAATAAAATTTATAATTTAGTACTTAGATATAAAAGTAATATTAATAATCTACTTTTAACTCACACTTTTCTATCCATTTAAAAAAATGCACCTCTAAAATGTTCCTCTTACTTGTCAAAAATTCAAAATGGCTACTTTTTGAAAAAATGCATCTACCTCTAAATACGTCTAACATGATACAAAGTATATGAAAGAGAATTATATGTGACAGTTCTCTACGCGTTGTTAAATTACGTTATGTTTCTATAATTAGAGCTTAAGACGCAAACTCTCGCAGCTGTTGCGAAATTTGGACGCCATCTTTTCCACCATATTATATTGCAGCTTTTTCAAGTCCACGCATGTTGAGACTTGTTGCACAACCGCGTTGTACAACCACGTTGTACAACAAGTTGGTCTTCCTCCACACACGTTGCGATTTTCCATGCGATTAGTCAGCCAACTTCAGTTTGCGCTTTTTTTTTGTTGAAACTGCAAAAGTAATGAAGAATACATCACTCAGACGTCCATTGCACTATATCCTCTGTTCCTTTTTGCTATTCTTTAGATTTATTAATAAATCTTAGTAGATCCTGCGGTGTAAAAGAGCTCACGTGTTGCGCTTGCTGTTTTTTGTAAACCGCAGAAAAAAAGGTAATAGACACAAGAGCTAGTGTTACCACGTTGTTGCTAAAATACAAATGGCTATGCAAGCAAACATGAAGTCGACAGATAAGGCCACAAACGATGCGATCCAGTCGGCCGATTTAAGAAAATATCAAAATATTTTGATTTTCATACAACTAGTCGCACAACTTGAAATTTGTCGGCCGACTTCCCAGTTGTACAACAAGTTGCAACGTGTGGCCGGCATAATATAAGCTTTTTAATTTCTGTATAAAGTGTTTTAGATTGTAAAATTGCCATTGGTACTTGACTATCGTACCGTTAATGTTATTGTTAATCCCAGCTTAATTTCTATGATAATTTATATTTTTCAATAAATTTTTTTTTTTTAAATTATTTAACTAATTCAAGTTAGAAACAATCAGAGTCTGTACGTTATTTGAATTCTGTACACTGAATAAGTAAATAAAAATAATAAATAAATACGTGGCGAAAACGATTGTTATGTCAACAGCCTAAATATAGCTTAAAAAATACTTATAAATCAAAATGATTTCTTAAACTATAAAATGCTTTGATTTACCTTCAACATGCCCATTAGGAGACATTTTTGAAACCGGCAGGCCTGACATGCCTTTCTGCGCCTTTTATTTATTTCACATTCATTATTCGCGGGGCAAGTGTATTCGATATTACCCTGTATGGTGCGTTTGAAAAACGCTTTGCATGCTTCACAACTGGCAACGCCATAGTGAAAACCAGAGGCAACATCTCCACACACTAAACACAGACGACGCAATTCATCACGAATGGAACCACCACTAACCGATGCACCATTTAATACACTATCAGTATTGAGGCTGACACTATTCAAATCGGTTGATAGAGTGGTAGTTGAACTGCAGAGCTGTCGTTCGGGTGACACTGACGGCGAAGACTTATTGCCACTAGTATAGCTGGTTGTCGTTGTCGCCGGCGTTGATGTGGATGCGCCACCACCACTGCTATTACTTGCAGTGGTGCCATTCGAATATGAATTGGAGCGATTAACGCCTACCGTGGTGGAAGATGTTGTGGGACTGCAACAGGAAGTTGTTGCCACTCCCGTTGAGGAAATATCAATTTCTTGTTTTATATGTAAAACGCCTACGCCGTCAGACATATTTACGAGATTGTTGTCTGAAAATGTAAAAAGAATGAAGTAAAGAATTACCTATGATAGAAATATTTTACAATGTAAAATGATTTATGAAATTTTGTTTTGCACAAATGGCATTTACGTCGTACTCACGGGAACAATTAAAATACTATTAACATTTTATACTACAATTCAATGCACTTTAATTTTATTTTTTGTTTATTTTGAAGTAATAAAAAGTTTGCAATATGAAATTTCAAAATTGCATTTTCATTTTGATAAAGCAAAAAAGAAACCTCGTAGTACCTACAAAAAAAGGGGTGGAGACAGATGGAGATTAGTGCAATGAAGAAGAGGAAGTAGGGTGCTTCGCTAAAATGCGCCAAATTATTAAAATATTTATATTAAACAACTACAACTAATCGAAATACACACACTAAAGCTTTACACTAATACAATGCATTGGAGAAAGAAAATGTAATGACGAAAAAGAGCAAACAAAAAAATGTATATACATAAGTATATATATATGAATTTAATGCACGTACAGAGTGCAAAATATGTTTAATACCAGTCACAAAACAGAACTTCCTTTGTAATATGTTCCTTTGTGGAACTATGGGCCATGATTTTTACGTATTTACCCTACTGTCTCTGTGATCTTGAAAAAAAATTGAATAATAAATAAACTAAACCCAACTAAACAATTATGATAATAATATAGAATATAGTGTAAAGATAGTGTTTTACAACGCGTATACATGTGTGTCACTTTTAATGAAAAATCGCAAACTGAACAAGAGACAATCGATGAATTAATTTTTTTTTAAATACTAATGAGCCTTCACATACTAAACTGCTTGGTCAGACTGAAACGCGGTCTGACGGCGAAAAAGAAAAAGCAAAATGCACTAACACAATCGGAAGTCGTTTATGTATACAAAAATAAGGCAAACTTCAATCCGACCAAGCTGTTTAGTGTGCAGAAGCTCAATATTTCCTGGGCATACACATGTCCTCGAACATTTAGCGGTTAGATTTAGAAACAAAGAAACATTAAACCAACAATCCATTTTCATTTTCTGTAATTTTCTTGATTTATTTTTCGCTAGCAAGGAATAAAAAAGAATGAATCTGGCACATGAATTCATATGTAGAAGCGGGGGAATTCGGGTTACTGAATGTTTGTCGTCTTCCTAATTGTCATGTCAAAACAGATGTACTTACATAAAATTTATAAAGCTGATTGTTTGTATGTTTCTGAGATTTCTTATTGCTCCTTTAAATTTGAACACAGAAATTTGAGTTGTTTTATGCTTGCAGTATTTGTTTTGTTTGTTAAATCCTTTTCGCGCACAATTCCAAAATAATTTGCGGCATGGCATGGGAGGCGAAATTTTAAATTGGATATGTTGGACTCTACAAATATTAAATTTAAATATTCCCGCAAACTGATCAGTTTTATAAGAGCATGGTATTTGTTCCGCAAATCTCGGTATATATTAAACAGAATCGATTTTTCGCTTTCATCTCAGTTTTCTCATTTATCTTTTTTATAAATTACAGTTAGTTTTTTATGTAAAATTTAATTGTTTTCGGTTTCCTTGGTTTTTTATTGCAATTTCTCGACGCAAAATTACAGAAAATAAATATATTAATTACATTAGTTCATTTTTAAGAAAGAAGCTGGCAATAGGTGCAAAGTAGGAACTGTCAAAACAATTTGTTGTGGATTGTGGAGTATGCGATGTTTCATCACAGTTGCATTTTGCCATTAGCACTAATAATAAAATTAGAAATCTAATATCGTAGTAAATGATAGAAAAAAACGTAGCAAAACCAAAATTTCTGTAGTAAATATAAAAATTCTAATATAAAACATAAGAAAATAAATATTTTTTAATAGAAATATGTTTATTTGAAAAAGTACATAAATGGGCAAAAAACAAAAAAAAAAAAATCATTGCAATCATGCGAACTGAGAGGCTTCTTTACTGCCCTGATTTTGATTTTTACATCCACCTTTTTTCTTACTTATATCTGTGTTCTTTTTTTTGGCAAGCTCATGTTGTTGTTGTAGCAACTTAAACTTTCGTCATCTACAGTTGCTTGTTTGTGGTTTATTCATCTGTGTTTTCTGTTAGTTTCAGTCCTAAGAGGCAGGCCACTTCAACAGGGTGTGTCCACAGGTCATTAATAGTCAAGGTAGTTAGATGTAGTGGGCAGTTAAATAGGTGGACAACGTCGTGGGGGTTTTGGCCGCATTCTGGGCATACGTCCTGAATGTTTTCATTAATTCTACCCATGTAGAAATTATGAAATCTGCTGTAGCCGGACCTTAGCAGCGCTAGGGTGCACCTAGTAGTTCTGGCCAGGGTCTTTTCCATTTCGGCTACAGTCGATGGTCTTCCGTTAAGGATTGGGTTGTGTCGGCATGCATGAGTGGCATCCATTACAGCTTTAGCATGTAACTGCTTAATCCCTGCAATGTATGCACTGTTGTCCAGCGGATTGTTGTTGGTTATTTCTGATATGTCGTTGTCATAGATTGTGAGGTCATGCGTATATTACGAGGAGGGGGAAGGAGGGTAGTCAGTATGGCAGGCCAGAATTGTCTTGAGAGCAACTCGTTATGCTGCTTCACTTTCAGCACCATGGTGTCAGTGTGGAGGTGGTCTTCAGGCGCCATCATGTGGCAGCCTGTGATGGTACGCAGTGCTGCATTTTGCGACGTTTGTAATCTGCACCATAGTGAGTCGCTGATGCGTGGTATCCACACTGGGGCAGCGTAGTTTAACACAGATCTTCCGATGGCCTTATATGTAGTCAGTATCGTCTCTTTCTCTTTGCCCCATGTACTACCCGCGAGAGCTTTTAGCACGTTGTTGCGCTTGCTAATGTTGCCGCGCAGTTTGTTGGCGTGCGTCGCAAAGGTTAGGAGGCAATCAAATGTAACACCCAGAATTCTGGGGTATTTCATGGTCGGAATTTGGCGGCCGTCGACCTGGACGTGAAGTGTTCAATTGACCTCCTTAGTCCATGGGGTGAAGTACGTTGCCGTAGATTTCTCGGGTGAGAGTTGGAGATTACGGCAGCTGAAGAAACTGGAGACTACGCATAAGTAATTATTGATCCAGTCGGTCAGATGAGTTATGTTACTACCAGTCGCGAGGATGGAGCAGTCATCCGCGTAAGAGACTAGGGCGATACCAGTGGATAGGTGGAGCAGGAAGTTTGGCCATGTAGAAATTAAACAGCATTGGGGGCAGGACCCCACCTTGTGGAACGCCCTGTTTAACGCACCTGTATTTTGATTTTGCGTTCCTGAACTCCACATATGCTTGTCTTCCACTCAAGTAGTTCGCTAGCCATATTTTGATGGTGTTTGGTAGAGACGAACTGTTCAGTTCCTGCAGCAGAACAATATGGCTCACGGTAACAAACGCCTTGGCTAGGTCAAGAGCCACCAAGATGGTGCTGTCGCATGATTTCCGTTTGTTTATGCCGTGCGCTATTTGCGTCTCTATTGCGGTAAGAGCTGTTGTAGTACTGCGCGATTTGCGTAAACCATGTTGGTGGTCTGCAAGCTTCAGGTGCTCTATGAGTGACGGGAGTAGTATGGCTTCGAGTGTTTTGGCCACTGGCGAGAAGCGATATTGGGCGGAAGGATTTGCCTTGGTCCGACGGCTTGCCTGGTTTTTGCAGGGAAAAAATGCGGCCAGTCTTCCAGATGTCTGGTATGATGCCGTGCATATCGACAGGTTAAGCACCTCGGTGAGGTACTGTAACCCATGTTTGCCCAGGTGTTTAAGCATCACCATCGAGATCCCGTCCGGACCATGGGCTTTGAACGCTTTGGCATTGGAAATCGCGCAGGCCACCTCGGCAGGGGTGACTGAGAGCATCTCAAACTCCTGGTCCATCTTCAGGGCATGTATCTTCCTAGTTATCGCTCTCTTCTCTTTATTGTTCATTGCAAGATACTCGACGAATTGTCGATAGAACTGTTTCGAGCAGTTTTTAGCGTCCTCCATAGCAGTTGACTCAAAGGTGATAGCTGTGAGGTCTTTCCTTCTCCCGGGGTTCGAGAGAGATTTTATGGTGGCCTGGGAATTCTGCCTGTTGGGATACATCTGGACGCGGCCTTCAGAACTGCGTTTCTGAAGAACTTTTCACCGGCGTGTACATTCGCTGGAAGTGTTGTTTGCGAGAAAACATAGTCTGTTAGCTTCAGGAATTCATCCCAGTTGGCCTTGTTGTAGTTGATGAAGGTCCTTTTGTCGGCCTCCACAAAGTCTTCCGAGCTTTAATGGTGGTGATGGTGATCGGGATAGTGATGGTGATCGGGATGTGGTCTGATGCCTGTCATCCAGTGGTTGCTTGTGAGCAGGGATGCTCCAGCTATGCTAATGTTGGGTTAGCTGGTGCAGCTGGCCGTGATCCTAGTGGGTGTGTTGTTGTTGAGTGTGGCGAAGGTAGAGCAGTCTATTTGGTCTGAGTTCTTCGTTCGTCAAGTTAGAATGCCACATCTCGTAATAAGCGTTTAAATCGCCAACAATGAGGCGATTGTCACCCAACAGCAGGTGGCCAATTTGTGGCAGGTATCCACTCGTGCAGGAGATGCTGGGTGGGATGTAGACATTGACGATATCCAACTCGACACCGCCCAACCTGATTGCAATGCCTTGCATCTCAATGAAATCATCGTCGTGGTTAGTGGATAATGACAACATGCGGTATTTTACGTTATTATGCAAAATAAACGCAATTCCGCCGCCGCAGTTGCGCAAACGGTCATGTCTAATGACATTGTGATTGCCCAGGTGTGTCAATTTAGACCTATTCGTTTCCTGGATTGCTGCGATGTTGATTCCGTGGCGCTCTATGTGGTCGATGATTTCTTAAAGTTTGCCCCATAATCCGTTGCAGTTGAACAGCAATATACGGAAAGAGGAAGGCGAGGTAGTTGCAATTGTTGTTGCTGGTGGTATAGCTTGTGACTGGGTGCTTTGCGCTCTGCTGGGTGCCGCCGTGACGCTCTGTGGCGCGCGTTGCGTTATGTTAGGTGTTATTGATGCGCGCGGTGGAGTTTGGCGTGGTGGTAATACAGGCTGCGTTGGTTGAGTATTGTTTCTGCAGCAGCTGGCCGTAAAGTTGTTGCTCAAATCGTGAAGTGAGCGCAGACCAGAGCATGTTGTAAGGTGGCACCATCCTTCGCAGGAGTAACACAGCACAGAAGGCTGGCTCCGCAACAGCCGCGCTTGGCATACCGTACACAGCCATACTCGTGGGCCAGGATTTTGTTCGGTACCGGCACGTAGTAGTAGTAGACGGAGCAATGTTGCTGGGTAGTATTGCTCCGTTGTTGAAAAAAACAAACAAAAATTGTTGTGTAGATGACATTCGTTGTTGTTTGTGGTGACAGCCTTCGGTCGAGCTGGAATGCTCGAGTTGCTTCGAGGCGTAGACCCAGCTGTCGTGGAAGCGTTAGCAAGCTCACCAAGTAACCCAGCGTCTACACCTGCCAGTGTTAGCATGCCAGCACTAACACATTCCCACTTTTTTACTAATACACTCACACTTTTTTCATTGGCAGAGTCACTGGCAAATATATTTCGATGCCAATGAATTCTGCCAATGATTTGACGTAAGCAGACAATATTTGACTTTTCTGCTAATTTGTGAAAGAAAATAAAAACAAAGTAGCGCAGAGCGAACAAATTGTTAGAAATGAAGTGTCGGACATTTTATTGAAAATGAATTGGCATGATAACACTACTCAACAAGATTTTGCACAACGAGAGGCGGTAACATTTTCTATAGTGAAATTTTCCGTAGAATCTGAATATCCTAATGATTTTTTTCGATTAGCCCCAATTTTCCATATAGATGGCAAAAATCAAAAAAGGGCACTGTTGACAGTACATACTTCAATTAAATGGTTGTACAAATTTTGATTTTCAGCCAATGAATGGTAAATTTTTGTATATTTTAGATGAGAGTTAGAGAAAAATTTTAAGGCATAATACGTGCGAATATTACTGTTATGATCGAAAATAGGTGAAAAAAATCACATTTTTCATATTTTTTCAAACAAATTTCAACTTTGAGGCCCTATATCTTCTAATAATTATGTGCCTGACAAAAAGTTAGCCCTTTTATGTTATAAAACATTTTATTACAAAATTTTTGACATACATAAGTATGTCTGTAAAAAAGTCATAATTTACAAATATTATCTTTTTGTGCTTAACAACTTTAATACAATAATTATCTTTTTGTGCTTAACAACTTTGCTCCAGACATCAAATTCGTATCTGCTGAAATAAAGAAATTTCCTAATAGCCCCTGAAGACCCCATTTTACCAAATTCAGGTCCATATTGTGGGAGAACTAGATGTTATGGAGAAAACCTGAGTGCGCAGTCATAATTAGCGACCCTAAATTACTATAAAACATGAAGTTGAAATTTTGTTGCATTGTGTTTTTTTATTTGATTAGAATAAAATTGGTGTAAAAGAAAAAATAGTTTTTGCATTGATGTTAATAAAATGCTATAGTTTCGTAAATTATGACTTTTTCATAAACATACTTACGTATGTCAAAAATTTTGTAATACAATTCTCTATAAGATAAAACGGCTAACTTTTTGTCAGGCACATAAAGTTGAAATTTGTTTGGAAAAATATGAAAAATTTGATTTTCTTTCACCTATTTTCGATCATAACAGTAATATTGCTGTCACTATTCGCACGTATTTTGCCTAAAAATTTTTCTCTAACTCTCATCTAAAATATACAAAAATTTACCATTCATTGGCTGAAAATTAAAGTTTTTACAATTGAAGTATGTACTCTCAACAGTGCCCTTTTTTTACTTTTGCCATCTACATGGACAATTGGGGTTAATCGAAAAAAATCATTAAGATATTCAGATTCTACGAAGAATTTTACTATGGAAAATGTTATCGCCATTCGTTGTGGTGAAAGTTTTTGTAAATTTGTAGAGTAGTGTAATTGGCAGGACGCCTACGTCACAAAGACAATTTTTCTATTTTTTGACTGATTGGCATGTCAGCTCTGGCAGGTGTAGCGCAGTGTAAAAGTGATACCATATTCACGCATTTGACATGCGTGGATTTTAGGAAAACAGTGGTGTCACACCTCATTTCTCAGGTAGTATGCAACAAAAAAAATCGTAGTAGAGTTTAGCTTAAGGGGAGTGACGGAGTAAATGTTAAAATTTTGTGAAAAACGTAGTAAATTTACTACGATCGTAATAGAGTCCGAACCCTGCACAAAACACTACCAGTGTTGACCATTGAAAATTTTGATAAGCGTCAACGTGGGTCAAAGAGGGCCAATTGTGATTAATATTGGATAAAGATAATACAAATTCAAAATGTCAATAATTGCATAATCCAAGATATGAAAATTTTATTTTCTTTACCGCAAGCGCTGCTGTTTGGCAAAAAAAAATCTCAATTATAAATACTCATTTAAATGATTCTTTAAATTTCCAACCTCGTTCCAAAATTTTACAATGTCGTTTATTTCAAATAACTTTTCAAACGATTTTTCTTTAGCCTAATGCGTAGTTTACATCTACAAAAAAATTCTTTCAGAAAGTTTTTTCAAGAGTCATCAGCAGTTTACTCTGATACAGACTTTCTGAGAGCAGCTTGCGGCAATTTTCTTACAGATGTAAACTTCACATTTGGCTTTCAGCTCGTCAACTACTTTTTCTCGACGACTTATTAAATGCTTATATTCCGAAACGATATCAAAATAATTAATGTCTTCAGCATACTGAATTCCTTTAGGATCCAAGCCCCATAAAACATGTTTATCAGTTAGATTCGTGATACCCAAAGTAGTCTATGTCGACCCCCAGGGGTCGACGACGACCTGCAAGGGGTCCATGTTAGCAACAAAAAAAGAATTAACGATAGTAGAATAATCCACATACACATATAGTACCTATTTACTTACATAATACTTCAAAAATAAATTAAATCAACCCACCATATAGTACTTCCATATTGGCAGTACACATAAGGGACATTCACCAACATTAGATTACAGATATATGGTTGAGTGAGAAAACCGATAAACGAATGCACGAGAAATTACTTTTCAAAAGTATAAAACTCAGGATCGGCGCTAAATATTTCAATTAATTTTTTCGTTCTTTGAAAGTTTGGTATATGTAAAATTTGTATTGAATTGAATAAAATTGTTTAGAATTGAATAAAATAAAAGAAAAACAATGGTCTGTAGCAGTTTCTTGTGTAAAAAAATAAAAAATAAAATTAAGTTAATAAAATTATTTTTAACTACGATTCCAAGTTTAAAAAAAGTATTTAAACAGAGTGCCAAAAAATACCGAAGCGAAACAAAAATTAACAGCAATTTGTGGAGTAATCACAAAGAAATAGACACAGAATTATTTTTATTTGCTCGGGGATTTTTTAACATACTATTTATATGTACAAAATTAGTTCATTTCGTTTCGGGTCAAACTTTTCCATTTTCATTTCGCCCCTGGAACGAATTGACAGTTGCTTGTTTGTGTAGTTCACAAATATGCACATTAGGGTGTCCCTTATTTTTCTGTGTTATTTTTTTGACGGATAGGCTCTAATTTTTGAAGTGAAACTTCTTTTCTCTTGTCCTAGAGTAAAATCAACCGGATGTGACGTCGCGCGTAAGTTTGCAATGCGACATAATTTTGTCGAGCAATGTGCATGAGGGGCTAAATATCAATATTCTGTAACTGAATTTACGAGCAAACTATATAATAAACGATTCGTAAATAGTTTTAATTCTATATAACATATTAATTACACACACACACGCCTATGGCAGAAAGAATAATGTGTAGCGTCGCCATCTTAAAGTTTATAGCAGTTATACATTTCACACACAGATGGCTCATATGTCCAAGAAATTACATGAAGATGTTGCACACAAAAAAAAGATGGCTACAATTGTCATCGATATTACCGGTACAGAGTTGTAATTTTTGTTCTAGAATTAATCCCCAAAAAAAAATTGGTTGTGTATTAACGAACACAAGGCAGAAGTGAAATTTCTTGTGAACTAAACGAAACACAAGCAAATGAAATTAAAAAACACAAGCCAATGAAGTAAAAAATTTAGCGATTGAAAAATTTAATTTGCTTGTTATTTGCTTGTGTTTCGTTTAGTTTCACTTCTGCCTTGAGTTTGTTAATACACAATTTAGTTTTTTTTATTCTAGCATAAAACAAACATGCATTTTGTGTTATTTATTTTAATTTAGAAGTCCAAGAAAAAACAATTTCCCATTGTGTAAAAAAAATGTGAGCTTCTCTCAAGTTTGGCAAGAATTACATAAAAATTTGAAATTTGAAGAAAATTCAGGATGTTTCTAAGCGACGCACGAAGAAACAAACAGCCAAATTACGACGACAAAATTATTTTCTTTATATTGATTTAGTAGATTTTAATGAAACTTGATATCTAGGGGTTTTTGATCAAACAGAGAGACGACTTCTCGCAGTTTTATCGCATGTGCTTTAGTGAGAGAGTTGATATAGAAAGCTCAGCTTGATTGCATATAACTGAACTTTCCTTTCATGTGTTATATGCGTGTACTAAGTCGTGTTTGTGCCGATTAGTATAGAGAGTATCAACAGAGGAAAAGCAACAACAAAATAGAGAGAAGAAGACTGCAAAAACTTCAACAGAATGTTTTATAAATGTTTTCTAACAATTTTCTATTAAACAACATAGTTTCACTTCTACTGTGAGTGCCTGCATAATTTTTATAATTATTATTATAAAAATTATTATTTTTTGCGAATTTACAAAGAAATATCATGGAACTTTTTTTATAGCTCTAGATAATGTAAATATTTCAATATTTTCAAAATTAAACTATATATCTGATTCTTGAAACTCTGTAAAGAATAGATTAAAACTGCCAATTTTAAAGAATTGTCGAGTGTACAGGCTGTTCAATTCTTCATATGCAATTTACTGATATATGCGTGTGAAAAGATTGACTTTGCATACACGCACAGACTATTGTGATGAGTGAAATAAAAAAACCTTATGGATTGATTGCAGACTGTTATATAAAAGATATTAAGCGTACTAATGTTTACATTTGAAAAAATAATTTGTTCCATTTGTCCCAGTGTGCGACGTGCAGAGGATTTCCAACACGAATTGGATAATTTGTTTAACCCTTTGATGAACGAATTTTAATGGGGCTTGATAGAAACCATTTGTTTCGAAATTACGGTTACTTAGTTCTACCACAATCATTATACCAAATTTCTTGCTGCTACATTGATTTCTTTGTCCTTTATTAAAGGTTAAAAAACATAGCTATGAAGCCGTATACAATCACTGGATAACTCTTTTTCTCCAATTTTTTGATTTTCATATTCTCTTATTTTTTATAAACATATCTGATAAGGAAAATTTCCGCTTGGTAATAATTAAACATATTTTTTCTCAAAAAATAGTGCAAAAGACTTTACTACAAAATTTTGCACTTAGGTTTTTTGATGGACTTCAAAGACAAAATATTAAAAAAAAATTATATGTCTGCGGGCACTCACAGTAGAAGTGAAACTTTGTTGTTTATTTGACATCATTAGAAAGCATTTACTTATAATAAATTCTGTTGAAGTTATTTCAGTTCCCTTTATTTTGTTGTTGATTTTCTTCTGTTGGTACTCTCTACAATTATCGGCACAAACACGACGTAGTACACGTATATAACACATAAGAGAAAAGTTCTGCTATATGCAATCAAGCAGAGGCATCTAGATCGGCTCTCTCACTAAAACTGCGAGAAGTAGACTTTCTGGTTGATTGTATGTAGCTGAATAACAACTGCATAACTTAATTTCTTACTGGTTTCGTATGAATACAAAACAAAAACGCGTTTTTTCACATGACCGTTATTATTGAAGCTTTTGCACTCATCCTCTTTCAATTTCTGAAGCTTTTCTTCTGTTGATACTCTTTATACTTATCGGCATAAACACGACGTAGTACACGTGAGAGGAAGGCAGTTATGTGGAATAAAGCTCACTCACTAAAGCACATAAAATAAAACTGCGAGAAACTCTCTGCATGATTGTATGTAGCCGATCCCGATATGACCTCGTTCGCTAAACATTAACAACAGCATAACTTCGTTTCTTATTAGTTTCGTATGATTGCAACAACAATGCGATTCCAGTTGCAAAATTTTCGATTTACCCTCGCTAAAGAAGTTTCACTTCACAAATTACATAAGCAAGAAATTTCAAATGTTCGGCAATCAGCAAACATGTAGAACACCTAACCGAACTGAATGCATATATTGTTATTAGTGACATTTGTTAAACATTTATTTTATGCCACATTAAAGTGAATGTTGCATATACGCAACATTGGGTATGAAAGAGTTAATAAAGCATAGGCTAATGCCCTTCAAACATTGAAAATAGAGGAAGACAAAGTTTTTTACAGAGCCTGGACGACCGGGCTGCTTAGCGGTTGTAGATAAAAAACTAGTGGAAAAGAAACAAAGGGTAATGAAAGAAAAGAAAAATCGACCAGAATATATGTTATCGGCAGTACCATCTACTTCTTCAGCTGAATTTTTAATACCACTAGTACAAACGCGTCGCGACGATGACGTATTCCCACATGACATTTTAAACTTTTATATAATTTTTAATTTGTAAATGGTTTTAATTTTGCTTTTTAAGGTTGAGTTACATACCATGCGTCAACGGTTTTCGTGCGTCAAAAGTAATTTCTGCGACCTACAATTTCTGCTCATTTCACGAGTCAAGCTACACAGCTCATTTTCTGCGCGTTCTCCTTGTCTTCAAAATATCGGCTGATTTATATGGCAGAAAATGTTTTAATTTCCTCAACTTTTCACGTTATTTGCTTTCAATGCGCCATCCATTTTCGTCATGTAACTTCATACAAATGTACCGATTTATTTTTTTCGACAGATGTTGTTTTCAAAATCTTCTAAAATTAAGAAAAAACGCGTATTTTCTTTAAAGAAGCGCTAAATTTTTTCCTTATAAAAATGTTAAACACAAATTTTTTTTATATGTTAACCGTTGCGTGCAAAAGTGGTGTAAGTCCAAATCAGATTTTTGAAAATACATTGGTTTCGTAGATGTACTGTGTAAAATAGGGCTCATATAAAATTTATTTTCCCAAAGTAGAGTCAGCTTTATAGTACACATGTTCAACCTAGATGTACACCTTTCAAAGGAAAAATAGTATTACACATTACATAATTAGTTTTAAGTTGTTATCATATAATGTAGCAGGTTTAACAAACAAATTAATACAAAAAAACTTTTTCGATTTCATAAACCAGCACGATATTTTCTTCTTAACTGAAACATTCGTAGACAAAAATATGGAGCGGTTCGAAATGTACTTTCACAACTATGAGCTACACTGGATCCCAGCAGTGAGAACAGCCAGTAGAGGGCGCGCGAGTGGTGGATCACTCTACGGTATTAGAACGGAGTTGAAAACAGTCATCTCCTGCAATTTCATAAAAATAGCAAACACTACTGCAGTCGAAATTAAACAGAGAGGAGAAATGCTCGAAATACTTCCGGTGTACCTCAACTGCATTAATTGGAAGCACGACTACGAAAACCTATACAATAACCTGATGGAGACTAGCCTCGAAAACTTAATGATCATAGGAGATCTTAATGCTCGCATAGGTGCGCAACAAGTAGTGACGGAGTGTATAGACTCAGCCCGCGGTTATACAAATGTAAGCCGATCGGCAAGAGACCCGACGCTTGACCGTAATGGCATCAGCCTTATTGAAATGTGCGAAACATTGAACTTAACAGTTCTAAATGGAAGAACCGAAAGTGACAAAGATGGAAACTTTACCTTCATTAGGGGACAGGCCTGTTCTATAATAGATTATTGTTTAATTCGAGGTGAATGGCAAAATAGTGTCGTGGATCTACGAGTTAAGGACGAAATTTTCTCGGATCACATGCCGCTTGTCGTCTCAATCAACTTAGCACCGAAACAACAGCCCTGCCGAAATGAAGCACAACTTTTACCCAAGTTGAAATGGATCGAACTGCATGTAGAAAAATACACCAAGAAACTGGACCGAAATCTAAACCTTTGCAAAACACAACGAAATCACTTTGGAATTGAGGAGCTGACGCAGTGCATCATCTCGGCCGCTAACTTCATGCAAAGGACAACAAAATATAGTTTCAAGCAGCCACGATTTGATCGTGAGTGCGAAACAGCGAGAAAACGGTCGTTAAATCAGTTGCGTCAATTAAGACTGTCTTGCCCAGCCTCAATGGAAAGCAAGGGGAACTATCAGGTAGCAAATTCATTTTACAAAGAGCTATGCAGAGAAAAACAAAAGCAGTATTACCTTCAAATGGAAGTAAAAATTTCACAAATAAAAGATAGCAAATCATTTTGGTCACTGGCCAGGCACCTCAATGGAGCAGTAACCCGAAAAACTATTGAAGTA
Organism: Toxonevra muliebris; assembly: GCA_963691655.1. NCBI lineage: Eukaryota > Metazoa > Arthropoda > Insecta > Diptera > Pallopteridae > Toxonevra > Toxonevra muliebris. The sequence continues at coordinate 2,125,605 of OY829326.1, forward strand.
GAATCCTACGCGCTCGCAAATCACTTTAAAACACTATTGTATACCCCAACACAGCTAAGTTATGCCCTTCCACTGACCCTAAGTGAAGAAATGGACTGCAAAATATCCCTCGAAGAAGTTCAAGACGCAATACGCCGCAGTAAAGTCAAAAAAGCGCCCGGAGTAGATCGCGTACCGGCGGAATTCTGGAAAAATGCAACACTAGCTACCATAGAGAGTCTAACGAAAGTGTATAACCATATATACGATACAGGGAATATACCATCAAGTTTCCAAATGAATATAATTTACCCCATACTTAAGAAAGGCGACCCGAAAAACGCCAATAATTATAGAGGCATATCCTTTTTAAATGAAACAGCGAAAACTTTTGCGTCAATCTTACTGGCGCGTTTAACCGCGTGGGTGAACAAAAACAACCTCCTTAGCGAATGCCAATCTGGGTTCAGGAAAGGTTATTCGACTATTGATAGCATATTCGTTTTAACATCAATCGCAAGTGAGCATCTACAAACCAAAAGAAAAATGTACATGTTCTTTATCGACTTTAAGGCTGCATTTGATACCGTCGACAGAAGAAGCCTCTTCTACAAACTAAGCAACAGGGGCGTGTCATCGAAAATGCTCAACGCAATACAAAATCTATACTCTGACAACAAAACTGCGGTATGGGATGGTAGGCGTTTGTCTGACTGGTTTGAGACCAACAAAGGAGTCAAGCAGGGGTGTCTACTTAGCCCTCTACTTTTTGCGCTATTCATCGACGATATATCAGCCTTGCTACCCGGAGGAGTTCTTCTGGGAAACAACATTATAAAAATCTTAATGTATGCTGACGACATGGTTATCTTCGCAGAGAGTCCACAAATGCTACAGCAGATGATAGACGTACTGCACAGCTACTGTCAAACGTGGAACCTACAAATAAATACGGATAAATCAAAAGTAATGGTGGTCCGGGAGGGCAGAGGACGTTATTCAAAGGAAGAGTCATGGAATCTAAATGAAGTTAAGTTAGAAGTAATAAAACAATATAAGTACTTGGGTGTCATCTTAACTGAAAATATGCGTTTCACGAAGCATCTACAACAAAAGCTGAAAGACTCGAAAGTCGCGCTAAACAGCACATGGAGAGCACTCTTTGGGAGAAAAAACGTAGACCACAGCACGAAATACAAAATGTTTGAAGCAACGGCAAGATCAATCATGTGCTATGCTGCCCAAGTCTGGGGCTGTTCACCCTACGAAGAAGCAGAAAAACTTATAAGACATTATATTAAAAAAGTATTTCATCTCCCAATAAACACACCACCTAATTATGCAATCCATTTGGAAACAGGTCTCCCAACACTTTTTACATACACTCTGCAGCTGCATTTTGGATACATTGACAAAGTTATGAATCTACCCGCAAACAGACTGCCGACAATAGTCGCATCGCATCTCTTGGCGAACAAGTCACAATGCTTCCACAAATGGGAAACACTTGCTCGTGAATTCAACGTTGATATGGTACTTGATGACCGCAATGCTTGGGCATCATCACAGCAGTGCCTCATACGCAATATGTACGAAATAGAGAGACAACATTTTGAAGCTCAAGCCCGGCAAAGCACAACAAGGAATATGTATAAATGCCTGAACTATAACCTGACCGAAAAAAATTACTTTAGAAATCAGTTTGGAACGTACGCAATATCTGCTATTTTCAAAGCCAGGGTAGAGGTGTTAAATTTAAACTACCGCCCCAACATAAGCAACCAGAACGAAAATTGCTTGCTGTGCAATATGCGCCAGAGAGAAGACGCTATGCATTTCCTGGCAGCATGCCCCATACTACAGGAGCTTAGAATGCTTTACATGAGAAGGCCATCATTAACGCGTGAAGAATGTATTGAGTTGCTAAATGGGAAAAGCTGGCAATCTTTAATAAACTTTTTAGTCAACGCCATAGAGTATAGAAGAAATATATTGTCAGAAGATTTTTAATATACATATATGATAAATAGTCACTGCCAAGTAAATTGCTTAAGTTTGTCTATGGCGACGGCTCTGAGCCATGCCATTATTCTATGTTCTTTAAAATTATAATAAGAACTTATTCGTAATTCATTTATGAAAATAAAGAACATGCTACTACTACTACTACACCTTTTTTGTAGAAAACTAAATAAGGCGAAAATTATCGATTGAAGGTGAAAATCCAAATAATAAAAAAACCACTTTTGCACGCAACGGCTCATATGTATTAAAAAGAAATTTAATTAAATACATGTATTTTTAAAGTTTTTAATTCACAGCATTTTTAAATTATACAATCACAAGAAAACCTAAAATAAGATAATAGAAAAAGAGTATTTTATACACTTTGATCACAAGAAAATATACAAAGTAATAACACAGTGTGAAAAAAAATATACTTTTTTCGAGGTGTGCAGATGTCGTATGTCTAGTTAATCGAGAAAAAATTGCATACTCAGAGTTTTGATTTGATTGAAATCTGGACTTAGGGCCGTAAAACCCATTTTTGATAGGTTAAAGCATATATTTGCCCGTAACTTTATTTTTATTTATCCAATAAGAAAGTTTTCATATGTTATTTAAAAGAGGAAATTTAGCTGATTTTAACGATATTGATAATATATCTTAAGATATACCGAAGTTAGAGCGCAAAATATAAATAAAATCGAAAAAATGTTTAAGTTTTTTAAATTTTCAAAATCCATTGAGGTGTGGCTGACTTATTAATTTTTTTTATTTGACCACAAAAAAAAATTTCTGTATGTAGATATGAAAATATTTGTATACGAGTATTACTCCAACTATTTAGGAATACAAAACAGCAACTTAAAAATATATGGATTTTTTCCAGAATATGGTATGGTGCTTGAACTCGAATACCACTGTCAAACCTTAATGGGTTTTGAAAATTTATAACTCGTTGGAAACAGAATTAAATGTTGTTTATTTATTTATACCTTTATATATACACTGGTGAACAAAATAGTCGTTTAAAACGTCATTAAAAATGAAAAAATATAAAAAAAATTTCAATTTTCGTTATATTTTGCCCTCTAACTCTGGTATTTCTTAAGTTATATTATCAATTTATACATCGTTGTAAGCAGCTAAATGTCTTCTTTTAAACGTATAAAAACTTACTCATCGAATTAATAAATATAAAGCTACGGGCAAGAATATGCTTTAACCTACCAAAAATGGGTTTTTCGGTCATAAGTTCAGATTTTGAGGTCAATTCGAAATTCTGAGTATGCAATTTTTTTCTGCTTGACTATACCTATACAATTTGAGCTATGTTTCGAGAAAAGTATATTTTCACTGTCACACAGTGTAATTTATAATTATTGCATATCGATGTCGAAGACTATATTCTCTTCATTATTATCAGCTTCTTCTGGCCATAACACACTCTTTAGTCTGAATTCAGAAGCATTATAAACACTAGTACTGTTTATTTACGTCATTAGGTATTTCGTAGTTTTAACAAAAGAAATTTTCGTGTTTTAATCCATTTTTTATATGAAGTTAAGAGTTTTTTGAATTGAGTGATTTATGGTTACGAACTTTGGTTTTGAATAAGTTCATTGCTCATTCTTTCGATAAAAAATGTTGTTAGGATTATTCAGGAAATGAATTATTTAGCGGAGCATTTAGTGTCTTTTAAATTGAAAAAACGCGTTAAAAAAACCCGCTGACCGCTAATCGCTTTTTTCCCGCGTTTCAATTTTCAAAAAAGCACTAAATTTAGCGGAAAAAGCGTTGAGTTGGCCACACTGCCGCTCGATTTAATTTTCATAGTCTTCTAGGCTGTGGTTATATTGCGAGTATGCTCGGCGAAGAAAGAGAGAGTCTTTACTCACTCTCACACCGAACACGATATGCTCGGTGTATTGTACACCGAGCACTCCGAGTATTCAGGGTGGCAATGAGTTATTTAATAAAACAGTATCATTTCATACCAAATAGTATTAAACAATCGAGTATATTTTGACAAAAAGCAACTCTGCAACGAGCTGAATGTAACCACCTCGACCGAGAACGGGAGAAAATGTTTTGTGTTCGTCGAACACCGAGCACCAATATAACCAGGCGCTAAGGCTGTGGTTATATTGAGAGTATTCTCGACGAACACCATGAAATTGTTGTTGCACCGAACACAAAGAGAGGGTCTTCATTCACTCTCACACCGAATACGATATGCTCGGTTTATTGTACACGGAGCACGCCGAGTATTCAGGGTGGCAATGAGTTATTTTGCAAAACAAAAATAGTATTAAGCGAACGAGTATATTTTGACAAAAAGCAGTTCTGCAACGAGCAGAATGTAACCACCTTGACCGAGCACGGGAGAAAATGGTATATGTTCGTCGAACACCGAGCACCAATATAACCAGGCACTAAGCGATTTCGAATGTAATGCAATGAGAGAAAAGTCTTTTTATGCACTAAACAAGTTTCGAAAAACGCAACAACTGCAAGATAAAGGAATATATCTATATGCAAAAAATAAATACATTGAGGTTCGCACGAGGAAAAAAAAGCGTATATTATATGGTTTTAGAAATGCAAATCAATAAAGTAAGAGATTCTAAAGACTGGTGGGCAATTATCAAAAAATTAAAACAGAAAGAGTTTCAGACAGGAATAAACATTGCAGCAACTGATTTTAGGGACTATTTTAATCAGACTGGGGATCTAATCACTAAATTTTGACTATAGTTTTCACTACCATTAAATCTTTAGTGGTAATGGAAATAAAAATTAACTACCACTAAACCTTTAGTGGTAGTGGAAATAAAAATTAACTGCCACTAAACCTTTAGTTAAAATTGTATTGCACTAAGCTGAACTCGTACAATATAGATTGTCATCCCAAAGCCTTATATAAATTTTTACAGCATTTGAGACTAATGAACCTCCCTCATATCTAAGCCCAAAATGTCCAATCTGTAAAATTATGAAAACAACATCAAATAGTGTGTATTTCGTCATCTAAAATCCAAAAAGTAGTAATTACAAATTTTATTTCTTTACAGGAGAAGCAAAAACATTGTAAAATGAAAAATATTGTAAATTTAAGAAGAATGTAGTTGTGAAAGTTTAGTATCACTTAGTTACTTAAAGATATTCAAATAAAGGTTTAGTGGTAGTTAATTTTTATTTCCACTACCACTAAACGTTTAGTGCTAGTTGATTTTTATTTCCACTACCATTAAACGTTTAGTGGTAGTTAATTTTTATTTCCACTAAAACTAAACGTTTAGTGCTAGTTGATTTTTATTTTTTTTCCACTACCACTAAACGTTTAGTGGTAATTGATTTTTATTTCCACTACCATTAAACGTTTAGTGGTAGTTAATTTTTATTTCTACTACCACTAAAGGTGGTAATGGAGCCTTACTCCTATTGACACTAAAAATAGTGAAGAGCGAAATTTATTCACTAAATCCCCAGTCTGATTTTAATGAATTATTAAATCCAGTTCAAAAGGTTAGTAACATACATTATGCGCCGATGTTCTATACGGACGATGAGTTGGATGTGCCAATAACAGTTGATCAAATTAAGTGGTTGCTTACCCAAGTCAAAGCGAATAAAGCGCCGGGAGATGATAGAATACCGTATGAATTTTTCGTTAATGCGTCAGATGAATTCCTAAGAGTTCTGGCTGAAGCATACAATAAACTTTTATGTAATGGTATCACTGATGAAGCTTTCATAAAAAGTATAATATTTCCAATTTTTAAAAAAGGAGACGTATTATAAAATGTAGGCTATCTGAGTGGTTAGAGAAAAGAGATAAACTCAATGAGTTTCAAGCTGGGTTCAGATAGCAATATTAAACGATTGACAATATTTACAATTTAGCATTGATTGTCCAAATTAAGTTCGCGGAAAAGAAGAAAGAAAGAAGAAAGCGTTCGATAGGATACCAAGAAAACATTTAATATTTAAGTTAAATCAAATCGGCATATCCACTAAAATAGTAAGCTTTTTGGATAGCATTTATATCAACACAAAGTCAGCAGTATGGACTGGTACAGAGTTTTCGGAATATTTTGAAACTCATTCTGGTGTGAAACAGGGGTGCTTACTATCACCATTACTCTTTGCTATCTTTCTGAATGATCTTCACGATGCCTTGATGGGAGGACTTTTTATAGATAATATGAATATAAGATTGCTGCTATATGCAGATGACATATTCATACTCGCGGAGGACGCCATTATTTTACAAAATATGATAAATCAACTTGAAAAGTATTGCTTGGTTTGGGGCATGGAAGTAAACCTCAGTAAATCGGAAATATTAGTCTTCAGGCGAGGTGGCAGATTGTCGAAGCATGAAAAATGGACCTATAAAACGGAAACTGTAAAAAATATGTCTGAATATAAGTATTTAGGAGTGGTATTGACACCGGGAATGTCTTTTGTTAAACATATAGACACTAAAAACGTTAAGGCAAAAGTTAGCATTAATATGGTTTGGAATGATTATTTCGCAAAAAAGTATATAAATTTAAGTACAAAGTGGAAGTTATTTTTGGCTGCATGTCGATCGGTCCAAACGTACGGAGCTCAGGTATGGGGAATCTCATATTTCGAGGATATAGATAAATTTCAGAGATTCTTTTTGAAGCGTATTTTACGCTTACCTGAATTCACTCCAAATTATGTAGTAGCGCTTGAAACAGGATTGAAAGATGCGCACATATATACATATATATCTGCATATGAGATACATCACTAAAACATTATTCGAGTACAACTCCAAAAGGTTACCCCATAAATTATCTCATGTAATAAAAGCAAGACAGCTGTATTGGTGGAAAGAGCTTAATGGTTTAGGGGCTAACTTTGGCATAAATTGGTTAGACGAAAATATAACAAAAGACGTGTAGGTTAGTAAATGTGTAAGACTATTGCAATGTATGACAGAACAAAAATATCAGGAAAATTTAGATAGAGCAATACAAAGCAAAACAAGGATATACAAATATTTTGACCATACAAACGGAAAAAGTTATTTTACGTATTCCAGCTCACAAAGCAATATCTATTGGATTCTGAAAGCAAGAACAGACTTGATACGGCTCAATTCCAATTCCTTTAAAAGGGATGCTTCTCGGCAGTGCACACTTTGCAATATGAATGAAGAAGAAAATATTGTACACTTTTTAGGCAGGTGTCCTGTGCTCAAAGAGATGAGATTTAGATACTTTACCAGAACTATACTCAGCAAAAGTGAAGTAATTAATATTTTAAATGGCGGAACAAAAGAAAAATTTAACGATAATTGGAATAGTTTAGTACAATATATAAACATATATATAACAGCACTGGATTATAAAAAATTTTTGATTGATAAATTTAATAATTGAAAATAGTCATAAAACATAAATATACATTGTATCCATTCCCGACAGACAACTTTGCCATGTCGTATGTTCTTTATTACATATTTACATATAGATTAAGAATGAATTATGTTATATTATAAAATTTTAAAATTTAATAAAGAATCTACTACTACTACTCGGCGTGCTCGGTGTACAATACACCGAGCATATCGTGTTCGGTGTGAGAGTGAGTAAAGACTCTTTCTTTGTGTTCGGTCCAACAACAATTACAAGGAAACAATACGACACATAAAAACCCAACCGCATACCTTCGCAACATATCTCCAACATCCGGAAGTGAAATACAACTGTCAACCAACCAGAAACGTGTACCAAAACTTACATTTATTTTAACTATTAAGCAAAAACATAAAATTATATAAAAATTTAATTATAAATGAATAAAGAAATAATTAGTTTTGTGAACCCTAAACCCACCTCATTACAGTACAACTAAACATATATGAAATCCACGCAACAAATATAATACTAAACATGTTTTTTTTTTTAAGTTTTGAAATATGACTAATGAAATTGCAGAAATGTTAGTAGAATAAAAAGAGCTACATATTGTGTTTTTTTCTGTGCGTTTTAAACTGAAGAAACGGTACCAGACCACGAAAATGTACTAAATACAATGTAAAAAGTACTAATTTGGCATCACTGCTAATGCTATGTTATATAGTTTTAATTCCATTTTGTTCTTTCGTCCGTACGTTTCGTAGGTATACTTTTGCAATCGGTATAAAATTGTAAGCTGCGCGTTTTCCGTTGATAAAAACAATAAAATATTTCTGAAATGTCCGAGACAAATAATACTGGAGATAATTCGCCATGTGAGGCTGCTACGGTTGGCGATGTACCTGCTGTTGAGGGAGAAGCTGAACAGTTAGCCAGAATTGAGGATGTTGTATTGATTGATCCGGAGTGTTTAGAATTGGATCTAAATCACCATCGCATTGACAAATTGGAAAATTTTGAGCCATTAACGCATATCGAACATCTCTACTTGAGATGGAATCTTATAAAGAAAATTGAAAATCTTAACACGCTTACTACGCTTGTTGAACTGGAGCTGTATGATAATCAAATCACCAAAATCGAAAATCTTGATACTTTAGTCAATCTAGAAATATTAGATTTAAGCTTTAATCGCTTAACCAAAATTGAAAATCTTGATAACTTAGAAAAGCTTCAGAAACTTTATCTTTGCGCAAATAGAATCACTGTCATAGAGAATCTTGGGATGCTAGCCAACCTCACGATGCTAGAACTGGGCGATAACAAAATTAAAAAGATAGAGAGGCTCGAAACGCTTGTCAATTTGCGGCAGCTCTATCTTGGCAAAAATAAAATTTCCAAAATCGAAAATCTTGGAAAACTGGTAAACCTCCAGTGCTTGAGTGTTCAAGCGAATCGAATAGTTAAAATTGACAATTTAGAAAAGCTGGTAAACTTGACAGAACTCTACTTGTCCGAGAATGGTATTGAGACTATCGAAAATGTCTCTGCAAATACACAAGTGGAGACTCTCGACTTGGCCAAAAATCGCATTAAGGCAATTAGTAATATTGAGGCTTTAACACAACTGGAGGAGCTTTGGCTGAACGACAATGGTATCGATAATTGGCAAAATTTAGAGGTACTGAAGGAAAACAAAGCTTTGAAGACGGTTTACTTGGATCACAATCCCGTTGCTAAAGATCCAATGTATCGCTTCAAATTGCGTTCCATTGTACCATGGCTACAAAAGATCGACGCCACCTTGTGCCGATAAGTAATTTCCAAAATATTCATATTTTAGAAAATAACTTATTTCAATACATTTCGTGTAATTTTTCTTTTCTTTATAACATTACTTTCTATGTACCAGTTTTGTAAAATAGCCAGCGGCTAAATTGATATTTCCATATGATCTATACATAATTTAATAATAGTGAATCATAATTTTAATACAAATTACACTCAGTGATCATTTTAAGTGAGAATAACACTGTTAAATGTATATTAATAAAGCAGTTTGTAAAATTCTATTTGGAAATCAAATAAATATTTTTTTTTATTTATTTTTATTCATTTATAATCTAAAGCTTTTAAAAGCCAAAATCAAAGTGATATATCGCTCAGTTACGACATTATCGTCATAACAAAACTGTGTTGATTTATTAATGCAGAATGAATTGTTTAGATGTGCTGCTTCAACTGGCAAAATCTCAATAAGTATGTTTGCAAAAGCCATTTTTCGTTATTACGTTTATACAAAATATATAAAATTTAAATCTTTAAAAGTATTTCATAAATATTTAAAAATTTTGAGTTATGACGGTATAATCGCAAAGGAGAGACACATATCTCTACCCTAATTTGGTAAAGTCCTAACATCAAATTTTTCAAAATCAAGTTTGTGATGGATTATAATAAACCGTTGCCATTTTCATCTATACCCAAAATTTTAGAGACCTACACCAAAACCGTTCGATCTTTTCTTTGATTTTAAATTACGAATTCTCGAAACAATATTCCAAATATCAAAATGATATTTGCTTCTCCGGTAAACTTGGAAAATGTATGTTAGGGCTTTTCCAAATTAAGATAGCGATATATGTGTGCCTAAAGCAGTATATGCTATTTATATTAAAAAAAAAACTAGGTTGTTTGTAAGAGATATTTATCGCCAGTCATAACGTATTATTACGTAAATATCTTCAAATACTTTTATCGAAATAGTGCTACAAAGCAATTTGATTATGCATGGCTTTATATTGTTATTTCTGTATACAGTGCGCGGCAAAAGTGTGTAAATGTTTTACAAATGTTAATATAAAACCGATTTGGAAAAAGCCTTTTATATGTATTCAAATCTTCATTAAGCACCTAATTTTTTTCCAGGACCAGGATATATTTTTCCAAAGGTTTTAGATGCGCTGAAACCGAATCCAGGTTTCAAACCTCTTAATTGGATCTGGTTTTCGAGATATTTTAATCAAAAAATTGTGATTTAAACCTTTATTTGAGATTATGTTGAATCACAATTTTTTTTCCAAATAGCATCTTAAAGTACAAGCCTTGCCCTATTGCTTAAAATATACCATACCATGCAGGCTACACATGTTGTATAACGCGTTATATCGTGTCAAAAGGTTGGATGAAAATCAAAATATTTTACCTTTTGGTGGGCGGAGTTGACGATTGTACAACGTGTTGCATCGTTTGTAGCGAAGTTCGTTTCGATATAATTGAGTGACAAAATCTCGTTAATAGAAAATAATGAAACAAAAAAATTGATGAAAATGCTAAAGTTGACAATGCACTATGCGGCCAAATCCATATTTAGCTGGCCATATTCTAAAATTCGGCTCATTTGCTCACGGGATCATTAGCAATTACTGCGTGGAAAATTATAACGATCGGACTATTACCACGCATCCAATACAAATAAAACCGAGAAAGGAGTATAACTTGGTATATATTATAGATATGATCATGAAATTTTATATACATATAAACTCTATAACTTGGAATAAACTCTATAATAGCGAATATAGTGATGAAATTGCATATGCTGGTAAATATTAGCATATTAATATATCCAGGTAAAAATTATCACGATTGGAATGTTGTTGCATGCCATACATGTGAGACTTTAAAAACACATAAAAAAAAAAAACTATCAATATTTTGTGATTATATTTATGTGAGAGGTATCCGTGATAATGGTCCGATACTTCTAATTTTTAGCATGGCCAAGACAATATATATAAGCACATGTAATTTAATGATGTAATGGGTTCAAAGTTATTGCATTTTTTGAATTTATCATAATTTTATATTGCAGGTATTCGTTACAATTGCCTGATTAAAGAGTCATACAGAATCAATCTAAGACTGATTTTTTATTCAATTTTCGTCTGATTACCATTTAAAATGGATTAAATTTAACGCCTTAAAGAACTATCTATGATTAATTAAATGCTATGTTATGTCATATTTTTGCTAGTCATTCAAGATGTGGCAAAAATTTGCAAAGCATTCATACCTTATTCTAAAATAGATACTTCACATAATCTGATGGTTTTTATATAGAAAAATAAAATGTAAAAAAAAAAAATATTATTTTTCCATTACATTTTTGGATATAAGAAAATGGTAAATCCATTTTTTAACATTTCTTTTAATAGTGTAAAGTATTTTTTTTAATATGAGACTTTTAGTATTCGCTAAATTATGACACTTTACGTGCAACACATTTTCAATAACATTAAAACTATCGACAGGATATTGCAACTTTCTAACAGCCTAATCCTTCGTCTAATTAGAATATCCTGTGTGTGGGTTATAATGAGGGATCTATGGAGAGTGAACCCATATACTTTTGGATTCAAATCGAGATAGTTGATTTTTCGAATTTTGGCCAGCTAGAGTTTTCATCGCTCACATAGTGCAGAGTAAAAAAGCTAATACATAACATGAGAACAACGTATAAAACAAGAAAAAGTGGTGCTGGGGCGTATGTAATTTATGAGCCCAGCTTTATGGTATTTCAACCCACTAGAATTTCTCAATGATATTAAGTTGCTTTCTAACCTCGTTCTGATGTCATTCAATCATACATTTTCCACTAGGTTGTTTGCAACACGAAGAATAAAGGCCTGCTCAAACGGTTGCGGTATGGTATGGTATATGCCAAGGTGGATTTAACATGGTGGTAGCAGCATTACAACAAGTACAACGTAACAATAACAACACGCTACTTTGTTGTAATTGTCAAAAGCACAAGAACAAATGCATGGAAAACAAAGATTTTGACAGTTAAGATTATCTTCATATAAAAAAAAATTTGAGAAGAAGAAGACAGAGCTGAGGCTGCTATCACCTGTTATAATTTCACCATGGTATATGCATTTACAATATTCGGTATATGGGAGCACGCACATTTAAGACGAGCAGAATGTGAAGCGCAGGGATGCCAACTCATTTTTTCTTTCTCCCCGATAACTCGCGAAGTTCCCCGATTTTCGACCGAATTCCCCGCACCGGTATAATTTCATATTATAACAGTACGATACGCACTTTTCATATAAACATTTTATATAAACGAAAAATGCCCTTTCCGTAAGCTTAGAGTTACTCTCGGTCAGAGTTATTTTAAGGGGCCCTGCACTTTCTTGGTTAAAATTTTTTTAATTAATTTTTTTTGGATTGATAAATTGATAACAAATTTTTTTCTAAAGACTTCAAGAAAAAATTGTGGATGAGGGTGTTGGTTGCGAATGTGCTAGAATTGTACATATTTGGCAAAAAATATTCTACAGGCTGTTTGGGGTATTTTAATATTGAAAGCTGAACGGTTTCAAATTCCCCGCAAAAAACAGCTCACTCCCCGATTCCCCCACACTAAGTAAAATTCCCCGTAAATCGGGGAACTCCCCGTAAGTTGGCATCGCTGTTGAAGCGTAGAGTATGCAGCTGAAACAGAGAATGTAACGTAGTAAACGACGAAGTGCGAGAAAGAAAAATGTTAGCAGAATCTGCACCTCTGAAGCTCATGTTTATTGTAATTGGGAACATACACAATCATATTTTTCTCCACAGTTTTACAATCAAAGTGCTTTAAATTGTAAACCAATTAATTTTTTTTACAAGTTCTATAAATAATTCAGTTCTTCCACTTATTGACAATCAGTTGTTATGCTTGAAGAGTGAAAAAGTTAAAAAGTTCTTATTTTGCGCTTCAGATTCTGCAGCAACGTCAACCTCACATTTTATTCATGCTCATATAAATACATACATTTTACTTTTGACAGATCGAAGCGCTTCAGTTACTTCACACTTTAAAGTATAATTATATGCATTCATTCGTAGCAAAACACAATTTGGCTTTAGGCTTTAGATCGTAAATACGATCAAAGCAACTGAAATACTGCGAGTAATGCCTAAAACACATATGGTGGTTAATCAAACCACGAACAGCCGCAAACGTCAGCGCAACAAAGACAATGGAGCCGAGAACCCATACGGTAACTTTTTACTCGATGAAAATAGTGGTGGAAAAATATTTCTTATGGTGAGAAAAATTTGTAATTTTGCTGTGCGAATTGGGGATAAAATTTTGGCATAGAAAATTTTGACATTTGGAGTTGAAACAAATAAACTTTGTGGATTTTTATAATAAAAATAATTGAATTGTGTGTATTTTCATGTATAATAATAATAATTACACAAGTAGAAAAATATTATCTAAATACAAACAGAACAAAAATTTAATTAATTCGTTTATATTCAGGTTTTGTTGGAATCCACATTTTTCCTGTCCATAGCTATCCTTTTTTTCCATATTTAATATTTTTTTTTATATGCTTTTATTATTATAATTTGCATTTTTTCTTTGAATTTATTTATATTTATTTATGAAATTTTTAGTAAAATGTAACTGTGTATGTTAACATAAAAAATGCTTATTTTATTGTTCTAAACATTTCATCCTGAATTGTCAAAATTTACAGTAGCCCTTGAGCTAGTGAAAATTTTGGCAGTTCATATTTACCGCAATAGTGTCAATATTTTCTTCTCCAATAAAAAGTTACCGTTTCACACACACCCAATGTATGAAAATTTTTATACATTGATAAAACGAGATCTTCGAAGGCGTTTGTAACAACCATGTGCATAATATGAACCAAGGATTTAACCCAAAACTTAAAGTTTTTTTGTTATGTATGTCATTCAAGTAAGAACTCTACCTCTCCGAAATTTAAATAAAATTCTTTTGAAATTGGTAAAACTATTTAGATTATAAAGAGGACATTTTTGAAGAAGATAATTGTAAAAGTGTTGTATTTTGCTAAATTAAATACTTTATAGAACCACACTCTACAAAATATTTTGAGGATTTTTATTTTAGAAAAAAACAACAAACGAAAGGTTTATTGTTTTTTGATACTTTTATTTCATTTATTTATTTGTGTACAGCTGACGAAAATGGGTTAAGAGAGTTTTCTCTCATAAACAAAATTATTTGTCAAAATTTATTGAGCGAATACATGTCATAATTGTCAAATCTCAGAAGACCTGAGAATATTTAAGATTACTTTCTGCTATCTGGCATACTGTATACTGTGATTACGATTAACTTTAAATTAAGAAAATAAGGAATAATCTCGCTCATTAAACCAATTTCCTTCCCTATGGGAATATGCTGAAATAATAATGATACCTAAACCAAATAAATCTGAAAACTCAGTGCCCTTATATAGACCTATAAGTTGGCTGGCAATATTCTCGAAAATATTCGAAGTAGTAGATTGCTAATAATACAAGAAAATAAGAATATAGATCCGAATCACCAATCGTCATAAGCACGGTACTCCTGAGCAATATTATAAATATTGTCACTGACTTTCTGGAACTCAAAAAATATTGCTCTGCCATATCTTTGGGCATTCAAGAAGCGTTCGAAAAAGTTTGGCATCAAGGGCTGTTATACAAATTAAAAAATTTACTTCCAGCTCCATTTTATTTGGTCATAAAGTCCTATCATTCTATGTGAAAGTAAATGATGAAATATCAGCCAAATGTCAAGTGAAAGCCGGAGTACCACAAGGTAGTACCTGCGACTTGCCTGAAACAGATGGTGTTACTAAAGCTACTTATCCAGACGATACTGCCATTCTAACGTCAAATTAATCTCCTACAGAAGCTGCTAATCTAGTTCAGAAACAGCTCGACGACGTTCAACAATGGTTACTTCGTGGATGAGTGCTTGACTGGAGTTCCATCTGCCTCAGGTTCGATTCCCAGATGGGGTTAAATTCTTAAAAAATGGATTGTTCTAATAAAATGGATCATTTCGGTGATTTAGTCCTTAAATACGTGACTCAAGTACCAGTTCAACGGGTTCTATTCTCAGGTAGAGAATTGAATCCACTAAAAAAAAAACAAAGTTATAGGTTTCGGTCGATATAAAGAAAATCCCAGACAGTAAAGAGAAAATTTTAATACAGGATAGGAATCAGCAACCTTATATTATTCTTAAAATTCCATTATAAACCAATCTAAAACCGAAAACTGAATAAATGTTTCCTATTGTTATATTTTCCACGATCCTTTACCTTGGAAATAAATCATAGAAAATGAAATTGTAGAATGCTTTGCTACAAGAACAGGGTTTCCCCAAAGTGCATAACGTACCGTAAGTTTTCACATGGCCATACCTTTGAAATTGTTAGTCATCGAAATAAAAAACGAGAAAAAAACGCTCCAGTCCGCGTTTTGGTTCATATGGAGAATTTTTATTTTTTATTGACCCCTCAAAAACTTTTCCTGTATCCGCCAAATGACAACAGTTGTGCTGAGCAAAAACACAGAACTACGCGTTCAGAAGACACGCCCTCCTCTGTTCGGCAACAGTTGCGTCTTCCGAACGTAACCATTGTCTTTGTTTTGAAGACTTTTGTTGCTGTTTGTGGATTTAGTAACCATCATATGCTATGAGAGCAAATAACATGAAATCAATAGGCGTTTTTCTTTTTTAACTCAGAGCACGAGCACACCGAGCAAGCTCTGAAAACTCTGATTTAATTTTAAAACGCATAGAGCACGAACTGTCAGATAAAAGATAATTAAGTTTTTTTTCCAACAAAGTTTTTTTCAATCGTCTCAATTTTTTTGTGGAAAATGGGTAAACTAATTATTCTGAGCACTTGTTCGCCATTTCAAATAGCTACAACACTGTCAAAATATTTTTTTCAATTGTGCTCTGTCTGCTCAGTCAATTTCTTCTGAGCACGTAGAGCACGCTCTGAGCGCGCTGTGATCACAAAAAGAAACACAATTACATTTGCTCTGAGTGCTCAGTGCTAAAAAGAAACACGATTACGTTTTTTGACAACTCGTGCTCTGCTCAGAGCTAATAAAGAAAAACGCCTAATATTGTGTTTTCAGAAAAACTAAGATCGAGTTTTTTTTTTGGCAAAAAAGCAAAAACGATATAAAGCGAATAAATGTCATATCAAACACGCAGCCGCAAAGCTTGATTGTGTTTTACGCGTACGATGCAGGTTTCTGACTTTGACAGATGATGTATCATGCCGTTCAGAAGAAAAAAACATGTTTATTTACAACAGTGGAGAATGCAAAATCGACAGTTGGAAATTTTTTGTATCATCTGAACGCGACCATTATGTAAGAGGTACATGAAATGCCAAAAAATCTCATGAGGCTAGTCTCACCGTCTAAGGGCAGATTTACAGATGTTAATTATTTTGCATTGTCAATAGTTGGATACATAATTGAAATACAATACAATCAAGAAAAAAAGTGGTAGCAGGCATTCTTTATTTTATGCCAATTACCCATGATTACTCATTGCCATTTACGATAAGACTGCTGGAAAAAATGTTCGCACACATAGCCCATGTGATTTTACTTTTATATTAATCGCTATACAAGAAAAGGGGCAGCACTGACCAATCACCAATCAGCTGATTAGTGTATGTGGCGTTGGAAAACTAAAACATTAGATTACTAGAGTATCTCCCAAGGGAAGTAGTGCAACCTTTTTTTTTGAAAGCTGAGTTGAACATGTCGTTGGAGTTAAATATTTTAACATTGAACGTATGGTGTGTTGTTTTTATTTCCAATTTAATTTTTGGTAAAATAGCATTTAAAAGAGTTTCTACTTAGGGGTATTCCATTTGTATCCAGTGATCGTGAGGACCGTATTGTTGCGATAAGTACTGAATTGAGTACAGGGCATTATGACATTGTATCGTTGCAGGAAGTTTGGTCGCAAAGGGATTGCCAAGCGTTGAAGGAAAAAACTGAAGCTTTTCTTCCCTATTCGCACTACTTTTACAGGTAGATGGAATATAATATTTTAGGT
Source organism: Toxonevra muliebris (assembly GCA_963691655.1). Lineage (NCBI taxonomy): Eukaryota > Metazoa > Arthropoda > Insecta > Diptera > Pallopteridae > Toxonevra > Toxonevra muliebris. Next base: position 2,142,906 of record OY829326.1, read on the forward strand.
TGTGGTGTCTTATAAAATTATAAATTACAGCGGGGTTATTGGCGCAGGTTTGTTGGTGCTCTCAAAGTATCCCATTATTGGAACATTATTTCATGCTTGGTGTGTCAATGGATATTTTCATCGTATTCAACATGCTGATTGGTTTGGCGGTAAAGGAGTAGGATTATGCAGAATTCTTATTGGGGATCGTGTAGTGCATTTGTATAATGCTCATGTGAGTAAACATTCAAAAGTAATTTATGCGAATCCAGCCAATACCATTGCGTTTCTATTCACAGCTGCATGCTGAGTACGATAATGATAACGATGAGTATAAAACGCATCGTGTTATTCAAGCTTTTGACACGGCTCAATTTATAAGAGCCACTCGCGGCGATTCAGCTCTACAAATTCTTGCAGGGGATTTAAATACACAACCGCAAGATCTCACTTACAAGTACGAGTGTATTTTTATGTAATGATTGCTGTTTCCATTAATGCTTTATTTCACCCTTAGAGTTCTTCTTTATATATCAAAAATGCGTGATTGCTGCACTTCTAACCTAATTGTAACCAATGAATGCCAACGCAACTCTTACACATCAAAGCGAGCGCTAGCTAAAAACCCACATGGCATAAGAATTGATCATATATTTGTACGCAGTCCTGATGATGTAGATGTATCCATAATGGAGTATACGTTACCTTTTCCTGATCGTGTGCCCGGTCACAAATTCAGCTATTCCGACCATGAAGCTATTTTAGTTAAATTAAAGTTGGCCGTCTCACAAAAGACTTTAGCAGTTGTAAAAGATGTCAGTTGTTCGGCAACAACTGTTTTGCATTGCATGAGTGGTAATATTTCCCCAGATGGTGCCTGTGATTTAAAGTGTGATCGGAAGAAAGATGATCCAATTGCAAATCGTATATCAGTTCTGCACGAGTCAATAGCTTTGTGTGATAGCTCTTTGCAGCAGCTAAAGACCGATCGTATCCTCTACTACAGCATCGCGATATTTCTCACGTTCTTATTAATTGCAGTTGTTGAATATTCCGTGCCCAGCGGCTTCAAGACACTGTACTTACTGCTCAAGTTCATAATTTTTGGAATTATTTTATTCTGTATATTTATGGGCTCTGTTTGGAATTACATGGAGCATAACGGCGTACTATCAAGCAAATCCTCCATGGAAATGATGATTCGATGTACGGAAACTTTTGAACTCAGATTAAATTAGTAATATGATGAAAATGACAGACTTATAATCTCCTTGAAGAAGCTCAATAAGCATTTAAACTGTAAACATTTTATATTTGAATGTTTTGGTTAGGAACACAGAATGTGAAGTATTTTTTTCAATTAATTGTTAATTCATACCATACCTACATATGTTTAAGTATGCGATTGCTTAAAATATATTATTCCTATCACTAATGATAAAATTTTACGCAAAACCATTTTTTTTATTAATTCAAAGAAACGGGCTGAATGAAAGTGATTTATTAAATTCGGTTCTTAGATAAATCCCAGACAACTAGTGATTGTCATTATTTCGTTATCTATATATTTATTAGTGTAACTACATCCTTATTCCAGAAGATCCAGAAATGCTACAGTAGGTCCGTTCCCGTACTTTTTGCGTAAAGTCTAGTAAACTGAGAGTAAAAGAAAAATGTTCTCTCTGATACACAAAAATGCACAAAAGTACGGGAACGCACAAAACCACTTTTCTTGCACGAAACAAAACGTCAAATTTTAACGATAGTTAGATTCAAAAAAGAAAGTTTCTGCGGTATTTAATACAATAAAAATTGTTAAATCTTACAAGAAAATAAATAATGAAAAACTTTAACATAAGTTGTTCGTCTGACTACTTTTGTAGAATCTTCTGGTTTACAATCACCGTTTGCATTATTCAGAAATAGCAGAAGCTTAATTTAAAATTTTCAATATATTTTCACAAAAGCAAAGCAGCTGGTTGTTTGACACTTCTAACATTTTTGCCCGAAAAAAAGTGCGGGCTATTTCGTGCAAGAAGAACACAATTACTCTCTCATCTCTGCTCTTATTTGCAAGTTTTTTGAGTACGGGAACGGTTTCTGGGCTGTTTTGGGCAAACGCTTTCACCCGCGTTGTAGTACGGGAACGGACCTAGTATCATATATATAAATTTAAAGAGCTTGACGAGTAGGTAAGCCAAAAATCATCAGATTTAAAATCGGTTAAGCCATTTCCAGAAATTTTTTTCCATACAAGTTCATAAAATTCTATGTGTTTGTTGTTAAAGCTGAGGTCGACTGCTTTGATTGTATTTATACCATAATTATAGATAGATAAGTTTTTCTTATTCAGTCCTATTCTAAATATTCCCGAAATGAAGTCCCCAGGAAAATTTGTTTTTTTTCCCCGTATTCCTATACGAAAATGTAAAAGAAACAGATTTGTCCGTGGATTTTATTCGGGAATAATTAGAATAGGGCTGATTATTTTATTATTTACATTATTTTTATTAATAAAAAGCTGGACAAAAACCAATTTTTTTTAGAGAAAAAATTATAAAATCACAATTCCATGGCCATGATGGCAATTTTTATAATATTCGTAATGGATTATTATTCGAGAAAAGGAATGTATTTAGTTCGAACAATTGATTTTACTAACAAACTAAGTAATAACAGTGTGGCTAGTGACTGCAGAGCGAAAAAAATTGTAGCAAAAACTTATCTTACTCGTCATTTTTTATAAAAACAATTCACCACTACTTAAAAGTGAAATCCAAGGTGAAGTTACCGGCAACTCATTCTCTTCTATCTTCGTGGTCAATACCATTGAATGTCAAGGGGTGTGTGTGAAATTTTTACTCGATGAAAATAGTGGTGGAGATAAAATTTTGACAGTGAAAATTTTGATATTTCGAGTTGAAAAAAAATAAACTGTGGATTTTGAGAATAAAAATATTTAAATGTTATGTATTTTCATGTTATTATTATTGCAATGAGAAATATGTATATTTTTTCTTTATCAATTGCGATAATTACGCAAGTAGAAAAATATGAAATACGAGTAAAAAGTTACCGCTTGACACACACCCAAAATAATTGTTTACTTTTTTTCTCCCTTTGTGAATGTCACTTCATTTCGCCATTATGGCTGCAACAACAAAGATATGTTGTTATTGGGTGCATTTGGCTTGTGCAAAATCAGAAAGCTGCTTTCAAAGTGTGTTAGAAATTTTTCGGATCAGCATGATTTCTTAAAATTTTGACAGTTGACAAACCCGACACAAGTTCGAACTCATCCAAAAATTATTTAAAAATATTTTTAGAAGGAAATTAAATGATTTTCAAAAATTCAAGGTTTGTTAACGGGCTTAGATGAAACATCAATTTTTTTTTTACAGAAACCTTGATCTGTTAAGTATGAATGAAGTAAGTCAAACTATAGAATATGAACAACTAGATTGCAGTTTCATAGTCTCTAATAATTATCTATATTTTCAAAAATTTTAAAACAAATGCATCATGCAGTTTCTGATTTGCACCAGGGAAACGCATACATATGAACAAATGGAGGAGGAGCTGCATGGTGACTGCGGTTGAAGTGAAACAAGATACAAAAGAATTGGTGCTTTCTCCTATACACTTTTATTTTGTTGCTAAATATTTCGTTTATCATTTTGATTCTTTTCGTATTCAAATTTATTTAATATTAGCAAAAATATTAGCCGCCGGCATTTTGCAACAAGAAATAAACAATGAACTGTCAAACGAATCCATAATCGAAACCAGCTTCGCAATGTGAACGATTGCAGTTTCGCTCGAAACCTTTTGCCGAAACCACGCAATTTCGGCTCAATGGGAACATGGTATAAGTTGCGTATACAAATATACATACTTTTTATGGCAAAATTTACTAAATCCTTGATTATCCTTGATTTTCAAATTGACCTTTGAAGAGGGTTCTGTTGTGCATTTCTTACCATACCATTGTAGTTAGCTGTTGTGATCGGTCCCTCAAAACCAATTTATTAGTGACGCCCTCTTCCAAGATTGATACGGCTGCACCTTTGTCAATGCAAAAAGTGAGACTTGCAATATTTTAAATAAATGGCTACTGGTTGACTGAATCGATCTGCAATTTAAAATTGGCTGAATGTTTTCCTTCGACATGACACACTTTTTTCAAGCGGGAATTTGCGATATTGTTGTATAGACATGAAAAACATAAGGGTAAGCGCGTGTTATGGAGTTTGGCTAAACTCGTGTTTATGCTGCAGTTAGGGTTACCAGACGGTCTTGATTCGTCTTAATTGTTTATTTTAATAGATACGAATAGGTTCATTTTCAGAAGTGCAAAACAAGGCCGATTACATTAATGTTTATCAACTGAAATTACACAAAAATAAGCTTTTCACGTAGTTTTATGATGACTTTGGTAAGCGGACCTTTTTTGAGGTTAGGGACAACACGTAACATTTCCCGTGAAAAATAATATTAGATTTATATTCAGCGAAAAGAAATATACGAAAAAAGGCTTTATCGGTTTTTTTTATGATAACTTGGGTAAACATACGTTTCATAAAACTATTATTTTAAGGTGAGGTGATAGACTTGCAGCCGCCGTATTGGTCCGCGATTATGTAAAATCAAAAAAAGGCTTGTTGTATTCGAAACTACAGATAATAAGCTTCATTTGAGCCCAAACATGCCCTAAAATACCTTAACCAATTTTGGACAAAAAAATTCAAGTGTAGCTTGCAGAAATTTTTCAAAGTTAAAACGATGACGAATAAACGTTCAAAAATAAATGTTTAAGGTATATATATCAATACTAGCAATCACTTGTTTTATTTTAATGATTTTTTTGCTATAAATAAGAAAAATTGTAGCCGATACTATGAAATTTACCTTGCGGCTAAATTGCAGCGGCGCGCCCTCACGTGTAACTTTTCAGAGCGTGTCCTCCGAAGGGTTAATACACTCTGCTTTGACCGTCAACATATCATCGCCCTTAAACGAAACATCCATTGTGCCCCTTTTTTGACTCATCCCTTTTCAAAATTTCGCAACGGTAACTCTACATATCGTTGTGCATATGTCAATCAACAGTGTGGCCAACTCAGCACTTCTTCCCGCTAAATTTAGTGCTTTTTGAAAATTAAAACGCGGGAAAAAAGTGATTTAGCGGTCAGCGGGTTTTTTAACGCGTTTTTGTCAGTTTAAAAGACACTAAATGCTCCACTAAATAATCCATTTTTTGAATAATCCTAACAACTTTTTTTATCGAAACAATGAGCAATAAACTTATTTAAAACCAAAGTTCGTAACCGTGGAAACTACAAAATACCTGATGACGTAAATACACAGCACTAGTGTTAATAATGCTTCTGAATTCAGACTAAAGAATGTGTTACGCTGTGAATTAAATCTTTTAAAAATACATTATTATTTTTAATACATTAATACAATTCGTAATCGCAAGGGACTAGCAACTTTTTCATTTGACTTTTTCACCCCCGAGTTTTTCTTCAAAATCTGGCTGAGTTTCTTCAATATTTTATGCAAAAATTTTAAAAAATAATTTGTCCGGGATTCTTAATCCTTACAGTTATCCTTAAGTTTTCGAATGAGGAAAAATGTCTGCTATAACCTTTGTAATCAGGAATTATAGCATAGCCAATAGCGTATTTTAAAGAAAATTCAAATAAAATGGAAACCGTATCACCCAGGCACCAAAATGTAACGATTTTTTGCGAATTAAAGCGATTTTTTCAAATGACCAACAGTTTGTTACGAATTATTGTATATTTTATTTTAATATAAATCGCGATTCTACTGTATACTGTAAAAATTAGTTTTCAACACTTTTATAAGGAAAAAATTTAGCGCTTTGTGAAAAACGAAAGTTGGCCACACTGCCAATCAAATTCTCACGATTGAGAAGTATCATTGGGTCACAAAGAAGTCCAAATTTAATAAACAAGACATAGAATTGCCGCAACATGGCAGAATTTCCTGGGTGTAATTTAGAATTTATGCGCGAAGATGATTATGTTGAATATTTTATATTTCCTCAATTGCCGGACAACTTATCAAACATTCATGTAAACGATACGGACAAATTGGAAGCATTATTACAAAGCCACTTAACTACAGTTCTGGAACAATGCAATACAATCGTGGAGCAGCGAATTAGAGATTTTGGTTATATTTGGCATAAAGATGAATTTCAATTACAGGTAAGAACCGAATGTGTGCAGGAGCGTCTCCTAAATGATGAAACAAAAGCAAAGAAGGAGGAAAGAGATGCTGGTGAGCTAATTGGTTTTTCCTGTTTTTCTATTTTTACATTTGCTATTTTTGTGCTATCTTTTTTCGTACCTTAAGTGCCTTTGCCACCTCATTTACATGGTGTAACACATGTTGGTGAAAATAATGAAGATGAATGGTTTATTATGGATTTATTGAATAAGTTGTCGCTTGAAATTCCTGGATGCATTGCACGTATCGTTGACTCGGATGGGGAGTTCCTGTTGATTGAGGCAGCTGATGTTTTACCCAGATGGGCGAATCCTGAAACATGCGAGCAGAGGGTGAGTAACGTTAGTGTAGTAGATAGTGCACTAGTCTTTCACCCGGGAGGTTCGGGTTCGTTTACCGTCTTGGATGGTCAATTCTCGTAAACCTTCTTATATTCACTATCAATATGAAGTGTATGAGAATTATAAGAAAGTGTACAAGTACACACTTGGTAATTAATGGCAAAATCACCAAGTGATAACAAATTGCCACACCTCCGTTCAGAACCGGCGTTAAACTGTATGTTCAACCATTTAGTATCACAATGCGCTGTTATGGCCTAAGTGTGTATCTAGACAGCCACTTTAACCTAATCTATATAAAATATAATTGTACATTTCTGTTAAAATGAATACATAATTTTCTTTTAAACTAAAGGTTTATATTGCTGACGGCAGCTTACAATTAGTGCAGAACTCTCCTTCAAACACAGCTAAATTAATGCCTGTGGCAGCTGCAATTGAAAAAATCCGACAGAATCCCACGTTATATCGTGTTTCAAGAGAAATACAGGCTTGCATTAATGAGCGTCTCAAAGAATTTCATGCTCCTAAAAACACAGCTCTGCATTATCAAGTAGTACGTCTTCCATTGGGTGTAGCATCATTGCTTAAGACTTATCCAGCTTTAATAGCGGTTGCGGTACGAGCTTTCTGTGAACGGGATACCATTGATATGAAAGCGTGCCGTACAATGCGTTTCTTTCCACCGGAACAACGTGTACGCACCAATGTTTGCTTTACACGCTGTCTTTACGCGATGATTATGCACAATAACTATATTCCAGACCGAAAGATTGGTTGGAATCTTAGCGGTGCTACCAACACTTATCAGTATAAAGAAGATCTATTAGGCGTTAAGATTGCGTGTGGTTTTGAGATTTTAGCTTCTCAGGCTAAGGATGCGAACAATGAAGACAATGACCCAAATTGGCGCGCTTATGTGCGTAGCCTCTCCGCTAAAGGATATTTTCGTGAAAAGGTTGAGGGATCGGAAGAGTACAAGCGACTGTTGGTAGAAGCACAGTCATACTTTAAACGCAATAATGAGCGATTCCGCACAGCATCCTTAGGGGGCAGACAGATACTAGACATCATGCAAAACATTGAAGTAAATGCAGAGGATTTGTGTGATCAAGAGAATAATTTACAGGTACACTTTATAATGAGAACCTTATATAAACAATTTTTAATATATTTTGCTCATTAGCCTAGCGATTCTGATGATTGGTTGAATATTAGCGCTGAACAACTTGATGCTATGCTTGTGGAACGTTATGGTCCAAAAAAGCTTTTCAAATCCAATGGCGGTATAAATGCGGAAGAATTTACAAAAAATATTACCGATTTTCTTGAAAAGCAATCAGGATTCGATGGCATCGATAATGAAGACTCTGTTGATATGGATAATGATGATGATACCGATCACGACAAAAAAGGCGTCACTACCACTGCGGCCACAAGTCGTAGCAAACAAAATGATGAATTCAAAGCGAAAGTTAAAAAGAATCATTCAATGAGAAAAGCTTGTAAGCAAAATTCCGTTATAGACGAAGCAACAAACGAACTAAAGCAAAATTCCATAAAGCAGAACACTAGCGTTGATAATAGCTACACGACACATGTTCGAAGCTTTTTGGACTTTGTGATACCTGAAGATAATTGGGATTCAAATTCTGAAATGAGCGATTACGAGGATGATGTTGACTTGGAACGTAATTTCGAAGCCATGGCCAATTCAGAAATGATGAATATAGACATGGATATTAAAGCATATATGGCGCAAATGGATAAAGAACTGGCGAAAACAACAATTGGGAAATCATTTGATGGTACTAGGACAAACAGCAGCAATGTTACAGGTTCTACAAAGAAGTCAAAGTCATCAACTTCCGCTGAAGATGATTTCGACGACATTGAATCATTTCAGCCCATAGATATCAATGTAAATACTCTGAAAAACATGATGGACAGTTATAAATCCCAAATTGGTGGCGCTGGCCCAGTATCGAATTTATTAAACGCAATGGGTGTAGGCATGTCTGCAGCAGCTGCTGCCAATGATGAAACAGAGGATGTAAAAGAATCAACAGTTTAAGACAAAATACAACTCGGCTTTTTTTTAAATTCATTTAATAAGAAATTTTGTGTTATTGGGCTCTAAAAACATTAAAACCGCTTGCTGCAAAACCAATTGTATAGAAAAAAATGTATTTTATTAGTCTTATAAAGCCCTTGCACAATTTGTGTAGTTTAGGCCTAATTTGTAGCTAGTTGTATTATTTCTAGCTAGTATTATTTTGAATAATACTAATAAACAGGGCCCAATGTAGTTAATATAATTGAGTTTATTTTCGCATGACTAAACATAATTAATCTTTAACACTCACCATAAATTTACAAAATCAACTCGGCCTTACGATACATATTTTTACTAAAACCAAAACATTCTTTTTAATTCTGCCAATAATTTCAAGAATTCAAATATGCAAGTTCTAAAGAATTTTTTTTTTTTTTCAATTTCTACATTAAAATATCAAATTAAAAGGATTATTACATATATTTTTTCTCGTGACTCTTAATATTCTTACATTGTTAGTTTCGATACAATTCTCTTTTATAATGTTTAATTTTAGTCTCTAGATGCGGGCACAAAATTTCCGTAATCCCTACGAATATTCATTGGTGGACGATTATCTTGTTCTCTTCTCCCTCCACTATTTGTACCTCTACCATGATCATTGTATCTGTTACCTCCGTGGCTACTGCCTCTGTTGTCGTAAAATTTCTCTCTATGCCTGTAGTGATTACGTTCTCCACCGCCACGTCTATTCCAACTGCGATTACCTCTCCCTCCATGATTTCTTTGTCCTCCACTGCCATTGCCACGATGACTATGTCCTCCTACCGTACCGTAACCCCAGTTATCCACAATTGGTGGTTCAACAACGGGTTTTGCGCAGTGATCCATAAAAACAATGTCATCTTCTGTGAAACGATTTGGAAATTCTTCTTCACACTCATCCAGAAATTCAATGTCTTTTTCTGTGAGCCGGTTTATTTTTCTGTTTGGATCAACCATCCTTAGTAGCACAAATTGTTTATATTTTTATCAAAACATATAAAAACTAAGTAAAAACTTCTTTTTCTACTTTACTAGTTTTTTTTACTGGCACGTAGCGGTGCCATATCGACAGATTTATCTGTAAATCAGTCCACTTTTTCACACGGAAAGTTTTCTTGTCAGCAAGACGACTTTTTTGGCAAAAGAGGAAAGACAAGAGGGGACAAGTATAGACTTACTCGTACCGGCAAGTTTTCTTTTGTGCTGTTCGTTCTTCGATATTTCTTTTTATTCTTATTTCGCCGCTTGAGAATTGATCTGGTATATGTGTATAAGTATTCGTATGCCTATACGCTAAATCAATTCTCAGGCAACGATTTGCCATTTTAAGTTCGTTGCGCATTGATTTTGGCTTCTTATTGGAAAAATAACAATTTTTCTATTGAAATTTAATTTATGTTTTGGTTACCATAAAAATGTAGTTGAATTTCAACACTAATTGTATGTAACGGAAGATTAAGTAGCATTGGTAAGTAGCGAATATGGAACCAATATTTTTTCAAATTAATATCAATAAAATCAAAATTCGAAATAAGTTGGAAAGACCAAAAGACTTGCTAAAATTTTGAAGCATAAAGAGAAATGTTTTTTTTTTCCAAAAAACTGTTTGTTTTATTTTTCACAGTTTTTCGAAAAAAAATATGGCAACACTGCTGGGAAGACATGGTTCAATAAGAAGGTTATATCCAGTGTGGCCAACTCAGCTCTTTTTCTGCTAAATTTAGTGTTTTTTGAAAAATGAAACTTGTTTTTTTTTCAATTTAAGACACTAAATGCTCCCCTAAATAATCCATTTCCTGAATAATCGTAACAAAATTTTTCATCGAAACAATGAGCAATAAACTTATTTAAAACCAAAGTTCGTAACCGTAAGTCACTCAATTCAATAAATTTTGTACGTTATATAAAAAATGGATTAAAACACGAAAATTAATTTTGTGGAAACTACAAAATACCTGATGACGTAAATAAACAGCACTAGTGTTTATAATGCTTCTGAATTCAGAGTAAAGAGTGTGTTATGGCCAGAAAAAGCTGTTAGTAATGAAGAGAATACAGACTTCAACATAGATATGTGAATTTTAAAATTTATTTTTATGTAAAAATATGTACTTATAGTTATAAATTATTACTCTGCACATTAGTGATTAAAGTGTATAAAATACCCTTTTCCATTCTCTTATTTTAGTGTTCTTGTGATTGTATAATTTAGATATGATGTGAATTAAAAACCTTAAAAATACATTCATTCAATTAATTTTTTTTTGATATATAAAAAAAAATTTGTTTAACACTTTTATAAGGAAAAAATTTATCACTTTTTTAAAGAAAATACGCGTTTTATTCTTCATTTTTTTCGGATTTTGAAAAAGAGAAGTTGGCCACACTGATTATATCACCAGCAAAACTCTCTTCTTCTTTCCGACTTATTCATCTAAAGGCTCAATTATGCATAAGTAACCCAACGTAGCGTAACGGAACGTAAAAATCTATCGAAGATAGAACTCTACGTTACGTTACGATTTCGGCAATCACTTGCACTCACTGCCCATATCACAGATATTTATGTGACAGTTGGCAACGTTATGTTACGTTACTTTACTTATGCATAATTGAGCCTTAATTCTTATGACCAGTGCTGTCGCTGTCACTTCAATTGAACTTTTTCACTTCACTTTCAAACCTGACACTTCGTCACTTCCTCTTTCATAAAAACGCTTCGGTTTTCCAGTTTCAATGAGAAACTAAAATCGATAAAAAAAAAATATAAATATGCTCATCTCTGTAATATGCTTCGACTGTAGCCAGTAAAAAGATACCATTTAGCATATATCCTTTAGTACAATTTGAGACCTTTTGTGTTTATTTAAATACCTATGTAGCAACACTGATGACGAACTGTCACATATTTTATTAGAATTTGGTTGAAAATGAAGACTTAGACGACTTAGAAGGCGAGTTAAGGGTTTTATTTCTAAATGATTTTATGCAAAAAAGCAACAGTTTCGAAGAATTCTGCCATTTTGCTTTTGGTGTAAAAAATCCTTAAAACAAATTATGTACCAAGGTGAATTTATATAAGGTGGTAGCAGCAGTACAACAAGTTTACCACGGCAATAACAACAGGGCGTTGTTGTTGCGGCGATAATAGCGGAGCAGTCTGAATGTCAAAATCAGCTGACAAAAACAGTAGTACAACCACGGTTGCCACTTTGGTCCTTTTGGACCAAAAGTGGTCCATTTATTTTCGTTTGGTCCGCTGGTCCTTTTTTTTCTGAATTGGTCCTTTTTCAAAAATATTAAGTAATTAACTTTCATATGTAATGTATGAGTCACTCTGTGATTAAAAAATGTGATGTTAACAAAATCAGTGTAAGAAAGTTGTAGTAATGAAAGCAGGCAACACTGTCGATAATATTCGATTACTGATTTGGAAAAGTAAGATATAAAATGATATCAATAAATTGTTGCCATTTATTTAATTTTTTCGTTGTTTTTTTCCAAGTTTTAATAAACAAAAAGGCGAAAGTTGCAGATGAAGGAGACAATGCTCAGCCAATTGAATGTGATACCAGTGACAGGTAAAATTATTGGACTTGAGTCTTTGTATATTAATCCAAGTGAAATACGAATTTCATTTGGTTTTAATGAAAAAAAGTTCATTTTTTATTACAAAAATTTATAAAACGAAAAAAGAAAAGGTAATTAGATTATTAATATTATAATAGTAGGGTTATATTAAACAAAATAGTGTCTTTGTTAAATGCAGTACAATTATTTGGAATTTTTCAGAACACACTTGATGAGAATTTTGTTAAAAATTACTTTTTTGACCCAAATTTTGTTTATTTGAATTAGGGAGGGCAGGCCCTTCCCGAAAAGCGGATTTTTCGCATTAAAATGTATTCAATAAATAGTAAAATAACAAATAAAAGAAACTAAATGGATACATGACGCACTAAATTCGATGGCCATTTTGGTTCTATTTCGCACGAATTTTTTACTTTTTTTAAATGTGATTTGAAGACAAATACCTAGACCTTTTAGTTTACGCGACACAAGTGCAATTTATGCATGATGTATTCATTTATAGTCATATCTTTTTTTAATTATATTTACTATTTTTTGAAAAAATTTTAGCGACAAGAACCCGAACCGGGAAAGGGTGGCACGCCCCAATTCATATTAACAAAATTTGAGTCAAAAACTGATTTTTAATCCCAATCAGAAGTGTAATCTGAACATTTACCAATAATTTGAAAACAATAGAATAACTTTTTTTCAATACGCCTGCCTAATTGAATCCGCCTGCTGGCAATGGCTTCGTCAGTAAGTCTGCCATCAGGTTTTCGGTCGGACAGTAAGTGCAACTTTTTATCTACTTAGTCCTTTTGAAAACAAACTCGCGCATCTTTGTGCTTTTATTGGCCAGAAAACTGAAAACTTCTGTCCTTCAATCAGTCTCAAGCAACTTTGTCTTCGTACAACTTAGTTGGTGCGCTCATTTGTTGATTAAATCCACTCAAAATTCGCCGAAGTCACAAAAAGTGATAAAGATGTAAACACAGACCCGGTCAATGAAAGAGCATCTAAGTTGCTGACGAAATCTACTTTGGTTTCGATACTACTGAGTAGTAAAGATTCAGCAACGCCATTCTGTTGAGGAGTATATGGCACTGTTTTTTGGTTTTGAATACCGTTTTTTTCTAAATTTCGGGGCTTTCAAGACACATCTTCTTTTTTCTTTGATATCTGATTTCAAAAATGACTTTCATCTATAAAAGAATATACTTTCTGCCCTGTTATTTATGTTATTTTTTGATTTGTCGACATATTTGATTTATTTATCGTGTTCCAAAAATGTTATTCTTTATATTTATATCTGAATTGCTAACCATTTTTTTGTTGTTGTTTTTGGTATTGTTTAATGTGATATATGTTTTTACTATATAACAATCTCTTAAAATATTATAAGTAGTTTTTACACACCTTTTAATACATATGTGCTATATGAACTTGTAAGCACTTCTTTTTTTGTTTTTTCTGCTAATATATAATGTGATATACTTATGTTTGTACGATATAATAATCACTTAAAATATTATAAGTAATGTGATATGTAAGTTTGATGTGATATACAATACATACATGTGATGTATGTATTCTATAGCAATCGCTAAAAAAATATTATAAAATTGTAATACACATTTAAAAAAAAAAATTTGGTCCATTTTTTTCCATTTTGGTCCTTTTTGCTTTTGTTTTTGGCCCCAAAAAAAATTTTGGTGTGGCAACCGTGAGTACAACACAAAAATGACAATGCATCTTTGTTGTTGCGGCCATTATGGCGGTCGAAAAAAAGTAAACAAACAATCAAAACGTAAACAAAGTTTTGACAATCAGGCTTCCTCACCACGAAAAAAAAATGGCGCCATAAAAAGGGAGAAGAAGAATGAGTTGCTCGTAACTCCACCGTATATAAATTCACCTTGTTATTACCCTCATTCAAAAAGTTTTGTCGGAGCCTTATTGTGTCTGCCACACTGTAGGGCTCCACCAAGTTTTTTTTTTCGCAAACTAATCACATAAAACCAGATAAATTTTGAAAATATGTTATTGTCTTATTACGCTTCAAAAAACACTTCGATTTTTTAAGAATTTCACAAACAAATTTCAAAACGACAGCCCTGCTTATGTCCAATAAAACAAACAAAAGAACAAATTTTGAGCAAAATAAATCAGCTGTTTCATTATGAATTTGACAGAAGAAAAGGATACCTGCATACAAAAACAAAATATGCGGTCGATTTTGTTTTTGTAGCGCTGCTATAACCTTATTATTGAGCCATGAGTGAAAACATAAAGGGTGGGTTCATACATCACCCATGACGGAATGTACGTAAACAGCCATCTCTTTCTATTGTGATAACATTCGCTCCCTTAGAAAATCAGTAATGCTTCTTTAAAAACATACATTTTTATTTGCAAGAAAATTTTTAAAAAGTACTTAATTATTTTCTTTTATTAACAAAAAAAAAGTAAGCATTACTGGCCCTTTTTTCATCGTTTGTTGTTTCTCTTTTTCTTAAAAATTTAAATTTATTCGTTGTCAGAAATTTTTTTTGCAAATATGCCGAAATCGAATTGTGTGTTGTGCCATAAAATATGGACAAAGGAAGGCATCAATTTGTTCCATGTCCCAAAGGACGAAGTAAAAAGAAAAAATTGGATAGAGTCATGTGGAGTCAATTTACAGCACGGAGAGAAGGTATGTGCCTTGCATTTTTCTTCGGCGGATTTTGTGTCCGGTCCAGAACAAAAAAGGGTGAAGTTAGCCAGTGATCCCATTCCAATGGCAATTGAGAGCCTGAGTGCTTGGAATGTACCGGAGGAAATGCCATGTAAATTCGTTGACGCTTCAACACAGACCGAGTAAATTTACAATGTGATTTTTAAAAGCAACTATTATGGATATAATTGTTGTTTTAGATCAAACACAGATCGCCGCGTAGCAATACTCGAGAAAGAAGTGGCGAAACTAAAAGCGCAAATCGAAGAGCTGCAAAAGCTTCGGGCAAATTTGAGTACGTTTTCAACAGGAAGTCAGATACGCAAAATAGAAAACCCTTCCAAAAACATTCATTGGACGTGGAACGACATGTCGTCGGCAATAGCTTTGCATTCAGCTGGGCCGAGAGTGTATAACCACTTGAATAAAAATGGGTTTCCGCTACCTTGCGAGTCCACCGTGTCAAAATGGTTGCAGAAGCTTAAGTTCGACGATGGTGTATTGCACTTTTCTTTAAGTGTAATGCGTAGCATGAAGGAGGTGCCTCTTGCAGATAGGCTTTGCATTCTGGCTTTTGATGAGATGAAAGTCGAATCTGCATACGAGTACGACCCTCTATCAGACACTGTCCGAACACCGTGCAATTACGTACAATTGATTATTGCACGTGGATTGACGAAATTTCCAAAGGAGCTTTACTAAAACCTTCAACAGAATTTGTTACTCAAATTAAATCTTTAGAAACAATTTTTTCAAAATTCAATGGTAAAACTATTGAGAGTTGTCAAAATTATCAAACAAAATTGTTAAAATGCACTGAAAATTTGAACATACATGAAGACGTAAAAAAATTATTTTTTAAATGCCGAATGCACTTTCGGATTAAGCATTTAAATAAGTGCATGAAAAATAAAACGATAAAAAAATACTTGTGTTTTTTATTTCAAAACATTAAACTATCAGCTTTTTTTTCTTAATATATGTTTATATTTTTTAATACTGAAAATGTTGTTTATGCATATTTTATTCGCGCGTAAATTTTGTTCATATTATTTCGTACGTTTTCACGAATAGGCCTTAATTTATTGCCCAATTTCTGTACTTCCAAAATACAACATTGAGCTAAGGGAGTGTCAAAACTCGCCTGTCACTATTTACATCACCTTTAATAATTCCGTCAATTACATCACCTATATCATATAAATAGTACTTCTATATTGTCAGTTCATACAAGGTACATTCCTCTATATTAGAGTACAGATATATTGTTATTTGAGTGAGAAACCCGATAAACGAATGTACCCGAAATAGTTTTCAAGTATAAAACTCAGGAGCGGTGTGAAACATGTCAAATATTTTTTGCTTTCCTTTAGAGTTTAGTGTATGTGAAATTTGTTTTGAATTAGTTTTGTTAAATTCAATAATTTTTGAATTTGATAAATTAAAAGAGAAAAAGGTCCGTAGGTAGCTGTTTCTTGTAAAAAATAAAACAAAAATAAAGTTAATAAATTTATTTTGCATGCGGAAGTATGTTCATAACTGCGATAAAAAAATAATTAAACAAGGATTAAAGAATGCTGAAATGCGACAAAAATTGGCAGCAATTTGTGATTTATCGGCAAAAAAATGTAAAGATATATTTTTATTTCCTCAGCGATCTTCACCTTTGAAGACTATTAACAAACAGAAGAAACCAGATATTTATGTACATAGTTCAATTATTTCAAATACAACAAAAGAATGTTTTGTGTTTTACAAACATATATTTTTCGTTAGTTTTTATTATCGAAATTCGAAATTATGTTTTTTCGATGACAACCAACGCTTATTATATTCATAGTAAAGTAAATTAATAGTGATAGTCGAGTAACAGCAAGTACAATTATTCATAAACCAACATAAAATCAGCGTAGGTCCAACAGATTTTTAATTGAATTTTTTTAAAATAAATAATAGAAATTCACTATGATAGCAGCAGTACAGCAAATTTACCACGGTTTGTTGTTGCTGCCATAAAAAGTAAACAAACAATCAAACGTAAACAAACTTTTGACAACCAGCGCGCCACACCAGGAAAAAATGGTGCCATAAAAAAGTCGAAGAAGAATGAGTTGCTGGTAACTCCACTTTATACCTTACCCAGCGTCTACACCTGTCAGTGCTGGCATGTCAGCACTAACACACTCCCACTTTTTCACTAATCCACTCATACTTTTTTCATTGGCAGAGTCACTGGCAACAGGCCTGTCGTTTTGAATTTTTTTTTGTGAAGTGAAATACTTAAAAAATCTAAGTGATTTTTAAAAAAGTGAAGTGTTTTTTGAAGCGTAATAAGAAAATGACATATTTTCAAAATTTATCTGGTTTTATGTGCTTAGTTTGCGAAAAACAAAACTTTTGGTAGAGAGCTGACAAAATAAGGCTCCAACAAAACTTTTTGAATGAGGGTACATAATTTGTTTTAATTTTTCACGCCAAAAACAAAATGGCAGAATTCTTCGAAACTGTCGCTTTTTTGCATAAAATCATTTAGAAATAAAATCCTCCACTCACCTTCTAAATCGTCTACCTCTTAATTTTCAACAAAATTCTAATAAATTATATGACAGTTCGTCATCAGTGTTGCTACATAATTATTTAAATAAACACAAAAGGTCTCAAAATGTACCAAAGTATGTATGCTAAATGGTATCTTTTTACTTTTTATGGGGAATATAAATTCAAACACACCGATCTGGCTACAGTCGGAGCATATTACAGAGATGAGCATATTTAGATTTTTTGTATCGATTTTTTTTTTTTCACGGAAACTGGAAAACCGAAGTGTTTTTATGAAAGAGGAAGTGACGAAGTGTCAGGCTTGAAAGTGAAGTGAAAAACTTCAATTGAAATGACAGCGACAGCACTGACTGGCAAGCATATTTCGATGCTAATGAATTCTGCCTATGATTTGACGTAAGCAGGTATTTGACGTTTCTGCAAATTTGTGAGAGTAAACAAAAACAAAATAGAGCAGAGCGAGCAAATTGCTAGAAATGAAGTGCCTGACATTTTGTTGGAAATGATTTGGTATGATAATTGGCAAGACGCCTACGTAATAAAGACAATTTTTCTGTTTTTTAACTGCAGTGTTACATAGCGTCTCGACTAGCTATAATTTATAACAATGTTTATGTTCGTGCCAGAGCAGCAGATGGCTGTCAAAATATGAAGTGGGCAAATTATGTTTAGGCATTTCATTTTACAAAATGCTTTGAACAGTGAACAAAAAATATGCGTTAAATTTGTTTCCTATTTTTCCCACGTATTTCTTTTCAACTCGATTATATATTTTTCTCTTTTATAATTTTATAAACGCTCATATTCTCGATATATATTTATGAAATTAATTATTTCGCTTCTGTTTAACTTGCGCCATTTTTAAATACACAAACGTCAAAATCGCATGAAGCTTAAAATTTAAGTTAGTGTTGATATAAGCAGTACTGTCTTGACAAAATGATGAATTTTGTTGGTATGACATTAACATAAAGTGTCTCGACTAGACATTTTGACGGCAAGACAAGAACATTAGCATGAATTATAGCTAGTCGAGAGGCTATGTTAAACTCAATTGCGTCGGACGACGGAAAATTATCCGACGAATAGTGAACAGCTGATCCATTTCCGTCGGGAAATCCATTCGAGTAAACACAATTGTGACGGACGACGGTAATTAGTTACTATTTTGTTTTTACAAGAAAATTATTTTTAAAGTGAAATCTTTTTGTTTGTTAGTACGTGCGAGTAAATTTTTATAAGAAAATGAATGCCAGAATTGGCAGGCTAATGCGGTTAATAAAAATTTTAACAAAAATGGATTCGATGTATTGATGGATTGAGAAAAGCAAAGCAAGATATGTAACCCAATGTCTTCGTTCCGACGGAGAAAATATGAAATAAATCCAAGTCGTACAAAATTCGACGGTAAAAAACCCGCTATAATTCCGTGCCATTTCATGCGATTCAGTATATTTTAATGTTGACTGCGGGTGGCCGTCGAATAGTTTTCCGTCGTCCGGCGCAATTGTGTTTAAGGTATTATATAAATTCATCTTGGCGAAGGCTATAAAATCGAAACACTAAATTATCTACCGTGAACATATAAAAATGTCAAAGCATTCAGTAGAATTTATTTTCCTCATCGAACTGGAAGTAATCAAAAAAGTTGGTAGTTAAATAGTTTTGGACTTGGAAATGTGCCATAAAAATGTTTCTAGAATGATACAGTGTTTTGAATAAAAGTTAAAGCACGCTTCTTTGCGCAGTACTCAACTCACATCAATTTATTGTTAATACTTTTCAACTTTTTGTCATGCACATTCACAACATTTTCAGTGTCGTATTGTTAGTAGTGCCACTTGAGTATTCCACTCCAAAAACACAAAAACATCGCTTACGTTCTTTGATTCCTTTGTGGTTGTCGTTGCTGTGGTGTTGACTACTCCTACTATGTCCGATAACTTGGCGGTTCGCTGGATGCTACGTTACAAACTGTTCTTTCTAGTTGGTCTCATAATATTGGGTGTGCAAGTGTTTTTAGCTTATAAATCTCTAGACATATCTAATTTGAATACGTCAGTAGCATTGTTTACTGTTGGCAACATAAAAACTAAAGTAAGTGAATTAAATGATGGTGGTGTTGCCGCTCCATACCAAAATCAGAATTCAGCTAGTGACGATGAAGATGCTCACGTGGCTGCAGCGATATTACAACAGAAATTCCCTACTCAGAAGTCGTCACATCAGTCCGCCTCCACTTCTGTGGTATACAATCGTCTAACACCAGAGCAATTAGGTTTTTTACCCGAATGCGATATCACCGCTAAAGAAGCAATATCAGCGCTGCAACGCGCCAAAACCAAAGACTGCCGTAAACATATCGTACAGGTAGCCTGTGCCATACAAGCAGGTCACTTTTATGCTCAAACTCTGTCCAGTAATTGTCCGACTGGGAATTACACAGCAAATGCTCCTCTAGGCTGTTATCGTGATGAAAAAGAGTATAGACTGCTTGCCGGTTATTTTATCAACTTTAAAACGTCCAATTCACCATTGCGTTGTATCAATTTGTGCCTACAATCAGGCTATCCTTATGCTGGAGTGCAATATGGTAGCGAATGTTTCTGTGGAGCTGATGCGCCACCAAGTGCGGCAAAATTAGCCGATTCAAGCTGTAATATGAAATGTTCGGGTGAGGCCAGAGAAGTTTGTGGCGGTTATTTCAGCATGAACATCTATGAGACTGGAATTGCAAGTAAGTAAAACAATTGAAGTTTAATTATAGTAAAGTTTTATCAACTGATAGGGCATCCATCAATAAAAAATAGCATTTAATATAATTTTTTTATTTTTTTTATTCAAATAAATTTGCAATCTATAGATATTTAGTAAATGAAATCTTTATCAAGTATCAAAGTATGCTTGAAATTTTTCATAAATTATAAAATAAATATGCTCTGCATAATAACGTGTAATTTGCTATGGCGACTCTTGAAATTCATTTTAAACAACAGTATTGTTCGAATACGTGGCGTTTGGGCACAGACTTATAAAATTTACTTAATTCTTGTCATAATATGTGTTTGCAGAAGTTAATTCTATCACCGTTTATAAGGTTAATGCCTGTTTTTAGATTTCGTGTATCTTTAAGCTTATTGGTTCAGCTGCGCAAGTAATTCTACCGTAGTTATATAGTAAATAAAAAATAAAAAAAATCTAAAATTATTCTGTTTTTTCACAGAATTTATAGCCCAAGTTGCTGAGACAAGTGCAAAACCCGAAGATGAGCGTGTAAGAATTGCGTTTTTGTTAACGTTAAATGGTCGTGCTCTGCGTCAAGTACATCGCTTAATCAAAGCACTCTACTCGCCGAATCATGTATTTTACATTCACGTAGATGCGGTAAGTGTAGCTCGGTGTGAATTAACTTTAATTGACTTGACTTTGAATTAATTACAGACCAACAAAATTATAGGTACAATGTTTTGAATATTTTAATGCGGCATCAAAATTTATTTAATGTTCTTGTAATTTGTTGAGTGGTATTTAACAGGCTTAATGGACTTTTTTTTTGTTAAAGTAACAAACTTGTGTAACTTTCTTATTTGAGAATTAAGTACCAACCCTAGACGGGAATCGAACTCGCAACATCACGAGTGATGTCGATTTCGACAACAACACTCTTTAAAGAGAGAAAAATCAAACTGCCGTTTCGGAATCCATCGCGATACCTCATCAGTGATCTTAGTGATTGTTCATATTGGTATTTCAACACCATGTGTAAGATGCTAATATCTGGAAAAGTAACAAGTTTTTATTCTCAAATATATTCAATGAATGGAAATCATGAAATAAACTACCACAACCACTAGTGCATGTTAGGTAAGGAGAGGGAAAGGAGTAGGGGGGTTGGGGATTACTAATGAAAATCTTGTACACTATGCTCGTTGGTGGTGCATCAAAAACAAATATTAAAGGTGCGAAGAAATTAAAATCCTCTCTCATAAGGAGCTGTAATTCTCGTTGCTACTAGTCTATATCAGGCATTGGCGATTTACTTTGAAATTATAGTGCACTATGCTTTCATTTCCACTATAATATATGTAGTGATAGTAGAATAAATTTACACCAACCACAATTATTAGTGACAGTGGTAGTGTAGTGCTCTCCAGCAAAGGTATCAAATACCGGTTCTTTTCCACAATCACTAAATATTATTTATAGTGGTAGCGAAAGTATAATGCTCTGACCAACCACATTCACTATCACCAAATAAATCACACATCAAACATTTCTTAAAGAGCATTTATTGTCAAACAAAATAATAATAATAAAAAAAGTCATATGTTATAATTTCCGAAAATGGAACTGTGAAATATTATGGGGCGTAAGCTGGGGGATCAGGGGAGGGCAGTTATAATATAAAAAAAAAAATACAAAGCATTAATAAAAATGTTAACTGTTACCTGAATTTCATTCTAAACAGGCTTATGAAAAAATTACTGAAAACAAATATAAAAATTGTATAATTGTAGCATAGCATAATAGCGATTTTGACTCTGATAAAAATGTTTTTTTTTCACCTTACCGCCCCTGGTCGAATCTCCGCGTACATCCATGAAAATGTTACTGAAGAAAACAAAAAGAACAAGCAATATTTTACCGTTGACATCTATTCATTATGCTGTGGTTATTTATTTTTTTAATAACTTAGTCTATGAATACAAAATTCTTACAACAATTAAAAGTAACTCGCTCGAGAAGGGATGATGGATAATGATGTAAATTTAAAGTATCTATTATTGCGATGATATTTGGTGCTAAAATTTTGTTTTCATTTTTATTCCACCGACTGTATGTTTCCTTGGCAACATATAAACATATGTCATTTCTTCTCTGAGTAATTTCTGACAAAATTGTTTTTCTCATTTTCTGCCGCCTTAACTCATTTACGTCTGCTGTATCCAAAAAGTAACATCAAGAAATATGAATATGAATAATATAGTTGCCTTAACAGCCTTAATTAGAGACACTTCTATCTGGCTTTTTTTTTGCATTATTTGTTTATATTATTTGTTATATAAAAGTTTGTTTCGAATATTTTATATATATTTTTATTTTGTTTATTTTAAAAATTTTTTGAGCACAAACGGCCTAATTTTATTTTGAAAATCAAACTTCAAAACATGCCGCCATGTGTAAAATGAATAGTTTTTGAATGAAATATATATGCACGAAATAGTCATATATATTTTGAATGAAATATATATGACTATCAGGAATCTACTGTGCAAATTTTAGATAAATTGGAACAATAGATCGTGAGATTTGCGGAAACAAAAAAATGGCCTATCAAATTATAATAATAGTGTAGAAAGTATAGAAGTATAGATATGTGCCTAGCTGAAATTCGCTGTCCGGTCCTGGCAAGGTAAGAGTAATACGAAAATTACAACCAAGTAATACGGAAATTAAAGTTAGTCCAGTAGTTTTTGAGCCAAATTTGAACTTACAATTTTCATACAACCAATTTTATATATTATAATAGATTTGTGGTCTCCGCCGAGGAAAATTTAAATATAACCACGCACTGAACTCGTTAACGCGTGTGTGGTTGTATTGAAATTTTGCTACATAAACGTTCAACACTCAACTGTTACTTTTTAATTTCACAGTTTCAAGTTATTGGGTTATTGAGTTAACTATCAGTTTCTTAAATAAAGAAATAAGCTGATTCGGCAACACTTGTCAAAACAAAATTAATTGTGAAAAGAAAATTGTTATATATTTTTGCTAAAATGGATTGCTTGTATTTGGATGCCAGGATGTAAATTATGAACCCAAATTAAACATAAAATATAACATAAAACAAACTGGTAGGTCCCGTACCCGCGCCTTATCTGGCTGTGTCTCGCTTTTTTAAGCTGCTTCTTCACATTGCTGTACTTCTCTTTTTGAACTTTTTATTGTTCTCCTGGTATCGCATTGGGAATTAAACTTTACTGCTATTCGGCCGCGGCATTTTTCTTTAAAATCGATGCAGATAAAGTCTGTTCTTCTGCACTCAGTTTTTTTTTTCTCAAAAATGTCTAGTGATTTTTCAATTCGATTGCACATTGCATTTGAAAGTAAAGTCCAAAATTATTTTATTTTCTCTCAATTGAGGTTATTGGCCAGTTAACTCGCCACTGTGAAATCGACCCTAAGTGCTCATTTTCATAGTTCGACTTATGTAGTTCATGTTTAATTTGTTGAGTGATATTTAACAAGGTTAATTGATGTTATTTGCCAAACTAACATTAGTGTATATGGAAACAGGCAGATCAGATCTTGTAATTTTATTTTAACGATCGCTTTTTATAGCAAAATCTGTTTTAGTTATAGTTATGCCTTTGTTTTAATTGAGCGGTAGCATACAGTGGATAAAGCGCCTAGAAATACAAATTAAATTGTTTGTTTGCAAATAAATATGGATATATTAAATAACTGTTATTTAATGCATTCTTGTGCAAGAGAATAAATATTTTTAACTGATGTGTGAAATTGAAATTTGCACGATTGTAAAAAAAGACAGGCAAGTTTCTTTCTCTTTCTTACTACCTATTTTTTCTATCTCTCTCCTTCCGATAGGCGTTTATGCTTGCGCCCGTGTTAACAGCCACTTAAGAAGACATCCATCTAAAGAAATTTATATGATTAGTGTAAAGCGTAATAAGAGCATAACAAATTTCACGTTACAGGGCTCATTTCCAAAGAAAAAGAGATCAGTCGATCCATGTGCATGTATGGGTGCCCATCACTGGCGTAAAAAAACTTTTTCTCTGTTACGTTTTGCAAAACTTCAATATAGGATCAATCTCCATATTTTAATGCGATTTTGTCAATTTTAGTTCATGATATTTTAAACGTAAATTAGTCATGTATGTAGGTACACCTGCGGTCATGCACATCTTACCTCCACACTTTTCGCAGTATTTTTAAAAATTTTCAGCTTATGTTTGGACAACATTCATATTTTTTCAAACATATATTTAATAGACAAATATGCGCTATTTAAAAAAATTTGTTGATATCAAATGAGTATTTTTTTTTCGTCCTTTACAAATAAAATGAAAAAAAGGGATAGTATTGATTTTCATATATTTATTTCGTTTTCAAAAACTTAAAAAAAACAATTAAACAATTCAAAAAAATTGTTTGTTTTGTTTTCTTGAACATTAGATAAAATAATATTCTAATTTTAAATTCAATAAGATGTCGGCTCGACTTTTGATGCAATAACGGCTTCGATTCAAGCAGGCATTGGCTCAACATGGTTTTGTAAAACTCTGTTTGAAATTTACCTTTCCCAAACTATTTCCAAAATTATTCTTAGGTCCAGTTTACTCTGCGATTTATGCTGAGTTACTTTACGTTCTATAACGTGACATACATGGTCGATTGGACTCAAATCTGGAAAGTTTCCAGGCCAACCCATATGTTGAACACCGAACATTCTCTGCTGCAGAAAAAAAATTTAAAACGAATATTTTAAGGAGTGAGATCGAAAAAATCTTAACATATATAAAATTCAATAATTTTTAAACGGTTGATCTTATTTTGACTTTTTTTTTATTTAATTGATAATATTTTACAAATTACAGAAAAATATAACTTTTATAGTTCTAACCGCTATTTATGTACTCGTAGACCTTTTTTGGTAAGCCTTCCATTAGAGATTTGATAGTTGTTTTAGACACCTTTTTGGAACAGTTTGCCCATCTCCTTTTAAAATCTTCGATATTTTGGGACTCCTTTTTTATGCTCTTTAAGTTTCTTTTCACAAGAGCCCAATATCTCAGCTTGTCTTAGCTCCGGACAATTTGGAGGATTGGCCTCTCTTGGTACAAAAACTATGTTATTACTTTGGTACCACTCCAGAGCTTTCTTGCCGTAGTGACATGATGCCAAATCGGGCCAAAAATATATGGACACATTGCGCTCTCTTATGAAAGGAAGAAGTCTTTCTTTCAAACATTCTTTGATGTATATTTCGGTATTTATAGAGCCCTTTGTATGTTTTCAAACCTGTATTGGCTTTAACTTTTTGCACCAAATAGTCAGAGCACTGGGCTAACCGGGCAGTTTTTCTACCAAATGTGTTTGGAGATCTTTTCAATATGCTTTCTATTTTCTTGGCTTTCCCAATATCATGTGGTCCTTGTTTTCTTCCTGAACCAGGTTTCCTATCGATGGTCAAATTCTCCTGAAACTGTTTAATAACATTGGAAACAGTTTGACGGCAGACCTTCAATTCTTTGGCCAAATTTTTAATAATTTTAAGACGTTTCTTCACTCATTTTGATCAAACTCACAATAAATCAATATGTTTGTTATTTAAAATAACAACTGACATATTTTTCAAAGATAACTGGATCAAAGAAATTTTTAAATTTTACACCCAAAAAAAATTATTAGGTAAAATGAGTGTTAAGATTTTTTCAATCTCACTCCTTATTTATTTTTATCCAAAAACATGTGGTATTATGGTAGTTTATTACTGGTCAAAATTTACTGATTTTGCACGCTGGCATGGTGCGGTGTCGTCCTGGAAAGAAGCCTCACTAAACTGTTTGTATTGTTCCTCCATAATAGGCACGACAGAGCCCGTTCAGAGCCTTCAACAATAAGCAAAGAATTCCATACATAATAAGAAAAACATCGCCAAATCATTTGACTATGAGAATTCTTGACTGTTCTTAATAAAAACTTGTCCCTAAGTCTTTCTACTGGGAAACGTCGCACGTATGGAAGATTCTCGGTACAATGCAAGTTAAACTTGGTCTCATAGGACCTTATTACGTTCCGCTACTGATTAGTAGTCCAATAAATAAAATAATCATTCTGTTTTTTTTTTTTTTTTGTTTTGGCAAAAAACATTAAAGGAAAAATTTAAAAATTTGGAAAACAACATAAATATATGAAAATCTATATTATCCCATTTTTTCATTTTATATGGACTCATTTGAAATCAACAAAATTTTGTTAAATAGCGTATATTTGTCTACTAAACATATGTTTAAAACATTATGAACGTGGTCCAAACATAAGCTGAAAATTTTTAAAAATACTGCGAAAAATATAGTGGTAAGATTTGCGTGATCGCAGGTGTATGTATGTATTTGAATAATAAGTTATTTTTTTATTATAAGAAACATAATTTCGAACTGAGTTATAAATTATTGTTTTAAATTTGTAAGTTTAGGAATGCAAAACTTTGACTGCTTCCGACTACATATTATGTACATTTTATAATAATATTTTAAACATTTTCTTACTTTCAATAGCGCCAAGATTATTTGTATCGTAAATTACTTGACCTGGAATCAAAATTTTCAAACATACGTTTGGCGCGTAAACGTTTCTCAACTATTTGGGGTGGCGCTTCGTTGCTTACGATGCTTTTACATTGCATGGAAGACTTGTTGGCATCCACATGGGAATGGGACTTCGTAATCAATCTTAGTGAAAGTGATTTTCCTGTGAAGACAATGGAAAAGCTTGTTGAGTTTCTTACAGCAAACAAGGGACGAAATTTCGTAAAGAGTCACGGTCGTGAGACGCAACGTTTTGTCGAGAAACAAGGGTTAGACAAAACGTTTGTCGAATGTGATACACATATGTGGCGCATTGGTGACCGACAATTGCCCACGGGAATACAGGTTGATGGTGGAAGCGACTGGGTAGCATTGTCACGTTCATTTGTTCAATATGTGACGACGCAGTCGAAACAAGATGCATTACTACAAGGACTGCTGACAATATTTCGACATACTTTACTGCCCGCAGAGTCTTTCTTCCATACAGTGTTGCGCAACTCGCGGTACTGTGGTACATATGTGGACAACAACTTGCATGTAACGAATTGGAAACGTAAATTGGGTTGCAAGTGTCAGTACAAGCATGTGGTTGATTGGTGTGGTTGCAGTCCAAATGATTTCAAACCAGAAGATTGGAGCCGATTACAAGGCACTGAAAACAAAATGCTTTTCTTTGCGCGTAAATTCGAACCGATCATAAATCAAGCCATTCTATTACAGCTGGAAGAGTGGTTATTTGGGGCATATAGTACTGAGATTGCCAATTTGCATGGCTATTGGCAGTCTCTTTATGATGCAGCAGATCCTCATTCAAATGCAGAGCTTGACAACATGCGTACCATAGGCGAAAGCCTAATGCGCATTGTAGCTCGACGACAGCTGCAGTTGCAGCCAAAACATCTGCTTGAAATGATTCATTATCTACATAAGGATCAGTACAAGGGATTTATCATTCGCTATAAGGTATCTTCCTACAATCAAACATTAGAATTGGAGTCGCGGATTCGTCCCGTACAATATGTCAAAGTGGCGAGGCACTCAAAGTTTGCCAAACGACTGCGTAATTTTGAGGTATCTTCTGATTTTGATCCAAAAGAGCAAGTTTCGCGAAATTTCGCAAAATTGCTTGGACCACACACAGAACTAGTATTGAGCTTCACCTTTGTGGGTGCAGGTGCAGCCACACACAAAGACGCTGTACATTCATATAACTTAACGTTGATTTGGATTGATCCGGTAGGACGTCTGCAGGATTTCAATGAGTTACATATCGAAGATACACAAGCGGATGCTATAAATTACTCAAAAGCTTTGCTGAAACGCCCGCTAACTCCAGGCAACTGGACAGTGAAGCTAATCGGACGGTCAGCCATATATGCCCAAACACAATTCCTAATTGCGCCTCAGGCATTTTCATCCGGCCAACCTCTTAAACCAGAACTTGCCAGAGGCGTCAACGCAGGCACTGGTCTCACGTTACCAGCCGATTTTGAATTGCCCTCTGAGTGGGAACAACACTTGCCTGCAGTTGATGAGAGTGCGGCGAGACAATATTTAGAGAAATCACAACGAACAGGAAATGCTTTACTAACTTGGGTGGATGATCTCATTAGCAAGTTCTTTCATATACGTGAAACCTGTGCCGTAAATGAAGCAGGTACGAAACTATCCAATTCTGCGCTTAAGTCATTACCGTTGTGTCGTGACACCGCATGGAGTTCCTTTGCCCCTGATCCAAAAAGTGATGTGATGGCTTTGCTCAACCGCAGATGAAAATTTGTATTTAAGTCGTTTTAAGCTCTAATATTAGTTATTTTCTGTTTGTTTTAAACTGAACATAATGTTTAAGAAAAAATTGAATTATGCCAAAAAAAAGCACGTTTATTTTTAAAATCTTATTAAGTTCGTACAAATCTTAAGAGCAGCATTTTATATAAATAAACTAAGCCAAATATGTATAAAAACTAATAATGCACTTTGTTAAATATTTTTAATTTTTATACTTTTAACTCTTTAACAGAAACCAATCAAAAAATAATCCAACAATTAATGTTAACAACATTTATATTAAACATAAATATATATTGTGATATTGAATTTATCTATTATCTTTATAGTTCTCTGCATTATTCAAATTTGTGTGAGTTGTTATATCTACAATACAATTCAAAGTTAATAATAAAATGAACCGATATGTACATTTGTTTCCGTTTTATGTAATATAAAAAAAAAATCGTTTTCTCTATGCCTTCTGATGTAAAAATTTATTATGTATAATTAATAAGTCATTTAAAATTTAATAAATAAATTATAAGAAAAATCTCTTAAGATGTCTTTTCTTACAAGGGATAGTAGATCAAAATTTGAGTAGTTTTCCCATATGGCAATATTCAACAGATTGTACGTGTCGTTCAGTTGATATCCTCTTAGTACACTCTCACATAAAAAATTAGAATACACCTCGTTTCATGAGATAAAAATAAAATAAAACGTTTAAATTTCTTGGTTTAATTCATTCTATTCACTAAAAATTCTAATTCATAAATTTTTTGAAGGAAATTTTGGCAATCATTTTTTATTTTTGATTTTCATTTTAAGTATTTTAAGTAAGGCATTTCGAATGAGCTAACAAGGAACAGTTTATATGCATAGATCTTCATCAGGATCTTCATCGTCGAAATCATCATCATCATCTGGTGTATAGATTATGATTGCTTCCGGTTCTACAGATGCTCTAAAATAAATGCCAGTCATTATTAGTAATTTCAGTGTAAATGTAATTACTCACCTCTCATAAGGCAATTTCATTGCATTACGCGCTACTAATTCTTCTTCGTTTAGCTCGATTTTAAAAGTGTCCGACGACTGTTCGTTGGTTTTTGGCGCTGTATTTTTTTCTGGTGTTCGTTTCTTTGGACTCCGCTCAGAATTAATAACTTTGCATTTTCTGCGACCATAATCATGCGCTGTAACACCGCCACCTGATTTACGTACAATGATATTTATTTCGGTAAGTGTGGGCAGATGAATGATAACATCCGCCATGTACTGACAGGCCGCTACTACATAATCAGCATGTGGATGCATCAGAAGTGGTGTTGAGGCCCACAGGAAGACTCGTTTAACTTGTTCGCATTTGACGAGTTTGTGCAAAAATTGAAAAATTATTGCCGGCCGTTGGAAACAAAGCAAATCGGATAGTGGTGGCAATATGACGTTCCATTTGTTCATTTCTCCAGAACGAACGCATTCACTGTGGAATGCTTCAAATGTCATCTCTCGCCCAAGTGCGTCACTCAGCGGCAATTTTTTTATAGTTAGCTCGTCTTCATTTTGCGATCGTAACTGTATAGAAAAGAAATGGCTAGCCAGTTTTTCTTCTCCATTATCATCTAAAAGGGCGAAATACTTTGAGATTCTGTTACCAGATTCAGTTTTAATTTGCGCTCACCAATTACGAGGATAAAGCGTTGAGACGAAACAACTATATGAGAAAATATATGAAACATATTTAATTTATGAATCTTTATTAAAATAAATAAAATGCTGAATTTTTACAATTCCAATATTCAACGCATTTGTTATCTTTGTCGCGGATTTGTTTTTTATTGACGTTTAGTGTGACAACTGTATTGTGAATACACCTTAGGTTTACTGTGAATAATGAAACAGGGTTAGTTACTCTTGTATCAGATAAATTTCAACTTTGCAGCGAAGCACCATAACCATAACATTCTTTTCAGTAGGGATGTGCAAATCGACTTTTAGGGCGATGTTACACGATCAATGTTTTGCTGTCAAACAATGCAATTGTTGTTGCTTTGGGCGATGTTACACGATCAATGTTTTGCTGTCAAACAATGCAATTGTTGTTGCTTTGAAAAATGAACACTGAGCAAAAGAGAGGATGAACACATTTCACTTCAAATTTTTTTACTGTCGAAAAAAACCTGCATCACTTCAAATAAAATGGGGTTGCTGAAGATGAACTGTTGCATTTTATTGGAAAATACTAATATTTTATGAAAAATACTAGACTTTCTACTAACTTATAAATACATTTTTTTCTTTGCCACCCTTTGCGTTGTTTGTCTTTTGTTTGCTTGTAAAAATGAGTGCTGTTTAAAAAATTACTTAATAATTTTTATAAAAACATGGTAATTCAATAGCCAAGTAACAAAAATTCGCAAATTTAAAAAATTATTTTTCTGCGTTTTTCATATATAAATGCAATATTTTTTGTATAATTTGTTTCTATTTCCACCAATATTATCTCATATTGTCATTATAATTATTTTCCATCCAATTCCATTCCAATTGTTGAATTTTCATTCACTCCAAAAAATAATAAAATACTTCGAAAAAAGTCGATTAATCGATTTTCATGAACCTAAAAACTCGATTAATCGACTTTGAATTTCCGATCAATTCTAAAGTTGAAAATCGATTTTTCTTTCCAGTTGCATATTCCTACTTTTCAGTCTCAGACGCATTTTTTGTGCAAGCACGGTCTACGCTTTTGTCGATTGGCAATGTTGCATTTCGCATATCGGCTACTTCTTCTAAAACCAGCTGAATCAACTTAGACCACTATTAGACCTCTATTATACACTACATTCTCTGATGCTGCAACTCTTTTGAACATGCTGTTAATTCTTATATGCTATTACACATTGAAATGAATCTGTTTTGCGTTTTTTTTTGCCAATTAATCATTTATCTTTATTATTTGTTTATTTCATTAACAACTTTAAGCCCAGAATGGCCGAATTAGTGACATGTTATTTTGTTTCCGCTCAAACAAGAACATTATACGATGTTCAGACCAAAACAAGATTAAGTTAATTTTGATATATTAGGTCCGTTCCCATACTACAACGCGGGTGAACGCGTTCGCCCAAAACAGCCCAGAAAGCGTTCCCGTACTCAAAAAACTTGTAAATGAGAGCGGAGATGAGAGAGTAGCTGTCTTCTTCTTCATGCACGAAATAGTCCGCACTTTTTCTTCGGGTAAAAATGTTAAAAGTGTCAAGCAATCTGCTGTTTTGCTTTTGTGAAAATATATTGGAAATTTGAAATTAATAAATAAGGAATTTTTAGAAAAATTAGGGTTATTTAAAATGGAAAATGTTTAAAAGACATTTAAAAATGTATTAATAGTATATTTGTTAATTTTTAACTACATTCTCCACAGATTAATGAACCAAGTGTCTGTTCAACTTCTGATACTGTAGGAGTTTGTGCTATTTGGGAAAAATGCAAATGGTGGTTGTAAACCAGAAGATTCTACAGAAATAGTCAGACGAACAATTTACGTTTATTTTTTTCTATATTTATTTATTTCTCTGTAAGATTTAACAATTTTTATTGTATTAAATATCACAGAAACTTGGTTTCTTGAATTTAACTGTCGTTACGATTTGACGTTTTGTTTCGTGCAAGAAAAGTGGTTTTATGCGTTCCCGTACTTGTGTTCATTTTTATCTATCACAGAGAGTATTTTATGTTTACTCTTAGTTTACCAAACATTACCCAAAAAGTATGGGAACGGACCTATTATGAATGTGTTTTTACGACTGTTCACATAGATTTGAAGTAATATTGTTTGACAGTTCAAATATTTAGTTATTTTTAATTCATGAATACAAAACTTGAAAAACAAATAAATATTGCAGTTATCAGTTGAAAAGATCTTTAAATTTAATAAAATCGAATCAAAGTATCCGAGGCCAAGTAAGTTCATAAAGCAATTGCTTGAATTCGTATGAAAAAGATCTTACTTTGCTATAGAAAGTTCAAATATTCGATGAAGTAAAAAATTTATTTATATTGAGCGCGCATGTTTCAAAATTTTAATCAAAATCAAATAGACTGCGATTTTGTTTGATTTGATTTTTATTTAAAGCACTATAAAATCATTTGAAATATGAAGTAAATGCTCGTAGTCTACCAAATAGCAGACTTTGTAATTTCTTATTTTTATGCTTTTTATTCATACCAATCAATGTAAATGACATTTTCGAACATAGAATGGTGTTCGCCGAGCATTTACCCAATCAGCGATGCCAACTTGTGGGAAATTCCCC
Organism: Toxonevra muliebris; assembly: GCA_963691655.1. Taxonomy (NCBI): domain Eukaryota; kingdom Metazoa; phylum Arthropoda; class Insecta; order Diptera; family Pallopteridae; genus Toxonevra; species Toxonevra muliebris. Next base: position 2,175,863 of record OY829326.1, read on the forward strand.
GATTTGCAGGCAATTTTACTTAGAGCGGGGAATGAGCTGTTTTTTGCTGGGAATTTGAAGTCGTTCAGCTTTTTTGTCAAATTTTATGTAAAACGTTTAACTTACGCAATATTTCATATTTTGAGTCTTAAAATCTTCATCTTTTCTTAAGTGGGCCGTGCATTTTATTAGTTGGAAGAAATTGATTTTTAATAAAATGTGCTATTTGAAAGTATTATATTTCGAAAGTATTTTGTAAAAATTTCAGAGAGAAACTCGGAGTGATTTCGTAGATGTCGCGTGGTGCTTCGACATCCCTTTCGGCCTTTCAGAAAGGCTTAGCTATGTCTTCGTCCAGCACCTCCTGATTAATAACTCTTAATCCCTGCTGACTAATCTGTAAACTTATAAATTACGGTCAATCATCATAAAGAAAAATAAGTATATTTTATATATTAAAAACCGATAGTCAAAACTTTTAACCCGTTTTTCTCAAAACAAGATTTTTACCATTTTTAATTTGAGTCAAAAGAAAGCCCATGTCTTTTCCTTTGATAACTTTGATGTCCAAAAGTGGGCTGAGGCTTGTTATTATTATTAGTACACCAAGACACTATTATTATTATTATTATTAGAAAATATAAGAGTACATTAAGATGAATCTTTTCCAGTACATAAAATAAAAAGATAAATAAATATTCACAAAATAAAAAGTTTTAATTATTTTAAGTAAATGAGTATATAACATAAAGCCATGGTGGAAAAGAAATCAAAGCATTTAACACATTGATAATATGAGGATCATTGATAGTATGAAACTTAAACATAACATCCTTAACATTGTTTCTATTAAGAATTATTTTTAATTATTTTTTTTGAATGAAAGGAATCGTGTTCCACAGCCTAATGGCGTTAACAAAGAACAATCTAGATGTGATGAGGTACTTAAAGTCCGGAACAATCAGGTTTTGCGATCTAATAGATTTTGTGAAAAGCAGTTATCATATAGATATTGCGGAGTCCCATATCGAATTAATTTATATAAGAATGTAAAATTTTAAGCATTCAGGTAGTTAGAGATACTGCAGCCAAGAATAAGGTTTTACCATGAGGTTATATGATCGAATTTTCATATAATAGTAGCCTGTGATATTATTGAAGGCTATCTCAAGTTTGTGAAGCGAATGAGAGTCAAGTTTGCTGTAGACAAGTTCAGAGTAGTTTATTATGGGCAATATTAACTGAATTGCCAGTTTTCGCTTTGTTTCCACAGGGCAGATACTCTCAAACTTCGAAGTGTTACAAATCCTTACTTATAACACTGTTAATATGGTCAATCAATTTAAGTTTGAGTTAATACGAAAGCCATGGTGGAAAAGAGTTATTTTGTCAAGAAATTTTAATTGCACGGTTCCTATATATAAGGGGGGAATATTAGTAAGGGAAATCTTGTCCTTGGAAATTGGTAGAACAAATGATTTTTCAGCATTTAGTAATTTAGATCGTCAACTAGACCAATCCGGTTAGGAAAGTAGAGCTGCATATCATCACAGCATACGCGTGATTATGGACATTTTTGCAAGTTGCAAAAATATCGTTTACAAAAATTCTGAACAGCAAAGGACCATGAATCCTTGTGGCACTCCTGATGACATAACCTTATAAATTGTTTATCTATTAAAATGAAAGTCGAGTAATTCGACACACCTTATCTCGTTCAAATTTGGTGTGGTAACTGCTACACAATATGACTAAACTTTGTGCAAGTTTGAGTCCGATTGATTTTAAGAGTGGGTTACCTTGAAATGAAATCTCCCATGTGTCAAAAGAATTCCGGATTTAGAAAGTACATTTCTATTAATCTACCAGTTCTCTAACAATTGGTTAAGTTTTGGACTGAGAAAGTTCAGGGTCGCCTTAAAATAACACTTACCGAGATCAATTTTAAGGTGTTTTTTGTTAATGTAAAATGTTTATATGGAAAGTGGGTGTCGCGCTGTTATGATATGAAATTATACCGATGCGGGGAATTTGATCGAAAATCGATGAATTTCTCGAGGGCTATCGGGGAGAAAGAAAAAATTAGTTGGCTTGCCTGCTGCCAATATAACCACAGTCTAACCGTGCATGTTTGTCTACTCCGCAAGCTTCTTACCCCTCACACCTATAAACTCGACATGCAAGCATCAAAATACTGCATGGCCATGCAGTGTGTAATAGGGGTCTAAGTTTGTGGCAGTGAATTGTATGTGATAAATTATTTTCATTGTTCTACGAAATTTTTGCCGGATATATTGGATATCGTATTTTTCTTATAACTAATGAATTTTGCGCGGGAGGTTCGGGCTCGATACAAGTCTTCGTCTGGTGGTTAATTCTCATAACTTTCTTATTTTTACTAACAATACGAAGTGTATGGGAATTATAAGAAACTGTTTTGGGGGAACGCTGTTTGGCGAACCCGCGTTGTAGTACGGGAACGGACCTAATAATAGCTTTCCGGTTGATTCAACCCTTCTGTCAATCTAACCATCCACACAAACATTCTTTAAAATTTATTACAAATTTCAAATGAAAACAAATATATGAAATTTTTAATGGTCTAATGAAGAACTAACTACTTCACATATTTTTGGAGAAGAATTCCATGCCAAATGCAAACAAAAAATTACTACCATAAATTTGAAAATTGCCTTTTGCTTTTTAAAAACCATAAAAGATACAGTTTTTCTCATTATGAAAAATGTTGATGAAAAATATTCCCTTGACTTAAAAATTTTATAGAATATAGAATTAAAAAATTTGGATTTCAATAAATTCCTAATCCTAATTTTTCGTGATTTTTATTTTACCAAAAAATTTTATTTTTAAATTCCGAGAACATAGCGTACAAGGATGAATGGCAAAAGTAAACAACTTATCCATATTTTCCAAGTGAGTAAACAGTAAATATATCAGTAATTACAAAACCTCAAAAATCGTGCGATAATGATTTACTGTAATTTAATACTACTCGCTTCTTTTATACATACTCATTATCCTCAGTTTTTACACACAAATATTTAACATATCAAATTGCAATTTCGAAGGAGAAGGCTTTAACCTTAGGAAGGCGACACTATTTTTGTCTACGTAAATAGCAACATTGTTAAATAGAAAAAATCAAACTTTGAAAATCACTTATTTACTTCAATAAAAAACTTAAAAAAAATCATTTTATTCATTACTATAATTTTAATAAGTTTTTATATATTAAATGCAGTTAAGGCAAATCTCATTGCCTTAACCCCTCACCCCTGTTGCCTCCCTAAGGTTAAGATAATTGCATAAACGTAAATATACTTGTTTCTTTGCTTAAAGAGAAAAATACACTTGGATGAAACTTTCATAACTTACATAATTATGTAAGTATGTACTTATAAATATATACACGAAATGTTATTTTGTAATGCTCGGCTGTGGGGAAAACATAAAAATCTATTCAACTGCATTTTTTTACTGTTTTATCCTGAAAAATTTAACTCAAACTCATTATTATCAATAGGGACCGTAATCATTATGAACAGTATGAAAAAAATTTAAATTTAATGCTTATTACTGGAATTTTATTTATTTGATCATCAATAAAAATTATTTTTAGATTTTTTATTTTTTGCTCAGAAATTATAATCATTTTTTGATTGCTATCTGTTTGCTTAGAAATAATGATTATTTTCTGATTTTTTTTTTTATGTTCAGGAAAAAAAAATCATTATTTAATTTTTATATTTTTAATTGAAACGAAAAAATCAAATCGTTGCACAGCTTTGCACATCGGGTGTTCAGTTAGACCGAAATTCATGTGATTATTTGTGTTGGTATTTTTTGCACAAAGTACCGCTTGTCTGTATACAAAGTGTTAAGCTGCTGAGAAAAATGTTATTGCCAGAGTGACTTTTGTCAACAGCGAAGTGTTGGTTTTGTTCTTGTAGTTTTTTCTTAGATGAAAACCAGGAAAACATTTTACGACTTCGCTTAAAACCATAGAGCTGTGCAACGATTTGATTTTTTCGTTTCAATCAAAATTTTTTTTTTCCTGATCATAAAAAAAAATCAGAAAATAATTATTATTTCTGAGCAAACAGATAAAAATCAAAAAATTATGTAAAAAAGTATGGAAATTCGTTTTATTAGAAATCAAAAAATTTTAATATTATCTAAGGCACAACTTTGATTAGACATCAAACTTCCAGTTCTTAAAATTTATATACTTGCCCTTTGCTTGTGGTGACAATAAATCAGTAAAATAAAAACCAACCAAAAAATGATTTGTTTTTAATATAAAATACATTTTATGTGGAGAAAAATTAAATAAAAAACTATTTTCTTTTTCTTAAATAACTTTTTTTTGTTAACTGAGGTCAGCAAAATTAATATAAAATCCATTAAATTTAGTACTGAGATGTTTTGAAAGTTTTAGAAAATATAATTCAGAATGACGATTATAAAAAATATGGATTTTAAATAGAGATGCAAAAACAAAAAACATTTTTTTTTAGTATTTTTAATGTGGAAATTTTTTTTACAAATTCCTTCCAAATTTGGCAGTTTACACTTCAAATTAATTAGTAAAAATTGAATCAAATTTTGGTTACCCATAACCAATAATGCAATCAAAATATATTTTTTGGTTATCCATAATCTTTTTTTAAATAAAACAGTTTTGTTTTGGTTATCTGTTTTGTTTTCTTATATGTAATTCAGGGTACTCAAAATCCTGACTTGTAACATTTGTTTTCAGCGTCAAAAGATCTATAGGAATCACCTACTTCTCATTTTTAGAACTTACTAGTCTTCGCGCCATACGTAAACAAAAACAAATGTTAGGCTGCGGAATTGGTTATTGTTAACCAAAACAAAAGTTGGCTGCGATATTGGTTATGGGTAATCAAAAAAATATTTTGGTGGGCATAATTGTTATGGGTAACCAATAAGAAATTTTCTTCCCGATTTTGGTTGCGACACTGGTTATGGGTAACCAAAATAAAATTTTGTTTTCGATAATTGTTATGGGCAACCGAAAATAAATTTTGGTTGCACAAATTATTATTTCTAACATATATTTATAAGGGCTAAAAAAATAATGGGTATCTGCAGCTTTTTTAAATATTTGTTATAACAGTTATTCTCTGATTTTAAAGTAACTTCTGCCAGCAAATATTTATTGAAAGAGCGCAATTCGGACAACGAATAACGGCATGTTTTTTACAAAGATATTTGCATGGCTCAATAATAAGGTTATGTCACCAGCATAGCTCTTTTCTTCTTCCCGATTTATTCGTCTAATTCTTATGTCAAATACAGAAGGGACTTCCAACCCTGCATACAAATCAAAATATAGGTTGATTTCGTTTCTGTAGCGCTGCTATAACATTATTATTGAGCCATGGATATTTGCTGCATCTTTGGGGTCCTTTAGTTGAGTCCCCTCCTTAACTTTCTGATTTAGCTTCTTCATCGGATGACAATTTCTTATGCGTTCTTGTTAATTTTGGAATGCCGATTTGCCGCAAATAACTCAAAATAAAAATAGCGACGAAGACGATGAGCGTGGGTGCGAGACACCCGAGCGAAAGTTATTGCTGAAATGGCAGTCCTTGTTCGCGACAAATCAATCATTGAAAACTTTGCGACGAATGAGTGCTAAATAGTTGAATAATGCGAGCATACAAGCACCTTGTGGTTTGACTGAATTTAACCAACTCTGACTTTTTATGACTGTATTTATTAAAGAAATAATTTAGTCATCTAGTTAAATATGACTGGTTCAAGATTTTTGAAATGGCAACAGTGGAGCTGTGTGAGAAGTGATGGTTTATCTGTTGATATCGTTTTGTATATACATACATACACCCTGTGCCAATAAAAACGAATCACTGCTTAAATTTTCTGTTTTTGATGTTTTTACCCTTCTGTTATTATAAGAATGCGTAAACTTATAAGAATGCCTACCATATACAATAAATAATACGAAGTGGGGTTTTTTTTAGGATTTACTAACCCTATAACTATAGGGTGATGTGTTTTTATTGGCACGGGGTGTATATACATACATATGTGTACGGAGATAACGTATGTTTACTGAATAAAAGAATTGGGTCGAGAACAGAAAAGACACGAGGGTAGCGAGGAAGCGTAAGTAATTCAAACAAGTAATTGCTCGAGTTAATTTTTAGAGTATAGTGAAAATATAACAAAAGAAAAAACTGCCATTTACATTCACATCCATCAAAAAAATCATTTCATATTCGCTTGATTTTTGTTTTATTTTATTTTGTTGGTGACTCGTATCCATACTCGCGGTGGTTTTCTTACGTTCTCGGTTCGTTGTTTGATTTTTGTTTATTTTCAACTTTAAGCCAAATATAAAAAATTGTATCTAAATAAATTTTGTAACTTTATCCAATTTTAAAATTTACGGAAACGAACACAAGGTAACCTTTTCTTTGCTTATAAATATTTCTAGCCAGTAAATTTTCGTTTATAGTAAAATGTGCACACGTTCATGAACTTGGGAATATCAAAAAGAAAAATAAGAATAAAAGTTCTGCGAGAGCGTTTTGAGCCGACGACGTGTCGAACACTTAGACACTAATTCAGACGTCATCCATCCATTTCAGGTTATTACTTTGGCGTATGTATTTGTATCTGCGCGTTGAGAGCGCTATGCTACAAACAGATATAGGTATCCATTCTAGTGGTATAAACAGAATTGCGGCGTAAGCTGTTGAGTTGTCGCTGTAAAATACGTGCTACTGAACAGGATTGCGGCGTACGATGTAAACCAGCTGTAATTTGGAAGAAAACTATTTTTTAATTGAAAATTCTTGTTTAAAAGCGCCCGAAAATCATATTAAAATAAATGTGGTTACGAGACATTCAAAGCTAGCGCAAGTTCTAAAAATTTAAACAAACTGTGGTAGTATTTTTCAATGAGAAACGTTTAGAGATAGCAACGTGATTGATAAAAATATTAACAGAAGCCGTAAATATTTACGGCCTCAAGTCTTTAGTTGGGTAAAAGCATAATGCAACGCCGTATATTATTTTTTTCTGATTAGGTGCTTCGTAGTGCGCCGCTTCGTTCTTTTGTAGTTACCGCGAAGCGACTTCCAACGGTTTATAGAAATGACAACTGAAATTTTTTCCCATTGTTAGCTAATAATACAAATAAACAATATATTAGCTCCGTTCCCGTACTCCAACGCGGGTGAACGCGTTCGCCCAAAACAGCCCAGAAAGCGTTCCCGTACTCAAAAAACTCAAAGAGAGTAAATATCTTCTTCTTCTTGCACGAAATAGCCCGCACTTTTTCTTCAGGTAAAAATGTTAAAAGTGTCAAACAATCAGCTGTTTTGTATTTATCAGCCGGTTTGCTTTTGTGAAAATATATTAAAAATTTGAAATTAATAAGTAAATAAAGAATTTTTTGAAAAATAAGTGATATTTAAAATGGAAAATGTTTAAAAGACATTTGAAAATTAATTAATAGTATATAAGTTTATTTTTAACTACATTCTCCACAAGTTAATGACACAATTGTCTGTTCAACTTCTGACGCTGTAGAAACTTCTGCCATTTCTGAATAATACAAATGGTGATTGTGAACTCGAAGATTCTACAAAAGTAGACAGGCGAATAATTTATGTTTAATTTTTTCATTATGTATATATTTTCTTTTAAGATTTAATAATTTTTATTTTATTAAATATCACAGAAACTTTGATTTTTGAATTTAACTGTCGTTAAAATTTGACGTTTTATTTCGTGCAAGAAAAGTGGTTTTGTGCGTACCCGTACTTTTGTGCATTTTTGTGTATCAGAGAGAGCATTTTTCGCTTACTCTCAGTTTACCAGACTTTACTCAAAAAGTACGGGAACGGACCTATTATATAATAATTTGCTTATAGCTTGAATTTTATGCTCTCCCAATTTCATGCCATATCTTTTTTTTCCACTTCTTCTGATAATTTCGCCTTGGAATCCATCATAAAATAAAACAAGTAAATTAACACATTTGAATAAATCGATCAGCAGTTCTATTCCATTTTATATGTAGCTGTTCACACGGCACAAGCATGAACGACTGTCTGAAAGAGAGAGGCAGAAAAAATAGGTAGTTAGAAAAAGACAGGCGAGCTTCTATCTCTTTCTTACTGCCTAGTTTTTCTACCTCTTTCTTTCAGACAGGCGTTCGTATGAAGCGCCACTAAGATTATAAGAGTTGTAATTTTAAGAACATGCAACGCCAAACGCTTTTACGTTGTACGTCGCTTTTCTGTGTAGACCATAAAGCACGAAAGGTACATATCTCACCAAATTTTCTCTTAATTTGTGAATTTTTGTCGTACAATTGCTCTTTTACTCTTACTTTGCTTGAATTGCTGATATGTTTCTTAACATATGGAAAGTTCTGTTTTACTTTAGGTACATTTTTGCATATGTGTAAAATTGGGCTGTGTATCTATAGGGTAGTATCAATTTCCGTATCTTTCAGTTGAACTTTCAACTTTGCGTTATAAGTTGCAACGAATAATCTTCTTCAGTGTAAAGCAACATCTTAAATAGAACAATACAGTACATAAATTTTTTCCATTCTTTGGCTTTTTCAAAGTGAACAATCAGCTTTAGCTTCAGCTTACATAAAAAATTTAAAAGCAAAACCAACAAATTAATAAAAGCAAACGGAAAAAAAACTTTATTATTTTTTTCTTTAATTTGCAAACACAAGCGATAAGGTTGCACTCATATTCGTGAAGTACATACCGTGTTACAATGAAATTACCAATATTTATTATAGGCAAGTGAAATAATATTTTAGCTGTTGCATCTACGCATCCAACAATAACCATTGACACATTTTTTTTTTTAAATTACTGTAGAACATTAAATTTGTGCCATAAGGTTCCATATACAATTTTCATATACCTCATTCATTACAACAACGCCATACATATGCTATTTTTATAACAAAATACCTTAATAATATACTTTGACATCTCATATATAACATAGTGAAATAAATAGAAGTGACGCCCTTTTTTTTTTGTTTCTTGACATTGAAATTTGAAAAATATTCCTCGCCTCGTCCTGAGTATTTAACATTTAAAAATTAAATACAGTCAATGTTCGATATTAGGTCCGTTCTCGTACTACAACGCGGGTGAACGCGTTCGCCCAAAGTAGCCCAGAAAGCGTTCCCGTACTCAAAAAACTTGTAAATGAGACCGGAGATGAGAGAGTAATTGTCTTCTTTTTGCACGAAAAGCCCGCACTTTTTCTTCGGATAAAAATGTTAAAAGTATCAAACAATCAGCTGTTTTGCTTTTCTAAAAATACATTGAAAATTTGAAATTAATAAATAAATATGGAATTTTTAGAATATTTAAAATGGAAAATATTTAAAAGACATTTGACAATATATTAATAGTATATTTATTAATTTTTAACTACATTTTTTCATTATTTATTTATTTTCTTGTAAGATTTAACAATTTTTTATTGTATAAAATATCACAGGAACTTTGTTTTAGAATTTAACTGTCGTTTTGTGCATTTTCGTCTGCCACATAGAGTATTTTTTGTTTACTCTCAGTTTACCAGACTTTACCCAAAAAGTACGGGAACAGACCTAATGTAAACATCCACTAACGAAAATATCCACTAATGTGAACAAATTTTTTCTTCACTGACTATTCTAAAACGTGAGCAAATGTCTGAAAGCACTAAAACGTGAACAAAATTTCTTAGAGATTGTGTATAAATTTTCATGATTTTAATGATTTCGGGAGTCCTGTAGATACTACAAGAACTTTAAAGAAATGGTAATATTTAAGGTGAAGATAATTCTGTGGTAAGATCATAAAGTTTTTTCAACAATCGCAAACGTGAACACCCTTGGTTTTTATTAGTTCACGGTTTCGAGCGTTGACTTTAATATTATCCCATCGGTGCCAGCACTGTTGCCAGAAATATATGTTTCCCGCTGAAGCCACAGGAATTTTTGAGGTTTTTTATTTTCCCAATAAAATCTAAAGGTTTTTAGCTAAATTGAATCTACTGAAAATGTATATTTTTAATACATTTATATTATTACTTTCTAACATATAATACATAAGTCTAAAAAAAATTATACGTGAATTTTCTATATCACAGATGTTGGGTTTGTTCAAAGGCAACACTTTATTCTTAACATTTTTTACACAATGACACTTGGCAATGCTAATTTCTAGTTGACGTGTATTTATCTCCAATTTTTGCTTTTCTACAAAAGTTTTTTTTTGTGGTCGTTTTAAACCGCTAAAAGTTCTTAAGATAATTTACAAAATTTAATTTATAAAGTCTGATTATTATTTTTTTTCGTTTTCGCTTAATAAATAATGCATTTTGGATATAAATTTGAACTAAGGTAAAAGAGAAGTCCAAGATATTTCTAATACAACTGATAAAAGAAGTAAAAAAATGTTTACTAAACAATTTGAAACTTTTGATAAATGTTAGGCCTGCCTATGTTATGGGTGTGATAAGTAATGCAGATGTTATTTATCCTCATGCAGTTCAATTTAAAAGTTTTATTGAAGAAATCGATCTCTGTATTTCGAAACTAAATATGTTGTGCACCGACCCAATATTGGTTTCACTTGTAAAAGAACAAATATAGCTGAATTATGTTTTGAGGTGCATATACTTGAAAATTCGTATGGAGAAAAAAATATAAAAATATCATCATTTTAGCATTAATCCTGCTGACCTCGGTTGAGACACTTTTTTTTAATGAATTGTATCAAATCCAAAATACGAAATAAACTATTAGTTTCTACAGCTGAGAAAATTCTGCTTGTCCACCATTGCTTAAAAAATGTCCGGATGAACAGTTGCGTCACATTTCAACCCACTCCGAGCATTATATAAAAATATATTGTAATGAAATCAAAATCTAAAGATTTTTTTTTCTAAGTGGCGAAACTGAAGGTTTCGCAATCTGGCTACAGTGGGTGCCAGCACAATATACAGTGATTTGAAAAATAATGAGGACAAAGCTAACTAAATAAAAAAATATTTACTTTTATAATACAATAACATTTTTATTGGCTGGCTTAAAACAAAATTAAAAGAAAAACAAAATATATTTTCATATTTCAACTCATAGTAATTCATAGTAATTAAACAGTTCAAATTCTGCTTAAATTTTGTGTGCAAAATAATAAGGACAGCATTTAACATGATTTAATATAAAGAAAAAGTTAAATATTTCATTTAAAGTTATGATAAACTATTGTATTATTACTTTAATATTGTGTTGAATATCCTTTATTGTTGATTGCAGCCAAAGAACGCCGCGGCATAGAATCAACCAGTTTCTGGCAAGTGCTCACCGGAATAACTTCCCATGGATCCTCAACAAATAACCAAAGCTGATTAATGTTTGATGGGTTCTTACCTCTTAAGGCTACTTTTACTTTTACGCCATTACGTTAACCCACTGGTTATGGGTGGGGTGGTTATTGTGGAGTCAGTGACTCTTGATGTTCTGGGCATGTCCATCCAATGCGACGTTCGTTGGAATAAACATATTTTTGAATCCACGAGTTCATGTGTTCACCAGAACTACGCGAACCGCAAGGGTAGTCACGCATTCCACGTGCATATGGTACCCCAACGCACCACGCATTACAGAGATGGTTCTTTTCTCTATTGTATCGCTCGTAATTGGAATAAGCTCACTGCTGATTTTTACGAACTTTCAAAATTTAAAGAAACATTCACAACTTTTTCTCCCTCTTTCCTCCTACCATTCGTCTATCTTCCTTCCTTTGAGTGTTGATTGTTTAATTAAAAAAAAAAAATCAAATGTTCTACAGAAAAATGAAAATCTCAGTTCCTCAAAACTAATTTATATATAACTTAGGCATCTTTGATTTTATTGTAACATTATATATTTTCTTAAAATTAATTCGACACTATTACATAGCATTAAATCTATGGTGAAAATGAAAAACAACCAAACTCGACTTAAGATTGCAAATATTTTCTCATATATTTTTGATTATAAATACTAAATTGGTGCGAATTTTTAAATAATTTTGAGAATTATACATATATCGTTTCAAGAATGGTTTTTGATGTGAGCATAGAGTCTTTTGAAACGGCGCTATAGTTTCTTTAATATTTCTATTGAAAGCTGTTTAACTCGGCTGACAAGAAAATAAACTGAAGCTGTTATTCCTTTTTATCACTGAAATATACAGTTAAAACCATGGCAGAAGAATTAAGAAGGTAGATGCATTTTGACTGTAAAAATCAATGGTTGGCAAACAACGACGGACGACATATATAATTAACTTAATAAAAAAGTAAGTGAAAAAGACACTATGAACGAAATATTTCGAAAATTTTTGGTTATATTGATTGCCATTTTATAAGAAAGAAGATCAATAAAATAATGGATTGTATATTACTGCCTTTTTGCGCAAATCAATATCGAATAAAATGCGTTTGTGCAATGACGCTATTATTGTCGTTTGTTTCTCTGCTTATTATTGGATGCGCTCGTCTTCAATTTATTCCATCTGTCAAATTTTCATTTAGCCTCTGGGGCTACATAATCACCATATTCACCTCACAATTACCAAAAATTTACTCACTTGACTACTTTGATATCATTTGGCACAGGCTCTAAGAGGAACTTTGACAATTAGCGCCTGGTTATATTGGTGCTCGATGTTCGACGAACACAAAACATTTTCTCCCGTGCTCGGTCAAGGTGGTTGCATTCAGCTCGTTGCTGAGTTGTTTTTTGTCAAAATATACTCGCTTGTTTAATACTATTTTATATGTAATGATACTGTTTTGTAAAATAGCTCATTGCCACCCTGAATACCCGGCGTGCTCCGTGTACAATACACCGAGCATATCGTGTTCGGTGTGAGAGTGAGTACAGACTCTCTCTTTGTGTTCGGTGCAACAACCATTTCATGGTGTTCGCCGAGCATACTCGCAATGTAACCACAGCCTTAGACTGATGTTACACGGTCAATGTTTTGCTGTCAATGTTTTTTGTTTTTACTCTCTTTTCATCATTTTGTTTGATGCCCTGTTACACTATCAGTTTTTTGCTGAATGTTTTTTTTTTAATACTTTTATCTGCAACTATGTTTTCCACCTAAAAAGTATTTAATTGTATTTTGGAGTGAATGAAAATTCAACAATTGGAATGGAATCGGATGGAAAATAATTATAATGACAATATGAGATAATGTTGGTGGAAATAGCAACAAATTATACAAAAAATATTGCATTTATATATGAAAAACGCAGAAAAATAATCTTTAAAATTTGCGAACTATTCAAATAAACTCCGCCTCTTTGTTACTTGGCCACTGAATTACCATGTTTTTATAAAAATTATTAAGTAATTTTTAAAACAGCACTCATTTTCACAAACAAACGTCAACAACGCAAAGGGTGGCAAAGAAAAAAAAATTATTTAAAAGTTAGTAAAAAGTCTAGTATTTTTCATTATATATTAGTATTTTCCTATAAAATGCAACAGTGTATCTTCAGCAACCCCATTTTATTTGAAGTGATGCAGGTTTTTTCGTCAGTAAAAAAATTTGAAGTGAAATGTGTTCATTCTCTCTTTTGCTCAGTGTTTATTTTTCAAAGCAACAACAATTTCATTGTTTGACAGCAAAACATTGATCGTGTAACATCGCCCTTAGAAAAACATTTTTTTTTATACTATTCTTCTTTTTGCAGCAGCGTTGTATTTCCGTAGTTAAATTTTTAAGTGAGAATTTATATGAAAATAATTTCCATAGTATTGCATGTACATAGAGTGTGCTGCTTTTTATGTTATTTTTCAACTCTTAACTTGTTCAAGGTATTTGCTGATAAAAAAATTATCATAATTGTTATATAAATTCTTGGTGTCCAAATCCAATTGAAAGGCAACATTTTTAATTAGTTTTATTTGCACAAAACACACACAAAAAATCTAAAATCTTCTTCTTCCCCAAACTTGTAATCTGTCAAAAAACCAATTTGAAATTTCTTTTTTTGTCGTTAATTTGAAATGCGGAATTTCAACGAAATGGTCTCTCATGTGTCCGCACTATTACAGCACTATTATTTATTCAATTGTTTTTGTAATCAGTTGTTCAAAATATACGCATGCAATGAATCAGTGTTGCCATATTAAAAAATAAAAATTTGATTGATAAACATCTTCAAGAATTATCAGAAATGAAATTATATGGCTTCATCGCATTTTTGTCTCAGCTGATTGGCAAATACACAAATACAACACAAATTTTACAATAGGGTTTTGCCGTTATATTTTTGATATTTGTAGAACAGAGCAGGCTCGGTATTCTTAAGTAGTTTGTTCTTGGGCTACTTAAGAATTCCAAATTCTTAAGATTTCTGGACGGTTTTTAAAAACAACTTTTTTCAAGAAAGTACCTTTTTATTACAATGCGTTGCATTTATAAATTATTTTTCTAAGCTTCATAGTCGTTTTAAATAATTAAAGGTGTAAAATATTTTAGAAATACATACATTGTACACAGTAGCATTTTAGTAGGCAAAAGAACTAAAAGCGAGAAGACCAATTGAACAAAAATTAATTTCAAGCCTACTTAGAAAACTTAAGTCAAATTTTAAGATTTTAGGAAGTTACATACAAGTCAAAAATTGCTTCTGATTTTTGAACTTAAGAATTCCAATTACAAAAATTCGAAAATACTATTTCTGATGAGGAACCGTGGAGGGATTTAGATACGATCGTTTGATCTGCTAGTTCTATGAACTTTTTGGTATTCTTCTGGCATTATTCTTTATTCAAAGCCTATTAATTTTAAACAATTATTTCTTCGAATTTCAACTTGTATTAGAATTATAATTTACAACAGGATCCGTTTAAACAAATAGATATTTTTTGGATTCCGTTAAAGAGCAAGTAAAAGTCAAGAACTTTTAAGCTTACAAAGCTTAGATTGTTGCTGAAAACATTTCAAAAAAACATATTTTTCTTAAAAATCATGAGAGTAAGAGTTCTCGAGTTATAGGATACAAACTGAAGAACAATCACACAGACTAACAGTCGTATTTATTATATTTCCTTAAAACACGTTTAAGACGTTGATTAGTTACGATGGCTTTTAATTTTAAGTTGCCTTTTAGTGATCCCTAATCAATCTTGCTCAATTTGTGATTTATAAACACAAATCACATACAAAAGATTGCGCAGAAAACTGTTAAATTTTTTTAAGTTCTGCGCATGCACGTCACAGTTAACCTGCTGCCAAACAGCTGATCAAAAATACTTGTATTTTATTTGCAAATAGTGAAATTTCTTTAGTATAACTAAAATATTATAATAAAAAGTAGTAATAATAAAAGTAAATTGAGAAGACAAAAAGATGCAAAGTGATTAACCTTGACACAAATTGCACATGTTATTAAGATTTCTCAAAATCTTGATGTGATAGAAAAGTTCTGCTAGCAAATTCGGACTCAGGGAGCGGCTTTTAAATTCTTACATATTTACAATATACAATATACAGTTTGTAACATTGAGTTAATTACCACTAGTAAAAGAGACAAAATACTGAACAAAATGTGAGAAAATTCTCACTACCTTGCCCCACGTCGCAATATTGAACAATAGAAAGAAGGTGTTTACAACGATCCAAACCTTTGATGCTTTTGCTAGACTGATGACAAAGTTTCCATACTCTTTCGGTAATAAATTATTTTGACCGTGTGCTTGAAACTTTTAAAAACCAATTGACTTAAATGCTTATTATATAATAAAAATGGACTTGTAGTTAGCAAGACTAATAAATATTTAATTGCAAATAAAGAATAGTGTTGCAATACGAAACACCAATAGACAAAATGCAGCGAAATTTGGAAACATTGGAAAAATAAATAAAATCACTATCTAAAATAAATAACTAATGCCAACCAAAACTGCTTAACATGAATTCCCTCATAAGTTCATAAATAAATTAAGAGATTTGCAATTTCGTTTAAATTAAGAAGTTGTTTTAAATATGTGAGTCAATGAAAACTGAAAATCAATTTATCGTCGTAAAATACATAGAAATGCATGGCGGTGGTGTGGTTCACTAAACCCATAACTTAATTGCAAAAATATGCAAAGTGTGAATAAAATAAATTCCACAATAACAATGAATATTGCGCTATTGATGATTCATTAAAATGCAATTCAGGTGCATTTTAGGTGCAAAGTGTATGCATTACAAATAAGTAAATACTTTTCCACGTTTCCCTTCATCATCAGCAACTGTGGGTTAGCACACTTACCCCCCGCGATTCGAATGTCGATTTCGCTATATCTACATAGTAATGTACCCATATCTGAAACAGTTTGACAAGACCAACAGACTATTGCAATTTGAATTTGCTATTTGTGGGTGAACTGTGGCCACCAGCCAGTGTGATGTGCATGCGAAATGCAAAAACACGAACAGCGGACGAATGTGGATGATATGTGTGTCTCTAAATGAAAAATGCTAAAATATAAATAATTTGATTTTACAATTCATATGTATACTAAGGAGCCTCAAGTCCCATACAAACAAAAATATTGTTACCACCTCTTTCTAAAAATTAAGAGTGCTTTATATTATGAAGTTCCCCAAAATATTTTAGTAGATAAACTGTGGTGAGATGGATCGTTTCAAAAATGTCTAAAAATAAATAAAAATTTACAATTAATATAAATGCAACTATGGCAATTGAAACAATCTTGAGCAGATTTAGTTACATTTTATTCTTTGTTGACATAAGCAAAGCTTTTGGCACACTTGACCATAACATTTTTTTTGGATAAATAAGGTGCGTTTCATATTTATAACCCACTCTCATTCAAAGACTCTTTTCCGCATAGAAGAAATTAAATTAAAGTGTGATTTTCCAACATTTCCCAGGAACTGATGATGGCTGCCTTTAATTCGCCTACACCGTTATGTTGGCGGTTGTTAGCGTAAACCTGTCGAACCATTATCCCCCATACGGTTAAGGTCGAGCATTATCTTGCTGGAAGCTAAAGTTTTTGTCACCGTGGGTATGCAGAAATGGTAGCAAGCTGCTCTGCAACACAGCAACGTAATCTTTGCTATAAATTTTCGAAGACGTAAACTGAATTTCCAGCGTCTTTTGCTCTGTAAATGCTCCCCAGACCATCGTCAATAAAAGTTATTGCCATCTGACCTATCAAGATTTCACTTCTTTTCGTCAGAAAATATGACCTATAAGTGGAAAACTGAGTTTTAAGTAAGGAAAATTCACAGAGCTTATCCGACTTACTGAAGACCAATCAGTAGTTTCTTCTGCACATGCTTGCTTGAAAAATATTCGGACTTAGCTTAAGTACACTCCAAACTGTTTTTTTGACACGATTACGCTGGAATCCCTTGCCAATTGTGCGCAACTAACAGTAGAGTTGCTTGTCTTGAGCAAAATTACTCACTCATTTCTTTCATCCAACTTTCTTTTTCGACCTGATCGCTGTTTTTTGCCATATTCTTCAGGATTTCTGAGAAAATTTGAAACAACACGGAATCTTCTTCCGATTTTCTCAAAAATTTTTTAACCGATGTGCCATCGGACGCCCATGCCAAAATTTTGCCTTTTTCGAGCTCCGATAAGGTTGTACGTCGAGGTATTTTTCAATATAACAAAACTCTTTTACACTCCTTTATTAAAACTCTTAAGTTAAATGCAAAACTTTTTTATTTTTAAAATAATCAAGGGTATATTATAATTATGAAACGATTCATGCGCTATCAATGATAAACCAATAGCACTTATTTGATAAGGCGATAACGGATCTTTAAAGTTCCTCGAAAAAAGGGTTGCATTTGAAAAGTAGTAACTGCTTAGTACTTCCATAAACTTTTTACTTGCATGTAAATAAAATTAGTGATTTTATTATTATGGTCGTTTTGATTTCAGGGGGTGGGTTATAAATATGAAACGCACCTTATAATATATAATTTCAGTTTCAATGTCACAATAAAAACAGGCGTCCTGTAAAACTCCGTGCCAAGACCTAGGCTTTTTTTTAAAATATATGTGCCTTGGTCTACGAAAAGGGAAACTAGAAATAATAATAATAGAAATATGCGGTTTGTTTCATAAAAAATCATAGTCATAATCAGATTTTTGATCAAAAAATGCCCGAAGTTTTAAGCAAATAGGCAATGTCGATTATTTGATCGATAATAGGTCTGTTCACGTATATTTTTGGAAATGTCTGGTAAACTGAGAGTGTACAAAAAATACTCTCTGTGATAGACGAAAATGCACAAAAGTATGGGAACGCAAAAATGCAAAACAAAACGTCAAAGTGTAACGACAGTTAAATTCCAAAAACAAAGTGTCTGCGATATTTAATAAAAAAAAAATTTTAAATCTTACAAGGAAATAAATAAATAATGAAAAAATTAAACATAAATTATTTGCCTGACTACTTCTGAAGATTTTTCATCGCCATTTGGATTATTCAGAATTAGCAGAAGCTCCTACATCATCAGAAGTTGAACAGACACTTGCGTCATTAATCTGTGGAAAAGTAGTTAAAAATTAACAAATATACAATTAATACAATTTCAAATGTCTTTTGAACATTTTCCATTTTAAATAACATTGCTCACCACTTAGCTCGGCGAACACCATGAAATTTTTGTTGCACCGAACACAAAGAGAGAGTCTTTACTCATTCTCACACCGAACACGATATGCTCGGTGTATTTTACACCAATATGCTCGGCGAACACCATGAAATTGTTGTTGCACCGTACACAAAGAGAGAATATTTACTCACTCTCACATCGAACACGATATGCTCGGTTTATTGCATACCGAGCACGCCTAGTATTCAGGGTGGCAATGAGCTATTTTACAAAATAATATTATTACATACAAAATATTACTAAACAGAGGAGTGCATTTCGATAAAAAGCAACTCAGCAATGAGCTGAATGTAACCACCTTGGCCGAGCACGGTCGAACACTGAGCACCAACAGTTGAAAATAATACCCTTAAAATTTGTGGAATATGTTTGGATTAAGTTTAAAACCACCGCGAATTATAAAAAAAAATAAATAATAAATAAAAAATTAAGAAAACTTAATAAAAATAAGTTGAATCAGAATTCCCAAATCGGCGCCGCTTCTCAATATAATTTTTCATTATACACAATCTTTGGGGATTGGGGAACTTTACAAAAAATAAAAAAATTCGATAATACCATTTGCTTTTTGAACTTGTGATGATAAAGATGTGTGATTGAAAATTTTTTATTTTTTAACCGGTTTGCTCTCGGACTTAATGGGTTAAGTGACAAAACCAAAATCATGTACTTCAACATCACTAACAATGATATACCTCTTTGTAATTCCGATTGTCATAATAAAATGGCCAAAAATGTTTTCAAATTGAATATGCTAAAACCTACAAATTCCTAGGTCTTTGGTTAGATTGGAAGATGGGTTGGAATAAGCACGCTAATGCACTTAAATTGGCTTAACAAGTCAGTTAAGTAGCTCCTAAATAATTGTCCAACTGCTGATCAGTTTTTACTAAACTCAATTATGTTCTGACTTGTTGGGGCGAAGCATGCAATAACAAGATTATGTAATGATTACACAAAAACACAAGTTTTAAAAGTGTTTTTTGATTCTAGTGGTTATTTAGTAGTAAACAGGACCCACTTATTCAGATTATAACTTACGTATTAATAATCTGACTATGCCATTAGAACCACTACATAGCTATCAACACTATCTGCCTTTTTATTTATCTATAGCTCCAAGAATATTTAACAGTTTGCTAGAAAATGTACGTTGCATACGAAATAAACCACCTTTCTTAAGTGAGGGGAAATCTTGTTTTCTTCAAATGTCACGTAATGAAATAGACATTATTCTTTAAATAATTAAATATTTTTACAAGTATTCTGAAATTCTTTCCATACTTCAAGTTTGTTTATTTACTCTTATAATTACTCTATAGCCTTAAATAATCAGTATTCGTCTCAAATTCATTTTTAAACTATAGAATGGAGATACGTATAGTTTGCTTATTATTGAATCGTTTTCTTTAGTATATCATATATATACTATGTATATATATATTTAATCTGCTCAACAACTCGAGATAATGAGTTTTCTATGTTTTTTAGTGATTTTTTTATGCGATTTCTATTGAATCGATCAAAATTAAAAGTAGTTATGAAATACCTATCTAAAGACTTATGGTCTTCGGATTTCGGACGGAATCTAAAGATTATATACGAAAATTACCTTAATTTTCAAGGAGATCGCATAATACCGGGTGCGTCAGGTATTTGAGGACACTCATAAATGTTTCTGCAACTTCGCGTCAACGCGTTTTTATCTTTTCAGACCATAAATGGAGGACAATAACTCAGGAAATGAAAATACAATTTTTGAAAGACGGCCGATCGTTTGTTCACAAAGTTCGTCGAGAGTTGGAAGTATCTGATGGCAATGTGGAAAGTTTTACCAAGCGCAAAGAACATGAGGCACGTTCAGACTGGGTTAGAATGTCACAGTTTGTTCAGCAAGTCCAGGGAACTATTGATTAAGACCCTTCAAAGTCTATAAGTGCCATAGTTTCTGAGTGCACAATCCGTCGTGATGCGCAGAGGTCAGTTTATGTCGGCACAAACTCTAGAGCAGCGATTTATCCGGGCACAACGCCTTTAAACAAGTTAAAACATCCTAAAATGCCTGATATGTTCTGGTTTTTTCGGGCGAAAAAAATTTGGACCAGGATCAAAAAATTAACCGATGAAATGATAGGTAGCTATGTTTGGATCCTTCAAAAGTTCCTTATTTTATACACACAAAGTTTCCGCCAACTGTCATGGTTTTGGGAGTGTTGAGCAATGAAGGACAGAGCCTGCCACCCCACTTATTTCTTCAAGGACTTCGGGTTAATGCTGTTGCCTACATTGAGGTTTTGGAAGCAATTGTAAAACCCTGGATCGACCGTGCGTGGTGGGAGGCCATACGTATTCCAACAGATCTGTGCTCCTTCATACAAAGCCATGACGACGCAAGAATCTGCTTCATTTCCTAAGAGCAGCTATTATCAGAATAATGACGGATATGGACAAGGATCATTTGATTCAGGCATGCCAAGGTTTCCAGCAGAGAATTAAAGCTGTTATTGCCGTTGAAGGCGTTTTTATCGAATAATTGTATAGCTTAACCTCACTTAATTTGGTGTAAAAATTTAATTAAAATAAAATAAGTTTTCTAAGAAATATACAAATTTTAGTTTTAAAGTCAATATGTCCTCAAATACCCAAGATTTTGAAAAGTTTTAATACAAAACCTTATTATCTTGAAGTCCTACAACTTTGGCATCTAAGCTTTGTTTTACATTTTTTCTGACATAGCAGTCTATATGTGTCTTCGGAGCAATTGAGCAGGGCAGGGTTCTCTCTTTTAAAAAATTATCAATTCATCGTTTTACTCTTTTATTATTGATTTTTTAATATTTTTTTATTTTCATGCCTGTAATATGAGGTGGTATTTTCATTATTTAGCAGAATTTACATTGCAAAGCCGGTGCGCTCTTTTATGTATAGCACAGATTATAAAATTCAAATCCCCAGTTGTGATGCGAAAAAATATGCATTTTTCAAGAATTTTTTTCAGGTAAACTAATAAAGTTTTTTGTAAAAACTATTATTGAACTTAACTTTAACAAATTTTTATTCAAAAATGTTTAAACATTATGAGTAATGAGCGATTCCGTCGACGCCTTTCTGGAAAACATGTTTTGCGGTGACCAATATCTTGCAAATCTAGATAATTTGAAATCCAAAAATAAAATCGATTTACTTTCATTATAAGATTATGTAATGATTAACCAAGGAATTAAAAAAATATGCATATTTAACAAAATGGCTAACTGTCAAAGTTAACAGTTAAGTTTTCACTAAAAACGCTGTTTTTTCAGCTGTAAAAAAAAGTTTTGCATAAAAAAAATTCTTCGATCAATCTCTAGATTATTATGTAATGAAAACGCATATAAATTTGGAAATAATCGGCTTAGAAGTTGTTGAATAATCGTCGTCACCGACTTCAATAACGACGTTTTAAGAAAAACGCGTTTAAAATTTCAACTTACTTTAATATCAAGAAAAAATTTTTTTTTTGGAAATAACAATGAGTCAAAAATTTTCTCCGGATCAACTTGTGGACATATTTTTTAAAACATATACTTTAAGAAAATGCAAGAAAAACGCCGATTTTTCAAAAGTTACAACTGGAGGTGCCCCCTTAAATACTTTCTAAAACGATTAATTTTAACTTTTTATGATTTTTCGAATACAAAAAAAAAAAAAAAATTAAAAAATTACTAAAAAGGCCACAATTAAAAAAAAATCAATTTGGTTGGAAAGCAATATTGATACTCGGTAACAACCCAAAAAAAAACACATGTACCTACAAAAAACCCATTCATATGGAACTATACGCAGTCTCACTTGGCAGCACTCTGTAACGATGTGAGAGAGCCTAAGAAAGAAACACAATGAGAGTGCATGGGAGAGAGTAAAAGCAAAATAAATGAGTAGTTTCGCTCTTCCTCTTTACTGCGACCGACCGCACCCGAAACTAAAGCAACATATTTTGGAAACATTTTGAGAGATACGCCTTCTATGTATTGAATATTCTTTGGTTAGACGCTTTCTAGTTTATGGCGTTGAGTGGATCACCTTACACCATTTTGAAGAACTTTCATATCATTTTTTTTTTTTTTTTAATTACAACACAACATTTTTTAAAATTTGTGAGAAGACTCAAAAGACTGATACCAAAGTTCTTATATCGAAAATTCATGCACGAAGTGAGGTTGTATAACCATCCACTCTGATATACGTGCATACATACAAACGTATGTATGAACGATATTAACGCATGCAATAAGCATTGACAATATTTTTGTGACATGTCTGCGCATTTACGAATAATGGTTACGGTTTTGGCATGTAAATGGAACTAAATGCGTATTTAGATAATTGGTTTTAGTGCAAATATACAATGGTAAAAAATATATTTTACATATATTTTTATATGGTGATTGGAAAAAGATTAAGACTCCACAAATATGGCGAGCTAAAGTAGAAATTTAATTTGAGAAGGAGCGAATAGTTGTATCGCTTTACATAATATGCATGAGTGCCATTGAGAGCAAAAGCAGATAATATTCCCAGAATATTATCCTTTTATCACTCATCGCCAAAAATGTGCATTGTTTAACCCTTCAGAGGGCGCGCTATGAAAAGTTACACGAGAGGGAGCGCCGCGGCAATTTTGTCACGAGGAGAATTTCATAGTATCGACTGCAGTTTTTCTTATTTATAAGAAGTGATTGCATAGTGAAATTGAATTATATTTTAACCATTTATTTTTAAATGTTTATTCGTCATCGTTTTAACTTAGAAAAAATTTCTCCAAGCTACACTTGAATTTTTTTGTTACACGAGAGGGCGCGCCGCGGCAAATTATCCGCAAAAGCAAAAGGTGACAATAGAAAGTAATATGGAGCTATAAAATTTTACAAAACGCTCAGCAAGTACATATGTATATAAATTATTATGTTTAGCGTTGGATCAAATTCTTGTTTAAAAAAAAAAAAATTGTTTAGAGAAAATTATTTCATTATTTTTGCTCGACGTTTTGCTGGTTTCTTTTCAGCATCTTCAAGGATTTTTTTCAGCTCACATTATCTGCTAGCAGTAACACTGTGATATTAATTTTTAAGTGCGTGTTTTATTTAAGCCGTGTAGATTTTTAAATTGTTTCAATAAAAAAATGTTTGACGATTTGTATTGATGTCCTATGTCCTATGAAAATTTAACACAAGCATCCTATGCAAAATTAGAAAAGTAAGTTTTTGGACAATAATTTAAAAGAATAGTTAATAACATTACCTGGACTGTTGACGGAAACCGTGGTTAGAGACGTGCCTCATCCGGGCAATTAAATGAGGGCAATCACAATGGACAATTAAGTCTCCGAGTGTAAGTGCGGGTTTATACATATATATACATACATGTATATATATATATGTATATATACATTCGCACACCTCTTCCAAACCTAACCTAACCTAATAACAATAACAAATTATTGCATTAAGATAATATTTGGAAATCTTCTCTTGATGAAAATGCGATTATAAAAACATTATCGAAACAACGAGCTTGTACATTCGTGGTTCTGGCAGAACATCGGCTACAACAACTCATAAGTACAATTTGCTTAAAAGTAATCACACGAATTGCTTCCGAACTCGCATGCGATAAATTTTTACTAACAAATTAAAACTCTAATTTGTTGTTTCTTTCATGCGATTAACTGCTGCTAGCTTGCTAGCTCTTACCAAGACGGTGCAAAAACTTAAGTTCAGTTGCGCGAAAACCGTTAAAACGTTGAGTTGTGTCGGTCTGGAAGCGATTTTGCTGTATAAAGAATTTTAAATAGTTTATAAATGCGCGTTTAGTTATTTTGCTAGTTATGCATGTGTAAAAAAATTGATTCATATTTACTATCTATATATATATATATGTATATCGGTTGTGTCGCATTGCAATTGAAATGATTGCTTTATAAGGTGTAATTGTATTATACTTTTGGTGCTGTTTTTGTATTGCGTGCATACAAAACAACACAAAAAATTAATACTGAAAAAAAAGAAAAACATAAATTAAGTCAAGTTTACAATAAACAAAAAGCAACCAAGTAAAAACGAAAATGATGTCTTCGGAAAACGATATTGAAATCAGTACCAGAACGGCAGACAATACTAATATGGAGGAGGGTAGTAGTAGTAAAATGGACATGGGTACGTTGCAGGTAGACAAAGCGGATTCAAGTGCAACAACGACAACTGGAACCACACAAATTACAACAGCAAATAGTGAAAATAATGGCAATGCACCATCCTCTCAAGCACAACAGCAGCCATTAGCAGCAACAAACGAAGGTACAAACAAAAACAACAACCAAAAAAAGATAAATGAAATTATTATTGCAGCAGCAGTAGCCACAGCAATAGCAACAGCAAACATTCAGCAACCGCTCACAATAGTAAAAGTTGTTTAGACTGCGTTCACATTCGCATTCACATTCGCGTTTCGAGAGTTTAGAGTTTTCACTTTATTTCACTTATGGTTTTTGAGATGTTGTGTTGTCGTCGCTCCCATACGCCGAGTTGCGTCGCGTCACATCGTTATGCAGCGAAAACATTTTCTATTTATTTTTAAAGCAATGAATAATGATTTCAATTTGTTTGTTCGTTGGACTTGCTCTCATAAAAACGCAAACATAAATGAAATTGCAATGCTTTGCTAAGCATTTTAATTAATATAAACTATTTTAATTAAATGCAAACAATGCAATATAATGCGATGCGTCGTTTAGCATGTCTATAAATACTTGAACAGGAATAATTTATTTGCTTCAGTTTCTTACAGTGTGATACCATAAACAATTTATTAATTTTTGTTGAGACAAATTTATTTTTTATTCCCAAACATTTCGCAAAGAAGAACCATTCCTGTTGTGCGAGTCAAGGCCATATTTAGAGGGTGCTTTTGGGTTCTGGCCTCTTCTCCGAAACGTGGAAGCTTTTTTCTAATTTTTGATATTAATTGCCAGTATACAAAATAAAAGCTATTGAACGATTTAAAAAAAATATTTTTTATTACTATCGTTTTCTTTCTAATAGTGCGGTCATTTCGTTGAAAAATAAAAATCATTTTTTGCCAAAATGCCGACTATTGAAACTTAAAAACGCAATTTTTGGAATTACAATTGGAATCAAATTGGGAGTTTTTGATAACTGTAGTCCTCCGATATTTATTTCATCCGTCAATTAAAGTTTCAAAAGCAATGAGTTTGTGTATAAATTATTGGATCAACTCCCAAATTTTAGGCTTTAATTTCATATCTAAGTCGTCGTTGTTCATTAAGCATAATCTTCTATTGTGTGGTAGGGCCCATCGAATGCATCCTCGTATTTGATTTATTGTATTTAAACGTCAGTTTCATAAAAATTTATTATAAATATTTGCTTTTTATATTCAATCCGACCAACACTTAAAGTGAAACGCGTGGTCGTGGTCGCCGTAAGTTGGACCGGTGTGCTTGTATGAAACAAACTCCATCGCCTTTACGTGCCATGTATGAATACGCGTGAACGTGAAATAATTGCCACGTGAGCATGGGTGAGCTTGATGTAATTTCGATAGAATTCCATTTTCATTAGGTTTCTATTTTACGCTACTTTGCGGTAAATTTAGAAACAAACAATTTTTCTGATTGCAGGATAATGCTTTTTGTATATAGTTTGTACATATGTAAGAGCGTTTCCTATTGCTGA
This sequence comes from Toxonevra muliebris, assembly GCA_963691655.1. Lineage (NCBI taxonomy): Eukaryota > Metazoa > Arthropoda > Insecta > Diptera > Pallopteridae > Toxonevra > Toxonevra muliebris. The sequence continues at coordinate 2,202,339 of OY829326.1, forward strand.
TTAGAGTATTAAAAATAACAGTGTTTCAAAAACATCGGCAGATACAGTCATAGTAAGAAGCGCTTTATAATTTACAGTTTCCCTTGAAAATTTCTAGCATTCTGATAAGTACTTGTACATATTTCTGCTTTTCAAGTTATATTTACATATTAACCAATTTTTCAAGGTTTTGGAATTGATTATTCATTGAATTCGATTCAGTTTGTCAAAATTTTTATCTTTCATATTATTTGGAAGCGAAACTTTGACATAATTAAAAGAAGAAAAAGGTAAGTATGAAAAGTACATATGTAGATATGTTTGCATGTGTTTTATATATTACACAGATATCTTTGAGTGAAATCAGAACCATGAATGTGCTTTTTCATCAGTTAGATATGAGTCAAATGTCACGATGTCTAAAATTGGCTTTTTTCGAAACCTGGAATCTTTTACCCTATTTTTAGCTTCCTAGTATGAACTTTACTTCTCACGAAAGTTTCGATTGGTGTCAAATAATATGGATTTTTCGAAGCACAATTTTTGCACATTCGTTCTTTTGGCAACCACCCGAAATTATGGTCGAACATCCCCATCGAATGTAGAAATGAAATGATTAGAAAAAGCACTTAACTTTGTTATGAATAAACATACAAAAATGTACAAATGATAGGAATCGATACATACTAAAACTGCCATACAAATATACCAACTAGGGATGTCGTTCGGGATCGACTTTTCGGAATTCAAATTTCAATCCCGGAATTGATAGTTTTATCGAATATAGAAAAAAACTGGAAAATTCTTGTAATTTTATTAAAGTGGCACTCTTTTGCAATCATAGTATGGAAACCAAAAAGCGTTATTTTCGGGAATTTTTTATTATAACAAAATAAAATAAAATCATTTCAATTTTTTTATATGTTATGATTGATATCTTTAACTGTACAAAAAAAATGTTTTAGTGTTTTTACTCCCAAAGTGGACACCTAAAAAAAAAGGTGTGTGGCTAGCCCGGGTGATTGCGACACTTGAAGTTATCTGGGACAAAAAAATTAAATAAAATATCATTCTGTAGACTTACCATTCTAGCAGGAAGTAGATTTAAACATTTTTATTAAAAAATAACAAAATGGTAAACTTGTAAAAAATTTTTTCAAAAATCGCCCTTTTTATGTTGAAAATCGGGATAAAAAATTAGAAATAATTAAAAATAAACAATTCTACTACCTGCCAGAGCCATTGGCGTAAAATTGGTGTAAAATAACGTATTAAAATTTCAGCCCAATCGGCTTTATAGAATTTCTTCAAACCCTTGGGCCGATCAAAAAACGTCGTTTCCAGATAAACATTCTTTAGGTTTTAACAAAACATGGAGTTTAACCAACAGGCACTCTCGAATATGTGCTATAACTTCGTTAATATTTTGGTATGAAATTTTTACAGTATACTTTCAATATTTTGTACTTTCGAAATACATAAAAAAAAAAATCGATGTTTTGAAACTCGAACACCAGACTACATCCTTAAATGGCAAACGTACAGGCACAGGCAGCTGTAGAAGTGGTTAGTCATTGCAGTGACCAGTTGGTATTCAAGGGTTAAAACAAATTGATAAAAAGCTCATTCAACAACGAATAATTGTAGGCATTCACCTTTCCCACTTCATAAAACAACGCCCATTAATTTGTTTTTGGGTTTTAAGATCGGGTTTATGCTTTTAACACCAATATGAACGAATTCCAATTTTTTTATGCCAATCAAAAATTTAGGAACTATGTTATACAGTTAATGTAAAGTGAAAAAACAAATATGAAAAATTTTAAATTTTTTTTTATAGTTTCGGTTGATTTAAAATGAAAAAAATATTTGGAATGTTCAATGGTCTACTGAAGAATTCACTACTTCACTTATTTTTGGAGAGAATTTCATGCCGAGTGCAAAAAAAAATTATTCTTTTGCAATGTTTTTTGAAAACCATAAAAATATAGGTTTTTCCATATTGTTCAGTTTACACTGTTGCAATCCAAAAGCATCTTAAATTTTTAAAATCAAAGGTTGTACAAAGCGCCTAAAATTCTTCTATTGTTAGAAGTTGATAGTTGGACATCATGTCGATTTAAATTTTTAGACATTTGAGTTAAAAATTCGTAGAAGAAAATAATATATCACAGAATACACTGTCACTCATTTGGTCGGCTTTTTAGAATCGTGTCATGAGCGAAGATTCTAAAAAATAGAGGGATTTCGGGATCCCGGGATTGCCACACTAATGAAACTGCGGAGTAAATACCACAATTTTTGTGGTAATATTAACTCTCTTCGTTAATGGTTTTTTGCTCCGTAGAAGTTATATTAGTTCACAGAAAATGTTGTATTAACTCCGCATATTCTTTTCGGTGCAACATATCAAAAGCAGATATTTGTCCCACGTACACATACTTTTAAAAAAAGCCGAGAGTATACTGCCGAATATCCTTAAACCTCGGTTCGGTGCTAAATACACAAATAAAAGTCTGCCCGAAAGCGGAGCTCGATTGTTTAATATTAACACGGCGTAGTTGATTGAAAATTTCCATAAAAAATGCATAGGAAAAATTCTCTTTTTGTTAAACAATTTAAATTTCTCACAATTTTTAAGTTAAAAACTTGAGTCTTTCAAATGTAGGTAAATATTTATTTTTAGATGTGGAATAAGAACTACTTTTCAAAAATGATTTTTCTCTAAAACTACACACACATTGTAGCAAAAAGAAAAAAGAAAAAAAAAAAAGAAAATGTTCTAGTTCTAAAATTTAATACATTGTGAGAGAGAGAGTTAAACTAGAAAGGCGAAATATTTTTTTTATGTTATTCTTATTATATAAATTGTAATGTTATTGTTATTTGTATTACAAATACTTTCGCACAATAAACGAAATTAAAAACAGAGCATCAGGGCCGCTCGCAAGAGTAATGGAGGGCAAGGGGTTTGGATTTAATAACATAATGAACAATTATATACAAATTTTTCAGATTTTTCGAAAATCGTTAACGGCTTGTTTATGTGCTTTGATTTAAAAATTCGTTGGAGTGGGAATAAATTTTGGACATACTGTGTATATATCTTATATTGTATATTCCTTATTCAAAGCCCCCCATGTGTTGTAAATTTAGTCATTGACAATTTTAGGCAGTTTCCATTTAAATGGAAGGGTGAGGGGTTGAACCTCCAAAACCCCCTTCCTGCGTACGTGCCTGTTTGTTTTTTCTCAATTCTAAACTGGACAAAATTAAGTTAGTGCAATGGTCTTTTGTGTGCAAAGTATCATGCTGAAATCAAGCTGAAGTTGAAGATTTCTCTAAAAAGGGGAATGTGTAGACTGAAATGTAGATCGAAATCAAACAGAAGTGGAGATGTGAATATTGACGCTTTATTTGTTGCATCACATATTAATTAATGTTGCCATGAACTTCTTTTTCCATTTATTTACTTATATGTTTTTCATTGATAGGCAAAATGGATAGCGATGCGGCGCTGACGAATTTCAAAGTTTTGTATGTTGTAACACAACTGTGCGGCTTGACTATGATTGTGCTCATGGGCAGCTGGATTGGTGCGCACTTGGGCGGTTTAGGAGGCACTGGCAATCCTCAAACCGAATTTAATTGGCATCCGCTTTTAATGACAATCGGCTTAATATATTTATATGGCAATTGTAAGTAAACGCTGATGTAGACAATGGTTGTGTGTGTGAGTGTGGGTCTTTATGATTAATTTCATATGAGATAAGGTGTGAATGTTCTTCAGCAATAAGGCGTGCACGTTTCTTGTTTTTTTTTTTAATATCAGTATGCGTGGTAATATTGCAAAATTTATAAAAATTCTTGGAATTAACAGTTAAAATTTGCAGCAATTCTCGTTTATCGCGGCTTTCGGAATACACGCAAAAAGACTTTGAAAATAGCACATGCGAGTATTCATATGGGTGCATTCATATTGACTGTGATTGCTTTGAAGACTGTCTTCGATTCACATAATTTGGCGAAACCGAGTCCCATTCCCAACATGTACTCGCTGCACTCCTGGCTTGGTCTATCGGCTGTGCTGATCTTTTGTATGCAATATGTTGCTGGTTTTATGGCATACTTGGTGCCCGGAGTGAAGGAAGCCTACAAGATTGCATTAATGCCATTGCATATATATTTTGGTTTGTTCGGTTTCGTTTTGGCGATTGCGAGCGCTCTGATGGGCCTCACTGAGAAGGCCATTTTCTCTGTGTAAGTTTTTCATAGTCATAAAGTCGCACTAATTGTTTTTGAAAAATGATTTTCGTTTTGCAGAAAAGGTTATTCTGATCTTCCCACTTCCGGTGTCATGGCTAATATGTGCGGTGTGTTGTATGTCATCTTTGGTGGTTTGGTTGTATATTTGATCACTGAACCTTCATACAAACGACAACCAATACCCGAAGACGTTGTACTATTAACCGGCGTAAATGAGTAAAATATGTATTTGAAAGATGCGAGCGTGTAAGAAGAAGACTACCTACTTATTTCAGCTGCAACAGCACAACAGTGAATAAATTAAGTTTATTTTAGTTTTTTTTTTGTTATTTTTATAAAAACTTGTTACTGATTTTGGTGCTTTTTTACCGTATTTTTCTGTGTATTAGAAAATATAGCACAAAACCTGTGGTGCTTCAATCGTTTTTTTTTTGTTTGTGTATATTATATTTAAAGGTTAAATAAATATTAAAAAAAGGATAAATAAAATATAATGAAAGTGTTTGCATAAGTCCGCTTCAAATAAAGGTTCAAAAATTAAATAAAAAGTAAAACATACAAATTAAAATTAAATAACAATATCCAAACAAACAAGATAGAAAATTTTCTATTTTAAAAATTTTGGAATAGCCGTGTATGTAAACATAATCACAATTAATAATCAATGTAGCAAAAATATTAAAAATATTTATATTCATGATTGTATTAAGAAACAAGCAAATTTTATTATTAACATATGTTCGTAAATATATAACTTAAATAATAAAATCAAATAATTTTGAACATATTTCTTACATTTCTGTATATCATATGTATGTACTCAGTACTCCATAAGTTTTGCGCATTTTAAGCAAGTGGAAAAATCAGCAGTTGTTTACCAAATCTTATAAAGGATTTATCAAATTCTCAATTTGGCTTCATTTTTAATAGACGAGACGAGAGGCAGAATGAAAGAAGTTAATTCACTAATTTCATGTGAAAATATTTTTTTCTTTTTTCTTTAGACAAAATGACAAAAAAAAGTGACAGCTGCCACAGATAGTACCGATTACAGTTTTACTGCAGCAGTTGGGAACTGATCTGACTTACTGGTTTAATTCAATTTAATTTAATTCGAAATCGTAATCTGCTAGTAGAAGATTTGTCACAATTCTTTTAAATGTCATTAGATTGTCAATATTTCTTACCTCTACTGGAAGTTTATTGAACAATGTTATTCCATAATTCCTCATTGAATTCGCGCTTCGTTGTGTTCTAAACCATGTTGTTCCTATATTCACGAACCGTCTAATATTATAGTTTTCAAGCCCAACTTCAAATATTTCTAGGTTGTTTCTTATCATATTGTTCTTAATTTTGTAAAAAGTTAAGATAGTTTCCAAAATCGAGTAATTTCTAATATTTAATATATTCTCATACAAAGACACTGTTGCGATTCTCAAAGGTAATGCTAGTATGTTTTTTATTACCTCATTTTGCAATCTCTGTAATTCTTTTAATTTATACTTAGGACATCGACTCCATATAGGAGTCCGATTTTTACAGTAAATGTTTCATCTTTGAACATTATTGATCTTAACATGTTATACTTGTGCAGATAAAAAGCTGTAGGCAGACTTACCACGGCGCACGATGCTTTCAACATGATTAGCGTGTAAAATTATAATAACTTATTAAACGCTATATAAATTAATTAATTAAAACTAGATTACCGTTATAGGTTAGGTTGGAGTGGCTGTCGAGAGACACACTTAGGCCTGAACGGCCCATTGTGATACCACACAGTTGGACCTACAGTTTAACGCCGATTCCGAACGGCGGTGTGGCAATTTTTTATCGGCTTGGTGGTTTTGCCATTACCAACCAATGTGTGTACTTGTACACTATCTTATAATTCTCATACACTTCATATTGATAGTGAATATAAGAAAGTAATGAAAATTAACCACCAGACGAAGACGGGAATCGAACCCGAACCTCCCAGATGAAAGTCTAGTGCACTATCCACTAGGCTATCGAGGTCGTCTAACCGTTACCGTTATAATAGTGAGTGAATTTGACAAATGCATATGGATAGATGATAAATATGAAGCAAAAGTTGTTTACGCCTGGACTTATTTGCACATTTTTCTGAACTTTTTTAATTTTGCTTCCAAAATCTTGATAAAAGCTTAAATTTTTTTATTCAAAAGAAATTTTCTTGATAGCTTTAACATCACTGATGTCGAAAATTACAATGTGTGCTCCTTTCAATGTACATGTGTACATGGATATATTTGTTTTAATCGATTTAACACTTTATGTATAATGCCTCTATGTAATTTACCTCTTTTAGGGTTGTGTTCTCAATGTCCGGTTAAGTACTAATCAGAACTAATTACCACAACTAACCATCAGTTAAAGTTCGGATTAGTGCCTAATCGGACATTGAGAAAACGGCCCTCAGTCTATTAGTTTGGCTGAATATCCTTGGAAAAATACAAAAACTCGATCAAATCCATTTCAATCATATTTATTTGAAATAATTTAACATATCTTAAATTGCAGTTTCTTAACAAATAAATATTTATATACATAGAAACATACATACCTATCTGGGTAGTTATTAATAATAATATATTAATACATACAATCTCTCTATTACTAACTATAACATATTTCTTTTGTTTTATTTGCATTTTTTCAATTATATTATTCATGAATTTTAGCAAAATTTAAATCATCATCGACATTTATAAAATAGGTGGGTATCTCCCCACGTCCTTTCACATATGTTAAACCACGATATGTACACTTTATGTTATAAGATTCTAGAATTGCTGAAGTTTCCTGTGTTACTTGAATGCTGCCAGGAACACCAGTGGAATCCATGCGTGATGCCATGTTGACTGCATTACCCCAAATATCATAGTGCGGTTTGTATGAACCGACAACACTAGCCATTATGGGGCCGCTGGAAATACCTAGAAATGAGAATATGAATTTTAAACTTAAGAGCGTTTGCAAATAAGTAAAAATAACAACTACCAATTCGTAGCATGCCACGATCTCGCCCATCGTCTTCACATTGTAAATTCTCTATGTTGAAGGAGTGCATTGTTCGCATTAGGTCCAATGCAAATTGCACCATTACATATACCACATCATTTTGATTGTAAGGACTGATTTTAGTTTTATTATTATTTTGATGACCCTCATATTCCGGTTGTTTGTTCTGCGAGGCTGCTTTAGATGTTGAGGGTTCCGAATCGGATCTGTCTATATTCTCTGTTGCTGTTGCTATCAGAAAAGTATCAACCAGTTAATTTTTTCATTCTTTCACTTCTGAAATGTATTTTAACTTACAACTGTTGTAATGACTACGTCGTCCATTCGGCATTAATGTCGAATTGCGATTTTGAGTATTAACATTTTCAGAACGTGTTGGATCCAAACCACATGCTGCCATATACGTCCAACCTGCTACTTTGATTTTTTCAACTTTCATAGGTCCCTTGTAGAGGCTCAACTAGAAGAAGCTCACATTTTATTGGGTTTATTGTTACATGGTTTGAATTTTCCATTGATCACTTACAATTTCATCAAAATCGCATATAATTTCATTTAGTACCCGCATTCCGACTTGTTCAGTATCGTAATTTCGTATTGTAGCAAACATTACAGCAACGTTATCGTATTCTTCGTAATAAAGCTCATTTTTCATACGTTTGGACATGTAAATATCAGCTGAAAATACAATATGTATATTGTAAATATATTAATTTTATTCTATGCTTCAAACTTACCAACATGTGATGGCAATATGTTATTTATCAGAATTGTAATAGTTTCATTGGTGAATCTAGCATCATCTTGTCTTTTATTAAGCTGACGCTTCCAGCTGCAATAGAGATAAATAAAATTAATCGATATCGGGTGAAATGCACAAATCAATAAAAATATTTTAGGTTTCCACTCACTTGTAATCCACTTTTGAGATGAACTCCGTCTTTCGATCCATCAAATGAAAAATAAATAATGTAATGATCATTAACAGCATGTGCGAAATCTCTGGATAGAGGCCCATGTTAGTGGTTAAACTTTTCTCATAAATGAAATCGAACTCGAACATCACAATTATAAAATATACACAAAATATAATAAGCGCCACAGCAAGTTTTAGTACAAATGGTATACGCGTAAAGAGAAATACCATGCAAAGTGTTAGCAAAAGACTTTCCGTAACAGCCTATAAAAATATAAGAATACTATACATTTATAATGTTTGCATGCAATTGTGAAGTTGGAGTCGATTGTAATAACGAACCCAAGGATTAAAGCATAAATCACCACGTGCACCACTTTCAAAGAGTTGAATTTCGATCTCTTCGTTCTCGACTTGAAAACGATCGCAATCTAGCTGAAAAATAGTGTGCGTTCATGAAATTTATTTCACTCTATTTATAATATTAAAAATGTTCTATTTCGCATACCAATTGCAGTAGAGCGCCGGTACAAAGCGTCTTTACCATAAACAGATAAATTATAATTCGCATCAGAATGCTTCCCTGTACACGATCCGATATGTTGTACATCATTAAACTGTATTTGTTATTGGGCCTGGGCACATCCGCATCGCTTATAAACATTATCCAGAATTTCTTGTACCAAGTCATAACAAGAAAGATCAACATTAGGACTATATCAAATAAAATAACATACCAAAAAGTAGATGTTTGTCTGTAATGAAATTTAAATTTAGAGCTCTATAGCAAAATTAAATAATTTTTGGTAGCTACATGTCATTGATGGATTGCATTCCGATTATCGCGAAGAACGTAACGAGGCCAAAGAATGTGCTATATTTTAACATGACATCAGGTTCCCTCATGTACATTAATTCCCAACGCCAATCTTTGAAGAACAGGAATATCGACGAAATGTTACTCCGGAAACTTTGCTCTTCCATTTCATCTTGGGTTAAACGATTCGATTGGCCGCCAAAAATCAATTTAGAAAATCTGTTATACATTTTAATTATTTTGAATTGTAATTAATTATGTGGAATTATGTACGAGCACGTATAAGATAAACCTACTGTATTTTTCCAGTTGGCATTTTATCAAATTCTCGACTCATCTCTAATTTAGCTTGATTGCGAATTTGATTGTATTGAACAATGGTATTCTGCATGAAATTTGTGCTTAAACCAACTTTAGTCTGTTAATTGAGTACAAAAGGGAGATGCATTATTTTTTATGTATAGTATTTTTGCAAATGTAAGAGTGTAGATGAACTTACATTACGTTCAATAATTCGTCGAACGCTAGATGAAGATGATTCTGACCTTAATTCTACCTGAAGACTAATCTGCGCGAAAAAATATTTAGTTAACAAGCAATCAATACCAATATGGGTAGTTTAATACTTTGCTGCTTGGCGGCTTTATAAGAAATGTACGTATGTGATATTTCCGTAAGACTTCATCTTCCCGAGCCCTCGGAGTGCCTTCTTCATACATAAATTCACCATCGAGTAATTTTAGTGTCTGTTCGCTAACATGTACACGACCAGCTACACCGGTTGCTTCAAGACGGTTTGCAATATCGACATCCTTCGACCATATATCAAATTGCCATTTACAAGCACCAATCACACCAGAGAGTATATTACCCGAATGCACTCCAATGCGCATATCAATGTCAAGTTTACGTTTCTTTCTGTTAATTTTTTTTAGTTTTGTAATGAAATAGTGCAATTAGAAGTACATAAATGAATGCACAATATACCTTACATCACGGATATCCTTGATCATTCGTAGACCCAAGAGAACACAGCATCTTGCGTGAAATTCATTTGGTATGGGCACACCTGAAACGCAATAGTAACAATCACCTAAGAACTTTATGCGTAATACGTCATGCTCCTGGAATTTGCAATATACTCTTATATTCAAATACATTTTAAATGTATATGTAGGTAAGTATTACGTACCTCTGAAGCTGTATCGAATTTTACGAAGAGGTCATGTATAGTTTCCACAAGTGTCTTCACATCCAGTTGCGTTGTTAGATATGTGTAGTTGACAACGTCAGCATAGAGTATGGTGACATCGTTGTGCGGTTCTATGAACAATTTCCTATATGTAGGCATATCAGATGAAAAGGAAGAATATGATAATAATAATAACAAGAAAGACTGTTTATATCTTTAACTTATTCTTCGTAAGCGTGGCCACGGCACTTAAGCACATGATATTATTATTTAAAAATTATGATTAATATTTCACCCTTTTTGTATCCTAAATCATTAAACTTACTCTGTGTCTGGTTGACGCCAAAGTTTTTCTATTTGTGGACTAGAACTGTAATAGATATAATAAAAATCTGAATACTACTGAACGTCAGTATTAAAAAAAATGAAGATGAGAAATAGGTAACCAAGCAACTTATATTTTTGCTTTAGCTGGAATTTCGTACATGAATTGAATATGAAATGAAAAATATGTGAGCAATTAAATTATTATTCCATTTCTAGTTTTCTCATTCAAAAATATATCTACAAATTAAGAAACGGATGTATCCGCTTTTCTGGTATGAAAACGACATATTTCTATACCTTCGAGACGTGAACGCACAACCAATGTACATAAATAAAAAAATAAAAACAAGAGAATAAAAACATAAGAGTCCGAAAATTGCACTGTAATTCTTTTTTAAGGCTCAATTATGCATAAGGAATGGAACGCAACGTAATGCAACGTAACGCAACGCAACGCAACGCGCAATTCAGAGAGCGCATTTCAACGATTCTGTGCTATTTGAATGTTGAAATGGGAAAAACTACTCTACTGTTATTGTTGTTGTGTTGTACACAACACGGAAACCGAAGCGTGTCGTTTTCGGACCGAATGGTTTGCTGGGTATACATATCGAATGTCTGCTGCAAGACTGTATATGCAGAAATAACAGTTATTTAATTCTTTATTTTGTGTACAAAATCATAACGGTATCTTGCGAATTCTCTTTGTGAGAAATTTTTCAATGCGAGTTTCTCGAAAATTTGTTTTTGACTTGTGACAATCTTTCAGCAAACACAGGGACATACGAGTTATAACCAATATTGGAAAAAATCACTAAATAATTATTAAATTGTAATTTTTTTAAATTATATAGGTTGGTTAGGTTGGAGTGGCTGTCGATAGACACACTTAGGCTTGAACGACCCATTGTGATACCACATAGTTAGACCTACAGTTTAACTCCGATTCCGAACGGCGGTGTGGCAATTTTTTTATCGGCTTGTTGGTTTTGCCATTACCAACCAATGTGTGTACTTGTACACTATCTTATAATTCTCATACACTTCATATTGATAGTGAATATAAGAAAGTAATGAAAATTAACCACCAGACGAAGACGGGAATCGAACCCGAACCTCCCAGATGAAAGTCTAGTTCACTATCCACTAGGCTATCGAGGTCGTCTAAAAATATATAAAAAAGAAAATATTTTTTTGGTCTTTCCTAACCATTATAAATACGAAAATTTATTTTGGTTATTCATAACCAGTATTAATAAGAATTTTTTTTTTTTTTGGTTATTCATAGCCAATGTAAGTGGTTATGCACAAATCATTCACAGAGTAATATTCAATATGTGAAATGCAAGCAAATCGCAAATTTTATTTATATGCACAACCAAAAAACAAAAAAAAATTTATAATGGTTATGAATGACCAAAAACAATATTGGTTTTTTTAATTGGTTATGAATAACCAAAACGAAATTTTCTTATTTTAATTGGTTATGAATAACAAAAGAAAAAAAAATTTTTATTTATAATGGCTATGGAAGGCCAAAAAATAAATTGGTGGGATTATAATGATATAGAAGTAATTTTTTTAAAAGCAATTATTTTTGCCACAACCAATTTAATCTAAACAAAAAATAACAATTATTTTGCATACACATACTTAAACGCAATATTTCATATTTATGGTCATGAGACCATTACTTCCATCACTGGTGAAGGCATCACTATCGGCAGCCTGTATCTAGTCAAAAATTTCTACTGTGGTGACCTTAGCACGTAATTTATCAAATGAATTAAACTTATTTCTATCTTCTCCCACTCATTGGTTATATTAATTTGATTTTGCTTATTAGTGATTTCTTTGCTGGACATCCGGTAATCAAATTCGATTCATTAAATTGCCACCTGGCGGCATCGAACTTATGGGTGGAGTCCACCCGGTGGACCATGACCACAAACTGAACACAATTCTCATTGTTTTATTCGTTGTACTTTTTTCTTATTTTGAATGGATCTAATAGTTTTATTACCCACTATATTGTTGCGATGTGAAAATATAAAGTATTACCTTGCATCCCCTATTCGCATTTTTCTTTGCTTATTTTTCATTTTCATGTGTTCAATGCGTCCCTTAACATCAGATTCAATTTTATTTGCTATCTGGGCAGGAATGATGCTCAGCAATAGGTTTTTCTAGAACAAAATAAGAAATATTTAAAATAAAGTGTGATATCGTCATATCGAAAGAAAACCTCTTGATCTCTCGCATATCGCAACAGCAAATTCTCTTCTACACATTGTCGGCGATCAAGGAACGTCGTGCGTATTGCAACTTCTCTCATCATACGGAAATATATGCCCAAAACATTAACACAAATAAAAAATATCCCCTCTGATATTACTTTACTTGCATCCAGTTCTTTGGTACCGTCGGTATGTTGTCGGTATGTAACAAAACTGTAAGTGACCATATACGATATGGTTACGGCCATGCCCAAAATGAAGGCATGTAAGTTGTTAGTTAGCGGCATGAATATATAAATTGAATAAAGTATAAAACTATAATAAGCTGGATGTATAATATCATGATTGAGCATTGCACGGTACACAGGGATTCCGATATCTTCAGAGAGAAAGAGAGAAAGCGGAAAATGAAAAAAAATTATGTTTACTTGAAAGTAGTTAAGATTTCTTTTGCGCGAACACATTGAAAGGTTGTCACTCTTTTAATGGAACAAAAGGTTTACTATTGAGAGCGTAATATGAGATAGCTCTGCGCATTATGTTAAATATCAACTCTTTTGAGACGAGCACAATGTCGTTATTTACCAGCTATTACCAGCACAGTCACAGCTAGCCAAGATGTTAAAAACATAATCCACGGAAATTGTTGTATGAGCTTCTCACGAAAATTGAATGATAATATTATCCAAATCAGCACTGCTGAACTTAAATAAACACAGACGTCAACGTAAAAATTGCTTCCTTCCTGAATGAAAGAAAAAACTGAAGTTAGAAGTTATGTTTGCACATTTTAAATAGCAAACTACAACGCCACAATCTTACCAAGGCGCTGACATTGAAAATTAATATCATTGAATGAACAAACATTACAATAGCCACAATATAGATGAACAGACAAAGGTGGCTCATGCGCAAGCGCTGCATATACGCTTCGTAAAATTGTTCTAGTTCTAAGTTCCGGCATTTTCGCTGTAAAAAATAAAATGTTTGAGTTTTTCAGCGTTTCAGACTTACGGAAAGTTTCCAAATTATACTGGGATTAGATTTAAGTATACGTAATATTTACCTTCAAGAAACCCAATTCCCATTTCTTTTCATTTAATGTATTCACGTTATCCTCCACGCTGGTTTCTTTAAGAATTTCTGTTGATGACTCCAAAAAAGCATTCATTTCTTTACCGTCTAGTCGTTTTCCTTTGGAATAGTTTTTTTATTTGTCAATTTTTAGAACATTTTTTATTTATTTGTTCTTTTCCGTATCAAGACATTTCTTTTTTTTCCAATATAATTTTCTGAAAATAAATTTATATAAATATTCTCGACATTTGAAAATCAATGTGTTTTGATTAATTTTAACAATTTTCTTTTAAGTTTTGAATTGATTGCTTATAATTTTAATGTTATCTCTGAAATAAGTGTTTAATGTGGACTTCGATAGTAAGTATATACATAGTATATGAACGAATGCAGACTATTCCTTATACATACGAGTATATGCTGTAGGTTCTGAAAAGTTTTTTCTTGTTTCTTTCATAAAATTATCGATTGTTTATTATAGATATGTACAAAATTATTTTGTAATAACATATTCAATCGTGTATCTATAATCGAAATCAAATTTCTTAAGTTTTATCACTGCCGACGCCGCGCCCGTATGTGGAAACTGACTGCGCCAATGTTATCACTCAATTTAAACATTTATTCTTTTTTCATTATTATTTATTATCGATAGGCACTAAAGGAAAAACAGCAAACACAAAACTAAAAAGTAAGTTCTTTTTTTTATTTTTAAAGACCAAGATTACGCACACGTATGACTGAATGAACTTAAGGCACCTGCCTTAGGGTACCTGCTTTTTCATAGTGGATACTTCACTATGCCTACAAATCACTACAATTTTGAATTAAAAAATTTATAATTAAGTGCAGAAAAAAGAAAAATTAACATTTTATCAACGGAATTGATGAGTTTTTGATAAAAATGTCATATTATTTATACATGATGTATATTAAATTAAAATATTTTTCACACTTTATTGATTGACTAATTTATCAATGTGAAAATGTCTTCATTAATTTTCATTTCGATTGTAATGAGCTATAAATTTTAATCCTCATCTATTTAATTTGACACAATACAAAACAATCTAAGTATTAAAAAAACATTTATTTCACTAATAAAATGTACCACTTTAATTACTCATTGAGCGTACTGATAACAATTTCACTCTGATACTTTATCCACACAAAAGATTGTTACTGTTGTTGGTTTTTTAAATACTAGAAATAAATGAATTACGAACATTTATTTTTTTAAATTGCTGCAATTATAACCTTCGCGACCAGAGTATTGCGTCGAACTGAGGCATGGTTTTGAGGTGGTACCACATACTAGAGAGTTCTTATCGGTTTCAGGTGGGAATTTCAATTGATTGATTACAAATATGATGTACATACACTGGCGGTCACAAAAACCGCACCACTTGCAATACTGTTGCAATTTCGGTAATATTTTCTAACTTTGCCCAAATTTCCCTTCCTTTGTAAAGGAGATTCCCTTGGACTAAGCTAAAGAGCTATTACAACGTGAATATAAATGTCGAAACCATACGCAGAAAGAAACAAAAGTTCGGTCTGTATGGGGGACGATCAGCCAAAAAGTCGTTGTTGACGAAATGGATGGAAACAAATCACCTGGCATGGACTAAAAACTACAGCAATTGAACTCTGGCAGACTCGAGAAAAGTTATATAATCGGGCAAATTAAACTCAATTTTTTATGCGCATTTAATCTTCGGTACTTGCGTTGCTTAGACATAGAGCAATAGAAGGTTAACTGTGTAGTGAAAATAGTCAAATTCCCACAAAGTCAGATAGTTTCGATGGGTCCCTTATACTATATTGAAGGGACTGTGAACGCCCAAAAATATGGCTAAAATTTTATGGAGCAATTGCTGTAAGCCAATTGTGGTACGCTTTCGCTCATTAATGACGTTATTTTTCCGGACGACATCTGCGGCATATTATCACGCCAAATTGGCAAGATTTAGTTAGTAATTAATGCCTAATGTTTGATAACTTTAGAAATAGTAAAAAAGTTAGATTATTGATCCTTATTTGTTTGCAGATTCAAAATGTTTTCGATGATGTTAGAATTTACTGGCGGGAATGATCAGGTAGCACGCGCGGCTTAGGTCCGATAATATAATGAAACGGAAAGTTGCTCAAAACATGCCAAAGAATGAAAAATTTGTTGTTGGAGTTCTGAAAAAGTATAGTATTAAAAAAACGAATGATATCCTTAAAGTGCTTGTCGACTCTATGCCATTCAAGATAACGGCCATAAGAAAGACTAAGAGAGGGGCACCATCAAACTAAACAATTTTGCTTATGACTTTATTATGAAACAAATTAATCTTAGTTTACACCTTCAAAAAATAACAAATATTTTTATTTTTACATATTTTTAATTAATACCCTCAAAAAATAACAAATATTTTTATTTTTACATATTTTTAATTAAAAAGTAATAAAGTTTGTGTGTATGTATGATGTTTCTTTTGCAATTTTGTTCATTTTGTTCCCAAAAATAAAAAAAATGAAATTCACTAAAACAAAATCAGGTTTAAGTCCCATTTTAAACGATTTTCTTGAAATTTGTGGGTGGTGCGGTTTTTGTGACCGCCAGTGTATGTATAGGTAAAAGAATGTGTGTGTATTTCGGTTTATATTGTTTTCGTTTCAATTGTTGTACGCTTTAAAGGTTTTGTACACGAAATTCATTAAAATAATAAAAAATACTCGATTCTATTTAAATATGGACATGCGATATACCTATAAGATGTTTAGAAGTTAAGAAGTTACATACAAAACAAAAATTAATTCCATGCCTACTTAGAAAACTTAAGTCAAATCTTAAGATTTTAGGTCAAAAATTGATTAAGTTTTCTGGGCAATTAAGATTTCCGAACTTAAGAATTACGAGCGTGCACTGTAATGCAATAAGAACAGGGTTAGGACCACAGAAAGTATTTTCGGAGTAAATTGGAACAAAAAGCGGAGTAAAATCAAAATTTTCGGAGTAGATTTTTAATATATTTGTTGAAAAACAAAAAGCACTAAGAATTGCACTTATTTTTATTGTTTTTATATCTGAGTCGTCTAGTTTCAAGCCCAGATAAGTCACTTTTTGGGAAAAGTTGAGATTTTGTCACGAAGTAAAACGAAATTCTCATATGGTTTCATTTATTTTGTAATGTAAAACATTTAAAACTAATCTATTTTCTGTTAAATTCTTAAACACAAATTCTTTCAAAATATTTGTGTGGTCCTTTAAGGAATACCAAAATTGAGTCAGTTTTAACAGTTCTTTTGCAAGCAAAAATTTTATTTGTAGAAATTTGCAAATTTTCTCTCTCACTTTTTTACGCTTTTGCAAGTTTTTCAAGTACCTGAACACTTTACTAGTAGAAACTTGAAACAATTTGTAAAAATTTTTTGTATGTGAACAGACCTATAATTTTTTTTTATCCCAACTCTCGAAGTAGAATGAAAATAATGTGTTTTAAAGGCCTGGAATAAATATTGACACAGAAAACCAATTATCCAGAACTTACTTAATAAATGATGAAACGGAAAATGAGTTATTCTGTTAACATTTGATAATTTCCCCTGGAAATTGTAACAAATAAGCTCTGTAATAATCATTGTCAAAATTACCCAATAGGCAGGTGGGTATCTTGACTAACCGTTCTACTGTGGGAGTTCAATTAGTGCTTAAGTGTCGTGTTGGTACCCCTTTTCCATTAGGTCAATGGATATTGTTTGTATAGAGTCGGCCCGCGAGATTAACGAATTGGAGAGCTTCCCAACGTGAATTCTGGAAAACTCAGATATGCTGCTTGACAGTAAATTTTGTGTAAAGTCTGGTTTTGGTAAGAGCCGGACCTGCTACAATATACTGAACAAATAAAAAGATTACTCAACAATGAATAACATGCACAAGGCTTATAAAAAGTCTATTACAATACAAAGTGGATCATGCATATTTGAGGAGACTCTATTTTTTTACGAAATTGAATAACTCAAAAGATTAGTTTCATAATTATTATTGTGAATAATCCAAATCGTTTCATTCATCATTTTTGCGTTTACATATTATTTGTCATTTGATTCGATTTGCTCTAATAATTTTGGCTGAATTTTAATACACTCGAAAAATACTAAGCAATTCACTGTCTTCTTGCTCTTGTTTTCCTGAAATTTGGGAGTGGCTACAGCTATTCCAGTAGGGGGAAAAACGACGGCTTTAACATCTGTTGATTTTCACCCTACTAGCATATTCTCATCTTTGTCCAAAGTCTCATGGCTAAACAGATTTCTAGTCAGATTAGTGTGTGTAATCTTTCATCGCCACTTCAGTCTGGTTTCCGCTCTGATCGAAAAGTTCAATGTCACACGGTTCGATGTCAAAGCGTTTCTTTGACGCCACATCAGTGTTAATATTTCAATTTTTTTAAAAGGCCAAATTATGTAAAAATTATACCTTTTTGAGTCCGATTGTATATAAAAGAGGTATGGTATAATTTTCTACATAATTCAAATACGTTGAGCTCAATGGCATTTTCCGATTCGTTCTAACTCGACACATTTTATGTAAAAATTGTTTAATATATTTTCTGCGTTTTGACGTAACAACATATATATCTTCATGTGCATGATATAAAACTGTGTCTAAAACCGCGACAATTGTATCAAAAATGATCAATTCTCAATTTTAAAAATCCAATAATTGGAAGTTGAAATTTTGTAGTAGTTAAATACATGAGTACCTTTGCTGTTTTACGAATTATTTTATTTTGGTAGAAAATATAGCATATAAAATTATTTAAAATGTACATAAAAAATAAACAAATTTCACAAAATAAATTAGGTACTTCACATTACTTATTTTATAAAAGAACATAAACATATGTACATTAGATGGCTTATTTTGCTAAAGTATTTCAGATCTTCATTGTGACAGCAGAATATGAAAATAGGGTGCTAAAAACCAATTAAAATTTAGAAAAAAAAAAATTAATTTGTGAAAACTGGATGCGCTACTCCGAAAAGCGTGATTTAAAAGGATGTTTTACAATGGGTTTGGGATTTTGTATGGAAAAAGCATTTATCTTGTATATAATATATTTTCATATCCATTCCTATATAAAAAATGCCGCTAAAGCGTATGGCGTATCCAGTTTTTGGATACAACTAAACCGAAAGCCACCCCTAGCGTTTGGCACTTTTTTTACGAATTTTTTAATACACCCGTTATGATTTTCCAGATAGCGGTAATTTTTTTTAAATTAAAGTTCATAGGATTGTAGGTAATTTAATTTAGTCTATTTAAAACATTTTTCAAATCGAGTTATATTTGAACTAGTAAATTAACTTTTAGTGAATCCATGTCGAGTACAATCAAGTTCATCTTTGACAAATGTCGCCAAAAAATTGTAAAAAACAAGCAGACGTTGAAAAAATTACCTTAACTTAGTGAAACTTACCAATAAAGAAGTAACTACTAACTTTTAAAGTTTTCTCCATATTTAATCGCTTGCGTCAAAATTGTTGATTTATATTAATATGTAAAACAGGTGTCTCCCGTATAACACGTATGTTAGGTTCCAAAAAAGCATCGTGTTGTACGAATTCATGTTATACGGGACAAGGAAACAGTACAAAAAGCGGAGTTAGTTTCCAAGAATTTAGAAATCTGACGTATTATATACGAAATCGTATTATGCGGGACAAGCAAGTAGTACAAAAACAGGGTTATGTTCCAAGAGTTTAAAAAACAACTTTTTGGGATAAGTGCTCGTTCGAGCTGTCACATTCAGGGGCATTCATTTGCTTCATGTATATTTTAACTTTATGTACGGTTTGATATATTTTCTAATTTTTAATAAAAAAGTTAAAGTTTTTATTTTTGGTTGTGGAAAGTAAAAAAACAGAAAGTAAGTATATTGATTTTATTGGATCATTTAAAGAAAAAATTTGAATTTAACAAGCAAAAATGACAATGAAATTGGAACACAGAGTGAACTGGAATTTGATAAATTTAACAAATAAAAATTAGAGTTGTAGTTAAATAGCTTATTAACAAATTTAAAAAGCGATTTGGATTTCTAAATTATTTTCACTAATCGTGTTAAACGAGGAATTCAGCTATTCACAAATCGTGTTGGAAGGAAATCGTGCTATAGTGTCATCGTGTTATATGGGGATTTCCGCTATTAACACATCGTGTTGGAGTGAAATCGTGCTCTACGAGTGCCGTGTTGTACGTGGGAAACCTGTACATATAATACTGTAATTGACAGACGAAAATAAAGATTACAAATTTCCCCGATAAGCACTTTTTTCAACTCCTGCTTTGTTTTTTTTTTTCGTGCAATTTTTTGACGACATTTGTCAAAGTTGAACTTGATTGTACTCGACATGAGTTCACTAAAAGTTAATTTACTAGTTCAAATATAGCTCGATTTGTATTTTAAATGAACTAGATTGAATTACCTACAATCATACGTACTTTAATTTTAAAAAAATTACCGCTATCTGGAAAATCCTAACGGGTGAATTCAAAAATTCGTAAAAAAAAGTGTCAAATGGACACTTTAGGCGCTAGGGGTGGCTTTCGGTTTTGTTATATCAAAAAACTGGAAAAAACCATTCGCTTAAGCGGCCTATTTTACATAAGAATATATATCTGAAATGTACAAGATAAATGGTTTTTCCATACAAGATCCCAAACCTATCGTAAATTTAAATTTTTTTTTAATTTTAATTGGTTTTTAGTACCCTATTTTCATATTCTGCTGTCACAATGAAGATCTGAAACACTTTAGCAAAATGTATGGAGCAAATAAACCATCTAATGTACATATGTATTCAAAACTAAATCAGAAGCTCTTGTACTCGAAGTTTTCTTCCGGATTTTAAATGTGCATATGTAGTTTAAAAATTTTTTATTTTAAGATCCAAAAGAAAATTTCGAGTGCAAGAAATTCTGATTTAGTTTTTAAACAACAAAAAAAAAAAAAAAATTAATTGAGATCAAATATTTAAGTATATATAAGATCAAAAGTTAAATAAATGTAAATTGCATTCAATCAGAGCCTTTATAACAAAAATCACATAAATTCCATATTTTTTGTACTTTACAAGCACTACCTTATTAATCTAATTGTTCATCATCCTCCAAGTTTTTGTTGGGTAAATTAAAATCGCTCATTTGAGATACATAAAATGTAGTACAAAATGTATTTGCTTGAGAAAATTTTGACAGATAAACCGTACATCAAAAGAACACATGCATTTATTCGCTTCGTAGAGTTTGTGAAGGCGTACACAAACTATATAACGCTTCTTAGCGTATCCTGTACGCGAACACAAATCGTACACAAACGGATCACGCTATACATATACATACCGAAAATAAACAAAATACGTATGTATACACAAACTCAAATAACGCTAAACGTAGTGTACTTATAGCGTACTTCGTGTGCGCTCGCTATACATACACAAACTCAAAGAACACTAAATGTAGTGCACTTGTAGCGTATTTCGTTAGTGTTCCGTTTGTGTATACGAGGCGAGTTAGTGTATGTGTTCTTTTGATGTACGGTTCATGTAGCGTACGGATATCGAAAAATACAGTGCAGAACACTAACGTACCGTATGTTAGTGTTTTTTCGTACCCTGGTTGTAAGGTTTACCGCAGTAAGAACACATAAAGCGGGGGTTTTTTTTTTAAGTGTAAAACTTCCATATTATAACTAAAATGCTTCGGTAGGGCCGAAAGTACCCTGAAGATGAAAAAGAGCGAAAAAGGGTACGATCAATCCTAAAATCTTCTATATATTTATTAGTGTAACTACAATTTTATTCCAGAAGATCCAGAAGCGCTACACTATCATATTATATATCAATTTGAAGAGCTTGGTGAGTAGGTTAGCCAAAAATTATTAGATTTAAAATCGGTTAAGCCAATTCCAAAATATTAGAATCGGAAGTTTTTTAAAATTCGCTCATTGAACAAAGCATTGCATTCATCGTTGTAAAAATCATTGCTTAAGCGGGAGTAAATAATAAATAAGAGAGAGAGAGAGTGAGAGAGAAGACATGAGTAACGGTTTCTCTCAGAATTATCTAACGAATTATCTGCATACACAAATAACAAAACAAACATCAACGAGTAGTTTGGTTCTCTTTTGATATTTGTTTTTCATAAAGAGATTTCTTCTGCAAAAAAATAGCCCCAGTTACTGGGGACTTACCGACTAGTATCTTTCTATCACTTGAGAGAAGAGTGAGTAAGTAAATGTATCTGTTGTATCTCAAAATAATGAAATTGTGTTTTATTGTCGGTGTTGTGTGATTTACATTCCCCATATTCGCCGTTGTATAGATTACGAACAAATCTGTATTTTTTAGGGCTATTTCTGTTTTCGGTTTGTTTTCAGCTATTTTTGATTCGCTCCGGTATACACAATTTTGGAACATCTGGTTACTTAATGCATATTTAACTTTAGTACATATTAACGTAATAGATTACTCTTGTTATTTTGACGTTGCTGCGAACAGCTGACATCTTTTTTGGTTTGGCATTTGTTTTTACTAGCGTGAAGTTAGCAACGACGCTAAATATCAGCTGTCCAAAACACAGGGTGACTCAGATGACAAGAAAATAATAAATAAAATATTTCTTTCTGCACAAAAACTAATTAAAAACCCTTAAATTCAATAAATTATTAAATATTTATACGATTTTATGTATGTTTTCTCACGTGGACATTACCTTTTCCACTAAAAGGTTGAAAAAGCTATGATTAAGTAACGATTCATACAAGTTCTATCTGAAAATTAAAATGGATCCAGCTACAAGGACAAGCAACGAAATGAAATTTTTTTGATGTGGATAGTTGCACCCATATAGCATCTTCCTAGTGCTGTACCGCTAGATTTAATCCCAGCTTTATTTTAAAAGTTATGCACCAGCAACGATTCTGTCCACTACTGGAAGAACATTTAATTGGCTCTAGCAACAAGGAATATAACCGTGCTGGAATTTTTTTTAATGAGGATAGTTGTACCCTTATAGCATCTTCCTAGTGGAGTAATGCTAGATTTAATCCCAGCAACAATTGAAGAGTTATGCACCAGCAACGATTTTGTCCAGTACTGGAAGAACACTTAATTGGCTCTAGGTACAAGGAATATCACCGTGCTGGATTTTTTTTAATGAGGATAGTTGTACCCTTATAGCATCTTCCTAGTGGAGTAACGCTAGATTTAATCCCAGCTTTATTTCAAAAGTTATGCACCAGCAACGATTCTGTCCACTACTGGAAGAACATTTAATTGGCTCTAGCAACAAGGAATATAACCGTGCTGGAATTTTTTTTAATGAGGTTAGTTGTACCCTTATAGCATCTTCCTAGTGGAGTAACGCTAGATTTAATCCCAGCTTTATTTCAAAAGTTATGCACCAGCAACGATTCTTTCCACTACTGGAAGAACATTTAATTGGCTCTAGCAACAAGGAATATAACCGTGCTGGAATTTTTTTTAATGAGGATAGTTGTACCCTTATAGCATCTTCCTAGTGGAGTAATGCTAGATTTAATCCCAGCAACAATTGAAGAGTTATGCACCAGCAACGATTTTGTCCAGTACTGGAAGAAAATTCAACTGGCTCTAGCTACAAGGAATATCACCGTGCTGGAATTTTTTTTAATGAGGATAGTTGTACCCTTATAGCATCTTCCTAGTGGAGTAACGCTAGATTTAATCCTAGCTTTATTTCAAAAGTTATGCACCAGCAACGATTCTTTCCACTACTGGAAGAACATTTAATTGGCTCTAGCAACAAGGAATATAACCGTGCTGGAATTTTTTTTAATGAGGATAGTTGTACCCTTATAGCATCTTCTTAGTGAAGTAACGCTAGATTTAATCCCAGCAACAATTGAAGAGTTATGCACCAGCAACGATTTTGTCCAGTACTGGAAGAACATTTAATTGGCTCTAGCTACAAGGAATATCACCGTGTTGGATTTTTTTTAATGAGGATAGTTGTACCCTTATAGCAACTTCCTAGTGGAGTAACGCTAGATTTAATCCCAGCTTTATTTCAAAAGTTATGCACCAGCAACGAATCTGTCCAGTACTGGAAGAAAATTCAACTGGCTTTAGCTACAAGGAATATCACCGTGCTGGAATTTTTTTTAATGAGGATAGTTGTACCCTTATAGCAACTTCCTAGTGGAGTAACGCTAGATTTAATCCCAGCTTTATTTCAAAAGTTATGCACCAGCAACGATTCTGTCCAGTACTGGAAGAACATTTAATTGGCTCTAGCTACAAGGAATATCACCGTGCTGGATTTTTTTTAATGAGGATAGTTGTACCCTTATAGCAACTTCCTAGTGGAGTAACGCTAGATTTAATCCCAGCAACAATTCAAGAGTTATGCACCAGCAACGATTTTGTCCAGTACTGGAAGAACATTTAATTGGCTCTAGCTACAAGGAATATCACCGTGCTGGATTTTTTTTAATGAGGATAGTTGTACCCTTATAGCAACTTCCTAGTGGAGTAACGCTAGATTTAATTCCCAGGTTTGTGCGAGTACTTTTAAAATTTAAATTGCATACATTATTTTCATTTTTGTATTGTTCACGAATCACATCTTCCAATAACGACTTATTTGTGATGAACGTTCTAATGTTTTTAAGTTTTAAAGTGCAATCGAATATTTTGCATTTAAAGTTAATATTTCTGGGAGTTAAATTTTGCTCTACCATAACAACACTTCTGTTCGGCTTATCATTTTCTGTTGCATTTTTCCTATACCATAGAAACTCATGAGCCTTGAAAGTTTCTTCCTCAGTTCCTATTGTTTGGACGAATGTATTCGATTGCGTTTGCGTTGAATTTAGAGTAGTGTCTAAAAATTCAAATTATTATAAAATAATAATTTAATTTAATAAATAAAATATTAATTTTGTAAATAAAAATTACAATATCTTTTACAGGGAGCAATATTATTTTATACGAAGTCTCTCATGGAGATAAGTAGGTTAGGTTAGGTTGGAGTGGCAGCCTTCTGCTTGAAAGCACACTTAAGCACAAATTAGGCTCATTGTGATACCACAGTACGGCGCGACTCCCCCATTTACGGAGTGGAGAACCATGAGGATTCCATAATGAATCTGGCTATGTCCTTAATATTTACGGATGATAGCTCGGACAGACTAGTGAAGAAAGGTGAACCCAGGAGTTTTAGTCTCCTCCTGGCCAGGGATGGGCATTCGCACATGAAATGAAGGACTGTTTCTTCCTCCTCCTCAGAGCCGCAGCCCCGACAGAAGTCATTGAATGGCAGTCCAAGTCTTGCAGCATGTCTCCCCATTATGCAGTGTCCCGTGAGCACCGAAGTCGTTATGCTGATGGAGCTTCTGCTTAGGTTGAGTAGCTGTCTAGTACGTTTATTGTCCATAGTGGTCCATGTTAGCCTGGTAATACCACAGGTATGCTCCGCTACCCAGGATCTTTTTGCTTCCTCAAGGTAGTTTTGCTTAATGGCTAATTTAATAGACGTAAGAGGGACACCAATGGTGCAGGTAGGTGATATATCTGTAAGTTGCGAGCCCTGTTTTGCTAACTCGTCGGCATTGCAGTTACCTGAAATATCCATATGTCCAGGCACCCAATATAGGTGGACCTGAGAGTGACTCGACAAAATGTTGAGTGAAGATCGGCAGTCGAGAACAAGCTTTGATGTAGTGAAAACACCGGCAAGGGACTTGATTGCTGCTTGGCTGTCCGTGTAGATGCGGATACTCGTATCGAATGAATCGTTGCGAATAAGCCACTTGGACGCTTGATAGATAGCCATTACTTCCGCCTGAAAGACGCTGCAATGGTCAGGAAGTCGGAAAGAGAGTCTGAGATCTAGCTTACTAGAGAAGATGCCACAGCCGACTCTTTCCTCCGATTTGGATCCATCTGTATAGATGTCAATTAAATTGTCAGTGACCACCTCGTCATTAACCCATTCCTCTCTACTGGGGATATGGGTGAAGAACGTGTGGTTTAAATTAGGGGTAGAGCAAATGTAGTCTACGTTAGTTGGTACGGACGTATCGTGGATTAAAATCTTGGCATGGCCCAGGTTTGACCGGGTCCAGCGAGTTAGGGCACTGAGTCTGACAGCAGAGCACTTAGCTTGTTGCTTGACCAGAAGTGAGGTTGGCAACCAATGAAGGATTGCGAAGAGAGCTTTCGTGGAGGTAGTACGGAGGGCCCCAGTAATCAATATGGCTGCCGTTCTTCTAACCTTATCCAGTGGTTTAAGGTTGACCGCCTTTGAAGTAGCTGGCCACCAGAAGACGGATCCATAAAGAAGATTAGGCTCGACCACTGCTGAATAGAGCCAGGAAGTGACTCGAGGTTGAAGACCCCATCTTGTTCCTAAAGCCCTCTTACAGCAGTAGAGAGCGCAAGAGGCTTTCCGTACTCTCTCTGCTATGTTAGCTTTCCATTGAAGTTTAGGATCAAGAACAAGTCCTAAATATTTGACGCGCTTACTAAGACAAAGCGAGATACCATTAATTTTGGGTAGGGCAAAAGTTGGTATTTTATACTTTCTAGTGAAAAGCATAACCTCTGTTTTGGCAGGATTAACATTAAGACCGAATTCACGGCACCAGTGAGACAGAATGCTAAGTGAGTGATTTAGCCGTTCTGAAAGAGTAGCAACGTATTTGCCGGATACTGCAATAGCAATGTCATCTGCATAAGCTATTATTTTGCAGCCGGTTTGATCTAATCTGTTTAGCAGTGTGTTCACCGCCAGATTCCAAATAAGAGGCGATAATACACCTCCTTGTGGTGTGCCCCTATTGACAACCTTTTTGACTTTATCATTTCCGATAGAGGAGCTGATGATACGTGTTTTAAGTAGTTGTCCTATAAATTTAACCAGATTAACATCAAGATTAAGATTTATTAAGGCATTAACGACAGCGTCGGGGCAGACATTGTTGAATGCCCCCTCGATATCGAGAAACACTGCAAGTGTGTACTCCTTGTTGGAAAGTGATTTCTCAACTTCCTCAATGAGTACATGTAGCGCTGTTTCCACAGACTTCCCTTTAGTATAGGCATGCTGTGATTTGGATAAAAGAGTGGGATTGATAGAGTTCCTGATATGAAAATCAAGAACCCTTTCTAATATTTTTAAGAGAAAGGAGGACAGACTGATCGGTCTGAAGTCCTTTGGGTTGATATGGGACGCCTTCCCTGCTTTGGGTATGAAGACTACACGAGCCTCTCTCCAGCTTTTGGGAATGTACGAAAATTTTAGGCAAGCATTATAAATTTGCAATAGCCATGATGTTACGTGTTCAGCCCCTTGCTGAATATCCGCGGGAATGATGCCATCTGGCCCTGGAGATTTGTAGGGGCTGAAGGATTTGATGGCCCACTTTAGAAGAGTGTCGGTCAATTGAAAAGGGGAGGTGTTACTTAAAAGATGATCGGTCACAGGAGGACTATGATCAACGAAGGTTTTACTCCCTGGAAAATGAGTATACAGGAGGACCTCTAAGGTCTCGATCCCAGAATCAGTCCAGTGACCATCGGATTTCTGGATACAGTCGAGAGCCCTAGGGGTCGTATTCAAGAGTTTTCGAAGTCGGCTAGTCTCGGAGAAGCTTTCTATGCTACCACAGAAGTTCCTCCAAGACGCCCTTTTAGCTTTCCTTATAGCGTACTTAAGTTCCCTTTGTTTAGATTTAAAGAGAAACCAGTCATTGAAAGCCTTGGCTCTATTAAAGAGTCTTCTGCATACTTTTCGTAGCTCTGCAATCTCCGGGGTCCACCATAAAGGTTTAGTCTTACCTCTAGGTTTGGAGGAATTGCATGCCGATTTAGCAGCAGTGTTAAAAAGAGCTGTAATGGAGTTTACCTCTCGATCAATATCGCAATGGTTATTTATAGTGGCTGGAGCAGGCTGTATGCCAGACTCGATAATGGCATGGAACTTTGTCCAGTCAGTATGCTTCCTATTGATGAGGCTAGTAGCACCTGCAGAGTCTGTAGGATCTAGTTTATCAATGGTGAAGTTAATGTAATTATGATCAGAAAAGGAGCACTCTTGCGAGACACTCCAGTCTTTCAGTAGATGTGACGAGTTTTCACTTACTAGAGTGATATCGAGAACCTCCCTTCTATTTGAAGTAATGAAGGTTGGCTCGTTCCCCCTATTAGCAATAACTAAGTCATGAGTAAGGATAAAATCAAAGAGGGACTCACCTCGTTCATTTGTGTCCGTGCTGCCCCACATCTCGTGATGGGCATTAGCGTCGGCACCGATGATAACCGGGGTCCGTTTACGGTTAGCCTCTGCAACCAGAAGCTTCAATGTATCGTGCGGCGGTGATGTACCGTGGTCATGTGCCATGTAGCTGGAGACGATCCAGGTGGCCATGGCGTTGATCACAATAACCATGGCCACGTTGTCTTTATCGCTGAACCTGGAGAGTAAAAGAGCGTTAATGCTATTTTTGATAAGGATACAGGATCTGGGTTTACCTTGACCCTCCACATACACTGTGCGGTATCCATTAATATTGAGTCCGCAAACCCGGTCATTGACGACCCATGGTTCTTGGACTAGTATGAGCTCCTCTCCTTTTTGAGTCAGGCGGAGGAGCAGGGCTGCCGAGGCAGTAATGGAGTGGTGAAGATTAATTTGAATAACCTTCACCATTTTTTGGGATGGCAATCATGGTGACGTCGGGGTTCTCCTCATCAGACAAAGGAGGGGCCTCGACGTTCTCAGCGGCAAGCTCCATTTTACCGAAAAAGTCGCCAACTAGTTCGGAGGAGGACAGGGTACTCCCTTCATCAGAGAGATCAGTGTCTGTCTGGGACTGGGACAAGGTCGCCAGGAAGTCCACGGCTTCTGCCGAAGGCTCTGTGACGGTTTCTTGCCCAGTACCCAACTTGTCACATCTGTAAACCCTGAGGGAGATCGAGTCGAACCCGTAGTTGATCTCCCCCTTAGTGGTGTTAAGCGGTGAGAGCGACTCCTCATTAAGGATGATGAGTGCCTCACGGAAGTTGCCCTTGGGTTCGCTGACCTTGGCTACTCTCCAATCATGGGTGGGTAGCTCAAGGTTGCTTAACTTTATGAGCTCGAGGATTTCATCCGGCGAGGAGGGCTCAGCCGGAATCCATGCCTTGGAACGTGGTCGGTTGGGGATCTGGTCTTTAGATACAGCAGAAAGCTTTGCACCTGGCCATACCTCTCCCAACTTAGCAATGGCCAGCTTGTAAAGGTCCGCAGAGCGTTGATCTGCACAAGCTACCAACTTAATGTGGCCTTGATACCAACCGGCATCTCGGCATTTGGGCGACGGGCCTGGATTCGCCGTAACAACATCTTTGTAGACATTGCGAAGCGCCGCCTGTACCAACCTCCAGTTGTCTGGGGATATGGTACCGTCGCTGTTACTGGAGTCAACAATGGCCCAGATAAGACCATCTTTCGCAACCTCATTAAAAGGCCGATTAAGTTTCGGCTTTGGGGTTGCCAGTCTTGGCCTTTTGGTGTCCTGACGGACAGGTTGGACAGCCTTATCAGTCGACCTTTGTCGTTTCTGACTAGCTGTATGAGGAGGTATTAGTGGAGGAGGAGGAGGGCGAGCACCAGCATTCTGCTGGGCCCATTGAAGAGCTGCCTTATCCCTTTCGGAGAGCGAAGAGGGATCAAGGGGCTCCAGCCTATTCAGGATCCTGAAGGCTGACCTTCTGGTCCTGTACGCCCGTGTTGACGCAGTAATGTGCGCGCGAGCACCAGAGGTGGAAGCGGTGCTGGGGCCTGTACTGGTGGAGGCTAAGGCCGGCTTAGTTGCCGAATCCCTGGCTACACCAGACCGGCGAACGGGCGGTGGAACAACCCTAGCACCTGGCACAGTTGCCGAAGTGGTAGGGTTGTTCGAAGATAGCGACCGAACGCTAGATGTGCTGGCGCTTTTGCTGGTGAAGGAAGAGGCCAGCTTAGTTGCTGAGGCCTTACCGGTACCAGACAAGCGAGCCTGAAGAGGAGCACCACCCGCACCCGGCACAGTTGCCTGGGTACCGAGCGTGCTCGAAGAAGGTGTGGGTCCAGATGACGACGAGGGTGGTATGCTGGCCAAAACTCTCGTCGACACTGTAGGTCTGGTGCAAGAAGCACCAGAAGATGAGCCACCAGAAGTTGAGGGTGGTGAACGTTTGGCAGGCGATTGCCTAACCAATCTATTGGGCTTCCCATGCGGGTTGGCCTTGGGTTTTTGGGGTTTTTTATTGGACGTATTCATGATTGTTGGGTCCCCACTCATGGCCGCTATCTCCGTGGAGATAAGTAAAAGATTATGTTTATATAAAATTACGCCAATATAATATTTGGAAAAAGGGGAATCTCACACTTCTAAAATTATCGCCATCAGCGAAGGAAAATATTTCTTAAATATTCTCATTCTCCCGAATTATTAATAAATTAAAAACAAAGTCTATATATGTAATTTGTTTATAAACGTTTCGACCAAATTTATCTATTAAAATTGAATTTTCTTTTGGCACAGCTAAAATTTAATTCCATTTAATAAAAAGTTTCCGTTGACATAGGACTCAAATCTATTTCATTTTAATTACTACTCATTTGACTTTTTATTAATTTTTTAAGGGAAAAGAGCACTTTAATTTCAACTTAAACAACTTTTGAATTTATTTTATAAATTGAAATTAACCACTGTTCTAACTTTTCTTTTCAGTTTAAAACCAATCTAATTATTGACGAAAAAGAACAAAGATAAAGATAAATGATTCACTCAAACTGATTACTAATACTACATTTCTAGTATGCAGCTCTACTATTATTCAGATAGAAAATTTATAAATAAAATCATGGACGACATAGATTTTGTCCGTGCTTTTTAATATAGCCAAGTTTTGATCTATTTTGTGGGTATCCTGGTAATCAGATGCAATTGGATTGTTCATTACTACAACGTCTATAATGCTCATACTATTGCTTGCTACAATTAGTTCTTGTGATTCGCATGCAATTGGACTGGTCAGTACGTCATTGTCTATAATGAGTTTCGATTCATTGTACATACTATTGCTTGCTACAATTAATTCTTGCGGCTCTGAAATTAAAAACGTTTTTAAAAATTATGATAACGTTAAAATTTTTTCCCGTCATTTGGTTTTAGAATTGAATAAATGTTGATACCTGTTATAACTCTTTTTTCTGCTATGCCACTTTCTAAATAGCAATATTCACTAGCATGTCGTAGCATTAGTAATGCTTCTATAGCTGTCCCCTCATCGCTGTGGTCAATCTGTAAAACGTTTTTATATTTCGGCATATTAATAATAAAAAAAAAAAATACTTACCCTTGTGCTTTCAAAAATTTGATTATTTACTGCTCCAAAACTATCGTCTTTCAAAAAATCTTCTATATCAAAACTCAATTCAAGTTTGTTGGAGTTATTAACTTTTTCTAATAATAATTTTTTTAGATTGAACTTGTTTTTATTAACGTAAGTAAAAAGGGTTTGCGGCTTTATTTTCTCATGCAGCTCTTTTGAAATGATTGCCCAAATGAAATTGTTTCTGGGCACGATGGCATCATTATTATCTTCTTTTTTTAAGACAATTTGGTCCTTAAATTTTAAAATCGCCTCAATTATATGATTGGGCTGTACTTCCGATGGACGTCCATTCGACATTTTGTAGAAAATTTTGCGTTTTCACTTTTTTATATTAAAAATTGTAATAAATTTTGTAAAAGTGTGCAACTTTTATGGTTAAAAAAAAAACACTTTATATTTTTATTTTATATTTCGAATTTTACACGCCGTAATAAATAATTTGCGCACTGAGATCGATGAAGCTCACAATAAAACGCGTTGCAAAAATTAAAAAACCGTTACTTTTTTATTAGCGTGGGCACTTGAAAATGTAGTAAGCGCTCGAATTTAAAATACGGTTAATTGCTTATTTCCCCTTTCACACTCAAAAAGCGCTTTTAACAAACATAACAAAAAACAACAGTACTTTACAGAGTTATAAAATAATGCAATTTATTGAAAGAGTAAACTACAAATCAATCACATTATTGAATAATATATTTGGCTCCAGGATACAAATACGGTTAGAAGTCTTTCTTGGAGTCACTGATCGGATAATTAAGTAACGTAAGTAAGTCTCTTTTGGAGTCAAGGGAATGTAATATTTTTTTGAAGTCATGAGAATGCAAACCATATGGTACATGAAGTCACTTGGAGTCAACTGAAATTTGAAGCCACTTAAATACTTCATGAAGCCAATTGGAATTTAAAGTCAGTTTTAATAAATTTATGTGCTGTATGATCGCATTTCCAACTACTTATACATATACATTTCCAACTACTTATATATATACCGTTTTACTTATTAAATTTTTTATATGTTAATAAAAATGAGTTAATAAGTGAAAATATAAAATCTGACTTCAAATTTCAATTGACTTTAAGTTTATTCAAGTGATTTCAAGGGAGTTATGATTTTAAAGTAATTAAATTTGAATTCCCCTGACTTCAATCTGTGACTCGAATAAAAACTGTTAACAGCGTTTTGTATCCAAATATGATATTCAGCAAGTGTCACGAAATTGTATTTACAAAATAAATTTAATACATTCTTTTATAACTCTGATTCTTTTGGAGTCAAAATGTTTGCTGGGTTTCTTTTTGTTCGCACTTTTCTTGTTGCAAGCACTTTTTGAGTGTGAAAGGGGTAATAAGCAAATAACTGTACTTCAAATTCGAACGCTTAATTCTTTTTTTTGTGGCAGTTTACACGGGCACAAGCATAAACGCCTGTCTGAAAGAAAGCGGTAGAGAAAATAGGTAGTTAGAAAAAAACAGGCGAGTTTATATCTCTTATATCTCTTTCTTAATACCTATTTTTTCTCCCTTTCTCTTACAGACAGGCGTTCATGCTTTCCCCGTTTTCGAGCAGTCAATTTGTTTTGTGAAATCATTTTTTTACGACGTACATTATTGAAAATTTAAGTTGAATCAATTAAAACTAAATTTTAAACTATAAAAGTATTAAGACAAGTTAAACTGAAAAATTTATTACAAAATGTCGGCATCGTGCCCTGAAGTAATTTTATTTGGACAACTATTTTAAGCAAACGAGAAAATACAAATGTCGGAAAAAATTTGTGGTGCAGCCTCATCGCAGCTAATCTTCAGGATATGCCAAAATTGAATGAATGTCTACTTAAAAAACATAAACAATATATCTGAAATATTGCTTAATTTTTAATATATATTTATTATATATATATATATATATATATATTAATATTAATCGAAAACATATATCAACGAGCAATAATATGTGCGAGAATTATAATGTAACATTGAAACATGAATTAAAAATAATTAAATTATTTTAATTTTTCTTTTCACGAAGCCACTTTCCTGTTCTGGTATGCATATCCTCAGCTCTGCTACTTTAGATGACTACACTAAAAACAATACGCGTTTTGATTATGGCTAAGATAAACCTATTAATAATACAAAACAAATATATAATTTTTTAAAAGTTACATGGACGCGCATTAAAAAAAAAAATTGTTTCTTTTTGCAGGTATGGACGCATTTGACTAGACTTTTGGCTACTTGTTATTTCGTCGCGTGTATAAGAAATATTGAAAGTCCGTGCATTGTTATTTTATTTTCTTTTTATTATATAATTTTAAGTCAGGTTTTATTATATTCATTACTAAATACATATACATATGTGTTTAAAAAATTAATATATTTAATAAATTCAATTAACTTAAATTTTAAGTCTGAAAGCCAGTGACACATGATTCTTAAGATATTAATTAAAAAATGTTTTCTAAATAAAGTTTTTCTTAAATTGTTTTACAGGAAAAACACCACACATTGAAGAGGGGACTATTTTAACATTGATTTAGATTGAAATCACTTCCAGTGACTTCTCTGACGAAATAATAGACAAACTTAAATAAGCACCTTCGGCTTAAATGCAACACAATATGCTCTAAAATATTGCACTCTTTTGACGTGTGTGGCTTCATTTAGTTTAATTGTTGCCGACTTTTACAACTTGTCGCAAAAACAACTTGTCCTAAAAATTTGTGTTTGTATCTTATGTTAGATAAATCATTGGTTAATAAGTCTATAAATATTGTTATAATTTATATTATAATTTTTACAAGTTTTTTGAACTTTTGATGTAATGGGCGATATAAGCCTAATAAGGGAGCGAATACCAAAAAATCAGTAATCGACCATTTTCCATACCCCAGTGGTGGTGGAGAAAATGCTAAATATTATGAAATTAATATTAGATTTTATATAAGTTATTTATTGTTTACATTAATTATAATTACCTATAAATTTCACCTTTCTTATTTAAGGTCCAGAGCTCTAATGCAATGCATGCAATGAAAGATGGCATCCAGCAAACCAAACGATATTAAAATGGTTTTAATCGTTTTAAAAATAAGCTATTTTGTTGGAAGAAGAAATAAGCTAAATTGTTAAATAAAAAAAATTGGATTGAAAATTTCATTAATAAAGAGTTCGTTTCGTTTATGGTTTTGTATCATAGTCAAATAAAATCTGTACTTCGAAAATAGCTTTAATAACAATGTTAATATCTTCTTTGCCGATTTTACCTATTTGCTAAAAATATTTGATTGTGACACTTTCATTGAAAATATATATTGTATAATGGTTAAGAAAAATAACTTGCAAAAAGAAAGTGTGAAGTTTATTTTACTTCCTAAAATAAAAGACTTTTTTAAAATTGAAACATGTGAAAATATATTCTTATAATATTATAATAAACACAATTATTTTATATAAATTCGTTTTCGGTAATATTAGAATGGAATTTTTTATGTAACTTTTAAAAATATGGCTTAGTTCTTTAATGCAAAACATCAGTGTGTTTTACTACTAAATCGTTAAGAAATGGATGTGCAATGAGCTGAAGTGCATATTTACATCAATAAATGCAATAAATTTACTTCAGAATCATTTAACAGTAAAACACACTGATGTTTTGCATTAAAGCTTTTAAAACTCAGCCTCAATTTCAACACGCTTTTAAAAAAAATTCAAACAAAAAAAAAAAAAAAAAACGCACATTTGCTGCTGAATAAAGTAAAAACTACAAACAGATTTATTAACCATTTTCGACATATGACTATAGTAGTAACAGGAAATCAATTAACTTTTCGGCAGTATATTGAAACTGTCTTTTCAACGGAAAAGACAGCTAGAAAAAATCAGCTAGAGCCCGTTAAATGTTCTTCCAGTGCAGAACAACTGCTGGAGCATAACTCCTTAAACTGACTTGGGATTAATTCTAGTGCTGCACTACTAGGAAGAAGCTAGAAGGGGCCAAATATCCACATTAAAAGAAATCCAACACTTTTTTTAGCTAGAGCCAATTGAATGTTCTTCCAGTACTGGATAGAATCGTTGCTGGTGCATAACTTTTGAAATAAAGCTGGGATTAAATCTAGCGTTACACCACTAGGAAGATGCTATAAGGGTACAACTATCCTCATTAAAAAAAGTTCCAGCACGGTTATATTCCTTTTAGCTAGAGCCAATTAAATGTTCTTCCAGTACTGGACAGAATCGTTGCTGGTGCATAACTTTTGAAATAAAGCTGGGATTAAATCTAGCGTTACACCAATAGGAAGATGCTATGAGGGTAAACTATCCTCATTAAAAAAAATTCCAGCACGGTGATATTCCTTGTAGCTAGAGCCAATTAAATGTTCTTACAGTAGTGGAAAGAATCGTTGCTGGTGCATAACTTTTGAAATAAAGCTGGGATTAAATCATTAGGAAGGTACTATAAGGGTACAACTATCCTCATTAAAAAAATTCCTGAATGGTGATATTTCTTGTAGCTAGAGCCAGTTGAATGTTTTTCCAGTACTGGACGGAATCGTTGCTGGTGCATAACTTTTGAAATAAAGCTAGGATTAAATCTAGCGTTACACCACTAGGAAGATGCTATAAGGGTACAACTATCCTCATTAAAAAAAGTTCCAGCACGGTGATATTCCTTGTTGCTAGAGCCAATTACTTTTGAAATAAAGCTGGGATTAAATCATTAGGAAGGTACTATAAGGGTACAACTATCCTCATTAAAAAAATTCCTGAATGGTGATATTTCTTGTAGCTAGAGCCAGTTGAATGTTTTTCCAGTACTGGACGGAATCGTTGCTGGTGCATAACTTTTGAAATAAAGCTGGGATTAAATCTAGCGTTACACCACTAGGAAGATGCTATAAGGGTACAACTATCCTCATTAAAAAAAGTTCCAGCACGGTTATATTCCTTTTAGCTAGAGCCAATTAAATGTTCTTCCAGTACTGGACAGAATCGTTGCTGGTGCATAACTTTTGAAATAAAGCTGGGATTAAATCTAGCGTTACACCAATAGGAAGATGCTATGAGGGTAAACTATCCTCATTAAAAAAAATTCCAGCACGGTGATATTCCTTGTAGCTAGAGCCAATTAAATGTTCTTACAGTACTGGTCAAAATCGTTGCTGGTGCATAACTCTTCAATTGTTGCTGGGATTAAATCTAGCATTACTCCACTAGGAAGTTGCTATAAGGGTACAACTATCCTCATTAAAAAAAATCCAGCACGGTGATATTCCTTGTAGCTAGATCCAATTAAATGTTCTTCCAGTACTGGACAAAATCGTTGCTGGTGCATAACTCTTGAATTGTTGCTGGGATTAAATCTAGCGTTACTCCACTAGGAAGTTGCTATAAGGGTACAACTATCCTCATTAAAAAAAATCCAGCACGGTGATATTCCTTGTAGCTAGAGCCAATTAAATGTTCTTCCAGTACTGGACAGAATCGTTGCTGGTGCATAACTTTTGAAATAAAGCTGGGATTAAATCTAGCGTTACTCCACTAGGAAGTTGCTATAAGGGTACAACTATCCTCATTAAAAAAAATTCCAGCACGGTGATATTCCTTGTAGCTAAAGCCAGTTGAATTTTCTTCCAGTACTGGACAGATTCGTTGCTGGTGCATAACTTTTGAAATAAAGCTGGGATTAAATCTAGCGTTACTCCACTAGGAAGTTGCTATAAGGGTACAACTATCCTCATTAAAAAAAATCCAGCACGGTGATATTCCTTGTAGCTAGAGCCAATTAAATGTTCTTCCAGTACTGGACAAAATCGTTGCTGGTGCATAACTCTTCAATTGTTGCTGGGATTAAATCTAGCGTTACTTCACTAAGAAGATGCTATAAGGGTACAACTATCCTCATTAAAAAAAATTCCAGCACGGTTATATTCCTTGTTGCTAGAGCCAATTAAATGTTCTTCCAGTAGTGGAAAGAATCGTTGCTGGTGCATAACTTTTGAAATAAAGCTGGGATTAAATCTAGCGTTACTCCACTAGGAAGATGCTATAAGGGTACAACTATCCTCATTAAAAAAAATTCCAGCACGGTGATATTCCTTGTAGCTAGAGCCAGTTGAATTTTCTTCCAGTACTGGACAAAATCGTTGCTGGTGCATAACTCTTCAATTGTTGCTGGGATTAAATCTAGCATTACTCCACTAGGAAGATGCTATAAGGGTACAACTATCCTCATTAAAAAAAATTCCAGCACGGTTATATTCCTTGTTGCTAGAGCCAATTAAATGTTCTTCCAGTAGTGGAAAGAATCGTTGCTGGTGCATAACTTTTGAAATAAAGCTGGGATTAAATCTAGCGTTACTCCACTAGGAAGATGCTATAAGGGTACAACTATCCTCATTAAAAAAAATTCCAGCACGGTGATATTCCTTGTAGCTAGAGCCAGTTGAATTTTCTTCCAGTACTGGACAAAATCGTTGCTGGTGCATAACTCTTCAATTGTTGCTGGGATTAAATCTAGCATTACTCCACTAGGAAGATGCTATAAGGGTACAACTATCCTCATTAAAAAAAATTCCAGCACGGTTATATTCCTTGTTGCTAGAGCCAATTAAATGTTCTTCCAGTACTGGACAGAATCGTTGCTGGTGCATAACTTTTGAAATAAAGCTGGGATTAAATCTAGCGTTACTCCACTAGGAAGTTGCTATAAGGGTACAACTATCCTCATTAAAAAAAATTCCAGCACGGTGATATTCCTTGTAGCTAAAGCCAGTTGAATTTTCTTCCAGTACTGGACAGATTCGTTGCTGGTGCATAACTTTTGAAATAAAGCTGGGATTAAATCTAGCGTTACTCCACTAGGAAGTTGCTATAAGGGTACAACTATCCTCATTAAAAAAAATCCAGCACGGTGATATTCCTTGTAGCTAGAGCCAATTAAATGTTCTTCCAGTACTGGACAAAATCGTTGCTGGTGCATAACTCTTCAATTGTTGCTGGGATTAAATCTAGCGTTACTTCACTAAGAAGATGCTATAAGGGTACAACTATCCTCATTAAAAAAAATTCCAGCACGGTTATATTCCTTGTTGCTAGAGCCAATTAAATGTTCTTCCAGTACTGGACAAAATCGTTGCTGGTGCATAACTCTTCAATTGTTGCTGGGATTAAATCTAGCGTTACTTCACTAAGAAGATGCTATAAGGGTACAACTATCCTCATTAAAAAAAATTCCAGCACGGTTATATTCCTTGTTGCTAGAGCCAATTAAATGTTCTTCCAGTAGTGGAAAGAATCGTTGCTGGTGCATAACTTTTGAAATAAAGCTGGGATTAAATCTAGCGTTACTCCACTAGGAAGATGCTATAAGGGTACAACTATCCTCATTAAAAAAAATTCCAGCACGGTGATATTCCTTGTAGCTAGAGCCAGTTGAATTTTCTTCCAGTACTGGACAAAATCGTTGCTGGTGCATAACTCTTCAATTGTTGCTGGGATTAAATCTAGCATTACTCCACTAGGAAGATGCTATAAGGGTACAACTATCCTCATTAAAAAAATTCCTGAATGGTGATATTTCTTGTAGCTAGAGCCAGTTGAATGTTTTTCCAGTACTGGACGGAATCGTTGCTGGTGCATAACTTTTGAAATAAAGCTGGGATTAAATCTAGCGTTACACCACTAGGAAGATGCTATAAGGGTACAACTATCCTCATTAAAAAAAGTTCCAGCACGGTTATATTCCTTTTAGCTAGAGCCAATTAAATGTTCTTCCAGTACTGGACAGAATCGTTGCTG
This sequence comes from Toxonevra muliebris, assembly GCA_963691655.1. Classification (NCBI taxonomy): domain Eukaryota; kingdom Metazoa; phylum Arthropoda; class Insecta; order Diptera; family Pallopteridae; genus Toxonevra; species Toxonevra muliebris. The sequence goes on from OY829326.1 coordinate 2,241,464, forward strand.
GTGCATAACTTTTGAAATAAAGCTGGGATTAAATCTAGCGTTACACCAATAGGAAGATGCTATGAGGGTAAACTATCCTCATTAAAAAAAATTCCAGCACGGTGATATTCCTTGTAGCTAGAGCCAATTAAATGTTCTTACAGTACTGGTCAAAATCGTTGCTGGTGCATAACTCTTCAATTGTTGCTGGGATTAAATCTAGCATTACTCCACTAGGAAGTTGCTATAAGGGTACAACTATCCTCATTAAAAAAAATCCAGCACGGTGATATTCCTTGTAGCTAGATCCAATTAAATGTTCTTCCAGTACTGGACAAAATCGTTGCTGGTGCATAACTCTTGAATTGTTGCTGGGATTAAATCTAGCGTTACTCCACTAGGAAGTTGCTATAAGGGTACAACTATCCTCATTAAAAAAAATCCAGCACGGTGATATTCCTTGTAGCTAGAGCCAATTAAATGTTCTTCCAGTACTGGACAGAATCGTTGCTGGTGCATAACTTTTGAAATAAAGCTGGGATTAAATCTAGCGTTACTCCACTAGGAAGTTGCTATAAGGGTACAACTATCCTCATTAAAAAAAATTCCAGCACGGTGATATTCCTTGTAGCTAAAGCCAGTTGAATTTTCTTCCAGTACTGGACAGATTCGTTGCTGGTGCATAACTTTTGAAATAAAGCTGGGATTAAATCTAGCGTTACTCCACTAGGAAGTTGCTATAAGGGTACAACTATCCTCATTAAAAAAAATCCAGCACGGTGATATTCCTTGTAGCTAGAGCCAATTAAATGTTCTTCCAGTACTGGACAAAATCGTTGCTGGTGCATAACTCTTCAATTGTTGCTGGGATTAAATCTAGCGTTACTTCACTAAGAAGATGCTATAAGGGTACAACTATCCTCATTAAAAAAAATTCCAGCACGGTTATATTCCTTGTTGCTAGAGCCAATTAAATGTTCTTCCAGTAGTGGAAAGAATCGTTGCTGGTGCATAACTTTTGAAATAAAGCTGGGATTAAATCTAGCGTTACTCCACTAGGAAGATGCTATAAGGGTACAACTATCCTCATTAAAAAAAGTTCCAGCACGGTTATATTCCTTGTTGCTAGAGCCAATTAAATGTTCTTCCAGTAGTGGACAGAATCGTTGCTGGTGCATAACTTTTGAAATAAAGCTGGGATTAAATCTAGCGTTACTCCACTAGGAAGATGCTATAAGGGTACAACTATCCTCATTAAAAAAAATCCAGCACGGTGATATTCCTTGTACCTAGAGCCAATTAAGTGTTCTTCCAGTACTGGACAAAATCGTTGCTGGTGCATAACTCTTCAATTGTTGCTGGGATTAAATCTAGCATTACTCCACTAGGAAGATGCTATAAGGGTACAACTATCCTCATTAAAAAAAATTCCAGCACGGTTATATTCCTTGTTGCTAGAGCCAATTAAATGTTCTTCCAGTAGTGGACAGAATCGTTGCTGGTGCATAACTTTTAAAATAAAGCTGGGATTAAATCTAGCGGTACAGCACTAGGAAGATGCTATATGGGTGCAACTATCCACATCAAAAAAATTTCATTTCGTTGCTTGTCCTTGTAGCTGGATCCATTTTAATTTTCAGATAGAACTTGTATGAATCGTTACTTAATCATAGCTTTTTCAACCTTTTAGTGGAAAAGGTAATGTCCACGTGAGAAAATATACATAAAATCGTATAAATATTTAATATTTTAGTGAATTTAAGGGTTTTTAATTAGTTTTTGTGCAGAAAGAAATATTTTATTTATTATTTTCTTGTCATCTGAGTCACCCTGTGTTTTGGACAGCTGATATTTAGCGTCGTTGCTAACTTCACGCTAGTTTTGTTTTTTACGTTCGTCGGCGAAATTTGTGAAAAATTTTGATTCTTTTTAAGTGGAGAAAAGGACTTCTTCATCGTTGGCAGTAATGTCGGCTTTTACGGAGACAGCGTTGCTGAAAAAACTCGCAGAACTAAATTCCAGTCAGCAGAGTATTCAAACACTATCACTGTGGCTAATACATCACCGCAAGCACCATGCAGCTATTGTGAAAACATGGTTGCGCGAACTGCAGAATGGTAAGCGTGGTGGCCTTGGTGACACTGTAGAAAAATCGATTGAAAATGAAATTAATTTTAAATATTATGGTTTTTCAGTGTCGGAGAGTAAGAAGCTCACCTTCATGTACTTGGCCAACGATGTAATACAGAATAGCAAAAAGAAGGGTCCCGAGTATGGCAAGGAGTTTGCGCTTGTGCTGCCAAAAGTGTTTTCGCATATTGGAGAAAAGTGCATGTCTGAAAAACTTTTTGGTAGTTTGGGGCGGATTTTAAAAATATGGGAAGATCGTGGGGTCTACGATTCTAAAGTCATTAGCGAGTATCGTGCGCGTTTGAATAAGGAACACAATGAAACTGATGGCAGTGGTGGGAGTGGCACAAGTGGCACTGGAGAAGCGGTTGCTGGCAAAGAAAAAGAAAAACATGATAAACACGAAAAACATGAGAAACATGATAAGCAGGAAAAACATGAAAAGCATGAAAAGCGTAAACACGATGAAAGCAAATCGAAATCAAAACGCGCACGTCACTCTCCCTCAAATAAAGAGGAAAAATCGGTAGGTGATCAGAACGGTGGTAATGATTCGGGTCATTTAAGTCCATACTTGCCACTTGGTGAACCCCCAGAACCTGAAGAGCTCATACGAGCATTGACAAATATTGAAAATTCTGCATCAAGTGATGCAGTAGTACGTGAACGTATCGCTAATTTGCCGCCAGAAATATCTGAGATAAGTTGTCTCAGCAAACTAGAGGATAAGGACTCAGCCAAGACATTGGCTAAACAGGTAAGTGAACTTAAGAATTATTTTAATTTCAGTTCCATTAGAGCATTTTAAATACGGTTTAATTTTACAGGTTAACGAAGCTGTTCAATTGCTTCTTGAGTACAATACGCGGCTTGCCAATGAAATGGAGGAACGCACGAAGTTAGCATCTATGTTGCGTGATTTTCAAGCTGAACAGAAGGAGTTGTTGGCGCAAGCTGAGAAACGATTAGATGTAATTTTCAAAATATTTCAAGTATTTTAAGATTTCTTTAAATTTGTCTACACTTGAGTTCTTACTTTCCAAAAGTTTTGATAGTGCAAGAAAAATTTTATGCGCAAGATTTTCGAATGGTTTTATAGTAATTTAAGGTCGCTGGTCACGACTGCGTACTCAGTTTATGTAATTACAACAACAAACGATTCCATTATTTACTTACGTAGTGTAAGTGGCTCGATTCTAATGCAAAAATTTCGGCTTTCGCATTATTCTGGGAAATATGTATCTCGTAGGTCATTCCAATGTTTTAGGTCCCCTCATAGTTTTTAATAAGGAACATTTTCTCCATTTTTCCGACTTCCGGTCCATATTGTAAGAGAACTAGAAAAACTGAGTACGCAGTCGTGATCAGCGACACTAAATTACTATACAGACCGTTGGAAAATCTCGCGCATGTCTTATGCGATGAAATTTAAGATGAAAATTTGTTGTACTGTGCAATAATAATCCATATGCTCATATTTATAATTTAATGTAAGCGAAAGAACATAGCAGTAATAACAAATAGTCTTGGTTCCAAAATAGTTCTGGCTCTTTTTTTTTTCATAAATCTTGTAATAAATGCAAACCGTAACGAAAAACTTAATTTTCTTTTATAATTTTAGGAATATAAAAAGAAACTTAGCAAAATGATTGCTGTACAAAAGGAAATACGGGATCATCTTTCTAACTTGCCTGATTTGACACAGCTGCCTGATGTCACCGGCGGACTTGCGCCTTTACCATCTGCTGGCGATCTATTCAATATCCATTAAGTTATTTAGGCAATGCTATTTGTATTTAAAACCCACATTGTTAGGTAAACTGAATTAAGGTTAAAATTAACACGTTCGATTTATATATTAATGTATCGAAATTTCTACAAAAAGTGTTAATATAATGGACATTTTAGTAATAAAAATTTTAAATTTCTTTCTCATGTTTTTAAAATATAAATGTATAATTTGTTGGGTAATTATTTCAATGCAAAACTTTATTACACTGTATTTATTTTTTGATTATGAGAGAAAATATGTTGCAATTGAACACTTTCTATACATTTTCTTTGCAATTACATTGTTTAATAATACACAATAAAAATAATTTAGTTCATAACGAGGTATGGTTGAGTTTTTTCTTTACTTGACTAGCCGCCTTCAGTGAATAACGTAATTAGCTTGTCCATTCCATTTCTCAATGAAACTTATTACATCTGCTACGCCGCTAGCAGGCGACATTTTTACAGCTACCGAAAATTTGCTCCACACATCACGATTTGCCTGTCGAGTTGATGATTTGAACGAGACTGGCTGACGACCACGTACAGGGTATGCGCTCAATACACAAGGCATGTCATTTTGGCTTAAACTGGACTCGTACAAGTCACGATCATCGGTAGGCAGCACCTTGGAATAAAAATTATGTTGAAAATCTTTCGGATATATTGTAACCTTGACAGAAGTTCAGTTACTATACTTCTAGTGTGGTAGTTTTTTCATAACAATTCCGCACTCACTTGATCTACTTGTTGATCCATGCTTACAGCCAATACCCATTCACGTACTTCTTCATGCAAGCCGGGATCATTTTTTAAATGAATATCTTCCGGCAATGGAACTGAACTGGGAAAATCAGTAGCAGCTAAATCCGAGTGGTCAACCAAATGCCCAGAACCTTCTTCGATTGCTTCACAAACATCTAAATAATGGTTGAGTATTACGAAAGCTTCTGCCTCACGACCAGCATTACGCAAATCAGTGCCACCTTCATAGAATCCCTTGTCGACAGGAATAATGTCCGTGTAACGCAGTAAAGCGATCGATATACGCACAGCGATTGGATGCAGCGATTGAACTTGACGACAAGCGGCTCTTGTAGCATAATAATGCGATATAAGTAAGAACTGCTCCATATTGATGGTTATTTCCGATTTGGAGTGATCTGATGATCTCAGGGACTGTAATTATTATTAAAAGTTATGTAATTTCTCTCATTTTTAGATTATTTTCTGGAACATGTTTAAGTTCTATTAAACAGCAAAAGCCGAAAGTGCTTCTGCTATTTCTAATATGGAAAATTAAAGCAACAGAGTTCGAAAACTTGCAAATGAGAGCAAAGATGAGAGGGTAATTGTCTTCTTCTCCTTCCTGCATAAAAAGCCTGCACTTTTCTTCGGGTAAAAACAATCACCTGTTTATTAACTGTTTTGCTTTTGTGAAAATAAATTGAAAATTGTGGAACTAATAAATGAAGATTTTTGGAAAAATTAATATTATTTCCAACGGAAAATGCTTAAAAGATATTTGAAAATGTACACCCATAGTAATAAATATACTTCCATTATAAAATATTTAGTAGAAATTCATTATTACAACAAATTACAGGTTTTGGTAATTGCTTTGTACATATCTTCTCTTGCGATGTATTAATGCAAAAAATTTCACTTCTTAATGCCCTTGTCTCGATTTGATTTGAATTTAAAATTAACAAGAAGGAAATAATTATACAGTGGACGCTCGGAATTCTTCAGTTCGGAAATCTTAATTGTTCAGAAAACTTAAGCAATTTTTGACCTAAAATCTTAAGATTTGACGGAAGTTTTCTGAGTAAGTTTGGAATTAATTATTCAAAAAACTCAAAAAAAAAACAATAATCTCTTGCGTTTCTGTCGGTATATTTATGGTATCACAAAAAATATTCTGAATTTTCAACGACTATGAAGCTTAGAAAAAAAAATTAATAAACGGCTATGTAGCAATGTAATAAGAAGGAACTTTTCTTGAAAAATAAGTTGATTTTAAAAACCGCCCAAAAATCTTAAGAATTCGAAATTCTTCAGTAGCTTAAGAACAAACTGTACTTCCAAACGATGCAATCTTGATATTTAAAAGCTTTACTTTAACAAAATTTTACGGAAAACGCATATTAGACATTGCACAACATTCCGCCACAAGTCATTTGAAAAATTTTACTTGTAAGTTGTCATTGCCAAGAAAAATGGGGCATGGTAATTCATTTTTTGCGGAGGAAATTCGAAAAATATTGCCTCATAAGAAGTGTGGAAAATTTAATGGCGAAATTGTATAACGTCTTAATATATCACATATAGGGGTGGTAAACGTGAAAAAAAGAAGTTAATATATGAGGCATTTCATGTGAAGCGGACAACCAAAAAAAAGTAAGGTTCTTAAATTCGTTGAAACTCGGCATATTTTAACCTGTAAAAAATATGAATGTGAACACACAACTGTTTTTCTATGAAGTTTATTTGCCAAGTTTTAAGGAATTGACGTAATTAAATATGGATTTTTCAAAAGTAATTTTTAGAATTAAGCAAAATATTGAACATGGTAATTTAAATAGAAAATTTACTGTTCTTTTCAATTATGGAATCAGACCGGAAGTTAAATTTTTTATGCACCAAACCGGAAGTAAAAGTTTAAAATCAGAATATTAATAACCATATATAGATACATAGGTGTCGCACTGAGCGTGGTAGATATGTACTTTAATTCATGTATCCCCTAAACTAGTGCAGATCCCATTTTGAAATTTTAAGGGTATTATTTAAATATTTTAAGTTAAATTTTGATAAAAAAATTTTTTTTTTAAGTGGTCGAAGTTATTAAAATTCTAGTTTTTAACTCTTCCGGTTTGTGCATAAAAAAATTTTAATTTCCGGTTAGATTCCATAATTGAAAAGAACAGTAATTACCATGTTCAATATTTTATTGTAAATTTATTTGATTCTAAAAATTACTTTTGAAAAATCTATATTTCAATTAATTCAATTCTTTAAAACCCTATATCACATTTTTTTGCGTTATCCGCTTCACATGAAATGGCTCATATGCCAAAATAAAACGGCTTGGACTTAAAAAACCGGAGATTGTCAAAACTACAGGCTTAAAAAAACTTATTATATCTGAAATTTAAAGTGATTTGGAAACACCTTCCAATAAGGGTTTGCTTCCGCTAAACACTCATAAAAAAAAGACATCTTTCAAATTTGCAACATTATTTGTAATGTAATGTAAAACCTTCACATTAGTTGTTCCCGACTGTTATAACTTTTTTTGGTACTATATATCTAAATCAGAAATTACTAAGGCGGTAGTCTAATGATATGTGTTCGATTTGTTTCTCAAGCAAAATATTAACATCTTTCGTCAGAAATAAAATCAACTCCCATGACCACCAACATCTTCTGCAAAAGGTCCTTTTCAATTATCGTGTTAAAATTAATAAACTAATATAATATTCAATAAAATGACAATGTTATCTACCAAGCAGGAGTCGCAACTGAATGTTTCAAGGAAAAAAAACATTTTAAATAATGAAGTAACCCGCTTTTAGCCTGGACTTGAACTCCATGAAAAGCTTTTGAAGTGTTTTTCTAACCAGACTTATTCAAGTGCATGCCATTTTTCTAGTTTTAATTTATTACGAGCAGAAATAAAAAATTTAGAAAGAAATACCATCAATCGAGTTAAGGAATCTTACAAACTGTACGCCAAAGAGAATGGAAAAAAATATCAGGAATTAGGGTGGTCACACGTTTTACTAAATTTGTGATAGCCCCTTTCCGAAACTTACTTTAGTACTTTAGTTATTCTTAAAATGGAAGTATAATCATTTCCTATGAAACTTTTTTACAGAGTGTTTTATATTATTTTCGTATTTATTGAATAAAACTTCATACTTGCTAATTATTATAAAATTAATTCTGAATAAATAAAAATCTTACAAATAAATCGCACTTTGTGACTGGAAGTATACAAATTTGTTAATTTTTTAACTTCGTTAGATTAATGACGCAAGTGCCTGTTCAAATTCTGATGCTGTAGGAGCTTTTTGGAAGGATAATACAAATGGTGATTGTGAAGCAGAAGATGTCGGTTAAACAATTTATGTTTACATTTTAAATTATTTATTTATTTTCTTGTAAGATTTAACAAATTTTATTTTATTAAGTATCACAGATATGTACGTTGTTTTTGAATTTAACTCTTGCTACAATTTTACGCTTGGTTGGTTTCGTGCAAGAAAATTGTGCATTGTGCAAAGTGTCACGCCAATTTGCGTTTTACATAATAAGGGGGTCAGTTTACCAGACTTTGCCCAAAAAGTACGGGAACAGACCTATTATGTAATTCAAATAATGAGAATTTCGTATCAAAAATTAAATTTGAAAAAATTTACCCATTTAAGCTATACGTTACCAAGAAAATACGATGTACTTAATGGGGTACAGGTTTTAAAAATGCGCAAAACAGAACTGAATTTTAATCTTAACCGTCCCTAAAAAAACTCATGTCATTTGGGGAAAAATCGGCAATTCAAGATTGAATTAGAAATATCATTAATAAATAAAAGAAACAGTAACGACTCAGGAATGCCACCTTACGGCACGCCAAATGCATCAGAGCACGGCTTAGAAAACAAATTTTCAACGTTGACAAAACAAACTCTAATGCTTATAGGTAAGGAATAATCCAACGAAAACCTAATTTTCATAAGTTAGGTATTAAAATATCATCATAAACTTTATCAAAAGCTTTCGAGGAATCCATGTTAATTGCGATTACATTCTTGAAAAGTAGAAATATAATAATCTGAGAAAATAGTAAGATTAGTGACCGTTGAACGATCCGGAACAAATCCATTTTGATAAGGGGAAACCCAATAGATAAATTATTCTTTACAATATATTCGAAGAGTTTACTCACAGTAGTGAATTCAGAAATTGGCCAATAATTTGAAACTCTATTCTCTTTACCAGACCCGAAAGTTGGTGTTACGAATGGTACCTTGATAAGTACGAGTATCAATAAAAATTGCAGTCTTCAATGATTTGCTGAAAATTAATTGAAGTTGTTTGCAAAAGTGTGACTGTAGTATTGCTGATAGACCATCAATATATCATTAACTACATCATCCTCGGTAAACAAAAGTACCTAAATAACCTTTACCTGTAGTAATTTGTAGAGGAAATCTCTGAGATTTTTCCATAATCCATCAACGGCTTGCTCTTCACGCATAGCAAAACTGTCCAAAGCAATTCTTGTATATATGTTGAAATTTGCTTCGATCGGAGGAGCTCCGTAGTTCAAATAAAGACTCAGAGCAGATATAGAATCTCCATCGCGTATCAGTTGAGCTGCATAGAGTGCCATATATTTTTGCAGAATAGCAGGACTTATTTGCTTAGCTTTCTCGAGGCAACGTTGCCATTGTCCTTGTTCGGCTAACATATCCAAAGCACTGACAATATCTGAAGAGTACAAGATACATCATCTGAAGTTAGTGCTATCTCAAATTACGTCAACAATCTCTCACCTATATCTGCCAATTGTTCTACATTGCCTTCGTTCTTAAGACGCGACTTTTGTTGGTGTTCCACATACGCTATTAATTCTGAATCGATTTCTTTAGCCAAGCGTCTAGCCTTTGACCATTGTTCGGCTTGTATGAAAACATCGACTGCGTTTTTGGGCATATCAGCAGCCAAATATAGTTGTGCTGCGGGACCAATTTGTTTTATTTGTAGCAATCGTGGGCCTAGTTGTGTTGCCACATCGATTGCATCTTTTCCTTCCAAAAACTGATTGCAAATTTCAGAGGCACGTAACATTGCACGCTCTACTGTAGCTGGATCTTCGGCATTTGACGAATCGATTTGCATAAGGCATTCCGCTGCTTTACGGAAATCTTCCCTCTTTGCGAATTCTGCTGCCTTTTGTAGATATCCTCGAGAATCATCACTGTGCCCGCCACTGCGTTGTTGTTCATGCGCCTGTAAGCGTTTCAAGTCATTCATTGCGGAAGGATAGTGTTCCTCGGATATACGAAGAGCATCATCGAACATGGACTCATTTTTGTAATGATCGATTATTAAATCAGGACGTTGTGCACGTATCAGCAATGCTTCGTACTCCGCATAGTTTCGGGTTTCCAAAGCAGAAGTCGCTTGTCCAATCAGAACCTCGTTAACAGCTTCGGGCAAATGAGTTTCTGCGACATTCAACGCCGCCTTCCAATCTCCTGCATGCGTGTACATTAATATAGCCTCTCTGGCCTTATTAGCTTTAATAAATTCTGCTTCGGCCTCTTCAAATTTACCCTCATCTTCAAGAGACATGGCAATTTTTAAGTGTACCTCGTCGGTAGATTTACCAGCAAGACGACAGAGGTCCATAGCGAAATCAAATTGCCCCGAATCGCATGCAAAACCTACTGCAGTGTCCAGCAAATTGAGTTTGGTTAACAAGCGTACCGCACTTTCAACTGGCATTGACTTAGCCCACATGTACGCTACTTGATTGCTAGCTCCATCTGTGCCCTTTTGCTTGGCCACACGATACCCATCTTCCCAACGTCCTGAAGAACAATACATGTGCACCGCTGACTTCCAGTCTCCGGAGGCAATGAAATGCACTTCGGCATTTTTAAATTTACCCTTCGATTCAAGTTGGCGACCAAGATGCAAATGTGTTGTATCCAAAAGATCTTTGTGATAGCGTTCAACTAATCGAATCATTGAATCATAAAGTTCGCGCCGTTTGTACATAGCAATAGCAAGATCAGGTTCATTAACTGCCAACAGAACTTTCTCAGCGTCACGGTATTTAGCTTGTTCTTCCAGACTTGCTGCCAGGTTTACAAATAGATCTCGCATTTCATCAGATTGTAGATACTTTTCGCCAATTGAATATGCACGTTCCCACTTGCCGTTACGATTCAGTAGCTCTATTGCTTCCTTAAAGAGATTAGCTCTCACCAGTAAGTCTTCGGCGCCATCAATGTCACCAGCAAATGCCAAGTGTTTCGATAAATCCAACGCATAACGTTGTATTTCCTCAGGTTCATCGAGAACTTTAGCGATCTGTACTGCTTTACGCCACTGCTTTGCACCAACTGCTGCTTCTAGGGCTTTTTGAGTGGCTCCTGCCTCAATGTAGTGATTTATTGAAGCATCAAGTTGCTTGCGTGCAACTAACCAATCACCCCATTCCTCTTCCAAATTAGTAACTTCGTCTGGAGAGACTTGACGCGCCAAGTCTAGTGCTCTAGCATATGAGCCACCTTTTCGATACAGTGCTAAAGCTGCTTCTGGTCGTGAAAGCTTGCATGCAATATCGCCTGCCATTTCGTATAGCTCTAAAAACGGACGGGGAGAAAAATATTGAGCTACTGACGGTTACTGTTGGCGGTACTTACCACAATTAACTAAACCTTCTGTAATTTTCATCATAAACTGTTCGTCATCCATTAAATGTGGCGTTTTTAAAGCCAATCTGGCTGCTCTGGCTGGTTTATTTGCTTTTAAAAACAAAGACATTGCCTTTTCAACTTCACCTTGATCTTCGAGAACCTGTCCAGCTTTCTCCTCTTGCCCGGTTGACAGTAGGAAGGCCATTTGATCCTCTTTTAGTTGCTGTAGACTACCATAACCTCGCCTTTCTGCTAAATTGACTGCTTCGTTCCACATACGTAGTTTTTTGTACATTTCTAAAGCTGCCTCAATATCCCCTTGCTCTAAATAAATACGTTCAGCTGTACGCAAATCTGAGCTTAATAAGGCGAGCTTTGCACGCACTTCTGGACATAATATACCAGGTGAGCCAGTAACTTTTTCGAACTTATCTGCCTCTTGAATCATTTCATTCAAGTAGAAAGCTTTCGAGACAGTACCCAATGCAGCATAGCAACGTTGTGCAACACGAAGATTACCTTCTTCTATTGCAATTACTGCTAAGTTATGCCACATTGCCTTGGCTGCGGGCTTATCGCTTAAAGTTTCAAGAAAATGTATTGCACGCCCGAAATCGCTATCATTTACCGCAGTGCCAAATTCAACGAGACCTTCGTCCAGCTGATAAGTGTGTTCCGTTGGACCTTCTTGTGAACGTACAGTAGTGCGACCCTATATTAATGAAAATATCTTAAGTATTTGAGAGTGTTCGAGAATACAATGATTTACTAACCCCTTCGCGTACAACCTCCATAGCTTCACCACGTATTGCCATGAGTGTGACGTGTTCTGGTAAATCGATGTTATACCAAATGGCAAGATTATTGTTATTTTGTGCGACAACAACATCACTTTGAGGAACCCATTGCACGAAAGATATGTTGGATAGCAGAGTTTGCTTCTTGCCCGAGTAGATATCGATCAGTATTAATCTACATTTAGTAAAAATATTTACCAAATCCAATGCATTAAGTTACCATAATGAAAACCCACCGAAGTTTCTTGTCACGAAAGAGCAATTTGTGAGCAGTTTCACTCAACTCAATCCAATCGATCTTGGCTTCATGATTTACTTGCCCTATTACCATTTGGCTTAAGAGGTCAACAACACAAATAGTCTTGGCATCGAGTAGAAATGCCAGCTTCTTGTTATCTCTTTGAATGTTCAATAGATAAGAAAAATTTATTTGTATACGTGTGCAATTTAATTCAACTTATGTACCTTGCATTGCCACGCTCGTTAAGACGCACTGATATCACGTGAGGATTTACGAATTCTGTTCGCACTGAACCGAGAATAGCGCTCTCGCCGTATTCAACCAAACTCAACTCGCCCACATTGAAAATTAGGCAAACCGTTGGGTTCTCAAAATAGAATCGTTCATGCCGTCCTGTCGTAGTCCAAGGCACTTCACTTACTAAATTACGGGTGAGATCGCATAAGATGAGAGAATCTTCTGTACGTGCTACTAAATAATTATCCTTCCCCATGATGCGCACATCATCGATCTCTAAACCGAGCTGAGATTCAATGGTCATTTGCTCAGCTGGTTCTTGCAATGATTTGACCAAGAGCTGACTTGGCGCTACAAAAATCAATTCAAATTTATCTTGCCAAATTGTGCGTTTTAGCACCGATTCGAAGAGTATAACTGCACCGGTAACAGAAGCAATGGCTAGACTGCAAATAATTAAAAAACACCAATTGTATTTGGTATGCACAAATTAGGGTATTGAATATCAAGCACTCAAACACACCGCGCACCATCGCGACGCCATAATACCGATGTAACTGTATATAAATAGTTTATCTCCTTTATTGCACTTTCATTCCAATCGGAGAGCCGTGGACTCCAAGTAAAAATACGTACTTTATCATAGCTGCCAAATGCCACTGCCTGACCATTTGGACTAGTAGCAGCTACTGTAAATTCACGGTCGCCGCGTGAGTAGTCGAATGTGCGCATTTGACGACCCTTGAAAAGTAAGTAATAGAATTTTATAAACTCAAGGTGTATTAGACTCACCACTGCATCATAAAACACAATACGATTATCACAACCGCCTGCACAGAAACCTCCGTGTGGCCACGCAAGTGCAAACGGTGGCACTGGATGTTGTATTATGCGTCCCGATGATTCATTTCCATCATCAGTAATGAAATATCTAATTATTGTTCCGTCGTTGTGACCGGAGAGAAACCCTGTGCCCTTCGTATTTGATGCCAAAGATATGCAGATACTATCAGCTCCATAGAGACTTTGAGACTTGTTACTTTTACAGTGTAAAGCGCGAACTTTGCCATCATCAAGCCCTAATAGAAAGTTGGAAAGGTCGGTATTAACGATATTAACGTTTATGTTCAATAAGTTTATTTTTAAAAGAGTTAGTGGGAATTTGAAAAAAGAGGTCGAATCATCTGATCCTTGAACGTGCAACTAGGCACACAAAAGTGAGTGAATTTTTTGTGAACTGCACTAAGACTTGTCTTTTCAACAAGAGCGTGTACGGCCTAAGTCCTTCAAAAAATGCCCTAATCAAAAAAAAAAATTCCACATTATTTTTAAACGCTTCCTTGTCCAATCTGCTGACTTATCAATATACTGTCCAGTTACCAAAATTTTGAGTAATTTCGTGGTAACGAGAAGTCATGTTATCTCTATTTTTCGGCGTACGATTGCCGCAATTACCGCCACTTTGACTTAAGGGGACCTTCTGGTCTAGCGCCCTTGAATTTGATAAGTTTTTAGGATTTTTTTTTAAATGAAATAATGAGCAATAGTATTTAAACTTTGTAGATATATTTTAACAATATACTTTAACAATATACAAAAATAATAATAAAAAAAAAAATTATAATTTTGTGTAAACTAAAATTGGTGATACAGTTACAGATCTTGCTGGTGGGACAGGTTTTGAATTTTCCACTGATCTCAAACAAAAATAAAAAAAGAAGAGGTTACAATTGGTATGAATGTAGTTATCGCAGGAACTAAAATGAAAAAAAAATTTACAAAATGGTGCGTTGTTGAAATTTACTTTACGAAAACAGACCGTTTTTTCACTACTTTTTGTATGTGAATAGTAAGAAGTAAGAAGAACGTAGAAAGTTTTTTTTTAGTTCCTGCGATAAGCACTGGTTTTTTGAATAATATAGTAAAATTTGAAACGAATCGGTAGAGTAGTTTTTGTTTTTTGTCCCCCACCGTGCAGAAAAATATAGTTGCGAGATAAATGAGATTAAACTTCAGTCGGCCCTTTTACCTGCTTCTGCGCTCACCTGCTAAATAGGCTGTAGAAGTTGAAATACTGGAAATATTGATACGAAAACTATACTTTTGAAATATATAAAAAAAAATGTTTTTGAAAAATTTAGACCAGAATCTGTCGTTTCAATTGGGCTTAATAATTGCTCAAAAATTTTCAATGTGGTTAGCATCTGAAAATTGAGAGGCGCAGTCCAAAATTCTTATCCAATTTTCCTCTTTTCACTTACTGCACAAGCGACTTTGATGTTTAGGGTCCTGCCCTCTTAAAGCACTCAATTTCGATTTATTTCCCCAAACCAGTTATTGGCAGAAGATAAGAGTCTATGCTGGTATAGATTATTCACTGGATATCCAAATTTCTCGTAAACATGATTATCCTGTCGAAACTCTGTTTTCAAAACCATCCCCAAACATGAGCTTTTCCTGGATGCTTAACTAATCTCAGAACCATTTTACTGTCTTTAATGGACAATGCACGTTTTAATGTACCTGTCGTCCATAAAAAAGATTCGTCTGTAAAGACCACATCGCTCCAATCAGTATCCATATTTTTGACAGCCCACTCCTGCCATTTTTTTGTTTATTTTGCCGTCAGTAAGAGTTTGGTTATGGTAGCTCCGAATTCAATTTGGAATTCATTTAAATTACTTTGGATTATACTAAGGGATATATTAGTGATCTTCTTGCGCTAGTTTTTGTTGGGTTAATTTAAGTGTAATGGTTTCAAAAAGTCATGCTATCACCGAATCCTGCTGCTGTGATGTTCCTCTAGAAGCACAATGATTTGGTAAGTCGTAAACATTCTGGTGTTTTAAAAAAATTTAGTTCCATTTCTTTACAAATGCCTTCAACTTACTTCAACAACAAGATATTTACAGCACCTTCCGAGGACATTTTGGATTCCTTTGGATGCGAGCAAAGAATGGCAGCTTTAACACGTTTTGCATACACGGAGTACGGTTTGAAAAATTGCTTAAACAACGAAAATACTCTTGATACTTAAAGTTGTTAGTGCAATTAAGCCGTAGGCGCTCT
Source organism: Toxonevra muliebris (assembly GCA_963691655.1). Lineage (NCBI taxonomy): Eukaryota > Metazoa > Arthropoda > Insecta > Diptera > Pallopteridae > Toxonevra > Toxonevra muliebris. The sequence continues at coordinate 2,257,126 of OY829326.1, forward strand.
CGTTGAAAAGGCTGTATGTACATTGACGACCACATTTTTTATTATTTTAAGCCTAAATACATTTCACTCAATACATGCAGCAATTGGAAGTACACACTGAATACAGAGACTTAAGTGAATACCCAAAAACGAAAAATTATAATTACCTAGAAAAGACGGAAAGGCTTGACCATGGTGTTTTACTGCCATGACGCGCTATTGTAATTCAGGCTTCAGAATTTATCATTCTTCTACTATTAACGAATTCTATTAAGATACTGATAGTAACTTCAGGTATCGGATAGTGAGCCACTGAATGTTAGCTGCCGGGGTTTTTCTTATTCAATGAAAAAATGGCCACATTTTTTGGTATCATAACTTAAATTCACTTACAAAAATTTCACATGTTCATAAAATTTTTTACGCGTAACGATTACACATAATTTGTGTGGTACGTATGTGTGTACGAAGTAGGTGAGTGAGTGTCATACATTTAAGGGGCCTCATTCGCTTACCTGCTATAATTGCACTTGTCGATAACCAAATTAACGCTGTTACCGCATTTGCCTGTGGAAATTTATTACAAATTACTTTTTTATCATTCCACGACTCTCCCAACTTGTAAACGTAAACGATATTATCACTTTGGCCCACAGCCAGCTTCGTTGAATCGGGACTGAAAGCCAGTCCGCGTATAACATAAGAGCTCTTGCCATTAGCTGGATTTGACGGTTTCGTTGAAAATTTATCGCGTTTCTCGCCTGCGTCGTCAAAAAGTAATATATGTCGATCTGCTGTGGCGACCGCCAACTTGTGATGGTTTGGAGACCATGCCAGACCGGATATACGATTTAGCTGCTCCTGTGAAATGGAAAGTTAAATGAGATTACACCACTCCAACCAACACCACTTATAGCATGAATATACTTGCCTGCCCGTCCAGCAATGTTTTCAAGTATTTTAATTGCATTTCGCCTGTGACTTTTTCTTATAAATACAAATCTTCATAAGAAACTCACTAATCATCAAGTAACATTTTTATACTTTGTACGCATAATTTTGGAAAATTTTATGTTATGGTTACGTTGCATTTGGGTTACCATGACATTGTTAACGCTAAATTCAGTGGTGTCTTAAGTTCACTATTGTACAAACTCTGCATACATTGTCGTCGCACTATTTATTTAGACAGACAACTTAGGTTGTCAAGAGCAAATAATAAAACTTTGGTTTTTTCCGACACCTTTATTGCTTTAAGGGGGTCGCATGGAGCAGAACGCCAAAAGCAAAAACTTTATTTTTGCAATTTAGTTTTGATTGTTAACATATTCAAGAGTTAAACTTAATTTTTAGCATTTGTAGCAATGAACGAGAAGGTGCCTCCGAAAAGTGTTCCTTTACGCAGTGCACTCTAGCGTCTCTTAGAATTGTTTAGAAAAAAATTTAAAATTTCAGGTTTAGAAAAAAAAAAATCAATTTTTGGCATAAATTTTGCACATTTTTAATAATGTTTTGAGTACTAAATATAGGTATATATTCACGGTATATGGTTTTGAGAAAAACGCGTTTGAAAGTTCAAGCGTGTATGACTGTTGTATGCTGTACCACCGTATGCCAAGTTCTACATCCGTAGCTTTTGTTCGACTGTGAATGTCAAAAAATTCACAATGCACATATATTCTAGATTTTTTGACCCATCATACCAGGTGATACCCTCAATATTGTCTTAAGACTGACATATCTACATAAAATTAATTTCGTTGCTTTGCCATCGATATAAAGTTTTTGTCAGAAAAATACAAATTTCCTGGCGATATTTGAAATTCTACACTATTAGGCACAGTAAGTCCCCTTCTTCACACGGCAAGTTTCCAATTCTCTTTTGAACTTGCCACTCGCTTTTCCACACAGTAAGATTTCTTGGGCAATTTTGCTTTTACTTTGTCTTTCATTCGTGTTGTGAAAAACATTTTACTATATAAAAATAAATAAATGAAAAGTCAAATCAGCTTATTGAATAAAAATAAATGGGTTAATAGAAGAAAAGTGTAATTTTAAATGAAAACTGTTTATTTTTTCCGAGCTTAAAATGACAAATAAGAATAAAAAGAAATATCAAAGAACGAACAGCACAAAAGAAAACTTGCCGGTACGAGCAAGTCTGTACTCGTCTCTTTTCGTTTTTCCTCTCTTGCCGACAAGAAAACTTACCGTGTGGAAAAGGGGACTAACCTAGACAATCTATAAATGCGGCATTTTCTGTTTATTGGATGATACTGATCGATGATAGCATTCAAATGTAAATAAATCAGTCAAAGTGAACACATTATTAAAGACCAAATTGTGTCGTACACTAATCAACATTCTTTACTCAACATTAATTAATTTGGATTTCGTGATGGATACAATACTACTTCGCTCTTGCTTAGCCTGACTGATAGCATTAGAGAGAACATTAACTCTAATAGAATATGTATCCTAGTCTCTCTCGATCTCTCTAAAGCTTTTGATACTATTGACCATGTTAAATTAGTTTACAAATTAAAAAAAAAAATTTTAATTTCTCTAATACTGCGAGCAGGCTAGTACAGTCCTACTTATCCGATCGGAAACAATATGTACTCTGTGGAGGTGTAGAATCAACTAAACTCAATGTAAGCTCTGATGTTCCACAAAGGTCTGTCCTTGGCCCACTTCTGTTTATTTTATATTTAAATGACTTTATTGAATGTATTGACCTTGATTAATGCTCACCAATTCTTTTTGCTGATGATATTCAATTGCTATTCTCTAGTGAAGCACAATTCATTGAAGTATTGGAGTCTGTTGCTCAATGGATGCCAGCAAACTCTCTTTGCATTAATTCAACTAAAACTGAAGCAATAAAATTTAAAGCATGTAATTCTAATATTAATATCGTATTAAATGGCCAGTAAATTGAGATAAATTGTTGACAAACTGAAATGTTTAGGAATTATAATTGATAACAGATTAACCTTTGATTTTCACATTAATGAACTGTCCCGTAAAATTAGCGTAACTCTAAGGACACTTTATAGCATCAATCTATATTACCACATCACACGTTAAGTGTAAAACTGGTTATGGTCTTTTTATGTCTAATATAATCCGGTTCCTTCATACAAAGCTCGTTGTGATCTCATAAGTTTAAAATCTTTGGAGAGTAGGAGATCAGTCTTATCTGTTCTATATATTTCGGATATTGTAATGGGTAGGGTTAACTGTTCAGATCTTTTGCAATTAATTAGCTTCAATGTACCTATCAGATCGTTGCGGCACTCTGATTTCTTTCACTTAGATATTTGTCGTACTAATTATGCTTTTAATTCACCTATAAATCGAGCCTGTCGTTTGTATAACTCTTTATCGATGAAGGATAATATTGATATTGTTGGTTCAAAGCAAGTATTGAAGTCAATTTTAAATAATTTGTTATAATTATATAATATATGTATATATTTTAATAGTCTGTAAGAACCTTTGTTTGTTCATTGATTAAAATAAATAAATAAATAAATAAAATAAATAATCTATGGACTGGAGGTTTACACAGGGACTATATCATATAATGTAAAAAGGATTGATATGCAATGCAATAGAATCGTTCGTTATGTCTATGGCATTCGTTTAAGGGAACATATATCCTCGTATGTTCAAAAGCTCTTGAAGTGTAGCTTCCAGTATTTTGTGGGAACTCGGTTGTTGATGAATATCTTCAAACTTATAAAAGCGCAAACACCACCTTGTCTTTACCAAAAATTTAGGTTCTCACTGTCTATAAGAAATATACAACTATAATTGCCACGAATCTCATCTTCCATTTTTGAACGTTCATTTCAAGTTCGAGCTGCACGCTGTTGGAATGCGTTGCCGAATAGCTTACGCTGTTTTTCGGGAAATCATAACACATTCAGGATGAAGCTGCTGAGTATAAATAATACTACTTGATTTATTCACATGTGTCTGTATATCTCGCTCTATACTTTTAAATTTAATTTAATAACCAAGATTACTGTTTTGTCACTGTTGGGTTCTTTATATTTTTTTTATTTACATTCATTCTTTGCATTAACTCTAACTCTGTTTATGGTTTTGTGATGGGGGAGTGTGAGAGCGGTATGTATATTTACATATGTTTAGGTACTTATTATTTTTTTAATCTGAAATGTTACATTTATTTCTATTCACTCAACATACTCCTGGTAATATATGTATATATATTTTGGCCATGAAGGCTTTTTTATATTACATTAAATAAAATAAATAAAGAAAAGTAAATAAATAAAGTTAATTTAACTAAATTATAAATCGTATGCAAATTTCAACATTGAATGCACACTAAGTATGTAAATATTTATTAATTACTAAGGTGTGGATTAAAAATCAAAATTAAAATGTTATGAAAAACTAGATTTTGATGCAGTAAGAAAGAAAAATTAAGAACGTTTACACAAGGAATTATGTAGGCGAGTGTCGTCAGGGTTGGGGCATATTTTGACTTTTGCTCATAAATTTCGTTGAATACTGAATTTTTATTAATGTTGCATATCGCTGAAAAGATCTCACAAATTGTAATGTTTTTGCTGAACATTAAAATATAACTGGATTAATAGTTCAGGAGTTATGGACATTTACAAAGAGCAAAAATTGTAGTCAGGTCAGGGTCGGAACACTGCTGTTAGGGTCGGAGCACTATAGAAAATCAATAAGCAATGAAGGAATATGATTGAAAATAACATGAAAATCAAAGAAAAAGGAAAAATTATACTTGCAAACCGGGAAAAAGACCTGAAATCAAAATAAAAATCCCTCTGTGTGAATTTTAATGAAAATTTGATTTTTTTATGTACACACTATACGATAAAATGACACGAAAAACACACACGGGTGAAAAAATGTGTTTCCAGAGTCCAAACGCATCATTACAACAACATTTTCGGTGTTCCGACTCTTTTAAAAAATTATTTAGATTATTTCAGAACCGCACATATTAATTTTGCTCTCATCTAACAACAAAGCATTTTGCAACTGTTGAAAAATCCAATTTTTGTATTTAGAGGAATTTTAAATGAGTTAAGTGATTTTTCTTAGCGTAAATGCGTTTTCGGCAATGTTGTATGCGCTTAATCCACTTTTTCTAGGTCGTCGCTCGATGGTCGATGATGATATATCCAACTGAAATGCACTTTTTATTTCTCTCGGCTTCACTTTCTGATTCGCTTTCATCAATTTTGTGATTTCTTTAGTTTTGTACACGTTTCTTTGCGAGGTCTTCCACCTCTATGACGCAGATCAACTATTTTGCTGTTAAAAATTCGCGAAATCGTCGACTTGTATGGTGGCCAGGACATAACGCTCACGGCTACAACGTACAAAAAAACTTTTGGGTGTTATGACCGCCCTAGGAATGGCCATAACGCACAAAATCATTTTAGGCGCTATGACTGCCCCGAAAAAGGTCATAACGCCCAGTGTAGAAGCGGTCGCAACGCCTAATTTTTTAGGCTTTATGACCGCCTTAAAGCGGCCATAAGGCCCAATTATTTTTTGTTATATTTTGTTTTCAATAATGAAAATCGTGTTTTGATTAAAAATCAGTTACTTTTAGAAATCAGCATTACGTTTAGAACTTCTTGCTAAAATGTTGCTTAGCATCGTGTCAGTCGTATATACGCTTCTGTTTTCAGTGCCAATTGCAAATATAAAAAAGAACTACATTGAAGCTGATAATCGTCCTTATTTAATTGACGCTACATTCTTGGTCGTACCATAAGCAATTGCTTATAACATACTTTGGACAGAATAGGCATGTAAGTCACAATAATATTTTACCCGTCCAATATTTAATATTATGGGATATATGTAGTTATTGATTCAGATTAATTGAAATTTAAGATTGAAAGAAGCGCCGCAAGTGAAAATTGTTTACAAAAATAAAGAAAAAATGTAAATATTTAAAAAAAAATCGGGCGATTAAACTGAATCAATATCTTGGATTATTTTTGTAAAAATATTTCGCAGCAGACGCTTATTTCCATTCCTATTCACTATATGAGCATATTTTTCCCCTTTTGATTTTTTTATAAGTTTACCAATTCGATTTCATACCAATGTGGAGAAAAACGGAAGGGTTTTTTATTTAAGAAAGCCAATTTGTAAAAAAGCCTGAAATAAAGCTGCATTTTCTTATACATGAAAATTTGGTTTCGTTTTTCTTTTAAAATTTTAATGAAGGAATCACAAAATCGGTCATAACGCCCATTGGGTGTTATGACCTTTTTCGGGGCGGTCATAGCGCCTAAACTTTTTTGGTAACGCCCAAACTTTTTTTTGGGCGTTATGTCTGGGCACCGACTTGTATATTGAATATATCTTCAAAATTTCTTTTTGAGATAAACTATTTCCCCTCTTTCGATCTAAACTTAATTGAGAGTCATTTGATGCTCGTGAAGCGAAAGATTGGCACGAATACGTTTAAGAAACTGGAGGATCTGTATGAGGATGTTCAAAAGCAATGTCAAAGTAATAGTTCGAATCGATCAGATGAAACATTTAATAGAGGCAATGCCACGTAGACGTGCAACAGTGATCGATAATAATGGATATGCAACAAAGTTTTGAAAACTTTTTCGATTTTATTTAATTTTCACATTAACTTTTTCCAGTTGTAAATGTTTTGACCTCCTCAATTCAGACTTTAATTTAACTTATAATATAACTTCTTTCTTTTTTTATTTGCAAAAAACATAATTTTCTACTTTTAATGTTTTATAATAAATGGCAATAAATACACTTTGTTTTGAATAAAAAAGATTTTTGATAAAAATAATTTTAGTGAACTTAACAAGTCATTTAAAGTACAAGTGATTTTAGTTGCAAATGATATGACCGGCACTGTATATACACTTCACTCTCTGAATTCGGAATAACATGAAAAGTTTGATTTCGTCATGACAAACAATACTGTATACTAACTTAACGAACGCTAGTGAGATATAACGGGAAAAACTACACTGTCCCGACCCTGACAGAGCCTCGACCATGAGGATACTCACCTACTTGTTTTGTTGTTACTTGTTGTTAAACATTGACACCTAAATATTCCAAGTCCGCAGCTGCCAAAAAGCTCATGCTAAGCGCATTGAATGGATCTCGTATTGCTGCTTATTTATTCACAAAAAATTTTGTATTGGAAAATATTTACAATAAAAAATGTAAGAAAGTTTTTTACCTCGCCCATTAATATTGGAGAAAATTGGCATTTTCATTTCAATTTTTATGTAATTTTCATACTCTACACATTCTGTGTACAGGGTATATTATTTGAGCCAAATGACAAAAAAGAAGCTAAATTTAGCTACATCATCGCTAAAATGGCAACACTGTTCGTGAATCTACGCATAGTCGTAATCTCTCTCTTGCTCTGTCTCTCTCTTCCTCTATTTTCCTGTGCTAATGTTATATTACCAGTGAGTGTTAGATTTATAACACTTTATGCTATAAACACAACCAAAGCAGCCGGCCTCTAACCGCTTACTTCTTCTGAGAGAATAAACACAATAAGAGCGTCAACCTCTAGCGTCAAGAATATGTAAAAGAAAAACAAAACAAAAGCAGTTGGATTTGATTATTGTTTTAACAGTTCAGTTTTTTTATTTACGTTATCAATTATCAAAAAATAAAAGGAAAACTTCAATATTCTGTAATTTGAAAAAATTGTTGTATAAATTAAAATTATTTACATCGTTTATTTGTACAAAAATCATCAAAAGAATGAAGAAACTAAATGGAAACTCGAAAAAATACATATATTTTCGTACTAAAACTTGGCAGCACTTGTCTTTTTTTTGAAAAATATGGCAATGTTTCCCCTCTCACAAGAGAGAAAACATTGTGAAGTTGAGAAAATTTGAATAGAATCTAATGTAGCGTCGTTGAGGTGGCAACTAGCCTCTGAAATTTGTTCCCATACAAATCCATTAAATTCTGTGTGTTTGTTGTTGAAGCTGAGGCCGGCTGCTTTGGTTGTGTTTATACCATTATCTAACGACTCTTTTCATTTAAAATGTTTACTTTATTATTTGTTGCTTACTTGTTTAACTAAACCAAGCTCTTGTGCAAACCGCACACTGTATAACCCCTTAAATTGTGTGTTTAATTTAATATTATCTTTTAAAAATTAGCTTGAATGCAAGATTACAAAAGAAAAGTTTTGTTGACCTCCAATGGAAAATCTCCAAATTTAAATAAGATTATTTTAAAATATTTTATGTAATTCTATTTCTTCTACTTTATGGTTCCCATAGGGCTAAAACTAGGTGGAAGATTAACATCCCTCAGCGATTCTCCACCTTTATTGAACATGTGTGTTGTGTATATTGGTAGTCATACGTTGGTTCCTCGTAAGTGCTTTTAAAATAAAAAAAGTAATTCCAAAAACATTTTTTTTTTATTTAAAAACTAATTTTTACATACTCTTTATGCATATTTATTAGAGTTTAGAGTTGTGGGTGGGCTGGACTTAACCAAAGCACTCAGTCAACGAGGACCATTGTGCTATACCCAAGGATAGAACCAGTAGAAGAGAGTAGAGAGACAGGAAAGTTGGCAAATTGGATCGGTGATGACGCCCATGTTAGTCATATGCTGACCACATGTGTTGTGCCCTGTGATGACACCCACCAGTAATCTCAGGTCCTTTCTTCTCAGTTTGAGAAGAAATTCCGCTGACTTCCTGTTAGGTTGTCTCACGAAGCACTTTGCGGTTCTGCAGGAGTCAAGCTCCTTTCTCTATGGATAGAACCCACGAAATCGTTGATCCAATGCATGATCTCCCCAGAACTTACGCCAAGACCGCATGGTGTAATTGCAGAGCCTTCATTACCTAGTTTATCTACTAGTTCATTCCCTGCAATACCACAGTGTCCTGGAACCCATATAAGGCATAATGAGAAAATTAAAATCCCCTTTCGGAAATCTTTGGATCAGTGAGTAAGATTAATAACACAAGCTTGCAAAATTGAGGGGAAGAAGTTGTTTGAGGGTAAAAACTGGCTGAAAAATTACAAAATTACATATGTGCATGGGTATGGGTAACCATTTTTGTTCTTAATCATCTGCAAACTCGCAGGATAAAGTAATTAAAAAGTGTCGCTTACCATAATTCTGCAACTAAGTATGTATACATGTAAACATGAGAATCGAAAAAATTCACAGCTCATTTTCTCGGGTATTTTTCATTCTCGCACTTGCCATTTTGGGGAAAGATGCATCTGGTGCTTAAGTTTTATTTGAGATTCAAAAAATTACACCTAAGCCAGCGATCATGACTATATGGTAGTAACTTCATATAACAACTAAATAAATAGGTAACGATGGTGGTGGAATGTTAATGTTTGGTCCCTTATATAAAAAAATTTAGGATTTCGATCTTTATAGCATGCATCCCAATCATGATAAATAAAATCTAAGTACAAGGTCGCAAACGTTTTGTTTCTTACCTTTGAAATTACTTTTCCAACTACATTCTGTCCTAAAATTTCCATAATTTATGAAAATTTTAAATGGCCATAACCACCTGTGGATTCTGAGATTGTGGAATGGGGTTCTTATTTTTTTTGTTTGATTCATAATTACCCGTAAACCCTATTAGGATTGGAAATGAATGGCTCTAAGGAAAAAATACAGAACTTTTTTTCTGCATTCACACCTACATTAGAGTGCCATCATTGTCAAGCCTTAAATACCCCAAAATTGTGAAATATTTATTATTTACTCAGCAAACAATGAATGGTGAAGCGCTCCTGAAGCATTTCTGAAATAAGTTAAAGGTTCCTATATTTTACACAGCTATGTAGAAACTAATTTAAACGCTTTAAGATGCTGTCGAATTTGGTTTACATTATGTTAAAAATTACAGAAACTGTCATAGATTAACATTGAAATGTTAACTTTTCCTAATTTGTCGCTGCTTTCCCTTGTTGTGAAATGAAAATATCCCTATATTTTCGGAGAGGGTTGTTGGCCGCAATTTGTAGTGGGTATAAAGTATAACAGTTATAATCATTTGGTGTATATACACACAATATTTTGAAGTCTTTGCTGTACTTTGGTCGAATTTTATTTTATTTTCTTCGAAAGATTTATGCATAGGCTGATTTAGTTCATCCTCAAAGCAAAATGTGTTTATCCAGGATATAATTCAATCACCATATTGAATAAAACTGTAATACATATGGAGTATTATTCCTGAAAAACTCCAAATTTTTTCGTTATGTTCTTGGATCGCTTTCATACTTTCTAAACTTATTCCCCTATATGATTGTAATTTAACGTCCAAGTATTAGATTTTCAACCCCACACCTTTCCTAGTTATAAAAAGGGTTAAATCTTCAATCCTGTCGGCAATACCACTAGATTCAAAAGCTCATAACTTTTTTCAATTTAACCAAATCAAACGTTCAAACTTGATTCTGAAAGGTTTTTTCATGCCCTTTAATAAATATTTTTAATTTATATAGAGAAATTGGTAAATCAAAATTTTATTTAACTTTTTGAATCGATCCGAAATTTTTTTTATTTTTAATTTATTTTTAAAAGAAGCTCGTCTTTTTTGGTACAAACACCCAAAAGGACAAAATGGCAAACCCTGTAGTTTTGGAGATACAAGATTTTATTGAACGCAGGACGCACACTTCGCGTCGCGCCAACTTTTTTTTCTACGAGTTTGTTGTCCAGTCGATAGAGTAAAAATGCACCAAAAGTTCATAAAAAATCTTATCTGAGATTTTTCTTCAGTAATTGTTAGTGGGGGTATAATAGATGGAAAAACCTCAAAAATCAGTTTAGGGGGTAGGGGGCAGCGCGAGCCCCCCAAAAAAACCATTCTTTGGTGAAAAAGCTTTTTTTACTAATAAAAAAATTGCCAAAATTTAGCTAATTTTAATATGCTGATAAAATTGCAAAATGTGCAAAATTGAAAATTGAACTTAAAGATAATACATTTATAACATATATTGAAACATATATTTATTAGGGCTGCAAATAAGCAACCAGAGCTGAGTAAATTCAATTACATTACAATCCCAATTCCAATTCGAGGGAATTTGTAATTGGTACTTTTTGTTTTCAATTCCTTAGTAATGGAATGGATAAAAGTTTAAATTCCATTACAAGGAATGCGCTTTTTAATCTAGTGGTATTGTCGATAGGATCATTTAACCCTTTGTAGTTCTTTATAACTAGGAAATGGGTTGAATTGCAATCATATAGGGGAATAAGTTTAGAAAGTATGAACGCGATCTATTATTATTATTATATTTATTTGAAGGAAGGACGCCTCGAAAGTCAGGCACTGCGACCTATAAGATCTATTGTATCAAAGCCCCAAGAAAGAAAAAAAGGAAGAGAGAAAGAAAGATAGATAAGGAACATACCCAAGCCGAGAATCGAACTCGGGTCTCCAGAAAAAACAAGAGTCTGGCACTCTGCCACTAGACCACAGTGGCGATGGTAGGACCTAAAGTTTAACGCCGATTCCGAACGGCTGTGTTGCAATTTTTTATCAGCTCGGTGATTTTGCCATTACCAACCAAGGTGTGTACTTGTACACATTCTTATAATTCTCATCCACTTCATATCGATAGTGAATATAAGAAGTTTATGAGAATTAATCACCAGACCAAGACGGGAATCGAACCCGCAACCTTCTGAATGAAAGTCTAGTGCATTTATTACTTAGAAAAAAGGCGCTAAAAATTGGAAAAAGGCGCTCACTAGTGAAAAAGGCAACAAAAAAATCGTATATATTTGCAATCAGGTCGGCTTGAAATGGTTATATATTTTATCGGTCAACATATAGGATTAAGTAGAAAAAAGGAGAACCCCTCATAAACCGCTCTCTTGTAATTAATTACATGAAAAATCAAACAAATTTTGGTGAATGTACATGCAGACTCTTTTGCGCGCCAAAATCGAAAGGCTACAGGAAACCACAAGGGTAATAATTTTTTCACACATGCTGAAAGTGAAGAGCAAAAAAAAGCAAAAAGTTGAGCTGTCCTTTATGTGGTTTTTCCTTATTTATGTGGGCATTTTAGTGCTCAAAATACAGAACAGAAAAAAATTAAAATCTATTTTTACTTATTTATTAAAAATATCACTGCGCAATAGAACAAAATTTCTTCCTTACAGCAGTGTAACCGTGGTATAATACTGGAAGAGGATGTTGTGCCAAACATTTTTGCTGAAATCACGTCATGGTTTTCCTCTATTTGTAATTTAAGGTTAGAGAATCCATGTTACCTTAATCAATGCAAAGTTGTTGCTGACGAAAAGGTAAACCGGTTTTGTTTCCATAGGAACTCCCCACCTATTCTTCTTACCCTCGTTTGTAGAGATTTTTAGTAAATACTTTATCTCAGCACCTTAGTGGATGTTAGTGGATAAGGGTCCTCATCTAAGCCCGAAAATGCCTCGAAAACGCGTAAACCTCGAAAGTTTGCAAGCCTCGAAAATAAACTGTCAAATTTTGTATGGAAAAGAGTTTACGCGCACATCGAAAGTTTTCGAGGCAATTTTGCCTCGAAAGTTTACACGAATGCTTCAGTGTTATCAAATTTGATATTAACCCTTTCAGTATATTGTTGCCATACGGTAACAATCACTTTAATCTGGCATAAAGCAGCAAAACAAATTTTACTAATAACATTATATATATATATGATTCTGTTAGGTATACTCCCTGATTTTTGATTGCCAAATTTTTGAAATTTAGTGCTTATGCTATTTTTTAAAAGAGTTTTGTCCTGAAGTCAAGTAAAAAATCTATGTGCAAAAATTGATTATCAGATCTGTTTGCATTATTTTAATAAAAACATCTTTAATTTATTGCTAAATGGAAATATTGCTTTTCAAGTATATTTGCAAAAGATAAGAGAATATAAAAATCTAAAAACTGAGGAAAAAGTGTTAACCCATTTTTGTCTATAGCTTCAGAAGTTTAATTTTTCAACCTTTAATAGCGGACAAACAATGATATGCAGAGGAGTGAAACTTTTTTAAATTTGTTGCAGAAGTTGTAGGTAATCATAAATTTTACACAAAAGGTTTCTTTCGAACTCAATTAAAAATATGTACTGAAAGGGTTAAATGGCTAAAGAGCATTAATTTGGTTAGCTCATCATACATATTGTAAACTCAATTCTGTTAGTTGAAGGGCAATATTTTCATCACCCTTCAGACACATTCTCCTACATGTATTTCTGTTTGTATTTTCTCTTTTAGTTATATTTCGTATTTATTTTACAAATCTTTTATTTTGGACTAATTATAATTATCGATATATATCAAGAATGCTTTTGGGAGAATAGACAAACGTCCGCTAATTTCGTAATGTTACTAACGTTCATTTTGATTTTATTACATTTTATAAATATTTGTTACATTAAAATTTTGCATTTTTTATTAAAGAGCTCTGAGATGTTCAGCAAATCGTTATGTAGCGTAGGAAGCAATAAAATTTTGAGAGCGCATCTACAATTCGCTTAGCATTTTATTCAGCATCTTATTATCATTCAGCGGCTAATTATCGATATCAAGAATATGTTTGGAAGTGTAAACAAACGTTCGCTTATTTCGTAATGTCATTAATGCTCATTTTGGTCGGGGGTTAATATTGAATTATTTATGGAAGTTTATATTTTATATTTGCCATATTCATGTAGAATTCTTAAAATATATATAAATAAAACATTCTTAAATGTAAGATTTCTATATTCAAAATACAATGAATTTCCAAACGGAAACATTACAAATATGCTCAAGACATTCTCTTTTTAATTTCAGTTCAAAATATTAAATATATGACTTAAATATATATTTTCATTAAATACTATTATCACTTTTTTCAATTGCCTTTGAAATAACTACCCTGTTCGCAAAATGCTGCAATGGAACCCTTATCACAACTGTCAAACCGCTGATTTGCACTCTGGTTTTCTTGTTGGTGAAATGGTGCCTTCATGTAAACTAGTCTTCGAGTTTAAATGAGGACCCTTAATATACTTCAAGTCAGGAACGATTTATTTGAAATTATGTCTTAAATTTTTGGCGCTTTAAATCAAAGTATCCTATATACAATTGAATATTTATTGGAACGAATAAATGCTCCTAAAATTTTCTTTTCTCGTGGGATTTTCAGAGCAAAGGATCTGGCAACACTGGTGAGAGATCGTGGGTTCATATCTTATTTCATATTTGAGCATACAGCCCTGGTATTTTTCGTTTTACCCCTTAAACAAATTTCATAGACATTTATTCGGTAAATAACAATCCCCTCTGAGTAATGAAACAATTTTCACCTCTTTTGAGTCACTCTCAAAAAGCTCACTATAAGGTCTGCATAAAAAGCTTCTCTATCTTTCTCTCTCTCTCTCTCTCTCTCTCTCTCTCTCTCTCTCTCTCTGTACATTCGTTGCAGCATTATTTGTTGGCTTCCTAATGCGACAAGAAAATTATACACAATCAGTTGCAAATTGTACGTTCTTCTATTTACAGTACAGATGAAGCAGCAAGAAAGATATCATCAATCATTTCATAGTTACCGTAGGTCAAAATAAACGTATGCACGAGCTTCAAACTTGTGCTGATGAAAGAAGTTTAGGGGAAGCACGGGCCTCTTGTTAGCGGAAAGTGCATGGGGGAATCCTTTTTAATGGGTGCCATTTAGTTAATGTTGTACCGTTAATGTTGTTGTCCTTGCTGTGTTGAGCCTGTTTTATTTTTAAACTTTTGTTTTTTTTTTGCGAGTTTGCTGTTTTACAACATGAAACATGAATTTCGTCCTTGACTTTTAATGAGCTTATGAAGAAGATATTACTGCTTTTTTCTTAACTCTTCTCCGGGTTTTTTTTTTCTATTTTGTTTCATTTTTGCATATCATTTCATTTGTTTGCCTTCTTTCGGCTGGCTGTCGCTTATTTGCTTATAGTGTTTGTTGTAATCCCGTGAATTATCCTTTTAACGCAACTGACGGTGCTTGTTTGTGTATGCTAACAGGAATTTACTTATAGCATAAAATATGTTTTTATTGTTTTCACTTATGCCAAAGTCAAATTCAAAAGTCAAAGTTTTCAGTTATTTCAAATGTTCATTATCCTTGTATTGTTTTGTTCAGTTTTTCTTTTCATTGTTGGTTGCTAGATCAACTATTTATGTGCAACTGCTGCTGCTGTTGCTCGAATCGTTTATTCCTGTGGGAGTCTTCACTGTATTTCCGGTATTTGCAGAATGTTTATTGGTGGTTCACGTCTGTTGCTGTTTTGTTTGCAGTTGATATTGCTAAGTTTTTTTTCGTTGTTCTTTTACAATACTACGATACAAAGGCCAAACGAGAATACTACAGTTGATTATGAAATTAAGCGAAATCAGAAAGAAATAATAGCGGAATTCTTATATTCATAAATTTCACAACATTATACATACATTTACTTGTGGTAAGCGATTACTATCATCAGTATTTAAATATTTTATCTAATTTTATAGATATTCAACGACCGGATGGAGATCCCGCATTTATTTTCTCTTCTTTCTGCCGCACAGCAACTTTCAAATGACACAATCGGTTGAGTATTTTGGTAGGTGATACATATGCTTACTAAAAGAGGGAATTATCATATACCTGGTTCTAAACTGATCCTGAGTATCTTTTGGGGTATCATACAATACAGAAGCTCAAACCTGATTCGAGAAAATGCAGGAGCACAGGATATGGAAGCGGCTATAGTTTGGTAATAAATCAATACATTTTTTTAATTTAATAGATTCTGTGGATTTTTAAGTCATGTTTGAAAATTCCAAAAAAAAATCCGTGGAAAATAGTTATCTTTGTTATTGGCTGGTCGTTGTTGTACTATATGTGCCCATTACGATCATATGCTTGCCGAATGTCGTACTGCTCGATGGTAGTCTAGAATTGAATGCCTGAGCAGGACAATCTCTGAAATATGAAATCACTACACGTTTCTACATAGGGTTCTCTTATCAAAGGATATGGATTTAAAGTAATTTAAAACCACACAAATGTGCCAAATATTGTTTTTTATAGAGTGAGGAGAAGAGCAACAATGAGTAAACTGTTCTAAAGTGAATTCTTTACGTGTACAGTGCTATTTGGTTTCTGCCTTGCTGCTTTTCTCCTTCCTTACTATTCTTAATTCCTCAAATTCTCTAAAATCCTTGTTTATTTCTTCTTTTTTTGGTTCCTTCTTTCATAATGGAAAAATTTAGAATTTCATAATAATGAGGGGTTTTTGGCAAGGGAAATCCAAATCTCATGTTCTTACCGTGAAAAACTGATTGTGTTCTCCGAGATAGACTAGCCATATGTTTTTGCTATGAATATGAGAGGGAAAAACAAAAACAATATTTGCATTGTAAAATGAAAAAGAAATAAGATAATGGAGGGCGACTTCATTCAGCATGAAAGCAACATATTAATGGAAATATTTAGTGATACATAGTGAAAGCGAATGGATTGTCAAAGCGGTTAGTTTATGTATTGCATCTCTAAACTTGCTTCATTTTTATAGTCCTTATATTTCAAAGTTTATAATAAAAGCAAAATGAAGAGCTGACAAAATTGCTGAGAGTGAAAAGTGCAGATTTTATAAAGAAAATTATATTCATATTGTTGTATTGTTCGTGCTGTTATCGCAATCGTTAGCGTAGTTTTTTTATAGTTATGACAGCGCAAAAATTTAACTCTCCATTGACCGGAAGCATATTTTTGAAATGCTCATTCATTATGAATGCATTTTGTTCTCTTCCGTTTCCGTTTTTTATTCGTTACACTGTTCGCTGCATCGCATAATAATCGCCGCCATTTTCATTTTATTGCGTTGGGTTTGGCATTTACTTGAAGTTCGTGCTCTTGCATTTTAGAGTTTCTTTTATACATATATGCACACAAACAACAACAGCAACGACTATGGTGCTCACAGAACATTTTAGTTTTTTACTTTCTCTCCAGTAAATTATGATAATGGGTGGAAGATTGGCAATGACGGTACAATGTAACTCATAAATATAATTAAATTTAACATCATTCGAAAGTTGCGAGAAATGCTCGCACACGAGTTTGCAGAAAGTTTTAATGTGTTGCGAAAGATTTCCATTTGCCAGTGTCATGAATGTAAAGGCGGAGTGCAAATATCTCCGGATTTCAAAGTAACCATATACAGCTCCGGTCAATGAAATAGCAATGACGAGTGCAACATTTTTCATATCACGCAAACAATATTTTTTACAGTTATGAATTTCTATCTTAAAAACTTTCAAAAACTACAAGACTCACTCAATGTGCACATCGGCGAAGCATATACTCAACTAAGTCATCGCATGTCCTGTCATTCTGTTATCACTGGACCTCACTTATCCTCAAAAATTGCTGGTTTTACTTTGAAAACTATTTATTCAATACTTTTCCATGTGTATTTAACCAAGTTCAGGTTTGTAGATTAATATCCTGATGAAGAGCATATATCACTTAGCGTGCGGTAATAAAACTGTAGCTACTACGCCAACGTATATTTTGATATCTATATTGAAATGATTAAAATATATGGACTCTGTTCTGTTAAGTTTTGAATACATCGGAAAAATTATGAAACATAGCTGTGGCTTTTGGATTGACTAATGGCGGATATTTTGTGTGCACGTACAAAATTGAGTTGGTTCAATGATACAAAAGTTTCTTTATTTCGCATATTTCGGAGATGCCACGCCGCACAATGGTTGAAAAGTGGACAATTTTCAATCATTTTTTTCATTAGCTCCAATCTTTGCTTCTTCTTTTTTTAATTCTTTACTAATAAATATCTGAATGTCATTTTTAAAAATATTAGGGTGGTATCTGTTTAAGTTTTTTATCTGGGACCCTTTAAAGTCAATCAATGTTAGAACGCTTGGTAAGAGAGCTATATTTGAGAGCTAATCACTCTAAAATTAATAATAGCATGCCAAATTGATATATATGCTTAACTGAAAACATTATCATAGTTGAGGCTTTTTTTTTAAACGGGCTATTATTCAAAAGTCCTAAAAAAATCATTTACATCAACTTTGATAGATCATATCTAATGATCGACGTCGACTGATATTTTATGTTATATTTTTAATTGAAGCTTGAACTTTCAGCTATACAATGCAAAAAATTCAGCTGCCCCTATCTGCCCCTCTCTTTGTAATTAAAAAAAAAATTAAATTATATGAGTTAAAAATGACACATGTACATTAGATGGCTTGTTTTGCTAAAGTATTTCAGATCTTCCTTGCGACAGCAGAATATGAAAATAGAGTGCTAAAAACCAAACAAAATGAAAAAAATTTTAAATTTGCGAAAACTGGATGCACTACTCCGAAAAGCGTACCCAGTTTTTTGATACAGCTGAACCGAAAGCCACCCATGGCGCCTAAATTAACCATTTTGCTTAAGCGGCCTATTTTAAATAGGAGTAGATATCTGAAATTATTTTATGTGTAAGATAAATATTTTTGCCATACAAGACCCCAAACCCATTGTAAAACATCCTCTTAAATCACGGTTTTCGGAGTAGCGCATCCAGTTTTCGCAAATTAAAATTTTTTTTTCATTTTGTTTGGTTTTTAGCACTCTATTTTCATATTCTGCTGTCGCAAGGAAGATCTGAAATACTTTAGCAAAATGTATGTTAGCAAAGTGAAATCGTATACCCTACACATATGAAGAGAGGTATGCTATGTTATGTGAGTGTTATATCCTAAGAAAGCAGTAGTGGCAAATTAAAATTATGAATTAAATACTCTTTCCAAAACATAGCATGTACATAGTAAGGAGGGGGATAGAAGGTGGTGGATAGAAGGTAGGGGAATGGGGGAGTAAATTAAGAGGGAGGGAAAATGACTTTTACAATACAATAATATGCACTTTTATAGTGATTTTCAGCGATAAAAAGGAAGATGTTAATTTTTTTGCAATTATGTTGTATGGGAGGTGGGCGTAGTCATGGGCGGACTTTTTTATTTTTACATCCTGGCATTGTATTGACATAAGCAACTCCTCTATCAAAATTTGTAACTCTACGAAGTCTCCTTCTATTTTTATCCAACTTTGGTTGTATGGGCGGTGGGCGTGGCAGTGGGCGAATTATTTGATGTATTGACATAAGCAACTCCTGCACCAAAATTTTTTGTAGACATTTTAAATCCAATCACTTCTGTCAAAAAATCGTTCACTCATTTAGGTATAATTCAGAAATAACCAAATTCATTTAAAATTAAGTAACATAAATCAATAAAAAATATTATTAATAAAATAAAAAATAAATTCATTTAAAAATTTATAAAAAAGAAAGTAGTTATGTGTATTACTAGTAGGAGCACGAAGTCACATTATTGTTATGACTAGCAACAAAATTGAGTTAACATTCCTGGGTCTGATTTTTTGAGTAGTAGGTGAACTATGACCATTAATCAATACAATTTCAAAAACTCTTAGATGGTTTTTTTCTTTTCAATTTTTTTGTAGATTTCTCTTGATGACAGCTGATCCCAATGCACTAGATTGAAACCTCTTACTTAATGAAGGTCACAGACACTTAAAACTGAAAGATACCATTGATCTGTTGTAGCTGTTATTCTTGTTAAACTGCACTGTTTCTAAGCATTGGCCAAATGTCCTGTTTTAAACGAGACACCCCGGATTTTTCATTAATTTATAAGTGCCCCGTTGGGATAACAATTTTCTTAGGTATTATGGAAATTTAGTTTCTAATTTCACGCTTAAAAATGTTTTAGTTTAGGTATTTCGGGATTAAGTAAAATGAAAATGGCGACGCTAATTGGCATAGAACATATGCATTTATATTTTTTTAATCTCAAACTTTGACTAATTATTGTTAGTTTCTTAAATCTATAAAAGAATTATACTGAATCTCAATAAATAAATAGTATTGCGGAAAATATAAAAAAAATCCTATAAGAAAGACATCCAAAAATCCTTTGCAAGGTTATTTTGAATTTTGCCAAAGTTTTTTACAGAACCGAAGGAAATGAACTTTAGGCAGATTAGTGCCGAAAGGCACTCCTTTTTGACACCTCTCGCAAAAACTCAGTTTTGAATTAGAATTAATATATATTTTTTTCGAATTCTATTCAAAATATAAACACAGAAAATTCTTCTTTTCATAATTTGGCCCCAGCACTTTGCAACCAAAAAGCGAGGCTTACAACTAAACCAGAGAAATTTTTTCCAGCGTGGCTGTTGGTTAAAACTAAAAAGATCCTGTTGAAGTAGTTTTTTTTTTTAAATTCGTTGCTTTATTATGGGTTTTAATTTGATTGCCTCTTTCTACCAATTTAATTGAAATTTATGCATTTTTATTTTTATTTTTTATCATTCTTTGTTTTAGCATTTCCGGCATTTGTTTAGTTTGACAGAATATTAGTGATTTCATGGTTTTCTTTTTTTATAAATAAAGTATATTAATTATTCTGGAATTATCATAAAAATATAAAACATAAAGAAACTCGAAGTTTAATGACCTTTGGAATTGCAGTGCACTGCTTGATGCCTTTTTTTGCAACATATTAGAGAATTCACAAGGCCTCAAATTTTACATTAATTGTAAACTTCCATACGAAAATATTTTTGAATAATAAAACTGTGCTAAATAGCAAAGTATGTTTTTTGATTTATTATTTTATGCGGCCTTGTGGCTCACCTATGTGTATGTAAATAGACTTGAGTGTTTTAGCTTGATAGTAATTTTTCCTTTTATTTAAAAAAAATTCTAAGTGCATCTTGATTTCATAAGTTGACATACTGTAGAAAATTGTTTCCAGTTAGTGTGTAATTTTTATAAAATTTTAATTGCTTACTTACTTAGTTTCTTACTTAACAAAAGTAGTAGTAGCAATAGGAACAACATCAACAAAAATCTTAAATGGCTGTAAAATAAACGGAAACGCTTGTGCACTCAGTCACTGCCGGTGCGCAAACATGATTTCAATTTAACTCATAGAAGCAAACAACAAGCAACAAAAAAAAATCCCTGGGGAAAAAATTAAAAATTCTTTCATTCACAATTTTTTGTTCGTTGATGATGTTTTTGTTGTTGCTGCTGTTGTTGCTTTGTATATTGTATATGTTAAACAAATTACTGAAGCAAATATGAAATATGTAGTTACAGTAGAGAGAAAAATTAAAAAGAAATACAAATGAGTGAAAGAAACAAAAATGGCAAGCTGCATGACTAGAAAGGAAGGAAGCGAGGAAGGAAGGAACAAAATGTCACAAAAAGCTAATAAAATGTTCTTTTTGCACAAAAACTACAATAAAAATAAACAAGCAAATAAACAAACTGGAGAGAAAAAAGACCACGAGAGCGAAAAAGCAAAAAACCTCAAATTTTACACTTAAGATAGACAAATGGTTGAGCAGTCGAACGGACGGACGGAAGAATAAAAAACAAAACGGACGCATTTACGCTCAAAGATAATAAATTTGAATTTATTCATATCCGAAGTTTAGCGCAAAGTATATATATATGTGCAACTTTATGACTTCATATTCTGGCAAAAAGGAAACAAAAAAGACAACAAAAGGCAAATATGCATTGTCAACTCTCCACTCTCGTAATTCATGCCCTCCCCTTTTATGTTTTTGTAATACATATGTGTCCACCAACACATACACTACTTTCAAATTCTTAAATGGGGGTAACAACAACAGCAACAAAAGTATGAAATCCTGGGAGTTCAAGATATTTTCTCATAAAATTCTATTGAAAGGGCGTTTTTAGAACGAAAAAAGAAGCTAAGAAGAAAATGTGTCATCCGCTTTTATGACTTTAATAACAAAGTGTAAGTGGATGAACGGACGCTGGTTAGCAAAACTATAGCAACATTCACAACATTTTGTTTATTAACGCGCACTATGTGTGTGTGCTTGTTGGCCATAGCAGTCACACAAGGCTGCACAAACATAAACATTTGCTGTTACTCATTTCCATTAGTAGTAAATTCTGTTATACCCTGGACCAAGCGTACCCGAAATATACTGATGCATATGTATGTATGTTAAATAAAAAACCCTACGGGAAATGAATTAAGTGCTGAAATTTGGAAAGGGAGATGTAAAGCTAACATTTTTTTTTAACTGTTTAGACACTCTTCGAAATTGCTGCAATAGCAAATGGATTAGAAGAGCTGGTTATCACAATGAAACTGTAAGCGATGCGGTAATTCATGGCAGGTAAGTCCGCTTGCAGATTTTAAAAATTTTAACAGAGTGTTCAGGTCCTGCAATTCTAGGACATGCAATGTACAAAATAGAAAGAGATTTCTTTTGAAGGTTCTTTGCTGAAAACATCTATGGTTTCAATGATGAAATTCCTATTGGGAAGTTATTTATATCAAGGTTTTTGTTTGTGTGTGTATGTGGCTGTATTTCAGTTTGGATTTACTATGTAAGTATGTAGATGTACAATAAAGTTGTCAAATGGCCCCTTTATGCTCTCAGCGATCCTGTCATTTTGTTTGCGTTACGTTTAATGAGAGCTTACACATATTTTCTCTATTTTTTTGGCATCACTTATATATTTTATGTTCAAATTTCAAAATTGTTTCTTTTAGGTTATTCGTGGCCGATGTTTTGAATTTCTACATACTAAAATAATTGATAGTGATGCTTATGAACTTGAGTGAACGGTTAAATTTTCCTATCGCAGGAGGTTATGATCCGGCGTCTCAATTTGTTGCTGGCAAAAGCGGTATAGAACAGGTCAGTACCTGTCATATGTCTCGATTTTTAATGTGTTTCTCAGTTCGCAATGATCTGAAAGGAAACTCGTGATGATTCTGAGATTATTCGTCCAATTCGTTATTTGTTCCATTCACAATGTCAAAAATCTCGCGAAAAATCCCATTTAAGTTAAATTATAGAACACACTATATTTAAAAAGTTTTTGTATATAAACTTTTCTCAATCATTTTTATACAATGTAACTACGAAAAACCATTCATTAATAAGAAATTGTGGACAAAGGCAAAACTTCATAAATATTTAATTATATTCAGGATAGTTCGATTTAAAAGATCCCGGTTCATTCCCGTCATGGCACAGTTATTCCCGCAGAGGAAGCAGGAATTTTTTTATATAATTGTTTTCTACGAGTGATCCCGTTATGTTGTGTAAAATCCCTTCCGTTCTTCTGGGGTTAAGAAATCCCATATTATGGGCGAAATCCCACAATCTGACAACACTGTACAGAACACAATTAAATTAAAAGTTCAAACTTTCACTGGATACTTAAAAGCTATGAAATCACCAAGTAGTAGTACTTGTCGCCTGAGTATTTTGTTCGCTTGCAATTTGTCAAAGTAAGGATGTTTTGGCTTCGATGTGGTTGAAAAAATAGATCCAAGGAAAAACTAAATTAGATTTAATGAGTAATATGGCTTCCAGCGTATACGAGTATTTAAGGTAGTATTTCTTTTGTTCTATTTTTGGTTAGTTAGCATTGTATGCAAGCCAGTTATTCGAATCTTTTTTCCCCTTTCTTTAAACGAAAAATGTTAAAAATGTTTTGAAAATAGAATAAATATAGAAATTACGGGGTTTGCAGGATACACTGTCTGAAAAGAGGATAATCCTGGTAAATAGAAAATACATGACCAATTTTTACTCTCAGAGGTTTGATAATGCCTTCCATACTATTGCTATTTGTTTTTATTTTTGATTTGCGCCTAATCTGGGATTAGACCCTAACCTTCCGTGTAGTCAACGCTCTTGCTGCTAACGCCACGGCTTTTGTTATTCGATGACAACTTTTTTGCTTGCTTCTTGTTTGTTTGTTTGTTGCCTTTGTATGAAACTAACGAACCAACCAACAAACGCTTTTTTTACAAAGTGGATGAATACAAGCACTTTCGCTTGCGGTCGTTTCATGATTTTAATGATTTATGTGCGTGTGCAAGTGTGTTTGTGTGTAGTGGATGTTTCGGGTGTATCGCAATGTATGTGTAGTAGTTTTATTGTATATATTTTTTTTAAAGTTGTTTGTATACAGGGTAGGTAAATTTGTTTTTAATTTTTGTGTATTATTACAGCATCTTTTCTCTTTCGCATGCATCATTAATTTTTGTGAAAATTAATGAATCATTTGACAAATGTCGAGCATGTACGTTTGAGTTCAGTAGAGAGTGCACAAAATTTGGCTATGTATGCAAGTACTCGTATTGTTTGTTTTTGCTTTTTTTTTTTCTGTGGCTGATTTGGTTAATGTTTTTGTTGTCATCGCATCGTGCTGAATTTTAATTAAGTGCTCAACGAAAATATCAGTGCTGGACACCATGCCGAAAATGCGGTGGCAGTAGTGGAGGCAATAATTGACTGTCAGGTTAAGTGGCAGCATAAAAACTAGAGTGGCAGCAGTGACGGTTCAAAAGATTCAGCTATTAGGAGAATCTAAAACAGTAAACTAGAAGGTCCTCTGTGCTTTAGGCTGAACTTATACAGTCGCGCAGTCTTCATCGGCCTATAGTCGAACTTCTTCTGCCGAGTTCTGCTGCTACATGGTGGTTATAAATTCGATATTATAAGAGTTTTATTGGTAAAAATTAATTTTTTTAAAAATAAAGAAGAACATTTTGTAACGTTACGCTAATGTTATTACACTGCCACTGGCTGAAAATATAATTCGTGTCTATGTACATATTCATGTGCCGTATCTTGCTGTGAGCTGCGTTCGCTCACACATGCTCACTTGATTGCGTAACGTCTAATTTACTGTGCTGTCGGTTGATGACAAACAAACTACTTAGATTGATTATCATCATTGCCAACATATTTCGCAACACAAGCAATCATGCCATAGCTAGCTCTCCCCGGCTCACCCTGGGCTTTCCAGCACAAACTACCTTGCAGATCTAATAAAATTAATTCTGTTTACTATAAGCTGAAGGTTAAAACCTTTTTGAAGCAAATTAACTTTCAACGAATGACAACAACAATGATTACATTTTACCTTTGCTTGTATCTAACACAGCTGACAGTTTCTGTTACTATTTAATTACAATAATAATAATAATAATAAAGGAGTCGTGGTTGTTTTTAGCACATATGACTATGATATTTAGAGATGCGCTTAAATGGCTGATTCTATTGTGTCTCTAATACAAATAGTACAAGCAAATGGAAAATTGTAGTAAACACAGAGAGAGAGAGAGAGAGATAAAAAAGGAAGAACAAAAAGCAGCAAAAGAATTTATCATAATAAATTGTTATGTTGAAATTACTCATCATTAATTTAATAAATTCTCGGACACATGCATTTGCTTATTTGTAAATACACACGTAGATATTTCTCTGGATGTGGATGGGTGTGATATGTTGGGAGGGGATGTCGAGATGCTTGGGGAATATGAGCAGAAATGATAAACAAACTAAATTTTTAATAAATGCCAAATATTGTGCCTTGTCTCCTTGCCTCATTGCCTCTCCATTAGAGATGATAATGAGTGTACATAAATGTCATTAAAAATGCTAAAAGCTAATAAATCAATTTGATTTATGATGTTGATACGTACAATTTTTATTTTTTCTGTTAGCATGTTTGTTTGGTTGCTTCTATAAAGTTAATTGTAACAAAATATAAGAATTAAATTCATTTAGAACCAATATTTCAATAAGCGTTTTAAATGCTGATCGATGGTACCAGGAATTATTTAATCACATCCATTAGTGAATCCACAGATTTCTCAATTTTTTCATTCCTTTAAATTTTCCATTGATTTATGACCAAGGATCGAAATATAAATATATACACTGACTCACAAAATCGATCACGCTAAGCATCTTTTTTGGGGCACTATAAATAGCCAAGAATGACGTCAAATCAAAAAGTAACAGCGTAATTAAGTATCTAATTTCGACAATACATTATGATTTTTAAATTTTTTTTTCAAATTCCACAGCTTTATCATGGCTCCTTGTAAATACAAACATAATGCGGAAATAATTTTTGAAATCGGATATTGTTTATTGGTGCGGCAAGAGGTTCAAAGCTTGTAAGTTTTCAGAAATTCAGCAAAGAATTGTATGAAATGTATAAATTAATGATATAACGTAAAGTGCTCTATCTTCGGACAGCTGATAAAGTGAATTTTTAAAATAAAAACACCAATGTAACTAAAATATATCAATACATAGAAATAAACTTGATTTTCGAATATTTTTTCAATAGTATTATTTATAAATTAATTTAAAAGTGGTGTCATGCAAAGTGCTAAAAATGCCCTAAGTCCGGACACCAAAAACAATAAATAATGTAAATTCATTTAAAAAAAAAACCACTCATAAATTAAAAATTTGAATCAGCATTTTTTAAGTTTTTCCATCGTCCTCCATAATCAATTTTTCAAGAAAAATAAGCAATGAGATTCGGGTTCCCCGTATCAAAAAACCCTCAAATAGGTATCTAATATATAAATAATAAGAATGCTCATAAAACAAATTGAAACGATTTTTGAAAAATTCTAGAAACTATCATCCTCTATCTTTTGCTATTTTAGAACTATCATCCTCGCTTGATCATTTTGGGTTTCCAAAATAAAAAAATAGCGAACAATTTATTTGCGATTGCAGTTATTGAACAACATATTTGAACATATTTGACTCCTTTTTTGGAGTCACCGATTAGTTATGCATTTCACAAAGTTTCTCTTGGAGTCAGGGCAACCCAACTGCAATCCAATCCTTTTTTTGGAGTTATGGGAATGTAGATCAAAACTTTCATATCTCAACTGCTTTGAAGCGGTTTAAAATTATTATTACTGATATTGGGTTTATAAATACGTGAAACTATCGAAAGTATTTTTTTAATCAGGTAGATATAAGAAATAACTTCTTTTTAAGTAATTTACATGAACATATTTCTGAATAATTTTGGTTAATTTGCTCGTTGAAATAGTGAAAGACGTAGACAAATAGGAGTCCAGCACACTAACCAGCCACCACTTTATATATAAATATACATAATAAAACAGTTTCCAAACTTAGGGCAATGCTTGTTTTGCAGTTTCCCTAATTCCGGACACCATAATTTCTTATTTCAAATAAAAACAAAACATAAATGTTAATTAGGTTATGCATTTTGTTATGGCTAATAAATAAATACTTTAGAAAAAGGTAAGATATTTACCATAAAAATTCCTGTTTCTTTTATAAAACTAAAAACACAAATTTAAGGATATTACCTTAAAAAAATCGCCAAATATGACTTTGCGCCACAAATTGTTTTCACAAGCTAAGCAGATAAAATGAAGCCTTTATGCGTTAATGGCGATTTAAACACAAGAAGTGCCGCTACATATTGGAAAAAGTCGCAGGATTCTTATGCACGTTGCCAAAAAGATATTCGTTAAAATTTAAAGTGTCCGGACTCAGGAAGTGTCCGAAGATGGGGCACTTTACGTTAAACAAATGTATCTTTTGTTCTTGCTTTATGCTGATGACCTTAAATTATTTAATTGTGTTCACACAAAGAGACTCCTCGAATATTTTTATTTGGAGTGAACTTAATGGGCTACCAATTAATATAAATAAATGTTTCCATCTAATCTTTTCAAAGTCAAAAAATGTAATTTGTTCTAATTATTCTGCTAATGGTTTATCACTGCAATCAGTTACTGTGACTTAGATGTATTTTTTGACTTTAAGTTTTTTTTTTACTGAGCTCATTATCTATCTCGTCCCAAAACTCTAGTTCATTCGTAGGAATAGCTCTAAATTTTTGGATTCTCATACATTAAAATGTCTGTATAATTCGTTTGTGAGGTCAAGATTGGAAAATGCTAATAGATCTGGAGTCCCTAATACTCCACTCATTCTTTAAGATTGGTTTGATTCAGAAGTCCTTCACTAGATTTGCTTTACGTACTTTAAATTTTTGGACCTCAGATAATGCACGTTGTTTGCTTCTTGGTTTTAAGACCCTTGAGATCAAGCAGAATATGGCGTCTTTAATTTACAGTTATGACATTATCTCGTCTAATATTGACAGTCCTGACTTGTGGCATTTTAAACCATTTGTTACTAAATATCATCGTACTAAGTATGCACTTAAAGAACCTATTACTCGGGCTTTATCTTTATATAATGAATTATCCTTAGTCTTTGAGTTTGATTTTTCTCTATCTAAGTAATGTCTTGAAAATTTTGTGATTAATATATTTTATTGCTAAATTTTTAATTGTTTTAATTCTAGTCTGTAAAAAACTAATTTCATAGATTAAATAAAAAAATTTAAATTATGGTCGAAGCCTTTAAGCTTTGAGATTCTTTTGGCAAAAATTCTTTTTTTCTTTTTCTTAACGAATCTCAACGGACCGACTTACCCGCCCAGCCGCACGAGGGGCGCATCCGCATAAGGAATAGACACAGTTCGGACTGCTCTGTATGACGCGACACATGGAAGGGTGAAGTGAACTATCTAAGTGGTTTTCAAACAACAGCTACAGATTTTGTAATCATCTGCTGGTTAATTCACTTAAAAATTTTAAAACAGTATTTTTAATGTTAAATTGAGAATCAGATAAATCAAATAAGCCATGAAGGTTGTTGAAGTCATTGAAAATAAAAATGTAGTGAAAGATTCGGTTTAAACAGTTTGGAAATTATGAAAAAAAATATTTAATTTAAAAATTATTTGAAAGCCACTGTAACGGGAAACAACTGAGAAATGAAATAAAAAAACAACAGGCAAAATAAAAACCGTAATATCACTCTCAACAAAATAAAGAAGTGTGAGATAAAATTCAAATAAACAAATATGCAATTAAAATATAGTGCAAAAATGTATGTAAAAAAAAATTATACGCAAAAAAGTATTCAACTTAGCTGGTGCAGATTTGAAACGGTCAAAAAATTTAGTATTAACGAAAATTTACTTGAAAAACTTAAAAAAAATATCAGAGCAATTTTAAGATTCAAATCATATTTAAAGGAGTAATCGCAAGGACCAAATTAAAGTTTATCAATTCATAAGTTTCTTCTGAATTTATTTAATTTGTACATACTTGCAATCTATATTAATAAATACTTTCGGAATTTTACCGATTTTCAATCTAATTCCTCATTCCCCGATTTTGATTCGAAATTCCCCGAAATTCAATATTTTCTTAAAAAAATTTTAAAAAATACTACTCGCAATAAAATGCGGGGAACTAGTTTTGTTGTTCAATGGGATCAGCGATTCAGAGATTTTCAAATATAACACAAAACGCAAATTGTTTACCATACGTTTACACCAATACATGCACTATATTAACCCATTAAGGACGAGCGGGAACCAAAGTATATAGATCAGGAAAGTAACTGGAGAAAATTTTTTTTTTAATCCTATCTCAGGAACGGCTGAGCGACAAGATGCCATAGGCATTATTGGGTTAAAACACTTACATTGTTCATTGCCTGAATCAATGCAAAGAGTTGTCGACAATGATTTCACGTACGCCGGGTTTTATCTAGCGAAATAATAAAATATTTGTAGTTATTAACAGAATGTCTGTTAAAAACACAATAGCCCTATTCACTATAAGTTACAAATGCTCTTGCATCATTGCAAATGCAAATTTTTATTGCATATCGCATATATTTGTTGTTGTGATAGCAGAAATATTTTGCATATACAACGATGCAAGACCATTTGCACCAAATCGTGAATGGATCTATTGCATGTAAAATCTCATATTCTTAAAAAAAAAAACATAAATACAAAATGAAAAATTTACAAAATTACCTACATTTGGTATGGTATCATCAAATCCATTCCTTAGAGTGTATGTGTTGACTGTTCTAGAAGCGGAAAAACTTCATTGTTGGTATTGAAAAACTATCTAACTTTAAAGCTATTACGTTAATATTTTATTTCTAAGTTAAGCATAAATTAATTGCTATGACCAAACGGTAGTCTGAGAGTGCAATCAAACCAAATTTATTCGTTAAGAACCTATGCTAGTTTTAACTTGTCTTGGCTTCTCTTTTAACCTCCATTTATGTTGGTCATCAGAATGGGATCACCCTTTTTATAGTATTTTTTTATTTCATTTCATGTAATGAATGACACGATTTTTGCAGCTAGTCGTACCACAGGATCCATATTTACGCACACTTACACACATTTGCATGCATATATATAGATATTCGTACACACACATTGCATATGTTTAAGTGTTCATATTCGCCCATTTTTAAGTTTGCTGTTCCTCCTACATTTTACTAATTTATTTTCGTGCCGCTTTTCTCTAGTAAAATTTTCATCATTTGACATGCTGCAATTCAATTTCCATTCATAAGTTATGAAAATGCAACACGCTGCTTAATGAAATTCCCCACTCAACGCAATTAAACTTCCACCATTTTTCCTTTTCAGTTTTGCTCTCCATTATAATTTTTAATGAGGCTTTTGAAGGTTTCATCAATGAAGCCAAAGGCATAAAAAGTTTCTGAAAAGAAAAAAAAAGATACCAGAAAATTAACATACAATTTCTTTGCACTTCTTTTCAATTAGGTACGTACAAAAAAAAAAAAAAAAAAATAACAAAATAAAAAAAAAGGTGTGTATGGAAGAAACTTTTTCTCATTGGCTTATGTAAGTTTTTTCTAAATAATTTTAATTAAACAAATGATTGTGCAAAAATTACTATTATGCTTTGAATGTATTTGTGTAAATATTTTTATGAAAGAGACAAACAAGTACAAGGGGAAAAATATAAACGCTTATAGTTCAAATTAAATGAAAAACTCAGCTTTGATGAAGCTGAAAAGGACTGCTATTTTAATTGCTAGTAAATCTGCATAATTTGCGCATTTCAAACAAAGAAACACTAAAATTCTAAAGCAATTTAAACTCAACTGCAAGCGAAACTACGAATTCGTAAAAAATCGCATTTGAATGCTCTGTATTTTAATTAATTAACTCAATATCATGATGATGCATGCATATTTTTAATTATGCCAATGCCTCTATATGTTTTTTGTGTTCAGTTATTAGTTGAAGTTAGTTTTGTTAAAAATGTGGCAGCATTGTTAGCAACACAGAGTCATTTTGTCATTCAAATTCAGTTTCACACACTAACTGAACCTTGATTTTCAACGTATAGATTGGCATGGAAACTTTCCAATCTTAAATCCGGTCGATCAATAAATTGCACGCGATGAAACGTTAAGTGTCTCAGCATAAACCGCAGAGTAAACTGGAGCTAAGAACAATGCTGGAAAAAGTTTTGGGGAAAGAAATTTGAAACAGTGTTTCACAAAACCTTGTTGAGTTAATGCTTGCCCTAATCGAATCTTTTAAAGGTTTCATCAACTTCAGATTAGAATGTAATACTTCTATGTTGGCAGTAACCTACCTTCACAATGAATTTGAATTCCGCCTACATCGAAATTGTTTATTTGTGTTGGTGTATGGGTATATGGGTATATTTGTAAACTATGCAAACAAACAATTGTCAAATCGTTCCAGGGGCGAAATGAAAATTGAAGAATATGGTCCAAAACGAATTGAAATATTTTTATAAACATAAATATCTGGTTTCTTCTCTATTTGTTAATAGAGGTGAAGCGCTGGACAAATAAAAATTTTCTTTTACATTTTTTTTGCTTTGTAAGTCACAAATTGCTGCCCATTTTTTATCGCAGTTATGAAAATATTTCCGTATGCAAAATAAATTAATTAACTTTGGTTTTGTTTTACACAAGAAAAAGCTACTTTCGGACCTTTTTCTCTTTTAATTTATTAAATTCAAAACAATTTTATTGAAATTAGCAAAACAAATTCAAAACAAATTTCACATAAACTAAAGTCTAAAAGATGGAAAAAAATTATTTGACATGTTTGACACCGCTCCTGAGTTTTATATTTTTGAAGAGCCATTTCGGGTACATTCGTTTATCGGTTTTCTCACTCTAATGTTGGGGAATGTACCCTGTGTGTTCTGCCAATATAGAAGTACTACATATATGATCTACCCTAATGTTCGAGGAAAAAAACAAAATTTTTTTTAAAATGCTTAAAAATTAAAAAAAAATTTTGAAAAACGAAATAAATATTAAGTAGTAGGTACAAATATTTTTTTATTTTATATGGAAGAAAAGTACACATTTGAAAAAAAAAATTTTAATATACCACGGACTAAAAAGTATAAAATAGTTTCTCCTAGCCCCATAGAGATTTATAACCTCATACAGATTTTTAACCCCATACAGAAATAAAATATAATTCCAAAAATTAATATTTATTATCTAAAATATGGTATATTATAAATTATTTTCCATCTTAAGCTTATTTAGACTGTTTTTGCTTGTGTGTGAGAATAAACGCTCTGCGAGTAATCATGTTAACTTGGAGCATGAAACAGACATAGAGCAGGGCGTAGAAAAGCAATGACCGCCTTACAGATGAACATCATTAGTTGATAATGTTCGATAATGGGTGCGTTTCGCGGGTGCAAATCAGGAAAGCTGATTTCGAAGAGATTAATTGAAAATCAGTAAGCAGTGTTAGCGTCTTAGAAACGGCATGAAGCTTTAGATTTAAAATTTTTGAAAACCATTAAACTGTAGTTTGTAAAATGTTTGAATTCCCTTCTAAAAATATATTTATATAATTTTTGGATGATTTAGAACTTGGGTTGAATTTGTCAACTGTCAAAGTTTTGAGAAATCATGCTGACCTGAAAAATCAGAAAAATAATATGATTACAAAAATGGCGTCCGCTTTGCTAATCAGAAGCGCTCAGCGACGCGTTTCTAACACACTTTGAAAGCAGCTTTCTGATTTTGCACCCGGGAAACGCACCCAATGTATACAGCTAATGTAATGTATAAAATAACAAATAACAATATTGTTGTTTGATGACAATATTTGGCGTTGCTGTGCTGATGATATGCTTCGAGTATGCTAAACATGATGGCGTTTTCAGTTTTTCTCTACATCGTCTAATTATTTTATAACGGGTTGAAAAAAAAATCTTACATGAAAAATATTGTTTGTAGATTTTTAAACAAAATAAAATATTTTTTATGAACGTTTCTTTTTAACCTTTTTTGGCCGTTGTACCTTTAATCTGGTTATGGTATTAATTGTGGCTGAACGAAGAACCATCACTCAAATCACTTATAAGGAATAATGGCGGATTCCGAAACGGCAGTTTGATTTGCACAATAAATAGATGTGCTAAGAAGTCATTACTAAAGAAAATTAGCACTGAGAACTTTTCATGAATTTCATGTCTTTGCAAAAAAACAAAAGTGATTAGAATTAAAAAATTTTTAAGAGAACTCAAAAACGCGCACTGTGAATATGGACTCGAGCGTAAGGTAAAAAAAGCCCAATCAGTGCTAAAATACACAACTTGGCAACACTGGTCGCCAGTACGTCCTTAACATTTACGTTAAGTAAGTCGCACTAGTGTACGAAAAAAGTTCATAAAGTATCATTCGCCATATCTATTTCATTTCAACATTGAAAAAATAATATGAATTTTTTTAAGCAACTTAAAATAAACAAATATATTAATTGAAATTGTATTGCATACGCTATCCACATATAAATTGCAAGTAATCAAAGTTATTGTTAGTATTTAATTGTACACGCCAAATTCCTAACAATATTCAATTTTATTGAATATACACGTACAAAAATAGATGCGAACACTGCTGGACGATGAATTGCGCATGTGACATAGATTCTTTCAATATAAAACATCGAATGCGAATTAAAGATTTCAGCATCTCTTAAATTATCGTTTCTTTTTGCCTTTTGTGTTCATTGTTGTTTTGAGGTTTTCTTGTGTCCTAAGTTCTTCTAAATTTATATAGTTACAAGTTTTTTTCCCTATCGAGTTATTAAAATTTAAGTTGAGTGACCTGTTGTTGTTGTATATTATGATGAGGTAGAAACCAGCGTAACGTCGGACAAAAATACTTATTGCTACGTTTGCTTTATTGTTGATGTTGGCAATCTTTGGCCGAGGTATAATCCTCCGTGGTGTTGTCGTGGTCTTCTATCAAAGCAATACCTCATCGCATGTCACCAACAAAATCATTTCAATAAGGCTTTGTTAGACGTATCACCTCCGCCACGCAACATCCGCAAATGACTTGAACTGCATCTCAACAGTATTCCTCGCAAACACAACTGTTTGATGTCAACGCCTACAAAGCGACCCTGGAAGCCGCACACGTAGAAAAGGTTACAAAAGACAGAAAAAACATACACCCTAATACTGTTCAGCGAGGCCGCCCACTCCCCGTTTGTGACAACGAAAAGCAACTACCGCGGATGACACTCTGGTACTGTTAACTGGGTCTGAGCCTAATGGTTGACTGCTATCTGCCTGTCCAAAGTGTAACAACAGCCATCATGACACTGGATATCTTTTTGAATATCCAACAAACGCGACTTGGCACTAATATCAGTCTGCGTAGCTATACGTTGCAACTCTAAACAATAAGGAATTTCTTTACCAATTATTTTACCCACCACTGTGCACTATACACAAATTGAAAACAAAAACTCAAATAAAAGAAACAAGAACAGGATTCAATCAATACACAAATAAAGAGTTTTAAATTCGCAGCAGCATAAAAGCAACACAAGATACAAATAAAAAACATCAAAAGAATTGAATTGAATTTGCAACCAAAAGATACGTGAGTATCTGGCGAATGCTTTGCGTCCCACGACAAAAGTTTAAAAAGCCGCAGGAAGTGAACAAAATAATGCAAAGCAAATATGGTTTTTTTTTTATAAGTATCGGTACGAATAGATACTTTTCGCAAAAGAAATTACGTAAAATAAAATTATAGGTATACATATTCATACGAAAATGTTAGAACGAATCGCAGCAACAATCAATTCTGATATGTACTTAGAGTAGTATTGAACTTCTACTCAATTTCTTTTAGTTGCTACTGAGAATTATTTCAAGGGTGAAATTACGTATACTCTGAAGCTGAACTGAAACTGAGACGATACTCTGATCTGTTTCACAACAACACTGCATGCTAACAGCAAATAATTACACGTTTTTTTGAAGCAATTCCAACTTATTCCGTGTGCAAGTGTGCACGAATGCGAAATATTTCATTTAAATTGCATCACGGAAACAGCGCTCAACATCCGGAATCGCATTCGCTTGCACACTTTTACACAGGGATACTCACATACACAGATGCATCCACTAGCGGATCCTAGAGGGATGTTTTGGAGGCAAACCCTCTCCCTACTGATGAAATTCTCATACATTTTGAAACCACCCCCGTCGGAAATGTCTGGATCCGTGAGTGTATGTACCTCCATACATACATACGCACATATAATATCGTATAGAATTTACTAGTGAAGTGAATAAGTATGTATATATTGAATGAAACTTAAGGATGTATCATCTTGAGCATTGAGCTGCTGTAAGCGCGGTGTAATCTACGTGATAGTTTATGTGCATGTGTGTGTTTTCATTTGTGTGTGTGAAGTTGATACTCGAGTGTGCCGTTGAAATCACGTTGATTTCTTGTGACAGTGCTACATTTCTGCACGACCAGCAGAATTCCTTCATTCTCTTATACGCTAGTAGGTTTGATTCAGTCGTCGCTCTGCAGCTATCAGGGCTTCGCTAATGTGGTATTTATTTGTCATTTCCCATTTGAGGAAATTCATGTTTACAATTTATCAATTCGACCACTATTTTTTGTTTGCTAAGAAGAGCGAGTATTTAACTACGCATATGCACGCATACATACATACATATTTAAGAACATATCTTTAAAAAGTATAATTTCGTGTATGCTTCGGCACGGCACGTCCTAGTTGTTCTGTCATGCTTATACATGACAATTTTTTTCCGAGCAATACTATTTTCGAACGCGGGAATGAACGAGAAAATGATCCATTCAAAGTTGAAGTTATTTTTGCTTAAGACTGATGGTACACGGTCGATGTTTTGCTGTCAATATTTTCTGTTTTTACTCTCTCTTCATCGTTTTGCTTGATGCCGTGTTACACTATCAGTTTTTTTGCTGAATGTTATTTTTTAATACTTTTATCTGCAACTATGTTTTTCCACCTAAAAAGTATTTAATTGTATTTTGGAGTGAATGAAAATTCAACAATTGGAATGGAATCGGATGGAAAATAATTATAATGACAATATGAGATAATGTTGGTGGAAATAGCAACAAATTATACAAAAAATATTGCATTTATATAGGAAAAACGCAGAAAAATAATCTTTAAAATTTGAGAACTATTAAAATAAGCTCCGCCACTTTGTAACTTGGCCATTGAATTACCATGTTTTTATAAAAATTATTAAGTAATTTTTTAAACTGCACTTATTTTCACAAACAAACAAAAGCCAAACAACGCAAAGGGTGGCAAAGAAAAAACATATATTTATAAGGAAAAAGTGTAGTATTTTCCATTAAATATTAATATTTTAAAGTAAAATACAACAGTGTATCTGCAGCAACCCCATTTTATTTGAAGTGATGCAGGTTTTTTCGTCACTAAAAAAGTTTGAAGTGAAATGTGTTCATTCTCTCTTTTGCACAGTGTTCATTTTTCAACACAACAACAATTTTATTGTTTGACAGCAAAACATTGATCGTGTAACATCGCCCTTACACCATCAATTTTGGCTGTATATTTTTCTTACTATGTTTTTTCAGCTAAAAAGTATTTGATTGTATTTTGGAGTAGATGAAAATTCAACAATTTAAAATGGAAAATAATTATAATGACAATATGGGATAATTTTGGTGAAAATAGCAACAAATTATACAAAAAATATTACATTTATGTATGAAAAACGCAGAAAAATACTGTTTAAAATTTGCAAACTATTTAAATGAGCTTCGCCAATTTGTTTTTTGGTCATTGAATTACGATGTTTTTATACAGACAGCGTAAAGGGTGGCAAAGAAAAAAAAATGTATGTGTGTATAAGTTAGTAAAAAATGTAGTATTTTCCATAAAAAATTATTTTATTTGAAGTGATGTAGGTTTTTTCCGTGAGCAAAAAAATTTCAAGTGAAATGTGTTTATTTTTCAAAACAACAACAATTTCATTGTTTGACAGCAAAACATTGATCGTGTAACATCGCCCTAAACATGATTATTTTTTAAGAGAATACAAAAATGGCGCGCCGTAACCCATTTAGTTGTTTTTTTTATTTCCCCTTGAGCTAAAAACTGAATATGGTTAAAAGTTCGTTCACAAGATAATAATACATTATTTTCTGATGGAATTATCTTAGACATATTCTATTATGTGTTGACTGAAAACTCAGAAATTTTAAAAATTTTTTGAACCAAGATATGTCGATTTCGATTTCATTTGAATTTATGATCGCTATCTTTTGAGCTTTGCTACTGGCTTCATAATAAAGCACTATCATTCAAGTTTTAAAAACCATATTTTTAAATTGTGCCGATCCGATACGGGTTTTAAAATCTCATTTTGAAATTTTTAGGTTAGAATTTTTCAAAATTCTGATGACTTTAAAGATTGGATCATATATTATTTTAGTCTGGAACGGGAAAGAACAATTCTGCATTCTGACTCAGCGCATAGAGAATAGAAGTGTTGTAACTTCCAAAACATAAATTTGAGACAATCGCATTTCAAACATTGTAATAGTGTGATGTTTCATGGGATGGAAACCTGTTTTTGGCTAAATAGCGCTTAAACGGTAAGAGACCGAAGTTTCGGTACTGATCCACTAAAAAGAGCGGTTGACAATACATTAGTTTAATCATTACCTGAAAATTGTCATTTTGGAACTTACGACAGTTCAATTCTCATGGTGCGATATATGGGTAATCACTACTTATTTTCTGTCATCTAAAACTGTGTTATTATTGAAAAGATAGATTGAAAAGGCGTTAATTTTGATGCAGCAAGAAAGAGAAATTAAAAATACACCGTTTGCCAAAAGAATCACGGT
Source organism: Toxonevra muliebris (assembly GCA_963691655.1). Lineage (NCBI taxonomy): Eukaryota > Metazoa > Arthropoda > Insecta > Diptera > Pallopteridae > Toxonevra > Toxonevra muliebris. The sequence goes on from OY829326.1 coordinate 2,295,176, forward strand.
CTTGTTTCGTTTTGACTTGTTGTTAGATAGTTCAATGTCTTGAAAAATATTGTATTTACAATAAGAAATGAAGAGTTTTTATCTTGACTTTAAAATTCAAAAAAGTGGGCTTAGCACCTTTTTACTCTTAGCTTAAATATTTGAGAAAATAGCATTTGAATCGTAATTTGCTGATTATGTTGTTTAGACTTGTGTGTGTGTGACACACATTTTAGCCTGCTGCGTTTCTCACTCTTTAGAAATTTTACATGTGTGCTGAAATATGAACCCCCTCCAACCACACAAAAATCTAACGAATGTACAAATTTTCTTATATATGTATACATATGCATGTATGTATGTATTTGTGTAGTTTGCAATTGCAATTAAATATTTTAAACGCAATTTTACGCATTTGTGCATAATGCAAATTGTGAAATTGTAAAATTTTGTTGATACTTTTCGATTTGATGGCACAATTGCTGCAGGAATACACGTATCCATATTCATACATGCATACAGATGTATGTATGCATGAATGTATGTAGGAATGACATGTTGTCTGAGTGATGTTTAATTACATACCCAACAGGATGTTTTCAGTCCTGAAATATAAGGGACATCAAGGATTTCTTCAAAAGAAATTTCTGCTTATTTTTTACATTACATGTTCGAGGTTGACAATACCTGAACACATACGCTTTCATTTTTAACTTCAGCAGCGAAGAATCGTTGAAAAATAAATGTGAGTAAACTCTCATTTCTTCCTGAAAAAGTAATAATAATAAAAATGAAAACTAATCTATTACGGCATCAACACTCAGCCCTTATTTCATTTCCCCTAGGGTACTTTCATGTCTATATATATATGTGCGTATATATGCACATATGTATGTATACATGTTGATAACACTCATACTCCTTGATTGCTTTTCAATTAGTCGTAAAATATGCCGGAAATTATTCGACAAGTACATATGTAATTTACAAATTGAAATTTGTTTATTGTAAGAATCAAATTAAAATTCTTTTTGCGTGCAACTATTCTGTGATCTCAATTAACTTATAATTTCAAAGCGCATGATAATTTGTATAGGAAATTACGCTAGATTCATTGATCAGATTAGCAGACATATTTTCAAGAAATTTGAAATTAAAATATTGTTTTCATAACACCAATGCATTCAATAGAAAATTTAAATTCGGCTCAAATGAGTGAACCTACATATCGCCTTAATTTGCCAAGGCCCTAACACCAAATTTTTCAATATCGAGTTTTTGATGGTGTAGTGGACACCTGTTTATCTGTACAAATTACAAATTCTCGAAACAGTACTCTAAAAACCAAAATATGTTTTGCTTCTCCTGTAAAATTTGAAAAATGCTTTTTAGGGCTTTAGCAAATTAAGGCAGCGATATGTTTGCATTACAAAAGGAGCGGTTTTGAAATTTAATTTTCAGATTCAAAGCAAAATAAATTACCTCACTTTCGTTTGTCATTCATAATTAATACAAAACTGATGGAGCAAATATTTCACGCATAGCATTTTCACACCTTGTTACGTTGCCCGCATACTTTCTTCTTTTTTTCACAACTTGAACTTAAGGGCTCATTTCTTTTCCTACATGATTTTTAGCTTATTATTAAATTCTGCTAGTGCTGCAGTCATAGTCGCTGCCATCGTTGATGTCGGCGCTGCCATTGCCACTGAAGCTTTTGTTACCAACAGTTCACCAAGGAGATGAATTCTTGATACACTTTCACAATGGCGTTTATTCACCGACGGCGAGCGGGTCTTCTTTATTATATCCTACGTCCTGCTTTTACAACATCCTCAGATACTTACACATTAAAAACGAACTTCATCTTCATTTCATTTTCTCATTTCTCCTGCGTGCATAACTTTAAAGAACTTCGACTTGCACAACAATAATTTATTATGATTTATTTTAACGGAAGCTGCCATTAAGTGGTGGCGTGTAAATGGTTTCTGTAACTGGAAATCGGTTCACTAGCGGATCGAAGGGGGGAGATTTTGAGGCCAACCATAATCTCATACACTACAATCATTGCTTCTAAATTAAAAGGCTTTTTAAAGGCACTGAAAATTAAGTACCCTCCTTCCACAAACTCTTTATCCGCTACTGTTTGTATGTTCGCTTCATATATTTCCTTTGCCGGTTATTATCCTCCAAATGCATTTAAGATAATATTTCATATTTTTAACCAAAGTTTATGGTAAACAACCAAAATTATTGCGAAAGTATTTATAGAATGGGCAGTTAACACATACTCATAGTTACGATAAAGTGGATTAACAAATAAGAAGCAACCTATGTGGATTCAAACAGATTTAAAGCGCTGAAGTTTTATTAAGAATTGAAATACTACTTTTGCACGAAGGGTTACTGAAGAATTTTGATCTAGAGTTTACAATTTGAGTGACCAAAATTTTTGGTTGACTTAATGAGAACAGCACCTATTTTTGAAGCTATCAATTATATTTCTTCTCTGTTTTGTAGATTTAATATTTATAAATAAGTAAAATTTTAGGTTAGGCCTAGAATGCAGCTTCAAATGTGTAAAATGTAAGAATAACGTAATAAAACGTAAGACGTAAGATAACTGTAACGTCCAGTTCCCCTCTCGCTCACACTACAGCGCGGCATGACTGTGCTACTCTAAACAACAAAGAGAAGAGAGAAGAGAAAAAGAGAGGAAGAAATTAAAATACAAGCGGAGTTTGTTTGTTTATGTTTCGATGAATTTACTCACACATACAAACGAAACATACAAAAACAAAATGTGTGTGTACATTTATTCGTGGCAGAATTATTTGTTGGTGTTAAACGTGTGGAGATCGACTATACCATACAAGCAGAGAAATCGCCGTAGCAAATACAGGCGCTTGATAGGTTTAGCAATCGGTTAGTTAGATTGGATTAAAATTAAATATTTTTTTAAATATAAAAACAATACAAAATGATATGTAATAAGGAATCTAGGTTTCAATAAATTTATAAACAAAATGTAGTGATTTTTTTGATTTGTACATTAACCTTACAAAGGCAACACTTTTTTATCTATGTAAATAGCAAAAATGTTGAACAGACAAAATCAAACTTATTTATTATAAAATCACTTATTTACTTCAATAAAAATACATTGTTCCTTATTTTTATTAACCCTGGAAGGACATGCTTCGACTAATCGACGACGCATGTTTACATTTTACAATTTTTCTTTCTAAGTAAGTGTTGGTAAACATTTAATTTATGAGTAAATGTTATTAAGAAAAAATGTCCACTGTTGTTTTTCTATATGGTAAATTAAACAAATAATGGGAAACAATCAACTTTCAAAGTTATAGGTGTATAGATCAAGTGTTTGACCGCTTTGAATAATGCCGTCGTCGTTTAGACGAAGCATAACCTTTATGTATAAAAAATATATATAAAATATTCATATACCTATACGCCAAATCAATTCTCAGGCGACGTTATGTAAAATTTTCATATCTAATAAAATTTCAAATCGACAGCAAGAAAAACATGAAGCGCTGAAGAAAAGATGCAATTGCAGCTGCGTATATGCGAGCATATCGAGCCCGATGCATTGAGTAAAAGAAAAATAATGCAATTACAACATATCTAACATAGGGATATTCACGATTTGGTGCAAATGCAAAATATTTCTGTTATCACAACAACAAATGTATGCGATATGGAATAAAAATTTGCATTTGCAATGATGTAAGACCATTTCCAATTTATAGTGAATTGGGATATTATATATAAAAGATAATGATATCTAATAAATTTTTAAGTTTGTAAAAGAATTGTTTTAATTTGAATTATTTACCTAAGCGTATAGATTATACATCAAATTCCTATATATGGCTATACATTTGTGAGCTTATGTATATGGCATTTAGTTGGCTTAACTGTTTACACATCAAATATCTTGCGTGCCTTGCACGCATCCATTGTTTTTTTGAAAATTGGCGTTTATTTGGGGGTGTTGCTATACAAAATGATAAAATCGCTCAAATTTAGTTGCCAGTAGCTTGCAAGTAGCAAATGTGTAAGTGTATTAGTGAAAAAGTGTGAATGTATTGAGTTTTTCGAACTTGCAATTGCATGTGTGGACGTGGGCATTGAAGGAAATTCATTACATAAATCGTGCATGTGTACGAAACTTCCTCGGAATAAAACCCTACTGGGTGTAAAGGCATTAACGCCCAAGTAAATATAACTTCTTTCGATGTTGTTTATTCTTCTTCTTGTATTTTTTGAAATATAATGAAGTGGGAAGCCACACATTGTAATGGTTGATGGAACAGGAACAGCAGCACCAACAAAGGTTTCGGCCAGACACACACCACCAAATGCTGTGTTATAGAGGTTACTTAGGGCGAGTGGCTATTAAGTTCCCACTGATGGCTTTTACCCTTTGCCGTAGTTTTTCAAAGATTTCCAATTTGTGTGCATTTTTAACTTTTCAAAAGAGTTTTCTGCGTACATTTTAATCTTTATTTATTTATTTGTCATGAATACATGAAAGCAAAAATATACGCAGCCCATTTACATATGTTAACACAAAAGTTTTTCACGGCTTGAACAATAACTTGAAAATTAACAATTTAACAATAAAAAAGGCAAAAGGACACATAGAATTTTATACAGAAAATCTGAAAAGCGTCAAGTTGCAAAAGTTTAGCGCGTTATCAGATTAGCTACATCTGAGTGTAAGTGTATGTGTTGTGTATATAAATAGCTGGTGTCAACTATGAAAACATTTAGGTGTGCGTTCGTCAGAGTCGTCGTCGGTGGGCGGTTTTGTTTGAAGTGTTGACAATGGCGCTTTAGCTGGAACTTTTTGGCAAGAAGAGAAGTGTGGCGTGTGACATTGTCACCTTTTTGAGACAACGCTTTAAGAATGCCACCATAGAAATTAAAGCACCAATATTAGTTTTATTGTTGTCGCTTGTTGTCATCTTCTCTTTCATTTCTTTTGTTTGCAATTGTTAACTTTTCGATTGTACTTGAAATAGTTAGTAACTTTGGCAATATTTTTATTAGCACGCTATTTATCCATGAGTCAAACAGTTAGAAAAGTATTTTAAGTTTTTCCTGTGACTTTGAACTGTTAACCCTTTACTGCATGATTTTTTCTTTTTAAGAAAAAAAAAATATATATTTTTGTAAGTATTTTATAACCCTGATCACGAAAATGCTGATTATAATTCTTAATAATGGCTGGCTTTGAACTAGGCTGCTCACCAATGAAATTCAATATGACTGTGTTGGTTACATTCACTTCATCGATATTACTAGCAACTTTGCCTGGAAGTTTGGTATGCGATTTTAACGTATGGTTTCCAAACTCATAATACCTAATAACAAATAAGCCGCAATAAAGAAAAAAATGTTCTTAGAAATTTTAGTAATATATCTTTCTTATATAGTTTGCAAATCTATGGAATGAATAGTTGTCGAACCAATCGAATTACAACATTGGAATTAGAACCTAAATTATTTTCAGGACATAATCGAAGCGATTGTTGTTCTCCTGACCTTTATAAAGTTCAAAACCATAAACATAGTCAGAAACTCCATATAAAACTAAAAACTTGTAGCCCCACTTATAATGTTTTGCTGGAAGATACTGCTTGGAATTTTCGTTGAAATCTCATTATCCACAATTAGACTCCAATACCTTCTTGTATTTAGAATTTATGCAATGGACATAAGCACGAACATACCAATGTATTTCCGCAGCTGAATTGCTTTGATATCATTGTCATTATCAGTCGCATCTCCTTGTTGGTTAGACTTATCTGCGGTCATACTGTTTAGTTCGCTATAGGTACAGGAATCATCTTTATCATTCCCAGTTTCAAAATCATCCTCATATTTGTTCTAATTATTCATTATGAACTCAACCTCATCATTTTGAATCCATGCGTAGTCATCTGGAAAACAACCCAGTATGAATGCGTGAAATATCATATATGATATAAACGATTTTGAATAAAGTTTTTACATGAATATGTTGCTTTTAAGACTGGAATGTAATATTATTCATTAAATTGTAATAAAGCCTATCTAAATGAATCCAAAAAATGTATTTAATATGTTTTTATAATTAAATTTACGTTCACAGGGCTATGAAAACTAGTATACGCGATGTTTGCAAACTTTCTGAAAACAAAATTATCATGAAATAAAATAAGCATATCATGTATGATATGTGATGCAGTAAAGGGTTAAAGGTGATATTTTAAAAAACTATGATTCTTTTTCTGTGAGTAAAAATTTGAAGTTACTCCGAGGCACTGAGCGACACTATACAATATCATTTCTATTTTTTGTTCTATTTAAGATTTTTTTTAAAAGGCTTAAAATGTTTAACTTAGACGCGAATATCTCCAAAACTAAAAAAATTTATTGACCGTTTTTTTAAGCATTTTCATCTCTAAATATTGCTGCATTGTATTTTTTTGCTTGTTACTGTAAATTGTTTTTGCCATCTATTTTAAATTTATAACGTGACGTAAGGATATTTATATTAGTCGATTTATATCAAAACCGCCTAAGTCCACTTCCAAACAATTTTGAAATTTTTGGCCTAGCAGATATTTTTCCAACTTAGAAATACTTAAAAAAAAACTAAGCGAACATAAAAATATGGTACACTATTGTATGTATATGATTTTTACTTGTTACGAGTATCTCTATCACTCCATGCAATTTGTTACTAGTCTTACAATAAGACTCCTGTGTAACTGTATTTTTTTTTTATATTTCTATTCCACGCATGTTCTAGTTTGATTTTCTTTTAATAAATGAATTAAACGTAGTATTCTTTTTATAATCATGCAGGGAAAAAATTACTTGTTATAACGAATTTTCAATATAACGTTCTACCCTGGACACAGTTTTACTGAACTATCACTGTATTTAGGTGCAAAGGAAACTTTCGATCAAAGTCCATATGCTAGACATAAAAAATTCCTTGAATGACTTTTTATTAAGTGCAAAAATATAATTTTCCAAGAATGTTTGCAAAAGATAAAATGATATTAAAATACAAAAACTTGAGAAAAAGCGTTGGCCGGTTTTTGTCTATAGCTTCAGAAGAATAATTGTTAAACTTTTAATAAAGGACAAACAAGGATATGCAGAGGTGTGAACTTTGTTTATGTTAGTTGTAGAAGCCTAAAGCACTCATGAATTTAACTCAATCCTAAGCAATGCAAAACCATTTCCTTAAGCAGACATCGTGTGTATTTTTTGGTCAACCTGTTTCAATTTTCATAAGAGCGTGTGAGGATCGGACACATACAATCAGTGTGGTCATTGTGGAGGCTAGAGTTAGCCGTTTTTAACCGTAAAAAGTTTAGGTTTTGGCTTTCTAGCTTTGCCATTAAGTAACGCAGAGGTGAAAAATATATTTAATAGGATAGACATAGTTAAGGAAGGCTTAGATAAAATTTCTTAGCCAACCTACGTAGCAGTCCAGCATACTAACTAGTACGCCACGGCGACCACAGGCCCTATATACTAAAATATATTTGCTTTAGGGGCTTGAAATTCCATTTCATATTTGTTTTCTTTTTGTATTCTGGTTCATGTGGTGCGAAAAGTTTTAGCCTTTTTTTAAACTTTTGGCTTTTTTGAGAAGTGATTCGACTTTTTCTATTTTAAAACTTTTTGGCCATACTGCATACAATTTAACAAGAGACGTCTGTTAAAACTGGCAGCAGTTGTTTTATCTTTGCGACAAAAGTTAAAAACAGAGAAGCATATATGCGAGTATACATCAGGCATGAAAAAGTCAGTACTATGTACATGTATGTACCTATTAGAGTCCGACCGAATATTTGGCTTCGGCTTCGGTTCTTCGGCTATTCGGCCTAAAAACACATCTTCGGCTACGGCTTCGGGTTCGGCAAAAAATGGCCGAAGTTTTGGCCGAAGCCGAAGATTTTAAGGATTTAATTTATAATAAATTTTCCTACAGATTGACAGTGAAAACCTCTTACTTAGAATTATTTATACAGATAAATAAATGTGAAGTGGTTATATAAAATATGCATAGTGCAGTTTTTGTGTCCTATTTTCTCCGATTGCTTGTCCCACTTTTACGTTTGAAGTAGCCCACAAATTTAAAATCTTATAAACTTAATGATTATAACAAGCAACCTTCAAAAGCTAATACAATTTGAGTAAACGGTTAAATTGCTTGTATAACGTCTCTAGATATGTGAGTGTGATCGAAAGTTACAGATGAAGAACTTCGCCGACCCTGGTACAGCAGTCATGTATACTTGAACTCTCAAAACTTAATTTTTCGAAATGGCTGTGACAAAATCTGCAAAACAAATGAACCGATTGAGCTAAAATTTTCATGATATTTTCAGTACATTTTTAGTTCTAGTCCGCACCAAGATCATTGTATATGTTATAGTAGAAAAATAGCGTAGTACGGACGAAACAAAAAAATCTGGCTATATTTGATCAATACTCTGTAAAAACCAAATGCAAAAATCTAATGAAAAATCGAATATAGTAGGGGAGTGTACCCGGGTATGAGACAGCACCAGGTATGAGACAGTCGATTTTTCACATCATGCAATATCAATATTGCCGATCTGACTACTGTCAAACTTTTCTTTTGACATGAGCCAGTTTTTGTGGTAACACCGGAGTGAATAGATCTATTGCTTGTACCAGCTGCAAACATCGTATGTGAAAATCGATCACGATCACTTTTCGAGTGAATGCATTGAAAAAACTGAGTGTAATGCATTAGCATTTATTGTTTTTCGTATATTTTGCGATCCAATTTTGGATTATGCCAAAATATTAGTATGGTTGGAAACAATTTTTGTGTTGTTATTCCTAAAATGACATTATTTTCCGGGTTTGAGACACCACTTAACTAGTGTTTTGATCCAATTTTTTTTTATTTTTAGCCATCTCAACCCCAAAAAATAAAATCGTCCATGAAATGAATCAGATGCAAGCGGCCTGTTCATTTAAAGTGTGCAAACATTGCGATACCGATTTGGATGGAGAAGACGATGACTATGAGGCAGATGATGAATAAAAACAACCGTTTCTTATAATCTTAGCCACTGAAGACCTACAAAATAAATAAATTTATGTTTATAAATAGCTATGAAGTTTTTACTTCATATTTTCCAATTTTTAGTACCTGGGTACAAATTTTTTTTTTTGCAAAAATACACATTCTCAGAAAATTAGTCATAATATTTTGCGTGCCAATGGAATCACTATACTTTTTTCGGATAAAAGTTGCGTATTTTCATTACCTTTCCGACAGTATATAACATCCGATTTGACTCAAATAGTGAAAATTTACGGCTCAAACACAAAACCCGTCTCATACCCGGGAAGACTCCCTTACTTATATGGCCGGTTTTAGCTACGGCAAGGTGAGATTTAATTACTTCACAGTGTGATTTGTGCAAAGCCTGAACTACAATAGAGTGGGATGGTTAGGGTTGCTAAACTATCTTGATTCGTCTTGATTGTCCAGATTTGTAGTCCCGTGTCCAGAGTCCCGCCTTTCAGAAATTTGTCCAGATAACATTTTCAAATTTGTAGAGATAAAATTTTTACTGATAAATATGAGCAAAAACTTCTGGATATGGGGTACGAAGTTTTGAATGTTGACAGAGCTAGTCATACCAATAAATATTTCACAGACAGAAATAGAAATAATTTAACACAAAACCTTTAGTTTGATTTATATTTATTTTGCATACAACCCAAAAATTCAAGAATATCAAATAGGAGGATTTTTTCCGATTGAGGAGGACAGGAGGATTAAGATTTGAGCGGAGTACGAATACTGCGATCGGAGTACCTTCGACAGCACTGCTACTGAACCTCCCTGAGTTTATACAGTACATACATATGTATATAAGTATATACATAAATATCTATATTTTTTTATTTTTTGTTTTTTGTTGTGTGGAAAAATCGTTTTTCACTGTCCAGATGAACGATTTGCATCTGGCAACCCTAGTCATGGGAGTTTGCAGCGCTGCTCTGGTTAGTTCTATTTCTAAATTCATTATCAGTGAACAGATGATTTTCTTACCACTGTCACGATGCGCTATTAAAATTCAGGCTTAAGTTTTTGCAACTAAAATTTCTGCATATAAAATTTCAATTTGGACCGAAAAAACATTTTTGAAAACAAATTCGTCTATATTTTAATAAATAAAATTTAAATAGCATCAATACAGCTCTCGGACACTTCTATGCCATTACAATTAGTCATAAAAAAGCATGCAGACCGAAAAAAATTAAATGTAGCCGCTGGTTTTTTTAGTCATCAAGGGACCCTTGCATGCTGATGAAGGTAGCACTTACTCACTTCGAAAGGAAATAAATGTATTGAATGAGAAGAAGCGGCGTTACTGTGTCACATTTTATTTGGAGAACACAGTGCAGTCTTACACAGAAGAGGAATTCCGATGGTTCTTTATGATTACATCGACAGAAAGGGAAATACGTTTTTGTGTTTGCAAGCCATCTGCGACCAAAATATTGAATATTTGCACAAATTTCTCTTTGCGTACGTTTACGTTTTGCATGAGTATTTTTCCTTTGAAATAAATCATAAAATGGGACGACCCAAAAATCAGGTTCTGCGAAATCTTTTGTACCAAAGCTTGGTGCTTTATGTTAAAAAGAAACAGAGATAAGAAAACATAGTCCAGACGGAAATCGAACCGAGAACCCCAGAGACTAGAGTCTAGCATGCTGCCACTATAAAACTAAGGGGGCGGAGTATTTTTCCTTATTCCCCAAATTCTGCTGTTAGCAAAATATTGCAAGTACGCAAACCAGGCTAATTTATTAAATATTTTTTTACAATTTTTCAGTTTCTTGCCCACCTTTTTTTTTATAAAGACTCAAAGAAGCTCTTGCCAAAGAGTCTTAAAATTTTAAATCTTCCCAAACATAGCTACACATATGCATGCATACAAATGTGTATTATATTCCAACAAGCCAAGTTATTATATCACCTCAAGTAAGTCACGCCATAAAGTAGTTACCTGGAAGAACAAGGAGAGCAGCAGAACATAAATTTGACTTTCAAGTAAATCCATTTAGTTTGGGACTGAATTACACTGAATCTACTGAATAAGCATTATAAATCCAAAAACAAAGCTGTTTCTCGATCCAAAACGCTAATCGGCAAGATATTACAATAAGATTGAGAGAAGAAGAAGCAGGGTAAGCGAGTTGGCAAGTTAAGGATGAAGAAGAAGAAAAATGTAGAAAATCAATCACACACATTACGAGTATGTGAAAAGCTCCAGTTCCGAAGGTAAATACTTGCATACACATATGTACTTACATATGTTAGTAACAAATCCTTTCCGCGAGAAAATAAAAAAACAAACTTTGTCATTTATATTTTTATTTATTTCCGACTTTTTACGATTACACACATAGCATCGCGCCACAGCAAGTGAAGCCAAGGCTCAAAAGTGCGGATGAAATTCGGATTGCAATGTGTATGAGTACCTTGCACGGAATATAGAGATGAATACATACCATTGGACCAATGTGCAGTTCACATTTCCATTTGGCGTTAAATTTTATTAAGGCACTTAAATGCGCGGCTCAAAACAACATTGATATTAGGCAGTTGCTACCGAAGCAGCAGACGACCAAGAAGAGGAAACGAACGAGTGAAAATGTTGAACCTAAACGTAATCATAAGTAGTGGTTATAAAATTTAAGAGACTGTGTGCAAATATGTGTGCATATGTTGTAGGTATAAATTTTAAAAGTATTAAAGTGTTTTGCAAATTGTTGAAAATTTTAAAGCACGGGTGTAATGCAGGCTACACACGATACAACCTGTTGTACAACGCGTTGGACGATGAGTTGAATTACTTTTTTACACACACTTTCCAACACGTTGTCGTTGTACAATGCGTCGTACAATTTTATTAATCCTTTATTCTTCGTGTTGCAGGCAACCTAGTGGAAAATGTATGAATTGAATGAGATAAGAAGGCAACTAAATATCATGGAGAATTTCTAGTGAGCCGAAATACCATAAGCTGGGCTCACAAATTTCAACCGCCCAGCACTACTTTTTCTTTTGCTTTCATCATTTTTTTGTTTAATTCTCTTCTATACGTTGTTTCATCAATTTCCATTAATGACATTTTGTTACTCTTCTGTTCAAAACAGTAGAAATTGATTAAACAATAACTCCGTTCCCGTACTACAACGCGGGTGAACGCGTTCGCCCAAAACAGCCCAGAAAGCGTTCCCGTACTCAAAAAACTTGCAAACGATAGCAGAGATGAGAGAGTAATTGTCTTCTTCTTTTTGGGCGAAATAGCCCGCACTTTTTCTTCGGGTAAAAATGTTAAAAGTGTCAAACAATCAGCTGTTTTGCTTTTGTGAAAATATATTGAAATATAAAATTAAAAAATAAATAAAGAATTTTTAAAAGACATTTGAAAATTAATTAATAGCATATTAGTTCATTTTTAACTACATTCTCCACAAGTTAATGACGCAATTGTCTGTTCAACTTCTGACGCTGTAGAAGCTTCTGCCATTTCTGAATAATGCATATTGTGATTGTGAACCCGAAGATTCTACAAATAATTTATGTTTAATTTTTTCATTATTTATTTATTTTCTTGTAAGATTTAACAATTTTTATTTTATTAAATATCACACAAACTTTGTTTTTTGAATTTAACTGTCGTTAAAATTTGACGTTTTATTTCGTGCAAGAAAAGTGGTTTTGTGCGTACCCGTACTTTTGTGCATTTTTGTGTATCAGAGAGAGCATTTTTCGTTTACTTTAAGTCTACCAGACTTTACCCAATAAGTACGGGAACGGACCTAATGAAACGAGAACGACTGAAGTTGTACAACTTCGCTACAAACGATACAACTCGTTGTACAATCGTTAACTCCGCCCACCAGAAATTAAAATATTTTGATTTTCATCCAACAGTTGGACCAACTTGAAAATCGATCGTGCAACCCGTTGTACAATATGGCCATGTTGTACACCGCGTTGTATCGTGTGTAGCCTGCATAAGAATTGCCCTTGGTTTTTACATGTACACGACGACAGCTGTCGAGTATATGTAAAAAACGAAAGGATAATTTTGCCCGGTGGTCTAGTGGCGGCGTACTAGGCTCTTGCCTCTGTGGTCACGGGTTCGATTCCAGGCTAGGGTATGGTCTTTTATCTATATTTCTTTTATAATCAATACAATGCTTTGCATTTATAGGATCATCTCCAGTGCGTTGAATAATCATTAAAAAAAGAGTGCGCTTATGGTATTTGGCGAGTCTCGAGCTTTTGGGCGCATTTCTCAGGTTTTTTCTGTGAGGTTTTTTTCTCTAATTTTGATTCAAGGTGCAAGAAAAAATTTTGAAACTGTAATATCTAAATTAAATTGTTTACCAAAGAGTAGCTATAATTAATAAAAAGGAAATCTTCGGTTGAGTAAAATTTATAGTTTATTTGAAGTGATATATAACAGGCTTTATAAACAAGTGTATACATATAGAGACGGGCAACTCAGACGTCCGTTTCGGAATCCGCCACAATTCCTCACCAGTGATCTTAGTGGCTTATAGTTTTATACCACACTATCTACAAAAGGGTCACAACTCAAAATAGAAAAATTTTCAAGAAACAAAAAAAAAAAAAAAAACTTTTGGTTACTTATGGATGCATATACAAATTTATTTTATGGGGGGAAAAATGCCATTATATTAAATATGCATCTATAGGTATCCTTTTTTTTTAATCATTTACTAAAAAATTTGTAATTTTGAGTTGTGCCCCTTATGCAGTTGGTGTGCGATATCTGTTATCAAAAGCAATAATGGCTCAAGTGGATTTAAAAAATAAAGTTATAAATGCAGATTTATTTCGTAGAATTATAATAAATGTTTTTAGCCATTTTAGAATTTTAACTGAACAACCAGAAAAATATTAACACCAGAGGACCCGGAACTTCGAGAACTATAAGAAATAAAGAAAATACAATTACGTTGATTGGCAGTAGATATAAATGATTTATAAAACGTAAAAATGTATATATGGGGCGTTCCACGCCAAAAAAATTTTTGAAAAATTTCACACCATTAGTACCATTAGATTGTCTTTCTAAAAAAAATTTTAAAAATGTTTACTCAAAAATTAACAACAAAAACAAATTTTTTTTAAACAAATTGATTTAAAAAAAAAGAAAAATTTTTTTAAATCTTTTAAAAATTTACAAAAATAGCCCTGAGTTTTGCGCAAATTTTGAATATTTAACTTTTGGGTGGACTCGGTAATTTAAGAAGTTATACAGATTTTTGTGAAATGATACGCGTGAAATCGCTATCCACGAGCGACTTTTTCGTCTCGCCATAGACACATAAAAACCCCATACGAACTTTTGGCTATATGACTCCCAAATTAAATATACACAACACTGTATAAATAGGAGCGTTAGGCATACCCCGATAACTTGGTCATAACACGAAAACTATATAATAGTATGGAAAAAAGTACACTCCCATAGAAACTCTGAGACACGTATATCACATTTTTTAATCCAATTTCGGAAATCGTTGTCAAAACCTAGGGATTATAAAATTTTTCTGATTTTGTTGCACAGTGTAATTTTTAATGAACCTTTTTAAGAAAAGTACAGCACTAAATAAATAAATTATATATGTAAATTGCTGCTGACTTGGCCTGGTACACACCATTTACATGTAGATGAAACTACTGATTAGACACAGGAACTAAAATTTTTTGTTCTGTAGTAATTAAATTGAGATGTTCTACTTGTGGAATACCAAAAATGCTATTTGCATTTATTTAGCGTCTATATTTTTTAGCTTAGTCCATGGTTGATCATTCAGGATGATTAAATATGGTACGGTAAATGGAAAACAATTAAACAGTGATTTTTAAAACTAGTCCTATTCAATACTGCAGTCTTATTTCAGTATGAAATTATTTCAGACCAGAATACTATTATTTTATGTTGTTTTAAACTTTTTCTTATATCTTTTTAATTTTGTTTCATCCGATGAACGCAGTTAAAATATTTGTGCGCAATTTAACTAGAGCTATTGCATAATGCACACAGTTAATCCCTAAAGAGTACAAATAATAAATTTTTCACTTTGCCATAAGCAAATGTAAGCTTTATAGTGATAAGTTCACAAGTATGCGATAAAGTCTCATAAGAATTGATGACTCTACATGCATCCATATATCAAATTCTCTATAACGAAGGTTAGTGTAGGGCCTTACGAGTGTAAGTTGACATTTTTGATGAGTTAGAACATTTTGTTTTCAGTTCAAGTGTAGAAAAAGTTAAAATGTGCTGCGCAGTGAAATTAGAATTTCGCTTAATATTAGCTGCGTTTTATTCGCCTCTAGTGATGTATAACTAGCAGCGATAATTGTATGGGAAAACAACAACAAAGCGGCAGAGATAACACGTATAATTATACATGTTATGTATACTTAACAAGTTGTTCAACTACATCAAATTCTATTGTGAACTGCTTATAGCGAAACAAGAAGCATGAAAGTTTGGCAAAAAACAGAAAAAGAAAATATTTAAAATGTCTGACGGTGAAAATAAGTTAAAATCATCGTTAAATATTCTTATAAAGAGTAAAAACTGAAAACAATGCCTGCGATTGACCGCAATAACTGAGATCCATTAAAATGTTTCAGCTCTAGCTCTAGCACTTTCATTGTGATTAACATTGTAACGAAAAAGAGACTTAACAACTTGGTCGTTTTATTCGCACATGTTAAACCGCCTGGCGAATAAAACACAGCTATTGTCTGAAAATCGAAAATCCCTTAAAGCACTCACCTTTGGTCCCAAATCTATAAATATAGTTAGAAATAGCCATTAAGAAACTATTATAAAAAGGAAATAGCTATGGTGGTGGGTTTTTTTTAAAGGTCAATGCCATATTCACCAAACATATAATTTTATTTCATTACATTATTTATATACTAAGTATATGCTAAGCTAATAGCTTCAGATGCAGTAGCAATGACTACTGCTAACTAATGGCAGCTGACGTAATTAGTTTGTTGTTGTGCTGTAAAAACCTAATTAAAAACCTCGTCACAAACTGAAGGTACATAACAAGACTGAAGGAAAGGGAAATAAAACGAAAACATTGAGTGACAGTGCAAGCAAATTTATAATTAATTGTTTTTTTTTTTTACTTTAAATAAATTTTTTTCATGTTCCAAGTCGCTATTAATTTGTTTGTTTATAATTTAAGGAGAGTAAAAGATGGAGTGCTGCAATTAGGTTTCACTTAAGCAAAAGTTTTACTTTTCCTTTAATTAAATTTCAACCACTAAATGCTCAGACTAATATTCAAACTAAAAGTGATTTTAAACAGAACTAAATTCCTATTGACACTAGAAACTCTTTTCATACTAACTGGGTCACTACAAGTTCTTGGTTTGCCCAATTTCCAAAACACACGTTCTTTTGCAAGAAGTTTTCATTCCGGATGGAACAACATTTTAAAAGTAAATTATTTAGCTCCAGTTAGAGCAAGTACGAATACGAAGATTTAATGCCTGATTCAAAATCATCATTTTTATTCAAACTAATTAGATAATTTTGTTGATAGTTTTTAATATATGAAATTAATTTGGCATTTACTTCTATCTAGAACAAACAAAAAAATAGCAGAAATCCATGGCAAGTAAGAAATTTACAATTCCAATAAAATGGTGGTACAATTTAGGAAATAGTGAAAAAAAAAACAAAAAAATAAATAAAGAAAAAACTTACACTAGAGCAATCAATTTAAACTTTCGAATCAAACGAATTTTTTTTCAAGTAGAATCGTTAGCATGATGAAGTTTTACATTGTTTGTTCTGTACAGAAAAAAACTCAAAAAATACTTTTACTTATTTACAAAAAAAAAAAAAGAAGAAAAATATTCAAGTGTCTTTCCGGGGAAATCATTCGAACTTCGTTTTGAAAAACTTTGGTAAACTTGTGGCTTTCGCTTTCCTTTTTTTTTCCAAAATTTTCTTTTTCAATAAAAGAAAGAAAAATTGGGAAAAGTGCACGAGTTTGTGAGTTTTAGATTCTTTCCCATTTTGTTGTGGTAATCATGCGAACCATTTGCTTATTTATTCATCTCATCTCATTTTTTGTTTGTTTTTGTTTCCAATGGTTTAAAAAAATAAAACTTTGCTATGATTTTCTGTGCTGAAATTTTGCCAATAATGTAGAAAAAATAAGCAATGGAAGATAGCAACAGTAGCGGCAGTGGCAGAAGTAGTGCGTTTCCATTAATTGAATTGCTGGCAATTACGCCCAGCAAAAAACGAAAAACTTTTTCTTGTGGAACAACGAAAAGCGTGCTCAGCTCAGTTCAAAACAAAGCAAAAATACCGATTTTTGGGATTTGTATGCGGATTAAATTCAAACACGCTGCGGCTAAATGCGCTACATTTCATGAATGTGCAAAATGTTGTAATTCTTTAATTAATTAATTAATTTAGCTAACAAACAAATCAAGAAACACAAATACAAATACATACACACATATGGTAAATAAAATTAGTAAATCGATACAATTCCAAACACTTTTTATTTGACAAAGCAAACTTCTTCGAAAATATGAAATTCAGAAACTGTGAATGAAAAAATTGAATAAAAAATCTTCGACCTAAATACTTTGAGCTAGAGACAAATCAAATTTTCTGAAATCGATACCAACCAAGTACATAAAAAGAATCAGATCAAACTCGATCTAACTCGGTTTTTAAAACTTTTTTTCTACCCTAAATGTTTTTATTGTTCTTTTTGCAGATATCAGTTAAAACTACAGATACATTAAGCAAATTCTCAATTTTGGGCACAATTTTTTCAAAAATTGTCTAAATAAAGATTTTAAAGTTTGAAGTCGAAGCACGAGACTTCTAACCCGTTTTGTGGTGACTGTTATTTTTTTTACCTTGTACATATTGCATAACCAAGAGAAAGTTGTTTATCATGAGAGGAGGGAAAAAATATTTGGGCAGCAACACTCCACCTATTGGGTGTTATATGAAGACACTATAAGTCATATATGACGCCGATCCCCAATTCCCCGTGGTCCACAAAACCCCAGTTCTCTTTATATATTTCACGGATACATAATTACAGTAGTTTTCGTTTAATTCAAATGCACAGTTTTTAGAGCAATTAACCAGAGAATTGGTTTATCAGATACCTGGTTAAAAACGCAGGATTCCGTACCGAGCACGAACCCTCCTATTTTTGAACTTGAACCCGTAAGCGCACCAGGCGGGTTCGGTTTTGATTCTATTTCATGAGAATTTTAAATCAAAAAGTATCGAAGTTGAGTTATTAGTATTATTCGAACTTCACAAGCGACTTTAGCAGTTCCGACGATACAAATGAGTGTAGAAAGCGCCTTTTCTGGATTAAAATTTATATTGTCCCCACAAAGTTGCCACTTTAAATCGTATTTTTCCGTGAATAACCTTGTTCAAAAGTTTATTATTAATGCTAACGACGTAATGTACTTGTGTATGTGAATATTTCATAAAAAAGGCTTTTTAAAATTTTTAAATGAAGTGTAATTAAAATGTTCTTCTATAAAAAGAAAAGAGACACATCGCAAAGCGACCGGTTCTATTTATTTAATGTATGACTCATTGAAAAAAATTCGAATTGGCTTTATTCCACTTAATGAAAATTAAATTTTAAATATTTCTTTCTTCAAGGCAAAATCCAATTTTGCAAAAAAGACAGACAAATTTTAAGTATAACTTTCTGTTTTTATATTTATATGGAAACAAATATTGTTTTTGCACAAGTAACGTACGTAAATACTTTTTGTATACGACTGAATTTTACTTAGTTTTAATTGAATTTTATAAATTGCAATATTAAATGCCAAATATATATCTTAATTGGTTTAAGACACAGCCACATGCTATTGTTTTTGTTGTGGACAAATAGTTATAGATCTACATTTCCTTTTAAATCAACATTAACTCATTCTAGTACGCAAAAATGTCTTTATAGCATTATAAATTTATATGAAAAGGTAGTTATGCACAAGTATGTAAATATGTATGTATATTAGAGTGGATCGCCATTCGGGGGATTTTTTAACTCTTCCTTGTAAAAGGACTTTAGATAGTTAAATACGTAGCCTTCATTTTTCTAAATCTTCCAAAGTTTTGTACCGAAATGCCCTTTAGCGTTCATTTCTTACCAAAATGGTTGCGTTAATAACAAATGTATTAAATAATTTCTTATGTTTGTTGTTGTTGGTTTCTTATCTATCTTGGTGCATCCCATCCCATCGTTCCATTTTCCGTTTCCAATGCAATTCAATATTTGTTGATAGGGTTTCTACACAGTAAAAAGACGTTTAACAGGTAGCTTTAATTAACCCTAGAACACATGCTTTGTTTTTTGGTACGTTAACTTATTTGGAATTCCCCTACATCCCACTTTAAAACACAATCTAGTTTTTTTTAGCTTAATAAATTAACTATTAATTTTCATTAAAATTAACAAAAAATTAGGCATTCAATTTTAGTTATTGTGGAAAAATTCATGTTGCACAAAAAGGTAAAAAGTAGAACGATTATAAAGAGCCTTGCACAGATTCAAAAAAATGAAGTCCTTAAGGCCAATACTCAGCAAAATTATTTTTGGTTCTGAGAATAGACATATAACATATATATATATGCATATTTTTAAAGTTGTTTTTTAGCCAAAAAATTGCAACAGCCGTAAACTTCCGTGCGATGATCAGAGCAAATGTGCCTTTGGCAAGAACTGCATACACAAAACACGATGTTTTCACTTTGGACACAATGAAAAAAATATAAGTCATGGCGACCATTGAAAATAACGGCTTTCAAAAACAAAATAAATGGGACTTTTAGTTTGTAGTGAGGTTACTACTCTCCCCGCATAAGTTCAAGGGTTAAAAAAGGCAAACTAAATTGCTGTGCTGAGGCTTTTTTAATTACGATCCACTCTAATGTATAAACCACATTTATGTCTTTTGCTCATTTTATGGGCAAGATTGCAACAAAAGTTAAAATAATAACAAATTCAAGTTTTTTCTCTTGAAATTGTATCCAGGAATCTAGAATAAAGTGGGGAAACCAGAAAAAACACCAAACCATACAAATATCTGCTTATAAGAACGCAACTGTATGAAGTAGAAACAGAAAAAGATTTAAAATTTCTTTTGCTCAATATTATGTTGAATTATATTGGTTGAACTTTAAAATGTTTTTGCAATGCTTTGCTACACGACGAATGGCATAGGAATTGAAGGAGTAGCCTCTTCAATACTCTGTTTCAATACTCATTCTTTAACGATTCAATTTTTTTATTGCATATTATCATCATTATGGCATCAGTTACAGCACCAATTCCTATTGAATCTCATTAATATTTATGAAAAACGAAAGCCAGAAATAAGAATCATTGAATATTTGCTTGGGTTGAAAACTCAAACTCAATTGCACGCATTCAGAAAAGGCTCAACAAGCTATATGTTGCTGTACGTTGTTGCTATGTTGCTGCTACTGCATGCAATAAAAGCGATAAGCTAAAAATAATGTGGACGACGCCAGCATCATCAGCAGCAGTTCACCGGCTGTAGTGCCATTATCGAGTACATATTCGAGTGAAGAGGAGAGTGTCTTTTATGCTCTCGAGAGGGAGCATAAAAGGAGTAAGTATATGGCAGAGTAAGAGAATTTGAAAATTTAAATATACGATTATAGTACAAACATTCCTCCTCCCTTTCCACTACATTCATTGAAGTATGATGATGATAAATTCAAACTATTGTCCTACAAAATTGTACACTTTCTTAATAATATATTCACAAAGGCATACACAGAATTGTGCTTTATAACAGCATAAGTGGCACTTAAATTAACTTCCCTCAAGGAATTTCATAGCGATTTCATAGCGATTTCATACTTACACATACAAATACAAATATATATGTACTTACTTCCTAACTTTCGTCCGTACAATGATCTGGTGCTAAAGAAAGACATGATAAATTGCCGAGACATAAATAAAAACTTCTTATTCGTATGCATATACATACATACATACATTTATGTATGTGTATATGTATATTTTTTAAATATATTTTTATAGTGAATATAGCTACTAAGCGATGAACATATACCACTACAACACATGCACACGAAACACTTACGAATCATCACAGCTACCCGTCCTCGTACTCGTGGCAACGTTGGGGTAGCATAGTGAAGAAGAAGAAGAAGGCACAGAGGATGTAGAGTAACAGAAGCAGCTTCAACACATAAGCTGCACATGGATTGCGAAAATGTTTGCAATGCATGCAAATTGCCTTGGGGATTCAAGTAGAATTACCAAATTGGATTGCCATCATGTTTATGTTTCTGTTTTGTTTTTTTTTTTTTTGCTATGCAGCATACACTTGTACTACTTACATTCATACATATGTACATTGAGGTGTTTTTGCTATTCTTTCCTGGCTCTTGTTTGTATTTGTTTCTTTTCGCTTTTGCTATTAAATTAACTGACGCTTAATTTTTCTTTCTGCATTTTTGGATATACCCTACATTCACAAGGATATAGGTTTCGTTACATGGTTGAAATCCGGGGTTAATTTGAGGCATAATTGTAGTTTTCTAATTTGTCTGAGATTTAAATTAAGCATTTATAAATGTGGGAAGCGATTACAAAACCAAACTGGACCAAACTATTAAACATGATTGTGTGGGACACTGACAATATAAAAGAAAACAACCTTGACTAAAAACGAACGTACTAACTTGTAATAGTTCAGTTTCTATTAAACAACGCGGCAATCCGCAAGCAATTTTAATTTTAAATACTAATACGTCAAGAATGATAAAAATAAAGATTCAGCTGCGCAAATTGTGTTTCCTTCTGCGCATATACGTCACACCAGAATTTTTATATAAGCGAACTGCCAAATTTGTATGTGAAAATGAAAAGAGTTGTTTAAAGTGATGAAAATAATAATATTTACCTTTTTACGGATTTAGATATTGTGTGAAAATAATTATGAGACATGTTACTAATAATTTCTGTGCATTTACACATTTAATCAAACTAAATACATCAATTATAGAAGAAAAATATTTACACACATATATACATTAGATTGTCCATCTGTGCAAAGTTCGATTTCATTTTCTGAAAGATTATATAAGAAAAATAAGATTTAGAAAAAAATATAGAGGTCTCTAGTGGATAATAGCCAGTCGGTTTTGAATCAAAGGTTTAAAAATAGGCTTTAAATCGTTGACAACTTCTAAAATATTGAATTTTGAGTAATTGTTCCCATAATTTTTTGTAAGGATAACTAGGGCAACGTTTTGTTCTTAGAAAGTTTCGATCTACAAGTAAAATTTAACCATGTTTTGATCAATTTTGTACAAAATTTTCACGAAAACTATTTTTAAATTTTTTAGAGGTGGTATTTTCTTTTTAAAGGTTTTTTAAAAATGCTTATTTTTAAGAAAAATAGGCCGTCTCAAAGTTAAAAAAAAAATCGATTTTTTGACTTTTTCGTACCCTGTTAAAAATGCAACAAACTGTTGAAAAAATCGAACTTTGCATATTTCATATATCTCGTAGGCAAGCTAATACACACATACACATAAAGAAGACAATATAAAGAGCTCTTTTCTTTGTAAATCATATAAAATTTGTTTATTAAAAAAAAAAAAAAAAAAAATTAAACGGAATAAATAATTACACGGTATTTACCCACTTTATACTTCAAACTTTTCTCGAAGTCATCAGCGCTGAAATGTTCCACGCAAATGTGGACAGTTTTTGTATTGAAGCTGTTGCCGCGCCGGCAAAAACTAACCCACTTCTCCAGCCTTATTGCCATTACAATTATCTCCACACTTCATTTTAAATACATTAATATTATTTAAATTAATAAAATAAAAAGTTTTCACTCCACAAAATACAGAAATTTTTTGTTTTGCTGTGATTATAATAACAATATTATTAAATCAAATAAAAACCGAAGTTTCATTTAGCAATGCTCAGTATTTTCAAATAAAAAGACATTTTTTCTTCTGGTGTGACGTCACAACCATATCAACTGATTGCCAAAAAAAAGTGTAAACAAAGTAACGGACCTGCGCAAGTCGTAATCTTTAATTCTATCATTCTTGCTAATACGATATATGTCTGTGGCAAAAAGGAAAAATAGCCTAACTCGACGTAAGATTGAAAATATTTAATATAAATATTAAACTGGTACGAATATTCAAATAATTTTTGGATTTATATATTATTTTAAGCATGGTTTTTGAGTCTTTTGAAACCGTGCGAAAGTTTCTATAATGTTTCTATTTTGGCTGTTCATACGGGAACAAGCATGAACGCATGTCTGAAAGAGAGGTAGAAAAAATAGGTACTTAGAAAAACCTGGTGATTTCCCATATCTTTATTGCCACCTATTTTGTCTACCTCTCTCTTTCAGACAGGCGTCCAAGCTTGTGCCCGTGTGAACAGCCGCATTCAAAGATAAAAAAATTGGCTAACAAGACAATCGACTTAAGCTGTTATTCCTTTTTACCACAGATTTAACTTGATATTTATAAAATTAAATTACTTAAATAATTATTCGATTAAACCAATAATAAAGTTTTATTTCAAACAAAACCCACATAAATAATTTTAAATTATCTGAGGTTCGTTCATGACTGCATTAATATTTTTTGCTGCTTTTATCTCTATGCTTTTCAAACGGTTGGCAGCCCTATTCTGAAATCTGAGTATTTGCAATGCATAAGATTCTTCTTGACACCAAAAAATAATAAAAATAACAAAACAAAAGTAGGTATAAAAAAAATATGAATTTGAAATGAATTTCGTTTCTTGTTCTTCTTATTAGGAAAAGGTTAATTAGAAAAATGTACACATTTCCTTTGTACCTACTGCAAAAAGAATAAAATTTAGTTTAACTCTTTAGACTTTAGGAGGTGGAACTGCATTTCTTTGGAAAAATCATGAAATGCCACAAGTGAAAAAAAATTTGGAATATAAAATTTATGAATATATGCAACTTGAAACTACAACAAAAATAAGAAAAATGTAAATTGAGCTATTTGCCAGGGTTCGAATATAAAACGTGGCATATTGAAAAACAACATAGAAAATGACAAAAATGAAAACATTCGACGGAATACGAATTGTGAATGGGAAACTCATTGGTTATGGAGCGACGTTGAAATGAAATATGATTTGCGATTTGGTGATTTTTCATATGCGCATACCATATGTAACATATATGGAAAACATTTTTTTATCTAAGTCTTTAGGGAAATAAAAATGAAAATATCGTTGAGATATTTTTCGATTGTTTTCAGGGGAGCAACAATAGAACAAAATAATTTAATAAAAATAAAAATCAATTAAGAGAAAGTTTTAATAAAAATTGAAAATTGAGAAATTTTAAAATTGTGTTTACAAAAGGTGAACGACCATCTGAAAGTGAAATGTGGGGAATCGAAAGCTCTGCGTTTTTACAAACGACTGAAGATATTCAAAGCTGTGAACAGTGAAATTAGACCATTGCCACAAATGCTAGTTCCATCGCACTGCCTGATGAAATAAATACGCTCATGGCTTTGTTGGAAAATTATGATGGCATTCCTTTTGCTATTTTTTTTTACAGGGCATTTGATGTAAAAAAATTGACACGGGTGCAACCATGAACGCCTGTCGGAAAGAGAGAGGTAGATATGCGCCGAAAGTTCAAAAATATATTGTTTCGAATTTGGCACTTTCCCTCATAACTTTTTAGAAGTTAAATAGCCAACATCAACAACTTATTTTATTCTCTTTAAATATTGTTGTTTTTATTTCTTTTTTAATTTTGAACCAACATTTAAAGCACATAAATTATATTTATTTTTCGCTAGCAAAAGAACCTATCTTCACGAGCACAAGAAAAAATTTAAAAATTCCAATTCCACCGTTCCTTTTTTATTAGAAAAAGTCTGATATGGTTGCACTCATGTAAGCCCGACCATCCTGCCCATGACGTTCTTGATGGTAGTTCGCCGACCTAAGTTAAATTGGATTGCATAAATTCATGTTTTATTTTTTTCATAATAAAAATAATACAACATAAATAAATTGAATTTTTTTTCGACAAATGTAAGTTTTATTTAATGTTTCTTTAGAAAATTTTGGAAAGTGATTGGTGATTAGTGATTGGAAAGTGATTCGCAGGAAAATAACTTTCACTTTCAGAAAAATTATTTAAGTTGAAATATTTAATGCACTACCCTCCGATACTAGAATTATTGAATTTTATTCAAAAGTTTTATGAGCCGAAATATCAAAAGGTGTCAGTTCACCTCATCTATTTTTTGTATGGCATAGGTCGTTCTCCCATTGGAGGCAACGACGGGTCCAACGGTACACAGTTGCGATGCCGTAGAGTGTGCACGTAAATAAGTTGCACTGTAGAAAAATTCATGATTGATTCCGGTTTTTTTCATTGGAGTTTTATTTTGTTACATTAAAAAACGGCTTGATCTAACGGCTAACGGCTTACATCACAAGGGGGGTTTTCAATAAAAAATGTATAAGATACATATACACACTATATATTCACACCCCATCCCAACTTTTATTTAATTAAAACGCTAAACTTATAGACATTTTTATGAAATAAAAAAATGATCAAAATGGCAGTAAATATGACCTTGATCACCTTGACCCATCTAATGTTAAAAATCAACTATAATATTTGGGAAATTAAGACAACATTCTATACATTCAATACCGGGTGTATGGCGAAATCTCGAAAGACACTATCCCGAAAGACAAAATCCTGAAAGACAGAATCCAGACAAGACAAAATCTAGACAAGACACAATCCAAACAAATAATCTCGACAAAAAATTCCGACAAAAAATAAAAATAAAATAAAAATAAAAATAGCGCCATTTTTTCTTAAATGGGTTTATGACGAAATCTCGCAAGACATTATCCCGAAAGACTAAATCCAGAAAGACTGAATACGGACAAGACTAAATCCAGATCAGACAGAATCCAGACAAGACAAAATCCAGACAAGACATAATCCAGACAAAAAATCTCGACAAAAAATCCCGACAAATAATAATAATTTAAAAAAAAAAATCACGCGATTTTTAGTCTTTGCTCCACAATAATGAAATTCAGAAAATAAAATTTATTATTCATTTATAAATATTATCTGTCATTTTTGACGGGTCCAACTTTTTTCTAAATTCCAATTTTCAAAAAATAGATGCTTCCAGTCTTAATGCATTCTTAGTATTCTGGTATGTCTGCTGCAGGCACAAAGAAGGAGCTTTGAGTTTTTTTTTATTTGCAATTGAAACTCCTCATTGGGACCATACTAGAAGTAAAGTAAAAATATTGTTTTAGGGGGAAACGTTTTAAAGGCTCTAAATCTTGTTTTTTCAAAATACGAAAGAATGAGGTTAGCCTTAAGTGGAATTCTAAAATAATTTTGTTCAAAAAAAAGGCTGAAATAAAATTGAAACAAAAATAAAATTAAACGATGAACAATATGTTAATTATTACAAATTATTTACAATTTATATTTTCAGTTTGTCTTGTCTAGATTTTGTCTTGTTTATATTTTGTCTTGTCTGGATTTTGTATTGTCTGGACTTTAAGGAAGTGTCTGGATTATGTCTGGTAGGGATTTGGGAAATCGGGACTGTTTGCAATGAAAACTCATCATTGGGACCATACTTCAATTATTATTTGTTGTCGGCGTTTTTTGTCGAGATTATTTGTCTGGATTGTGTCTTGTTGAAATTTTGTCTTGTCTCGATTTTGTCCTGTCTGTATTTTGTCTTGTCTGGATTTTGCCTTTCGGTATAGTGTCTTTCGAGATTTTGCCATACACCCATCATTAAAAGAAAAGAATGACACGAATGATTAGTGTCATACCAGTTGATTTACCAGTTGCGTAGTACCTTCCTTTCGGGCCGAAAATTAACATCAGAGATTTATCTTGCTTTTATACATGGTCATTTCTCGAAATCCTGACATTATAGAATAATTGTAGTTGGGATAACTCCAATTAAGAGCATGGGAATTACCGATTTTTTTAATTTTTTTTTAAAAAAAGGGACTGTGTTAGCATAATTCATTTGTAGTTAAAGTGTGTAATTTATTTTTTATAAATATTGTTGCGAATTTATGAAAATTTCGGTTTGAAAAAAAAATGTGTAAATTTAGAC
This sequence comes from Toxonevra muliebris, assembly GCA_963691655.1. Lineage (NCBI taxonomy): Eukaryota > Metazoa > Arthropoda > Insecta > Diptera > Pallopteridae > Toxonevra > Toxonevra muliebris. Next base: position 2,322,541 of record OY829326.1, read on the forward strand.
CGCAATTTATTAGCGAATATTATCTCAAAAACCTTACCTGAAAAACTTAGTCCGCAGTATCAACATCCACGAAAACGAAATCGCTATTTATCGATTTATTGTGTATTATAATTTTATTTATTTTTGTAAAATACTAAAAAACTATTTTATATAGAGCAAAAAAAGAGGAAGTAAAAAAATGTTTATTTCTGGCTACACCACTGGGAATGATTAAAATAAGTACAAAATTACATGAAAACTTTTAAGAAAAATTTCTTAAATTTCGTTTTGCATTGCAATAAAATTCAATTATTTCGGTATTTGATTTTTTCCTCCCTCTCTCTCTCTTTCATTGATGGAGTATACGTGCTCAATTTTTTAATAAATATGCAGCTAGAATTGATATGTACATTAAGAAGATAAATAAACGTTCCCCTTGCATGAGGAGCATTTAGTAGTAAGTCGAGATAGCTCCTAACTAGGAGCTACAAAATCATTGCTGTATTTATTTTGTTTCTACGCTTCTTGTTCGAAAGAAACATTATCATTAAGTATTTCCCAAACAAAAATAATTTCGCTGATGAATTTTTTGAAATTTTCACCAGCTGCAAGTGCCAATTAGTCTGTGGTTAATTTGCCCGAAGAAAATTTGTGAGTAGTAAATGCAATGAACTTTAACATTACGAAAAGGAATATTTTGTTTTAATAATAAGATCAAAGGTAGAAATTGTAATATATTCACCATAAGAAGATTTACAGAACTTTCCTTTTGTGAGACAAAACATTTTTTCCGTGAGAACATCAAATTATTGTTACATCAATAACATAATAAATGAAATGTTGAAAAATTTCAAGGACATTATTTACTCTAAAATTTATTTTAACACTTTATGCAGTAGCTTCCGATTAATCGAGCCGGTAAGAATGCCCGGTCAATTGCCAAAGAAAAATCATCCACAGAGTACTTTAAATAGGTATTTGTATTATAAATTTATTTCATTAGAAAACAGTGCATAAACATAAAAAATATAAACGAAAAAGAGGGGTTTCAATTAACAATAAAACTAGTTTCATAAAAGTTATTTTTTTTTTTGTAAATCAGTAAACTTTATTTATACTACTGTAATAGCTCTGCCAAATTTTTTAATTTATTTTTTTTTTTTTTTTGGACGAAACCGAACGCTTAGTTTTAGACTGAACTTGGCCGAACCTAAACGCTTGCTTAGCATTGCAAAAGCGTTGCAAAAGCTGGAAAAATTATTGAAATTTTTCTTTGCGTTGGAGCGCCATTTATTTACCAATCGATTTTGTTAAAATTTTGTGCTCCAGGTTTATTCAGTTTAAGGAAACAATGTGAGTCTTCTATTTTAAACTTAAAAATATTTTAAAGATGGATTCGGAGCAAAAGGAAGAAATATCAGTGAAAAGTTCTATTTTCCTAGTCCTGGAGTGCCACATATGAACCATCCGATTTTGTTGAAATTTATGCACGCGGGTTTTTTGATTTTGATCTCCAAAGCAAAACGGAAAACTGAGTTTTTCTTTGTATTGGACATCAAAAGAACGACTGGTTGTGTTGAAATTTTGTGCACCTGCGGTATTTAATGAAAAGTTGTTAGTTTTTTGTCCAGTTTATTTTATTTTTTCTGATTTCAATTTGGCAAGGATTGTTTCCTTTGCTACTTGACCCAATTGGCCCAACTTTTGCTCTCGCATTGATACAATATTCGTTCATGTATGCATGTATATGTATGAAAATTTGAACTCGTGCACTTACACTTTAAATACTTTAATACGGTAGAGCATTTGGCCAGGCAACACTGACATGTAAGTACAGTAGAACTTCGCTAATCCGGATCAATTAAAACAGGCTCAATTCGGATTACTCGGGAATCCTGATTAACAAAGGGATATCAAATAGAAAAACATTTATAAATGCTTGTTTATTTATTATAACAAATAATATAATAAAATGTAAAACAATCCTTTCAATATAAACGTTAGAAATAAGTATAAGGGGCGAATGCCATACATACATAGTCTCCATTGTATGAACGAATATCAAATAAAGCGTGTAAACGTGTTTCATTTTAATGGATTATCTGTCATTGCATTATACAACATCCGATCCGGATTAGTGAAACTGTTGTCGGTCCGGATTCCAAAGAGATAATAGAAATTTTAAATTTTCTAACTCTGCACGGATTACAGAAGGATCCGGATTAGGCCATATCCGGATTAGCGAAGTTCCACTGTATGCATGTGTAAATACCTATGTAAGTGTGTGTGTACAACATAGAATAATTGTGTAGGTTTGTATCAAACTTACTTTCGCTGTTTCAAGCTGAAATTACATTTTCGGAGATAGACTGTCGAATTTATATATTTTAAATTTTCTGCTGACATAGCTAAACTTTCAAATTGATATGTCTAAATTTATGTACATATATCTGTTGCCATCAGAAGAGATAGCCGCCATTTAAATGAGGGAAAATACGTTTTGATATATTCTTGACAACTTAATTCTCTTTGTTTTAATATAAAACTCTAAAGTTAAGTTTCATTTGTGTCTTGAACACCTGATGCAGTCATGTAGAAATAACTGAAATTTTTTATAACATTTCCAAGTAACATCACAATTTTTTAAGTTGCTATGAGAATGTAAATGTTTGAGTTGATTGTGTAATTGAAATTTATAAAAAAATATAATTTAAAGCAATTATTCATAACAAATATAATTATATATGATCGCAGACAAATTACGGAATTGAGTAATGATGTATCTGTTTACGCTGTTGTGGCCTAAAGTTATCCAAAGCTCGACTATCAGCAAATTTAACAAGCATCAAGGGCTTGCCTGCCTCTCAACTACAGGGGCTATGCGTACTTGTCCACCCCTGCGATTGAGATGCTGATCGGACTTACACCTCTGCACATCTTCATTAGGAAGATAGCTGCAATTACTGCCTTGAGGCTGCAAGTTTCATCCAACTTACTAAGAGGCTCCACCGGTCACCTGTCCATTCTTAGTAAAATTCCCAAACTTTGGCCGGAAATTTAATATCGTCCTTCCGTCCAGGTTCAATTGGAATTCCCAATTCCCCAACTTCGGTCCCTTTGCACTCAATTGTGGTTCTGGTGCTGGCGTAGTTGGACCTAACACTCGAATCTCAATCCCACTGGGCACTTGGCCAAGTGTTTTTCATGCTGAATTATATGCAATTGAGATATGCGCTGACAGCCAAGCGGCTCTCAAGCTAGTGAAGGACAGTCAGCAGACGTTGTCTACCCATAACACGCTTTGCTGTGTACCTGGCCACTGTGACATTATAGGTAATGTATCTGCCGATCAACTTGCTAGGCGGGGTTAAGCGACTTTACACACGGGCCCGATCCATTCTGTGGAATCGGCTGGACTAGTTCCAAACCGATTATTTAGGCGTGAGCGAGGGACGAATGGTTATCTTAATGACAAAGAAGCTCATTTCTCCTCTCACTCACACCGACCCTGAACTTAACGAAATCGGATCTCAGATTGCTAGTAGGATCTCTATCTGGCCACTATGTGGTCATGTCACATGAGACAGAATGTCGTCTATGTATGGAGGATGATGAGACGGCATCTTACATATTGTGTGAATGTCCAGCCTTGGCTCGGCAAAGATGGGGTATTTTTAGAAAACCGTTCACATCAACAAACGAAATCAAAACCTCTTCCACAAAAAATGTTCTAGCCTTCAGTAGGATAGCAGAAAATATTTTGTTTTAATTTTGGGACTTTGGCGCAAAAGATCTTTTAAGTCGCAGTGCCTGACTTTCGAGTCGCCTCAACCGCTTAATAATAATAATCCGTTTACGCTACAGTAAAAACGATGCCCGCTACATCTTGTGTAGAAATGGAACGTCGTATCTTTATTTAATTTCCCGTTTTTAATCAGTAATCAGTTATTTTTTCGTCTGAACGTTTTCCGGAAGTACGTCATAATAAACGCAACCGTTTACTTTCCGTTAATTCACCGTTAAGTTTGTGTTCCATAAAATCGTAGAAGTATTTTGATTTTTTGAAAAAAAGTTTTTTACTCAAAATTTTGATGAGGAACTTCCAATGTGATGTTCCTTTTCATCCATATACCGTATCATTTCCGAACACAAGTTAACGGTACATTTTGTGTTTTGGAATTAAATCAAATTTGACATTTGGTTAAAGGAAATATAATTAATAATGTTTCGAGTTGATGCTTGTGAAGGTTCAATAAATCAAATAATATGTATTAACGAGCGTTAACCCAGTAGGAAAATGTGATCTACAGAAATTGAAAAAATATTCAATCTATCGAATTTTTTTTCGATTATGTTTTTACACGGTGTTGCCCTACGTAACTATTTTTTTACATTATTTTATATAATATTGGCAATGAATAGAATTTTTATTGATTATTTATTCGATTACTGCCGTAATGCATTACCTATTTTTCCGCGGGGATTTTATCTTATTTTATAAATGTATGCGCAAGCCAAAAAAATAACCTAAAAATCATGGTTTAGGTTTATAAAACTATTTAATTATTTCATTTTATACGATCAAGATCGAACAAATACTATTTTTGAAATTGCAATAACATTATAGTAAAGAAACATTACAAATTTAGAAATATTTTCTACAGCACATTAAACACATAGAATAATTTACAGGGTACTGGTTTCCCTCTTTTCCCCTTTACTCTGCAGCAATTATCTCTGTGTGACGGCCAAACAAAAATTTATTAACGATATGTGGGTTCCTAATTTTTTTTGGGGGATATGCACCGCGTCAACATATTCGTACATCCATATTCTGCGGCTCAGAAAATGAACTCGTTAATTTTGTGATGCAAAACCTAATTATTTTTTAATCTATTATCTGTGACCTCTTATCTGGTCAGAAGAAACTTAACGAAAAAATTTTCAATACAAAATAATCTAAGACTAATTTTTAGGAAAGTTTGCACCAACTTTTTTCTTGAGGTGCCCTAACGTATGTACGCTTTATATGTATGTTTGCATGTATATTATTATTTGTCACATGTATATGTTTTTATTGGTTAAACGTACACATTTGACCTGATGTACCTGAATACATACTCACTTTATTGTTGTTTTTGTTGAAATACTGATTTACGACGCTAAAGGTTTTTTACGCATACATTTACAATTTTCAAGTAAATTATTGAAAAGAACTTGCACATATTTCATTAGTGCATAAATTAATTACTGTGTATATTTACATAAAAAACAAAAATGTTTTTGTTTACATTACGTGGATTGTTGAAGATAAAAATACAAGCTGTAATTGTAGCATGTAAGCAACCACGTAATTTGAATTTAAAATTGAATAATTTTTGGAAAATCAACCAAAATTTCAGTCTTTTAGTTTAAATTTTGAATGTTCAGAAACTTATAGAATAACTTTCGTCTGATGCGTTTACTTCAATTGCACTGTCTGGCAAAAATCAACCGAAAAAATTTTTTTTATTTATTTGAGTCGATACATATCAAAGCAGCTTAAGTCTACCACAAAACTATAAAAATATTTAGAAAATAGGTCTAGGAAACATTCCGCGAAGAAAAAACAATGTAAAGCTAATAGACTGGGAGCCCGCGACAACAAAAATTCAGTATTTAAGATTCAGTAGTTGTTAGTCGGGGTATAATAGATGGAAAAACCACAAAAAACAGTTCTGGGGTTGCAGTGCGACACCCTCCCCCCCTAAAAAAAAACCTCCCCTTTGGTGAAAAAGCCATTTTTTGTTACTAATAACTGGCTAATCGTTGGAGATAGCAAAAAAGTATTCACTACAAAAAAAAAAGCTTGAGTGATTTCTTAAAAAAAGGTATTGGTTAATTTTTTCGGATGTGTCATAGTTTTTAAGATATTCAATCTTTAAGAAATTGCTAATTTTGTAGTTTGGATGTACTGTGGATGCGCGTGCATTTTTGTTTATTTGAAATTTCGCGTGCGCAGCCTATACAAAAAATTCAATTACTCGAAAACTAAACAAGCTAGGAAGAAAAATCGAAAGGGATTTTGAAGGAGATATAAAATACAACATTCTCTGTCATTTTCTTCCTTTAGTTCAAGACTATATTATAGTATATGTTGTTATACTATTTCACTAGCATAACAACATATTACAAAACTAGCCTTTAGAAAGTCATGGTCTTTTGGACTATAAGTTAAATTTAAAATAAACAAGTTTTTATTTTTTTATTTTGGACATGGGCAGTTTTTATAAATCATTCATAAAATTTCACAAAACCAAATTTTTATAAATACTGAAAGCTGTTAAAGCTCTGTAGGACGTGGGGAGTTTTGATTATATCTTCGATATTTGTGTCCTTTTTTAATTTTATCCAGTATATTCATGTTGGCTTAGATTTTTTAAAAGTATTTGTATGTTGGAGAAATATCTGCTTAACCAAAAATCTCAAAATTTTTGGGAAGTGGACCTAGTTGTTTTTGATATGAATCGGCTCCTTTATAATATACTAAAATTTTTTTTACAAGTTTTTTTATGTTCAGTGTTGTATGTCCATAGTTAAAAATAGAATTTTAGCCGAAGGCACTGGCAGCTAGTGCTCCTCTAAATTCAGTAATTTAATGATTTATCATTTTTCTTGTAATAAATAAATAAATAAAAATAGAATGTTTTTAGATGAAGGCAAATAAATCCTAAGAGGGAGGGACCTATTGTATTCTCTCTCCCTCTCTTACTCATTCCAAGCATTTTATATTTATTAACACTTTACTCCGTTTCAGTGAAACGATTGAGAAAACCTAGTCCTTCTTCCCTTATTTTATTTTTAGTCTATCGAAATTCAGTAATAATATTTTAAAAATGTTCGTGGTGAATATTTAATGCATAATTATAAACAACGAACTCTTGTTTTCTGCTGCTACATCTTTTTTATTTAAATAAACATACTAAAAAATAGGTAATTTATATGTCAAGTATGAGCACGTGCTAAAGGTTACCAGACGTCTGGAATTAAAACAAAACTAGAACAAACTCAAGTGGAAGAAACGCAGCATTTGTATTTATAATAAATAGTTATGCAATAATTCGAAACCCCCTACTCTAAAGCGAAAGATAGCAAATAACATTTAAATATTTTCTAGACCAACAACATGAGTCTCAGGAAAATAAGCGCATTTTATTTGAATTATTTGCCGGCTGGCGCTTCATGTTTACATTGTCAATTGTGGAAAATTATTTGCTAACATTGAGTTTTGTTAATTTATACATCTCAATTCAATATTTTAGTGTTGGGCGTAGCTCTCTTTCTTCCCAATTTAATTGAAATGAAAAAAGAATTCCCAGAAAGTAAACAAAGTTCGAAGTGACAATTGAATAAATAGAAAATATTTAGAGAATTACGAGTAAATTCGAAAAATTACATTTATTTATTATTTTAATGTGCTTACAGTTTATAATAGAGTAAGCACATTTTTGAATACTAAATATTTATGCCATTGTGTGGAGGAAGACTTCCACTTTTAGTTTCATTGTTGAGGAACATACATATATTCAAATGACTTTAGTTTTTTTTTGTCCTATTTAACCTAAATTGATAAGCTTAGCGTGAAAATGTAAAATGTTTGCATTAAGTAGATGCTACTGCCTTTCATTTATTTTGTTGCCAAACGATAACAATGCACATTGAATACAAAAAGCGCACTTAAAACATCTCTATAGCAGGAAATTTGTATCAAAAACATCATCAGGATGTTACTTGAGCAAAAGAAGAAATTTGGATGGGACTGAAATCTACCTACACTCACAAACGCTAACATTAAGCAATGGGCAACGAAAGATTAAGAAATACAACGCTTTAAAGTAGAAAAAAAATGCCATCATGCCAACATTGACAATAGAACGGCTTCTTAAGAAGCTTTCACACTATGTGTAATTTGCATATGGACTGTCAAAAGAAATCCCTTAGACTTAAATTGAAAAACAAATTTCGAGTGAGGATACAGAAATAACTGTTAGTTAAAACTTGATTTTAATATATTTCTAATTGAGCTAGCGACTTGAAGTTTCATGCAATCGATCTTTGATAAAATAAAGTCGAAGCCCCTTTATGAGGATAGTTATACGGATGATGTGATAAACACATTACATTCGTACCCAATGAGTCTGGCCAGATTTCATATAAATTTTTAAAGCATTTGTATGCAAACATTGGTTTTTTGGTGGTGTATTAAAACTTATGTCTTTTGTTTCCATTCAGTGATGCGCTAATATCAATCAACAATTCAATAAAAGATTTTCGAGATATTTGAAGCTTATTAGCTGCTATCAGCTACCAAAAGTTGTTAACTATTTTATTGGGAAATGCAATTATTAACTACTAATTGACAGCTGTTACCAGCTATTAATAGGCAAATCATTGTAATAAGGAATCCCATACCGAATTAACACGAACGTTGCAAGCTAGTTTTTAACAGCTATTAATTTCACAGTAAAAATCATGCTTCCCAAAAATTCCCAAAATTTTCATTCTTAGTGCTTAAAAATAATGTTTCAAAGTAGTGTGCTAACGCTCCTGCGCGAGAGGTTTCCAAAGATAGAAAAGTGACGGTTGGAAATAATGTATGTACGAGTGACGCGATTACACAATATTTTTGACGCGGCTTGAGCGCAGAAAAACTCATTATTTTCTGAACCATAAGTTATACATATCTATAATCGAAAACTCAGTGCATTCGTTCATTTTGATACACTAATATACACATAAATAACTACGTCACCTGCATGTCTTTGTCTATCTATTCGAAAAATTGAATATCCATTGACTTTGACCAATTCGTCATGGAAAGATGGCTGAAACCATGTCTCAGACATACAAATAACTTCTACAGTAGAATCTTCAAAAATATACCTGGACTTGTAAATTTTATTACTTTGTGCATTTATGTGACAAATCTTAAGTATTGGCTTTGGAATTAATCCGATCGTTTTTTAACAAAACTGAAGGGTAAAAATATTTTAAAGAAATATAATGCACAAGTTGGTTTCATTTCCTATTTCCACTATCAGATAGCTGGAAGGATTTAATGTCTGGAAGTTAAAATACTTTACAATTAATCTAAACTTTTATTTATTTTTGTATTTGGATTCATCTGAGTCATTTATTACACCGTGCTATAAAAATTAAGAATTTTCTTTCACTCTATAATAATAAAAAAACCTATTCCTCAACCGGGGCCGATGTACACAAACCAAATTAAATTGTGAATCAAAAAGTACATCAGTAAAAATAGCTTAGCTAATATGAAAAATTCGTGCATTTTCAAGACAAATCTTAAACAGAATTAAATTAATACAATAAAAAAAAAAACAAAACAAAATGAGTAAGTAATCGTCGTCTGGTCATAATTACTAGGCTGTTTTTGAAGAATTTTTTTTTAAGCATTCTCGATATTTTTGTGATTCCTCCAAAGGAACATCGCATTAAAGTTAAATTTGGATTTTTCATTCAGTACAACGAGCTTTAGAATAACTAAATACGTGAAATTCCCCTTAATTTTAAATTGATTTCAAATTGAAATTCGCTATTTGGTATTACTGAATTACAGACACAATTTTAATACATACTACTGTACGTTTTTCAGTTCATTTTTAGCTGCATTTTCGCCAACCAATATTTTGGAGTTGGATTTTTTTTGTCTATCTATTCTAGACTGAACAAATTGGGCTTTAATCAAATTTCGACGAATGGTCGAAAGGAATTGATTACTGGTTGAGAAATCGCAAAACATTATTTTTCACTGATCCCGCCACTTTCATTTCTTATGCTTTAATGTATTCAATAAAGATGAATGCCAACCGTTTTTCGAATATTTAGATTATGCTGCAAATTATTTTAACGTTATCTATCACTAGAGTTCGACCGAACGTCAACCGAAGCCGAACCGAATTTCGGCTAAAAAAGTATAAAAATAAAACAATAATTTTTACTTTTTAAATGATAAATTTGGCTTAATTTTAAATAAAAATGTTTAAAATCAATAAAAAAAATTCAAAGCCGTTGACTTAGGAAAAAAAACACTTATTTTTATAATTCATTAAACACAAATTACATATTACTAATATGATACTTACTGATATTACAAAACACAAAAACTAATAAAGAAAATATTATTATTACTATTAATCAAAGTTAAATAAATGTATATTATAGTGGAAAAATAATAAATTTGTCGGCAGTTCTATCAAGCAATTGACATTTTCTATCTTTATAAAGCTGGTCTGCAGCAATAAAGAATAACTCAAACTCTATCTATCACTAATGTGTCAGATGAACGCTCTTTTTCGAGATAAAAATACATAAAAATATCCTGCAGAAAAAATCGACGAAAAATTAATGCAATGATAAAGATTTGAGTTCTCTATAACTAATTGAAGAATTTGTTTTGTTGAAGATATATTGTAAGTATGCTTCAAAAATCAGATAATAGTAAAGATATAGGTAAACTAAAACTAATTAAGACTTTAAGTTTAAATGTCACCAAAAAGTTCTCTTTTCGTGGTGCTGAAGTAATAATATATATTTCTAATTTCAAATGCCAAATTAAAAATAGATACCAAGTAAGGCGAGCTTGATGCTTTCATCTAGCAATAAAACTTTTCAGATAAAATGGAGATCAGTGGATGCTTTTGCATTGCAGGTAGTTTATAGACGGTATAGTTAACTACTATTCTCCGTTCTGTTTGAGTCTCTTTAATATTTTGAGCAAATATTAAACTAAATTAAAACAAAAATTTATTCAGGTACATGAGAGCTCCTTAATCCTTAAATTATCTGGTTGAACATCCACTATGAGCTCCTAGCATTGGTCTAGGTATTAAATGCAACTTACAGCAATGACGTTACATACGATATAACTATGATCCACGCATTGACAACAGAATGAGAGATATGGTTTATGAGACATTGCAGGGACATATAATCTTAGTAGGGTTAAATCACGAAAATTTACAGGTTTTGAATAGCGACAGTCTCGTAACCAAAATTTGAATGATAATTTAAATTTAGGTACTTACAATGCACGTAGTCTGAAAGAACATTCAGCATTTTTAAACGACAAAAATGCCTGCAAGCAGACGTTCTTTGTTATTACTTTCAGTACACTTTACTTTAATGTTCTATGTATATACCAAGTCTTCCTCTACTTTTTCTTATTTTAGATACATTATAATTTCGGTTTTTGTATTAAAACTTTGTGAGAGTAAGAGAGAAGATAGGAAGAGATTCAATTTATATCATTTTACGGTAGAATAACTTAATTTTTTCAACAAAATTGGACCATTTAAATACTAACAGTAAGAATTTTGGGCGTGTATTGTAATATGTACGTGTAAGTGTCCCCAGGTTGCCTCCTGGCTGTCTCTCATAATAAATGAGCAGCAGTATACTATTGAAATGTCAGCAGAAGTACCATTTAGCTAGCTAATTCATAAAGTATTGGCCCACAGGTGAAATTTGCGTAAAGAAAATGTCGTTTATAAAGGAAAACGAGGGGGAAATATCATACGCACATCTGAGTACGTTCATGAATGTGTGTGTGTTGCGTGGGCTATTGATTTATGAGTACTAAATTTGTTGGGTATAAATAAGCCATACAGGTTGATGACGGTCAAAAATTAAAATATCTTGCAAAGTGTTCTTATAAATAATAGGCAAGCGTAGCGTAGTTAACTTATTGGTTTCAACGTATTATCCATTACATTTTAAATTTGTTTGAAAAAGCAAGACATATGATTTCAAATTTAATCGAAGATGCGCACAGGTATTGTATTGTATTGTATTATAGAGGTTCCTGTCGTTGTACCGCGACCTATAAGATCTATTGTACGTCCCTCTTTTCTTTCTAGTCTAATCTGCCTAGAGTACCTCATCCAGTCCAGTCTCCCTCAAGAATTTGAGTATTGCGCCCGGATCTATGGATGCCAGTTCGGTACTGGGTACTTGGTGCATGCCCAGACATTTCCTTCTTTTGTGGATCAGTGCTCCACATTGAGCTAAAATATGTTCTGATGATTCGTCTTCCTCATTACAAAACCTACAAATTGAGCTTTGCTCAACCCCTATCTTGCAAAGGTGTTCTCTGAGCCCGCAATGCCCAGTCAGAATACCAGCTAATATGCGCAAACTGTTTTTGTTGAGACCAATGCAGAATGCGTATCTACTCTTATTATAATTACCTAAAAGCGCTTTGGATTGCCTCAGTCCCGTAAGATTGCGCACAGGTAAGTGATTATGAAATTTCAATATGTAAGGAGTGAGATTGAAAAAATCTTATCTTTGAAAAATATGTCAGTTGTTATTTTTAATGACAAATATGTTGATTTATTGTGAGTTTGATCAAAATAAGTGAAGAAAACGAAGTACGTCTTAAAATTTTTAATAATTTTCAACAAAAACCCAAATTGGTCCAACAAAAAATTGGCCAAAGAATTGAAGGTCTACCGTCAAACTGTTTCCAATGTTATTAAACAGTTTCAGGAGAATTTGGCCAGTTCCAGACAGGAATGCTAAAGCCAATCCTCCAAATTGTCCGGAGCTAAGACCAGTGGAGAGATATTGGTCTCTTGTGAAAAGAAACTTAAAAGGAGAAGGGCAAACTGTTCATGGCATTGTTAATTCACGTTCTTGTACCAAATTTCTGTACTGTGCTTTAAATGATTCTTGAGAGATACCCAAAAAAGTATTAGGATTGTATGGGAGGTGCCACGCCCACTTTCCTAAAAGCCTTTATCAATAGCTATGTTTCATCCTATTGTCAATGCAAGTATATTCTGGAAATATGATTTATATCGGTTAAGTCGTTCAGAAGTTATATTAGAAGTTGAAATTATTTAAAAATTTTAGCCAATTAAATATTTATTATAAATATAGAATTTGTTACAGCGCCACCTATCGGATTTTAAGATAGCTAGGCAGGATCATAAGATATTACATGAAGTAGTAGAAATAATAGTAGGAAAAGGAATGGAAAAAGTAGTAGAAAATAGGAAAAAAAAGTAGAAGAAAATAGTAGTAGAAATAGTACTAGAAAAGGTAGAAGGAAAAAGAATAGAAAATAGTATTACAAATTGTTGTAAAGTAGTAAAAAGGTAGCAGAAAAAGTAGTAGAAAAATAGTTAAACATTGTAGTACAAAAAAAAGAAGAAAAAAATAGTTTAAAAGTAGTAGTAAAAATAGTAGTAGAAATAGTAATAGAATTAGTAAAAGAAGTAGTAGTAGAAAGTAAAAGTGGAAAAAACTAAAATATCTCATAATGGGAATTCAGGTTATATGGAAGGTGCCACACTCCTTTTCAAATTTCTAAACTGTGCTATAAATGGTTCTTGAGATATACCCAAAAAACTATTAGGATTGTATGGAAGGTGCCACGCCCACTTTCCTAAAAGTCATAATGAATAACTATGTTTCATCCTCCGGCCCAAGAAAATATATTCTGGAAATATGACTTCAATCGGTCCAGTCGTTCAGAAGTTACACGATGTCATACACAAAACTCTACGATTATATATGTATAAGTTATTATTAGATTTGAGTTTTTAGACCTGATTCTAAACAACAAAATTTTCTTTTGTGAAACACATTAATTCCTGTATGAAAAGAAAATATTTATCTAGCTTCGGTATTCGGTAAATAATTATACTTTGTGTTTACTATATACTAGGTATATATATATATTAGACTGCTTCGAATTTTTCGAGTATCGCGATTTTTCGCGCTTTTTGTTTAAAACATCAGTTTATGTTGTAAAAATAAATTTCACGAAGCACGGGCTCAGAGACGCAATGTTTAGAGGTAGCGCATCAGGTTTTTATGTCTCCATATAAATAACACAGAGATTTCGTTCAATAAAAGTCTAATTTTTTTTCTCTACCTAAATATATCATGAGTTCCATATTTGTAAGTAGTAAGTGGTAAATTCGTATGCACTTCGAAAGGGTTTCTGCAAGAATTTGAAAGCAATACCACTCATATGTACCGTAATTAATTAAGCATTCGGATAACTTTCCTGCGCATGTATTATTCTTTACACTCGTTTCGCATGTACACGCTTCCATCCACTAGCGGATCCGATTGTGAAGATTTAGGCGATAAACTTCATATATTTTGAGCGTTGATCATTGAAAAAATATGAAATACTTGAAGGGATGAGATGTTAAAAGTCCCCTTTGGAAATGTCTGGTAACGCTTGTGCATGCACCCAACAATAATATGATAGAATTGTCAACGTTTTGATGCAATTAGCGTTACTTTATAAATTCATAATAGTAATAATAATAGTAGTTAAAAAGAAGTTGAGGAGGAGGAAACAACTAAAAACACTTACATAGTGTAGTAAGTACTTGTAAAATATTTCTTTATAAAAGTTGTCTGCGTTCGCATTTGTCGTCATGTCAAAATGCAAGTAAAACAACAACAATCACAACAACAGCAGCAAGCACAAGTAGAATGAACAGCAGTAATACAGTCAAATCAACACATCCACACACATATATACACACATTCACATTAAAGTTCTTAACTTCCTCTTAAAAAACATTCTCGCATGCATTTCCGCTGTAGCAGCAGCATGCATATCACGTGATCGTACCCGTCGTTGAATGTGAATGCAAATTTTTAGTAGTAGTCAAACATACAGACATACAGACAGACGGAGTAGTTAGAGTATGTGAGTGTATGGTGCGATTCCAGTTGCGCGCTCTTAAGTACTTTTGCAACATGTCCTCAGATGCAGCAGCAGCAACAGCAATACACCCACTCACACAAACACATACACGCTCACACATGTACCATATCTTGTACATATGCTGTTCATGCCAGAATTTGTGTCTGTATGTATGTTTGTATGTGTTTCCGGTTTCCGTTTATGCTACTGCTGCTGGTGATGCAACTATGACAGCTTGTCGGTTCCATTGCATTTTTATTCGTTTCCATTTTTGTGCGCTTCTCTTCTTCAAAATTATGTCAGAATAATAGTCATCGCACATTTTGTTAGCAAATATTGCTGCTGCTCTTTGTTGTTATTGTAGTTTTTTTATTTGTTTATTTTCCCCAATGTTGTTAGCTGTATTTATAATGGCTGTTGTTGTTTCTGTTTAGGTTGACGTTATTTTTGATTTAATGTGATTTCGTTTTAAGAAATATGATTTGACAGCTTAATGTTTCACTGAAGATTGTTTAAAATAACAATTGAGTGACTTTCATAGTGATAAAATAGCTATTCTTGCAGCAGCAGCTTTGCAGCAACCGATAAAAAGAAAATAACAAAGAATTCAATAGTTAAATTTTAAATGCTGCTTTCGACTTCAATTGCTATAGCTCATTCATTACTTAATTTTAATTCATTTTTCATTCATCTGAAAATGCGAAATATTCAATGGCTTTACTTTTACTTTTTCACAATTTTCCTGGCTCTTTGTCTGCCCTTCCTTTGGTGACACTAATGCAATCATCAACTAAAAATGTACCTACATATTTTCTAAGCATAAATAAAGTCACATAACACCAAGTTGCATCAAGACATTTCGACGTCACACAAAAAGTAAAAGCAGCAAAGTGATCAACAACAACAACATTAAAATGATAAAACAACATGTTCATGCATAGTGGATCTTTAGTTACTTTAGTACTTTAACAGGCGAAGAAAATAAATAAATTGTTGGCATTAATGTTTGATTTTATTCTTATCTCAGTTGAGCTCCTAATTTGAAGAACTAAATTTCAATTACAAATAATTTCAATATTAATTTAAAACTTATTTGAAATTAATAGGTTTCTTCTTCGTGCTTCGTAAGCGTCCACTGTATTCTATCGCTCATTTTAAAAGAACAACAGATATCAGCAAATTAAGATTTTACAGAAAATGTTGTTGTTACAACTTGCGTTGGAAGAACCAGAGGATTACTTTATTGTAGTAGTACAATAATTCTAATTCATTAGTCCAATAAAATAGGTTAGTGTTTGGAATTTATCCGCCTAGAATTGAAAGTTACACACTGTGCACTCTATCGTATGAGTAACAAAAGCTTAGATGGTTCCATTGCTCTCTGCATGCAACTCCTTGTGTGTATTTGCATTTTCGATTGCCTGTAATTGCGTTTTGTGTGTACACATTTGCGTGAATATGTGTGCATGTTGTTGTTGTTGTCAGTTCACTTAAGAAAAACGCATGTAAATCGAGACCAAAACGATAGGAGCTAAAGGGCAATGTTAATTACAATCCGATTACTTTTGCATGGCAAAAAATTAAAATGCGATGTCGTTCACTTTTGCATACTCAGTTCTTTCATTCTTCTTTTCAAATAAAATTTAAGTTTCCAATTTTGGAATTCTATGCGAAAATATTTACAAATATAAAGAAATTTTGCAATAATAACAAGAATGTTGTTGTCATTTAAATTTAGTCATTAATGTAAACCGGCAATAGTAAATAGGCTATTATCCCAGTCGGAAAATAGGTAATGCTTTACGTAAATCAATTGAGGAATTCGTTGATGAAAGGGCTATCAAAGAAAACTAGTATGCAATGTTAAAACTGGATGAAGTCACAATGAATGTCTCATAGAACTCATCACTTAACGCTTCCACTTCTATTGTCGACTTTCCGACTAGGATAGTTGAAGTTTTCGATGTGTATGAGCGTACACTGAGTATGTGTATGTAATAGTTGCCAACGAGAAAACTTTAAGCGCTACCCAAAAAAACTTGGAAGCACTTCCATATATGCGGAAGAGAGCTTCCAAGGAAGGCTAGGAAGGTTAATGGTTAATATGAAACTAATAAAAGTTGAATTGGTATCGTGGTTCATCAAGCGTCATTGTTTGGCGAACCATAATTTTGGATTTATTTATTAGGTGTGATATTTTCATATAAGCATGTGAATAAAATGAATAAAAAATAATAAATTTATGTAGTCAACAAAAAAAATGTAGTCGTTTCTAAAAATGTTCCTTTTACGCTTCTTAGAAGCGCTATTACTGCGCCTGTTAGAAGCGCTATTGTAGGTAAATATGAGAGGCTGAGGGAGAAGAGAGAGAAAAGTGGTATAACTTCAAAGTTCATGAAAAAGTGAAATAATTTTATTTAATAGCAAAAGCGAAACGAATTATTTTCAGAGCAAAAGTGAAACGAAAAATGTTCAGAGCAAAAACGAAATAAATCACTATGCTTAATTTTAGCTCTTACTTTTAAGTCATTGCAACAGTCGATGGTTATTGCATCTCGCTGCTGGTTTTTATGTTTTAAAATTCCACAGAGCGAATTGCGACCTCTTTACAATCTATACTGTTTGCTTATCACAAATCCATAAAAAAGAGGATGAGAGGAAAAGTGGCAGTACTTCTCAGTTCCGAAAAAAGTATAATAATTTTACTTAAGAGCTAAAGCGACATGAATATTGTCAGAGCTAAAGCAAAACGAAATATGTTCAGAGCAAAAACGGAATAAATCACTATACTATTTTTGCTCTGAAAGAATTATACCATTTTTGCTTTTACTTTTAAGCCGTTTCACTTTCACTCTAAACCGTATTACTTGTATCGTTCTTGCACTGAGATACTAAATTATTTCACTTTTGCTCTTATATAAATTTTAGCCCGCTTTTCCTCTCGGCCTGTCATATATTAAATACAAAAAAAAAGAGAAACACACAAGAGAAGAAAGAAAACAGTGTTCTCCCTAAAATGTTTCTTTAAGTACTCTTTTTGTGCTTCCTTCAATGACATGCAATGTAAATATCGAATTAGTTGTCCTATAAAGAGGGAGCGCTTAGTGCTGAAATAGAAGCGCCGCAATGTAGGTGAAGAAGCGTTCGCTTTCGCGTTGGGATTTGTATGCTTACTTAATAAATGTTAAGAGCGATGGGGTGGAAATATTTACTCATAATATGCCACACCTCCACATTTACTTTCGTTTCCTTTGCATCAACGTGTACAAATAGTGAGAAAAGTTGATGTGTTTTAAAATTTACATTTGAATAAATTATGCTTAATTAACATGTGTGAGTCCATGTGTGTGTGAAAGAGACTAAAACTAGTCAGGTGCAAAAATAGAACGCAAACTAAACGCAAGTGAATTTAAAACTTTGCTTTATATTTTCTTTTCGAGAAGGTGAGGAGTGCAAAAGTTTAGGTTTTATGTACATGCCAAAAAATAACAAAGTTCCATTTAGCAAGTGATAGTTTGGTAACAATTTGTAGATGATTTGCTTTTGCTGCCTATTCAGTTGCATATACTGTTAAATATATGTACGTCCGTCTACCTAAATTACTTACATCCCCCTCAGTTATCTCCTATTCAATTCCAATTCAAGGCAAATACTGCACAAATACACACACACACACAAAATAGGAAATCCAATTATCTTAAAAATTTTCTGTTCAATTTTTAAAAAACATTTCTACCTCCATTCAGATTTACATACACACACATACATATATATGAAAATTTTTTATTGCCTTAATTGCCACTTTTTTTAATGCTTTTTCAAATAAAAATTGCACTTTATTGGAATATTTGCGTATTAAGGCAAATAGGCTTAAGTAAGTATGAGTTGTGCCAGCATTCATTGTTGCCAACGACATGAAATTGGCTTCATGCAGAGGCAGCCGTGAGCTTTAAGCTTATTTTTCTTTTCTTTTTTAATTTTCCAGTGAACGAAAATTTTACCCAATGGACAAGAATTGGCCTTAAGTTAAGAACGATAGAATTTTATTAGAATTAGGTAAATATAATCGTTCCAACTCTCGATCGGGGAAATTTACAATTGTAGAAATTTTATAACAAAGCCGCCTATTACGAAGTTTAACTTCAGAAAATAGGTGATTCGTAAACAGAAAAAAAAATTAAGCAGAAATAAATATGTAAAGATCGTCGGCCTCATCATCTACAATCACGATGATTTCAATCGATATTTTGCTGCTAGAACGCGCCATTCCACGCAACTACCACCAGTAAATTACGCAAAAGTTTCCACGCAGCCACTAAGAACAAAAAAAAGTGGGCCACCACCGCACAGTGTAACGAAGGTGGAAACAATTCAAAAAAGTCAATTGTAAATACTTCAATTAGATGAGCTTAAAAAGTATTTTGGAAATTACTTTTATTTTGCCATAAAAAAACGTATTGAAAGCCAAGCATTTGCAACAATGACATTTTTTGCAGCAAATACTACTTCTAACTCCTGTAACTTTTTCATTTTTCTTTTAAATATAATGACAAAAACGTCCTCTCTAATTTTTATTTATTTCTTTCAAGACATATCTCTACAATAATAAAAAAAAAAATTTCAGCTGCATATGCTTACATATTCAAACATTGTAATCAATTTTCCAGAGGAACCTCGAATCAAAAAAGCAGTTTTTTGAAAAATGTGAACACACCAAATTTAAGCGGTATCTGAGTTGTACCCCATGAGTGTACTTATGAATACATATATAAATATATATATTTTACATAAAAAAATATACTGGTATATATGCATATTAGGGTGTACCAATTTTTTTTTTTAAATACTCAGATAAAAATTCTATAGATATTAGATCCTGATCAAGTATGAAGAAAGTTTGGCTAAAAAATGATCCTACCCCGTAAAACTCGTAGCAGTTTCGAATGTTTTATATGAAACGAATAAAAAAAAACGAATAAATTCATGTAGGGGGGGGGGGGGGGGGGTTTCTTTTTCTTTCGGAGGATGCTTTAGAAGCAAGACACAAGGAGTTTAAAAAGCGTCGATTAGAAAATACAAGAAAAACTTCTAGAGAAGTGTGTAATAGCGATTTGTTAGCGCGCTTATTACTATCTTCTGAGCCACTTATTCCTGCTAAAGGAATAACTTGCAGTAAAAAGCAAATGAAAGAAAAAGATATTAGTCAGTTCATTTTCTTAGAACCAGAAAATAGTGGTAAAGATGGTCAAGATTTAGAAATTGTTTTCTCATCTCATTCGTCGTCAGACTATGAAGGAGAAAATGAGAGTGAATAAATTTTAAGCAATTTATTTCATTTTAGTAAAATTATATGTTTATATATTTAAAAAATTGTATTAATGAATGAAATAAAATAGTTTGATAATGCTTAATTATTTATGTATATTACATCAATTGAATGAATTGCACAAAAATCATAAAAAAATATAGATAATCATCGCAGCTTTAATAGATACCGTAAAATTCTTTAACTATACTGGAGATGCAAAAACTGATTTAGGCGCTTATTTTGTATGGGACGTGCCACTCCCATATTTCCAGTCTTAGCCATTTTTGTTTTAAGAAATGCTGCACTGCACAAAAATTCAAGTTTATTACTTCAAAACTTTTTGAGATATTGTAATTTTTTGATTCAGCTTATATGGGAAGTGAGCGTGTCCGTTAACCGATTTAGTTGAAGTTTACAACATTCCTTAATATTTACCTATAAAATATCTGTGCAAAATTTCATTGGGTTACCACTACTAATTCTATTTTTGTCCACCGGTTGTACGGAGACGCTACACTGTGCGCCGCCGCTGCCGGTATATAAATCGGCTAGCTACCGCGTTTCCCCTAATATCCCCCAATAGTACATCAAAAGCTTTTTGATTCAAAAATTTCAATGGATGAAAAATAAACCAGACTCATTTCACCGACAGTTTCTTTCAAAGACATTTGCCTTAGAAATCCAGAAATATTTTAAGCCAATGTAGATCAGTGATGGCTATTTACGATGATATCAGAGCGGGTTTGGAGTAATACACAGATACAGATATTGATAGCAATTACTGCTACAGAAAGTTTTTATAGAAAACTTTTTGGCAGCTAATCGCTTTTCATTTTAGTTGCTTTGTGGCTATTTGTTATTTGTTGCTGTGCTGTTGTTGGCCGCAGGCAGCGCAGAAATTTGTGCCCCAATTCAAATTTTTTACACATTTATATACATTCGCAAAATTCATCGAATTGTTGTACGAGTATTTTACAAACGATAAAGAGAAGGTAACATTTTTTGTGGTATTACAAACGTTTGCATTTTTTTGGCATTTAATTTTTTATATATACTTTTGCACAAATATGTGAATAGTTGCTGAATAAAAAGTTTATCTGACATAGGATTGGAATAAAAATTCCATGACTTGTGCAGCATCCTCTTACATTAAACCTTCTCCCCCGTTTTAATATGCTGCAATTGGATTATGCTGTTTGCTAGCGTAGTGCCAGCAGACGAAGGAGCATTTTAAATCATCATCATCATCATCTGGCCACCATCTAACATACCTCGCCTTTCCTTGGTTTAGCCGTTAGCCAGCTTTGAAGTAGTTTACACAAAAATTAATTACTTCGATGTTAAGCATTTTAAAAATGTTTACAATTTTAGCTTTTCTCTCATATATAAGTATATATTTATTTCTTTGCCTTTTGGAAATGAGACCCGCACAAATACCAACGGGAAATTTGAAATGCTTCTTAAAGAAGCACTTTGGGCTTTCACTAATTTGCTCTTGTTAGTTTTGAATCTCGATAGTAGTGGAAAAAATAGAAGGAGTTGTCGTAGAAATACAAAATGGTATATGGGGTTTTTTGAGTCACTGAATTTAATTGAAAAAAAAAAAAAAATAATAAAATAAATAGTTAAAAACACCATAAACTTTCGTTATGGTGTTTTTTGAATACTAAACACACTATGTACTTTGCTATCTTGGCATCAAAATTTAATTCCTCGTACTAAAAATCCAAATATCTGAAATCCAGATATCTCAAAACGGGGAACTGAAATTCGACCAAAGGAATTTCGACCAAAAATAAAGGAGGAATTTCGGCCAAAATTTTTTGGCTAAATTTCGTTTGACTTAATTGCCAAACAAAAAAGGAATTTCAAACAAATGGAAATCCAACCATTTTCCTTATTAAAAAGGAATTTAAGCCAAAAATTCATCTGGAAATTCAACCACATAATTTTGGGTTTCTAATTTCTTCTTATTTCGTTTTTGAGGCTTTATTTCATTTTGTAGAACCTTATTTCATATTTTTCATGTAATATTTTGAATTTTTATGGGGCTTTATTTCATTTTTCTAAAAAAGGGATATTTTGAAATTGTTTGGGGTTTTAGTTAATTTTACATAAAATATAAACTAGAAAAATAAAACGGTTATTACGAGCTTTTTTTGGCCTGAATTCCTTTTTTTTTTGGTTGGAATTCCTTTTTGATTTCGGTCGAATTTCACAGAACCTAAATAGTTACTTTGGATTTATTCCATTTACAAACAGATTAGACTTTTAGGTGCCGTCGCTGTAGAATGAATTTATTATAAAGGATGGAACACTATCAAAATTAATAATATCCATATTTAGCCTGAGTACCTAGTAGTGTGTCTTTGGAAAGATTACTGGATAAATTTAATTTATTTTGGTTCAAATTAGGAGTTATTCATTTTTGAATTATTTGAATTATGGGCAATGAATGAGTGCTAGACTGGAGTTCCAGCTGCCTCAGGTTCGATAGGGTTAAATTCTTAAAAAAGATGGGGTTAAATTTTAAATGCTCGAAGGACCAGTTCTCAACGGTTTCGATTTTCAGATAGAGAATTGAATAAAAAAAAACTAAATTGTGTATTAAAGACCACAAGGTAGAAGTGAAACTTCTTGTGAACTAAACGAAACACAAGCAAATAACAAGCAAATTAAATTTTTCAATCGCTAAATTTTTCACTTCATTGGGGATTTAGCGAATAAATTTCGATCTTCGTTAGTTATAATGGGATTTATTTTCACTACCACTAAATGTTTAGTGGTAGTTGGTTCTTATTTTCACTACCACAAAAGGTTTAGTGCCAGTTGGATTTGCCTTCTACTGCCACTAAAGTGCAGTCAAAATTAATAGACTAAATCCCCAGTCTGCTGACAACACACATATAGTATATATTTACAATAAAATTAGAATTACAGATATTTACAGTAATGCTAGCAGATTGCGAAGTTCTTGGCCATTAGTATCTAACATCAAAGCCTTTCTACTCAATTATCTTTACAACTTAATTTGTTACTGTTTCAATGATGCTTGATTAAATATTTTAACATAAAAGATAGCAGATTTTTCTCTGCACATAGAAATTAACTTTGTTTATAACCAATCCATCCATCCAATCAGAAAACGGGAAACCATTATGCCAAAATACTAAAATTTTTGTTGCTTTTGTAGTATATTATGTAGATATAAAGTTTTAATATGTAGTTGCCTGGAAGTTGAACTCAATAGAAAATCTAGGAAAAAAGTTGAATGTTTATATAGGTACATACATACACACACACATAAATATTGAAATATTTATTTTAATATTAAACCAATAGATTAAATCAAATACTACAGAGTGAATAGTCTGAAGAGTGAACATCTTGCCAATATCAAATTTATTTGGGTTAGAATTTTTATATTTTTTATGTACGTAATTTAAAAAATACCTGCTTTTAAACACTTTTCATCATTACAATTCCAATTACAAGAATCATACCTTGAAAAGCAGAACATTCCATAATTCTCATTTATATACGCATGCTCACAAATAAAAATTTTATTGCCAATAATTCTATTTGTGTGACAGACATTGGAATTCTATTGAAAATGGAATTTATGTCATTCGCATGGGCAAATTTACTCTCTTTTTATATGATTGCACAACTTCATTAGATTCTATTGAATTTAAGTAAAAAATATGCAAAGGAATATTTAAGATGGATATTTATAATATTTTTGTTATAACTAAAATGATATTGGCATATTATGATTTGAGATGAACATAGAACTTTCCCATAACAACTTTTTTAAGTAAAGATGAACATGTGTACAATGTTAAGATGCCTCAGGAAAAAAGCTGGTGCTACCCCTCCTAAAAATGAAGCTTAGTCTATTTCTAGAAAATTCACAAAATATTACGGCTTTAACGGTAATCTAAAAGTCGAGAGCTTGATTGTTTTAGAAAAACCGCGGCATCTTAATGTAAATATGTATGAGTGTATTCATATGCATTTGTTTCGAATGTATATTTTTTTATTATAAAAAAGAGAAGATATTTTCAAAAATTTTATGAATTAGCATAAAGAGAAATATTTGCTTATTCTACCATAAAACTTGTAAACAGAAGCAAAAGTTTAACTTAAACAAAAAGTTTTGTATGCAAAAATAAAGGGAGACTTCGTTGAAGCATGCATACAGAGAACGAGTGTAGTATTTGGAAAAAGGACTAGGTGGCTTCGAATTGTGGCATACGAATATTTTATACTCTTATTAATAAATTGATAACAAATATTCTGCATAAGCTTCTTAAGAAGTTTGAGGAAAAAAAAACAAACATACAAGTACAAGCACATACTTTGTGGTTTATTTGCGAATGTGTGGTATATTTTTGAAACTAGTTTAAAGAAATCTCTAAATCCTTAGAGTTATGTTCAAAAATTGATATAAAATGTTAAAAAACAAAAAGTTTCGGTGAATAAAGTTATCACTTTTTTTCTTAATCTAGATAAGATATTCTGGAAACTGGATAATTTTTATCACAAATTGATATTAACAAAAATTAAGTATGTATATGTACTGTTCGGTGTCATAGGGCGATGTTACACGATCAATGTTTTGCTGTCAAACAATGCAATTGTTGTTGCTTTGAAAAATGAACACTGAGCAAAAGAGAGGATGAACACATTTCACTTCAAATTTTTTTACTGTCGAAAAAAACCTGAATCACTTCAAATAAAATGGGGTTGCTGAAGATACACTGTTGCATTTTATTGGAAATACTAATATTTTATGAAAAATACTAGACTTTTTACTAACTTTTAAATAATTTTTTTTATTTGCCTCCCATTGCGTTGCTTGGCTTTTGTTTGTGCTGTTTAAAAAAATACTTAATAATTTTTATTAAAACATAGTAATTCAATGGCCAAGTAACCAAGTAGCGGAGTTTATTTTAATAGTTCGTAAATTTTAAAGATTATTTTTCGGCGTTTTTCATGTATAAATGCAATTTTTTTTGTATGATTTTTTGCCACCAACATTATCTCATATTGTCATCATAATTATTTCCCATCCAATTCCAATCCAATTGTTGAATTTTCATTCACTTTAAAATACAATTAAATACTTTTTAGTTGGAAAAACATAGTTGCAGATAAAAGTATTAAAAAATAGCATTCAGCAAAAAAGAGAGTAAAAACAAAAAACATTGACAGCAAAACATTGACCGTGTAACATCAGCCATATAAAGTAGAAAATGCCAATGTCAATATGTTGTTGTAATGGCACGCACTTTATCATTAGAATAAGTGCGAAATATACTTATAGAACTTCTATGCATTCCTAAGTGTATGCAGGTGATACTCTGCCCAAGTCATTTGTACTCATTAAACAAAGCGCAACAGTGAGAACTTGAACAAAATTCATGCAAAATGAGTTTTGCTACTACACACATACATTTGCCATGTGTGGCAATGACCGAGAAACCGCAAAAAAGTGAGATGTACATCAAAGCTGTGGCAGGATGCAAGCGTGAATGTGTAAATGTAAATGCAAATGCGTCAATTGTGCTACACACAAGTGTGTGATATGAACATACATACATACATACATTGTGTGTTCCCAGTTGCACAAATAGTGAGTACTCCTTGGATGATTAATGATTTCATTTAACCAAAGGGAGGAATAAACGAGCAACTCCAAAATTTACAGTTTCTAATTCGGTTGGCAATTATATAAACCAAAACAATTCTGTACAATTGGTGTTTTTATTTTCTTTAAAATCATGTGCATCAAAGAGTTAAAAATCAGTATTTAGTACTAGAATCATTGCAAGAGTAAAAGAAACAAAATTCAATAACAACAAATTTGCAGTCTGTAAGCGCGTTGTTTGATATTTGCGATGCAATTGTTCGGTCACAGGTTCGAGACTGGAAAAAGGCAACTCAAGAAAATAATAAAATTATAAAACAATAATAGTACAATAAATAATAGAAAAAAATTAACATATTAATATAACATTATAATTAAAGAAAAGTAATTTTTAATTTGGAGGATTTGAATTTTGTGGAACTTGAACCTTGGCCCCACAGGTGCTTACTGGCTCTATGGCGTCATGAATTTCGCAGCAACTATTTTGGAGTTTTATTTTTCTATGAGATTCAAATGAGCTCATACTCGTAAACGGGCCCTCCTTTATTACTCCTTTTGGGGGCTAAAACGCGTACTCCATGACCTAGGATATGTAATGTTAAAAAGGAGTACAAAATGCAAGAGCTTTGGAGCAAAAGGAAGTAAACGATTGCTCGCTTTGGAGCGCTCAATGATTACTCTTACGATCATCCAAAGTTCAACTGGGTACAACAACAATTTTGAATGGAATATTAATCATTTACCAGAAAAAGGAAAAAATATTTTATAGTGACCACAAATTTAATTACGAAAAAAATTAAAGTGTAAATCGTTTTTTCGTTTCCTGTTTCTTGTTGGTTAATATCGCTGTGTGCAATGAGTTAATATTTGGTTACTCTCTTCTTTAGAGCTATAAGCTTGAATGCGTGGCTAGCACTGTTCTAAATGCGAAGCCAAACGGTTAAATTAATTATATTGTTGGTTCTCATTCCATTTTCAAGTGAAAGAATTGCAATGAAAATTTAATTATTTTCTTTGTTACAGGTTTAAATTACTGGTTTGGTTTTAGACTTTTGACATTTATTTAAATGGGCATTAATTTGAATTGATCACCATAATACGTTTGTATATCTAATGCCAACATATTTCAAAGACAGTAATAATTAATTGAAAAACTTATGACAGCGAATCTGACGCAACTAACGAAAACAGACACTTTTTTACAAACTAATTTCGTAATTTTAGTTCTATTTTCGGCTAATGACAGCAGCAAAACTTACATTTTATATTTAGTTGAAATATTGAATTATTAAATATGATTCCTTTCATTTTGCGTAAACTACGAAGCGTGGAAATAGCGGAAGACTGGCAAATGAAAAGCGTTCAATTTGCAATTATAATAAATGTCAAATAAAAACATTTACGCGTTTCAATATTTTAATAATAGATGTGTGTAAATTTGTGGATTGGAAGCGCTGCGAAAATAAACAATGTGAATAAAAGAAAAAATGATTAACGATCTAATCAATGAATAATGAATACATATCGTGAATAAAGGAGTGAATAATATTCAATTAAATTATTAACTATTCAATTAAATTTTTGTGTATGTATAGAAATGATTCGCCAGTTTTCATGATTATGTATTGTGATTCGGAAACACTTACTATATTCTGGCCAGAGAATGCATTTCCTTATTTTGATAGTTTTTCAATGTATAAATCCAGTAGCAAAGATTAAAAAGCAAATATTATAAATGGTCCAAAAATGTAAACCTTTTTGTATGAGATCACCAGAATCACTCATTTTGGATATATGTATGTGGAAAGCAATCACTCCAAAAAGAAGCTGAGATGACTGTTGTGGCTTCTTATTTATTGATATTAATAAATCGATTAAAACTCTTTGTTCAATGACTTTTACGTGCATATTTAAGAGGATATTTAACCTTATTCTAGCACATGCTTGCGAATCTTCTTGATTTGTTCGTACATATTTTTGGCTTATTTGTATTTATTTATTTATTTTGTTATAAAATATTTGGACCATTGAAAAACGCTTAAACTTTGCATAAAATGAAAGAAAATTAAGTTGAAAAACGACGTTGAATATTTCGCCCGTTAGAAAAATAAATAAATTCAAGTGGAACAGCAATTTCTTTTTTAAGATTTAGAAACTTCCTGCATTGTGAAATAGTTCATTAAAATAAAAATGCAAAACGATATCGTCTAAAACTTAATCGCTCTGCGAACCGGAAAAAGTGATAGCGGGGACGTTTGTTTTTGCATCTATTCAAGTATCAACTTGCAAATCTGTTTATTTTTTTTTTTTTTGCTAAATGACAGATGCAAATAATCGCACTCGAGATATTTGCAAGCATGAGACTTATTTGTAATGCAATGCTAAATGTGAATGTAAAATATTTGAATTTAATTGCAGCAGCAACGGAAATATCCGTCACCTGAGGTTGAATAGTGATCGCTAGGGTGACCGTTATTTTTGAACTCATAAATTTCTTATGCCTCAGCCTCAAATTCGACTCCATTGGATTAAAAAACATTCCTTGTAAAATTTTATTCCGTTTATAGAAATAGCCTGATTCAGGTCATTTAATAAGAGTGGCTCGATACCTTCAGACATGCAATTAGTGTCTTACATTAACTTTATACTGCGACATTTCCACCAATTGGCTAATGACAACCGTCAGCCGGCCATGCCATATCTTTGTGTTGTGTAATTAATTGAAGGAGATTTCAGCCATCGTAAACACTTCACTATGGTTCTTCATGAGTTTTGAAGACTATGATTGATTTAATTGTTGCTTCTGCGCCCTTGATCCCGTGGTCCGCTTGATTACTTTGCTAGACTAGTTCCTTCTTATGCTATTTCGGCAACTTAAAGTTAACAATGCATGTTCGTGAAAATACCAGAATCTTCCCCAAAAAGATATTTTAGTTTAGTTTTTCTAAGTTTTATCATTGCACGGCGGTGAAAGGCATAAATCTTATGCAAGGGTATAAGAAATTACTCACCAAGAATATTTGAGTACTTGAATACTGAAGATGTTGGTATCTTAAAAAACTTTAGATATAGTTTTAAAGCTTTTTGTTTATAATTATTTTTTTGAGCTCAAATTCGATTGAGCTCAAATTTGATTGTTTTCTTATAAAATGAATCTAGAATGGGAGTGGCCAAAAGGAAAACTTGTCAGTATAAATAACGTTCACCCTAGTGATCACTGATAGTAACCTAGCTGCAATAGTTTGATATAAATGCATTTCTAAATATGCCATGAGCTCGATAGGTATCGAGAGCAAGTTTTTAATGCTGTGTGTACGTCGAGCTGCCATTTTGTGAGCATGTATGCATGGATTGTTTGACGACACACTATTGCAGCAATAGCAACAACAACGACAAAAAGAGAAAACCTGTCACAATCACTACATGCTGCAATCTGCACACTTGCCGTCCTTTTCCCACTATTTTTTTGTTTCCGTGCGCGCTTAAGCAATTCCGGCGTTATATTAAGCGAATTTATTTCTTTAAAAATTTCATGGTTGTTGTTGTCGCTAGCAGTTGCTTCATTTAAGTTTTTTGTATGCGCATATCCTGCCAATTCGCTTCCGTTTCTATAATTGATGCACACACCCATACATATATTCATACACGACGTTGTTCATTTATATGTGTGTGTGTGTATAACTGTGTTTTTGTATTTGTCTGCATGTCTGTCAATGTGTCTCCAGGATAAACATTTTTCAAATTCACGCTTCAAACGTGATGTGCATTTTTTGCTTTACTTTTTTTAGAGTTTGCTTTGCTTTTGAAAAGCTCATTCTAGTTTGTTTTATTTTTTGAGCTGAACATTTTTTCTGCTGTCTGTTTACTTTTTGTGGGTGAATGTGAATTGGCTGTAACTAAGTAAAAAAAAAAAACAATAACAACAAACGAAACATACTCTACTCTCGTGACTGTCTATTGTTGCAAATGCTTCCAATGTTAGTTTTCCCCTACTTTTTGTAGCTTTTAAAAAACTTTTTGGTTTTTGCAATCAACACCAGGAAAATTTACAATTTGCCGCAAATATTTGTGCAATGCACGTTTTTAGTTTTCTTGGCTGCGAATTATTTTCATTACAAATGAAATGCGATGAATTTGCATGTACATTAGAGCTTTTATTAACCGGTAAGTCGGATAAATGATGGTTTAACGAATAGTAAACGGTAGTATGAATGGTTAATATGCCTTCATTGAATTATTGCACTCACTAACTCTAACGTATCGAATCGAAGTCGCTCGCCGTTTTCTTTTTTCCTGATAAAAATCTACACATTTTGATTGTTGAAATAAAAAAAATTAAATTTTGAAGGGACAAAACAATTAAAACATACCCTTTTGGATATCTCTGGCTCCGCTAGTGTTTTTTTTTTTTTTTTTTGGATGCGCCCTGGAGGTGAGGAATCTTCATAGATACCAGTAGTCCGTACTATTGGCATGCACGATTCACATACTGACTGGATCTGCTCAGTAATGCACCTACGTACTAAACCTCACCCCCCTGCTCGTCAACCACTATCCCCGCGGTACTGCCGTTAGGTATTACTTCGCGGGGCTGGTTAGCCTTTAGGCTGTATTCGTCAAGTCTGCTCTCCTAAGACGTTCAATTCTCCTTAGGTCATTTTGCACATTCGTGATGAACCCACTTATTTCTGACCAGTCTTCCTCCGACTGGATCATACACTCTATAATGCATGATGGGCTTGGCAACGTCATATTTGTTGGGCTGAAACGCCGACAGTTGAAAATTACGTGTTCTACATCTTCTTCTTGGTCCCTACAGATAGGACAAAGTGGGGAGTCGTCATGCTTAAATCTGTACAGATACTTTCTGTACCCTCCATGACCCGTTAAAAACTGGGTTATATGATAATTTGTCTCTCCATATTTTTTATTTATCCACGTTTCAATCTTAGGGATAAGTATATACGTCCACCTGCCTTTCGATGAGTTCTCCCATCTATTCTGCCAAATGGCTAATGATGCTAGCCTTTCTTCGTTCGCTATGCCTGGAATATCTTGTTGTAACTGATTTCCGCTCCTTCTGCGATAGACTCGTTTCATTTCGTCCGCTAGTATATCGATCGGTATCATACCAGCTACGATACCAGGAAGATGCGGCATGCGCATCTTCCGAAATTGTCCGAAACCCACTTATTGTTCTTAGAGCGCTCAGCCTGTATACACGTGACAGTTTCTTTCGGCACTCCTTTGTCACCAAAGCTCCAGCCCAGATTGGAGCAGCGTAAAGCAAGACTGAGCTTACTACTCTAGAAAGTAACACCCTTCGACCATACCTTGGTCCACCAATGTTTGGCATTATTCTAGACAGCACTGCCTGGATACTAGACGCCTTTTCTTTAACATAGTCCAAGTGAGCTCTGAAGTTCAGTCTGTTGTCTATCATCACACCCAGATATTTAATTGACGACTTCGATTTTATTATTTGGTTGCCTACTTGTATATTCGCATGTTCGACAACCTTTCGACTACTAATTAGTACCGCCTCCGTTTTTTGTGCAGCTAATTCAAGACCAGCTGATCTTAGCCATTGGTTTATTGTGGCCACCGCTTCATTAGTAATCGCCTCGATTTCCTGGATATGTTTCGCCACTGTAACTATCGCAATATCGTCTGCGTACCCCACTACTTTTACTCCTGGTGGGAATGATAGTCTCAATATTCCGTCATACATGATATTCCACAGTAGAGGTCCTAGCACAGATCCTTGTGGAACACCTGCCGAGATGTTGTAGTATTTTAATCCCTCGTCGCTTTCATACTCCAGCTTTCTGTTTTTGAAGTAACTGTCGATTATTCTTCGTATGTATTTCGGTGCGTTCATTCTTGCCAGAGAGCCTTTTATGTGCATCCAGTTGGCAGAGTTAAATGCGTTTTTTACATCTAATGTAACCACTGCGCAATATTGTTTCGCACCTCCTTTCCATCTTATGCCTTCTATTGCTTCCGCTGCAATGTCTACCACCATTTTAATGGCACTTACGGTGGATCGAGCTTTCCGAAACCCGAACTGACAGTTTGACAGTGCTCCGTTCTCTTCCGCGATGGGCAGTAACCTGTTGTAGATTACACGCTCCAGTATTTTGCCCATTGTGTCAAGCGGGCAGATTGGCCGATATGACGATGGATCTCCCGGTGGCTTATTTCCTTTCGGCAGCAGAACTAACCTCTGTAGTTTCCACTGATCTGGAAATATTCCTTCTTCTAAACATTTTTGGATTACTTCGACGAAGATTTCCGGTCTTTTGTAGACTGCCGTTTTCAAAGCTTTATTGGGGATACCGTCGGGTCCTGGTGCTTTTTTGTCGCCTACTTTCTTACATGCTTCGAGCACCTCTTCTTCGGTAACTGGTGCGATTTCTTCATTATTCGCTTCGCCGTCATCATATGTGAAAATTACCTGCCGCTGTGGAAATAACGTCTTTATAATGCTATCCAGCATTACAGGGCATGTTATCTGTGGTGATCTTTGGCCTTTCAGCTTCGTCATTACAATTCTATAAGCAGTGCCCCAAGGGTTTATATCTGCTTCGTCACATATATTTTTAAAACAAGTTCTTTTGCTGTTTTTGATCGCCTTCTGCAGAGATTTCCGCGCATTTCTAAAAGCTTCGAGCAGCTGTAAGAATCCAGGTCTTCCCCTAGATCGCTGAACTTTACGTCTGGCTTTTAAACATTCACTTCTAAGAGCTTTGATTTCTTCGTTCCACCAGTAGCATGGTGAGCCTTGTTTGCTGGGCATCCTTCTGGGCATTGCTGCGTCACAAGCAGAAGTTACCAAATATGTTAATTGGCTTGCTGCATTTTCTGCCGTCCCGGGCGTCAAATTATGTGTGGTCAATATTTCTTCAAATGTGTCCTTATCGAACAGTGTGTCTTTCCATCGAGGGCCGGTTGTTTTACCTCTCTGACGTAATCTCTTGTTTTCTATTTCAAACATTACTGCTTGGTGATCACTGTGCGTATAGTCTTCACTAACCCGCCATCTTGTTTTACGTACTAAAGAGCTACTCGTAAAGGTGATGTCTATAATAGATCCGTATCCAGCTTTACGAAACGTGAATTTATTGCCGGAATTTGCGATGACTATGTCTAGCGGCGAAAAGGTTTCCAGGAGACTGTGTCCTCTCGCATTCGTGACTCTACTGCCCCATTCTGTTGCCCATGCATTAAAGTCTCCAGCGATCACAACTGGTGTTTTCCCATGCGCATCTGCTACGATTTCGTCCAGAGTATTCTGATACTCACTAGGAGTCAGGCTGGGACGTGCATAGCAACTATAAAAGTAAATACCATTTATTTTTGCTCTTACAAATCCATCCGACTGTTCGTTGGTATTTTGGAAAGCGTGTCTTCCGCATATCCATATTGCTGCTTTTTTAGTCTTGTCACTGATACAGATGTTTTTATTCTCAAGTCTGTATGGTTCGCTGATTAGAACTACGTCCGCTTTCTTTTCTCTCGCCGTTTGTGCAAGCAAGTCTTGCGCGGCTTCGCAATGGTTCAGATTTATCTGTATAATTTTCATCGCGTTTTATTGTTCATAGCCCTCCTAAAAGTTGGGCATTTGCTGCTTCCAGCGAAGTGGCTGGCACTTTTTGGGTTGTCAATTTTACAGAACATGCACACAGGATCCTTAGTGCATTCTTTTGCAATGTGACCATCCGTACCACATCTTCTACATGTTTTGGATCTGTCCGTATTTTTACACCCTCTTGCTATATGCCCATACTCCAGGCATCTGAAGCATTGTTTCAACATTATTCGCTCCCGGATGCGACATATTACCCATCCGATTTTGATTCTTCTAGCCTTTAGAAGTTTCTTCGCCGTTTCTGCTGGCAGGCTTATTATTGCAGTTTGCGTGCCACCATATGCTTCTCTCAAACTCACTATGTCTGAGGTACTTACACCAGTCAGGTCGAACTGTGTTTTTATTGCTTCGCATATGTCTTCTTTTGTAGTGATCTCATCTATGTCCTTGCATTCAATGGTGGTGCGATGTGTCAATGTTTTGACAACCGCTTGATTGCCCAATGTTTCGCCGATGATGTCGCTGAGCGCACCAGATTTTTCTCCGGATTCGTTCAGCTGAATCAATAGGTCGCCCTTCTGGGTTCTTCTGATCCTAGAAACCGTCTGCCCCAGTCCAGCTAGTTTGGGGTCACTTTTTACTTTCCTGAGCATTTCTGCGTAAGAAAGATCTCCATTTTTTTCAATCACGATTGCATCTGGTCGAGTCTTTACGCGGCTTGACCTTTCAGATCTGTTCTTGATCGACTGCTTTTTTGTAACTTCTGTCCAATTTTGTTCTCCTCCAGTTACTTGCTCCTTTGACTTCGGATGTTTTGATATAACGTCCGATTTTGTCGCAACCGTTTTTGGCGTTTCCCGTGGTTTTCTTTCCTTTGCTGGGAGAGTTCGGTTACGCTTTGTATTTGGCGTTTCTGCCTCCTGGTCCTGCTTTCTTTTTGCGTCCATCGTTGCTTTAAACCATGGAGAGGTCTGGGTACTGCTATTTATCTCCTTTACAGTATCTCCTGGCTTCTGTCTATGGTTTTCTACGTTTTGATATAGCTCTTGGATCTTCTCAACCAGGTCTCTCATTGGCTGATGTATCGACCTACGTGGCGGCTTACCGCCCATCATTTCCGCGAGTTCTTCAATTTTCCGTCCCAATAGTTTAAACGGATCCATTGAATCTGCTTTCTCCACTTCACTGACATGTTGCAAGCATGGCGGCGAAGAATTTGAGCGTATTTGCTCTGTATTAGGCACTAATCTCTCTGGAGAGCGTGCCAATCTTGTGCTCTTCTTAAAAGGGTTCGCCAGTGGTGAATCCTTTTTTGTGTTCTCCTCAACATCCATCATGTTTGTGGTTTTTTCGTTATTTATCATTGTGATTGGGTCCCCTCTCAAAGTCGTTATCTCTGCCCGATGTGTGGTCACCTCGCAATCCCATGGTTATCTATGCAAGCAGGGAGGCCATGCAAGGGTTGACACAAGCCTTTATGAGAACTTGTGTTCAGAGCCGGATCAGTATTAGTCAGGAATATTACATCTGAGCCCACACCACCAACTTAATGATGCGAAACGTTGAGCGTTCTTTGAGACCTGCCATGGTTTTAACGGGACGGGGGCAAATGTAACATTAGCCGGAGAGCCGTTTCCGCTGGATTTCACTCCGCTTACTAAGGTAACCGAATGCCACAGTTGTCAGCCCAGGGTTCATCTATTCCAAATCGTGTCGTCCAGTTTTCCATTCCATCAAGATCTTACTGGTCTCAGATCCTGACGTCCATGATTCACATGGAAATTTCCTCCTACTCATCTTTCTACAGCACCAATCATGTGGGCCCGCCGTCCGTACTAGCTCGAGCCCTTCAACCCAGTGGTTGAAGCCGAGTAGCGGCCTACGGCGTGACACGCATTCTCGGTACTATATACTGATGTGGTTCACGAAGATTCCAGGCTGTTGCATCCACCCAAAAACACCTTTAGACCCAATTGACAGAGTCATAGGGTAAGTTAATGTTGAAATACGCCTGCTTGGACTCTGTAACGTTGTCCCACGATGCCACCCCGGGGTGGGGAGCACCTACGCCAAGGACGGTGCCTACTCGTCCTGTCACAGATCTTCATTGGGTATTGTGGCCTTTTAAGACACACCCTCCACCTCTGCCGCTCTTGGTCGGGGACTGCTTATTTGTTATTCGCAGCTAGCCGGCATGACTGCCGGCCGTTCAGCTATCCGCCACCCGCTGACCCCCACAGTAGCCTGAAGCTCAGCCCTGTGTGGCTCCGCTAGTGTATAGAAGCGCATATGCATCTATGTGTGTGAGTTCATAATTTACCACATATCCGGTGCATTCATATTTCCTCCATTTTGCGCAATTATGCAAATTAACAATTTAACCTTATGTTCTATGTAGGTATGTAGGTATGACTGAGTGGAATCAAAATTTAATAGAGTGATCAAAACTGGTTCCGGTAGCCGAATAAAACCGAAATATAACCGAACCGGCTTCTTAAAAACTTTAATATTAGTATTATGTAAAAACCGGTTATTTTAGTACGGATATTCGAGATATTGCCTTATGTCTTTCCCTCCGTCTTCTCGAGCAATAATTCATTGCATGAAATTAAAAATTTGTTGTTGCTTCTCGAATAAAATACAAAAATGTTGTTTGTTGTTTTTTCACTTTATATGGGAAACAACAACAAATTTTTAATTTCATGCAATGAATTATTGTTTGTGGAGACGAGGTATTACTAACTGAAAACGAATCGAAGCCAACGAAGCAGAGTTCAAGCAACTTGCAAAAAGAGATTTGTTTATCTTTGAAACTCCCAGAACCAAGTAGTTCTAGTAGGATTCGACCCTTTCATTTGGAATGATAGAAAAGACTGTTGGAATGGTTTTCGTAGTGGACGGAGCAGCGAAACTGGTTAAAATCGAGCGTTACGGGGAGGTTACCGTCCAGAGGCATGGACGGCGTGTTTTGGTCTGCGCGGAGTGCTCCACAGCCTTGCTAGATTATCTGAAACAAAAACGGATTATGAATTTTTAAACTAAACTAAATTTGCAGGCCTTATCGTTTTTCGTTTTCTGAAAAATTCCTGGGCAACTAAACAAAAAAACGAAATTTTTTTTTGCCATGCAAATTATGTAAAAAAAAAATCGAATTTTTAATCGTTACAGACATTGTCCATTGATGATTGTTGAGTTGTTTTGAAATTAACTTCTATCTCACAGTAGATCTAAGCTATGAAATACTAAATCAGAATTAAACCAAGAACTGAATTAAGGGTTTTTATTGCAGTTCATTTATCTGCTTGCTATTTTATGTATGTAGCGATTTATGACTTCTTCAAGTCTATAACTTTCCCCTTGCTGGCCGAAAATGAAATCCTGAAAAATGCCGATTACTTGTTATGTTTTGACCTGTTTAAGATTGAAAAAAAGTTACGTTTTATTTAAAAAGAAGCGAAACCCGCTTAGTAGGAATTCGGAAATTGGTTTTCAAATAATAGTTTTATTCGATAGTTGGGCACCCTAATTAATACGATACAATTTGATTTGTCACGGGTTTCATATGTGTGCCAAATTCCAGAACGAAATTAATTTGGTAATTTTCATTATTCAATTAATTATTCAGTTATTCAATGTTTGTCTTGAGATTAACCCAAAGACTAACAATATTTGGGGTGGTTTGAATACTATTTTATTTATAATGTTTACAGCTTTTCAAACCCGCTTATATTTACATTGCATATTTTTGTTTTTTCTGTAATTTCTACCCACATCCATGTCCCCAAAAATCTTATTTGCCGAATTGTAACTTTCCGATGCAATCACTAATTCGCGTTTTATACTAAATGTAAAATGTGCTAAGAATCTATAGAAAATTCAGAAATTCCCTTACCCCTTGGGTTAGTCCTGTTTACGCCCCTGACACACACATACACACACCGTTCCTCATAATGCAAAAAAAAGAAGAAGAATAGAGAATATATTCACATTTCGTATTATGATAAATTACACTTTAACCTCAACGAAGAATGATGTGAGATAATTCTACACAAATTAGGGTGACCAAACACAATGTTATGTATGCAATGTGAATATAATAAGAACAACAACAAACATGACAGCTTATCACACACACATCTCTTACATAGCCATGTACAAATGTATATATCTGTAGAGTATATGTGTATGAGTGTGCGAGCAACTAACGAGTTTGTTATCATCACATCAACATGAAAACAAAATGTTGAGCATAATAATCAGCACAGGAAATGAAAGTGGACGGACAGAAGGACGGACGACACGCATATAACAACATAAGCTTTTGTTTTCAAAGAAAGTTTCTCAGCACTTGTCTTCTTCTTTGTAGTCTTTTCATTTTCAATATAAAAAGAATTGAAGGTCATGAATTATTTAATATGACAAATTTTCTCGGGGTAAAGTTTTTCGCAGAAATTGTTAATTTGTAAAGTAAAAACTTTGAAGAAAGTAGGACAAAAAAAGAAAGAAAAAAAAAACAAAAATGAATGTTGTGTAAGTTATTGGATTAGATTAGTCGCAGTTGGCTGAGTGTAACGCACCAAAGAAAATAATGGATAACGGGTGGGCGGGGAGAAAAAATGCTGCCTGTGACTTACGTACGCTATTGCGCAATTATCAAGCTTGTAGTCAAATTTTGCTTTAATTGAAATTCAAACTATAATTTATATTTCATAACAGTATCACAGGAAGTATCCACACACTTACATATGGTATAAACATTTATGTTTACACAAAAACAAAGATATTTAGAGATTCCGATTTAATAGAATATTAATTTCGGCCTAGTTTATAATTAATTAATATTATTGCTTCTCGTTTCTGCCTGTATCATTATATTTATACTCGTACTTATAAATATCATGAGGATGATATCATTGAATAACTCCAAGTAGTATATTATGTAAATAAATAAATGAATTTGACTGTCATGAAGCCAAAAAGGTAGCAATAATTTATAGTCATTTTCCATTTGCGATGGAAAACACAAAATGAAAATATTTCAAAATAAATTTTTCATATACATACATCATTTTAATTATATCAAATAAACAAACGATTGTAAAATGGCAAACTATTTCCAAAACCTACCTAAAATTAAAACACAAAAAGAAAAAAAAAAAAACCAAAACAACAATGAACATAAAACAAGACACGAACATTAACTGCTAGTAATAAAACTGCTAGTAATAAAATAGTAGTTTTAATTTCGTGTTTACGAGTTGTATTGATGTCCTGTGAGTGTAAAAATTTTACATACCTATGTAAGCATCTAATGCCATATAAGAAAATAAAGTTTTTGGTTGATTGATGAAAAATAGGTACTAATAATAATGCATCAATAGTTTCAATCAACGAGTCCCTGTAGATGATGAAAAGAAACCAGCAACACGTCGGACAAAAATAATGGAATGATCTTTTATTCGCATTCATTTATTTGATCAACATTTCCTAAATGGTGTTAATTTTTTCTGTGCATAAAACCAAATAAATTTCGAAATTCATCTATACGTTGACACATTACAAGTGCAATGACCGCGTATGTACAGTGAATCACAATAAAATCTTGAGAATAAATTCCAAACTTAAATTTCCGTTTCTTGGTTTTCAATTATAGAAAATTTCTACAAAAAATAACTCAATCAAATGTGCTCAAATAAAGAAATAACAAATGCAATACTCTAACGGACACAGTGAACTTTAACTGGAGAATACACAGGAATATATATAGTAAAGCAATCGCAATCAGGCAAAAACAAAGAAATTTAGCACAAACCAAAGAAATAGCCGAATAACGAAATTCAAGCTAAAAACAAAAACTGCAGTAGGAGAAAAACTTTGATTTTTTCTGGTATTTTTTCAAATATTTCGTTTAGTAGAACACATAATATTAAATTCAAGAGAAAGGAATAAAGTGCTCCCAAATATTTAATTCCCAAATGGCAATTATAGAAAAAAAGTTGTCATCCTCTTCTTACTCAACTAGAGTCAAATATGTGAGCACCAACTCAAAAAGTATTTCCATAGAATGTTTCAATTATTTAGGAAGGAAACATTTCATCGCAATTGCTGGGGAGCAGCAACAACAACCAAAGTAAAACAAAATTTTCATGAATCACTTTAAATACAAATGAAATTATCAACATTTTTGTTGATGCTTGTGAAGTTCGTTGCTCTACATTTGCCACTCTCATTCTATACCGCTTCTCTTTTAATTTAGATTGCTTTTTTTTTAAGCCAGGACACTAGCAACGAAACCAGAACGGGATACAGTAGCGACCGACAGTTGTTGTTGTAGATAAATTGAAAGTATTTAATTATATTTGCTGTTGCTGTAGCGTCTTTGTTTACATACACACATACAAACATATGTAATGTCGTCGGGCGGGAGAGATAGAGACTTTTTGGCTTTCGCTTTGTCTCTGGCTTTGATGACATGAAATTCGAACAAATTAAATTTGCCCACGTTAATTAAACAAATTAGCAGTAGAATATTTTATTGCTCTAAGTGAAAATTTCTGTTGGTAAAGTTTTAATTGTTAGAAAGTACAAAAACTTTTAATTATATTACAAATGAAATTATAATTCGTCGGGGAAAAGCTTGTAGACTTTCTTCTCTGTTCGCTCTACGGCTAGAGATATGAAATGTAGTATCAGCAACAATTGCCATTCGATTTTCTATTTCTATTCAATGTGCAATTCATTTGACTGTAGTTGAAATTATGCTTGCATGTGTGTATTGTGGGTGAATATTTACATGTGCTATTTAAAAGTAAGAAGTTTAAAAAAATTTTAAATAAATATGTTATAAATTTCTGTTGGAAAAAGAACAGAGCATAACTCGAATTGTGATAAAGAATAAAATATCATATATTCTTGAGCATAAATACCAAACTGAAGCAAATTTTTCGCACTATTTCAAGGATTTCGACCTTCTGCCGCACAATTCGAAGTGCAACGAAATTCAAGTTTTAGTTAAATACAAATTAAAAATCACTCATACGTCGTGGTTGCCTTTAACAGATACTCATATTCTTTTTTTAAGATACATAAATTAACTCGCATCTCTTATTAATTCCCCCATTCTCGTACTATTACAATCATTAACATGGCCAAGTAAACTGCTACTAAAAATTCAGCATCTGCGATACTTTTATATTTATTATTAGCCTAGTATCGTTAGCAAATGAGAAATAAAAGCGTAACGGTTTAATTCAAGTCCCCTGTCAGACCCTTATCAAATTTTTTTGTACTTCTCTTCCGAAAATCTTTTATAGTATCTATTTATGACAAAATGTATCATATGTTTAAATGCTCCCACGCTCTCCTGCGACCGCACACAAAGTGGCAAATTTTGAATGAAAAAAGGTCGCAAAAACTTGAGATTAAAAAGCTGACCACACTCAGTCACAAATATCCTTGAAATATTTTTACTTTAATGCTTTGGAATTTAAGTTGCCAAAATGCATACTGCAAAATTAAAAATTTATTCAAATTAAAGCGGCATCGAATAACTACAAATTAATATTCCCTTAAACTTATGGCATTAATTGATTGTGTTGAACATAGCGAAGGACTTATCATAACCACACAGTTTTGCAATTATATTCTGCTTATTTTGATTTGTTAAGCCATGAATAGTTTTGTCTTATTTACGTTTTTGATGTGATAACATCTTTACTAGCGGCAGGAAAAAAAATTACTGGCAAGTCGGCAGAAATGTCACAATCCGTGTGTCATTATCCCTGTTAAATCACACTTGTGTGCGTGCCGAAATTTTGTATGTATTGATGAAAAAGTCTAAGCTATTTTATTTTGTGCCTTAACCGTTTTCAGATTTTTAATTAGGGTATACTTAATGCTCGTTTTTAGCTGTTTTTTAGAATCCAAAACCGCATATTGCGTTTTTTTGTCAAAATACCGCGTTTATACTTTGCAATGCAAAAAGTCAGAGAGAACAATGGCAACACGTAGCGAGTAAATAAATACATGCAAACGGCACACATAATTCGATTTGAAGTGGAAACATTGAAAGCGATTCTGATCGTCAAATGTAACTTGAAATATCCATGCGTTGATTTCTATAAATACCTCATAACAAAGTTATAATTGCTTTGTCAAATTTCTTCAAAGGACATATACAAAACAATAACTGCAAAAGAAGACATTGAAATGAAGATCGAAGACGATTCAGATGATACATGATTTGCTTTCTTTGTTAATTTCCTTTGAATGAAATTGATACCGCGAAATATACAGTTTTTTTAAGTCTGTTTTTAAAAATTTTTGGTATTAATATAGAGGTCTTGGTCCGAAAAAAGATACGAGCGTTAGGTATACTACCACCAACTGGTAATCTACTGAAATACAAAATAAATAAAATATTTTACGAGTGGAATTACTCATTTATGTAGTTTTTAATCGGACCTAAAGTCTGCGAAGTGAAGAGCTTTTCTAAGGAAATTTTTACTTTTCCAAGAGGTGGTGCCTTTAATTTTCTACTTTTGATCGTGTCGAGCAGTGGGCAGCGTGTATCTACTACAAAATTTGCAACATTGCAAATTAGCAAAATACTACATAGCTACCATAACTCATTCCGAGTAATTGTAATTTGTAATTTATAATATTTTACTTACTCTAAAGCCACGCCTAATTCATCTATATAGTACTTGATGAGAAAGATATAACAGCAGGAAATCAATAGGCGTGGCTTTAGAATAAATAAAATATCAAAAAGGAGGTAAATATGAAATGTTTGACATATTTTTTTAATTTTTTTTTTAAACATTTTTAGTTTTGTAAAAAGGTTCTTTTGGAATATTTTTAGATCAAAATACCTTGATCAAAAACTTTCCGGAATAACCACCGTGTGGCGCTCCCATCGTTATGATTTGAGTTTTGTGTTTTTTGTTAAGTTGGTACATCTGCTGTTGATATTCCATCTAAATCTTAGCGTCATTGGCGATTTTTTACAATTTTATTAAATTGTATTCTATTAAATTTTGCGTTTCTTTCTGTTCAATCGAGTTAAAAAACCATTACGGGGAACGCGTTTCAGCAGCCGAGAGGAAGTAATGGAAAAATCGCAGGAAACACCGATGGACATACCGAAGGAGACAATATGATTTAGATGAATAAACTAGTATTTTTAATTTTTTGAATAAATTCCGGGAACTTTTTGATCAAGAGGTACGTTTAGAAAAAAAGAATTGTATCAAACATCTTGTTAAAAATACCTTTGTATTTGCTAAACTAGTGTTCACGTGATGATTAGTTGACATTAATCAACTTGAGCTAGTCCTGTTTAAGCATGTTATGGAGATATCTATCTGTGTACATAGTGATATAAAAAAGCGAATGTTTGTATGTCCGTCTGTA
Organism: Toxonevra muliebris; assembly: GCA_963691655.1. Taxonomy (NCBI): domain Eukaryota; kingdom Metazoa; phylum Arthropoda; class Insecta; order Diptera; family Pallopteridae; genus Toxonevra; species Toxonevra muliebris. Next base: position 2,365,220 of record OY829326.1, read on the forward strand.
CTACATAAAGAGCTGCATCGATCCCTTTTATAACACGTATCCGACAGGTCATATCGATTATCCGTGATATTTTGGGTGTGGCACCTCCCATACAATCTAAATATTTGAAACTGGATATCTGGGTAACCATAGCAAGGATCAGAAAGACAAAAAAAAACAATGAAACTTTCTGTTCAAAGGCAGAATGCTTTGAGGAGTTTGGTTGGATTTGGACAAATGGGCGTGTCACTTCTCATGCAAGCAAAATACTTGAAACGGCACACGTAAACAACTAACGCGAGAAAGGCAATAACTTTTTGTCTGAGGGGGATGCTAGTGGTATAATTGAGATAATTGAGAAGAGTATCGACTTTATGAGGCAAGTGGAAAAAATGGGAATGTCCATGCGGACGATATGAATGCATATGGACATGTTTTTTTTCGCGGGGCAGCTAGTCCCAAGTACATATTTTTAAAGCATTCTATTCAGGTATTTGCTTATGCAAACTAATAAAAATGACAAAACTTGGAATTCATAAAAAAAAAATGTTTTGCCACCTTTCAACCACTGTGCGCCATGTTGATTTGCTGTCAGCATTTTATGCATTGACTTGTTTTTTGTTGCTGCAATTTTGTATACTTTGCACGCTATTACAAATTCTATGAGGCGTCGTGCAATATTATTTTGTTCAAAATGTATTTCTTTGAGTTACGTACGACAATTACAGCTGACCATTTGACAAATCATTTATCTTCACAAAACTAAAGTGCTAGGTTGGAAAATTACTTGGGCATGCATCAATGCTGAAATGTGTTATTATAATCATAATAAGAAACAAGTTTTAAATTTATTAAATATTTATTTATTAAATAATATATAATAATAAATTAGTATGTAAATAAGGGAAAACAACAATAGCGTCATAGCTAACCATCGAAGAAAATTGTTGACTCAAAAATATGAAAAACTGAAGTAAATCGATTTGCCCTTTGAACGCCTTATGTCTAAAAGAGAATTGTTTACTTTCTTCAAATCTACTACTGCTTTTCTGTTTTTCTATTTTATGTGGAAAGCTCTTATCAAAAGCGTTCACGTTCAACTAACTAGATGAACTTAAGTCCACAAGTACGCACAAAGTTCTCCTTTATTTGCCGAGTGCCTGGAATACAATTGAATTTTTGATGTGCTCTTGAGGTCAGTTTACATATTTGCGATTTCGTTCGTTTCTTTCTGTATAAAACAGTGTTGGCCAAAGCGTAACACGCGTGCACAAAAAAAAAAAACTCAGTCGATCATGATGCATGCATAAGTGGCCATCGCTGGCCAAACAAGCAACAGCAAGTCAGCTTCGTCCGACGACCATGAACACAATTTGTTAAATGTTCTTGCAATTCTTTGAATTGACTATTCATTCCGCATAAATTTCAAACTGATTTACCTTTTAAAATTTTGGTTTCTATTTGCCTAGATATTGAAAAAAAAAAACGTTAAAATCAGAGTCCAACAATTCACAATTGCAAACCTGAACAGTAAGTAGCAATAAAGCAATTGTTTAATTTTTTGAGTTTTGTGCATGAGTTTTAAAAATAATTTGTGTGAAGAGGGAAAGAGGGCGTAAGAAACTGGACGTCAATTTCAAAATTAATTTTCTGCAACATAGTTGCTTTTTTTCTAAGGTTTTTCTGCTCAATTTATTTTTCGAAAAATTTCCTATTTCGCTACAACTTTGTATTGCACTGAAAGTATTTTACAAGATTGTAACTATGTAACAATGAAGTTTAACGTAAAAATAAAATACAAAAGGCACTCACACCCAACACTGCTGTTTTGAAAATGGTCTTTATTCTGCACCCTACACCAGCAAAATTCAGGCAAATTATTTTGGAATAAAGTTTGCAACAATCACCAAAAAATTCAGGGGGTGAGCAAAATAACGATCATCTTGATGATTTCGGAATTGCCCATAACACTTTGGTGCACATTCTGAAAACCTAAAACTTTTAAAGCACATTTCAAAATTTTTAGTTTTGACGATTGTCGTATCACAATAAAGTTTTCATACTGTTTATTTAGGGTATGCCTGATTTCGGTCGTGCCGATTGAAAGTCTTTTGTATTGTGAATATGTTTCTTTTTTGAAGTTTGCTGGTTCTCATGTATCCTTAACATTAATTACAAGTGTATGTGTGCGTGTGTATATGTGCAAGTGTATGTGCATATGTGGGCAGCATGCTATGAGAAACCACATACAAAGGATGATGCTTAACACATACATTCTTTCACACAAAGAAGGAGAAACTTTTAAATATTTTACATTGTTCGCATGCATAAACAAAGCTTTATTTACACACACACACACACACGCAGCTAGCTGACCCCAAATAATAAACAAAAACATGCAATATACAGGAAAAATCCAGCGTAAAAGGTATGAAAATTTTTTTTGGTGTAAGTTGATACTAATACACCTAATTATCCCAAAGAGTTCGGTTTGTATTCAGCTGTTGATTACGTTAGTAGACCTCGAGTGTGCTTTAAGATTTTTAAAAAGGATACAAATTTCGAAAGAAATTGCTCAAATTTTTAGTTGCCGAAAAAATATCGCGTACTGAATCATTTAACATGATGAAGGAGTTTTATCGTAACGCGAACATACGAGTGGTGCAAAGAAGGACGAGAAGAGGTTGAATATTTTCCTCGATCAGGTTAACGTTCAATGTCTTCCGTTTGGATTATTTTGGTTAATGTTTTTGACAGGAGCGCGTCGCGGCACAGCTGTATACAAACCAAACCACATGTGACAATTAGGTACCAACTTATAGCCAAAAAACGCGGGATTTTTAAATGAACAGTTCCCGCTGTTTGTTTGACGGAATGTATATATATATATATATATATATATATATATATTAAATGTAGGTGAATGTATGTGGGTATTTAACTTTTGACGAGGGTCACGTGGAGTCTAGACATATTTTTTGTTCGTAAACATACAAACTTTAATGGCTATTTGAAGAAGATAAATTAGATGCGGGAGAAACAAAAAACGTATTTTCTTCCCCTCGCCTTTTTTAACTGCAGTATACAATTTTAGTTACTCATTTAAATAATTTATTCTACTGTACATAGAAACACAATTCCTTTATTACTCTAGGCTACATCTTATATATGTATGTACTTAGTTAAAATGTCAATCTTACTAATTTGGTAGTTATTAGTAAGTGATCTGCCTAATAAAAAAAAAAAATAAATAAATTAGAGTAAACCATAGAGAGTGGATATTTATCCAATAACTAGAGATAATTCCCAATTTACGCTGAGTGAAAAATGTTTCTCTTAACTTAAAGTCACACATATAGATTTTGTGTATTTTTTATCTTTTATCACTGTCACAAAAATGAAAGTATAACACTCGGCAAAATCATCTTGACTCTTGCAATGAAAAAGTGTGAAGGAAACTTATGACAACAAACAAAATACATTTTCTCCCCTTTTTTCTTCAGCTTCTTCTTTCATCTGCTGCCACAGCAACATGAATTTGCAATGCAATTTAGCGACAGTAGCAATTTTTCCAAAGGCTTAAGTAAATTTTCTTTGCAAACCACACAAACAACAAACGATGGAGAATTATTAAACTTTACTATGCAAAATGCAAACTGAGAAACAAAAGCAAAATATTTTAAATGCTGCTGCGCGTTTTTTTCTCATGGCTTGCAATGAAATCTGCAAGTTTCGTCAGTTTTTGTTGCGTTTAAACTTTAAAAAGAAATAAAGAGTGCAATCTTCTTCTGCACTTCACTTCATTTGCATATACCGTGTATAAAAATGCAAGGAACCATTTATCATTTGGTATTTCCATTCTTCACATAGAACAGAAACGTGTCATTTTCATATTGCATTTTATTTTGTTCGCTTCCAGAGTAATCACAAATAGCGTATATTTACGCTAATTTGGCTATTAATTTAAGAGCAAACAAGAAAACAAATTGCATAGAAGTTATTAATTTGGAAGGGGAGCTTAAATTTATTTGGCACTTACTATAATTTCATTAGTTTTAAAGGGAAAACATTACATTTCTACACATTTACATACACATTGATTAATTAACTCAAGAGAAACGAAGTGAATGGAGAAGTCGAATTTATCTTCGAGTCCATTTTGCTTTTGTATATGCATTTGCCATGAAAGTTTTATACCCAAGCTTGAGAGCACATGAATAGCAATTAATAACAGTCCTGCCGCTGTTTCCTCTGCTGCTGCTGCTGCTTCTGCTGCTGGTTCCTGTTGCTGCTTATTCACAATTCTGTAATAAAATCTTTATTAAAAATTTATAATGTGACAATTTTGGAAAATATTGCTTGTTTCAGTTTTATTAATGCATGTAAATATTTTGTTGATTGCTGTCAACTGTTGCTGTCAAATGTTGATGTTGCTGCTTCTGCTGTTGTTGACAGATGTTGTTTCATGTAAATTTGATGGTGATTTGCATTGTTTATTAGATTATTATTTTTACTTCTCGTTACAATATTAGTAAAATTCTTATGAAATATTCAACAAATGTCGAAATTTAATGACCAATTTATCACTTTATTGTTGTATTAAAGCTGATTTGTCGGCTAGTTATTTCAAAATGAAATCAAGTCATATTAAAGCCAAAATAAAGATTCTGCAATATATGCACTTGAAGCCGATATTCTAATTCTCAAAACCTTTCAAAGATCGTTACGTAGGCACTTCTATGCATTGGATTTGAAAGCTAATGTCAATGCTAGGTACAGGATTCTTTCTCTTTGCCAATTTCGAATGCCCAACATCATACGTCAATGTCATAACAGCCAGTCACTTTTATTAGCTGAAACGATTTTCCGCAACCATCTGTCCATTTTTCGGTCAGTGCTAGCACACAGACTCAAAACACATACACGCCCTCCAAAAAACAAGCTCCAAAATAAAATCGCAGAGAAAAATACATTTGAACGAACACAGTAATCGTTAGTAATTTTCTGTTGGCGCTCATTAAAGTTCTAGGGAGGCAATGCAGAGCAAAAATGAAAGAAACTATTTGAAACGTTAAAAGCAACAAAACCAAGAGTTAGTTGCAGTATTTCAAAGGTTGCACCAGCTACAATTGCTTATTCCAAGCCATTAACTCAAATTGCCGACAACACGCTGTGCTGTACAGCTCCCGCCGCGCTCAAAATTTACACGCTCTCTCACGTTTCTCGTCTTTAGCTTAATTGTTAATGTACTCCAACGTTTACTAAGCAGCGAACAAAGAAAATACAATTTCATGTGACGCGTCGGTAACGAAATAAAACAGCAGCAAACGTGTTTCACAATTTTGATGCCATCGTCACAAAAAATGCCAATGAAATAAAATTCTTAACATGTAATTTCAGTGGAAAACATTTATAAAATATTCGTACAACGACCTCCCGAAAAACGAAATGTGAGAAGGCGACGAGTGAGAAAGCGGGAGGCAAAGTTACGTAACTTTTTATGCAAGAAGTTCACAAGTGAACACTTTAAAATTCATAAAATGCATAATTGCTCCATGTTTTTGACAGCAGCGCCCAAGTTAAGCCCAGTTCGCCTGGCAGCTCATGCCATTCGCGCTTTGTAATGTCAGAAATGACACTCAAAGGATTAAACGAAGAAAAAAGCAAACATTTATAGATATGTTCATAGTCAAGTGTCTCTTTTATGCACGAAAATGTGAATGTGAAATATATTTGTATCCGAATTGCAACGGAAACTTAAAGAGACTACTGTATTAAGTACTGTAGATGTATGTATGTATGTGGTAAAAAGGTCGGTCTCTCGATATCATCCACCACTCCACTGGCAATAGCTAAGAATTGAAAGTAGGCCACGATTTTTGTTTTAACAGCTATTTATTCCATTCCACACTATGAACTCGCAAAAGGTTTCTGCAATTTTCTGCTATATCCTGCCCCTCCTCCTTGTCAAATCCCCCTTAGCAGCTGAACGGCATTATGCCAACAAATGACAAAGGTTTTTAAATAGTCAAAAATGTTCTATTTGCTCATGTACCATTGAAATGCACCTATTAAATCTCTGTTGTATGATGGAAAAAAATTTTTAGAAGCTTGACTTTGAATGACCACAAAAATTATAGTGTAGGGTAAATGAAATTTTCTGAAAAAAAACTGGTTCCTGTAAATTTCGGACTTAAACTTAACAAAAAAAAAAAACTCTGAGCAGTTTGTTTCATATGTAATAAATAAGACAGTATCTTTCTTTGATCTGGAAGGGAAGAAACTGGACGTTTAGGTGGAAAACGATGGGCCCAAAAACATATAAAACCGTTGGCTAATTCCATTCTCAAAAATGGTTTTATTAATGTTTTACAGTTCAAAGTACTTCGTTAACTAGCCGCCATTAAAATGTACAGAGCCGACTAAGACAATTTAAGGGTGGACAATGCTTACCCTTGCCCATACGTATCTATGGCCTTGCCACTTTAACATTTTTCACCACGTACTTATTTTTGTTTGATGATAAGCATCAAGGGAGGAAATTCTTAAATAAATAAATCGGGCATGGGTACGAAACTTCCTCAAAGAGTCGTGCATGAAAATTCGTTGACGAAATGAAATCCTACTGGGCTATGTTTATTATGAGTGTTTATGTACGTGGGTGGGTGTATTTGTTCAACTAGCTCATTTGCACCTAAATTTATGCTTTAATTTACAAGCATATCGTGGGCGTTCAAGTAGAAATCGTTAAGTCCATTTTTTAATTTCTGAGATAGAGTTCGTTCTTACAATGAATGGCACGCTATGAATGCTTGCAAAGTCCCCTTTGTCCACAGATTGATGCATACATATATATACTTTTCAACTGCAACATCAAAAATGTAATTTAGAACGCATTTTGATTTTGTTTTGTACCCAGTCACAAGCACATGTATCAAATGTTGCTAATGCAATGTTGCCAAATTATTTTTTATCTTTCGATGTGCCCATAGGACTTAGAGCTTGGATGCATGCTCTAATTGAAACTATGACCGTGCTAGATTTATAGTAATGAATGAAAATGGAGCGCTCTAGCATTATGCACATGCATATTGCATCTAATATTTTTTGTCAGTTTTCTTTCATTGCTGCGCATTAATGCAATGTTTGATTGTGTCAACGCTAATTAAATTTTTCTCATTTATGCTCTTCAGTAGAATAATTTCTTAATTTGAAAATGAATTAAAAAAGCGTTGAAGTGATTTCATTGTCTCGAGTATGTGAAGAAATATCCCAATTAATATTGTAAATTATGCAAACAATGTTAAATCCAATTATCGCTTCAACCACACACAAGCAAATGTTGATTATGCAACGAGAAATAATTAGAAATTATTACATCAGTTAAGTCCAATATGGCTGAAGGCGTTCCGCCTCCGTGTGTTTTTTTTCTCTCTGTCTCTGTTACATACACAAGCCAATGCCAAACTGCGTTGCTGTTACTGCTTCTGGTGCTGCGCCCCGCGTCAGTGTTATTAGTGTCAAAAATTCGCATTATTTGCAAGTTCATTAAAACGTTTTGCATACATCACCGAATGTTCAATATTCTACAGCAAAATCAATGCAAATGAGGGTATATTCAGATGTACATCAGCACAAACGTCCCAGCTCGAATTGAATTCAATCAAAATTAATCAAATTGGACTTGAATACACACATGCACACGCGTATATGTAAATGCACACTAGCACATACATACCGACTGACATTGCACTAATTTGTTTAAAACGATATGGGAAATTCTTGTCTGTCAGCGGCATTTCCTTAAACGGAAATGACAGAGACAACAAGCAACCGCAAATGAAATTTGGCGCAATGTTTATTCTGCTCCTCTTCATCATTGACCAGAAAAGACGATGACGACCATTGGAATTTACTTTTAGGAATACTGCTTAATTTTTGTTTTCGAGCTCTATGAAATTTTTTAAATTTCAATGCTGCTGCTGCTGGATAGCCAAAGGATGACAAAGGCTTCTGTAATACTTGAGTGGTTTTTGATGATAGTTTTTGTAATAATTAATCACAGCAAAGAAATTGTGACATACTTTCGAGTTTTTGTAAAATCTCAAATATTTACTACATATTTCCATTAGCAAGTACAAATTGTATCATCAATTGTATCAAAAACCTTGACCGTGTCTGTGAGTTTCACGATAGCCACTGAATTACCACACCGAATTTTTTGTTGCGTTCTATTTTCATTTTTCATTTTTATGCTAATGTACGAAAACAATAAAAAGCGCACAGATAATGTATCTCAAGTTTACAAAAGTTGTTGTTTCATTGTTGTAACACAAAACAATTTCAAGCTATTCACCCAGTAATGTAAGCAAATGGGGTAAAACAATCAATACCTGGTATTTTTATAGTTCTTTTTGTACATATCGCAAAAAATTTTCAATTTTGAGTTGTGTCCCTTTTATTGTTAGTGTGCGGCGTCATTTCGGTATTTCACACAGAAACTTTCTTCCCCCTTACTATTGACAATTCAAGTTTCAATATGGTATACTTGTTAATTTATTGTTCGTAAATTTTTGTTGGTAGAATTCTTGCATACTAGCTGCGAAAAGAAACTAGTTGAACAAGAAAACAAATGCAAAAAAATTATCATATGAGCGTTGCAACCTCCGATTTATATCTAATTATAATAATAATATTTATCAACACAAATAAGCCTTCACAAACTTGCATTGTGTTTCTTTGAAATGCTTTTCCACATATGCCGATTCAAGCATTTCGTTTTTATGGGAGGTAACACTACCGCTTGTTCAAAAACAACAATGTTCCGCTTAGTATACCGTTTTCACATAAAAAATTCCATTGCCTTCTTTGATTTGGTTTTCCTAACGTTCCATTTCAAATATTTCCTTTTTATGGAAGGTGCCACGCCTGCTTACCCAAAAACTACCACATTTAATCTAATCCCAATAACTATTACCAGTTACGTATACCGTTTCGAGCATTTACGTCACGTCACGTCCACTTTATCTTAACCATTTCTTATTTTCTTATATCATTCCGTTGACTACTAAAGTTCTCGTGCCAACTCTCAATAATGTTCTAAAAATAAGTTAGAAAATATACCATAATAAAAATCAGGGATGCATGGGAGGCGTCATACCCACTAACCCAAGCCTACCAAACATTTTTTTTTGTCAGATTTCCATTGAAAAATAGTCCACTCATTTTCAATTTCATCTAGATTTACCAATATCAAATTTCAGTGCTGTGTTGTAAATGGTTCTGGAGATATATAAAAAAAGCATTGTATGGGAGGTGGCACGCCCAATTATCCGAACCTAAATTATCATACATAGCTTATTTCTTTATCAGGAAACACACAGTGTGCGTATGCAATTTGGTTAAGATCGGACTCTGTTCTGATTTTTGTTTAAAGTTCAATAATACTAAAGGACTTTACCATGTGGTAAGTGGCAAAATTTTTGGTCAATTGAACTTCTGTAGTGAAAACAAGACTTTTACCTCTTCCAAAAGTATTTTTCCTAAACTATTATTCATCAGTTTCCTTTAAATATCGAAATTCCGGGGGACGTCCTCCGCAACATGCATTTGCAATTTGTCCTTGCATTATCATTTGATGATGAGTCAGGGCTATTCCTTCATCATTGTGAATACATTTAGTGCTTTTTTAGACTCTTTGATTTGAGTTTTGTAAGTGCAACTCTTCAAGAACTGCACATTTGTTCGAGAATTATTTATTCACTAATACAAATTTAATTTAACCATCCCACACTAGGCCCGCTTATATGTACGAAGCGCATGGCCAGTCCAAAGTTGATTTTATAATTTAGAGAATTTTATAAAACATGAATTCTTACCATAGAAAAAAAGAGAGGTGTTTTTGTGTTCAGGAGGCCCAATTTACCCACCCAAACATGTTTGGTTCATGGTACTTTTCGGCTGTAAACCAGTGTATTTGGCGCTTAAGTTTTGTTTTAAGTTTTAAATTTTAATTAGAATAATAAGATATGCAAGTTGACTGGCATAAGTTTCATTTTTTTTGAAAGAACAGGAGGGGGTTGTTAAAAGAGAAAGCTTTTTAACAGCAATGACAGCGGAAACGCAATGATGCTTAAATTTGAGAAACCCCACACCTGATAAAATAATCTTTACATTTATTAGTGTAACTCCAATTTTATTCCAGAAGATATCATATTATATATCAATTTAAAGAGCTTGAGTAGGTTAGCCAAAAATTATCAGATTTAAAATCGGTTAAGCCAATTCTAAAATATTAGCGTCGGAAGTTTTTTAAAATTCACCCATTGAACAAAGCATTGCACTCATCGTTGTAAAAATCATTGCTTAAGCGGGAGTAAATAACAAATGAGAGAGAAAGAGAAGACATTATTATTATTATTATCTGCATCAGTGTTGCCAGAAATTTGAGGAGGTTGTAGCTAAAACTGTCAAAAAAAGGAGCTAAAAAAAATTTTTTGTAGCTAAATTTGTTGTTTTTAAAATATGCACTTCAATCTTGTATTTGTAGTATACATTACAGTTACACATTCTTATACAAATAGGTATTCAAAAGAAACTTTTTATTTTTAGTAACAATAAGTAACAAAAATCGAGTTAAGCAAACATTACAAAAAGAAAATTAAAGTATGTACACGAAAAAAAACTGGTCGTACGAAAATTTGCATACCTAAAACAATTGTAACGGTAAACTCAAAATTCAAAGTCACACGAGAAGCCGAAATTATTGCATAATCCTTTCGAATAAAATTAATTAGTGTAAATTTTGCCAGCGAGTTATTTTCGCGCAAAATTTGAAAATCAAGACTCATAAAAACATCGCCAAAGAACTAAAAATGGTCAATTCCTCAGTATAGGTACAATGACTTCTTATCTTTGAAAAGAATGGGTGGCAGTGGTAGTATACAAAGGTTGAATAGCAGATTAAAGTAAAAAACAGAATGTGAAGCTGAAGCGTGAAGTAACAATCTGTTAAAAGTAAAATGTATACATTTTCATTGTAATCAAACACAATGTGAAGTTGTGTAAAAACGCACTGAATTATTTATAGAACTTGTAAAAAAAATTAATTGGTTTACAATTTAAAGCACTCTGATTTCAAAAATGTGGAGAAAAATATGATTGTGTGTGTTTCCAATTACAATAAACATGAGCTTTAGAGGTGCCCATTCTGTTCACATTTTTCTTTGTCTCGCTTATGGATACTAGCCTCTTTTGGGTTCAACATAAACAAATTTATTTTGTTTCTTTATTTTGCTTTAACACTAGAATTATCATTTCACTTGCTTCTTCTTCAAAGGATGAAAAGGGTTGTTTACACTCTCTAGTAAATTTTACAACCTGGCTCGCCAAATCGATCATGTAAGCGTTGGACCAACATATTAACCGTGTAATCATAAGTTTTTGATATTGCTTGTCGAGCGCTGCGCTATAAAATGTTCGCTCATGTAAAAAAAAGTTAGCAATATGTGTAATCCGAGTACATAATTTGTAGCTACAAAAAAGCTAAACGCAGTAAGAAAAAAGCTAAAAAAGTAGCTAGGAGGTAAACCACAATTTTTGTAGCCAAACGACAAAAAAAGAAGCTAAATCCAGCTACAAAAACGCTAAAATGGCAACACTGATCTGCATACACAAATAACAAAACAAACACCAACGAGTAGTTTGGTTTTCTTTTGATATTTGTTTTTTCATAAAGAGATTTCTTGAGCCAAAAAAAAGAAATATCCCCAGTTACTGGGGCCTTACCGACTAGTGGACTTTGTTTTGGAAAAGTGAAAGCTTATTTCAAAATAGAAATATGAAAACTGCAATCATGGATTTATTTACATGCATAAGGAAAAGAAACCTTAATTAATTATAGCTGGAATTTCAGCTGGAAAATTTAGTTTTTTGCACACGAAGTTTTGCTCTTTAGTTCATTAGTAAGTGGGTAAGCATTAACTCGACTAGTTAAATTTTTCACTGAATTTACGTCACAAATTCCAAAACATCCATAGATAAATTTTTACATACATACATATCTTGATCGAAGAATGAGACTTAAGTCATAAGGTCACTTTATTATAATTTATTATTGTGCATAATTTTTCACACTCCAACTAAATATGTATGTAAGGATAAACACACACACACACATAGGCATAAATACATGAGCACACTTAATGGCCTTTTATTTGCAGCAAAAACATTCAAAGAGGGGCGTGCCTGCATGTGTTCAACAATGTGTAAAACCATATTAATTAAATTTGACATGGCAGATTCTTCCTTTTTTAGTTGGTCATACACTCACACTTACACTTTTATTTGTTTCTATACTTATATATGTTTGTAAAGTATGTTCACGAAAAAAAATGTTTGCCATGAAAAATTTTAGTTTTAAATGAACTGGTGTAAAAATGGTAACCAAATATGGAAAAAATAACGAAAAACAAATTGGCATTATTTTGTAAACTTCAGTTTACGAGAATCAACAATCACTTCAATAATTTCAAAATCATATTGTTCGTCGAAAGACTTAATTGTATTTATGATAAAATGAAAACCAGAAGGAAAAAATCCCTACAAATGTTTCTTTAGAAGAAAAAAAACTTTACCTAAGATGCAAAAGCTTTAACGTGAACATTCTTTATGTGAATATGTTGTTGGTAGTTCCATGAAAATAAAACCAGTTTTCGTTATTGTGCATCCCTTCACTGTTGGCAGTAGGTGAGCTGTGCTCGTTTGCTGCAAAGTAAATTGCTTATGGTTGCTTTTGATATAGTATAAAGTTATTATTTTGTCATTAATGAGAATGACATAAGCTGCATGAAATACGCACATAAGTTGTAGTGATAAAATTTATACTTAGTCATGCGGTTGCTGTAATCAGTGGTAATAAAAAAATAAAAAATATTTTATGCATAATTAGTTTGTGAGAATCTGCAATCGATAATTAAGCAAAATAAATATATTTATAGCCCGGAAGGAAAATAGGTTCATGAAATCCACGTATTTAAATCAGTTTTAGACATTAACATTCTACTAGACTTTTTAATTCACACACCTGATGCTAGGATTCTTGTTTATTACGCAGTGCAACATTCAATTTCTGATCCGTTGACTCTGTGCTTTCGTCGTTCCCTGGAAATTGCTGGAATAACCTAGACTTCTGATTATTTAAATTAGATATCTTCACAATTACAAAAAATGTGTAGATTGAGGAATCTACTTCTATAAAACGAATAACTTAAAATTTATGGTTTATGTCCCCATTAAATTTGCATTTAATTAAGTCATAAATTATGGGATTAAATTTTTATTGCAATAATGAAATTGACATACAGTACAAAAAATAAATTTCATAAAAAATCTGCAAATAATTTATTTCATTAGACTGCAATTATATAATTAATAATTAATTACAAATATTAACTTTATAATTCAATTTGTGAATAATATGCGGGGGTGTGTGTGAGTGTGTTGGCTCTCTGTGTATGTGTGTGAAATGTGGTGTAGTATAAACCATAAAACAAAAACACCAAATTTGTTTAGCAATTAAAAACTCACGCTAAAAGTGTTGCATAAAACAGCAAAGAAAAATTCGAATTTTTGCATTGTAATTCGATTTAATGCATCATTATCACCAATGTGTGAGATATGCATGTACCATATATGCACCTGAATTGAATTAAATCTTCGCCGTTTACTTTCCGGGCAGTGTGTTTTTTTGCACGAGGGGTAAAAGCATTGAAATCTGAAGTCAGTGCAACACTTCTACCCGCTAAACATCTCCTCTCGGAACCCGGAACCACCGTTAAGTGTTTCGACGGGAGGCCGTCTAGAGCATTACTGTTTACTCGTGTGTTTTTTTATCGGTCTGGTCAGTTACCGTCCGCAGTGGTACGGTCACTGATACCCTCGTCTAACTCACACACTTCCCGGAGCTGGTCTACATAAAAAAAAATCAAACTTTCTTACCTACCAGTACTGGTTTCTTGTTAGCTTTTTATTTATAAAGTAACTATTTTCAACAAATCAACTAACACTCCAGAAAAAAAAACTCCCGCATTCATTGGACTCGAGCTGAATAAACTTCGGTGGCAACAACAACTAACCGTGGAGTCAAATCCACAATATAGTTGCAGTTTTTTTTAGGTACCTTCTACTTCAACGTTATAGAAAAAGTACGCGTTAAGTGTTTAAGTTACGGCACGTCCTTGCGCCGTCTTTGTGTGTGAGTGTGTGTGTTGTTCCTGCTGTTGGTTGTTCATTTTGTTAAGTCAACTTAATCTTATTTCTTGTGCTATTTTGTTATTTTAACCTTTTTTGTTTGTACCTTTGCATTGTTTTATATGCTTGCAATACTGCGAATGCACATAGAGTAGTTGTAGTTGCACTGTTTTCCTTTTTTCTCTATTTGGTTTTCCGTTTTACTTTTTCTTTGTTTGGAGCTGGGAAATGAAATCCTAAATTTGATGTTAAATTTCCTTGCGGAAATGAATTTCCGTGCATGAGATTCATGCATCACAAAATATGTTGCACCTACTAAATAATTGGGGCATGTTTTATAAAATTTTTCTGCGAATTCATTTAATGCATTCAAGCGGTTTTTCATATTTTTGGTAAATAAAACAAAAATTGAGTTTTCAACTACAATTAAAGTTCATTTTTGTAGTTTCACATTATTTGTGTGTGAAAATCTCGCCGCTTTTCTTCACAGGTTCATCTTCACTTGTATTACTTCTGACAAACCGAAATACATGGTGATGGGGGATGGACATTAGACCGCGTGACATTAGGCCGCTACAGATTTTGTATTCATTTTCAAAATGAATTAAGACCGTAAAACCGAAATGACTTTAGATCGCGCGGTCTAATTTCATTTTTCGATCGCGGTCTAAAGCCATTCGATCGTACGACTTTAGCCCGCGCCTAATTTCATTTTTTGATCGCGGCCTTATGTCGCGCGCGCACACTTAGTTTTGCCATATTTATATTTATATTATAAGAATTTAAAATATCAAATGCTTTGAATATCTGAAGTACGATTCGGAAATTATCATTTTTTTTCCATATCTTCAAAAGTCTCGATTTCTCGTCATTTTTTTCTGGGGAACGCCATTAAAAAAATTTGTCATTGACTCAGACGTGCTACCACTGGAACTTTGTCTCAATATCTAAAATACAAATATGTACTGAATGCAACAAGTGTGAAATGAAGAAATATTTTCTACGAAATATGCAATATGATTCAAAAAAATTATTATTCAAAAGGGCGCCTCGCTCAAACAACACGCTTCACATGTACAATGCCAATTTGTAATTTCACGCAGTTAACAATTGCATAAAATTGTTAACTTTAAACCGAAACAAAAAAATTTTACGTAGTAGAACTTCCTATTTTTTGTTTTATTACATATTAATTACATTCAAAATATGTTCGCCGTCAAGTATTTAGGCTTATGTGCAACAACAACCCAGCAGCAGTCACCGCCACAGCGACAACAATGGCCTCCATTGCAATTATTGCAACTTAAATGGCAATAAAAGGGTCGAACGTGCACATAATTATATATACAACATTTTTTAAAATTGCATGCCAAAATTGCATAAGTAAAAAAGAGTAAACGAAACTGGCATTGGTCATACTGAAATTGAAATGCGCTACACAATTTAAAAAGTGGCTTCCAAATAATATCAGATATAATTATAAATTAGTATATATATATATTTGAAAGGCTCTACTCACCCCACTTGACAACACTGAGTGGAGTGATTGGGAAAGCAGTTTTACTGCATTACACAGACCTTAGAGTGTTAAACTAAACAGACTTTTGAATTTTGAGTACTTGCAAATATTGAACTGGGAAATTTACAATACAATGTGAAAATTGTTGATTATTCATGAATTTAAATGAACTTATAGTAGTATGTTGATTACACCGGCTGAGTAATTATATTAAGCTTTAATGAAATGCATTCACTACAATTACACTACAAACCAATATATTACCTGCATCTCCATCATCGTCATCAATGCCAACGCCACAACAACAGCGCGAAATTGAAAAAACACCGAAACACTAGCAACTTTAACTTACACTTTTCATTTAAATTTGATTGCATTAACACAACTTTAAATTAAAAGCTCACATGTGCATTACATAGAAGTTAAACTTCTTTGGTAGTTTTGCTACTGCGAATATGACGTAATTAAATTATTATAATAATATATTAATATGTGAGAGCGCTTTGTCTGTATGTCATCGGTACATACATATACATATATGTATATATTAGGGTGGCCCTTCGCTATAGGCCATTTTTCAAAAGTAAAAACGTTGCTGCTCCCTTACAATAAACTGGTTCTAATCAAACCGGTATGTGCAAAGCTTCAGCTCCATCGGACAACTTCTAGGTGACCCTCAAACGCCTTGAAGTTGAAACATAAGTAGTATACGCAACTATTAACTCCGTTCAAAAGCGGTATAGTCTTAAGCATTTTCTTGTTTCTTCTTAGAGAAATTTATTTGGGCACATCCAGGAAATTGTGTGACAACATTCCGAATAAAATTTTTCAAAAGTAAATTCGCACAATTCCTGAAACAATATGAAAAATATAAGAAATATTACACATTTTTTTTTAATATCGCTCACAACTTCTATAGAAGAAACTTATTTTTATTTACAGAAATAATATCTTGAAATTCCGAAAGTAACTCAGCAACCCTCAAACACATGGTTCCAAAAAAAACAGGGTAAATATAAGATATAGTTTTTGGACACTTTGCATTTAGTTTTCATAACAGCTGCTCTTGCAATATTTCTGTTTTAAAAATGAAAAATAGCATGACTCGACTGGAAAACTTTTTTTCACAAATTTTTGTCTATAAATAATAAACTGATAATTTTTAGAAATATATATCGTTTTCAGAAAGATCTTTAATTTTCTCTTTTTAAGTTTCTCTAATATTTCTATTCAAAGCTATTAAACTCGACTAAACTGACATAAAAATAAACTTAAGTTTTTCCTTTTGACCCCAGATTTATTAGCGAAAGTAAGAGTAAAAAATAAAATAATGAAGGCGGAGAGCAACTCATTGCTGTTCTTCCAATTGTATATAAATTCTTGCAATCCAAATTCAATTGAAAGGCAGCATTTTAATTTATTTTTACTTTCACAAAACACACACAAACATTTTCTTCTTTTCCAAACTCGATTCTCAATGAAAATCCTTTTTTGTCGTGTGTCCACCTAACCTTTATGTGTTCACGAAAAAAATCCTACGTAAGTGTATACCCGTGGTACCCGGGTACCACGTATTGAGTTTAATTGTTAACATCAAAATAAGCATAAATTTTGCAACAAAGACTATACAACAACACATTATTTACAACAGCACACAATTTGCAGCAAAACATGAAAATGGTAACATTCGCATTGATTGGAATGATTCTGGTGATGATAATTCTTCTGATGATGAAGTGAATGAATAAGAGCCTGAACATGAAAGTCAAGCATCAACGTCAAACACTAATTTACTGTATGGTGATGATAAAACAACATTAACTGCAACGGAGCTTGAACTTTGGAACTTTGTTTACTGCTGGAGTGCATGCCTCAAACAAAAAACATATATCTGAACTATGGAGATCGGACTTCCATCCACTATATTGTTCTGCAATGTACATTACAAACTTCAAAGAAATTACAGGATTCCTGCGTTAACGATAACGTGATAACGATAACACCAGGTTGAATCGTATAGAAAATGACAAAGCTGCACCTATTTCCCAGCTATTTATGATGCTTAATTCAAACCTATGCGGAAATTACAGTCCAACTGATTGTATAACTGTTGATGAGCAATTTTTTGGATTTAGGGGTCGTATACGATTTACACAGTATATTCCCTCTAAACTTGCAAAATATGGGATAAAAGTTTGGTGGGCTTGCAATAGACACACTTCATTTCCATTACAAGGGCAAGTTTATTAAGGGAAGGAAGGAGCGTACCAGATATGAATTAAATCTTTTTTCTTAATTAAGTGTTTTTGTACAAAATGATACCAAATAAAAATATTTGTAACCAAATAATATATAGCATTCATTGCTATTAACTTTTAACCAAAACAAGTCAAGATTCTTCTGAATTTTCATATTTAAAATATATAGGTACCCGGGTACCACGGGTATCCTCTTAAAGGTGTAAAAAATAAAACGTTTAAAAAAAGATACTTAAAAAAAAATTTTTTTTATCTTAAATTCTGCTGCTTGACTAGCTTATGGAGTACCAGAAAGACCAACATCAAAGAACCAATTTTTGTCATAAAAAAATCAGGAAAAGCGCATCTTAGGTACCCGGGTACCACGGGTATCCACATAAAGGCTAAATTTGAAATTTAAAAGTTCAACGAAATTCACTCTCGTGTATCCACACAATAACAAAGGATTTTATTTAGTAGTTGGCAGTGTATCTTTTTCGGTCATCGGGAACGATTTGTGAAAAAAAATTGTTTCTCAGTTTCATGATGTTTCAATGAGTTTCACATTTTTTTCGGCAACGTCATCAACAAACACTTTCTTCTCAATTTTTTCAATTCCATTTTTGTAACCTGGATCATCTTTTCATGTCGAAAGTTCTTTGTTGAAGAAATCGGTGCTGATAGAAAATTTTGCGAAGAAAAGACGTAAACTCGATGTTTATAAACGAAGAAAAATGATTTTTTTGTAGCCTGTTTCCAATATAATTCAAGATTTATTTGAATCTAAACGCTTTCATTACCACCGTTAACGTTTGCGTTCCCGTTACCATTTTCGTTACACAGCTTTAAGGGTTAAATCTTAAAGAAACTTAAAAACGCTGCCAAAAAAGTTGCACTTCAAAAATGTTATATGTTATATGTTACGGTATTCACAGTATCGTCATAGTTACTGTGCTAGCTTTGCCGTCTTTTAACTTTACAAAGCTTAACGATGTCGTATCTTTCTTTTTCGTTGCCACATATTAAGTAGTTGAAACAAGTTTTGTTTTTCGATTGCCGTATGGCGATTTGCGATAGTTTTCAACACAGTTGTAATTGTGTGAGGCAACGCGAACGGTACGAAGAACGCAGTTGCCATTACATTAGGGCGGGCCAAATTATTCGGGCGGAGAAACTTGCAAAGTGCACTTCAATCAAAAGTATTTAATTTAATTTTACCCAATTAAATTTTATTTTGGTGAAAAAAAAGAAGCGGTATGCGGTTTTGGAGTTTAAAAAGCAACATACTACAGCGAGAAACTGTAGATACTAACGTTATGGATACGTGATGCTTGGGATATGAAATAATTTGCTAATATTTGACTTTATGTTGAATCAAACCCGGGAATTAGGAATTCTATATTGTAACCACAATTTACCTTACGATTATTACTTATTACGATATGCATACTTAAATTTTCTTGTGTGTTCTTAAGGATTAAATTTCAGGCACAAGTTTTCCACAATAAATTAACCCTGTATATAAATTTCAATGTATGCTGTACGACCTAAATATTTAACTTTCCAAAAAATTATAATTTGTTTTATTAAAGCATGTGCCTCGAATACAAGAATGAAGAATGCATACATACTTACACATATATGTATGTAGATCTACTAACATAAAATACATAAAAAATACATGAGTTGTATTGTACAATAACAAAGAAGAAAAATCGAAATAAATAAATGCTCCCATTTCAGTCATTCTTCTTCATGTTTGTAATTGTGCTCAAATGCCATTTAGAAACGTTTTATTTTTATTTCTTCGTTTTGTTCCATTTTAATTTCGCCATTTATGACCATGAATGAAAATCCCATTAAAGTGACACGCTCACGCTGCTCCGTTTGCATCCGTCCGTCCGTTTGCATCTTCAGCATGAATAAAAATTGTAAAAAATTCTAAACACGTCATTAACAGACACACAAATCGCACACGAGACACACCCGCACGTAAGGCTTGGCCCCTCCAATCAAAAAACAAGGACCATAAACTTGAATTGTTAAAATTTTTAGAATTCGAAAAACAGATACCTTTAAATTTCGAGTGGTCACGTTCTCAAATTTCACACGTCCGGGTTCGGTCCGGCTTCGGCCGTACAATGGCCGATTTGGCAAGCCTAATAATATCTCAATATTTTATTTCTCATTCAATCCGTATTGATGGAAGCTCAATTTTCTCGACCTGGATCTTCTGAATGCAAAGACTAGATAGTTTTTTTTATTTTATTTTTTTTTTAATATACACAACATTATCCTGAATTTAAAAATTTTAGGAAACTTTGAAGGTATGACAGAATCTGCTTGAATTCACTTCTATGTATGTATATATTATATTTTATATATTATTGAAAAGTTCGAGTTCCAGTTTGGTTTCGGCCAAAATTTTATGTTCGGTTGGACATTATTCTAAATAAATGAGTAAGAAACTAGAAATTTCATGAAATCGTATGTGTTATATTACGTAATTATTTATCATATATTGATAATAATCGGTTTGGATCCTGTGGGTTCCGGGGCATATTAGGTTCGGAAGAATGAAGTCGAAATAAACTTACAAGGAAAGGAGCATCAACTCCTTTCGTGGAACCAGAACTTTTCTGCAGAATGGGAAAATGAACCTTGTTATTGTCTGTAGGGAAAACGTATAATAGCAATGAAAGTTATACTATGAAAATCTATCAGAGTTGCAACTCGAAAGCACTTATAGAATCATTACAGGAATTCTAATAGGGTACAGTAGGTTAAACTAATACCTTACAAAACTGGAAATTCTTTCCAATGACTGGGGGAAGTTGGACTTATGGAAGTCCATGAAGGGCGCAATAGATCTTAGAGGTCGCAGTGAATTCGCTAACAATAATAATAATAATATTACATATTGTGACTATAAACAAAAAGTGATAAATTTGAAAATGTTTGCAGTAATTGACTTTCATATGGTGATGTGTGCAGATTGAAATGTTGAATAAACCAAACTTGGGAATAAACTATCATAAAACGAAGAATAAGTTAAAATAAAATACTTTAAATTAATTTACCACAAAAATGCATAAACTATTTTGATGAATTAATTAAAATTTTTCGAGAGAGGGATAAAGAGAAAATAAAGAGATTTTCGAAAGAACAATATGCATGCAGGTATAAACATTAGGGCGTACCAATTAAAAAAAAAATGGTACGTAAAAAGTTCGTAAAGTTCGTTCAAGTTTCAAAATCACAGATTGGTAGAGTCCAGTTTTTTGCCATTGGTACTTTCTTCGGCAAAAGTTGATCAGGATCGAATAACGAATCTTCTTGTCAGAGTACTTAAAAAAAGCCATCCATACAAATTGGAACGCCTTAATATACATATCGCTGCCTTAATTTGCTAAAGTCCTAGCATGCATTTTTTAAATTTTACAGGAGAAGCAAAAAACATTTTGGTATTTGGAGTATTGCTTCGAAAATTTGTAATTTAAACTAAAAGAAAAGATCATAAGTTTTCGGTGTAGGAGTAGTACAGTTAAAAGTGAACACAAAAACTTGATATTGAAAAATTGGATGTTAGGGCCTTTGCAAATTATGGTAGCGATATATGTAATGAAAGGTGTAATGGAAAACGAAAAATGTGAAATATGTTTGACTTAGTATGTAGTAACCGAAGGCCGTGTACATAAATTTAAATATATGCCTGCGAGTTAATAACCAGTTTCAAAATTATTTTGGAACTTTTTCCATACACCTTAATATCTACGTTTACTCAACATAGCCCCCTTCTTCCTATTGTTGATGTACTTGGCTTAGTAACAAAAATAACAACAATTGCAGCAACAACCATAACGATAGTATTTGCAAGTGCTTGAGTTATATTTGCTGTTTATGAAAGCCTTAAATCAGAAGCAGATCATATTTGCTTTTACTTTTCTTCTCGTTCATGCTCACTTCTCCTTCCTTGCAGCGAGAGCAAAATAAAAATCACTTGAATGTGTATGAGTTAAAATAAAAATGGATATACTTGTATGTATATGTATATGTACATACAAACAACAATAATGAATTTTCCAAAATCTGAAAACTGTATGCAAACAAGACGAAAGGACGCTCAGACGAAGGGACCGACGAAATGAAACCGGAGGAAATTAAAGTAAATTCATTTTAAAGCCACATGCATACACGGGTGCAATAAAGTAACGACATGGGTGTGTTTGTGTGTGTGTGTGTGTGTGTCTATGAGAGAAAAAATAAATACTTGATATACTCTGTTTGACATACTTTATATGTATGTTTATAGGTATATTTATATTTATATTTGGCAAGTGTACATATATACATACATGCTTACATACATAAGTATGTACAAACATGTATTTGTATACGTTTGTATATTTTAAAAATGCATTTGTTACTTGTAACGTAATATAGTTCACAGTGGAAAAATGTCTCCTCTTTCTCCTCAATGTGTGATGTGTGAAATTGAAATACTTTTTCAAGTGCATATTTGAAATTCTTGTCATTTTTCAAAAAATAAAAAAAATTATAAATTGTTTTTATACTCGTATACAGTAGCGACTCGTTTTGCGCAACTAATTAATGTCAAAGAGTGTTGCACAAATCGAAAAGTTGCAATTATCGAGACCTTTTCTAAAACAAGAAAAATAAATAATTTGGTTTGTATCTTGAACCCTAAAACTTAAAAAATTATGTTTTCATAAGAATTCTCCTCAAATTTTTATTGCAAATACGAAAATTTACAAAATAAAATGAGCACAGCGTGTTCGCAAAAAAATTACATGAGATCGGTTTTTATGGAGTGAACATAAACGCAACAATTATTTGTAAAAAAATTAAGAATACTTGTTTGTTTCTTCGCAGTTGTAGTCTTTTTTTGTATGGCAGCATCTCGAACTTCCTGCAACTCTAAAATTGACCTTGTTGGTACAAAATTTTGGTTCTGCCCACTTGATGCCAATATTTAAGGCGTTAATGGCTTCATCTTCTTTCACAATGGGACTTACTTCAACAATATATTCTTCGTCATCAGTTTCCCATTCTATCATTTTCTACATCAGATTTAATTTGTTTGTTGTCTTCGAGATTTAACCATCCAGAAATTTCTTCGTCAGTAAGTCTACTGGAGTTAATTTTGCTTAACAAACTTGAAAATGTGTCCATGGCTATACGCTCTTCAGCGAGCCGACCCCTTATTTCACTTACTGGCAGTTCATCTTCAACTTCCCAATTAGAGTCAGCGCAAGGATTCATCAGTGGTCTCCAAGCTTTTGAATAGACGAAGAATCAATATTTGCCCAGGCCCTTTTCAAAATGCATATTGTGTTTTTTAAATTGAAAAACTTGATCTTAGTTCCAATATCTAGAACTTGACTTCCAACCAAATGGCTTAAAAATTAAATATAATAATGTTTTGGTCCATAGGTTGAATCAAAGCTGTACAATTTGCTGGGACACACATTACTTCAATCTTTTTATCATCGTTTTTCAACTCTTTAGGATGGCAAGGAGCATTGTCAATGAGCAATAATGCTTTTTTCTGAAGACCCTTGGATTCAAGAAATTTTCGAACCTGAAATTATCATAGTAAATCATAATGAAAAATTAAAATTAAGTTTCAAAAATACCTCCGGTATAAATGTATGATTAAACCATTCAAGGAAAAAATGTGTTGTCATCCAGGCGTTTTTATTTCTTTTGTACACCACTGGATTATGAAAATTTCTGAATGCGCGAGGATTGGCTGCTTTGCCAAATAACAAACAACTTGAGTTTGTGTTCTCCACTTGCGTTTGTGCATGCGATAAAAGTTACTCGTTCCTTACTAGATTTGCGACCTGGTGCAGATGATTCTTTTTGACGAACTAATGTATGCTCAGTTAATTGCTTGTAGAACAACTCGGACTCAGCAGCGTTGTAAATTTGATCAGGAGCGAAATCCATTTCTTTAATTTTGTAATGAAACTTTTTTATAAACGGGTCAACCAATTGTGGTTTGCTGGAAAGCTTTTCGACACATATTTTTAGCTTGCGTATTCCATGACGATTTTTAAATTTCAGAAATCACCCGCGGATTGCATTAAAGTGCGGTTTCTCTTTCGTTTTCTCAAACAACTGCCGTGCCTTTGCTTTTAAAATGTCGGAAGACATGGGCACATTCTAGTCCCTTTGTTTTATGAATCACTTGTACAGCGCCCTTTCCAGACGTGATAGTTTAAAAAATCTTAGTTGCAATTATCGAGTACTTATCGAGTTGCGCATATAGAATCTGTAATGCAAAAATTTCTGCAGTTGCAAAAACCGAGTTGTTGCGCAAATCGAGTGTTGCGCAAACTGAGTCACTACTGTACTCACACCAGACACACTTTGGGCGAATGACAAAATGATGAGAAAATACATTCCATATGGACATGTTTATCAATAAATGAGCACAGTAATTGCAATTTAATAATTGTTTGCATTACTGCTCTGGATTTGTGTTGTGGCTATTGATGAGCAGGAAGAAAACTGAAAATCGATCTAAGAGTTTAAACTCAGTCTCTTTCAACCTTCAAGTAAATAATTAAATGAAATTTAAGTTTGTTTTCCAATCAGAAGCTTAGAAAAACATTTTCAAAGGAAAACACATGAAAATTCCCACGTACATAAATAAAAAAAATTCTCCCAGATGGTCTTATCTTTTATCTCGATAACTATTGGACTCAATGTCGCCATGGCGTAGTAGTTAGTGATATCTGCCACTGATACTCCCATTGTCCTTTCCTTTGCATAAAGTTTGTGCGATTGCATCCCTCGTATTATTTAATTTGACCACGGGTTCATCGAGGGTAGAGTCTTCTACTTCTTCTAAGGCAACTTTGATTGCTTGCCATTGCCAGCTACTTCTTGGCTATGCTGAATCAAGTGAAAATTTTCTAACTTTTACTTTAGTCATTTACTTTTGTTTGTTGTTTAGTCCTGCCAAAGTTAATTACGGTATGTGACAAAACTAATTAATTATTTATTTATTATGTTGGGCATTAATTGTTATGTTTGCGCCGAAGTAGTTTACATTTTCCACTGAACTCATTAATTTTGTACTTTGTTTTTGGTGTTTTTTTTTTTTTTTTTTGTGAAGAGTTTTTAAACCTTTTATCTCAGTTTTTGCTTCTTTCATATTTAAGGAACTTTGTTTGACTTGAAAGTTTCTTGCATTTTTTCGATGGCATTTTTATACGCGTCACAAAGTCATAGCGGCAACAAATAGCGACAGCAAGAGCAACAACCAGCAGCAACAGAGCACTGCAAAGCAATTGACTTAAAAGCCTGCAATCACTTAAAGCAGAAGAAGAAGCAACGACAGACATTTTTTATATGTTTCCACTGAAATTGTTTATGTTCAACGATACAAAACAGAAAAAGTTTTTCATTTTAACTGCTACATTCACGCGATTGCATTAACGTTTGAAGAAAACCACTTAAGCGGAAAATGGCAAAGCTTTTTATTATGTACACAAAACATTGCTGACATTAAAATGTTGTTTGAAATTTAAGTTCCATTAAAAACAAAATATAATTTCTAATTACGTTGTCGTTTAGTTTGTTTTTTTTTTTTTTTTGCATAAAAAGCTCGCAATGTTTTCTTATGCCAAATGCTTATAAATATTTTGCAATTTATGCGAATTTCGTTATTATTTTATGTGCCACTTTCATAATTAATATAAAAAAACATAATGGAGCCATTTGATTTAAAGCCCCATGCCAATAATAAATTAATGCATTTTAGAAAAGTTCTTTCATAAATCTCTGTCATCAGTTCCAAATCAATCGCAGAGATGTGGGGTTGGGAGGAATGGCTGTCTTACTGGCATCTTATTCCAAGCCTTAAGAGGGCCAAACAGCAACAATCTTCAGCTTTCTCTCCTTCACGATAAACCGCCGTGGGTAAGCATATACACACTTATTAAATCTAATTGATATAACTCTTTACTGAATATGAAATACGATTCCAGCTAAATAAAATGTTTGAATGGAAACCGAGAACTTTCAATTTTGCTAATAAATGAAACTATAAGCAACAACTTAAAAAACATAGCTTCTGTTGAAAAATTAAATAATGACACAAATAAAGTGATGGTAATCACTATAGTTATTGAAGCTTGTATATGAGAAAACAAGAAGAAGAAAAACTTGAAATGAATCTGATCTAAGCTATCTCTAGTTTCAGAACTGGGGCACAAATCTGTGTTCAATTATTGACATAGTCGAGAATTCGAATTTGGAAAACGCATTTCCAGCATTCTGATCTGCTTGTGCCACAATTCGATTGACACTTTTAGGTAAGCACCCAATTTAATCGTTATTGTGCATTTTAATGTGGCAACATTTTCCTTCATTAAAGCATCCCCTAATTATTTATAAAGTCTTAATTCATCTCAACAGTCTCATAGAAATTATCTAACTTTTTGAGTGCCATTTGAATTGAATTCAACTTAATTAAAAAGTTTGCTTCATTTAGGAATAAGATAATGATAAAGAAATAAGAAATACAGGTAACCACCTAAAGGATAACACCAAATGAACACAAATACTTGAGATATTGAGGTGATTTGAGGTAAATGGAAATGGTTAGGAAGGAAAAGGTGACAGCAGCTAATTGGAAATTTACTCAGAAAATTAAATAGTGAGCGTAAAAAGGAAAACACTTAAATGTAAAAACGAAACAAATTGCAGTTAATTAAATTAAATGCCAATGCTTGCGGCATGAAAAGAAGCTACAGAAACGCTTTTAGTTTTGTTGCTTCAAGAAAATCATTGAAGAAAACCGAGTGGGAGACATAAAATACCAGATTCCCGAATAGTTCACGACGAAATTAAATTGAGGAAGGAAATTTTAAAAAAAATTTTAAAATCTGAATTTATTGGCAAAAATGTTTCACTATGTGGAAATGCTTTAAAAGTAGTAGCAATTTAATAATAGAAATTTGTTTGGTTTCTTAAATGTTAGATTAACTATTTGCAACAAGAGCAGCAGACATTTAAGTACATGTACAATATAAACACGCTGACAGACAAATAGACAGACAGAGGGGAGGATGTGTGCACATAACATATTTATGAGCAGATTTCTCAACACATATGTACATATGTATATACTAATGTACGAGTATGAGTATGCACATATGTATGTGCGAAGTGTGTTGCTGTTATTTCTGTTAACAACTTGAATAACAATAGCAAGACGTGTGAGCCAAAAATAAAAACACAAACAGAATGGTGTAGCATTGGTAACAGATAGCAAAAACAACTGCATACATATTTAGATACTAAGCCAGTAAAAATGTGAGACTGATAAGCTGCTGCTGATACCACTGACAATTTGGCCCCTCGACTTTCAAAAAGCGAGCCGTTTGTTAGTATTATTTATATTGCTACTAATTTAACTTGGGTAATAGAATATTTCCCCCTTTTGACCATGTGCAACACTACAAATGAACGCAAAGAAATGAAGCAAGTGTTGCACATCGTCGAAAGGGGAAAATTTAACTTCTAACAAACGATGGAAATAAACTAACAAAAATTAAAAAACAAGCGATTGCGATTGAAAAATTTTACTCTTTGAAAATCGAGGGGCTGACTTAACGATATTATTACGGTTTACACAAGGGACGACCCGGAAGTCAGACACTGCGACTTATAAGATCGATTGTACCAAAGCCACTAGACCACAGAGACGATGGTTAAATCCCGGCAGGTGATTTGTTCGCTGCAGATAGTTTGAAACTAAAAAAGATTCTGGATCTGTAAGTGTGCTGCTATGGCAGCGTCGTCACGTCAATGGCAGCGATTTTCGCAAAGTTGTAACAAATGTACACTCAAAAAAGTGCGGAGTAAATAACACAATTTTTGTGGTAATATTAACTCTTTTCGTTAATGGTTTTTAGCCAAACCAGAAAAGAGTAATCCTTACCCCGACGGAGTATATTCAACTCCGAAGAGAGAGTTATGCTTTTGAGGAGTCATATTAATTCTGGTAAGGAGTTATATTAAGAATATAAATTCTTAAAGTAGCTGATAATAAAAAAGTTATACCAACTCCGTAAAATGTTGGTTTAACCCTCAAAACCGTTTAATTAACCACTTGAAATTCTTAATGTAAATGTAAAAGGAGTTAGTTGAACTCCGACTAGGAGTTGAATCAATTCCGCAAAATGTTACCTCAACCTTCACAAGAGTACAATAAACCACGTAAAATTCTTCAGGCAACATTGAATAGAGTTGGTCTAACTCAGATTAGAATATTGTCCCAACCCTTAAAAGAGTTCGATTAACAAATAAAAATTCTTGAGCCAAAATTGAAAAAAAGTTCGGTTTTATGTTTTTATTATATTTAATAATATTAGATTCTTGTACAGAATATATTCACTTCAGAATTCAATGTAACCACCGTATAGTAAACATCGTTCATATTACAAAAAATTCACAGTTATTCACACCAAATTTGACAAGAATTAAAAGTTAATATACATCACATACGTTTTTCACAATGAACTACAGAATACACAATGAAAAAATTCTGGTTCTTCTCTCTGTACATTAGGAAAGAAAGAGTACAATTGATTCCGTTCAGAGTTAATCTTACATTTTGGGAAAAGTCGGTTTATTTTAAACTTTGTTTCGGAGTACAGTTGACTCCGTTTAGAGTTAATTCTTAGAAGATTTTTATAGAACCTTTGAAAATTAGTTATATTTACTCAGAAAAAAGTTGATTGATTTACCTTTTTCATGGTTATATTAACCATTTTCAGAGTTAATCGAACACATATTGGTTGAAACTGCAGAGTTAATTTGAAATTACCTTCAGAGTAATTCTGAAACTGACAAAAAGTTATTATAATCACAAAAAGAGTTAAATCAACTCAAAAAAACTTCCAACAACTCTTTCCGGTGTTGTTTGCGTAAAAGTAGTATTAACTCCGCAAAAGTTATATTGATTCGCAGAAAATGTTGTATTAACTCCGCATATTTTTTTCGGTGTAGGTTTTTTCACACCGTTTTCGGGTTGAAAACAAGATTTATCGGCGATAGCCATATATATGCTACTAAAATTTCAGATCAATTGAATTACGCAAACACCATTGCGTAATCGGTTGCACCAGGCGAAAAAAATGCTTTTAAGGTATTTGTGCGCCGAGCTCACACAAAGAGCGTCACAGTTTTGACGCGTTGAATTTAGTTAAGGATGTAGAAATGGAGTGTAGCGATCTTTGGATATGATTTCTGTAGAAAAACTCTGTCGAAAGAAGACGTATTTTTCCGAATTATTCTGGACCATGGTGCATTAATTGTTTAAAAATATCGCCATAATTCCTATTATAGGCCTATTAGTTTAAGCTATTCACAACATAAATTAGTTTCCAGTCAAATGGCTTTGTCGTCTAATCATTTTACACTTTTGTGAACCCGATCATTTATGACAATGTCATGAATACAGATTTTAAAGAATTGCATCAAAATGAAGAATATTGTTTATACTCATCTACCTTCCCCAAGTTCACATCGTAGTGTCATGTCAGATTATTTCATGCTATCGAAAGTAAATAGAAAAAATCCTTTCCTGTGCGTTTGGCGAAGAAAAACTACGCGCAGTGTGCACAGTGTAAAATCGAATCACTCGACTGCAACAAAATACTTTTGACAGTATTCTCAATGGAAAATAAGAACCAGCCGAGCGGCGGGGAAATAAGGCGCCATTCATAATCCTTATAAATGTATTCGGGTTTCGTATGAATTGGCCATGCAACACTAAAAAATTATACATTGTTAAGGGAAGAAAGCGAATATGGTAGTATGGGAGCATTTGAACAGCTTAAAAGTATGAGAAAGCGTTTATGCCAGCACTGAATACGGCACAGTATGAAATCGTATATGAATGACTTAAGGAGAGGTCGATAGTTGTTCCCAAAAGCATATTCACGCACTTATATCCATTTTAATATCTTATATTTAATAAATACATTCGACTCTAAAATTCGCAACAATTTATAGCATATTCTTTATGAAATTAATTCCATTTTCAGATATTTTCAACAAATGCTGTCAGTTGGAAACAACAATAAATAAATGAACTAATTCATACGCACACATACATACATATATACGTCTACTCACTTAAAACTGAAACAAATGTCCATTTTGCATATGAAAACAAAGAAAACCTCAATGATTTTCTGTTCTTTTTCACTAAACCAAAGCGTAATGTTTCGTTATGTCAAGAAGAAAAGTAGGGAGTGAAACAAAATGATAGGAAAAAAGGAAAACATGAAAGAAAAGAACAAAATAAACCCTTATAAACATGTCAATCACTAGTGAATTGTACAGGATTTGATGGCATGCATACTCTCCTCTTTGGCATTGGACATACACATGTACATAGAGCGAGCATTTTCCATGCCCTTTTAATTTTTCTCTTTGGTTTTGTTATTTGCTTTGGAAATTGCTTTTTGCTGAAACTAACAAATAATGCATGGGAAGATGAGGATATTAAATGAGCATTAAATTGCAGATTGTCTTTTGTTTTACTCTTATTTTTGGGTTTGTTTTATTTTTTAGAAACAAAAATATTTTTTCCCCATTTCAACTCTAAATTTTTTTTATGTGGAAGAGAGGTGTAATGGCGAAGGATGGATACCGTGCTGCCACACTTGAATACAGGCAAATATTTTACGTCCACACCAAGATCTCGATTTGCGTCGTAACGCTCTGGGCCAGAGCGTTACGACGCAAATCTATTTAGACTTACGCCGTTTCGCTTATTGTTGTACATATTTATTTATTTTTATTGGTTGAAGACATACGCAACTTTGGAACAACGAACAAATGTTTAGTTATTTCGAGAAGAGGTAAATCGGTGCGACGCAAGTCGAGACTTTGTTGTATTTGCATTAATAAAATATCATCATGAATTTTTTCATTTCCTTTTTTTGGAAGTGATTTAAGTACAAATTAATTTAAAAATAAACTGTTTTTAGTACGGAAAAGCATTAAGTAAATAAATTCAAAGAAACAAAAACAAAAAATTTCGGGATGTGACCTTGTTATGCAAGCATTTAAATATTAATAAGCAACCAATTGCCTTCAATTAGCAACAATTACAACAATCTTTATGTTTGTGCTAAATGAAATTAGTTTAGGACTGTCAAACACATTAATTGAACTTACATTTTAATTTAAGGAATTTAGTTTAATATAAATATTTTTATTTCATGCCGACATAAATGTAGAAATATTGCTTTAAAGGCTGCCTCTTTTTTTGGAGTTTGAGTTTGTCTCCTTTGTAAGTTTGAGCTTCATTCTTTGAACCATAAAAGTGATTACCCCAGATTGGTTGTATGCGCACAGCGTAATGTAAAATGGCCAGAACCTTTCGCAAAACATTCAATTTCAAATTCCGATTGTGGATTTTTATAGTATGATTTCCGACTGCAGCGTTTAACCCATTAAATCCTAGAGCGAATACGTTGAAAAACAAAAAATCATCAATCACACGTCTTTATCGTTACAAATTCAAACAGTAAATGGTATTATCGATTTTTTTTTATTTTTTTTAAATTTCTCTCTTCGCGTTAGAACAACTGTGATAGCGATTACTTGTTCTGGTAACTTTTTTTTCTGCATTAAAATATACTTCTTTGTTGTGCGTATACGCACCATTAGGATTTAATGAGTTTAATATAAAAACGGCAAACAAACTATAACCTTTTATTTAAATAGTCAAGCAAACAAGTATATATGCACCAACATATTACGAAGCTCATGTCTAAATTTGTATTCTAGCAATAGTCTCTAATTTATCTAAAAATGCACGATTTGGTAAAAGTTTTGTTGAAAAGTAGTAAAATAGTTAAAATGTTATATAATGTATGTTTTTATTAAACATAATTTTAAATTTAAGTAGAGAGTCAAAGAAATTAAAAAAGTAAGAATAACTTGACTTAAGCTCCTTTAATATGTTGCCATAGCCCAATGGTAGGGCCCTACGGTATTATTCCGAATCTAAGCTGCAAAGTGAAGAGCTTTTTCAAATCTTAGCCGTAGCTTTTGCTTCCTATTGTAGAGTTTTACCTAGTCTGCGAATTGAACTCTGAATCCATGCGGTATCCATGCACTTATCACTTGTGCACAACGATGACTTTTATTATTTTTGAATATGCTTTCACGAAATTCTTAAAAACGAAGTAATTCTATAAAACTATCTGGTTGGCATTCAAAATCAATTTCCAAATCATTTCAGGTGAAAGTTTAAAAAGTTTATCAAAGGCCATCAGAGAGTCAAAAAGTTTAATTAATTTTTATTTTTGTCATAGATATAAAAATTGTTTGTATTAAAAGTTTCAGAGACAATAAATAGAGCAAAAAATAGAGTATGAACGAATAAGTTAAAGAGTACATTATTTGAAAGGGCACGACACACAACCAAACAATTCAATCAAGAGGAACAACAACAGTAGCAGCTATAACAACAGCAAAAGCAATCGACAATTGGAATTGCGAAAAACTGATGCTGCAGCAGCTACAACAGCAATAGAGGATATTGCACTCAGGAGATATCGAAACGAAAGAACAATACAACAGCAACACGGCAACCGTCCACTGCAGTATAGCGCTGTCGGTGGTGGTAATGGCAACAACTACAACCACAACAATAACAGAAACAATACTAGGAGCAATAACAGGGGCAGTGCAGTTCATATTAACAACTGCCAATCACACAAACAGTTATATATGTATGTAAGTACTTAAAATACGCATGGAAAAACATAACAACAAACTATAAATTAACAAAAACCTTGCCGCAGACAACGTACGTACCCCAACTAGCATTTTCAGTCGCCGAAGATCCTTCCACGAATCGCGGGAAGAATTTTTGTCTACGCTCGAAGAAGGGACTTCAGGAAAGGAAGATTACTTATTTACTGCTTTTTAAAACCTATGCCTTTTTTGTACTTGTTATTTTAATTTAATTTAATTTAATTTAATTTAATTTAATTTAATTTAATTTAATTTAATTTAATTTAATTTAATTTAATTTTTTTTATTATTATGAAATTCAAGAAAGAATTAATCTTCTCCGTCTAAAGATGCAATGTCTTGGAGGCTTTTCTGTCATTATTATTGCTTGAGGGAGCACATCTTTTATAATCACTGCAACTAAGAACTATAACACAGAATCGGAATCAATCATCCAGACGTTTAAAAGATGAGCAAAGATGGGAATACAAAATCGCTTTTCAAACGATCGCTACGAAGAGTTTTGAGGGGTAAAATTCGAAGCCTACGCTTTTTAATAGTGCAATTTTCAAAAATAATCAGATGGAAGAGGCCCGCGCATTGATCGCGGCGGCCAAATAATCTTCTCAATGCTAGCTGGGTATACACAAATATGGTATATAGATACTGCTTTAGATATATGTGAATGTATTTGTGCCTCTATTATTCAGGCGCTCATGCTTTTGCATGTATGTGTGCATGTTCTGCACGAGCCCGAGATGTCGGTATAACCCGCAGACGCTTTTTTGGTTATGAGCAAATACAATAGCAGCAATCGTTGCTGTAGCTCTTGTCTGCTGCTGCAATTGTAGTAATTTCAGCAGCAAGCTCAAATGAAACAACATTTTTTCGCCCGAAAATATAACCAATAAACTGAAATGTTTATGTTACTCTATGATGTTTTTGCTGTTGTTGCAATGTGTAGAATGTTGTGGAAACCTCAGCTTCATTGCATTTTCTTCTCCTTTCTTTTTGAAATTATTTCAAAGAAGCTATCAATGCAACAAAAACTTTTTTGGAAATATGATTAATTGCTGAACTATGATGAGAATCGAAGAAAATCGAAGGATTTGAGAATGGTTTAATGGGTTTTCTTAATTGGTCATTTTCGCATTGCTTAAGCAACATTACGGCAAGCAACAAATTAACCCAAAAATCTATGTTTGTTGTTATTCTTTCTTGAATTAGTGTACAGTTGAAATAATTTTCTGTAATACTTAACAAATTTATTTTTATAAACTATACTATCAACGACAATTAACCCATTCTGGAGCCAAATATATCACCAGTCAATGAAAAGCTTTAATACAATCTCAACTTTAGATTTTATGTTAAGAGCTCCAAAGCTCCTCTTAATTACGTTATAAATCTTACTTAAGTGTACCTTCTGACACACATTTATAGTATTACGGATTTCATTAGAATAGCAAAAATTAATGATAGAGTATAAAATACAAAATATTGAAATTTTTTGTATACATAAAAATGAAGACTAAAGCAGAGCCATTAAAATAAGATCAAATTTTAATTTCACTGTTGTTGGAGTAAAAATTTCATTATGCTCAACAAACATTAAATAGGCGTGAAATGCAGACAACTCGCAATAATAGCAGCGTTAAATATCACAATCAAACAATTTCCTCCCTTATGCACACGATAGCGAAAATAAGCCAAC
The DNA here is from genome assembly GCA_963691655.1 of Toxonevra muliebris. NCBI lineage: Eukaryota > Metazoa > Arthropoda > Insecta > Diptera > Pallopteridae > Toxonevra > Toxonevra muliebris. The sequence continues at coordinate 2,399,718 of OY829326.1, forward strand.
AAAAAAAAAAAAAAAAAAGCGAAGGAAAATCTTTTTTTACATTTCCTTCTGTCACTCAGGAATAAACGGCGAGAAGACATGAACATGACATTGTGTCGCTCTGAGATTGTAACTGTGTACTATTATATATGTCCTTTCTCACCTTCTGCTTCTCCCGTCTCCTTTGCCATCTCGCGATAATTTGTTGACAATTTTTAAATGTGTATATGGAAAAGTAAACAAACATGACTTTTTTTATCGCCCGGTCGGAATTTTTTATAAGTATTTATAAACTTAATGGGATTTTCGGTTAGGTAGTATTAGCAATCATGGGTCCAACGATCCAATGAGCCCGCGAAATATAATTCTCAGTTGTCTTAGGGCGTTTTTGAGCTAGGAGGCTGCATTCTAGTGAGCCTGCTAATGCAGCCATAAATCGAATGTATTTCCAACTGGGTGTTCTTTTGTTTTTCATTATTTTATGCTTTTAAATCCTCGTGAAAAACGTGGGCTGCAAATTAAAAATATACTTTGAAACCGTAAAAAGAAAACAATCCAAATAAACGCCTACAATAATTTTGTTGTTTTTTGTTTTATTTTGTATTTCTGCAGTAGAAACAACAAAGCAAATACAAAAAATAACGTTATTAATATGATAAAGCATAGCATGAGTATGAAGCCTAATTGTGCTTCCAGTTATAGCAAAATATGGTTGCCTGGATAAAAAATAACATGGAAACGAGAGGAGAAATGTAAAACAAGGCAAAAAATAAAATACATATAAAGTTGTGACATTTGCAGTAAGTAAACATTACTCCTCATTTGGAATATTGATTCTTCGACTCGTCAAAGAAACCAAATTCTCCTTATTACATATGTATACAAACTAAGAATTAAATTTTCACTATTATTATTGTATGAAAATTATTGAATATCAGAGAGCTTTAAGTTGTAGGCAGCACACACTTAAGCATCTGTATAACATTCAACATATTGATTGGTCTTTTATTCTGTTCCGGAATTTTTTTAAATTCAGTACTTTTGAGCCTCAAACTAACTTCAGGGCATTAAGGTACTAAGTAGTAAGAATTTGAGCTTATCTATTTTACACCATACAGTGTTCGAGAAAAAAAAGGAACGTTCGCATGCCATACCAGTGACGTCACAGTAAAATAATGTCTTTCCGAATAAAACCAATGCTTTGCATTTAAAAGGTTTGAAAACTATTCATTATTGTCAGATCATGAATTACTTTTATATTCATCTGCAAGACCAGAGGTTTAGTTGACGGAATTACTTCATGTTTTCTAACAACCTTTTCCCCAATTGACTGTCTGGGCCATTTTGAAAATTGTAATGGTTTGAAGATCCTCTATATCTTGAAAATTTATGTAACAATTATAATCAAAATCTGTAATGCTTTGTCGTGTCTACATCAATTGAATAGGAAATATGCAAAAACCGAAAAATAGATTTATTTTTTTTTTTTACTTTAACTCCCGCCTGTTGAACATTTAAAGTCAATTGCTGGAAAGGTTACGTCTGTGTTTTTAACATAGTATGTGTAAATTTACATATGTGTGAGTTTTACATACATATAACAGAGAGAGAGAGCACTTCAGATTCTCTTCGGTAGCACGTGAATTATATGCCGACATCCTTTGTCTCATTTCACAGTTTTTCGTTCGAATTTTTCAATCATTCTGTTTCAGATTGCTGAAGCTTACATATTAGCGATGGGCATATCGATCCTAGAACTTGTCGAAAAATATCGATAGTTTTGAAAAAATGAACCCATAGAGAAAAACAAAAAAAAAAAAAATGTGATTTTCGAGTTCAGCGACCTCGAGTTAGTTTAGAAAACACACTGTGATTCATGTTATATTTGAAGATTGAAATTTTGTATTCCAGTGTTAAGAAATAAAAGAGGGGGAAAAAATAAATAAGACGCCATACCCTAGCCGGAAATCGAACTAGGAATCCTACAGATAAGAATTTAGTACGCTGTTAGTCCACCGAGCGGAATATATTTTTACACCTTGCTTTGTGGAATTGTATTCTTGTCACATTCGAACAAGACTACGTTCACAAAATTCACAGGCAAAAAATGACATAATTTCTGTGGAAATCAGGTTTGTCACCTTTTAAATAAACAATTAAGTTTAAATTCAAACAAATATTCCTGCACACAAAGTCATTCCAAATGCTTCTTTCCTTTATCCAATATTCATCCTATGAAGGAATAAATTAATGCACACAACAATGTCTGTGGGTTATGCATCGACTTCAAATGCGGGGGGCGACTCGACACAAGAGAAAATGTGAAAATTGTGGAAAGTTCAATAATTAAACTCATTTAAACGCAGCGTACGCGTTAATTATTAACAAACAAGTCGAAAAATGCACAACGAAAGCACAAGGGCATGCAGAAAGTCCTTGAAAAATCACTGCAAAAAAATTAAAAACAAGAAATTTATTGAAATTTAAAAATTTTCGTGTGGAAATTGCGTGAATCTTCGCCACAAAACCAAAAAAAAAGACCAATTAATATTAAAAATCCTTGTTATTCACATTGTTGGCCATTGTGTTTCCTTTTCAAGTGCACTGATGTTATTAGCAAAGATTTTAGCGTATGTACAAAAGATTCAAGCTTTATTAAAGCTCATATTGTGCCACGTGTCCTTGAGTGCCCTGTGCTGGTATTAAGAATTTAAATTTATCTTATTCAAATTGCAATTTAACAGAAAAAAGTTTTTTTTAACTGTTGTACATATGTAAATTTCACACGATACTTGCATAAAATAACATTTTATTTAATTGAGGCCTTATTGGTTAATTTCAATACACAAGTACTTTCATCAGGTCATAACTTTTGTATACTCAGTCATGTAAATTTTGCAATACTTTATTCAATTATAGTCATAGAAAAAAGTCATGCCTGTTCTTGCGACTCCAAAAGTTTCATAGGAAACAGAATTTAAGCAATTTTGCTCTTCTACTCCCTGGCAAAAATCTTGCGTTGAAATGAAATTCTAGTTCAAAAACAAACTTTTCAATGAAAAATTTAATTTTCAAATAAAAATAAAAATATTTTATAATTCAAATCAAATTTAATTTGTTTCAGATATTGAAATATCGATTTATATTTATTGAGCATTTCTGCATATTGGATTCATAAAACAAATTTAATCCATTAAATTAAAAGGAAATATTCGTCAATTTATGAATAAAAGTAGATGTGGTAATAAAAAGGCAAAACAAAAAACTTTTCAATATTGACAAATTTAAACGAATAAACTAAAGAAAAATGTAGTGCTGAAAAAGTTTCCGCCTAACATGAAAAACTTTCTTGAAGGCCAAAGTTTTGAAGCATCTACGCACAAACACTCGTACATAAACGCATAAATGAATGTATAGGTTTTTGTATGGGAATGAATAAAATCATATGCTGGCAACCCTACCACGTTTGATGGAAACCCAAAACGCACAGGAAGTGGTTAACCAATGAATTACATTTATTCTTACCAATAACTTTTTCTCCTACTATCCGAAGCACACACTTTCATTGTCTGCGGTTGCAAAGATATTTTATTGAAAAACTTTGATAAAATTTATAGTTTAACATAACAAACACAAAGCGACTTTAAGTAACTATGCCAATTTGCATTTCGAAGCATTTTTATGATGCTGCCTTAAACAATATTCTTTAAATTGAAATAAGTAAAATAGAAATGAATTAATGAAAAAAAAAAAATTTAAATTGCAAAGTTAATGCAAATGTTTGTTTAGCTTAATGCATTCTATGTGCGCTAAATAAGTGCAACTTTTTATTAGAACTAGATGTACCGTAGTGGCCAGATAAAAGTTAATGAGGTATGAGGTCATACATTTTGGAAATAAAGTGAAATAGATTTCAAAAGTTGAAAACTTTATTTTGTACATTAGTTTTTTGATAAGTTTGGAGTCTTATTATTTGACAAGAAGAAAATTTGTTATAAATATTTTTACAATTTCAAAGCAGAGGCCCCAATTTTCAACAGTGCGTATGAGGAACATTCAATTATGTATAAGTATATCATATTTGTACTTTTAGCTCTACGGCTTAGCGCAATGTCGTCTTGAAAATTGGGTTGATGATTACTTGAAATATGGAATATGGAATAAATTAATGGCCAAAAAGTTATTAATGATGTCAATATATTCAAATACGTTTAATGTGAAGTTTATAAATACCGCAACCTGTAATTGCAATTTTCACCCCAAACTACTTATTAAGCTTTGGCGGAAATTTTCTCTGTGAATTAATGGTATTTGGGTGCAAACTCTCGTTAATTTTCCAAGACGACTCTACGTTAAGCCGTAGAGCTTAAAGTAGAAGTATGAAACTTTTTCAAACCGGTAATCTTTATTCTATCAAACAAATAACGATATTATGTAATTTTTATAATTTTCTTTTTGTGGTAAAGCGATATCTGAAAAAAGCTGGTATAGAATTGCAGAAAAAGATAGAAAACAGAAGAGATCTGAGCCCTATGGAGAACTGTTCGGTAGCTCTAAAAAAAATATATGGAGAAGAAGAACTCGAAAAACAACTTTGAGTAGAAGTTGACAATAACTGCTCTATGAAATATGGTATGGCCCCAGGAAAAATGGCCCCAAAATCAAAAGTGAAAAATCACCCCAAAATATTATATTATTTACAACAACACAAAAATTCGGGGCCACGGGGTGATTTTTCATTTTGCAAGAAGGCCTCAAAGGTTTGAAAATATTAAAATTAAAGGCCGTTTCTCCGTGGTTATAAAGCCAATGGGCGTTGTGTCTAGTGCCCACGGTATTTATTGCTTTTAATGCAATTTTGTTTTTGCAATCGGTAATGCATTGCAAATGTAAGAAAACAAAAAATTTTTGAATGTGTTTCAAACAAGCAACATCAGTGAGTTGAAAAGTGTCGATCAACAAACGTTACTCACAAAAAATTTTTGGTTGCAAGGGTTTTTGTTCACAACTTCCTTATGAAAATTGTTTCCTCTTTCGTCTTTAAATTGTAGGCCACTTCACCTGCTAATAATATGGAAAACAACAATTGTCCTTTTTGTAAATGTAAGATAGGTGATACAATTAATGTTTTTGTCTGCCTTTTTTCATTTTAGTTTGGGGCATATTCCATATTGTTGGGGTAATATTTCATATTGGAAAATGGCCCCACTTTTAGGGTAATTTTTTACTTTTGATTTTGGGGCCATTTTTCCTGGGGCCATGTTTCATAGAGCTGACAATAACATACCCTTAGAATAGAAAAATAAAGGTCAAATACTGGTGAGATTTGATGAAATGTATGCCACGCCTGTTATGTTCACGCTTAGGTGAAATGAATGCGTCAAAAATAAAATTCGTTTTTTTTTATTATTTTATAGCTCGCATGCCTTATCAAAAAAACTAATGTACATAATAGAATTTTCAGTTTTTGAAATCAATTTCACTTGATGTAATGAGGTGTTAACTTTTATCTGGCCACTACGGTATATAGCAATTAAAACAATTGCCTTGAAGGCTTCAACTCTGAAACTTTGTAATGAATTTTTGCGTTAACCTCAATGTTATTTTATCACACACACTCACATTAACATATACATATGTACGTGTCATCTCTTGTATCCCAGTTGCACAAACAGTGACTACTCCTCAAACGATTAATGATTTCATTACTCCAAAAGGAGGGATAAACGAGCAACTCCAATACAGTAACAAAATTTTTGAATTTCACTAACACAATTTTATAATTTTATATGGTCTATTTTTAGAAATAATGATAAACAAAGACAGCCTGATTGAGTAGTTCAAATTTGAATATCTTACTCTCTCTTGCATAGTTAACCCTTTACGGTAGGTAGGGTAAAAACTGCCCGAATATGTTTTTATGCATAGTGTGATATATTTTAAGCCACCTCGAAAAGTTTAAATTACTTATAGTCACACAGTTTAATATTTTATTTACAGTTTCTCATTCTGCTGATAATGATATAAACCAAAAAAATTTCTGTGCAACTGGTGTTTTTATTTTCTTTAAAATCGTGTGCATCAAAGAGTTAAAAATCAGTATTTAGTACTAGAATCATTGCAAGAGTAAAAGAAACAAAATTCAATAACAACAAATTTGCTTGTGTGGCTCAGTTGGTAAGCGCGTTGTTTAATATTCGCGATGCAAATTTTTCGGCCACAGGTTCGAGCCTGGAAGAAGGCAACTCAAGAAAATAATAAAATTATAAAACGATAATAGTAAATATTAAAAAAAAAAAATAAAAAATAATGAACAAAAATAATTAAAAAAAATAAAAAAAACAATGTTGTGGAATTTGAACCTTTTCACACACAAGTGCTTACTGGCGGTTTAGACAACATTGAGACTTATTTTTCTATGAGATGCAAGTGATCTCATGCTCGTAATCGTGTCCTCCTTTATTACTCCTTTTGGAGGCTAAAACGAGTACTCCATGCCCTAGGACATGCAATGTTAAAAAGGAGTACAAAATGCAAGAGCTCTGGAGCAATAGGGAGTAATCGATTGCTCGCTTTGGAGTGCTCAATGATTACTCCTATGATCATCCAAAGTTCAACTGGGATAGCATTCAGTGCAAATGCGTGACTCAATTTTGAGGACACTTAGCAATTCGCACTCGCAATATTACGGGCGCAAGTGCGTATGAAATTATGCATCTATAGACATGATCAAACATAATAGGACTCCAAAAGTTTAATAAAAATATTGGCAAAATGTTTGCTACGATATTCTTCCGGGAAGGTATCAATATTTACGCTTACACCGAAACTACACTTTGCTCAAAAATATATTCTTCTCAATGGTTTGATACTAAAATTCTTAATCGATTTTGTAAAACTTTCTATGTAAGGACATGAGTGCGTAGGCCCAAGGTCATATACATACGCACATGTATGGAAATGAAATAATAATCATAAATATAATAAAATGCTTAATTTAGTTTCATGTACATGTTTACTACTATGAAATGTAGATTTCTTTGCTTTTCCTTGTTTTTCTTTACTCTACTTCCATTTTTTGCAGTTTATTAAATCTCATGCTTACCAACACATCCAAATAGATGTCGTTTGCTGCTGCTTCGTTTCTTGTTCATCATCATCTCAGAAATTTTTTCACTCTTTTCTACATTCGAAATATTCATTTGTTTTGTTTTTGTACTTTTGTGTATTTTTTTTGAAGAAAGCTTGCTATATTTCCTTGTGTGTGTGTATAGTGATGAAATGTTTACAAGTTACAAACATATGAAAGTCAAATAACATTCATACATATTTATGTGTGTTTGTATATATGCTGTTCGCATTTATGTATGTACAAGTGAATGTGTACAAGCAGGAAGCATTAGAGCGTAATCCTTTTTCTGCTTTATTAACATTTATGTATGTATGCTCCGAACATTTGTATGTGTACGTGTTGCTTGCTATAGATTCAGGGTGCGGGGTGCCAGGTGCGGTGTTCGTTCATTTCAATGTGTAGATTTACTGGTATGTGGTACTTTAAATTGCTAATAATATGAATATGCTACTGGTTCTTTGAATATTTAACCTATGCAAAAGCACATGAAGTTCAGCACACATATTCGTAAATTTTCCTTCAGAATATCTGTATATATTACGCAAGACTAAAATTTCTGTATTCTGCTTGCACAAAATGGTTGACCAAATCTACAATTATGCAATTCGAAATATATAAACACAGTTTCTTCTAAAGATTAAGAAGCTTTAAGGATATACTATTGCCATAGAGAAAGCATTTCTGAAAGTTTAACAGAAGTAGAAAAAGTCTAATCAACCTATACAGCGATTATTTCTCAGAAGTGGGACTATCTTTTCCCCAGTCTTCTTAAAAAACTTTTTTAATAAGCAATTACAATTGTGACAAGTGATGCCTATAAACTTGAGAACAAAACTGGTAGAGAAAATTAGGAAATAATTTAGGATTCAACTGTTATTTTAAGAAATTATGTCATAATGTCTAATAATTAATTTGCACCCATTTTGGATATTTTAGCTTTAAAATTACCGCTTTATTAATGTAACATCAAGAGAATCAACTATTGACCCCTGAGAATTCTGCGTTCTGATATTTTCTTTATCCTCTTATTGTTCCTTTTTTATATGTGCCTCTCTGCATGTGCACACTTAGTTTGGAGTTTGGGTGACGTTGAACAAAAATAAAAAGTCCCCTCACAAGAAATCCCTGGATCCGCTTGTGTATGTGTATCTTATCGTGTCAAATATGTTATACCTTCCAGAAAAGTTCGCAGACAAATCAGCAATTTAGAATTTAGAAAAAGTCGAATTTTTTTCCACATTCTTTTTATTGTCTGACAAGTGTCACTAATAACGTACTCTTTGTGCTTTCATTTGAGACAGTTTGTCTTGATGTATGAATGAAATGCTGCTTCAGAAAAAAATAAATGCTTGAAAAAATTGCGACTTTAAAATGGATCATTTGTTCCTTGTTTTTCTGTAGTAGTATGTAGATGTAGACGTGAAACTGTTGGCAGCGTTTGAAGATTCAAGCCTGAGTACCACCTTCTTGATCTCATACATTATTCACTCTAGCTGCACCACCATCGCCGCAACATTTACGACTCTTATACATATACATACATATACATAAGTATAAGGATTTTCTGGGCCTTCAGGTATACACACACACACATTTGCTATAACAATATAAGTTTATGTGAATGTTGCTGCCTGGGAAAAGTCAAATCATAGTTCCCATTTCGCAATGAGCTTATTTCATTTTATTGCTGTTAAAAACTCAGTGTGCATGAATGTAAAAAAGAAAACTATAAAAAAACAGAAGTTTTTAGTTTGATATTTCCAAGGTTTCTTTAGGAGTAGCAAATAGAGTAACATTTTTTTCAGAAGGATTGATGAGTGTGTGCGTATTTCATGTTGCTTGGCAATAAACATAACTCTAACTTGGTAATTGAAGTAGTTGGACGAAACAGACATAAGCTCCATAAATTTCGGATTTTGCGAGATGCACACTTCTTGACTTTCTATTTAACAGGTATGTCTGAAGTGCCAGACAATAAAATCAATATATCAAAATTTATGCATTTTAAAAAGTAAGTTTGTTTGTATATATTTCAATTAGGCAGTTTGAGTCCATACACTCCATATACAATAGAAATCGTAACTATTTAGTGCACTTAAGGAGATAAGGAACCGATTGCTTTGCTGCTACTGTCAGCATATTTTGTCAGTCGCAGAATTTGCTTATGTTGTCCTTATGAAATTGCTCTGTTTTCCCCTTGGAGGCAATTTGTGCTAATTTACGTTTGTTAACTCATACTGGGAGCCAACTAATACATGCGCAGCATCGGGGACGACAGTTGGAGGTGCTTGACTGCTCTTGTCTACTTTGGCCGCCTTCTGGCTCCCCTGTCTGCCTTGCAAAAACAATTTAGATATTTATCCGAGGCTCTTGCAATGAATCTTGTTTGTTTTTCGTAGACAAAATAAATTTCGTGTTGACTTTTCGTCGTCGTATAGAAATGGGAATAAGGCCAACAAACACACACGAGCTCAAAACAATAAATATTAAACTTTGCAATTAGCTGCTGGCTTTGCTTGCCTGGTGGCTGGCGTTTTTATTAATGAGCTCCATAGTTTTGTTTTTGGAATTATAAATGAATTATTCTGCCGATTGTAATATTTTATAACAAGTTTGTTTAGGTTCATCTACATATTTGGTTTTTTGATTTGTTTGTGTCGTTAATGATTTTCTGCGTTGTTGTGTGTTGAATTTATTGTGCGTACGAATTTCTATGTTTATGGAATAAAATTTACTAGAGATTTCTCATTACTTCAATAGGTGTGAAATATTTATGGTATGTAGGTACAGTCTGGTATTTATTTACTCAAAATCATTTCGTGGTAAGTAGATATAAGTTATAAATAAGCCACAAAAACAACTAAATATTTTATGAGATCTGTGTAAAGAACATTGTCCAGCTGACCAACTGTATATATTTGACTCAAAAAGTATTACAATTGTTCAAAATTATGGCGCAATTGGTAGTCACTGTGTTCAAAGCTGAAAAACTCAAGCGAAAGACTTTGAAACTTAGTATGGGAAAATTATATCAGGCTTGGACTTTGTTGTTAGTATGAGGAAGTGTCTGTATTTATTAACATATCACTACATAACAGTGCCATCTTAGCACTTTCGGGGGACCTAAAATGTTTTCTTAATATTACAAAATTTTTTATATAATTTTGTGTACTGCGCCAATTTTGATTGAATTTATACAAATAAAATTCGGCTATGCCATCATCATTTATGTTTTGTACAATATTCTTGATCTTGAGCGTTCTTTTTCGTACAAGTATGAAAGCGTATGCGACTCAATATTCCACATGACAAATAAAACCATTTTCCATTTTCCCTCTTTTTTTTAATTTTTCCCTTGCAGTTTCGGGCCCCCACAGCCACGGGGCTCTGAAGCGGTTGCGTCACTCACCTCCAGGCTAAGTTGGCACTGCTACATAAATTTCAAATGTCAAAACCGGGTCGTGTCAACTTATCATTGGTCACGTATTTCTTTGATACACAAATGCTCCATTGTGTGGCCTTTTATTTACACAAATACATACACAAATGCTCCAGTGACGATTGAAGTGCAAAGACAATATCGAAGCTGGTATACGTAACGCTTTTTATCTGTACTGTTTTTCGCAATTATTATACTGTTATTAGACTCCGAAACTGCATACTGCTTTTTTCCCCAAAATACTTTAATTTTTTAACGCTTCGAAATTCAAATTTATCAAATGTACTGATCAAATTAGTACGTCTGGCCACGGTTCAGGTTTACAATTTTTCAAAAATGGCCAAAAACGCTATTTTTAGCGGTTTCAACCATTTTTTTTCATTTCAACATATTTACTACTACTACTACTAGTATGGCACAACAGCCCCTGGAGGGCCAAGGCCGAGTTTTTCGCATCCATTCATGTTGTATGAGTTATATTTATACACGAATGGAAGGGACCTACAATATGAAATTATTTAAAACCGGCAATTTAACGGGTGTTTGGAAAAATAGGTATACCACATACTGATATTTGAATTTAGGGTTTATATCGGAAAATTAATTAAAGTAAATAATCATATCAATAAATCATTAAAATTCATCATGATTTTCAAAAAAAAAAAAAAAAAAATTTTATTTTCTTTATTAAATAAATCTGAAAATGGAAATCCGTCAAATTGACGGGCTCCGTAAATCTAGTGTTAAGATCGTGTTGTGTTTTGCTGTTTCTTTATTATTATTTGATTTCGCAAAGCCACGAATACTCGTTACATTATTTAGTAACGGATTGTTAAAAAGAAACAATAGTGGTCAGCATGAAATCTCGCTAATGGCTCGTATACCTCGCAAACTTCACAAGTTTATAAGCCAATTTCAGTGTGCAAACCTCGTATACATAGTATTGCCAATATTAAAAAAATCGTATGTAGTTAATTTTGAATTTTCTGCACTTTTGCGCCACAACTGATTTACACTCTCAAAATCTACAGAGCGTGTTCATAAAACGGTGTATACAAATTTGCACATATACTAATAATTTTCAAAATTTTAACTAACACAATTTCAAAATTTTATACGGCCTATTTTTAGAAATAATGATAAGCAAACAAAGCCTGATTAAGTATTTAAAATTTGTATATCTTACTCTCTGTTGCATAGTTAACTTTTTAAGGTTAAGTGGGTACAAATTGTCCATGCTTTTGCTTAGTTTTTTATGCATGGTGGGGTATATTTTAACCCACCTCGAAAAGTTGAAATTACTTATAGTCATATAATTTAACATTTTATTTACAGTTTCTCATTCAGTTGTCAATGCAATAAACCAAAAAAAATTCGGTGCAACTGGAGTTTTTGTTTTCTTTAAAATCGTGTGCCTCAAAAAGTTAAGAAACATAATTAGTGCTCAAAACATTGAAAGAGTAAAACAAAGAAAATTCATTGGAAATAAATTTGGTTATGTGGCACAGTTAGTAAACGCGTTGTTCGACAGTCATCATGCGAATGTTTTTCGGCCATAGGTTCGAGCCTGGGAAGAAGCAATTCAAGAGAAAATAATTAAAGCGATAATAGTAAATAAAAAAATAAATTGAGCAAAAACAAAAAGAAAAAAATAATTTAAAAACAAAAAAAATTCTGAATTTATATATAAACAGGCTTAATGAACAAATGGTAGTAGTCATCACAACAACAATGTATATAGAAGACGGGCAAATCAGACGGCCGTTTCGGAATACGCCACAATTCCTCATCAGTGAATCTTAGTGATAGTTCTTAATCTTTCAATATCCTATATAAGCTACTAATATTTGAAATCATAACCCAGAATTACAGATTTGATTCCAAATATCTTCGCTGAATGGAGATATTGAAGGAAACTACCACTACCGTTCCAAATACATATGTTGTTGTTTTTTCCCCATCGTAGCTAGTCTGCATAACAGTTCGTTATTCTAGTACATGAAAGAGTGTGTGTGTTTGTGAGAAAATGATTCTAGGTGTCATTTGTTCTGATCAGTCTATGATAGTTCAATTAATGAATTTAATATGAACTTAAGTCATGACTTTGAATATTAACGTCTAGATTTATTTTTCACAGTCTCCTGAAAACTATCAAAAAATTTATTTTTGATTTTGAAATTTATTTTAAAAAGAAATTTGTGGGATTTGAACCTTAGCCACAAGTGGCTGCGTGCTTGCTTGAGCACTAGACAACTAGGCTATAGCGTTGTTTTGTTTTCCTAAGCGATGCAACAGCAACAGCACATTGTCTGTTAATATAACAGAGTTCACTTTTGGTTGGGATTTAACAGCAAAATCTGTTGGTTTAATATCCCTTCCGTTTGATATAACAGCATTTTTTCCTCAGTGTTTCTAGAATTTTGATATTTTTTTTTTTGCTTAAAATTTTTAAAAATAATTTAAATTTAAATTTTCGAACACTTGACGTCATTGAAATATTCTCCGAATGCTGTTGGAATCAGCATACTTACTGTTTATAGAAAATAAAAAAAATATTGTTGTTAGTATATTTGCTTGGGAGAATTTTGATTAACTTAGCTTCATTCAACAAAGAGGTTTACAATTCTTCAGGAGCTACGGGGTCTGAATACCTCTAAATTTTGTATTACACACATTTAGGTGCAAAGGAAACTTTCTATACCTAACCTTCGGCAAAAATGAAAGAAACTTTAATTTTTTGGGCTGCTCTAATATGCATGTGTATTCAAAATAACAACACGATACTGAATCATTTATGACTTCCTCAAAACTAACTGACTGACTGACTGATTGAATGACTGACTGACATTTCCGAGAAGAGAAGCATCCATTGTTGGTGCCGTTGTTGGTTGTTGAATTTGATTTGCATATGTATGAAATGTTGACAGTTGATTTTGTTGTTGTGTTGCAAATGCCAACGCGTAGAAGTCAAATCCATCAGCACACAAACACAAACTCAGAGAGGTTGAAGTTGAGTTTGAGGCGAAAGCTGACGCCGATCTGGATGCCGAGGCTTAGCCTCAACATGATGCGCATGAATAAATGCTTTGATGTGCATATGTATGTATGTTTCTGCAAACAACAACAATAACGAAATAATATGTTCGAAAAAAGCAAGCATTGAAACATTGAAATTGCATTTGAAAACAAAAGAAGTACAAGTAAAAAATAAAAGTATGAAATTAATTTTAAATTTATGATTTTTAATGTTGTTGTTGTTATTAATCTTTACAAGTGCAAATATACGAATTTTAAAAGTGCAGAATTACAAATTTTAAATTTTCATTTCAAATGAATAATATTCGTAAAATCTTTCAAAGAATGTAGCGAAAAGTTTTTCACTTGAATCTTCCCCCCCCCCCCCCCCCCCCCAAAAAAAAGCATTTCAAAACTTTTGAAAAAATGTGTACATTGTTGGCTACGAGTGGCGGCACCACGCCTCTTGATCAACATTTCAGCAAAATTCAGCTGCATATATTAAAACAATTGAAAAGTTTTCAGTTTTTTCGCCTTTTGCACACAAAAAATATCATAGTTTCGAGAGTCCATTTTCCGTTTTCGTTTGTGTATATGTGTGTATGCTACAATGTTTAACCCCTCCGCTGCCATGTTAAGTTTTTGAGGTTTTGCTGATAATGAAAATGTTTCCCATTGAAAATTATGCCCCTTGAAAATAAAATTGAATTTGTGGAAATTCTAAAGTCATGTAGAAACTGTTGGTACATTTTGTTGAAGAGGCTTACAATAGGCAACTTGGTGGAATGGGAAAATAGCATGCACATTTTGGGGTAATGCTGCTTATGCTGCTTGTAATTGGTTTTTACATGCTTTGCTTGTTAATTCAGTTCTGACGTAGGCTAGTATTTTCAATGAGTCAACGAGCTTGTTTAAAATCGAATTAAGTTCCTGTTAGTCCAAAGGTGAACTTTAAAAAATTAATGCTTCGTTTTCTTGTTTACTTTGGCGGTAGTTGAGAATTTTAAGCGATAAATCGCAGCAATTTACGGCATCATTACTTACGCTAACGTACATTTGCAACTGCTGTCTAGACTTTCGGGTTTTCCTTCAATTTTTACCCAATATTTAAAGTGTGTACATCTTCATACCAAATATTTAAAAAAAAGATCATACTTGACACAAATATCAAGTATGTGCTCCCGCAAGTTCACGAGAGGTCGCATTATAAAAATCACTGCGAAATTACTTCAAGTGCCTGCGAGGAATTGCAATCAATTTAAACGGTGAAATAAGACTACAAAGGTTAAAATCAAGGTTAATATAATAGAATTTCGTATTTTTTAATGAGCGAATGTAAAATGTTTTGGTCTTCTTTCACATAAACATTCGCTGAAATATTGGCGTTTATTAACATTTATGTTCTTCTGAGAGTATCACCTCAACAACCACACAATAAATCCTTAATTTAAGCTCAAGCTGACCAAGATTGGATGAAAAATAAATTTTTTGTGAATTTTTGAGTGAAGCAGGGCTGACAACGTGTCCATACAAATGTACAGATTCAAATTTAAAAACTCGTCAAAATTTATAAACAGCAAATTTTGTATATAAGCAGTGAAATTTTAAATTTAGTTGTTTCTGTAAGGACGAAGAAATTGAAACACAGGAAAATTATTATTTAGAGGTCTTTTATTGAGCAATGTTCGATTGTGAGTGAAACAAATAATTTTCAAGTCATACAAAAATTCAGGCAAACAAATTCAATATATGTTTTTCATTATTCGAAACCTGTATATAACAAGTATATAACAAAAGCAATTATATAAACTCCAACAGTTTCACAAAAAAATTCATTAAATTTCATTCAATCTTGATCGGCTTGGACTTAAAATGTGTGTAATTGAATACACTATGCATTGACAATTGACTTTTAATTAAAAATAAATTGAATTTAAAATTGAAGTTTAAAAAAAAATCTTGAAAAATGGCAAACAGCATATCGATTGAAAGGGTAATAAATTAGCTTTCCATGTTTCCGCGTCAGTGGCCGCGCGGATTATGATCAAACTACGCACCACTGAAAGAGAGAGAAGGAGAACAGAACAGTAGGAACAGATCGAGAAGTGAACTGCTAGATCCACCCCCGCGAAGTAATACCTACGGGTTGTCCCGCGGGGAGAGTGGATGGAGCCCAAGCAGGTGGTTTTAGTCGGTAGCAATCCGACATAACTATAGAAAAGGAGTTCTGCGGTATCTATGAAGATTTCCACCTTCCAACGGAAGAAAAAAAAAGGGCTTGATAATGATCAATCTCATACACTTATTTGTTACGAATTCAACCAATTTTGGGTGAATTTAGCGATATAAAGCGGCATATCATTCTGCTGAAAGATAAACTCTTTATGAGTGTTCAATCTATTCACGCATGGTATGAGATTATCTTACAGAATGGGTACATGGTCTGTAATTTTTGTGGTGCCGTCAAAAAAATGCAATTACCCTACGCCTTTTGCAGCCGTGCACACTTATATCATATCGCTGGCAGGAAACTTAACCATGCCTTTAAGACAATTAACCATTATTTTGTAATATAATTTTGTAATATATGAGTAAAATACAAAAATTTTGTTTGTTTTTTAAAACAAATTCTTTTATTTTTTACATTTAATTAATTATTCCACAAGGTTTCAAATAAATATAATATCTTTAAATGATAAAGAGTTTAGTAATCGTAAAATTGTATTTAAAGTTTCAGTTTAGAAACAAATCCAGCTGTATTATTATTATTATTTGAAGGAAGGACGACTCGAAAGCCAGGCACTGCGACCTATAGGATCTATTGTACCAAAGCCCCAAGAAAGAAAAAAAGGAAGAGAGAAAGAAAGATAGATGAGAAACATACCCAAGCCGAGAATCGAACTCGGGTCTCCAAAGACAAGAGTCTGGCACTCTGTCACTAGACCACAGTGGCGATGGTAAGACCTACATTTTTTTTTTCAGCTCGGTGGTTTTACCATTACAAACCAAGGTGTGTACTTATACACATTCTTATAATTCTCATCCACTTCATATCGATATAAGAAGTTTATGAGAATTAACCACCAGACCAAGACGGGAATCGAACCCGCAACCTTCTGGATGAAAGTCCAGTGCACTATCCACTAGACTATCCAGGTCGTCAATCCAGCTGTACGTATTAATAGTGATTAGGGCTTGTAGTGCTTGCACTACTTTAATCAAATCAAATCAAATCAAATCAAATTTTTAACTTTCGGTTTTTAACATATAAAAAATACTTACGTTTGGCACTGTAAACATCTATATCTTCGAAAGTACTCGGAGATCCTCTCCGAAATTTTGACAAAATATTTTTGAAATACAATACTTTCGAATATGACCCTTTTAAAAAAATTGAGTTTTTCAAGTGTCTCCTTAAAAAAAAGTGTTGCTGCCATAAAATTTTAAAATTTCTTTAAAATATCGGACAAAATTTTGAATGTTTCTTAATTATGCCTGGTTTTCACTATGTCAAATTCAATCAAATTTGCCACCATGTTGGCAAATTTCATATAGGAAATTCTCTCTTTTTCTTTTTTTGACAGAGAATATAACCAGTATATATATGGCCAACTCAGAGCTTTTTCCGCTAAATTTAGTGCTTTTTGAAAATTAAAACGCGAAAAAAGTGATTTTGCGGTCAGTGGGTTTTTTAACGCGTTTTTTTCAATTTAAAAAACACTAAATGCTCCGCTAAATAATCCATTTCCTGAACATCCTAACAACATTTTCTATTGAAACAATGAGCAATTAACTTATTTAAAGTCAAAGTTCGTAAACATAAGTCACTCAATTCAAAAAATTCCTTACTTCATATAAAAAATGGATTAAAACACGAAAATTTATTTTGTGAAAACTACAAAATACCTGATGATTCTTCTGAACTCAGACTAAAGAGTGTGTTATGGCCAGAATAAGCTGATAGTAATGAAGAGAATATAAATTTCGACATCGATATGAGATTTAAAAATATTTATATATATAATATAATTATATAAATTATATAATTATATAATTATAATATGTACTTATAGTTATAAATTACACTGTTCAACAGCCAAAAATGAACCGAGACGGGACAAGTGTACTTAGAGTAATGGGGGGTCGCTGAGTTCGAATCCGTGGTCCGTTTTGCTCTGCTAGATTTTATTCATAATTTGTCCAAAGATGTTGTATTTTAGGTTCATACATGCTGGATTTCATTTTTGCACACATCGCGATTCTCAAAACACTAATCGGAAACAAATAGTTTGTACAAAAATAAGACCGGTGACGGCCTACTCCAAGCTTGCTTCGAAATTTAACAAAAAAATCCAAACGGACCACGGATTCGGACTCAGCGGCTCCCCATTACCCTAAGTCTCTGCTCGTTTTTAAAAGTTTCCATTTGTTGAGCAGTATTATCACCCTGTATATTTTTTTGTGATCAAAGTGTATAAAATACTCTTATTCCATTATCTTGCTTTAGTTTTTCTTGTGATTGTATAATTTAGAAATGCTGTGAATTAAAAATCTTAAAAATACATTCATTTAATTATTTTTTTTTTAATACAACAGAATCCCGATAATTTGTAATCGCAAGGGACCAGCACTTTTTTACGAATTACAGAGGCTTTTGATTTAACGAGATTTCGATTTAACACTTTCACCCCCGAGTTTCATTTATTGAGATTTTCGAATTAACGGGGTTTGAATTATCGCGATTCTACTGTATATAAAAAAATTTGTGTTTAATTCTTTTATAATGAAAAAATGTATCGTTTTTTTAAAGAAAATACGCGTTTTTTTCTTCATTTCAGCGGATTTTGAAAAACAAAAGTTGGCCACACTGAATATGGCATAGTGAAAACCAAGCATTAGCTTATTACAAAATGAACTGGAATGAGAGAGGGAGTGCTGTTTGTGTTGTTCTTGCAAGAGTTGACTTTGTTTGTTTACTCGCTCTTTTCTTTATTTACATATGCACATTCAAAAGTAAAATTCAGCAGTTTCCGTCGTTTCACTCTCAACGACTCTATGCGTTACATCAATTTCAACGTTAAAAAGGCCCATAATAATATTTGTCAGTCCAAATTTGTGTCAAAAAATGTGAGTAGTTGAGCATTCGGTTTGAAATTTAATTTGAATTCCAGTTCCGATTAACTCATTTCAGCTGAATATCGAGTGTAAAAATTCTAATAATGCTTCGCTGCCTTTAAATACTTAAGGAGCAATATTCCATTACTTTTCATTATGCCAACACTTTTGTTTACCCTCCTTTTGAAAAAATATACCCAAGAATATTTAATATAACGGAAGAAAAGTAAAGAAAAGAAGAGGGAAGAAAAAAGCACAAAATCAGAAAGTATAAAGTAGAAAAGCCATTATCAAGAGAACGTGGTCAGCTCAACGTATTGCATTGAGATGGGCTAGTGCACTTTTTTTGTTTGTTTTGTGATTGTGCAAATATTTTTTCCTTTATTTTTTAATTTTCAACAACAGCGTTGCCATTATAGCTATGCTGGTTGGTACTTGTAATTAATAACCAAAGCGAAATGGAAAAAATATATTGGCTCAAAATATTTCACTATATGGATACTTACGATCTATGGGGAGGTGAATTAGTAGTGAAAAAGTGTTCATGCATGAAAATCGCTACTCATCTGCTTAAGCAGTACCCAGCTCAGGCAGTTGCTCAGGAATTTCAAGCAACAGCAGCAGCTATTAAGAAATTGAACACGTAATATGAGAAGACTATACTTGAACGCAAAGACGGGAGTGGGAGTGCGGGAATAAGAAGTGCAAACTCACTTCCATTCATAGTTCGTTTTAAGCACAAAAAAAATAATTGCAATTTATTGCAATGGATGCAAGCTAAATTTATCTGCAGCAGCAATATCCGCTTAAAGTTCCGGAGCTAGTACGACTACGAGCACTACTGAGCTGTTATTTTTTAAGTAACCCACTCATTTATTTTAAAGCATTAAGTAAGAGAAAATTTATTGTGACTCCTAGCTTATATGGTGGTAGAAGAATACACATTGTTGTTGTTGTTGTTGTTGTTGTTGTTGCTGCTGCTTAAAAGGTTGTTGACAGACAGTAAACATTCAACGTAAGCAACGAAAAAGCCATTGATAAAATGCACATACATACATATTACACAAATCAAAAGACAACAAGAAGCTTACACTTAATTTATTAAGCTCAAATAGAGTCATTTATTATATGCCTTCTTAAAATTTTAAACATTGTTCAAATGCCTTTATTGTTTTTTGTTGCTTTCCTTCAGCATAAGTACCAACTGCTGTACTCACAGGCTTTATTGCTTTGGTTTTTGTTGTCTTATCTGTTTGTCTGTTGGTCTTTCTGTCTTTATTACTACGATACGATGTGATATTATGATAATGAACATGATGGTGTTCTCCAGGATAATAATGAAGATGATGATGGATTTCTAAAATCATTGAGGCGTCAACGACATCAGCAACTTTTGCGAAATGTGAAAATTACAGCACATTACTTTAGAAATTGTCAGTGTATGTGTACTACTTGTTCATGTATATGATGTGCATGTGTGCGTGTGTATCGGTGATAAATTTTGTTCAATTTTGAGTTTGTGCAACAACCCGCGGCGCGTCCTAATGGATAAGCAGCAGCAGCAATTTCTGTAAGTTTCACTTGTCGTTTTCCCCTATTCTTGAGTTTTTAGGCGCTTTTATCGCTTTGACGACAATATTGTGCTGGTGAACAAGCTGAAAAACAGGATGCTGCATATTTAAGACCATCAATAAAATTGATGTATGCATGCAAAAACACCAAATTCAAAGTTCTGCGAAAAGTTGGATGTAAAAGAATAAAGATTTATGGTTGGTGAGCATTTGTTAGCCTCAATTTATGTTACCAAATTTTAAAAAAATTGTAAAATGTGAATTCACTCCTGACTAGCAGCACTAATCATTGTTCGGTTCACACCAAAAGTGGCGACTCGACCAATTGCCAACTATAGAAAAACAATAATGGAGCGAAATTTTTAAATTTACTTCTCATTTCCATTTTCATGTTAAATTTTAATAGTTGCAATCTTGGATATCCTTTTTACAAAATATAAGGCAATAGATTCTAAAATGAATTTTTGATCTTGGATTTTTGAATAATAAACTAACTTGGATAAAAAAAAACTTTAAAAAATAACATGAAAGACACTAGAACTAATTCCTTGCAAAAATTATTCTGAGATTATTTTTAATCTAATGGTCAAACTCAATTTTCCCTATATTACTGAGAGATTTCATGGACTTGGTTCTTTAAATTAAATCTGAAATGGAATAAGTCTCGGAAAAGTTACAAACTTGACCATCAGTTTGTGAATGAATAGAAACTTAAAACTTTACTTTAAGATTTTCCAAAACTTCCAAGTTGGCAAAACGTCACAAATTATCTTAACTCATTCATTTATATGTATTAAAAAAGTATTTATATTAGTTACATGCAATAACGGAACCAAAGGAGAGGGGAGGCTTGTGGTTAAACTTTTAAAGGGACGAAAAATTAAACAGAGCTCGTCCGAAGTGAAAGATATGCAGATCTAGATGACAGAAGCAGACATTGCTGGCTGCAGTTGATGACTAGCGATCGGATTATGTTTTTTTTCCCCATTACCACGATGAGCTTCTTTGTGTCGAATAACGATGAAAGCGCGCCGTACGAAAACCATGGTTACGTTAGATTATTTCAGATGCCGCAGCATCAATTTACTTAACACCAATTCGGTCCAGGCAAAATACCGTTGACTCTACTCTGCGTTTCGGTATGCTGCTCTGCTTCGCATGAGCGATTTTAAATGTAAAGAGCTCATACACTCAGGTGCACAAATTGAATAATAAAATGCATAAATGAAAATTATTTTACATTTTCCGTAGCTACAATGAAATTACGTTTAATTACGTTTCTTCTTCTACGTAGTCTTCTTAAGTGAGGCGCTTATTATCAAAATGCAACTAACTCATGCTGCATTTGCAGTAAATTTTATTTTCAAATTGTCATTCTGCAATTAGTGTCAAAGTTTGAGAAATTTCATTAATTCGAAGGCATTACATATGACTTCTGCACTAACTAAAAGCGTGTACGAATTGGCCCAAACAGCCTGTGCTTAGCAATGGAAATAATGCTCAAGACGTAGAGAGTGCAGTCAAATGCAGCATTAATTCCGAATTACCAAATTATGCAAGCACAGGAAATGGATTTGTTTGTTTTTTTTTTTTTTAACGTTCTTTCAACATAAATATGCAATTAAGGAATAACTTGAATGAAAATTAATATTTCAGAACATTAAAATCTTTAGAGTAATTTGCTTCGGCCAAAAAATTTTACATTCAACACTTTGCTTGCTCGCAAGTATTCACTTCATGCGAAATATTTTCAAAGTTTTGTTATGGAGAACGTAGGTTTGAAAACAATGTAATTATGCAGTTTAATTTGATTCAAAGATGTTTTAAATATTTTATTACATATTTTAAACAAAACTTCTATTGAGTTTGAACTCTTAAGTAAAGTTGCTTTCCTGCTATTGGCCAATTCGAATAAATGGGTTCGCCATTCTGAACTAAATTATGCAACATTCTATTATGAGGCAGAAATTTTCTTTTTAGATACAAATAAACATATACATATATAAACATATTTTTCAAAATGGTTTATGTATTATATACAGAAAGTGCCTTGATCGTTGCGCGAAGGTTGAGCTTTTCATTCGGACGTAAATCAAAAATTCAAATTAAAGTACACAGCTGGGAATGACGCTGAATAACCCTCAGAAGTGATCAAGAAGAGCTCTCACTAACTTCTAACTAAAATGAGTTTATTTTTTGGATAAAATCTGATTAAATTCTGAATAAAATCCTCTCAATGAACCGTTTCAGTTCCGTCATATATATTAAATTGTACGGAGTCGACGATACTACAACAAAACGTGCCATTTCCATTCCATCAATCTGTATAGAAAACCCCACCATTTCTCTATTAGCTTTTTGTATAGAAAATTGAGTGGAATCCATATTGAAAACAACCTGGGAAATGCTTGTACTATACACCTAGAATCCTTAACGTATTTAAGGGTATGTTCTCCAGTTTTTCCACATATTATAACTATTACAGAGGGTGTCCAAGTAGAGGCCTCAAGGAAGAGATACCAAACGGTAACTTCAGCCTTGGACTTCTAAAACAAAACAAATCTAAACGGCATTTTGTAAGAAATTTTGTCTAGTGAGGAAAGTAATATAAATTCAAAATACTAAAGTAAAAAAATCAGTTTTTGGGTGTTTTATTAACAAATAAAATACATCAGGATCTAGGTCGATAGGTTCATTTTTTTTCAAAGTACCACCTCTCCCCAGTTATTCATTTTGGGCTGCTGCTGTCTTTTAAAACTGTGAAGGTTTTTGAGAATTACGCTCAAGGGCGTACATACATTTATTTTAAATAAAAATAACAGCGCCGTGTTTAAGTTTGTATGCATGTGTTTGCGTACCGATGTATTTGCAAAGTTTATTTTAACCAAAAAGGGGGAAAAAACAAATTTTACAATGCATTGTCGCAGCAGCATACGCGCTTTAAATACCGTCGGGAGCCTGTTCAACAATGCTCACTCGGTGACTGTAAGCGACAACAAACAGAAACATACAAAAATATCAAGCAAAAAGTCGTGTCAGTTTTGCTGTTTTTACACAACAGACAGGATTACAGGATTAAAAAAAAAGAGGAAGTTTCCTTTCATTCACACAGCATGCTACATATTAAACACACATTACATTTTTGTTCAGGAATATAATTAGTTACCACTTTTCCATGGTACAAATTATAAAATCAAAAAAAGAAAAGCGTTGAATTTTTCCTCAGTCTCGGTTTTACTTGCTGGTAACTACAGCTGCTTTTTTTATTCAAATCACAAGTTATCTAACTCCTTCGAAAATCTTTAACAGCCACAATTGTATCTCCCTGACCTTTTTGCTTTTCCCATAACAGTTCAAGACAAACTTGGAATAATTAAAAGAACAACATCTTCTTCCTTTACGTATTTAATTTATGTATTTAACACTAATTTCACTAATGGCAAAACTTTGATGTTGTGAACATTGGCTAATTTACGTTTTAAGCTTGTTACTAGCTTCGATGGAATTACATCCATTTAGCATTTTAATTGATAGACCATTTGGTATTGGCAATTGATTTCATGCAATCAATACATCACGCTCACTCTTAGATTGGCAATGAATTTGAAAATGAATTCACATTTTTTAACACTAGAACTAATTCAAATTTAATAAAACCCTAAAAAAAATTTAAAAACTCAGCTATTAGCATACATTAATAACGGCAGTAAAAAAAGCCAATAACAAAAACTAAAGCAAACTGAAAAACGGAATCGTCTACTCTTTCATCTTCAGTTTCAGGTTTTGTTGTTATTGTTGATGTTGCAGCTGAAATTGCAAATTGTTGCAGATGCTTTTTTATTTTTGCTGCAACTTTTTTAAACGTATATGTTTTGCATTTTGTCTGCTCGTTTTGGTAACCATTCCATTTGATGCATGTGAAAATTTCCAAGTCATGATGATCATAACCAACAGGCAGCAACTTTTGTTAATTTATTAGTTTGTGTGTATACATACATGAGTATGTATGTGTGTGTGTGTGTGTATGAGGATGGGTATATTAACATTTGCAATTACAAAGTTGTGTGCACAATTTACTCCTGCCTTCCTGCCTAAAAACACAATTCCCTCGTGTGCAATGTTCTCAAATTTTACGCTGCTGCCTTCGGGTCCCATTTGTTGCTGCTGTTCTGCAGTGTTCCTCTTGATTGAATTGTGTGAGCCGCTTCGTCTAAAACCAGAGGACTTTTCTTCACAGCTTTGCTGTGTCTGGTGGCTCTGCTTCCAAAGAGTTAACAGCTTTCTTTGTTGTTATGTTTTGTACGTGCCATTCTGACACTGCAAAACTTTAATTAACTGTTTTTTTTTTTTATTTTCCTAACTTTTTGACTTTTTTGTGGTAGCACTAAAATTGTTTGTGTTACTTTTTCAATTTTGTTTTTTCATGTTTCTTTTTATTTTTATACAAAATTTTGACCTTTTCCCTATTTCTAGGTTAAGAGCCTTTGACAGCCCTTTTGTTTTACTTCTGCGGGTTTTCTATTGTAAGTGACAGTACTTGAGCATTCTGGTTTAAAAAATAAGAACTGTGACGTCAGAGGGGTATTTGTTTGTGTGGATGTGCGGAAATTTTTATCCTTCTCCTTTTGCTGCTGGTATATTTTGATATTGCATTCTGTTTACAAATATGAAACTCAGCGTGAAACAAATAGATTTTAAAGCCATTACTTTCTAACAGCAACAAGTTCTTGGTTCATACACATAACCAATGATGCAACCGACTATTCAAAACCAACAGCCACAAAATTTTCAATTCACAGTTAATAATAATAAAGACAATAACTATGAAGCACACAAGAACAACAATGGATGTATTTTACTCATACACCTTCCGATAGGAAAGCAAACCCAGTAGGCAGTTCCTTAAAGAAATCGTAGACGAATCGTGAACAAAAGACGTTGCATAAATATTCCATATTAGTGTCCTGGGGAGCGCCTACGAATAAATGAACAAAACATTGAACATTTTAAACAAATTTTCGCCAGAAGGATTGTGAATATTTCTTCAACTAATTCAAGAAGTCAGAAAAATTGGATAATTAAAGAAAGAACCCCAAAATTTTAACTTTTTGCATAGCTGAAATCAAAAAAGATGAATATATATTTTTGTTTCCTTGTTTCCTGATGTTGGTACTCAATTCAGCCAAGAAATTATTGTACGCTCATCCGTCTTTATTTGTCCCTTCTGTTTACCCGATAGACAAATTATATTTTAACAACAACTTATAAATTATTAAAATCCTACTGGGGAAAAGGTGCACACACTCATCCACTCTCGCATATACGAACATCTATATATATGCCCATCCAGCATTTTCGATCGCGGAAGATCCTTCCACATTCCATCAAGAAATCCCATTTAATCGCTTGTGTCATTTTCTTGATTCAATTAATCACCAAGGTGAGAGAAGATTATACTTCTGCAAGTGTTCCATCAGCTAGATTTTGATTCCAAACAAAGATACTGACTGCTACAAAAAAATTTAGTAATGAACTAATTATTAGTATTCATTTGAAAAAATATTGTATTTACAAAAGAATCTTCAGTGTCGTTGTGAAATACATTGTCTTGGAAGCTTTTCTCGCGTTTTCTATCCTTATTGCATCTTTCACTATTTAGTTGTTTAAATTATTAATTTAAATAGTAGTCAATTAATTATTATCACACAATAAACACAACCGCAATTAGGAAAAACTACTTGTAAATCATCTTTCAATTGTGAAGTTAATTAAAATATAAACAAAAATGTTGAGAAAGAAAAACGAAGCAATGAAGAAAAGGGAATACAAAATCGCTCTTCAAACTATCTCCAAAAAGAGTTCTGCAGAAGAAAAATTGGAAATCTGTGCAATAATATGTTAGTGTAACTCTGCTGAAATCAGATTGAAGATTCTTCTGTTGATCGAAATCGTCCAATAATTTTCTTATTGCTAGCTGGGTAGCCACTGGCTATCGGCGTTTTTGTAATTTTATTACTATCGCTATTTATGTCGGTGTTTGTGCATATATCCATTCTGAATAGAACGCTGAAATGTTCTTTAACTTTACAATTTAAGTTATTCATGAGGTGTAACTGGCATAGATATAAAATACAACATGCTCTTGCTTTTGCTACGGTAATGTGAATCTCAAAGTTATAAGGCTTTAACCAATTCAGAAAATAACAAACGGAAAGCAAAACCATTTAGAATTTCAAATTTAGATTCCCGAAATAAAGTCGCGATTCACAAAAGTTCACTTGAAAATGTTGATTGGAAAGAAGATTAAATCCAATTCAATGTAACCTAAAGACAGAAACATTTTCTACTCGAATAAAAAGAAATTAATCGCTAGTCATAGTGAAAGACAATAGTAAAAGAATAGCAGAATAAAAGATAATAAAATAATATATCAAATTTCTATTGTTCGTCGTAAACAATACCATGGATTTCAATGTGTCACACAATGTTATATTAATTTTTGTCTTCTAAATTTTTATTACTTTAGTAAGAATAAAGCCAAAGAAAAAACGAATTTTAATAATTAATACTAATTCCCCTCAATCAATCAAATTTAATTACGGTAGAATCTCGGAAAAGTTAACTCGCAGAAAAGTAAATCGATCGGTTAAATTAATTGAAGTTCAGCGTCCATTTACTACTTTAAAAGTTAATTTTTGAGTTAAATTTTCTAAACGCATGCATTTTTTTTATTTATTGTTTTATTATTTTTGTGAATTTAATGCTTAAATTTGTCAACGCTGTGTCAAATATATACACTTGAGTTAGTCAGTCGTAAATGTTTGAAATTTTAAGTAGTAATTTTACATCGATTATTTTATTGCTCATTGGCATCATTGAGAAAATGCCACCAAAAGAAAAAAAAAACACAAATAACTCTAGACAGTTACTTTAAACCAGCCCCAACAAATTAAAGTGTCCGTAATGAGATTACATGTGATGAAAGTTACATTGAAATAAATGAAGGGCTGGTTTCAGATCAACGATTTAAATTACAATCCACAATTAATTCACAAATTTCATTTTCATCACCTTAAATTAAGCTGCATTTAAATGCCCAACATTAGCTACTTAATATATTGATCTGAATCTACAATTATGGTTTTCATTTCTTTCCATTGATTCTACTGTAGTCGGACCAGCTCTGTACCTCTATGCAGTCACTGGATACTTCAAAGTTGTGATAAGAATGCAAAAAACCAAATTTACTATTTATATTATAATGATGTTTTTTAGAGTTAATTATCTTTTATATGCTGACAATTTAAAATTTGGCATTAGCATAGTATAATCTGACTTGAATAATTTTGTTAATTGGTGTAAAGTCAGCCACTTATATCTTCATCATTACAAAACCTCTCCTTCTTCTCTTCATTCTAGATTCCGTAACCTAACCGTGAAATATTAGATCTTGGAGTTATTTTTGACTCAATTCTTTCTTTTGACGTACACAATAGCTCAGATAATAAATAGTTTTTATGCCCGTTCAAAACTGGAATATGCAGCATTTATTTGAACTCTTTGTATACTGTACTGGTACTGCCCAGTTGTTTTATACAGTCGACTGGCGATACGCAGAAGGAATTATTTTTTATACGAGATAGCTTTTTGGGCTATTGATTGTAATTGAAAAATTTTAAATAACATGAAAACTGATTTTTAAAAAAAGTGTACGGCCATTCCCTAGCAGGCAATGGGATCTCTGAGATGATAGTGTAGCACGCTGCCACTAGACCACCGAGGCGGCATCCCCAGTCGTGTTGAGTGTATCCAAAAACCTTCATTAAAAAAGCTTTGCACTACCTTAATTTTGTTGAACCGCATTTGTCCCTTCCAGCAAATTTATGTAAACTATACATATATAAAAATAAGTTTGAAATGAAAAAAAAATTGTTCCAAAAACTTTTTTTTCTTATTTAAAATCATTTCAAAACCAATTTTACCTATTCTTTATGCATATTTATTACTTTTTTGTCGTCTCTTCCAAAACTGGTGAAAAACTTCTCATGTGGGGCCAACTTTTGACCATTGATATGTAGAATGTTCGTATTTATTAGAATTCATTACTTTTCAAGTACCTGCTCGGAATTTGCTTAAGTATATCACATTTATACAACGGAAATAATAATAAAAATTAATAATAAAATTGCTCAAGAGCATTTTATAAGTTTTTCAAATAAATTTCTAATAATCTAGTTTGTAAGGATGTAAATTACATAGACTAATAAACTAAACTAATCTAAGATTTCAATGTGCCACCCAATGCTCTATTAACTCTCTTTTTAGACTTTTATTATTTTAGTTAGAATAAAAACAGAGAAAACAAACTTTAATAACAGAGTGTGACAAAAAAAAAAAGAATTTGAATATACTTTTTTGAGGTTTGCACGTGTCGTAGATATAGTCAAGCAGAAAAAAAATGCATACTCAGAATTTTTAATGGACCCTCAAAATCTGTACTGACCCTAAGTCCATTTTTGATATGTTAAAGCATATACTTGCCCATAACTTAATTTTTATTTCTCCAATGAGTAAGTTGTTATATTTCATTAAAAAGAGGGCATTATATATAAATTTGGTAATATATCTTAAGAAATACCAGAGTTAGAGGGAAAAATGTAACGAAAATAGAAATTTTTTTATACTTTTTCCTTTTGAATGGCATTTTAAACAACTATTTTGTTTACCAGTGTATATATAAAGGTATAAATAAATAAACTACATTTAATTTTGTTTCCAACAAGTTATAAATTTTCAAAATCCATTGAGGTTTGACAGAGATATTCGAGTTCAAGCACCATATTCTGGAAAAAAAAATCCATATATTTTTAAGTTGCTGTTTTGTATTCCTAAATAGTTGGAGTAATACTCGTAGGTTGGTTGGTTGTTACTCGTATACAAATATTTACAGACCTACATATTGAAATTGTTTGTGTAGTCAAACAAAATAGTTAAATAAGTCAGCCACACCTCAATGGCTTTTAAAAATCTATAACTAGTTGGAAATAGAATTGAACGCAGTCTATTTTCGTATACTTTTATAGAAACACTGGTAAACAAATTAGACGTTTAAAACGCAATTCAAAATGTAAAAATTTTTCGATTTTCCTTATATTTTGCTCTGTAACTCCGGTAATTCTTAAGACATATTATCAATTTATATATCGCTGTCAGCAGCTAAATGTCCACTTTTTAATGAAATATAAAAACGATGAGTTGATAAGGATAAATAAAAATAAAGTTACGGGCTTTAACCTATCAAAAATGGGTTTTTCGGCCCTAAGTCCAGATTTTGAGGATCAATTGAAAATTCTGAGTGCGCAGTTTTTTCTGCTTGACTATACCAACAATTTCAGGTATGTCTCGAGAAAAGTATATTTTTACTGTCACACAGTGTAAACAATATTAATTTCCTAATGTTTACACAATATTTTTTAATTAAATCTTTCAATTAAATCTTACTAATGGAATAAGTTCTGGACATAATCCAGGCCTTGGGTACTTATAAAGTGTAGTAGTAGGAATGTGAAAGATTAAATAAATCATAATACATTAAAAGAAAAAATATCGTGGCCCTAAACACGGAATGAAATTTTTAATCAAGAAAATGATGGAATTGAAATTTGCTTGATTATTTAGGGATGTGTACTTGGACACTTAAAGGCAAAAATTCCTTATGTGCCGACGCGTAGTGTGTTAAGGTCGAAAAAGATCTGGTATAAGAATCTAAAATTGGTTTTTGAAGTGTAAATATTTATGCATGGCAAATTATTTCATCCCATCCCTAAAAGCTTGCTATATTAACCATAAAAACACGTTACAAAGCTACGACCTTCCACTACTTTATTTATATATAAAATAATAAATATAATACAGCATACTTTCGGATTGGAATCTCTACATTTCACAGGGTGGTGCGAAAGTTTAACAGCCACTCTATAACTTTATTTAAAGTATTTATAGTTTATCAGCCACTTTATTTACATACAAAATATACATTTTGTAAAAACACTGCATACTTTTAGGGTTGTTATGGATTCGGAATAAAATGAACAAATAATTTTGAATCTTCCTTGACCTACTTTTAGTAATTTTATTGTTTTGCCTTTAAATCTCTTTTAATTAGTCTGTCAGAACTTTATACTTGCTTCCTATTTTTTGTATTTGTATGTGTGTGTGAGCACTAACAGATTCAGAGATTTCTTAAGATTTCCCTTTAAAACCTTTTCCACTCGCTCTATACCTTTGGGGTTTTGTACAGCAAATACAATTTTCGTTAAGTCACAGCCTCACAATTAAATAAATTTATTGTTAAGTATTGAAACTTGAAAGAAACAAACAAATTGTGGTTTTATTTATTTATATCTCATATCAATCTAACAGTAATTTTTCTTCAGCTTTAAACCGGGTAAATATGTTTATGTCCAATGCTTATACCACAAAGTAGAATGCCCTGCACACATATCGTATGAGTGGTGACAAATATTTATGTACGTAACGATATTGATGAATTGTTTTGTCAAGTGTATTTGAATTGAAAAGGTATGTAAATGACATGCTGTCAATGTATTGTCAATAATGTCGATGTTAAGTAAATGCTCAGAAACACACGCACACATACATAAAACTGTTAGCAACAATATTCGTATTCTCAACGGTCTGGCAGGTGTTAATTTGTTTTACAAGTAGGTTCCGATGATAGTTTTTATTGTTACTGCACGAGTAATTAATATTTTCATATACATTCGTAATAATTTTCTAATTTATGAATGCATTGATTTCGAGCATCGTTTTTGTTTTTTCTTTCTTGATGTTTCTAATGTAATCTGCTAAGTATATTTACATAGGAATACAAAATACACAATCTACACACATACATACTTATTTATGCTGTATAAATGTTTACAATTGAAATATCCTTAGCTGTCCTAATGCTGATGATGATGATGATGTTGATGATAATAATTTGATGTGATGTAACACAAGTAAATATTATTAACCTTTAGATATGAACAATTCAAAATGTTCACAAAAAGTTTCAAGTGCCCGGGGGTAAAAATAAATATATAGTATACGTGTTTTACAAGCTCAAAAGTAAACAAAAAGAAATATTCTTTTGAATTGTTTCAATACATATATATTTTTTATATTCATTTGTACCTATTTATATTACGACGAGAGGAAAATTTATAAAAAAAAATCCAAGGATTTTTTGGTTTCTATTGTAACAATCAGTAAAGGAAAAAGTCAAATGACAAGTAAGTTGCTGAAGATTTCAAAGGAGAACCATGCGTCATTCTTTTGCACAGCGCTGATTACTATTACTTAGTTAGAATTTTTTTTTTGAAGAATTAAAAAGAAACCGTTAGCACTTAACACACACTCTTTTTTTATTCTTGGCAATACCTGCATCAATTTCGTATGCATTCAATTAACCCCTTGTTGTTACAAAAGGATATTTATTATTATTTCACTAAAATCATGTGTGGTCAGCAACGTACGCTGTCATCTGCGCTTATCCCCACTAGAAGCGTAAATGTGAAACAAGCATCATTCTTGCTTCTCTGTCTCGCCTGCCATTGCATGCTTATATATCATAGTGTTGCAAAGCAGCAGATTATCATCTCTTTATTGCAGTTAAAAGGATTATGTCGTCACTAAATAAACAGAAATAAAACTCTAGAAGATGACCGGATATGGTGTTGATTCGCGGTTGTGTGTTATTGCTGCTAAATATTAGCTACGAACGATTTAAGTTGTTTTTGTTATCATTGGCTAATAACAAGCTTTAAAGAAGTATTGCTATCTAATTTTGAAAACTAATTTTTTTTTTATTAGAACATATTACAAAATTCAACTTGGTGCATGATATATTTTGGTAAGCGAATACGTTTTATTGTTCCAAATAGCTTATGGATTATAAATAAATTTGCTGATTTTCAATTTGAGCTTACGAAAAATTTCTGTAGTGTGTGGTTTTTTGGACGGTTCCATTCCATCCAGTGAGTCCAGAGCTTAGTATCTAAATGATTAAATTTTTTACAATATAATTGGTCAGAATCACTAACAAGTTTGATATTTTGGCAGTATATAGGGGCTTTTGGCTGTGTCTTTTCTTTGGACCGGAAGCAATTGCTTAAGATTTCCGGCAGTTGGTGTGTCCTGAGCGCCTCAAAAATAACCATAAAAAAAAACATGATCAGCCTGAGTGTTCCAATATCCTTGGGCGTAGCGTACACTCGTTCAAAAGATGTAATTGATTTCTAAGAAAATAAAAAGAGAAGAAGAAATAAAACGAACAATTTATACTAGTTTTTGTTTTTATTTGTAGATAATAAAATAATTACTTTAATACGGCACAAACAATTTTTTTGATATTTTGTATGCTAATCCAAAATGGTATTATGATTAATACCCTTGTATGGGATGTGGGCGTGGGAATGATCTAACTAATCATTATCATTTTTGGCACAACGATTTCTTTCCATTGACATTATGTACGAATAAGCCAAATTTCAGAACTTCAAGCAATAAAAAAAGGTTTTTTCCATCTGGTTTTATATTTTTTATATTTCCCAATATTTATCAGGATTCATTTAACCGCCGGCGTACACATTTTTGATCCAAAATGTTGATCTGATTTTATATTCTATAACTATAATAGTTTTTTTGAATTGAAGAGATGGTGTTTTTTTTTTAATTTTGTCCCATATTGGCACGCTAAGTCAAGTCTAAGTTTTTCTTAATTTGGTTATTCTTTGAGATTTCAAAGTGTTTGATCCAAAATTTAACATTCTAGGGAAGCACCGAGTATACAGTTTCATTGTATTAAAAGAATTCTCGCACGGTGTTATCGCCGAAACGAAAAAAAAAAAAACAAATATATTTAACTGTGAAATTTGTTTAACACAAAATCAGAATATAAGACAAAAAACCGGAGTATTTCTGTTATGTTGCTGTCATTTCCGGAAGGTGGAATTCGCTTTTAAAAATCGGAATCATTCCGATAAAATCGGTATAGTTCTCTATAGGTCACTTTATGTAGATTTTCTTTGTAGATACCATGTAGGCAACTCGGACTAAATTTTCTGTTGGTCTATGCTTTCGCGTCTGACATCTATGGCTTGATGCAAGTGTAGGTCAAATCTGTCATAAAAATGTAACTTAATTGGTGATAAGTGAATTCATTGGTGGCTTCAAATAATAATTACAAGTTATTTTAAAATTTTTCTGACATTTTATTTAGAATTTGCTCAATGCTATAAAGACAATTTGAGATCTATGAAAAAATTTTATTGAAGCTATAATGAAATGTTTTTCCTATGAATTGTTGCGGGCACAGACATGTGGTAGTTAAATTTTTTCAAGTCAGATTTTTTTTTTGTCTGTTTGTATCTGACCTTTTTGCTGTTATTGATACGAATAAACCTCATGATCGTCATTCATAGTCATATGTAAATTATACATTGCATCCCCCTATTTGTTACCGCAGTAAAAAGGGAGTCAAGCAATAACAAAAGCTATTGCCACATTCAGTTATGGCATACATACATACAGGCGAACATATGCATGCATGTTTGTATATGTGAATGGCAAATATTTGCAATCAACTAACAATATCATTATTTTAAGCTTTTCATTTTCATTTTATTAAATAACTTCCACACCTCCTACCATCCCCTCTTCTCCACCTATGTGCGCGTGTTTACATCAAATATTAATAAAAATGGCTGACCTCCTCCTGCAGAATTAAAAAATACTGAAAACAAAAATGCAAAAAAAAAAAAAATACCGGAAAATTATAACAGCAACAGCAACAACAAGAATATTCGCATAGAACAAATGAAGTTGCAATTGCATTCTCGTTGTTGTTGTGGGGTTTGTTTTGCCGTAGTATATTGAATGCATTTGCAACAAATGCATTTGCAATTTTGTTGGTTAATGTTTTTAATTTGGTTGTTGTTTTTATTTCATTCACTCCACTAAGTTGAGGATTAATAATTTGTTTTTGTTGCTTTTGCAGTGTTTTTAATAACTTGCTTTTAATTTAAATTTCCTCGAAAACAGAAATAATTGTGACAGTAACAACAACATTATGAAGCTACAACAAAGCAACAAATGCGGCACAAGAACAATACTACAACAAACAGCAGCAAGTACAGCGAATCAGCTCAAGCCGTAAAAATCCAAGCTTAATTTAAATTAATGGTCACGCTAACAAAATGACTGCAATTGCAGTAATTATATTTTGTTGCTTTTTCATAAGAGGGTAACATTTTTTTAATATGGCAGCATAAAATTATAACGATTTTTTATTTGTTTGGTGCTAAATTGCAGAAAAATTTATTAACAATTTTAATTTTAGTATTAATCTTTTACTTGTACTCGTATGTGTTGGGAAAAAGTAGAAGTAGCCAACATTTTTCTCCCTTCTAGGGATTACAACTCAATAGGACAGGGCCATTAAAAAAGTTGTTTATGCTTGGTTTTACTTGATAATAGAAGGCCCAATGGGTTTTTGTATTTGTTTTGTGCTCATAAATTCGCATGTGCATGCAAGGGGGAAGAAGTGCATCCACATCATTCGGGTTTTTAATTGCACGCTCAGACATTGGAGTCGACTTGATTGAATGAAATTCAAGTTATTTTCAAATCCTGTTTATTTTTAATGAAATGTGATAAAATTGAAACAAGATTCTGAAGGGTGTATATTTTATTGAAAATGAAATTTGTGAAAAAATGAAAATCGAAAGGAAAAAGTTAAATTTTTTCAAGTGCTTTTTTAATGCAATTTTTAAATTCTAACGATTGTAAAAATTCTACATGTAGATTATGTAAATTTGCTGAAATACAAAAAAAATTTAAAGTTCATAAGTCGACTAAATTTTCAGTTTGAAGGAATTTACAGTCTTGGAAGAGCTCCTCCACTTTAACATTAACTTTCTCTTTTCGTATTTTTTAAGTATGTATGTGTTTAAATATTTTACAAAATTGTATTCAATTCTGCAATGAATTGAATTGTATACTTAAAAACATCCACTGTCGTTTACTTCATTTTCATTTTTCTAGTACCTTGGGCAATTTCATTTTCATTTTCAGAAAGAAAAATTGCTCACTGTCAATGTATTTATGTGAATGTGTAAGTCCTGGCACGTTTTTAAGTCCTTGCACTCCATTTATAGTGTTGTTTTTTCTCTCTTTTCCAAATTTCTTGTTGCACTAGTAGTCTAGCAGCTTAATCTTATTTTTTTTGTGTTGTAGTAGTTGTCGTTTGTGTTGTTTTTCTGTTTTTTATCTATAGGTGTGTGTGTTCTTATAAATTTGAAGTCTTGGTTTACATCACCTCAACTTCCTTACCATTTTATTTTTTCACCTCATTTCTTGGTGGATATATTGTTTCATTGTGTTTGCTAGTACATTGTCAAGTGTAGCGCTAGTGTACACGTGCTTGAGATATTCTTTTGTTATTTTTAAATTATAGAAAATTGTGAAATAGTTTTATATCAAGTGAGATATAGCAAGATTTCGATACCCGCACGCTGGTAGAATAACTCGCGGCAGAATGACTCACAGCCGAAAAATTTTCTGACCTATTAAATTTTAGAAAACTACTGGGCTACTACTGGACTCGACAATACATCGATGAAGAACGCGAAATCACTAAATTCGTTTTAGATTTTACTTAGAAAATATTTATGGGAGCATCGTCACTTAGGTTAGGTTAGGTTGGGGTGGCTGTCGAGAGACACACTTAGGCCTGAACGGCCCATTGTGATACCACATAGTTGGACCTACAGCTGTGGTGTGGATAAATATCCTCTATTTAGCTGCATACATCAATGTAGGTATAACATTTTTTTTTTAAACACAAATTATTATATCAATGTGAGAATTTTCTGGTTCTGCACAATATAAACTTTTGAATAATTTGTGCATTTAATGTTAAGTTTCTAGTGAAAGAATTCGAAGCTATTATCCTGTTAGATATGTTACTACATAAATATCCATAAGTTAATATTTCTGAATATATTTATGTGTGTTTTTATTACTGTAAAGATATATACGGAAAGCTTCGTTAAATATTTCTTTTTAACCTCGCCTGTGTAGCTTTTTATTATTAAGGAGAAATTTTAGATATTAAATTCACCACATGCACGGAAACTTAAAATGGGGAAATTTATGTTGTGTTGAAAAGAATATTTTAAACCAAAATGACACAGTTCAGAGGACATGATTATGCTAGAACATAATTTATATTATCCAAAATGTCGGAAAGTAGTACTTAATAAACTTAATAAACATCAATGTTTGTTAATATTCTAAGTAAGAATCATGGAGATGTTAAAAGAGTGGAGGGAAATGAAACATTAGCAAATTTGTTTCGAAATGGAACGGCTCGGGGTGAGTTAATCTTGATCTCCAAATAGTGTGAAATAGTTATTTTGACGCAAGTCAATAAACTTTGTCAAGTATTCGAGAGGTTTTTGATTTTACTAGCTTTTGTAAGTTGGAAACTTAACAAGGATATCAAAATTTCAATACCGCATTTATGTTTCAAAATTTAAGCAACCGTGTGCTAATTACGTTCAACTTATTTGTGGAATATTTTGGGTTTGATTAAAAAATCATATATACAGAAGTCAAAACCTACGTCTTGATAAAGTGATGTGTCATCGCAGGAGAGATGCCCATAGACATGATGAACATTTTTGCTGATTCACAGCATTACGAATTGATGACTGTGGAGATACGGGGACGTAGATTTTTAGATGCATAACTGCTGAACAGCCATGGTTGCTTTAAAGAGTGCCTGCACAGATTCGGACATTCTAATCTGTTCGAACGGAAGTGAAAACCCGAGATAAGTGCTATTATATTGCGTAAGCTTCAAAAACGAGACTAACTGCTAGATTTAGCTCCTACCAACGGGTAGTACAGCGAAGAGATAGGGGGAGAAGAGGAAGGAGTTGGTTTTAGTCGGTAGGAATCTAACATAACCGTAGCACAGAAGTGTTGCGGTGTCTATACAAGATTCTGCAAGGCCATCCAACATTGAAATATCCTAACATTTAACAATTACATAGCCTCATTCTCAACCAATATTCAAAAATGAAGCCATATGCCTAAGTTTTAACCCCCTATACCCACTCACACATACACACAAAGACACACACATTCATACATAAAAAATATTCCCATATTTATTATTTGCTATAGATATGTAAAGTGTTCATAATTTATTTATTCCCATGGTTGAATCAGGTTGAAGCTTTAGAACTCGGCGAGTATCCTTTTTGAGAAATTATGTCAATTTATTTACGCGCCATTTTCCCATTGTTATTAGGCAAACATTCGCTTATATGTAAGCACATAAATGAAAACACAAATGTATGTGTGTGTGATATATGCATACGTAAATGACAGACTATGATTTTTCATAACTCCATACACTATAGATTTTACATTGGCGTTGCTTTTCTAGGAAATTCATCAATAAAATCGATTCGTCATCGGTGACTCAATTTTAAAATATTATATTCCTTTGTTTGTACTTAAATTGTAACAATTGCAATTTAAAGAAAACGGAATTTCCATTTTAAATTATGAAAGATAATAACACTAAAAGATTTTTTTTAAATGTAATTGATTTTATGCTCCCACCAGGAAGATGTGCGGAAGTTTATTAAGTCTAGGTTTAACTGTTTGCCGGTAGATGGCAGGAGAATGTTGAATGATAGAACAGAATGGCTATAGTGTTGTGTGCAAAAGTTGTGTAAGTCACTGATCAAGAATGTTATGGTTTTAGAACGAAACGTGTGGTAAAAAATAATAGTCGGAACCAAAACAACGGTATACCAAACAACATTTAACAAACAGGCAAAAGCTGTGAACTGGCTGCGAATTAAATGGATGCGTTTTGAAAATGACAATCCGTACACTATATTTTATTAGGAAACACTTAGTGAATTTAAAGAATTTTCAAAGCATTAACTAAAAAACAACTCAAATCCTAACAAAATTTTTACAAAATACAGAAACTCCATTTGTTTACCTCGCCAATAGCGATAACAGTAGCAAAGAAGAGTGTCATGATGGGCGACTCCCTTATATACCTCCAATTCATCAACCATTTTTCCTTAACTTACAAACATCTAAAGATTAAATGATAGAAGATGTGGGACCCTTAGTTTACTATAAAATTTTGATTTGTATTTTTAATAGTATTGTATTTAATTTATTATACTTACTTACAAAAATTTAATTTAATATTGTTTTGAGTTTAAAAATAATTTTAAAAATATTTTTATTATATTTTGAATAAAAAATTCTATAACAAATGCTGTTTTTATTACAAAAGTCACGATTTCCATTACAATTACTTTATTTTTTACAACACTTCTACTAAATCAATGTATTGCTCAAAATAGAATTTTATGACTTACAACACTTTTGCACGCAACGGCTCATATACAACATACTACTAGATACTCTTATGGTACAGCAGCCCATGAAGGGCCTAGACCGAGCTTTCAGTATCCTTTCATGTTGTGTAA
The DNA here is from genome assembly GCA_963691655.1 of Toxonevra muliebris. NCBI lineage: Eukaryota > Metazoa > Arthropoda > Insecta > Diptera > Pallopteridae > Toxonevra > Toxonevra muliebris. Next base: position 2,438,562 of record OY829326.1, read on the forward strand.
CTTATATTTATACAGTTTTATGCCAAATCCGAACGGCGAAATGAAGAGTTTTTTATAGGCAATTTTCACTCTTGGTATCCGTTTTGTAAAATTTCATTTGCAAGAAGAAGAAGTGCCACGGCCAACGTTGATTGAAGTCAACGGTTGCAACATTAGTACTCATATATGAGATTCAAGTGGTGATAACTGTCGTCATATTCCAGTAGCATCCAATGTATTCAGCACTTAACTTTTCGCGTATTAACTCATAAGCGTATACGACGCTAATGCCCAACATACCATTGGGTCCGAAAACGGTACGTTTTAATACCAAAAAAACAAACGTTCATGCATAAAGACGGACTTGAAACGCTACGCTTAGCGTAAGTATTAAAAACCTGCAAACATGATGAAAAAATAGTATCAAAAAACATTTGGGAAAAGGTACCACTTTATTATTATTTGAAGGATATGACGATCCGAAAATCAGGCACTGCCCCAAGTTAAGAAAGTTACCCTAGCCGAGATTCGAACCCGCGTCTCCAGAGACAAGAGTCTGCCACGCAGCCACCAGACCACAGAAGCGATGATTGGACCTTCAGTTGAACGCCGTTTCTGAACGGAGGCAACTTGTTATCACTTGGTGGTTTTGCTATTGCCTACACAGATTCTTATAATTCTCATTCACTTCATATCATTAGTGAATATAAGAAGTTTATGCGAATAAACTACCATACCAAGACGGTTCGATTGAACCAGCCAAACCACAAGTGCAGAGCACTATTTCCTAAAATATAGAGGTCGTCTGGACAAATTCTTGTAGAAAACTTATGCCATAAACGAGCGGAACGACAGAGGAAAAAACTGTCTCGGACGTTGGAGTATCGTTTCTATGTGGAATGCGTCAATTGCGCATGCGGTTCGCGTAATTCTAGGGAACATTGGTATCATCAAAATTGCGTATTACCGCAAAACATCTACCATTTAAATAATAGTAGAATATATTAAAGCGATGCTCCAAGTAGTCAACTAAGCTGGAAACCCTATTGACTCCTATCAGCTTTATCGCTCGACGTTGAATACAGTCCTGAAGCTCCTGCTCATTAATAAAAAATATGATTTTAGTTTGCATAATTCGAATATTAAATTAGGAATATTTCATTACGACGCATGTACATTATAACATTTACTGCTGGGTGGTATTATTATTATAGTTTCAACATACTGCAGTACTTAGCATAAACTACTTATCAGTCAGTTTGAATAATTTTGAAATATTTTTCAGTTTCTTAGTGTTCTTTTTTTTGTTAATTGTAATTAATTCAATATATATATTTAATTATATATATTATATTTATATATAATTTCCTGGATTTGCTAAAAATTTAAAAACTTAGATAAGCAATTTATGCTAAGTACGCAGTATGCATGTGTACATGTATAATTTATATAAATAATGAATGTAAATCAAAGTAAAAATGAACATTTCTATATTCTGCGTGCAACGGTACGTATGTGTAATATTTCCTTAAAGAAAATTCAAATTCAAAGAAACTCATACTTGGAAAAAAAAACAATTAAAATTTTCCAACTAATTTCTAAGGAACTTAACAATCGAGCTAAAAGTTTATAAAGTTCCAAAGCAAAAATATAAATCGTAATTTTTTCACTTGACACATTGAACGCCAAGTGGTTTTGACAAAAATCGTCATTGATTTCTTGTTGAACACTTGTGAAAAATTGTATCAAATAATTTTTCGTCAATTCACTACTTGTTTTGTGTTTTGTTGCTTATTTATGATTTTATAACTGCTCAGAGTTCACTTATGGGAAGCTGCACCCAATGTGTTGAAGCTGAAAAGTGTAATTTAATTATAGTTTTTATCAGTCAATCAAGAAGCGCGTATATACTTTATTTATATCTCCATTTGATGGCTTTTGAAATACATATTTATGTCACACATACGCCTCCATCTCGTCGCTGATGCCACAAAAATTCCTGCTGGCCTATTTGGTACGTTGATTAAGTGATTTGTTGCTGATATTATGAAAAGTATGTATATTTATGTTTAAATCATAATAAATTATTACCAAATATATTATTGAATGATTTTTGCGTTGATTAAATGTTAGTGAGTTAACCTGATTTATTTATTACTATTTATATAGTACTCTGTGTATGTTTGAATGAAAAATATGAAAATTTATTTAGCTTATTCGAGATTAGCTTGAAAAAGCTATACTTCGTTAGAAAATAAGCTCCGTTACAGTTTAATAGAAACGATGAATTATAAAAGTTACGACAGTTCAATATGTTCAATTCTTATATGAGCAAATGCAAAAAAAATATCAAAAATTTTCCAGTTATTTCATTTTTAATCAGACAGAATAAAGTCTAGTTTCATCTCGTGAAATAAAGAACTTAATCTTAATTTGGAAAAAAAAACTTGCATGGCATCGGCTTAAAGCATATTATGCAAAAGTCTTCATTTTCCGCAGAAGACGATTTTCCCGCAGCTTTTTCATGTGTGCTTGAAATACAACAATTCCTGTGTTTGTTGTAAAATATTAAAATACAACAAACACATGTATTTCAAAAGATCCATTAGAACAAATACAATTTGAAAAAGAGCTAATTGAGCTTCTGGCTGGTCATTCCTGTACAGCACATTTCTCTGCTTGGTTGTATACAGCCGATCCCCATATGGTCTTGTTCGCTAAACACTAACAACAGCATACATTCGTTTCTTATTAGCTTCGTATGAGTGTAATGAAAGCTCATTTCGGTTGTATTTTTTCGATTCACAGCGCCGCTAAAGAAGTTTCATTTCAATTTCCGGATTCAAAACGCATCATTACAGCAAAATTTTCGGTGCTCCGACCCTGACTACAAGAACTGCTCCGACAACACACGTCATTTAGCGTCGCATCATTTACAGTATATTCTACCGATGCAAACACCATGAAATGCTACATATTTCCACTTATTACCATTTAAGTTAACTTATCGAACAATTTAAGTTAACTTACTTTCGTGTTTGCATGTTATTGTTAATTAATAAATTACTTTTTCTAGCACTGCTAAAAAGTTTTTTTACTCTTCTTTTAGAACGCGTTCACTTTTCTTCTTTTAACACATATATACACTTCACACTCTGTTTTCGAAATGACATGAAAAGTTTTCTTTCGTCATGACAAACAATACTGTATATTAACTTAAAGGACGCCAGTGAGATATAACGCAGAAAACGACACTGCCCCGACCCTGACAGCGCTGACGACACTCCCTACTGCCTTGTTCGATTTTATTGAGGAAAACATATGTTAAAGTCAACAGAAAGACTATTTAAAAAACTTTTAGTTGTGAGTAAAAGCTTTATTTTAAATATGTTATTTATCATTAAGCAAATCCCGAAATTCCCACATAGTCAAGCTTTGGACTCATTTTGGGAGAGATATGAATTTTTGAAGTCCAAATCAATGAGGGGACTCTCACTTTTTTTTATTTTCTCTGATTAGGAGTGTAATGGATGGATGATATGAAAATTAAATTTTTAGTTATTTATATTTTCATTTAACGGTAGGAAATATTTTATTTATCATCATAATTCTATACCAAATCTTGTTGATTTGCTTCAATATTCCTTTTTATTATTTTTGAAGATGCCACTTATATGGCAGGTAGACGTGGCTATTGGATTTTTTGATACTGCGTGTGGTATTATCGCACGATTGGTTAAAGCCGAATGATTAAGTTAACCCCGCACACGTACGTGCGGTTAAAAACAAAATCTTTTTAATAAAATCATACTTAATATTTCTTTGTAGAAAAACTTTAATTATTCTTTTATTTCGCTGGAAAGCAAATTCCACAGACTTAAAATGACTGCATTTGAATTCATTCTAACTGAATAACCAATCGGCGACTCCAAAAAAGACTTCCAACTGCATTTTTTATTCAGGAGTCAAATATGTTATTCAGTAACTGTCATGTCAATCATGAATTGTCGGTTATCTACTGTGACTTCAAGGTATTGCAATAAAATTGATTGCATTCTTTTACAGCTCTGACGTGCATATACATATATGTTCATACTTACGACGCCCAGTTATAGGGGCTAAAAACAACCGTTACTCGATCACAACCAATGTACTTTGTACACAGAGTGTGCAGGGTAAAAAATGGGCCTAATTTCCAATCCCACTAGGTAAATGGAAAATATCAAGTAAATACATTAATTGAAAGCAATTGCGTTATAAAGAAATTGAAAGCAGCATTTTAGTAGTTAATTCCCTCGTAAACTTTATAAATAAATTGCACTTTCAGTTTCTTTTTAGGAAGACGAACGAGCAAGTAATGCCAGAAAAAAATATAAGTGTTGCTACTTGAAAATGCGAACTTTTACGCCATGTTTTCATCTTCATAATCTTCTTCAGTCTTTTCTACGTCACTCCTGTGGAAACTTAGAAATTTTCATAGAAAAAAAAAACTTTACTCGGTCTTATTTTCGTTGCAAAACATTTTCTTTACAGTTACTTGTGTTTGGTGTCTTTGAATGTTTTCATTACCGCATTTTCTTTTCATCTTGCTGTGAAAATAAATATTTTCTATTCGCGATAAATAGCAAAAAAGTAGAAGCTAAATAGAAAATAACCAAACTGAGTTGAGAACCCTAACCTTTTTCTACTGCTCTGCAACAATTTATGTTAGCAGCAACAACATTTTCTTTCATGTTTTCCAGCATGTTTCGCTACCAGTTTTGTTGTTGTCCTGCTGATGACTGGTGACTAGTGGCTGGAACTGATGAAGAGGGTGACTGTTTACTTGTGGTTGGATGTTTTTGTTCGTTCGTTCGGGCTTTAAGTGAAAATAAACAAATATGGCCAATTGAAGTTAAGTTGAATTCTTTATTTGCTTATTGGCATTATTTTGAGGACTCAATTGGCTGAAAGTTTATTTCTAATGTGTTTTAAGTGTTATTAAAAATTAATTTTTCCATTACTGAACAAAAAATAACAAATCCATTTCAACATTTTTCTTCATTCAAAGTAATGGCGATTCATATTCAATTTCAAAGTTATTTCTCATTTCATATTAAGTTACGTGTAGTTTAGTCATATTTGAAATGTGAATTACTAAATAATAATTTTGTAGCATATGTCTAGACAATATTTTACTAGGCGCCAAAAATGTTCAAAAGGTCAAAATTGATACTTAACATCTTTCTTAGATACATTCACATGTGGGACATTCCACAGTGACGAGTGTACGTTTTAAAATTGTTCCTTCTCAAAATATGCAATTATACATAATATTATATGTAAACCTTATAGGCGTTCAATTTCAATTACGCAGCCAAACCTTGTAGTTCACTTAGAAAAGCGACGGAATTCAGCAAAACTTTAATTACTGAATATGTTTTATGTGACATTGTTCTGAGGTTAGAATGTGATGGAAAGTAAAAAATAGTTTGAAAAATTAATAAAAATATCTGAAATTATGACGGGTGCTATCAAAGCATATTCCAAACCAATTATATTCCTGAAATCAAGAGCTTAACTTTATTTTTGCGCCAGGTGTTGCTACGTTGCATGCATTTGGAATTACGGAATTTCTTTTTTTTTTAAAGTTTTATTAAAAAACATTCGGTGTCGCCTTTACTGATAGATTATTAGCTCCCAAGTTTTTATTGTGATTTAAAATTAGATGATGCATAGGACTGTAATGCCATGACTTAAATTTTAAAACTCGCATTTCGCAATTATAAATAAATATAAGTAAATTAGTTAAATTTATTACAATGCTTCAAATTTTACTAAATTGTTTTTAAAAATTTGGTCACCATATGTCAATGGTAAATAGTGTTGTTTGCTTTTAGTGGGATAGAATATCTATTGAAATCATATTTGACCTTTACTGTTAAGCCTTTTTTCCAAAATTAAATTTATTTAAGGTATTTGAAGTTATATTTAAACAGGCTTAATGAACAAATGTAGTCATCACAACAATGTATATAGAGACGGGCAAATCAGACTGTCGTTTCGGAATCCGCCACAATTCCTCATTAGTGATCTTAGTGATGGTTCTTAATCATTTTATATCCTATATGGCCAATTTTTTCTGTAGGAGTAACGCGCGAAAAGAAGAAATTCTTCGAATTTTGCACTATGTCGACGAAATTCCATTCATATATATCCTATAGTATCGGGAAACACAAATGTCAACTCACGCTTTCGCTCTCCACAGTGGACGTTCCTTTCACTTGTGTCGCGCATCTAATAGAAATGGACCAAAATTCAAATCGGAACAAAAATGTAAAAATAACTCTGTTATTCTAGTTTTTTTCATGCAATTAGCTTTGTGTAGTAGAAAAGTCCTTAAGAAATATAGGTTTTGTAAAATTCCCAACTGTAGAAAAAATGTAAATTTTTTTCGATTCCACTGAAAGAACTTTCAGTTTACTGTTCACTTTTAAGAGGAAGAAAAGAAACAAACTTTCTTCAATGGGTTTATGAGGTGAGCTTATAATCAAAAGTAAAAATCTATATATATCTGGGAAGTGTACTGATTTTTGCATTTAATTCAAGTCCAAAATACTGACTTTTTAGATAAAAATAAGACTTTTAAATCTCATCAGTTGATCTGGAAATGGTTGTACGCTAATTATGTGTTTTGGAAAGTTGTTTAACTTAATGATAATAATGAATATCACGTACATTTAATCTGCCCGAAAAAACGTTAAAAATATGGAATTTTTCATGTTTTTTGCACCATAGCGCACCCTAGCAGCCGTTATTGGTAAAAATAAATTACAGATTCAGATTCTTCGTACCCGAAAACCCCCAGAAAAGCCTTTTGATGGTAAAAATATTTGCATTTAAATAATACTACTCCGACGCGACCATAGAATAAAGCAGCAACTTCAAAATGAAAAAAAATCGCTTAAAATCGCCAATCTAGGAAAACTGAGAAATCACTTTTCTATATACAACCAAAGGTTTCAGAAAAACTTAGTTTCATCAATCAAAAAAACCCGAAATGCTCTACTGTGTTAGAAGTAGTGGTATGCAAAATACACCCCACGCGATTGACGGCAGGGTACTACAATGTGATATTGCAAGACTGGTTTTTGGATACCAGTGAAAAATAAACAGAACGATGATATTTTGAATAAATATTTGTCTTTTTCACCTTCTAGCAATTTTTAGTTTTTTATTGCATCATATTTTCTTGTTTCTCAAAATAAAATCGCTATGTAACGTTATAGAATTTTTCGTTTGGATTTTGGATCTTAGAAGTGCAAGAGAAAGATTTTTTTGGTATTATTTTGATTTCAGTAGTTTATTTGATCCTTCATATTCGATATAGTGCCTTAGTTCAGGTTTTCATTGCTACTTTTGCTAATTTTTTTTTCAAAATGTAGAGCTGCCTCGAAACTCACTTCCAAAAAATGTAACGTCAACACACACACAACGACCACATAAAACTGGTTATATCTTCGAATCGACAAAAGTTAAAAAAAAGTTTGTTGGCATGAAATGTATTATGTGATATGTATTATATATTTTCATGTCTATGTAAAAAAAAAATGGATTCATGGGATATTTTTAATATATTTGCAAAAATATGCGATTTGATTCCAAGTATCTTCACAGAATAGAGATATTGAAAGAAACTACCACTACCGTTCTATATACTTATGTTGTTGTTTTTTCCCATTGTAGATAGTCTGCACAATAGTTCGTTATTTGAAAGTCTAAGACATGAGAGAGTGTGTTAAATTAATTTAATTCTAATAAACTGAATTCTTATCTTTTCATAAAAAAAAATATTAATAAAGAAATGAAACTCATCTGAAAAATTAATAATGGATTTATTAATGAAAGCAGTTATTGGTAAATAAACTAGGAACGAGCGTATAAAGCGGAAAATCTCTAACTTTTCGAAGTAGACTTTTTTTTTTTAATAAAGTAAGTAAATTACTAAAATCTTTTAGAAAATCGCTTTTAAACAAATAATTAAAGCGTTAACCTTTTGTATTTCTTAAAAAATTTTTACAAAAATTTTACATTTCCTTCACGACAAAGAGCGAGAATAAAGATGACTCTGCACTTAGTTCAGATTTAGTAGGCTCCTTTTCCATCTAGTTATTACACAAACAATATGAAGAAAAGGTAAGTGGCCACTCATAAAAAACAAATTCACCAATGGAAGATCTTCCAAAAACCAGAGCTTTAAATTACATCAAATATTGTTGAAATTGCAATAATATTATACAGATAAAAATGTTTTTTAGAGATTAATCTAAGTAAGTTCCAGAAAGCAAGTTGTTCACAGTAAAAGTGAAACTTCGTTGTTTTTTTGAAAATTATTAGAAAACATTTGAAAAATTACAAGAGTTTTTGTAATTATTTTACAATTTAAGGTACTTTAGGTGCACTTTTAACTTTTTGCCAAACTAACTTTAGAACGGAAACACGTCTATTTCAATTGAAGGTTACTATACATGTAGTTTTATTTTCATTCCTTAACTTAGAACTAACATTTTGATTGCAATTCAGCAAACGGATTTTTTGATGAAATTCAAAGTATTATTAAGCAAACGGTAAGTATGAAGAAATATTAAAGAAAAGTGAAATTAAGTATACAGGGTAAGTATTCAGGTAAGTATTAAGGTGAGTATTAAGGTAAGTATTAAGGTAAGTATTAAAGTAAGTATTAAAATAAGTATTCAGACTACATCGATAATAAATTCATGATTTCAGGTGATGATATGACGAAACAACATTTATAACAAATTCTGTTGAAGTTTTTGCAGTTGTTATTTCTTTCTGTTGGCACTCTCTACACTTATCGGCACGAACAGGACGTAGTACACGTATATAACACATGAGAGGAAAGTTCAGGTATATACAATCAAGCAGAGGCATCTAAGTCTGGTCTCTCACTAAAGCACATGAGATAAAACTGCGAGAAGTCGAATTTCTGCATGATTGTATGTAGCCGATCGCCATATGACCTCGTTCGCTAAACACTAGCAACAGTATAACTTCGTTTCTTACAAGTTTCGTATGAATGCAACAACAATGCGATTTCCGTTGCAAAATTTTTGATTTACCCTCGACTATATTAGGAATTAAAAGTTTTAGTGAAATGTTATCTATAGCTACATTAAGATTTCTACATCGATCTGGAAAATTTTTTCCCAAAACATTTTTCACCATTTTCGTTGCTTAATATGCTATGACACTCGTCATTTGATAATGAGTAAGAGCTTTCTGATGGCCATTACAAACTAGTTATTTCTTTTAAAACTATTAACACATTCCAATGTGCAAGTGAAAATAATAAATTGAATGAAAGGCGGCTTGTTATTCTGATGTTCACTTATGGTATTTTTTTAATTGCATTTTTGTAGCCATATTTTAAACATACGCGACACCGGAGCAAGAAAAAAAGAAATTTTATCTACTATGTAGTAAGAATGAAAAATTCTCATAAAGTGAATGATTTTTCAAGAGTCTTCTCTTTCCCACGGTCTTCTTTCCGGCTTTTGAGGTATCTGAAGGAAGAAAGTTTCTGGATATTTGAACAAGGGTATTCTACTCAAAACTGCACTACAATCAGATAAATCTTAAGTATTATTTAAAAAACATTCAAAAATATCTGCAACTTACGACTATGACTATAAATGCCGTCTGCAGGATCTGCCGGATAGAAATCACTATTTAAAACCAATCCACTCAAAAATTTTCACGAAAAAGAAGGCCAGCATGGATAGCAATGTTAGTTATACATATTAAATTGAAAAAGAAACATAAACTTTTTTTAATTGAAACTCTTGCATTTCCAACAACATTCCGTGTGCCGTTATAGTGATGTAGCAAAAATTTTAAATCGGCATGTCAATTATTGGGAAGATTTTGGTATGACATATTTGGCAACTTAGTTTTTCTACATAATGTTTATATGTGCAAATGTATATATGTGTATTTGTGTGTGTTTGTATTTTCAACTTAGAAAAGATTTCTGTTTTTTTTTTAAAGAAAACAAAGCCAAGTGAAAAGTTAATCCACCTGAACGAACTGACAAAGTTCTTAGTTTCGTTAGGCAATAAAATTAAAAACAAAACGATTACGTGCTTTATTAAGAATTTCCCAGAAAACTTTATGATTCATAAAAACTTACAAAGCAAAAAACTAAAGAAATTTAGTACTACTTCTATAATAAAAATATGCATATAAACATGAAGTTCACCAAACAAATTAGTTTAAAGTTTTGAAAATTACATTCTCATGCAAAGCGTTAAGAATTTATTTGAAAAGTTGCATGAAACAATTCATGCGAAAGTCGATTATGTGAAATTTGCCAAAAAGCTTTCAATTGAGTTTAATTGAAAAGAGGCTAGGAGATAGTAAAATTTATTTAATTGTTTTATGTAGGTTGTTTGCAAGATTTGCCATAAAATTATTAGAACTAAATCGAATATGTAAATGCTCAGTAAAATTATAGATAGTTTTTGATTTTCAATTAGAGTTTTTCCTGATTAAAACGAAATCGTGTTCATTAATTTCAACACAATTCAGCGATATAAGTAGAAAAAAAAGCGCAGGTAAGTTTATATATACATTTATAGATAGTATGTACCATGCACTGAACCTTTTTTAAAATGCATTTCTACACGTAAACAAATAACAATTTTAGCTTGTTCAATTTACCAGTCGAATTAGTTACAAATCAAAAGTAACAATCCAGTAACCAATCAAGGTAAATTTAACTATCATAATGTGGAGATTTTACTATTAAATTTAAATTCAACTATTGAAGAAGTTGATAAACAATAACAATTTCCATTAACAGCACACCAACTGATTTGAAATAGTAAATTTGGTGATTGCTTTCAATTTTCCACACCAATAATGTACGTAGAGTGTAAATTTACAATTGATAAAACTTTTCTGTGTGTAATACTTAAATGCTTTTCGTTTTCTCTTCCTGTTTTATCTCTGTTTCATTGTTTGTTTACTTTTATCCATTACATTTTCCACCCTTTAATATATAAATCTATACCAAAGGAATTAGAGTAGATAAAACTTAAGAAGTGGGCTCCAAGACCCAATCCTTTTCCATTAAACAAAAATAACAACAAATAAAATCTTCATAATTTCATATTTTAACAAAGATACCAAACAAAACCAAAGTTGCAAACTTTGCTGGAAGGAATTAATGTGCGCGAGTAGCGAAAATATTCAAGTCTATAGTTATTTATTTTCCTAAAGAAGGATTAAATAATAAGTTGAGCTAGAGGTTAAAAAATAATATCGAAGTGTATGGCGAAAAATTTCAACTCAAGAATATGCAACCTTAAAAAACTTAACAAGTTATGAAATTTTTTAAGGGTTGAGAAAAGGTAAGAATATGCAAACAAAGATTCGTTTTCAAGGCCACTTTAAAACTTATCTTAAATCTAAATATGTAAAGGTGAATACATTTATGTAAAAACTTAATCTTTCTAAGAAAAAACTACAAATATGAATTTATAAGTTTGCCTTCACAAATATGTTTGATTTATGTTGGAAAATATTTTGGTGGCACTATTAAATTCAAGTAAAAACATATTCTTTTACTGGCTCTTTGCCAGACAATTTATTTACTACAAAATAATTTAATAAGTAAATGACTTTCCTTTTAATGTTTCTTTAAGCAAAATTTGCCTTTTGGGAAAATGTCAAAGTTGTAATCGTAATATTGATGCAGTCTGTGGCAAAGAAATTAAAGTATGTAAAAAAATACCACATGAATAATATCTGCTCCCACTGTGCAGAGGCACACAAACGCATATGCTTGTATGCAAGCGTACAAACATACGTTATATTCTAAAGCGTTCTCTCTCCTTTCGTCTTTCATCACAGTATCCTTGTCAATTATGCTGGTTGCATAGTTGCAAAATTGCACAATTGCAAACTTCGTTCATTTATTCAAATTGAAATTTTGCTTGTTTGTTTGCATTTTCATATATACGAAATTGTTCTTTGCCTTCTTCTTCATCTCCTATACAAATATTTTCATAGACAAAGTAATATTTTAGCTATAAAAATGTTTTTGTTTTCTTTATAAGGTATGTACATACATGCATACGAACACAAAGAAGGAGAAGCTTTCATATCAGGTTAATGTTATTGTTGTTTGGGGTAAGTGCATTACAATAGTTTTTTTTTGGTAAAAATAAAAACTGTAGGCATTTTTAAGAAATATTTCATTTCATGTTTCAAGTTCTTAGTGGATACCTAGGCCCAACTGCCATTGCTTATTGGATCACCTATTTGTTTCCGATTTTGTCACATGACTTGCTTCGGCAAATGCTAAATATATTTATTTTAAAAGCTATGAATCAGAATACATCGGTAATTGCTTCGAAATAGTATTGTCCATCTCCTTGACAATCGAGACAATACTGAAAAATGAAACAACGATTTGAGGAACCATTAATTACGCTAGTTTACTAATAATTATTTTTTTTTCTGGGCAATGAACATCATTATCCAATTCTTATGTAAAATTTGTAATTATATGGACAAATCTTTTTTGCTACGATAAAAAAATTTAACTGGCAATATCTCCAAAACCACACTATAGAATTAAAAATAGAGTTGATTTTCGTGCTCAGCGATCAATTTTACATAGGGATTGGATCGTGGTGTACATTGGTAATTTTCATATCAATTCCATAAAACTGAAACTATAAAGAGGACGAATATTGGATCTCAATCAGTATGATAGAATACAAATAAAGTCGAGGCTGATCAACTGCCGTAAAATTTTCGCTTGTTGCACATTTACATAACCCACACAGAATAAGCGAAAGTTTCCCAAATTTTAAAATTTTCTGCAAAATGCAAAAATGTCATATGCCATTGTTTTCTTGAGTATGCATCACGAAGTTAACATAAACATTTTTTTTTTGTTTTTTGCGCTCCAAGTTCAGGATTACCAGCGACACGAAAAAAAGAGAATTTCAATTTGAAATAGGGAAAAATTACCTACATGCAATATGAACGGGTTAAATGAAAACTGTAAATTTAATCATTTTTAGTACATGCGTTGTAAAAGTTGAAACTGGTAAGCTACAAAGCTTAATAAACAAACAAGCTTCTGCTTGTTCAAATACTGCTGGGAGAAAGAAGTACAATTGCAGTATACGGTTCTGACCCCTTCTCCGAAATGCTGAAATTTTTGTTTTTTTTTGGCAATCGCCACTTTATGTTCGATTGAAGTTGCGTTGCCTTCAGTGGGAGAACGGCCTTAGTCTTTGAAACCCAAATACTGTAAAAAAATTTTAATTTCATCACCCGCCAAATAAGTCTGAATTTACAAAGAGCCGACAATGGTGTAACAACCCATGTTGTGTGAGTTATATTTGCTCACGAATGGAAGGGCCCTACAGTTTTATGCCTAACCTAACCTAACCTAACCTATCCTAACTTAACCTAACCTAACCTAACCTTTTTTTTTTTTTTTTTTTTTTTTAACGAGGAGGAAAGCATAAAAAGCCACCCAGTCAGTGCGTGACATTCTCACGCTAAAACCACCTCTCGTCCGTACGGATATTCCTCCCGGAACCACCGTTAGGTATTACGTCGGAAGGCCGTAATGAGCTTAGTGCTCAATCGTCAGTATTGGTTTCTGTCCAATTCTGTTCGGTTTTATCGTCGGTTGACGATATCTGGCTCCATATTTGTAGTTTTTGCCGTGCGCTCGACTTTGCGCGTACGTTTTGCATCATACAGAGTGGTCATCATATCTGCAGCAACCTTGCATGCTGCATTCCATTTTTCCGCTGTGTTACACATCTGTGTCGTCAGATTCCTTTCTGTAGGGGGTTCTCCAAAGGCTTTCTCCAGCTCATCTCTGTTTTTGTTGAAACGTGGGCATATAAAAAGTATATGCTGCGCGTTCTCCCGTTCCTCTGGGCATCTTGGGCAAAACGGGTCTTCTCTCCGGTGTTGATTTTATGCAAGTACTGCTTGAAGCACCCATGGCCACTAAGCAGCTGCGTAATGTGGTAATTCAGTTCACCATGTCTGCGTGATATCCACTCTTCTATATCCGTAATGAGATTGTAGGTCCATCGACCCTTCTCGGATGACTCCCATCTACGCTGCCATTCCATGATGGTACGCTGTCTTTCTTCTCTTCTTATGGCTTCGGTTGATTTTGTGTCACGGCCATATAACCGCTTCATCTCTTGTGCCTGTAAATCTATGGGCACCTTACTTGCTATGACACAAATAGCATCGTCCGATACTGTGCGATATCGCACGGATATCCTTCTGGTGTGTTTTCTTGCTGTCCGCCCAGATAGGTGCTGCATACAAGATTACTGACGTAGTAACCGTTGAAAGCAGCCGGCGTCTGCCCTCACGCGGGCCTCCTATATTCGGCATGATGCGTGTTAATGCGCTGTTTATTCGTGCTGCTTTTCCACTAGCAGCTTTCAGGTGATCCTTGAACGTCATTCTAGAATCTATAAGTACTCCTAAGTACTTAATGTGTGGACACGAGGTGATGTTATGATCACCAACCGTGATGACCAGCTCTGCACGTGCTCTTCTGGTACTCAATACCACGACTTCCGTCTTCTGCTCCGCCAATTCCAGCTTCGAGTTGTACAGCCATCTTCTCACTCTTGAGATGACATCGTTACAAATAGCCTGTAGCGAGTCCAGGTTCTTGGCTACTGCTACTATCGCGATGTCGTCTGCATATCCTACGATTGTTGTATCCTCCGGGAGATCCAATTTGAGGATGCCGTCATACATTGCGTTCCATAGTGTTGGGCCGAGAACGGAGCCCTGCGGAACGCCTCCTAACCTAACCTAACCTAACCTAACCTAACCTAACCTAACCTAACCTAACCTAACCTAACCTAACCTAAATGTAGCTCTTCAATCTGTCAAAAGTAAATTGTATGTATTTTAAGCCTTTCATGAAATATGTTGCCTATATGCAACATTCACCTTACAGTGGCATAAAATAAGTGCTTAAAAAATTTCACTAGTAATAATATATGCATTCATTTGTGTTAGATATTCTTCTCGTTTTCTGATTGCTAATTTACATTTTTTGTCTTTGTCAAGTCAAGTGCAAAAATTTATCGTTTATCTTAAGTATATTTAATTGTTGTTAAAAATGTGCCAAGTTAAAGTTCAAATGATGAAAGAAATGTTTATTAAAATTCTTAGGAACTTCAAGCAACCAAAAATATCTATATAGATCAGCATGAAATTAATAAGAAAAAATAACAAAAATGATCATATTTTGGTACTTGGAAATTTTTTTAACTGCCGTAATTTTTTAAAATTTAAAACGCAGCTTTATTAAGTGTAAAACTCACTATAATATTTAATTTTCTTTTCCTCATTTTCACAAATTGTAAATTGCATTTCTTATTTGCAACATTTCTTTTTTCCGTTTACAACTTGTAAACAATTTTCTGTTCTTTAATTTTTTATTTTATACACTTTCTGCTTCTGCATTCTTAACCACAAATATGCAATTTTTATTATGTTATAAAGCACAAAAAGAAGAGAAAGAAACCCTAAGTAGCTTAAAAAAGCATAAAATTATATAAGAAATACCCCTAGAGGGAATGTATGTATGTATGTGTGCAGCATGCAGTAAAAGTAAACACGAGTACAGTAAATACGCGCTGCACTGAGCATTTTAAGTTTATGAGGCACAATTATAGAAATTACAAACATGTGCGAGATTCTTTATTTTTCGCCATTCTCAATGTTTGAGTGTATGTATTTGGGATAGCTGTCTGTCTGTTTTTGTGTGTACATATGGGTCATTTGCAAACAAATTCTTTTTAGTTATGAAGAATTTAAATTTTTTAGGCTGGAGTAAGGATAAACTCAAAACTGCCATTACAATATTACAATATTTGTAATATTTTTTAATTTAAGTAGGATCGGCAACGATTTTTTAAAAAGAGTGTTTGTTATCTTATTTAAAACAATTAAAAAAACACAGTATTTAAAGAAAAACTTCAATTTTCACTTCCTCCTATTTGTATTTTTTTTAATGTAAAAACCTAATGTTACAGATTTCTTGTGTTTATAAAACTTAAACATTTATAATATATTTTGGGCTTGTTTGACAAAAATAAAAATTATTCTTAATTCAACAACAAAATTTAACGAAAATAAGAAGTACAAATTTTTCTTACAAATTTTGTTTGAAATAAACAGAAATAAAACAAAATTATTTTTAAGTTAAAATACATAGTTTATAATTTTTACATATGAACTCCGATGTCTTTGGTGTCTGAGAAAAAGTTCTTAAGCAGACTATACGAATTTTTATTTTTGTTTGGTGGTATCGCCCTTTTTCCACTCCTTCCCTCCTTTAAGGAGAGTTTTTTTAAAGACCAAATCAAATTTTGAAAACTACACGGAAAAGGAACAGGCAAAAAAGCATATGATCTGCCTCCAAGCCCCTCTTTAAGGGCCATCCTGGACCCTTGCATGTTGTTCGTGCAAAACAGTGGAATTGTTCCATTTTGTAATGCCACCATAAAACTGCTAGGTAGCATATATTTAGTTAGTCTAGTTAGAAAGACCATATCAACAAGCCTATAATTTTTTATATACTAGTTCGGAAATGTTGTCTTTGTAAGTTCAAAAAAAGAGCAAATGAGAAGATTTTTGAACATTAACCAATATTGTGGAATTCTACTGAAATTAAAAATTTATCGAACTTATATAAAAATATGGCCTTGCATCTAATGCAAGAACGTTATTTAATTAAACTAGTAATAAGTAGCTGATTCTGATAATGCTGAGTATTCTATACAACTTTGAATCTTCAAACATATCTACTTACCTATTTTAATGAATTCTCAATAATTTGTTGGAATTCGTTCATTTATTTTCTGTACTGCAAAGTCATTTGTAAAATAATGCGATTAATCAGACTCATAGCTTTAAAATATAAAGTAAATTGGTGATTTTCTTTCTATTACATTAAATTTAATTTCAGATAACAGTCAACAAAACATCAACAGCAAATATCTTCCCAGTTTCTTCCCATTTAGGAAACATTCTATTCAAAAAATGAATGCCCCTCATCATTTGGAATTTCAATTTGCTGCACATTCACACACGAAATGAACTTTAATCCTTTTTGCTTTGTCGTTTCCTTGCCTTTTTGATGTGTGAAAGAAAAAACACATACATAGGTATGTATTTTTCATACCTATGGAATTTCTTTTTTGTCTTCATTTTAACTCATTTTCTTTTTCTGCATCCCTCTTTTTGGCATTTCATTACAAATTCAAAACCTCGAATTGTGGAAAGTTCAAAACTAACACTGCAAAAAAGTGAAAAACTCTTCTTGCCTTGCCCTGCCGCTTCCGTTTTGTTCCTTCATTGTTTTTCATGCCAGTCTTTATAGTTTTTGCAAAGAAAAGGAATCTTTTGCTCCTCTATTATTTCCTTTGCTTTAGAGCTGCGAAAGGGTTTTCTTTAACACTTGTTGATTTTTAAGTTAATTGCATCTCAACGCAAGTTCCCAGTGCATAAATATGCGACTATATATTTAAAAATATGTGTATCAGTGACTGAATCCACATAAGTTTCTGAATAGAAGAAAAGTTTAAATTCTTTACTCACTTTATCTATTAAATCCACCAGCATCAAACATAAATATTAATCTTTAATTGAAATTATATCTTTATGATTTAATGGCTTAATATTTAATTTCTTTATTTATAAAGAATCTTAACATAAAGAACTTTGTAAGCTAATTAGTATAATAATAAGATTTCTTTGGTAAGCTTTTCGCAAAAGCATCAGTTAGCTCGTTAGTTCTTATTAATAGCAGCCATAGCTTTTGCACTCAAACACAAAATTTAATTGGCGCATTTCTCAACTTCAAACGCGGAAACTAAAATTCGCCTACATTCAACAGTCAGTAATAAAAATAATGTTAACCCTTTCACCTCGGAGTTTTATTTCAAACACTGATTGAGTTTTATCAATATTTTACCCAAATATTACATTAAAAAGAAGAATATGTTCGTAGCACATAAAAAATTCGTAATCCTTACTTGCATTTTCCAGTGCGCCTTAATGTCCGCAATAAGCGCCTCGGCCAGTGGAATCAGATGTGGAATGAAAATTTCAGTAATGACTCTGCATATATAAGATCCACCCAATGACAACAGTCAGCAGATGTATTTTAGAAACAACTTCAATAAAATGAAAGATATGGTATATCGAAAATTGCAGGGGGCATATAATTCTGGTAGGGGTGAAAGGGTTAAAGTACTTGCTCTAAAAATTTGTATTTTTTTATTTATTTTATTTATATTACGAGAAAGTTTAACTCAAAGACAAGATAAATATGAAGAGACTTAAACCATTTCACACAAACCCATTGCAGTAACTATATTCCACTAATTCCTAATATTCAGTGTAATCCGTAATTTATTCTCTACAATACAAGAATACAAACGAAGATTGATAATTTTATTTATTTACTTATTAATATTAAATAACATATCATTAGATTACTAAATTGAGAAAAGCACTCATTAGTTTATAATTTTAAAATAAATTACAATAGAGACTTTTGGTTTTATATTTCTTTTTGTAACACATAAAAAAAAAAATAATAATAATAACAAATAAAGAGCTACTACAACTACTACTACTATTTGTTTTATATACTACAGCAGAAACATTTATTTAAGGAATAAACAAAAGAAAAGAACAATATATGGAAAACACCCGTTACAAACACAACAAGTGATTTTTCGCCGTTGCACTTTTTGTGCAACTACTAACCCAATCCAAAAAACTATAATCCCAAAAAAAAAATTGTGTTAAGTGTGCAAAACTAACTGTTATTTAATGTTTTACCTCGTGTAAAAAGTCATAACGGTATCTTATAAACTCTTCCCGTGAGAAAACTATTTGTCGTAATTGTGTCCTATAGAGTGATAGATCATTGAAAAATTTATTCCTTTATCTTGTGCGAAAAAATCAGGACATTATCTTAGGAACTCTCCTCATAGGAAGAATATGTATCCTTTTTGCCGGTTTTCTCGAATATTACTTTTTTTTTGACTTGCGACAGTCTTGCAGCAAACGATCGATATACAGATTAATAATTTTGTGTGAAAGCCATTGAACTTACCAAACACATTTGATTCGCCATTCTCGATACTCACTTGCTAAAAATCGTAGATTTTTTTAATACTTTGAAACCGAGATAATTCATTGACCTTTTTTGAAATTCGAAAACTTATGTGAACAAATGTTTAACAAAATTTTTTCGGTTTTAATAAAACTGTGTAGATTTGCGCTACATGCAACAAAAAAAAAGTTCGTCGAATCGCTTCAAAATATTTTCGTAATCTTTTTTCGTTCATATCGAAATTTCAAAATTTTATAATATTAACGAAAATTTCGTACCAAAGATTAGATACAAAAAAATTCAATGTCACGAATTTGTAAAATCTGCGAAAACGCATTCGTAACTTCATTTTGCACTAAATTTTATTTCACTGTACGAAATATTTCATTGATTCTGTACAATTTACATGTGGCTTACAAATTGTACTTTTGCATTATTATTGTTGTTTTTTTTTTTTTGTATTTTATAAATACCCTAGGCAATCCTTATAATATCAATAGGATTTCGTGGATGGTACGAATGATTTTAGTTTTTATGTATGCACTTGTATTGTGAAACGTTTGGAAGAAGTTTTACCAACAAGTTTCAACGAATCTACTAATGATGACAACATTGAATTTTATTTTAAATTTGGTACACCATAAGAGAAATTTTTAAACAATATGAAAAATGATTTTTCAAAGAGGGGAAAGTGTACGGCCACGCCCTTCTCCGTAAATCTAACCCGAGATCCCTGAGATGATAGTCAAGCATGGTGCTGTTGGAGCACCGAGGAGGCGAATTTTCGAATATTGGCAAATTTACAAATATTGTTGCAATATATATTAAGAACGATTACAAAAATGGCTAATGATGAGGGGTGTCTATTTGGCATAATTTGTAGTTTTTTTTTTTTTTTAATTTGCCTATAATAAAAATTAAACAAACCAATATTACGATCGGTTTTGTAAAAAAATTTCATAATGGTAATTTACGAAGTGTAGTGATTGTTCACTGAAAGCTTTAAATGGGTTTTTGTTTAATTTATTTTTGCAGAAAACGTGTGACAGTGATGTTTCTTCAAAAACTGCGGAGGCGTAGAAAACCCCACCATAATTCGCCATTGAATTATTTTTAGCTCAATTCAATCGCAACTTCAATATTGCCTTACAAATTTATAAAACGCTTACGTTCTTTTCTATGTACTTTTCCGAGTACTTAATGCAAAAGAAATTATGTGTGCAAGCATATTTATATAACCAAAAATAAACATATAATATATTTGATGTGCTCTTCATAACAGCGCACGAAATGAATGGAAAAAAAAAACTATGGAAAAAGTCCACCACCGTCTCACATAAAAAAGCCAAAGGAATTAGATCCACCATAGGTGCTTCGTACGTAAGTCCGTACCATATAAATGCAATTCATACTTTGAGTTTGAGGTTAAAGCCTCTGCCTTATCTCATCTATATTGATCATTGGTCATGAATTAAAATATACTTTAAATGTAAAAAAAATTAAAAGAAAGGGGCGGGCCTTTTAGGCAATATCTGGATCCACTGAAGGTCCAACCGAAAAATCCATGCACGTCCTTGTATATATGGATGTCGACCCTAATTTGCTAGTGCTCTTTCTTATGCCTAAAATTAACTTAATTTCTTCAAAATCTTTCACAGCACCGTTTAACTTAAACGCTCAGTTAAAGGTAAGGTTAAAACGACACTTCAAAGGCAATTTACTATATCTCCACAAGCGAAATTATACAGTAACGACAGGAGCGAAGTGCATTCGTTTGACGATAAGTTGCTCACCCAAGAAACACTTAAAGAACAAAATAATTTCATCTAGCTCCAACGCTTTCTACATCAGGAGAAGTACATAGAGTATATAAGTAAAAAATGAGGAGAAAAGTTAATGTTGCTAATGCGTTTTAGTATTCAATTTGTGCACTTGAAGTAAAATAAATACATATACATACATACTTACATATATAACGACCGCCGAAGCTATGTATGCATATACTTGCGTACACTAGCGGATTCAAAGGGGGTGTTGGTATTGAAACCGATGAGAATCCCAAATACATATTTTCATCATTGGTCATGAATAAAAAGAATCTGTCAGGATGAAAAAGTTAAGCCCTTTCCCCCCTTATGAAATATCTGAGCCCGCTAGTGGCTGCCTATATGCAAGTATGTTTGTATATATCCAGAACCTGGTCATACAATGTGCCGAAACCCGTAAAGATATTACGATGCCTAGCGAAAAAAGATGAAAAGAAAATAATCTTGAGGTTAAATAGAATAGATTAAATTACATGAAATACATCTGTATGTGTTTGTGTGGTCGTTTATGTGTGGATGTTCTATATAAACTGTTATATTTTAAGCGGAAGTGACATAAGAGGGCGTGGCGTACGCGGTTAACTAAAATGATTTTTGATAAAACATTCTCATTTTATTATATTTTTTCGCTTTTGCTTTTTGGCTTCTTGCCAATCTTCTTCAACTTCGTTAAGCCAAACAATTTAAGCTTCAGGTTTTAGCCAAAAGAATATGCGGATATTACTTTTAGATAATACTGGTAGTGTTGGTGATGCTGACGGTGATATTGTTGTTGGCGTTGCTGTTGCCGTGTGTGTCTTCTATTTTTTGGAATAGTGCCAGTAAAAAAAGTTTGAAAATTTTAAAATATCCGCTTCAAATGGCGACAAGTGCACATTAGGCAAGCAACTAAATCAGGTGCAAACAATTTTATTGCAAAATTTAGCTATCCTTAAAAGTTTAAACACATTTCAAAATATTATAATGGAGGTTTTGGCATTTAAATAAAGATAACGAAGATAAAGATAAAGTTTTTGCTAAGAACTAAATTTTGTATTACTAATGAACAAAAATGCATAAAAAAATAAAACAAATTAAATTTTAAAACTTCAATCTTTAAACTATATCTTTGGATAAAAGGGAGCTAGGTTATACTGGCGCAATGTCTAGTCTAAACAATTAAATTTCATGTTGATTCAGGAAACTTTGTTCATAGTCAGACATCTTTCAACTAGTGATATAACGGATGTCTGTTTAGCGGATCCGAATGTGAATACGAATGTCTAAAGCTGACGTTCGCAAATGCGAATGTGTATGCGGATGCGATTGTGGAATTTCACATCACAGTTATTTCCAGATTCTTTAAGAAAATATTTGGATCAACTTAAAACATAAGTACTGGTAAATTATTTTTATATCAGCCGCCGAAACAAAAGAAAATATCGGCTACTAGCCACCGTCTAAAAGTCGCCAAACCGCCGATAAATAAAAATAGACGGTGCATGATTTTTGAAACAACATGTTGGCCCGAAAGTGCAGAAATATAATATGATGGAAAAAATGGCGTCGAAATGCCGACAGCTCCACGGAGCAGAAATTCACAACAACCCATTCAGAAGACACCCAAGCCATAGTTGCACAACAGCTGTACCTTCTGAATGCACCCAATGAGTTTGCCTAATTTAAACATACGTTATACATTCGCAAAAATAATTACGAAAGCAAATGCGGATATCTCGCAGTAGCGAATGAATACATAGGTAACATCACTAATTCCAACTATGCCATGCTTGGCTTTTATCAGAATTAAGAGTTAAGACTTAGCAAAGGAAATATAGAATAAACATAAATTTAATTCACCACTTTAAACTTTTAAATAAATCTTCCACAAGTTCAAATAGTGTCCTCCACGTTTTTAACGCTATGTAAGGCTGCGGTCAGAGTGAGCGCAAATAGTTAAACGAATTAAGCGAAGGGCTAAGCTAAGCAATGGTAAAAACTGAATATGTACATTGAAATGTTTGCTGGCATGAAATTGCCAATGAGGATACTTCTGTGGGATCAAAAAAATAAGAACTGCTACAATCGAATTGTTATGGAAAAATTAAGCAACCCAATTTTTTTTGTTCGTGCCTACTATAGCCGCTCTTAGACCTTCGCTTAGCTATTAGCGCGCACTTTGTTCGCAACCAAAGAGTCAAAGATTCCAAAGTTCAAACGCTGATGCATTGCATGAATGAATTTTTTGAAAGAGAGAGTGAGAGAGACAAAGAGAGCTGTAACAATATGTACCCAGTATCTAAAAATTGATTAAAAAGTGCGAGCGCTCACACTCAGCGTGAAATACACAACGCTAAAATTTTTAAAGCATTTAGTGACATTCAACTAATTGAGGTGCATAGAGCGTTTGTGATTTGTAATCAGTTGGAAGAAGATAATGAATAGTTCTCGTTGAAAACTAAAAATAAAAATACATAGGTATTTTCCACAATGGAAACATTATCAGATGAAAATATACGGCACGATAATGAGGTAAAACTCAAGCGAAAAGCGTTTTGCATACATTTTTTGTTTTTTAATTTTCAATGCTGATATTACTCAATTTAATTAAACGTTCGTCTGGCCGTTTTAGGCACACAAAAGTCCAAAACTCAGTGACCTTTAATTTTGTGCGAAAGTTTATTTTATATTTCCATTAAAAGTAGCTGAAAATGATGTGTTCACACTTTTGATAAATTGTAGCATGAAAATAGTTTTCATTGCCATTCAAACAGTTTGTAAAAATTACGAAAATTGTACAGCAGAGTAGCAAAAAAAAATAAAAAAAACTTGAAGTTACTATAGAACAAAAGACAAGTTTAATTTTCTAATTCAGATGTTTTATTTACTCTCCCTTACACCCCTTGCGATACTTATAACTCTTCATTCTAATTTCAGTACATAGACGTTCGCATCTCGATGCCATGGGGTTATGTGGTCGGACGATGGCATGGCAATCGCAAAGTGCGCCCCATACTCGCACTCCACGGCTGGCTTGACAACATGGGCACCTGGAATAATCTGCTGCCTCTGCTGCCGCAACATATTGGCGTCTTGTGCATCGATCTGCCCGGGCATGGACACTCATCGAAATTGCCAAATGGTATCGTTTATCATGCGGTCGACTATGTATGCGTCATTTTGCGCATCATGCAGGAGTACGATTGGCCAAAGGTTTCCATACTCTCGCATTCGATGAGCTCGATGATATCTTTCATATTCGCGTCGCTGTATCCGGATCGTCTGGATATGCTCATTTGCATTGATGTGGTTCGTTCACGCTATCGTCAGCCCGAAAGTCAAATTGACTTTATACGCAACAACATTGAAAAGTATTTGGTGGAGGATGAACGCTTCGCCAATCCAACACAAGCAGAGCCCCCTTCGTACACATATGACCAGCTCGAGCACGTGCTGCACGTTGGCTCCCAAAAGTCTGTGGAATTGGTCAACTGTAAGCATATTCTTGAGCGTAATGTTACTAAATCTACTAAGTTCCCGGACAAATATTATTTCTCACGTGATGGACGTGTCAAGTATTACTTTGAATTTACTACCAGCCCACCATTAGCTGCTGAGCTGGCGAAACGTATTGTTAACGTACCATACTGTGTGATAAAAGGCTCCGAATCGAATTACATTGATGAGGAGAGTGATGAGGTAATCAACATACTGCGTCAACAAAATCCGCATTTTGAATTGCATGAGGTGTACGGCACACATCATGTGCATTTGAATAATGCCGTCGAAGTGGCAGCTGTCATAAATCCGTTTATTAACAGGCATCGACCACCGTTGTTGGAGACGTGGTCGGTGGGTGGTGATGCAGTTGATGATGCTCATGTCGATGTTGGCGATGCTAATGGAACAGCATCAGGTACATGGAATCCAAAGGCAAGAAAGAGAAAAAGTAAACTTTAGTTGTTGCACTCTTATGTGACGTAATTGTAACACCGTGTGACAGCGCGAAAATGTTTTAAAAATAAAGTTGTATTTGTTTGATACTTTAAGCTATGGAAATGTGTTTTTTTAAATAACTACATACATTAAAGCAGATTTTTCAAAAAAACATTTTGCAACATTGTGGTTAATTACAATTTTAGTAAATTTTGAATTTAATCTCCAAAATTTGGAAATGCTAATAACCGGAATCGCAATTAAGCCGGGGATCACTGTATGCAAACATGGCATATCTTTGTAGCTTTTCTTTAAACAGCTTATAAGTTTGAATACATACACTAGCGGATCCAAGGGGGTTTTTATACCATATATCTAAATCTTTTGAAATTAATTTATCTTGTTTTATTATGTTAATACTTTATATACAATATTATATGACCTTGGAAGTAGTGGCTTACCGCGCTATTCCAACGATGACAATTGAGCATTTTGGAAATAAAGGTCCCTATTTAGTATTCTAATTCAAAGGCGAAAAAACTTCAGTTCTCATAAAAATAATGATCGTCAGATATGCAGGCAACAAGAAAAATTAGTAATGTCAAACTTGTTAATTTGATTGTGTTTTTTTTTAAAGTCAGACAATCAGCTCTATAAATGCAAAGTATTGTGCTGATTATTAATTAAATAAAAATATAAAAATATTAAGAAGAAACAAACAAAGATAGATAAGAACCTAAGAAGCCGGAAGCCGAAACCAGGACCCGGAGATAAGAGTCTAACACGCTGCCACTTGATCACCGAGCAGATTAACAGATTGAATCCCCAGCTATTTTAACATCAAAATGCTTTACACCTTGTTTTAGTGAATTGATAACGTTTTTCCTTGTCACATTCGTACTAGAGTACGAACAGGCCCGTTCAGACGATCAAATATGTTTAAAAAATTGGTTTGTTTAACGAGATATTAGATCGTGTGAACGGCTTGACGATTTTCAAGAATTTCGGATTTTTTCGCTGGTTTGTCAAACCATCCAACTCATGTGAACACAAATTGGTCAAGCTTCATACATTTTTTCATTCGGGAAAAAAAATTGAACAGTGCACGTCGCGCATTGTTGACTCAGTGGAATAGTTTTTTTTTTATTTTTTTTTATTTAGAGAGTATTCGCATCTAAGACATGATCTTTTACATGCGCAAATTATTATTACAATATAACAACATATTTAGTAAAGTTATTAACAACAAATTGCTTAATATAAGGTAAATGTCAAATAAGATGATGGATTTAATAACAAATTAATATTAAAATTAAATAGGGTTAAAAGTGATCTAAAGGAAAAGAACAAATGAAGAAAGAAAGTGATTAAAAGAAGAAAAAGAGAGAGAGAAATAGACTAGGAAAAATGTTGAAGAACTAAATGCTTAAAGTTTTTGAAATTAGAAACTGTCTTAATGTTAGATGGCAATGAATTCCATAACCTTATAGCGCTAACAAAAAATAGCCTACTTGAATTTCTAAAGTTATGGGTATGGATCTGAAGGTTTATACTTCTGCTTGATTTGCAGAATTGAAGCTTTTCATACAAATAATTGGGGGTCTGTGTGAGATAGGCAGAACAAATGATTTGATTGGATTTAATTTGAGCATGTTATCACTGGCCCACTTGCTAATTGTACGTAAATCTTCATTTACTCGTGCACATAAATCCTCAACAAGACCTATAGGTCTAGATAAGTATATCTGGAGGTCATCAGCATAAGCATGCATGGAGACATGACTACAAATAGCAAAAATATCATTTAAAAACATAGTAAAAAAAGCGGACCAAGAACAGAGCCTTGAGGCACACCTCTATTTACTGTCTTGTACATCGAATAAGCATTACCAATCTTTACTCTTTGAGATCTACCTTCTAAATAGCTTTCCATCAACCGTACCGCAGTGTCTGAGAATCCAAAGCATTGTTTCAACTTTCTGCAAAGCAGAGAGTGACTAACGCTATCAAATGCTTTAGAGAAATCTAAGAGGCATAATAAAGTGAGATGACCCTTATCATATGGTGTTTTAATATTGTCCAGAATTTTAACAACAGCAGTGGAACAACTGTGTCCAGAGCGGAAACCAGACTGGAGAGGTGATAAAAGGCTAGACTCACTAAGGTGACTAGAAATCTGTTCAGCCATGAGTGATTCACAGACTTTGGATAGAGATGACAATATGTATACTAATAGGGCGGAAATCAGCTGGTGTTGAGGCCATCGATATTTTTGCTATCGGAATAAATGTAGCCACTTTCCAAATTTCAGGGAAACGAGAGCTAGTGATGCAGTGATTAATAATGTGTGTCAGAGGACTGAGAACATAGGGTGTTATGAGTTTTATAAATTTTAGAGCAATACCATCTTCTCCGATAGCATTCGATCTAATTTTCTTTATGCAGCGAGCCACATCCGTTTCACACACAGCATTAAACTGGAACCCAGCAGGAGATTCGGTAGTATTCATATGATCAAAGAACTTGGGTGAATCTGATTGAGAACCGCATACAAAGTAATTATTGAGTGCATTGGGATCAATCCCACACACACCGGATTTAAATTTACACACACCAATTTCCCTTAAATTGTACCATAATTGTTTAGGGGGTAATGAAGGATTCAGCTTGGATGTGAAGAACATCTTCTTTGACTGCTTAACAGTAGATGTAGCTTCATTCCTGGCTTTTTTATAATACTCTCGGTTTTGTTCTGTAGGATTTCTCTTCCGCCTCACCGAGTGCGTAAACCAAGGACAAGTGCTATTTGTAATACGGCACGCACGTAGGGGTACGTGGCTATCATATAGTTTAGAAATGTTTTCGAGAAAGTATTTTATTTTTATCATCAACTGAGGTAGGAAACCAACAGTCGGACCGATTTCTGTTAGATAAGTCATTATGCAATGACGCGAAATCAATTGACTTGTAGTCTCTGTAAGTAAAAGTGTTTTCTGCGACAATAGGAGTAAGATCAATATTCAATGTACAGAAAATTAGATCGTGATCAGAGATGAAAGAGATTTGATCAAATAACAGCACAGAGGAAATATCCGAAACCACAAAGAGATCAAGTAAGCTTGGAGAAGCATTGCTTGCGAATCGAGTTGGCATGGTGGTATTGACTATACTGAGACCAACTTCATCCAAACTACTAGTAAATTTTCTCACATGGCTATCACTAGAAAGAAGATTCAAATTGAAATCTCCACATAAAACAAAGTGATCAAAGTCAATGACACAATCACAAATGGAAGTGAATAACTGGTCGATATTGGAACTATGATATGGAGCAAAAAAGTTTCATTCGGGAAAAAATTCATGCAGTGTATTTATAGTAAAAATATCTTTCAATAAAAACTAAGTATTTTGGAAAGAATTTTTCTAAATTTACAGACGTTTTCCTGAAATATGGAAAATAAAAAATGAAATCATTAAATAATGTCAGTGATCTTAGTTGTAGTTCTTAATCTTTCAATATCCTATATAAGCTACAAATAATAATGAAATCTATAAAAATAAACTGGCAAAAACAAAGGCGCATATCTCGCATGTTTGACCACAACTCGTCTAGCGGTTTTTCCAGCATGGTTGTGCAACAAATTTGATCGTGTTATCGGGCCTAATGCAAAAACCCAGTGACAACATTATATCTTTATCTCAGTGGGAATCAGTTGTAATAAAAAGTGGGAATAGCTCTGTAAAAACCACTTTATTATACGATCAAGGCTAATAAAAAATAACTTAAAATATTGGAATTGGAATTTATTTTATTTGGGTTCCTATTAGAGCAAAAAATAAATAAAATATTCAATTTTAAAGTTTTGAACAGTTTTGCTTTTTAATTTAACTTCTGTTATTTTAAATATGTATTGCATCCTGGGTATCTTCAATGTTTTCCTCATCCCATTTGTCACATAAAGAAGTATTTATTCACCACCTCACATTCAAACTAAAACTGTTGGCAGCGCTTTAGAAATACATGCACAGTCACAATTATTTTTGCTGCTACCCAACAAACATTTGTAGCAATTTTGAGTAAGCACGTTTGAAAACAAACTTATTTTCTACGATATTTGTAAGCATTTTGTGAAAAAATGTCTGTCCTTACAAAAGCCTTACATGTAAGTGTTTTTCAAGTCCAATTTTTAGAATTTACTCCGTGTCAATAGCGAAAGCTACTTCGGGCGTCAACAAAAATCACGAAGTTGGTGCCGAACTGAAAGTTGTTGTACATAACAGAATGCAAAAATTAAATGCGAAAATGCGTAGTCATTCTCTCGTTTTCTCCTTTGAATCAAAACGGCTTTTTTTTTTTTTTGATTTCGTGAAAAATTGTAAACTATGAAATCACTGTTGCCATATCAGGGGATTTCCTACTACTAGATTTTTGACAATTATTACTGCGACAAGGATTTTTTCAGTTTGAGTAAGGAAATTTGCAAATTAAGTTATTTTTTAGTTGAACTATTGTAGCAATTTTTCCCCCCAATTCCTTTTCAAAATTACTTTCGGTTTTACATTAAACGTATGTTTACACTTTCAGAACATTCTTGATATTGATAATTAATTGAAAAGAAAACATTTATAAAATCATAATCATAGAATATGCCAAAAAATTTTTAGTGAATTGTGAATGCGCCCTTACTATTTTATTGCACACGAGCTAACGTTCATTTTGGTCTATGACTTACTGAAAATCTCAGAGCTGTGTAATAAACAATGCAAAACTTGAATGTTACAAACATTTTTAATATATAAAATCCATAAATAATTAGACGTAGACCAAAATGAACGTTAGTGACTTTACGAAATGATCAAACGTTTGTTAATTCTCCCAAATGCATTGGTGATATATAACAATAATAATAATTAGCTTAAAATAAAATATTTGCAAGATAAATATATATATATATAAGTGAGAAAATAATGCACGCAAGAAAAAAACTTGTCTTTAATAACTTTTTCAGAATTAGGGAAAAATTCTTTGAGATATCTGGCAGCACTGTTGAAGTGTTCTTGCGTCGCATCTTTTGTGGTTATTTCAGTAGCCATTGAAAATTTCATCTGTTTTATCGGGCGACGCACGCGTAATTTTATCATCAAAAGTTAAGTGCAAACAATTTTAATATTAAAAAATTATATTAACTATAAAAATATATTATAATAATATTTATATTATAAATAACTAAAATAAGTGTTAAATTTATTTAATTTTAGTTTTATATTTATATTTTGTATTCAATAAAAAAAAAGTAAAAATGGTGCCAAAAAGACCGAGATCCACGAAAATGGAAAGTAGGGAAATAGTGAACTTATTATTTTCAAATCCTGCTCAGCATCATCAACCGCATCCGCTGCTAGAGGCACGAAATTCATGGGGATGTGCTGGAAGAAAAGCGCACGCAGCTTAACAACATCACTGGCAATTAGGCGTAAATTTATTTTTTTTTTTTATTGATTCTTAAACAAGCTAATTCTTTCATTTTATACACACAGACATTTTCGTAATGGACGAAGGGGGCCATGAAGAAGATTTTGTTTCCACCTCCAAATCTTTTTTTCAATATGCCAAAAATCGGCAGAAGCAGCGCGCACTGCAAAAATGTAAATTTTGTTATGTAAATTATTTATTTTATTAGTTTTAAAATCTTTTTTTAAGTTTTATGTTCGTAAAATGAAATATGTAGAAATGTTAATTTTTATTTACAAATGTGCTTTTTGAATTCGATTTTTTTAACTTTTTTGGATTTTTTTGTTCCTGAATATAATTTTTTAAGTTCTGTATATATATTACTGAAGTACAAACATATAGTTTTTAAGTAATTTTATGAAAATAAATGAAATACATATATAAATTGAAAAAAAATGCTTACAATTTATTTAATTTATGCTTATTAAAATAAGTGTTATAGTAGGTTGTTTTTAAGCTTAGAAAACATTTACAAATAAGCATGAAAGTAATAAAAGGAAATACTTATTATAATAATTAGATATCTATATGTGTATATGTAAGTAAGT
Source organism: Toxonevra muliebris (assembly GCA_963691655.1). Lineage (NCBI taxonomy): Eukaryota > Metazoa > Arthropoda > Insecta > Diptera > Pallopteridae > Toxonevra > Toxonevra muliebris. Next base: position 2,469,546 of record OY829326.1, read on the forward strand.
ATGTATACACATTAATACTATATGAATGTCAAAAGATTTTAACAACAACACTTTACTTTAATTATATATACCCAGTCGGAAAAGGTCGTCAATCGCAAAACAAACATTGCTACTTCAACTATTTTTAACATTGTGATTTCGTTAGAAATTAATGTTTCGTATAAGTAAGCGAAAAGGTAATGTATAAAAGCAACTTCGTTCTTATCACGTAATGGAAGAAATCTTTAATCAAGTCCCGATAAATGATCAGATTATTCTTTAGCTCGGAAAATACTTCCAATTTTAGTACGAATGTAGTTAATAATTTTTTCTCATATTTTTTTTTAATAAGTTAAACGAATTTCAATATTATTTATTTATATTAATTTAATTAATTCTGTTACATTTTAATTAGGTTTTTTGTTTACAAATTAATGAATAACTTAATCAAACGAAATAAACACATATATAATGAAAACTTAAATACACAAAAACCATAAATTTTAATATAAAATTATAAAATGTTTAGACTACACTACATTTGTTCATTAAGCCTGTTTATATATAACTTCAAAAAACGAATTAAACATGAACTTAAGTCATTACTTTGAAAATAACGTCTAGATTTAATTTTCATAGTCTTCTAAAAACAATCAGAAAATATGTAAATTCTACGCATTTCCCTTCGTTATTCTAACTTGTTCATGCATTTCAATATTGATACATTGCCTTTCACTTAGGTATTATATGATACAAGTTTTCGTCAATTCGAATTCCTCAATTGCTTTACGCTGCGTATTACTTACTTTCCGACTGGGCAATGTCGTTATCGACCTCAATATTATAGTAGAGTAAAATTTTTGTTTGAAAATTTAAGAGCAGCCATATTCATTCTCTTAAGCATACAACAAAAGAGAACGGATATGCAATCTAAAAAATGTTCCGGCATAGCAAATCATCATGAATTCATTGCTTTAGTAACTTTTAAATAGCGAAGTTATTTGGTGGTGTTTACGTGTTGTTTATTAAGTAAACCAAAATTCAGTATTTTGATTAATAAAATATTCATAGATGGAAACAAAACTCACTAAATCCAACATAAAATCAACTGTGAACAAATTTTAAGCAAAGAATAAGTTTCATTTCACAAACAACAAGTGAAAAAGAAACGTCGCTCTCATGGATTCTTTGCCCGCAAGAGAAGTACGTATAATTAAAGGTATAATTACAGAAACTTAATGTAATTTAACGTAGTATAACAGCACAGCACATAGCAGCAAAAAAAAAAAAAAAAATCAGCTATTTTTTTAATGAAACAAAAATCATGGAGAAATATCTACTTTTCGGTTTGAGTTTTTTAAGTCTGTGCGGAATATATCATAACTGGAAAAATAATTCTAAAATAATAGAAAAAACAATTTAATGAATAAAATAATCATTTAGTATGTATATATATTGTATAAACATAAGTAATTTTCGCTTTTAGAAACATATGATAATGCTACTCCACCGCTAATATTCCAAGACCAAGCTCCATTACTAGCGTTCTATGGCTTCTGCGCGTTCAAAGTTGAGAATATGGTATTCAACATTTCAACGCATTTTGAGAGTCATCACAATTGAGTGTATGTTATAGAGTTTGGACTTAACCCTTTGACTATTTGAATGTTATATGACCGAATACTTGAAATTTTGTGCTGATGCTAATTGTTTTTAAAGGTTTTTGCCTTTGAAATAACATTATTTTAGTAAGCAAATCAATAACTCATTGCCAAATGGAAAAAGTGTTAACCTGTTTTTGTCTATAGCTGGAGAAGTTAAATTTTTCAACCTTAATTAAAGGTCAAACAAGAGTATGCAAAGGCGTTATTGTAATTCTAGAAGTTCTAACTAATCATGAATTTCACGCAAGAATATTAAAAAGATTTATATGAGATAGCTGTCTATGCTACGCTAAGTTACTTTAACTTATTATCATTGGGCCTTAAAGCCTAAATTATAATAGCGCGTCGTGGTAGTGGTAGTAAAACAAAATCAGCTGTTCACTGTCAGTAAAGCCTTAAACACAATAGCGACGGGTAACGGGAAACCCGTTGCATATCTGATTAAAAATGAATAAATCTTATGAAAATTTATTAATTTAAAAATAAAACAATAAAATGAATTTTAATGTTGACGTGCAATCAGGGAAGCCAACTTGTGTAGGGATTTCCCCAAAAAGTGGGGAATTGAGTTCACTTTTAATTAGTTACGGGGGATTAGAAAATGAGACAATTTTTGTGGAGAACAGAAAATTGCAATTTTTGTAAATAATTTTCTAATAAGGAAAAATTATTTAATGCATTTCAATAACAAATGTATGATCATTAATTACATACGTAATCGTTACCCTAATTTTTTTTATAGACTACCACAAAATGTGAAAATACCAACAAGAAAGTAGTGCTAAATTTTAAATTTCTTAGTACGATTTTATTTTAGTTCTTCATACGAACGGGAACAATTTTGGTCAGTTTGGGGAATCTGAAAAATAGAGTTGGCATCCCTGCATGCAATCAATTGCATTTGAGTTTGGCGATCATTATCGAGAATCATCTACTAGATAAACTGAGAAAAAGATAATTTTGATAGATAAAACACGATGACGCGTCAATTTAAGTATGACTGTAACAATTAGATAGCGTTTTTGTATATCAGACACGCAGTGCAAAGTTCAACTTATAATTTTGTTTGCACTACATAATGAGGGGACAAAATATCAAAATATTTCAATCGATTGTAAGCGCAATTGATTCTGAAAAGAATTTTACATCCATAAACAAACAATTTATTTAACACCTAATTACATTCTGTAGAAAGAAGCTTTATTATTTATTGAATTATTGTGATGTGCTTCTTCTGGAAGAATCTGGATTCACATTTTGCATCTTCTCCAATAGCACCCAGTACATTTACAAATATTCTGTCTTCTTTCAGTTCGAAAACATTCGCATAGCAGTCCCATGGGGTCACATTGACGGCCGTTGGTATGGAAATCGCAACGTTCGTCCCATACTCGCGCTTCATGGATGGCTTGACAATTTAGGCACTTGGGACACACTCATTCCACTGCTGCCCCCACATATTGGGATACTAGCCATTGATCTGCCTGGGCATGGGAAATCGTCTCGGTATCCCAAAGGAATTGCATATCACTCCATTGACTATGTCGACATAGTAATACGTGTCATGAAGGAATATAATTGGCAGAAAGTCTCACTGATGGGTCATTCAATGGGTTCTATCGTATGCTTCATTTACGCCTCAATCTATCCCCAAACAGTGGACTTAGTTATTGCCATTGATATGATTAAACCAGTTTATAGAGGCACAGAATATGAGTTGAAAGGTTTGGCAGCCCGAGTGGAAAAATCAATCATCGAAGATGAACGCATAGACAAATTGGTACTGCAGGAGCCACCTTCATACACTTACGCCGAGTTAGAGCAGCTCTTATATGAGGGATCACGCCACTCAGTGGATTTAGAAAATTGTAAATACTTATTGAAGCCCAGTATAGCCAAATCAACTAAATATCCAGATAAGTATTATTTTTCACGTGATGGCAAAGTGAAATTTTACGTTGAGTTTAATGCCACGCCCGAGCTGACACTGGAAATGGGTAAGAGAATAAGGAATGTGCCGTACTTTGTGGTGAAAGGTTCGCTTTCGCCGTACATTAATAAAGACTCAAATGCGATTATTCAACTATTAAGAAAAAATAGTCCGCACTTTGAAATGCACACAATTGAGGGCACACATCATGTGCATCTGAATAACGCACCGGATGTGGCTGCAGTATTGAACCCCTTTCTAAACCGTCATCGCCCAGTTACGCTGCATTCTTGGACAATAAACGAACACAATTGTAATGGGGAGGCAATGACGAGCACCTCTACGGAAAAAAAGAAATGGTTCAAGAGTAAATTATAAATTTCGGAGAATTCTCATGCCAAAATGTAAATTTCATTTCATATATTATCAAATTCGATTTCCTAGTACAACATGATTTTTAATATCATATAAATACTGCACTGGTCACACTGATATAAATGAAAACACTTTAGTAAAACTAATAGTACCTTCTATTATTTCAAACGTGAAACAATGAATAAATAAGAAAAATAAGTATCTAAATCAACATGAATATGAGAACATAACAAGGGCTGAATGAAAGAATAAACTTAATTTTAACCCTTTCACAATCGTAAGAACTCATTTTAAAACTGTGAAGTTGAAAAAAAAGTATTTCATTATAACAAATGTGTCCCGATGTCCATCAAGAGTGGTGTTTATTATAGTTTATTTCACATTTTAGTTCATAACAAATAGTATCGGTTTTATTAAAACTAAATACAAGAAATAAGCTGAATTTAAAAATATAGTAATTATAAATTCTGCAGCTATTTTAAAAACGCAGAGAAAATCCCAAAAAAGCAGCTAACTTCAACTGCGAATAAAATTAAAACTTGAATTTTTGAATTGGATCATAATGAGTGGTACCATACACAAATGAAAACAAAGGGCTGTCAAAATAACTCAAAACATTGCGTAATCAATTTGGGGCATATTTGTTCCTTGCTTGTGAAAGGTTTAATAGCCCATATTTGCATTTGCATTGTATGACACAAGTTTGTCAGATTTTAAATTGGAAATATAAATGAAATTAAGACACAAATGAGTATGTATGAATGCATTTGAAAGAAATGTAAATTTTTGTTTCACTTTTCGAAAATATCCGGTAATATCAGAAATAATTTAAAACTAAAGTAAATATCTCCAACAGACTTCCCTTGGAAAATTTTTAAAATAGTTAAATTGCAACATAAACACGTCCTCATGTATGTGTTGGTGATGCAACGGATTTCAGTTAAGCGGGTGAGAATACGAGTGTCAAAAGGTGACATTCGCGAATGCAAATTTGGTGCGAAAGTAGAGAAAATGTTAAAAAAGTTCATACCTTCAATGTATTAATTTTACTCTAAGAAAAATATAGAAAATTAAATTTCATATTACAGTTATTTCCAGTTCCTTTAAAAAAAAATATTTGGATCAACTTAGAATTTTAAAATTTATAGTGAATGGGTATACATATGTAGATATATTGTTTATGAATGTTTATTATATTTAAAAAAATTTATTTGTCAAAATCAGACGGAATAAGAGCGATTGAAGTAAGTGTCGGAATCTGGTTTCTTGTACCCGAAACCCAAACTCTCTTTGTCGTCTACAGCCATTAAGACCGTCATTAATGAGTTAGTCGATTTGATCCACAATCGTAAATGGAAGGAACTGAGGGCCTTTTGACAGACAAAGATCATGTTACCTGCCATTTCAAAGCGTCTAACAGACTTTCTGTCATCATTTAAGAGAAATACCTGTAGGCAGATGATGGGACTATTCACAGGTCACTCCTCTGAAGTGTTGGGAGACGAACACCTGAGCTCTTTAACACCGCAGGATCTGCTAAGATTTATTAATAAATCTGGTAGATTTAAAGAATAGCAAAAGGGAACACAGGGTAAGTGCAATGGACGTAAAACTTGTCTGAGGGCTGTATTTATAACGAAGAAACAAAGTTTGTAGTAATTTTCACCCCAAACATTGGACCCGCCATTTTGGTTTTAGTATTATAAAAACAGATTCGTGATCAGCAACGTGCAAAACCTCTGTATCCAAAATTTTTATCCATCTTTTGAAATTCTAGCCTAGTAAAAAATTCAAAAGGCCATAAGTTTAATTTGCGAGCCAATCGGGCGGGCTTGAAACCGAAAAGCTGCCCCTCCCTCCGTAAATTCGCCACAGCACGTACGTATACATATCGAGAAGAAACTTTTAATAGCATTAAAATTATTTTCATTTACAAGTTCATCGCTAAAGAGAAAATAATAAAAATAAATTCCAAATGAAATTTTTGGCCAGCGGTACTCATTTTCATTCTCTGCTGCCACATAGAGCTACTACGAATTAAATGCAACAAATTCGATTTTATGTAGCATTTGCATGTGTGTATGTGTGCTCCCATAATCTGCATGCTGCAACAACAGTGACACAGCTGCCAATGGCGGCTCCACCATGTCCGCTTATAAATAAACTTCCTCTTTTTGAATTTATGCAGTTGTGTGTGTGTATAGAGTTTACCCCAATACGAACCGCACGTATTTGATTCTTCTCCTTCTCCACTTCCACCTTAGTGTTTTTTATTCACTGTTGCCGTTGTCATTTGACCCAATTGGCAACGCCAAACGTAAAGTAGAGTTGCCGAAAGTTTTCTTTAGCTGCGCCTGCACTTTGCACAATTCACTGTGAATTGCTACGAATTCCTATTTACTTACAATTGAAAAGTTCAAAATGTTGTTTGGCGAAATTTAAGAGCAAAAAATTTATTCACAGCTTTGCCAAAGTTTTCGTGCAATAATAATTGTGTAGTAGGTTCTCAAAAATAGTTATGTTTATGAATATTTATGTACGTATATTTGTATCTGTGCAACTTTTTAACTTCTTGTGCAAATTTTGTGGTAAACAAACCAGAAATAAAACGCCATCAATGACAACATTTGGCAAACGAAAGATGAAACGTGTTCAAATAAATTTTACAAGTATTTGTCTATATGTAATCATGAGTATTTGTTTGCATTGCATGCGAAATCACGTTCTGACATATCATATGGAATGCAAATATTACTGATTTTTTTATACACCCATGCATATATATACATACATATTAATTGCTTAATTTGCTAAAGCCCTAACACGCATCTTTCAAATTTTACAGGAGAAGCAAAAAACATTTCGGTATTCGGAGTATTGCTTCGAAAATTTGTAATTAAAATTAAAAGAAAGGATTGTAAGTTTTCGGTGTAGGTCTCTTAAATTTTCAGTACAGATAAAAGTGAACACACTTTTTCACAATCCATCAAAAACACGATTTTGAAAAATTTGGTATTAGGGCCTTTGCAAATTAAGGCAGCGATACGTAGGTGTACACAAAAGAGTAGTTTGTTATTTATTACTTGTGTATGGAGTTTAATTTTCGACTTGATCGTTTGAAGGCATATTTTTAGTTTGTATGGGATATGAAGCAAAAGTAGGGTTGGCAGACGGTCGGGATTCATCTGGATTGCCCAGATGTTTAGTCCCGTGTCCATAGTCCCAACATCTAGAAATTATTCCACATAACATTTAACTGACAAGTTTAAACAAAATAAACATAAACAAATAATAAAAAATATAACAAAATGAACCACAGGTTTTGGTTAATCACTGATTATGAATCTCCTGTTATCAAAATGGTAACCAAATCACAGCTTTGCCACAAACAATTTCATTTTTAGTTTTTCTGTCAGTTCAGTTAAATGGGAAGAAGAAAGGTCTAAGTTCTCTCAATCTTGAACTTCTTAGTTTCACTGATGAACCTTAGAAGCTCAGGAAGAGGGAGAGCATGGATATTATTCATACTCAAGACATCACTACCCAACAGCTCTAACCTGATACTCGCGAACGCCAGACAGCTAGAAAATTTCGCAGATTTCCTGTTATGTTGTCTCACGAAGCACTTTGCGGTTTTGCAGGAGTGAAACTCGGACCATCTTTTTTTATAAATACAACCCACGAAGTCGTTGATCCAACGCATGACCTTCCCAGAGTTTATGCCAAGAAAAGATCATTATGTTACACAGATAAGAAAATGGAAGAGCATGAACTAAACTCGTTGATAATGAGTTGATGTTGCTTCCGCACTTTGATGACATTAATGACATTTTTCGATTTTCCTTCTTAACTAGTTTTTAGCGATTTCTGCTTTTTTTTAAGCAAGCTTAAGTGTTTCTACCAAATGCATCTGGTTGAACAAAACTGTGAAGAATATCACAAGGTGAATGTTTCCTGAACAATTCGTAACTACATTCAAATGAGAAGTTGCAAGGAAGGAAAGCACAATTAATCGAAAAGCTTTCAAAGTTTTATTTGTGGAATGCAAGAATTAAAAGCAAATTGATATAGATTGAGAAAAAACAACACTGCACAGAAAACAGAATTGTTGAAAGTATATTTTCTTAAAATGCACTACAAATACGCCCCAGCAGTATGCTTTCTGGCATTTTCTGCTTCTTTGTTATTCATAGAACTCAGAATAATGTTTACTCATCGGAATGCCTTTAGCAGAAATTTGGCAGACGTCTGACTTAATAGGCAAATTCTCTACCAATGAAGAAGTAATCTGCATATGTATGTATATGTATACATATGTATAAATAAAATAGATGGTAATCAATCACAAAAAAGAAATAAACTTTGTATTCTTCAAAAAATGGAATTCAGCAAAGCCAAGACTAAAACCAAATCACGAGCCTCACAGTAAATACCCTCAAGTTTGTTTAAAATGAAAATGCAAATCGTTTCTATTTACTTTGTAAATTGTGGTTGTTTGATGAAGCAATTGCAAAGTGAGTACTTACATATATACACAAATAATAGAATTTTTATTCATGATAAATTGAAAACCATTCCATTCTTTAATGGGCGATTTAATATTTTCTTTCTGAAATCAAAAATAAATAGTCTTGGGTGAATATTGATTGCATCACTACTTTAAAAGTGGAAGATGCCATGGCATGGCATGGAGTTTTAATAAAATACCACAAATATGCTTAAAAGCAATAAAAATAATTCTACATTAAAAAGAATCAATGGAATCCGTGACGTTTTCAGGAAGCATTTTTGAGGGAGGGAATGTATTTAAAAATTTTGCTAATTTTCTTATGTTACAAAATATGCATGTAAATTAAATCAGCATTAATGTATTCCTAATAGCTCTGGGCAAACCACTCTTTAACAGACTCGGAGAGCTATCAAAAATTAACATCAACGACCTACTCAAGTTCCTAAACCGAACGAAATGGCTATAACCAATCAGTGGCAGTAACCAACTCGTTTGAACCTACCAGAAAATAACTGAGAATGTGGCAGCAAAACGGCGCGTCAGCGCTAAGTCGTGAAGCCAAACCACCACTTCAAACAAACATCCCTAATAGCTTAGCCATAAATGGGGCTTGATTCAAATAAATTAAAATACTTTGTTATATCAAATTAATATTGCTAATTACAATAAGTTTCTCAGCAAGTTCTACTATTTCGATGGAAAAATAACACTGAAGTCACGATCCTAGCAAACCACGTAACTTTTTGGTTAAGCGAAATGATACGATCGCAAGAAACAAAACCAGGCCATCACCAAAATTCCTCAAGCCATTGCGGACTATAATGAGCACATGGGTGGGTGGCGTTGACTTACACGAGAATGCACTACAATGAATTACCGCACTGGATTGCGATTTTTTTTTTTTTTTGAAACAACAAAAGAATTATTCAAGAATACAATACTCAGACAAGTTTTACGTCCATTGCACTATACCCTGTGTTCCCTTCTGCTATTCTTTAAACCTACCAGATGTATTAATAAATCTTAGCAGATCCTTCGGTTTTAAAGAGCTCGGATGTACGTCTCCCAACACTCCAGTGCCAAATATGCTTACTCTGATCTAGCAGAAAGCGTGGCAGACACTAAGTAAGTGATCTGCCGTCTCTCTCTCTCTCTTCACTGAGTGCGATCAATACCACTTTTTATCATTATATAAATAGGAAAAATATAATTGGAAAATAAATTCTATAGTTTATTTTTTATTTTAAATTTATGTTTTTTTTTTTAACAAAATATTTTTTATACTACAATGGGAAAAAACGTTTTTATGCCAAAACTTTGTTTTCTTTTCATCAAATCGTCGTCGAACAAAGAGTTAGTCTTTTTGCTCACTGGTGACTGAAATCACCAGTCCATATCTCGGGAACCGCTTATTCCATTTTGATAAAATTATTCGTTTCAAATGACAAGTCGATTGCCTCATTTTAGAATATGAATCTATGGATATTTGAGAAAAATAAATGTCATATAGCATATGCAGTTCTATTTGATCCATGCGAATAATTCAATTAACATGACCGTTTTTCTTTTAATTAAATCAGTTTATTTTCAAAACAATTAAAAAATAACAAGAATTTTTTATATAAGTAAAATTTGTGTGTGAAATCAAATTGTACTAAAATTGAAGCGTTGCTAGAAAAACTCTTACTACGCCATTTATTGCATGAATGATAGACCTATAAAAGTGTAGCATTTGTTAATAAAAGTTTAGCAATTTATTGTGAAAATATGGAATAAAAATGTCGACGGACCCATAGGTGAAATTTGACGCTCTAATAAACATATGCTACTCGTTGATTTTTTGGTTGGTCAGGGTGCTGGCCGAGTGCATAACACTAGCAGCCTCGGTTCAATTAGCACGTTAGCGCAATTTTGATACCACAAAACCCCGCTACACTGGGTGTTTAATTTTGGATGGGGATTTACCAGAGCGTTAAATTCATTCTGTTTTGTTTAAGAACATGATAAATTCACTGAAATCTACTGTGGAGAGATCTTTCAAGTCATTGAAAAAAGCTTTACCCAGCAGGCGAAGTTTGGTTTTTGCAAGGGCCGGACACTTACAAAGTGGGTGTTCGACGGTTTCTTGCTCGCTTCTTTCGTTACAGTTGCGGCAGTGGGTGTTGAAGGGGATGCCTATTTTGGCTGCATGAACAACTATTGACCAGTGACCTGTACTGACAGCAGTTAATCTTACTACATCAGTTCGGGTTCTGGTGAGTAGGTTGTCGGTTCTTGCAGCACTGTTCTTTGTTATTTTGCAGTCTGTGTGGCCTCTCATCTAAGGTTGGCATGGTGTTAGAAATATTCTTGTATTTTCCTCCGAGCCTCTTTGAGCGGAATGAGAACCTGTTTCACTAGCGAGGATTGCTGAAAGGAGCCTTGCTAAGCAAGTGCATCGACTCTAACATTCCCCTCAATGTTCCTATAATCAGGAACTCGTATGAGGGATGTGTTGGCTATGGATTCTAGTCTAGTAAAGTGCATCTTGCACTGTCAGACCAGTTTGGATTTGGTAATAGGTTAGCTTGCTGAGTGGAGCAATTTTTTGATGTTTTTGCCCGTTAGATCCCACGTTTCTAGGATACGGCATGCGCCCCTAATTTCTATAACTTCTGCCTGGAAGATACTAGTATTGTTTGAGAGGCTAAGGGATTGAGATATATTTAAATCTGCTGATTATATCCCCCCCTCAACATCGCAATTCTATTTGGACCCATCGGTGTAGAGTCGGATTGTTTATGGTACTTGCCGCCTTTCCGCTCATTCCTAGTAAGAGCAAAACCTTGAATGTCTTTTCAAGGTTGACTTTAGTTATTTGGTAGACTGTAAGTTCATTAAGTCCATTGGGTAACGTGCTAAGGATTTGCCCAGCATCCAGCATCTCTTAGTCTTAACGCGGCATTTGATGCAGTATATTTAAGGAAAAGGTCAATGGGCATCAGGCTCATCAGCACTTTCAAAACGTCAGTGGGGCATGATCTCATTGCCCACACTCCCCCCCCCCCCCCTACTCCTGCACAAGCTGTTATTTTAACTCTGGCTAGGTTTTTCTGGTTGTAGTCTTTACTAAGAGCTGGCCACCAAACTATGCTGCTAGTATATGACGAAAAGGTTTTGTCCACATTCAAATCAGTGGAATACATGTAAATTAACAGTTTCTGTATCCACCACCCGAAGAAATGTTTTGGCAATGGGTTACAACTTTAACAAAGTAACTTTAACTTTCTAAAAAAATTTGTATCAATAAACAATATTTTCTGACTAGGCAAAAATAAGGACGCAAAAAAGAAACCGACTTCAATAGGCCAAATCCAACAAAGATCAACTTAAATGGTCAAGATTTGAACTATCGGTAGAAGAAACCAGAAGTCAAGAGTTACAGAAACGCCATGAATAATTTTGTGATGGTGCACTGCAACAAAAAGTGAAGCATGCAGCTTCAGTTATGGTTTGGGGATGTATGTCAGCACAAATTGTGGGATGTTTATATTTCGTGGAAGGCCTAATGAATACTGAAAAATACATTTGGAGACCCACTTATTGTCGTCAATTGAACGTTTGAAACGGGATGATGATGAACATATTAGCAACAAGACGGTGCTTCGTGCTATACTTCTAAAAAAAAGTATGGCATGGTTACATAGAAATCACATCCTTGTGATCCCTTAGCCGTTCTCTAGCCCTGATCTGTCGCCAATAGAAACTCTTTGAGGTAAAATGAAGTCAGAGTTACGGAAAAGTCCTCCAAAAACTAAACAGGAACTAAAAGATAAGCTTAAAGAGATATGGAGCTCCTTTACCCCATCGTTCTGTCAGACACTTGTTAACACAATGCCAGACCGCATTAAAGAAGTAATTAAACTAAAAGGTTGTGCAACAAAGTACTAAATTAACCTTTTTATGTACAACTAATAAAGTGGGCACAAACTTTTGAATTGCAATATTCCGTGTTTTTTCTTTTTAATTATTATAATAATAAAAAATGGTGAGTTTAATTAACTATGTTAATTGTTATTGTTTAAATAATATTTTTGAAAATTTGCATTAATGTTCACGAAAAAACGCAGCAGCTATGCAAGATTGAATTCAAAAATCAGTGAACTTTTTCACTGGGTACTAACTCTTGAATTTGGGTTGTAATTGCTGTTTTCTGTGTTTTTTTAAACAATCGAAGAATTATATTTAAGATCTAAATTTAATTACTGGTTTGAGTTATTTAACAGAATAGTCTAAAGATCTGTGAGGTCCATTTCTGTTTCATTTCTTATCGGAATTCTATAGTTAGAGGTTAAGGTTTTGATTTGAGCCTTACTAAAAGTCTCTAGTACCCGCTACAATAGATTTTTTTTTTCTGAGGCTGGAAACAAATATATTGTTCCAAAAAATAATTTTATCAAAAATATCTAACATACATACATCCATAATTGGCAAATGTGGCATAAATAGTGACACATATACTGAAGCGCACTTTATTACGTAAACATGACTGCAATAGAATTCGCAATGCAAAAAGCATAAATTTTCTTTAACAAGATAAAGTTAACATTCAAGCATGTGTAAATATGAATTTACTTTGCAAATGAAGTTATAGTAAAATTTAAGTAATTTTTGCAAATGTCTACGTGAAAATAAAATCTTGCTATGAGAACAAGACAAGAGACAAAAAATGGAAGAAAAATAAATTTGTAGCGACATTGTAACAAGATAATATTGCGCTCACACATAGAATTGTGAATGCGGGCGTTTGTACGTTCCCAACGGGAAAGAAAGACACCCTTCCATGTCAGCACTAAGAGCTCCTTCTATACATCTTACAGCTAGTTTAACGAGCACCGTTTTTTTTCCTTCCTTTCTTTGCTCTTCATTTCTTGTAAGTATTTACTACATATACCAACTATGAAAATGTACCAATATTAAATCAACTTAAATACTACAAGTGTTCAACCAAATGAGAATTATAAAGTGAAAGTATCATCCATTATTTTTTTTCTATTAGTTTGAACGCATTGGGGCACTTAAAGGAAACCTAATGCCTGCTCTTGAAATTTTCCACGACAGAACAAAGTGAGCGCTTCAAATGAGGTTTTTTGGGTAATGCTTTAAAATTTCCCGAGGGGTTGAGGTAAATGAAATTAACTGTAAAAATATCAAAATACATATAAATGTGAAGAGTAGAAATAGCAGAACGTGCTGTGAAATTTTAAACAGATACGCTACGCATATCTTAGCAGAGGCAGGGAGAACAAGCAAATCACCAACAGTAAAGAAACTAGTTTAAACCCAATTTGGTCGAATCGGTTTCCATCAATGAATGGTATCGAGCAGTAAATTGATAATAATAATTGATTAATTGTTAAGAGAATCGGTGAAATTATCCACGGCGCTGTCTGTGAGCAATAGCAATTTTAGAGTCGCTGCACTGCCTAGAACAGATAAGCAGCCAAAAGAGGCAACAGTCAGAGGCTGCCAGTAGAAAGTCAAAAATTATGCTGGAATGCTTTTGGAAGTAGTTTCACTTCTTTTGTGCTGGGGTTGAGTCTGAGAGTCTGTAAGTAAGTAAGTGACATGCAGTAGGAAGGAAGAATGTTAAGTAGGAAAGGTAAGCCAGCGCTGATAGCGAAAAATAGCGAAAAACATGTTGGTGCAATGCCTCTTCCACTTTCACATTCTTCTTATCTACGTATTGGTTCACGGGCACGCAAAAGAGGAAATACAGCAAAATATTTCCAGTAAAAATTATTTTCTTGGATTTCCTTGAACTTGTGATTGCCTGAAACACATATTCCTCTCTTCTTCCTTAATGTATTAATAGGTCTTTGGAATTCATACATATGGCGAACAACAATCAAATACACCATAAGTAAATATACTTATTTTGCACTTTGAGCTTCAAAATCAATTGCTAAAAGTAACTGCCACACATACGTAAAAGTATTTTTACTTCCGTTTTAGGTAATAAACATTTTCCCATGAATTTCTATTTCCGCTACGGCATATCTTCATTGCATGCATCCACATTTCTTGAAACATTTACCACATGCACTTACCATCACAACGCACACACACTGGCACATGTACATTCGGTCGTGGAATGCAATGCAACTCATATGCCACTCCGCTCGCATGACTACCACCACCAGTGCTCACTGTATCTTTGTTTCCGGTATCCGCTCATGACTTTTACTGCCTGCCATTTCATTGATGACGCTGTGGCTGCTCTAGCGGCTGTTGATGTTAATGCTATCATGGCTTTTTGTCAAAAGCTCGTACTCTCGTTGGAATACAGCGATTTCTTATTTCCCCCCTGATTCCCAGAGTGGTTTTTATTTATTTCATTTTCTTTCAAAAGTAAAGATAAGAAGAAAATTCTGCAGTGAAATAGTTATGATTTTTCATATCTGTGATAGAAGTTTATTTGACATTTAATGCAACTATTATTATTATTATTATCATTGGCACAATTTCTTCCTCTTCTTTTAACCGCAAATCACTATCAATATTTACTTTCATCTTTGTAGTTTTATTGGTTTAAATTGATGATGTTCAAGATAATAAAAAAATGTTTAACTACATAATGGATCGAAAATTATACCTGCCGGCGTTAACGTATTAAAATTAGTATAAGTACAGTGCTTAGCTTGTAAGGGGGACGCATTGCATATCCCTAACATAATGAAAATAAAGTAATAAAAAATATGAGTCCTTTACCATTCACCTCGGTGGCCTGGTGAATGAGTGCTAGCCTGGAGTTCCAGCTGCTTCAGGTTCGATTCCTAGATGTAAGTTAACAAATAAAAACTATGGATGCAACTCCAATATCAAGACAGATTAGAAGCTTTTTAGTTCATATTTTAATAGGGCTCCTTGGGTGTCTTTTTGTGAAATTCAATATTACTTAGGACTTCAATAAAAAAATTATGGAAAAATTATGCTTCTGAAGCTATACATAAATTCATTTTATTCTCCAATCTTTTGTAAGCAAACAGTGAAGGGCAAAAGTCTACATACAACTCATTGGAGTTTCAGTTTTTGCGAAATTAAAGAATCTAAAGCAAAAATTAGGCTTGCACTCTTACAAAGGATAATTATTTATTCATAAATCAAAAATAAAAAAGTTATTTCAAAAACAACACAACCGTAAATTCACAAGGATAACAAAAATTAGCATTAGCAAAAGTCTTCAAACAGCGCAAATCTGTTGAAGGACTAACTAATAAGGACTAGCAATAACATTTTATACCATTTTAAATCTTTAGTGGGCACTCCTTGGGCGTCAATAGCTACTTGCTGTCGTCGTCGCATTGAGGCAACTAAGTTTGCGGTCTCTTCAAGAGCTGTTATGCTATTGAGATAATTTTTTTTATGAATAAATAATCATCATTTATAAAACTGAAAATTTTTTTATAAATTAATAATCATCATTTATAAAACTGCAAATTCTTTCCTTTAGATTCTTAGATTTAGAGAGACTAAAAATCCGGTGGTGTATATACACTTTCGTCCTTCACTGTGGCACATATATTTCAAATATTTTAAATTTTAAGGAATCAAAACACATGATGTGTATGAAACTTGTTTCAAGCCAAATTAAAGTGAATGGTACCATGAGGCATCAAAATGCCGAAAAGGTTAAGTTATCAACAACATAAACAACTAACAGAAAAAACTTATAAGACTAACAGATTTTGTAGGTCTTGAGGGTTTCATTTATTTAAAATCTGTGCTCACATTCCCATGCATATCGAAAAATAATTTGAATATCCTTAATTTTGAAGTTTAGACATTGAATAAGATTTAGCTTTGGATATTATTCGAATAGATACACCACTAGCAGATCCAAGAAAGTGAGGGGTGAGGCTGTTTTGGGGAGCCAGATAAATATTTCATGCATATGGTCGTTGGACGAAAAAAAATATTTAAGACTAAGTAATTTGTAATATGTTAAAAGCAAAATAAAAACAAAACTATGAATTAATTTTGACTCAAAAAATTTAACTCCCACCGAAATCGACCATTTTAATACTTTTAAAAATATTGAGTCTCACACACATACACACAGAATTCGGCTACATATGTATGTGTTTATGTGTACAAATATGTACTTAAGCGTAATCTTTGTAGATATACCATAAGCTAAAATATGATATGTGTTATTGGCAAAGAAACATGAACATGAATTTGCTTAAAGGCAAGCAATAGCACTGGCAATAGCGAATAACTAAGAAATCGCTCAAAATCTCGTACTTTAAAACAAAAAAATTTTAAAGGGGCCAAAAATCAAAACCCCATTTCGGCAATCTCTGGATCCGTTAGTGTATGTTTATGTATATGTAATAAAGGCGTATTCGGTTACATTCCAAAATCAACATTGAGTTTTTCTATTTTTTTTCGGTTTTAAATTTTTGGATAAATTGCTACGCGATATTGTACTCGCATATACAGTGCCGGACAAAACTTAAGCACGAACTCTTCCTTGTCAACATTTAGTTCAATAAAATTTAAATATATGAAAATATGCACATATTTTTTTTGGTTTATAAACTTAGTATAATTGTGGACTTGTTGAAATAAAATAAGATTAAAAATTGGGTAATGTTTTTCTTTTTTTACTAACATTGCGAAATATGCCTAAACCTGCCGCAACAAAACTAAAGCAGATAATCTTTTTCGCTTACTGTTACAATGAAGTGTTAAAAATAAACAACAAAAATCATCTTTAAACTAGAAACCCGTTATTTTGGAAAACAAAAAGCAGGTTTTTAAAAAAATTAGATGCCTATATAAGTTGTTGGTTATCATTCACCGTCACCGTTCGCATTTCAAAATTGCGCTTCCCAAAATGATTCGAAATAAGTATTCTGCACAATTTAGAGAAAATATTCTGAGTGGATTTATAAAGCTGAATCAGTGAAATGCATTGTAAAAAAATTTTGTATTCACTATTGCGTTAATTCCCGAGCTATAAGCCGTTTGCGCGCCTCCCATTGTTTATATGCTAAATATGGAGGTGGAGGATCGCGGAACATAACCAAACGTGAGGACGAGGATCTTCATTCGGATTATAAAAAAAAATCCTTTTATATCTTGGAAATAAATTGCGTTTAAACATTTCACACAGGTTTATCCAACGACGAGGGAGGGTGGCTTAGCAACATTCAAAAGCGTGAAAAAGCCATTTATTTCTCGAAAGAATCGACAGGCTGCTGCCAAATGAAAGACTGATAAATCGGTATTTAAAATGTAAGGTTGCGACGGATCGAAGCTAGTGTGCAGACCCAAAGGGCAACGATGAAATCCGCGTTATTTGAAAAGCACTGTATGATACGAGGGAGGCAACGTAATGGTCTGATAATTTTTTTCGGTCATGGAATCGGTTCAATTCATAAAATAAGAGATTTAATGGGCCGTCTAATGAGCAAAGATATTCTCCAGAATGCTGTGTTACCTTATACGGAGGAAGATCTGCTGTTAAAGCAAGTCTACCAGCACGATGACGATCCCAGCACGGTGTGAAAAAGAGTGGTTTGTTGCCAATAAGATCGGTATTTGATAGTGACCTACCCATTCACCCAATTTCAATCTCAAAAAATATATAGGAAATTGTAGATCGGAAAATTCAGCGCATAAGAGATAAAAACAAGGATTTAATTTTCTACCAATCGCAGATTGCATGGAAGAGCATTTCTGCAGATGTTTTGAGCAGTTTTATTGAGTCCATGCCACGAAAATGTGCAACAGCTCTGAAAAATAATGGATACGCAACAAAGTAGTGGAGAAGTCGAGCTTTTCCATATGTGCTTTGGTTTTGTCGCGACAGTTTTAGGTATTTTGTTAATATTTTTATTTTATTTGAAAAATAATATTATATTTCTTATATTTTATTACAAGAATATACACTCTTCTTACTACATTCATAAAAAAATTTCAGTCCAAGCATGTTTTACAATATTACTGAACAAAATGCAAACAAGGAAGAATCTGTGCTTTAGTTTTGTACGACACTGTACACAAGTACGAGTACATAAATACGATAAAAAATTTTATATAATTTTGCATGCATGTATTGGTAAATATGTACGAATATGTGACTGATTTTTCACACACTTTTACTACCAATTTTATTTTTATTGTTCATTTTGTTTTGCTTTTTAAAAGTGAACATTTTATAGAAATTGAAAAATTTTGTTTTTTGCATTGAAATATTTTCTTAATACTCTAAGTAACTGTAATTCTGCAGATGTATGGAAATTGTTATTCTTAATAATCTAGGCGCCAATTCAAAGTCAGTTTGCAACATGCACTCGCATTTTAGCCCAATTACAACTAAATAACTTTTTGGAATTCTTTTTAGTGCACTTGCACTGCAAATAGTTTCTCGCGCATCCTTCCTGCAGGAGCAATAAGAATCATGAAAACTCCGATGTCTAGAGGAGATATGTATAATCATTTCATTTCAAAAGGATTGTTAGTTTTATGCCAACAACTTTATGTTTGTAAATTGAATGTTACGCAACAAAACATTTTATTCTCTCTTTTAACTCAATTGTAAAATATTTATTCCATAAATAAAGTACAATATCAATGTCGACATTTTGTATGCAAATAAATCATAACTCAAATTGACTTTATTGGAAAACTTTGATTGCGCAAGTGTTTTCAACTGTGTATTCGTTTGCGAGCAACAATTGCAGCAGAGAAAAAAGCAAAGACAATACAATGCGAACCAAGAAATCACTATTACAAAAACTGGTTAGGAGGGGAGGGGGTGGAAGGGCTGGGAAAAGAAATACAACATAAAATTTATTTCAATATTCGTTTGTGTGTTATTTAGGGCGATGTGCTTCGAAATTTTGTTAAAAGATTTCTGTATGTCCAGCTGTTGAAGATCGAAGCATTTTATGTATTCAACTGACAAACAAACAAAAACAACAGAATACCCAAATGCAAAACCACGGTGCACAGTGGTTTGACTGCGGAAAAAAATCGCTTTTCTGACGCGTCGATATTAGAAATTTTTCTCCTAATTTCTATTCATAAATATTTCATTAGCATATGGTATTAACAAAAAATTGGAGGGATTAGTTCATTAAATAATTGTGGGTAAGCTGTCGAAGTTGATGAATGCTAAACACTAAGTGCTAGCATGCATTTTGAAGCGTTTTTCGGAAGCTTTTGCTGTTTAACTACTCGTATAGTTATTATCTTAAAACTATTTTTTTATATGGGTGTGTTATACAGTAGAATCCCGATAATTTGTAATCGCAAGGAGTACGAATTATCGCGATACTTCTGTATATTTTTTTTTTCGGAAAAAAATTTGGTTTTGAGAAACTAAAATTTCAAGATAATTCCTTATACTTGGTGGACCAGGTATATCTTGCGAAGGTGTGCGATATATTTTAGTATATAAAACTTTAAATTATAATTTCTCATCTAAGCAAAAAAAAAAAAAACAAAATTGGCTGCGGATAGCTGCGGTTCCCATTTTCATTAACAAAATATTAAATGCATATCGAGGAAAAACTGCATGAAAATGTGATTATTTGTGGTATCAGTGTACTTTTAAGAGATTGAATGTTTTTTGTAAAAAAAACAAAAAATATGAATTAAAAAGAAATGTCGAAACAGTTACAACTGTTTTTTTATGGTATTTATCTCAGTATCTTGAATGTAGCGGATTTTCGAGCTATTTCAGTTTTACTGTTGTATGGGAGGTGGGCGTGTGTGGTGGGCTTATTTTCATAATTTTTCTTTTCCACGACCTAAGAGTGACTCATGTCGAAAATCGTTATGCTGACATGATTCCTTATATTTTTTTTGCACTTTGTACGGAGTCAAACCACTGTGTAGCGCACAGTGGTTGAAAAGTGGACAAAAATTACTTTTTTCATTAGCTTCAATTTTTTAATTATTTACTAATAAATATTAAAAATATTAAGGTGGTATCTGCTTAACTTATATCGTCCCAACGTTCGATTAATCGAGCAGCAACTTTCGAAATTCGTCAAGAATGCATTTAGATAATTTTAAAATATTGTATTTCGCTTGACTTCAAGGCCAGGTGAACAGACATATCTTTTTGGAAGGTGGTTTTGAAGATTACCAAAAAATTTTAAAATTAATTATTTTGATTTGAAATGAGAAATTTGCCTAGATAAAATAACAAACTTGATGTGAAAATTATAACTTTACAGGTCCTTATATTTTTTTCAGAGCCTACAGCTGACCAAACTTTTGTAAAAAATGTATGGAGAAAAAGGCAAAATTCAACAAAAATCGCATATTTTCTGTTTTTAACTTATAAAATACTGTTTTAAATTTATTTGATCCCAACGAATACTTGTTGGCCATGATGCACAGTAGTCTGACAAATGATTCTAGCGCGACAAAATTTTGTATGTGGTCAAATGGCTTTCTTCAGACCTTAGTAATCGAGGAAAAAAAAAAAATGGAATCCCATACTCGAGTTTTGGAGTGAAGAAATTAAAAAAATGGTTAAAAATTAAAAAATTTTAATGCTCATATCATGTATTTGTAAATTTTGCGGAATATATTGACTTATATTGGAAATTTTGCAAATAATATTGGCAATTTCACAGTTAATTTGAAGAAACTGTAGTACGATTTCCTCACTTTGACTCTTTTATATTTGTCTATAATGAAATGCCGCTACTTTAAAATTCATCCTACGCGGCAACAATAAATGAGCTGTAAATTTCAAGGACGGATGTCGACGGATATGAAACCTAATTTGCCTCTTTAATTATGCTATAAGGAATAAGTTAATCATTACTAGAACTTAAAACTTCGTAAAACACTTTTTAAAAGCTTAATAAATATTGCTTTCTTCATTTTTTAAATCCAAAAATAACGAGTTTTTCAAAATGCTACCACATACTTATAAAATGTAGAAATAATCCAAACGCACAACAAAATGCTTTAAAAATATACCAATATTCACTAAAAACGGATACCACCGCTTTTCATAACGGAATAATGAAGAAAAAACGAAAAACCAAATGCCGGTATGTACGTCCTCGCGCCACCTTGCTATTCAGCCCAAACAAAAACCAACTTTACCGTTGCGTGACAACGTAATGATGAACATTAATTGAAAATAGGGGATTCAGCTATTTTAAAATGAGAAATTGCAATGGTCATTGGAGTTCGCGACATGAAATTTTTTGATTTATGTCGTGCTAGAATAATTTCTCAGACCACTGTGTGATGTGACGTAGAAATATTTTTAAATTTTGTTTACACCTGGTTACATTATTTTCTTGGGGTAAGCCAAAAAAGTCCTAAAAAAATCATTTACATTAGCTTTGGTAGATCATATCTAATAATCGGCGTCGAGCGATTTTCGCAAAAAAATTTAGCAAAATTTGTCCCTCTACAGCGACTGCTTCTCTTTTTGACCTACTTTGGTGGGCGTGGCAATGGACGTATCATTTTCATTTTTGCACCCTGGCGATATATTGACATAAGCAACTCCTTGTGACTCTACAATGACTCCTTCTATTTTTCTCTTCATTTTGTTTAAAGTCCAACCACTGTGCGGCATACTAAAACATAACAACGAACATGTTTGCTAATTTTGATGCATGCGAAAGCATGGAAATTTTGTGGAAAAATATTGTTGAGCCATAATGTAAATATTTATTCGAAAAAATCAGAGCAACGAAAGCAAAACTGTTGAACATAAACGTTGCTAACTTTTCCAGTGGCGGACAGGATTGAAAAGAGCAATGAAAAGCGAGGAGGTTTCTGCCACCCACAGCTTTAGCACAACTTTTACATTTACGGATTTACACATTTCCATGGCTATTTGTTTTCATCTAACATGGATGAAAATCTCTGGTCTAAATTGGATGCGACAATGCAGTAAAAATTCCAGTTGGACGATGATTTTGATTTTGATTATTTCAGCTGCTGTGCATGTAGAGCAAATGAGAAAAACAGGAACATAAAAGTTTTTAACTGAATGTTTTACAATTATGTGCAGCTTTTGTAGTTTTACAAATTAAATTCACATATTGATGGATGTGCGGCCAACATTTTAGTTATGCCAATGACTAGAAATTGTGAAAAACTTTAACTAAAAACTTTATGAGAAATGTTATTCTCTCTGTACCAGGATCGAAAATCACAACTTTACATATAAAAAGCGTTAGTGGTTAAGTGGCATAGGTTAAATGATGTGCTACAAGATTTTATTCTGATGTTATCTAGTGGACAAACGGGAATTAAAAAGGTTTTGAGTGAGTCGAACCGACCTATGAACCAAACTGTTTTTATTTTTTTTGTTTCGCTTGAACCAAACCAATTTCGTTCAAAAAAGTGATTTGGTTTAGTCAAAAAATCGTTGCAATTCTTATGCCTGATTTTCATTATATTGAATCAAATTTTCTAACAATTCCAATTCCAATTCCACTATAGGAAACTCTCTCTAGACTCCAGAGAAAGAAAAATGAGCTTCACAGCACAGTGACAAACTGCTCGATATCTAAAGTGAGTTAAACTTCAACAATCAAGAGTGTGCAAAAAAAATTAGATTTGCTTAACTTTTGGGATTTTTGACCAGTGTGCGGAGGTTAAAAGGTGTGGAAACTTTGGTTTTTTAACCGAACCGATTTAGAGAGAACGTGA
This sequence comes from Toxonevra muliebris, assembly GCA_963691655.1. NCBI lineage: Eukaryota > Metazoa > Arthropoda > Insecta > Diptera > Pallopteridae > Toxonevra > Toxonevra muliebris. The sequence continues at coordinate 2,492,695 of OY829326.1, forward strand.
AAAGTTCTCATTTTTTAGAATACATCCTTAAGTGGGGACTAAATTTCGATTTCTTTAGTGAACTATAAAAAAGATTTTTATAGTTCACTAAAGTTCAATTCGAAATCATAGCTACATAAAGGTACAATTTAACACTTCAACCTTAAAAAGCGTTTATTGAAGAGCAAAAGCAAACTTATTCAGCAAAAATGTCACAAACAGTGCAAAGTTATTTTACATAAAACTAATTAAATATAAATATTGTCATATAAATAAGTTATCACAATTTTCTTTTCCTTTAAGAGGAAAACAAATTAAAATGCGTACGTTGCTGCTTCGACTCCAAAGAAAGAGACCGAATAAACTCAAATACTAAGCAAACTTAATTTTGCTTTCACTCAGTACAAAGGAGAATGCAATTTCCAAAAAAAAGAACAGCTACAGATATTTGCCTGAAGTTAAAAAAAAAAATCAGTTGAAGAAGTGATAATTAAATAAGGTCGTTCACTATTTGTACTTTACTAAGAATATCAGCAACGAACTGCATTGTTAAAATCTTGTAAATCTTAAATAAAACTGAAAATAAAGAGAAAATATCTAAACTTCCTTGTTCATTTAAGCTCATCATGATGTGCTGTTGTTGTCTTTGTTGTTGTTATCATTAGTAATAAAATAAAATGAGGAAGAAGCACACAAAGAAGGAAGCCTAAAGAATAAACTAAACAGCATACATAAATACATTTACAATTGCTCGTATGTGTGGCGCAGTAGAGTTATTTTATAGTTGAATTTATGTTCCATCAGGATAACATTGTTTCAAGGCAGTAAACTAAGCTTAGTTTAGCTTTAGCGGTACAAGTACGAGTTATAAAAGAGAAAGAGAAATTGTACCTACATATGTACAGATGTACATATGTATAAGCGAAATTTTATTAGGTGTTTTGTTATTCGCTTAAGGAGTGCCAAAGGCAGTGGCCCTGTGTGCAAGAGTAGGGTAATTTATGATCGTGCGATGTTTATGATACTATTGCGGTACTGATACTTTTATAGTAGTACTAAAAGTGAAAATGAATATTTGGCAGCAACTTATTTCTTTCTCTATAGAATGGTGCCAAGTTGAAGTAGCGTGCATTTACACATAATAGAAATTTCAGTATTTATTATATGAACTCTTCGAGCTAATCTTGTTTAGTATCACAATTCCAAAAATTGTAAAGCCTCAAATAATAAATACTTTCAAGCTACAGGAACTAATGGAAACATGAATTGAAGAGAGCAAAGTAAAATACAGAAATTTCACAGAACTATTTACAGTGCACTACATGGCGTATACGTAACGATATCCACCCACACTACACTAGTGTATTAAGAACTAACAAAATCATTTCGCATTTGATTTCGCAAAAGCAGAAGGAAACAAATTAATGAAAAGAAATGTAAAAACACCGTTTCAACTATCTTCTGCCACTGCGCAACCTGAAAGCGTCTTATCTTTGGAAACACTCAGCTTAATATTTACTTTACACAAAATTGGTAAATTAAAGACTCATACATACATAGAACTAGAAATTTAGACACAAGTTCAAATACATATACAGTCGCTATACACTTTATAGCAACATTAGAGCATTCGTTTTAGATTAAAAATTCTTTTGGAAGTGAAGGGTGAACAAATTAATGAAGAAATTATTTCTTTCTCAACTCCTATATCTTATATTAATTGAGCAGCTTAATTTTAAAAGCTCCAAATCATCTATTTTCCAATGAAAGAATTGAGTTCATGACTAATTATTATTGTTCTTCTGTTCTTAACCAAAGATCTATAAGTTTTCATTGAAAAATGAAGTCTTAGAGCCAAACAACAATAAGGTTTTTTTTTTTTTTTGCCAAAAAGTGCCAAATCTCCGATTAATATAAACATTACATTAATTGGAATAAAGTGCATTTTATTGACACATTAGCACTCCTTATTTGATTAACAGACTGCTCGGCGATAAAGAATTCCTTTCGTTAATTCTCTTAAGATAATTTTTTTTACAGATAACATATTAATTTAAATTTGAAAAGGAACAAGTATTCTGCAAATCTAACAGTAGACTCGTATGCATCGATTTGATTCTGCGAAGTCCTTTACTGTTTGCATATATCATTTGTGTAGTTCGTTCGCGTGGGACGTGACTTTGAGTCTCATTGGAATAACACTTATAATTATTGTAATTTACAATTATTATAAATTGATTTGCCTTTTTGGTTTTTTGATTATAACGATTCAATGATTATTAAAAACAATTCAACACTCATTCAAATTTAACTAAGCTCCTTTACTTTTGCAGCAATTCAGTTAAAGCCAAACATTTTTACTGCCTATGTTCATATAAGTTTTGTTGTGTTTCTCTAAGACCCGAATACACAAAACTAAACAAGAGTTGAGTTACTTTTGCATTATGTTTGCATTTGTAAAGTGATATAATAAAGCTGTGAGATTAGAAAAAAAACTTTAAAAAATCTATGTTTATGGCCCTGTAAGTGATTTCAAAAATTTATTTTCACTTCTTTTCATCTGGATGAGAACAAACTTTACGCGCTATGTTCCTATATTTCCAACGTTCACTTGTCAACTGATGCGAACAATGAGGAAAGAAGCAGCATACCCTGCAGTAAAATGAGGAACTAGTAGCACAAAGCACCTACTTACACACTTACATGCAGTGGCGGTACATCCATATAATATATGAAAGAAAAATTTCTAAAATTTTTTATTTGTATTACCTTGTTTTTCAATAGCTGGTATATGTACCAAAAATGTGGAGTATATAGAGTACACACAAGCATTCATGCTATCGCAGTTCATCAAGTTGGCTTTTACGAGGCTTTTAAAATTTGAAAATTATATGTTTTCATAACATGCTATCTCGCTTATTCTAATAGGAATTATTTATTTATTATTATGTGCAGTTCCAAAAAAAATAGCAGCAAACCAATTTTCTACTACTATGTATGATTTTATATAGAATTTAGAAGCTGGCTTTCAGTTTTTGTATGCCATTTGGAAAGTATTTGCTCCACTTTCTTTTACTCCTATATTTTTGCGCCATTAGATTTTATCAGAGTTTCGAACCGCTTGACGACCTCGATAGCCTAGTGGATAGTGCACTAGACTTTCATCTGGGAGGTTCGGGTTCGATTCCCGTCTTCGTCTGGTGGTTAATTTTCATTACTTTCTTATATTCACTATCAATATGAAGTGTATGAGAATTATAAGATAGTGTACAAGTACACACATTGGTTGGTAATGGCAAAACCAACAAGCCGATAAAAAAATTGCCACACCGCCGTTCGGAATCGGCGTTAAACTGTAGGTCCAACTATGTGGTATCACAATGGGCCGTTCAGGCCTAAGTGTGTCTCTCGACAGCCACTCCAACCTAACCTAACCTTCGAACCGCTTAAACGGTTAAATTTGGGTTCGTGTTTAGGTTCAGGTTCAAGCAAAAAATAACAGTGTGTTCCTGTTCAGGTTCAACTAAAAATGAAGCAAAACAAGGTTTTTCAACTAATAGTTTTACTTATTTGCATACATCAATACATTTAGTTACTTTGCAATTTACATTTTTTCATTCCGTTGACATTTTTCTTATATTTGATAATTTGCTGTTTTATTAAACATTTAATAAAACTTATATTAAGAGAAATTATAGTTTAGATTGACAAATAGTATATCTCTTAACGATTTGCCCTTTATACATTCACTTGTGTGGTTGGAACTGGTAAGATCATTTGTGAAGCTTCAAACAATAAAAGAAGCTCGCACCATATTTTAACAGGCTCTCTAACACCTCAAAAGTCAAATTCCATCCTGATTTCCAATTTTAGCCTTTTTGGTTTAGAAAAAAATTCACTGGGCTTACCTCATCGGTAAGTGCTAGGCACGCCACTGCTTACATGCATAGCGAAAAAGAGACTAGTTCAAAGACTAGGGCTAAAGTAATGCAGCTATCAACCAGTTTAAAGAAGAATGTGCTCTTTCTGCTTGTGTTGAATTAAAATTCGGATATAAGGGATATAGCAAAAAGAGCAAAAACAATGGGTGCGTTTGCCGGGTGCAAATCAGAGGAGCTGATTTCAAAGTGATTTCAAATAAAAAATCAGTAATCAGTGTTTTCGTCTTAGAAACGGCATGATGTATTAGTTGTAAAATTTTTGAAAATCATCAAATTCTAGTTCGTGAAATGTTTTAATTTCTTTCTAAAAATAAATTTATATAATTTTTGGATGCTTTCGAACTTGTGATTACTTGAAATAAACGGAGTAGCCAAACTTTGAAAATTAACACTTAGATTTAATTTTCATAGTCTTCTAAAAATATAACAAATTGTGATATCTCAATTATCTGCGAAATCAAATAAATTTCCTGTTACTTTAGCTTTTTTCAATAACCAAAACTATAAAGTTTCTATTCTATTTCTATTTCGAAATAGAAATAAAACCCCTCTCCCAGATAATTGTGGAGGCATTAAAACTATTTATTTTTCAAAGACTGCAATTTTGTTCTGGGAATCACGATTCATGGACCGAAATCCAACGCTTTTGGTGCTACAATTTGTCGCTAAAATATTCTTTGTTGATAAAAAGCAGCTTCATTCTGAGCACATACAACTTATGAAAAATTCAATAAAAATCAATCTCAGTAGCAGCCACAATGCATTTAAATGAGAAACATTTTTGGAATGCCCATTTCTCCTGTTTGCTGCAAGACTGTCATAGCTCAAAACTAAAAAATTGAGTTAAATCTGTATAAACTGATGTTTGTGTAAAAAAAATCATGACGCTATGTTATGAACCTTCTTCATGAGAAGCGTATTTTACTACCTTAATTTACTAAAGCCCTAACATAAAACTTTTCAATATCGAGTTTTTGATGGAATATGATAAAGAGTGCCTACTTTAATCTGTACCGGAAATTTTTGAGACAGACACTAAAAACTTTCGATCTGTTCTTTGAGTTTAAATTACAAATTCTGGAAACAGTACATCAAATATCAAATAGATTTTTTGTTTGTCCGATAAAATTTGAAAAGTGCGTGTTAGGACGTTCTCGGAGTGGTAGTTCCTTTTAAATGCGGTTTTCTTAAATTTTTTTTTTTTTTGGGCTTATGACAGTGTTGCAGAAAACGTTTATTTTCCCCGTTTTTTTATTTTCATGACTTGTGTATCACACACCTAAAAACAAATTGATTTTTATTTTTATGAGTGTGTAACTATCATTTCAAATATTGTTTATTAAGTAAAAGCCCTAAGGGTAAAATTCGCATAGCAGCAACAGCATTATGCAATACGGATAGCAATAGCAACTTTTAGTCAATGTTGTTATTAAGAAGCTTATCACGCATAATCCTATGCACGTGAGATATTTGTACTAATAATGCTGCAGACATTCGCATTGGCATACACAATGAGGAGAGCTTTATCAAGCAGCCAACCAAAACACACCAGCAAGCTCAGGCTAAAGCATGCAGCTTCAGTGGAAAAGATAAATCTATATTGAAGCAGCAACAGCAGCAAAATCAGCAGTAGCAGAGCAATGAAAGCGAAAAGAATTTTGCGGGGCAATAAAATTTAAAGTAACAACAATAGTCTCATATATATATATATATATATACATATACACAAGCGGATCTATAGATTTCCTAAGGGGGGCTTTTAATTTTTTCGACCCCCACATTTTTTTTTTTTCATTCAATGACAATGATCAAAATGCGTGAAAATTTTGGGTTGGGGGGGTGGGAGCTAATCTTTTTTTTTTGGGATCCCTTAATGTATATATATATATATATATATATATATATATATATATATATATATGTTGCATGGTGTACATTAATGCACCGCATATTGAACATTTAGCACAGCAGGCGTGTTCACACTTAAATGCCGCTGCATAATATTCTCATATGTATGTATTTATTCGCGGAAGTGTGCATGTGTATGTGTACGAGTGTGCTAACAGCAAAGGATTTAAGCATAGCAAGTTACGCTTAATAAAATTTATTAAAGACCTAAAATATAAAATAAAATGACTCGTATGTTTTGCCTGCTCCATGAATTTTGTTATTCCCTATTTATCTCAATAATATTTGTTTTTGTTAATTTATTTGAGAACACTTCATATTTCCAAGATGAATTTAAAAAATGGTCGGCTGTATTTTTTAAAACAAATTCTCATAAATTCAATTAAAACTATGTATAAAAAGACATCAATGCAATGCACATTCATTGGCATTCAATGGCGAGACGAGTTGCCAGATTTTTTTTCAACTAACGATTTTCACCATTTTTAGAAAAACCCAAGGAAATAATTGGTTTCAAAACAGGATCATATCAAAAGTTTCTTACACTGAATTCGAGGATGACGTAAAGAAGCGAGAGAGATAGAACTCCGATCTTGTCAATATTTTCTATAGTTCGCACATATAATTCCATTAAATTCAAACGCAGACATACCATTATTCCGATGTGAGTACGTGGATTGGTCTAGCGTGACATTAACCTCAGCCAGGTTCATTCTCTGTTTCATGTATACAAATTTTCAAATAGAGTTTAATTAAACATTTTTCACAAATAATATTTACCTAAGTGAAATTAAAAATAGTTACAAATCTTCTGTAACTTCAAACTTTTTTCATTAAAAAAAAGAGTGTTGTTGTTGAGTCAACTGAAACATAGAACTACATCACAGCACCATGCTCCTTAAACTAAACCGTTTAACGGGTTTTCATGTAAGGCTTTCGAAATCGCTGAGGAAAAATATTTAATATTTATTCGGCGTCTATCCTCTCACTTCTCATAAATTCTTTAATTTTTCTTACAAAATTCTACGACAGTATACAACAGCTAGTAAATGCCCCAATTGTTTTTTCTGGCGGCGCTGAAATGGACTTCATCAGTCATACTACGGCCACACATTTACCATTTTTCAGTATGGAATGAATTTCAAGTATGGCAAATGAACACAAATTTCATACATTTAACAATTTATGAAAAATCCGCGAAAATCTAGGAAAACTTTAATATTTGGCAGCACTAAGAGTTAGCGCAAAAAAATGTGTGCAAATTTTATGATTTTTTAGGAACTTTACTTGTAATTTATTTATTTATTTTTTGACAATGACCGACAAACCACAAAAAAGTTGTCGGTGCCTCAGCACCATCAACCAACCAACCAACCAAAAAAAAACAAAGTTATGAAACGCGTGAATGCAGCGTGATATGCAAATATTTTTTAATTAATTCAACCTGCAACTCACCTGAATACACACACACATACATGGACACATACATTTGCATTTACCAGTATGGTATGTCGTGATGTGTCAGTAGCATGGTGTTCATGAAGTCAGTTACGCATACATTTGCATTGAATAGCGAATAACAAGCGGACGATAGTTAAATTGAGTTTTTGTAAAAAATAAAACATAAAACGGTAAATTGGAAAATTTCAACTTTAAACTTTTCAAACATTGCCGGCTTTCCAGTAATTAACTTGCTGACATCATTTTTTCACATCTAAAACTAAAACTTTTAGATATTAAAAAAGTCTTTGTTTTTTCCATGATAAAAAGTATTTGCTAAGGGGCTTGAAGAGAAATTGAATGATGTTAAATAATAAGATTTTAATAGAATTTATTTTAAAAATGATTTTAAACTTTTATTGCCTGTAATGAAACATGGTTACGTATTTTAATCTAAATGAGAATCTATAACTAGACAGTAAACACTAAATAAATAATCATTTTCTACTAAAGGAATTAAATTGCATACAACAAACAACCAAACAAACAATGAAATTGAATGTATGTAGAACAAAAACTTTAACTGCAACTTTTTCTGGTTTATTTACACTGTGTTTATTATTATTTTTATGCTTTCCCCCGCAACACGCAATTTCCGTCTTTAATACATTCTTGAAGTAAATGCGAAAGCACGTGACAAAGTTGAGTACTGTCAAAAAGAAAAAGAAAAAAAAAGGAACAAAAATTGTAAATTATACAACATCAAGACATTGAAATATTGCACCCTACGGTATGCTTCATAATCATATGAAAAACTTTAAGCCACAGCCAAATGAGAAAAGTTTTTACTTTTTGGAAAGTTTGAGCATGTAGCATTACGTTGCGTTGCGTTGACGAGCGCAGCGTTATGGCGGGAATAGCGTGGAGAGGAATGGAGCGGGTAGAATAAAGCCAAGTCGAGGAGTGTGGAATTTGTTAGAGCTTTGTGCGTAGAAAGTCTAAATAAATCACGTATGATTACAGCAACAAAATTTACTAGTTGCACTTTTTGTAAATTTTCCTTTTTTAATTTATAACTTGGAACAAAAATTATATGGAATAAAATTTATAAATTTCTTCTCGCTAGCGAATTGTTAGCCACAACTGAGACTGCATTTAAGTTGAAAAGAACTTACAAAATGTTCAGTTAAAAACGTCTAAAGTTAGACTTCTAGAGCGACCACAAAATAAAAAAAATAAATTGTTAACAAGTGTCAAAGAAGAATGGCAAAAAGTACATAGAACGGTAGTTCCTTTCAGTGAAAATAACTGTCTTTGTAATTCTCATTTACTTTACAGTATTTTCACTTATATAGATTGTTGAAATTAGGGAACTATCACTAAGATCACTGATGAGGAACCGTAGCTGGTTCTGAAACGATCGTCTGATCTGCTAGTTCTATGAACTTTTTGATATACTTCTGGCATCATTGTTCATTCAAAGCCTAATAATTTTAATAATTATGTAATTAGCAATGTGAACGCCAAATTTGGAATTAATTTGCAAAAAAATTTTTCAAATTAAAAATAGTATGCTTCATATTTGCTAAAACAAAAGTTTTACGGAAGAGTAGCTTTGATTTAGTTCCCATGATGTTTGAAAAAATGACTGCGACTTGGAATTTTCGATTTCATTTCAGGTACAAAAACTTATGAGACTGACTAGGGGCCTCAAATATTCATTTCAGACAGGGCTTTAGTATATGCGACAGCCAATTCCAACTCTCAATTTCACAAAAACTTACTAATTTTATATTCAGATTTTGTTTAATCGAAGTAGAATCTGACCGATTGGTCAGTATCGACTTCGGTCAGTATCGGCCTTAAATTATAGGCTCGGCATCGATTCGGTGTCGAACAACAAGCGGCCGATAATTTAACCGAACTTTTGGATACATCAAATTGTTGAACTTCTTTTAAGTAGAAATATGTAAATTAGCTTCATCTATACAACCATTAATAGTTTTTGTTAACTTTAATATTACTCTAAACTTAAAAAATGTGTCGGACTCTAGATCTAAGACTAATTTAATAAATTCAATAACCATAATTATGGTTAAAAAATGATTAGTTGGCAAACTATTTTATTTGATTTGCATATTATTGACGAATAAAGCACATTTCGGATGAATTTATTATGATATCTTTAATTGAAATATTTCAGTGAATATTCATTTCAAATGAAAATCAAATTAAAATTTAAATAGAAATTTATAGCATCGGCGCATAAGTCTCTGTTTTCTAAGGGGAAATACTAATACTAAAACGACGCTAATTCAAAATTTATAATTTCATTCACTTGGAAAACTTTAGAAGGAACTTGTTTAGCAATTAGCAATCATAAATAAAATATTTAATGGGAAAGCAAAATTTTGCATGTCTACAACAACAACACAACAAACCCAGAATGTGTAGATACCACACTCATACATACATACTTATGTAGTTGCACAATACTCTAATATGAATTAAATATCACTTATACGATGTGTGTGCCTTGTCTGAGTTTGTTAGAGAAAGCCTCTTAAAATATTTTATTACCAACAAAATTGATAATATTTAGTTACTTACAATGAACGTAGAAAAATGGGGAAAGTACAAAAACAAATTTAAAATAAATAAAATTTTGGTTAAATGCCAAAATGTCATCATAGTGCCATAATAGTTTGGGTTCTGCTTTTTTCTACATTGCGTTGTAGTTGTTGCTGTTGATGATACCCCATAAAGCAAGTGTTATCATAAAATGTCAGCATGAAAGAGACAACTAACGAGGGCGAGAGTGAGAGTGGCAAAAAATATAACATTAAAGATGCCATAATTGCACACAGGAACATGTGACAAAATGACTTTGTATGGTGGCACTGTAAAATCACAGTGTGTGTATGTGTGCAGTAATATACATCGAAAGTGCAGAAAGTTGTATGCCAGTTGTATGTATCATATGCTGCTGACATTTTAGTAATGCGATTTATTTGTCACAAAGTGTCGAAAAGCTAATTATAGTTTCAGTAAATTCATAAATTATATATGTACATATGTATTGCTTTGACAGATGGAAATATTGGAATTTATGAAACCTAACCTATGAAAACAACATAGGCATTTAAATGATATTTTAATGAATATGGGAGAGACACAAATTTGGGAATAAAAAGAACCAAAGGTAAAAGCAATTCCAAAAAAAGTTAGAAGTTTAAATAAACGAACAACAAAATGTTTCAACAACTTCTTTAAGCCACTTAAGCTGTTTTTTTCTGGATCCACCATCAGAAAAACCAATGGCTTGTTTTTAATATGAATTAAAATTCGGTGAGAATGTAAGTGAAATCGTATTAATTGAGGCGATTTTTTAAGTATGAATTTATCACTCCATCAAATTTATTATTTTCTTGTTTCTGTATCAGTAATCTACTTTACGTTAATTTCTCGCTGCTTGTATGTACAAAATGCTTCATTATTCTGCCAATTATTAAACTTTTTCAATTTTTCCCTAGTCCTTTTTACCAACAGTGCAACGAACGATGCATTTCGTTTTTCATCCTCTCATTGCAAAAATTGGCATAATAAACTTTGTAATCATAAATAATGAGTGCTTCATTTAAATAAGCTCAATTATTATGCCATCTCCATTTCACTTGTTCTCTCGCGCTGCTGTTTTTTCCCTATTCCCCTCACTTTATCGCTGCTGTTGTATAGCATTGTTAGCCATTTATGCTGGAATATTTATCAGCGCAGAAAAAAACTCGTACTTGTATAGAGCGAACGAACATTGTTGCACATAAATTAATTCCGCTGTTGTTGTTTGTGGCTGGCAATTGACGGTGGAAAATTAAAATTAAGTTGACATCAAAAGCAGCAGCAGAAGAAGAAGAAGCAGCAAAAGCACCAGCAACAAGAAGACAAGTGGTTAAGGTTTCTTCGTCCTTTTGCAAACCACATTTCATCATTTATTGAGAGACATTTTTTTTTGCTTTCGATGGAATTTATTTTGCAGTTTTAAAGCAAAAAGAAATTTAAGTATTTCAGGGCTTACTCTAATGAGAAAAGCAACATATTTCGTGAATAAAAACTTTAGGTTTTGTATCTTTTCTTAATGAAACATTTTTGAAAAAATTATCTTGTTCCTATGAAAAAGAATGTAAAGGCAACTGCTTTATTCATTCACTAGATCTTTTGCTGAATGATGAAATAGATGAAAAGAAAATATATGAATGGAAAGTATCCATGATAGTAAAACATTTTTAATATTAAATATAGTGCATCAATGACAGAGATGAAAATATTTATTTCTACAGGGAAAAGGAAGTAAAAGTAGTGAGGCAAAATTAACAAAATTAAAAAGGACAGAAATCAAATGAGAACGGGAAATACTCTTGAGTTAATTATAAAACTTATTAAAGGACTTAAAGCGATTGAGTTGATTAATTAATTTCCCGAAAGACTAAATACTCGCTTATAAATAAATAAATTTTCGTTGAGTTTCTGAATTATTTATATTTTAAGGCTGTACTTGGAATTTTTTTTTTTAATTTTGACTTAATGGTAATACAGGCTTTTTTGCTATAAAAAGAGGACTGATCATGGATCAAAGCCGCTGTATTCTTACAAAGAAGCAAAATTAGTTATGAAACAGTAATAACAATAAAGCAAGAAAAGAGCAACGAAAATTATCACTATGAGTTTCTTGTATTTAAATTAAATTTACTAAGCTTCCTGGAATTTGAAGAATAAACATTAGGTAGTTATATTCTTAATAAACAACCATCTCCAAGTGCGGCTTTATAATTTTAGTCCCGTTGAAGCAAAAATAAGTCCCGAAATGTTTTTCCGAAATTCTTACAAATTTCAAAAAAACGTGATTCACCAGAAATTTTTCTGAAGATATCTTCTCCTTCTTTTATGACACAATACCCCATAAAAGGCCTAGACCGATCTTTTTGCGTCCATTCATGTAGTTTTAGTTATGTTTGTACCAGAATGGAAGGGACCTATAGTTTCATGCCGAATACGAAAGCTTTTTATAGGCAATTTTTATTTTAAGAGGCTTGCCATTGCCAGCCAATGTAGAAAATTTGTATTTTCTATTTTTGATTGGAAAATTTAAAAAAAAAACTGACTCCTATTATTTATGTGTCCGTGAAGGACCTTTTGGAGTAAAATTATGTAAAAAAAAAGAAAAAAAATTAACAAATATCTATTATTAAAATAGATAAACTTATGCCAAAAGAATAGCAAAGCTTATGTTTATAGAACTAATAGATCTTTCGAAGCCCGTTACTGTTCCTCGTCAGTGATCTTTGTGACAGTTACCTTATTTCAACAATCCATGTGAGAATTACTGGACTATACTTTCACTGAATCGTATTATTGAAAGGAACTACCTCTGCTCTTCTATAAACTTGTTGCTATTCTTATTTGACACCTTAGTACAAATTGGCCAGTTTATTTCTTATCTAATACGACTGGAACTTTTTAAGTCTGATCACAGCTACTCCAGTCTGCCCTAAACAGACCGATAGACAGACAAATAAAAATATATGAATATTAGTCGGTAAGGCCCCAGTAACTGGGGCTATTTGCTTGCAGAAGAAATCTCTTTATGAAAAACAAATATCAAAAGAGAACCAAACTACTCGTTGGTTTTTCTTTTGTTATTTGTGTAGATAATTCATTAGATAATTCTGAGAAATGCCGTTATTCATGTCTTCTCTCTTCCTCTCTTACTTATTATTTACTCCCGCTTAAGCAATGATTTTTACAACGATGAATGCAATGCTTTGTTCAATGAGCGAATTTTAAAAAACTTCCGACGCTAATATTTTGGAATTGGCTTAACCGATTTTAAATTTGATAATTTTCGGCTAACTTATACACCAAGCTCTTCAAAATATGATAATGTAGCACTTCTGGATCTTCTGGAATAAAATTGTATAGATATTTCCGGCAAACATAAATGTTTTTTTTTTTCAAGTGAAAGTTCTTTAGCGAGGGTAAATCGAAAATTTTGCAACGGAACTCGAGTTGCTGCAGCACTCATACGAAACTAATAACTGTTGTTAGTGTTTAGCGAACGAAGTGATATGGGGATCGGCTGTATACAATCATGCAGAGAGTCGCAGTTTTATTTCATGTGATTTACTGAGAGAGCTTGATTTCATATGCGTGCTACGTCATGTTTCTGCCGATAAATGTAGAGAGTATCAAATGAAAAATAAAAAGAAGAAGAGTGAAAAAACTTCAACAACAACGCTCATGTGAAAAATCGTGGTTTCGTTGAACTGTGACAAAACCAGTAAGAAACGAAGTTATGCAGTTGTTATTCGGCTACATACAATCAAACAGAGAGACGACTTCCCTCAGTTTTATCGCATGTGCTTTAGTGAGAGAGTCGATAGAGAAATCTCGGAATAATGTTATTTATCCCCTTGCACTTCAATTTAAAAGTTTTATTGAACAGAACTGAATATGCTGTGCACCGAACCAACATTGGTTTCACTTGTAAAGGAACGAATATAGCTGAATTTTGGCTTGAGGTGTATAAACTTCAAAAAGCTACGGAGAAAAAAATTTAAAAATATCAGTGTTTTAGCCTGCTGCCATGCCCAGTATCTAACGCCTCGGTTGGGAGACTTTTCTCAAATGAATTGTTCGCCATTGCCTAAAAAATGCATGGATGAAAAGTTGCGTGACATTTCAACCCACTTCGAGGATGTTGTAGTTGTTTAAATCTGACGTTATCTACGCAACTTATCAAGAAGTGGATTTTCAAAAAATTTTTGATCATAATTAATTTTTAATGAATTCGGAATATCTTTGACTTCCCCAACTGAATATAATGATTACATTAAGTAGGGTTCTTCACCAAATCAACGATCAGCGCCTTATCAATAAAAAAAAAAATAAAGTTTTACACATAGGTGCATAAACAATGTATTTCATATATGTACGATGTACATATAAATGTTGTGATAAAAATAAAATCTAAATCTAGATGGTTTTTTTCTAAAAGTGGCAAAACTGAAGGCTTTTTTGGTACATCTAGAAGGAAATAGGTTTCTCAATCTGGCAACAGTGCTTCTACTGTGAGTTCTTGCAGACACATAATTTGTTTTTATAAAACTCGCAATGCGAATAAACCAATCTCAAGAGAATTTCATTTAAATGTTTCTATTTATTCCTTGCACAATTCTTGTAAACCAATTAGAACAATGCCCCGAAGACATGTAAACACCACTTCGGAAGAGCTGATTACTGCTGATACCAAATGGGTGGAATTTTATACAACCATTGTGGTATAAAATTCCTGGATTTACTTTTTGTAATCTCAATTGATACCGATTTTGACAACCCTGTACAAGTTTAACTAATTTTTTCCATGCGTTTAACTACGCTATTTGTATTCAAATGCAACTAGTCCTGGTTACATGACAACTAGACCGATTTTTGTGAGACACACTCTTGTATGTATAAGTAAATGAATGCAAAAATGTATAAACGTTGTTTGCTTTATATATATATATACAAACATATACATTTATTAAATACTAAATACATACATGTATGTAAACAAACATACATACATACATACATACACAGCCTAATACACAAAGATGATATTCTATCAAGATAACAAATATTCATTTAAAAATAAGCACATGAGAAAAAATATGAAAAGTAATGTAGAAACGAAACAAAACACCAACAAATTAACATATACATACAAACATTGTACAAGGGTTGTTGTGCCATAGGATTTAGCAGATTGACTATGAGAGTGAGAAGTATAAAAAACATAAAAAAATTTCTTTGTGAAAACAAATTAAGCATTTTATAGCTTTTTACCTTTCTTCATTATTCAGTTTTATTTTATCTCTATGTAAAATTTACTTGTCAAAAACAACGTAAAGTATTATTGTTTGTCTTCTGTGCAGAAAGCACGATTTGCAGTATGACACAGAAAGAGTAAGCAAAGAATTTTCGGAAACTTCTCAAGTCCCTGATTCGATGACGATCATTGTGTTTAACATTAACTGAAATTTGCATTAATTTGTCGCTAACTACTTTGTTCTCTTTAACCCCGTATTTACAAACTTTTGATGTGCTTATATTCACATTCATTCACGAACTTAAGGAAAACTCGCATGCAGCACTGAGTTAGTCCCAAAGTATTAATCCGAGCACGCTTTCCCATTTATATTCATTTACAACTCGAAGTAACTGAAACTAAAACTTTCAGCTTTATTTGCGCTTTTCTTATTAATTTTCACTGCAGATCACGTAAAATAATCTAAGCTCACATTTTGTATACGATTTGCAAAACAAAATAATGCCAACAAAGCTTCTCCCCTCACTCTCCCTTCCTCATCCCTCCCCCAAGCTCACTGTTCTTACTTCAGTCATCTCATTCAAAAAAGTATTGTGAAAATTCAATTCATAGAGAAAATGCTCATTCGATTTTCTTTCTCTTCTTTTTCTTTTTCTTTTCAGTGCAGTGAAAGAAAAACGAATATTCTTTTGACCCTAAATTTAGCAATACAAAACGAAAACGAACGTATACAAGAAGTTTCCATTTAATTGCAACATTTTCGTGCTGCCATGCATTAAAAGAGATTTCAAAAGTGTATGCATTGTGCACCATTGACCAAGTGGGCGTAGGTGGCAGCTGATGCTCACTCATACTCGCTCTTGTCCAACTTCAAAAATGAACGAACTTCGGCAACGTCATAGAGAAATATAATTTTGTGGCTATTATATATTTTTTTTTCATTTCGATTGGTGTTTTCACTCTAACATACCCATACTTTTGCAATGCATGCATGTGCAACTTTTGACTTGAAACATGTTCATACAGTAGGTGGGAAAAATAAGTTGTCAAAATGAAAACAAAACTTTAGCACCAAATAACTTCGCAATAATTGATAGTTTTAAATTTATTTTTACAGCTACGTGAAATGTTGTTGAAATATTAATAATATTATGAAGAAAGAAAAGTGACAGTACGATGGTGTAAAATGAAGTTGTCAAAAGCTTCAGTTTCCAAAATGGTCGCCTGTTGCGCTCATCATCAAATGGTCTTCCATATTGAAAACAAGATTTTACCTTACTTACTACTTACTATTATTCTTTCTTCATAATATTAAATAAATTTAAAGCTACACTTGTGGTCACTTAATTAAGACACTAGAACAATATTTTATGCTGAGTTTGAAAAATATTTTGTATTAGTAGTCCAAGAATTTTTTATAATGCCATTTAACGGTACCATTAGTAGCCATTTAACGGTACATTAGGAGCAATTACTAAAGAGTGACGTATTTTGCGCGCAGTCGGCACTTGTGTGTGAAGGAGTAAGATTAGAAGTGGACATATAATTAAGTCATTTTATATTCTTTCGCAATCAACTTGACTTAGTGTAAAAAGGTCGTGGAAGAGTTAGCTTTTTTACATGGAAAAGTGGTCAATGAGATAAGATACTACAAAAAATTCAAATCATTTCACAAAAACATTCAAAACGTCTCCAGCTGAAGTTAGGTACTTTATTAGGCTCAGCAAAATGAACGATTTCTTTACTTTCTTCAAACTAAGATCACAAATGGACTTAAATTATAGTTTGAAAATATCAGCCAGAACTATACGCAAACGATTAAAGGGGGAAAAAATATTAGGACGAATTAGCAGACATAAACCCAACGCTCAAAAAAAAAATATTGTTCACTTCATCTGGAGTTAGTCCAATTGCTTAAATCGATAGCAAAATTACTGAAGAAAAGTACAAAGGCATCCTTAAAAATCATCTTCTCCGAGGACACGGTGAAAATTTACCTTTGGGCTGGAGCTTTCAGCATGATAACGACCCGAAACGCACATATCGGATCGTTAAGTCTTGGTTAAATGAGAACAAAATAAAAATTCTCGAGTGGCCAGCCCATATTTATACCATATAGAAAATCTACAGTATATTTTAAAAAGGGTCGTGGCAGCGCAAAAACCTTCATATAAGGCTTCCTTATGGGCTATCATTCAGGAGGAATAGAATCAAATCACTGCTGCCCAATGCTTTGGTACTAGTTGAAGAGATGTACAGAAATTATCAGGCAAAAATGGTTTCCACAAAGTACTAACAGTGCCAAAGGTAAAATTTCAGTTAAAAATTAAAAATAATCAAACTTATTGATTTTAAATATTTTTGTTTAGCTTAATTATATGATCGCAAATTACACCATAGACATACGATAATTTGGAAAAGTTGTACATATTTGACATTATAACTGTTTATTTCCTTTATAATTTTAAATATTGAACTGTTATTTATTTATTTTACCGTTGGTTTTGTTTCTTTTCAATAGAAACTTTATTTTGTCTTAAAATTCTTCTGCTCATAAGTGTATGACTTAATTGTATGTCCACAAGTGTATCTATTATTGCAATGATATTTAACGCTAAAGTTTTGTTTTCATTTTGACAACTTACTTTTTCCACCTACTGTACGTATGTAGTTTCCGCTTTTTGTATATTTTCAGAATCGAGTTTGTTGCATGTTTCTAGTTTCCAATGTAGCGAGTGGTGTTTCAATTGTAATAACTACTTCAAGTTGACTTCATTGCTTCTTTTACATGTGTATATATGTATATGTGCATGTGTGTGTTGATGTTTTGTATTTTTTACTGCCACACTTCATAATTTAAATGCTGTTCCTTTCTTTTAAAGTTGCTTAACTCCTTTTTCTTCAGTTCGTTTCTTCGCTTCTAGCATGTGCGCAAAATTGATATGATGTAGTGCCCTCATAAGAATTTTATACTTCAAATACATTGCGAGTAGGTACTTAGGACATGCAGAAGAAAAAAGTTGATTTTTTCTTGTAGATTTTTGATATTCAACAAGACAAATGTGATTTGCAGTTTTCTCCCTTCACGATTAATAGTAAACTGATGTGATTGTAAACTTTAGCTACTTGGCAGAACTTAATTTTAAATGTGAGGGTGAATTTTGCAGTTTGTTTTTTTTTTATAATTTTCTGTGCATTTGATTTTTCATTGCTATCAGTCGACGTGACCGTGAGCATATTTTGATCCCGAGGGAGAAATTTAAATTCATTTTAAATTTTTTAATTACACCACAATTTTTTTTACAAAATAAAAACTAAAAAGTTAGGAAAAAGGAAAAATAAGAAAAATGTTTCAGAAAAGATTAATCACTCCCCGACGCTATGGAGGGGAGAGAG
This sequence comes from Toxonevra muliebris, assembly GCA_963691655.1. Taxonomy (NCBI): domain Eukaryota; kingdom Metazoa; phylum Arthropoda; class Insecta; order Diptera; family Pallopteridae; genus Toxonevra; species Toxonevra muliebris. The sequence goes on from OY829326.1 coordinate 2,511,223, forward strand.
TGAAAATAATAACCAAAACTTTGAAAACAACAGCAAAAACGAGACTAATTAAAGGTTTACACACAACAAATTGTGCGCGAAAAGAAAATCGCACCTTTTATATTGTCGCTGGTTTTTTTTTTTTGGATTGTTGTTGTGACTAAAGTCAATACATGAAACTTATTAAAAAATAAAAAGAAAAACACAAAAGAAACACAAGCTGATGCTGTTGATTTTTCTTTCGCTACAAAGAATAAACAAATTTTCCACAGAGAAACCTGCACCATGTAGCAGCTACCGCAAATAACAATAAATTCCAGAAGCGAAGCAAAGGACGCGCACACATTCATAGATACTTAGAACAACAGCACACACACATACATACAGAGAATTTGTGACAGAGCTGCGCTGAATTTGTTTTGATTATCTTTTTTTTTGTGCCATTTTAACTTTCTGTTGCTTTTACACACGCACAAACGTTGAGCAAGAAGTACGCCGAAGAAGTTACCTTCATTTTTAATTTGTGCTATGTTCTAAATCCAAGTGGAGAAGGAAAGGAAAATTACATTGACAATTTTTATAACCCAAACAGCAGTGTGTATTGCTTTCCCTTTTTGCTAAACCCCCTTAAGGTACTTGAGAAAAATGAACAGAAAAACAAATGCAAAATAAAAGGGAAATGGCAATGTGCACATTAAAAACTGTCAAAAACGTGAAATGCGAATCAGTGTCTGCAGAATTAAGGTGAAAAATCTGCTACTCCTGCTACGCGATCTCCTTGTACTCCCGGCCCTCCCGACAAATTCAAAGAAATGAAAATATTTAGCTTTGACGTTCACAGCCGCATAAAAAACAACATACCCAGTTGAACTTAGGATCATCGTTGGAGTAATCATCAAGAAAGAGGGAAAGTACATGAAAATAATGTAATGAGAAATATAAATAATAAATTATTACTAATTCAAATGTGAATTAATATCTAAAGAAACTAAACATAAATTAGTAATTTATTTATAGAAAAAAAAACTACATTTAACAGTTAGAGAGTCATCGAACAGAGAAAGTCAGTAGCTTTGTTGCCCATAACGATGATAACCATGCATTATCCATTGCTTGATTTTGAGATCTCGATGATTACTAAGACGATGGTCTTAAGTTCAACTGGGTGGACAAATACGCAGACATACTTATGCACGCATAATATACACACACACATTGCTGTTGGTTTTCGCTGTTGTTTTCAATTTTATTTTTGTTGATATTCCAAACTGCGAGGGCGAGGAAATTCATGCTACTATAGTCAGAAATAGTAGCATGAATTCGTTTGCATGCTACTGTAATGCTTCACGCTAAAATTATTTCACAGCTCAATTTTCTGCCTATTTGAACGTAAAGTGCGATGAAGCAAGATTTCTGCAACTTTCTTCCCACCTTTGTCTTCTCCTCCCAAGGTTGCCATCGACTTTGCAGAACATATTTAAATTCATTCCTTCACTGTTTTGCTACAGTTATTTTTCGCTGAAACCAATTCTGTTTTTAAATTTTATTCAAATTTTTTATTCTTGGTTTCCTTCTTTTTTTTTTTCTATTTGGTTTTCTTTTTTCTTTTACTAATGAAAACCACAGCCGCGTCAAGAGTGACACTTTAAAAATATTTATGATGTAATTACACAGGGCCTTGCCTAAGCTCTCTTCTCCGCTTCAGCTGCCGGTAGTAATTTTGTTTAGAAAGAGCGTAAGAGAGCGTGAGAATGGAAGCATTAAGAAAAAGTGAAAAGGTCATGTAAATGCGTATTGGTTTTTGAAAGACGGTGGGGGTTGGAGAGAGAGAGGAGGAAGGGAAGAGTGTGGGTGGAAATTGTTTTTCTTTTTTAACGACGTTATTAAAGATGCTTTAATGGCAGCTTAGTGTTTGTTTTTTCTTACGCATGATTACCTTTTTGAGTTTCTTGTCAATGTTTTCCTTCCTTCCCTCATTTTGAGTGTGACAAGTTTGATGCCACACAAAAAAATTTAGGTTTTGAACATAACAAGAACAACAACATTCGCAATATATTTATGAATTTGTTGAACTGGAAGAAAAGTGGAAATGTTCTTTGTTTTCTTTTACTACAATAAATAATTGTTAATATATTTACATATGGTTTCACTTATTTATTTATTTATAACTTCTGTTGTATTAAACTTTTCGCCAAGTTTTTGCTGTCAATATTTTTGAAATACAATAGCAAATAGTTTATTCTTGGCAGAAGAATACTTCAAAGTTAAAATTTTCTGGTTTAAATATAAACTTTGAAGTTTGGTCACTTGTATGACAATTACTAAAAGCTCATCAAAGCTTATTTATATATTATTGAAAAGAGAATTTTATTGGCTTTCAAATAAACTACAATCTATTTTTATAAGTTGTCAATTTCAGATGTTGTACGGAATCGATTGAAACAAGCCGAAACAGTCTTTAACCCTTTATAGGTCGGAAGTGGGTCAAAATAGGCACCTTTTCCCAAACGATCTTTTAATTGTCTCAACCTCCCCTCTCACCTCCTTTCATGTTGACAATCGGAACCGAAATACCCTGTATATTTATGTGTACAAATCGGTATAGCAGAAGTACTCGAATAAAGTGTCAGATGAAAGGTGTTGATCTGCACAATACAAATATTAAATGGTACAATTCCTAATCCAGACGCAAAACTTTTACTATTGTTTTTCCATTTTCTCAAAAAAACTCAAATTTTCTTATAGTTTAAAATGAGTTTGCTATTTTTAGATATTACCAGCCTTCTTCGTGTTGATGGGCAATAAATCAAAACCAATTGATGATTTATTATTTTTAACTGAGATATGCAAGTTTGAATTTGGTTCACTGGAACCCCAGAATTGTAAATCCAAACTTGCTAAAACAAATCGTACAACGGTAATCGAAAATGAATTTTAAAGCTCAAGATTAATATTCTACGATGATGTCCAAACATTTGACCATTTCATCGATCGAATGTCAGCCATCTTGTATTTATCACCTCTTGTAAAAGTGCGCTTTATGTCGACCCAGTCTAATGCACATGACTAGGTATGAAATCATTCCCAGCAAAATGCAAAGAGATTAAAAGAAGACATAAAAAAATAGTGAAAAACGTTTGATCTCGACGTCTTTATATTACGTTAATGTTAACAAAAAAAAAATTTTTGTATTACCAACTAAAATCAGCATATTGAAAATATGACCACAAGAGAAAGGAGAAAGGGACATTTTGAAACCATGTTTGGTGCTACATGAAAGGGTGGTGTCGTTACTAAGAATACGTATCCGGTAAAAGGAGATTCCGGCGCAAGCATGCAGATACTCACACACACAAAGCAACGACATCAACGACACAAACCCGAAAAGGAAGTTTGTCTTTGTGTGAAACTTGAATTCAATTCTTTTGAATTGTTGCGTGCGAGCACAAAAAATGAAGGAGAGAAAAATGTTACACGGAAATTTGCTGTTTATGTGAATGTAGGTGTTTGCTTTGTATCCTTATTGTAGTGCTACTATAGTTGTAAAAGTAGAAAAAGTGGCAGTGATTGTTATACTCAAAATGCTACAGAATGAAAAGAATGACTTAAAGTGTTTTTCTTATTTAAAGGAAATTGCTGTCGTATTGTGGGAGGATTGGTCATTTCTCTTTTGGGAGGATTACATAAGCCATTGTTCATTATTATATGGAGTGGAGTAGCTGTTTTGTTGTTGTTTTTGTTATTATATGTAGTGCTATTAACGTGATATTGGAATTTGTGCTCAATTGAAAGTAAATGCTTTACTTAAAAGTTTTCAATCTTCCAGAGAAGACACCCCTGGCACTAAGAAGCAAGTATTTATGAGCCTGAGATCATAATGAAAATTTAATGAACTGTGTAACATCTTATGTCTTAAGAACAAAAGGTTTAAATTAACGCAAGAAAAACAACCAAAACATAATTTAAAATAATTCCTTTCAGAAGGAAATTTATGAATAATGAAAACATTTGAAGACAATTTTCAATTTTCCAAACATTCTATTTCAACACCATATAAATAATGACAGCAAAAAGGAACAACAACAGCAACATAATGCAGAAATCATTACAATTACTTCCTCATGAATATTTTCTCCTTATTCATAGATACATACATACACACACTAACGGGTGCAGAGATTTTCTAAGAGAGGGATTTTAATTATTAGTCCATTAAAAATTTGTTTTTGATTCATGTCCAACAATCAAAATGTATAAGGTTTTTATTAGTAAAAGGTAAGGGGAGTTTAACCCCGAATGCCCCCTCCAAGGATCCGCTAGTGCAGACACACATACGTATGTACAGGGTGGATCGATTTCGATGGTCAATGCGAAAGGAGATGTTAGGGAAGGTCTAGAGAAGTAAGCAATCTAATGAGCGTAGCTATTTTCACCCGTTACTGAACTATAAAGATTTAAAGATTCTTCGTGCTATTCAAGACTTATGAAAAAACTTAGAAGGGCAATTAAGTGCACTCGTTAGAAGTGAAACTTCTTCGGTAGGTTTGCAACTACGAATATGAAAGACGATATAGGTATGTGTGCGTGTACATATCATTTGAAGAGTTCATATACAGTGGACGTTCGGATTTCTAAAGAACAAACTTTTTGGGCTACTTAAGAGTTCCGAACTCTTAAGATTTTTGGACGGTTTTTAAAATCAACTTTTTTTCAAGAAAAGGACTTTTTTATTACAATGCTACCTACCGTTTCGTTTATTAATTATTTTTCTAAGCTTTGTAGTCATTTTAAATAATTATATCACTAAAAGCGAGAAGAACAATCGAGCAAAAATTAACTCCCAACCAATTAAAAAAACTTAAGTCAAATCTTAAGATTTTAGGATGTTAAGTGATTAGGTTGGAGTGGCTGTCGAAAGACACACTTAGGCCTCAACGGCCCATTGTGATACCACATAGTTGGACCTGCAGTTTAACGCCGATTCCAACCAAGGTATGTACTTATAAACTTTCTTATAATTCTCATACACTTCGTATTGATAGTGAATATAAGAAGGTTATGAAAATTAACCACTAGACGAAGACGGGAATCGAATCCGAACCTCCCGGATGAAAGTCTAATGCACTACCCTAGACTATCGAGGTCGTCAATCTTACATACAAGTCAGAAATTGTTTAAATTTTTTTAAATAATTAAGATTTCCGAGCGTCCACTGTACCTACAAAATAAGATTACACAATACTAATTAATAATATTCAATGCGACGAATTGCTCCATCCAATAATAACAACATGTTAAAATTACCAATTCTCTTTCTATAAAAATATCAGTCGCGCGATAGAATCCGGAACCTTTCCATTCATGTTTACTAGTAATAGTTTAATGCTGAATGGAAGAAATGAGTTTGGCATCAAAAGCATTTATCGCATTTCCAAACAAAAGCTAATTGCTTCTTTGAATCAGTTCGGTTACATTTCCACGTAAGGCAATATTATTAATATAGTTTTTACACGCATTATTCTATTCCTTAAATTTTCGGATGGTCAAAATTGATTATAATTACATCATTAATATTAAAGTATATTTCTTTTCAAAATTTGTTTTCTATTTAATGAAAACGAGTTGAATGTTTGTAGTCGATTATTTGAAATTGTCAATAAGGAACTGTGATTTGTACTTTTGCTTTTTTTCCCACTTTTATTATTCTTATTTTGCTAAAGTATTTCAGATCTTCCTTGCGACAGCAAAATATGAAAATAGGGTGCTAAAAACCAAACAAAATGAAAAAAAAAAATTTTAATTTGCGAAAACTGGATGCGCTACAACGGGTTTGGGATCTTGTATGGAAAAAACATTTATATTGCACATAACTGAACCGAAAGCCACGCCTAGCGCCTAAAGTGACCATTTATCACTTTTTTTATGATTTTTCAAATTCATCCGTTAGGATTTTGAAGATAGTGGTAAGTTTTTAAAAATTAAAGTACGTAGAATAGTAGGTAATTCAATTAAGTTTATAAAAAACTCAAAAATATTTCAAATCAAGTTATTTTTGATCTAGTAAATTAACTTTTAGTGAGCCCATGCCGAGTACAATCAAGCTCACCTTTGACAAATGTCGCCAAAAAATTGCAAAAAACAATTTTAAAGTCATATCGTTATTACTTAATAACGATATGACTAAAACTTAAAACTTTTTTTTAACTTTGTTTTTACTTAATTGGTTATAAATTCGGCTTCGATTTAGTTTCGGACTAGTACTTGTTTCCAATATTTTTGGAATTCAATAACAATTAATCGATTCTTGACATAAAATCTTATTACAAATAGCCCTATTCACGATTTCGTGCAAATAGTCTTGCATCATTGCAAATGCAAATATATGCGATATGCAATAAAAATTTGCATTTGCAATGTTGCTAGACCATTTGCAATTTATCGTGAATAGGGCTAAAGTGAAAATTCAGAAAACATTTAAATTACAGCAAAGCAATCATCACTGCATGGTATATTAGCCAGAGCTTGTGAGTCACCCTGTATATGTACATCTCCTTTATCTTCGTTTACCTCTCATGAATAAATTAAAAAGCTAAAGTCTACATTTCCCTGAAATTTTCTAAAGATTTTTCACCAACGATAATAATAATTGAGAAGAAGTTAAGTTGTACGGTGCATAGATGGTACATACTGAGGTATATAGATAACGCTACGAATATTATTAAGAACGTGTTGTGTTTAGTTTATTATGTTACAAGAACAGCTACAACTACAACGACGAAAACGAGTACTACCATTACTGTTTGTTGCTGTTATTGTAGCTGGTTGCTATCATTATTATTATTGTTATTATGAACTTTAAATAGAAACTTATGTTGGAATAATTTTTGATTTTTGTTATTTTGTGATTTTCTCATTCCTACCCTCGTAGTCGCTGCTTTGGTTTTGCACACTTCGCTGATTTTTTGCTTATACGCTTCAGTGGTTGTTTTCTTTTCTCGGCTTCAGTTACCCTACCTCATTCCTTGCACTGTGCTTGCTTCATGCTGCAGCTGCTTCTGGGCTGGTTCCACAGTATGATGTCGATACTTATAACTACATTAAATACATACACATGTGTCAGGAAGGTAAACTTGTTGCTGTTGAATATAAAAGGATTTCGGCATTCTTGCATGCTCGCTCCATTGGAGCGCTCTATCAGTTTATCGTTGAGCTGGTGTGCGACGTTGTCATTGAACCTATCATCATCTTAGAACTGTCATATTGTAAACATGATTTCCTTCCTTCTCAGCGCGTTGTCCTAGAAAAAGAAGAACCATGGAAAGGAGACACGCCGCTGCTGCTGTCAGAAGTGATTTTGATGCATTCGATTGCACAATGATAAGTTGTGATGACAGTTACTTGCACACAAACATATACTAGTGGGTTCGAGGAGGGGCTTAGAGTTATAAAAGCCTCTCTGGAACAACATTGTTGTTGTTAATGTCGATATATTTCGCTATTGATGTCATGTACTTTTTTGGTATAAACATATTTGATGTGCTGCTGAGTTTACTCGTTAGTATAATTTATAGTCATATTCTATTTGTTTAAATTTTAGTTACACATTTCTGATATTAAATTTATGTCAATAATGGTTTCAGTCAAAATAACCAAAGTCAAACGAACTGAATGCTGTAACATCAGACAATCAAGCATCTTTTAAAGGTTGGGGGACGCAAAGCAAAGGAGTTTGAAACAGGTATCTGCTCAATCTGCTACGTTGTTTTTCATTATATTTTACCATAAAACCAAAAATATATTTTTAAATGGTAAGTAATATTTTGTAAGTTAAATGAGCATTTGACAAACTCCAAAAATAAAAATTTCGTTATGAAATATATAAACTACAAAAAAATAAAAAAACTCAGCAACCACAGTGAACCAAATAATTACCTCAAGCACATTTAATTTATTCAAGTTGAAAAGAAATATTTATGCCAACCAAAGCCTAAAACAAAAAAGAGCTTCAGTCTGGCCAAGGAAATGTAGAAAAGTTTTACAATAAAGTTAATTAGGTTTCTTGGAAATGGTCAGGAATGAAAGTGGTTAACACTTCAGAAGGACAAAGATTGTGAACAAGTTGAATTGAGAGTTGGGTTTTCCAACCCAAGCAATTGCAGAGTGCTCAATATGTGCAGCAGCAGCAACAACATTGGCATCAGCAATTGCCAATTGGGGAAACAACGCAACACTAAGGAAACAAAACCAACATCGTTCAACGATATCACACACAAGAAATTTTTTTCAACTGCTATTTATACAAATAATACAAAACCCGCGCACATACAGAAAATATAAAATATGTTCTCAAATACAATTCAGGCTTTGCACTTTATGTGACTTCAAATAAATCTTCTTATTGAAATAATTCTATAAATATGGAAGATAATGCTTCAACAGGAGGAAATTCGCCACTCGTGTTGTTTATGTAAACTAAAAACACAGAATAAGAGATTTCGATAAATGTTTTCAACAACAAAGTTTCACTTCTACCGTGAGTAACTACACACACACAGTTTTTTTAAATATAATTTACCACTACTGAACTTTAATACTTAAACATTCAGTTTTGAATACTTTAACCCTTCCCTGACCATCCTGCCATATATGGTCCCATTACTTTAGACGGTAATAGTAGCGCCATCCTACGTTCAACATCCAAAACATAAAAAAATCTTGCTGTATTGCTAAAGGTGTGCTGATTAGTATGTGTTTACTTTGAAATGCAGGTTGATATTTTTGTTTTTTTTTTCACTAACGGTACGAATGTTTCTGCTGCCACGTTGATAAAACATCAGTAGTAATTTTTTCATTACAGAGAGACCTACTTGTTGTCATTCGTTATGTTTTAAACAGAGTATCCAAACAATTTTTGTGAAAAAAGTGAATTTGAGAATTTTCCAAACGTAAAAAAAGTGTAGTTATTGAAGCCGTAGAAAAAGGTTAATATAACATTCGTACCATAGTTTTTGCTCTATTTTAATGTTCCCAAGGAATTTTGAACATATCGTGCATAGTGAAAAAAATATTACATCATTTCAAAATATCGGCGATGCTTGCAGGTTGAGACACTATGTGGCGTTATATGTTTTGGAGGGAAAGCGTCAGAGACCTCATTTAAATGCTTGTTTATGTTCGGAACTGCTATTGACCTTTTGAAATAAGTGAACACAAGCAGTCGAAAAAAAACGGCCTCTTCAGATGACGATGTTGATTTCTGTTTTGTATGATATGTATGAAGAATTTACCCGCTAAACTAACTAGCACAAATTCCGTGGAATGCAACAAGTGTCAACAACTTTTCCATTTAAAGTGTGTCAACATAACGCAAGTCATATCACGTGTCGAAATTGCAACTCTAATGCCGATCTTTCTAACGAAAATTAATGGAATTTCTTATCTTTTTTTCTCTTCACCATGGTTGATGCCTTTTTGATAAATAAATAAGTAATTATACTTTTGAATTCATCGTCATAACTTTTTTTGTTCCAACATCTTCTCAATTTCTATGACTATTTCAAAGCATGTCAATAATTTTTTTTGACAAAAAACATATGTTCGGAACTGCAACTATTTTCTGCAGCAAAGGTATAGCCCAAGATATTACGTTTGCAACGGTATATAGCTTACTGTGATATTTTTTAATACAAATTTTTAAACATTACATGCCTTTCCCCGACTTATGGACGATGAATAATGGAAAAAACATGTGAATGATTATGCCTGGTGTGAAAGTGAAGATAATGAAGGTTTTCGGAGGATGATTTTTACAGCTCGAGGTCGTCCTTTGGAAGGAGCATTACAAGCAAAACGATACCATATTCTACCATCAGACATTAAACTGGGTAACATAGGACACCTCCCGAAAATGAAGTCAGCTTCTGAGCGACGGTTCAAATGCAAAGTTCCTGGCTGTGGCAAACGTACTCTAACGTATTGTACTAAATGTGATGTTCACCTATGCTATAATGGTGAACGAAATTGTTTTTACAAATTTTACACAGAATAATTGGTATAAATTTTCATTTTTAGTTATTTTTCTCAAAAGGTTAATATAAAAAAAAAGTTATGCATTTGTATTTTACTTGATACTGCCCAACGAACCATATATGGTCTATGGTAATTTAAGATAATACTTCGCGATAATCGATACTTTTATTAGCTGATTTCTTCTAAATTAAATATTTTGCCAATGTTTTTATGGTATTATAAAGATTTATTTTAGCTTTCTTTTAAATTTATTTAAAAATCCGATAGTTGTTAAAATAAGATTTTTCTATGAAACTTAAAGTACTGAAATATTTGAATAAAACCGAAGCAGTTTTTCTTTAAACTGGTATGAACAGATGCCCAACATTTGTCTGCTCCAAAGCCCTGCTAGAAAGCAGGATGGAATGATTTAAGATTCATTACCTAAAACTCATGAAGAAGACCTTCCATTATTAATTATGTGTTAAGGCCAAAATTCATGCAGTGGTCATTAGATTTTTCACGATCTTACGAAAATAAAAAGGGCATATTTAGTTGTTGTTTTTTTTCATAAAATTTTTTTTGTAAAATATGTACTAATTAATTATTTTTGATTTCCGAATTTTTGTTTATTTTTATATTTTTTTATATACGTAATATAATATATATTAAGACTAATATAAGAAATCTTAACCAGAATTTTAATATTAAATTTTTTTTATATATTGATGTAAGCGTAAAGTTGATGAAAGCGACAAAAAAATCTAACATTAGCTTGCTATCATGACGGTGAAATTCATTTAAACGCCAAAAACTCCAGCTTTGGTACAGTTAGGAAAATAAAATTAGTCACATTGCGTATCTAAGACCAAATAAAGCGGATGGACTAAAATACACGTCAATACCTTTGTTAAATGCAAAGATAATTAAAAGAAACCATCTCCTGCAAAATTTACTTTTTAACGTTTACATCAATTTGGCGGTTATGGTTCGATATATGTACACGCTATTACACTAATAGGGTCGGTCTCGCGAGTTTTTAACCAGGGACCGTACCGACACTGTTAGGTTAACAGCAGCCTACACCGGCCACTGGTGTATAGGTACCGGCGCAAAAACACTGCGCATCCCTTTTAATACCCACTGCAGAAGTTGCAGATAAAAAAGAAAAAATCAACCATTTTCTTTGTGAATGTCCAGCCTTGACGAGGGCAAGATATAGGTTCCTGGGAAAGCATTTCCTCGATAGCTTGTCCGATTGCTCGACAGTCAGCCCAAATAATCTGTTAGGATACCTAAACTATACGGGGTGGGTTTAGTAAGAGTACATCATTAACTCAAGTTCGGTGAGGAAGTGGTCCCAAAACGGCGCTATAGCGCTAATTGTGATTCATAATAGGCCTGCTGTGGATCAGCCACCTTAACCAACCAACCAACCAACACTAATAGATATTTACAAAAATTGCATATTGATGATGATTTTCTTTAGCTGTTGGCATCAAATTGAAAAATTCTAAACGTATTTTTAATATATTTTTGAGAAATTTAGTGAATTTACTAGGTACATATAAAATAATAAATTTAAAAATTACAAAACAGATTTATATTCCTACCCTGCCACATTTTTGAAATAAAGAAGGAAGCACATGACATATGCCACAAACATTCTTATATTGTATTTATGAAATAGAATCAATAAAACAATCTTGGATTCAATTTTCAATTGAAATGAAATAAAAATGTTCAGTTTATGAGTTTCATAAAATTCCTGCGTACATCCGCAGTTCAATAATTTAAAATTCTTCAAAAGTAATGCTGGGAAAAACGTAAAAAATGGATGCGGAATATGAATTGTAGGCTGAATAGGAAGTTAGTGTGTCTGTTTGTTGCCTCATGCACATACATACACACACACACACACACAGATTTATACACTTGGGAAAACAAGTCAGCAAGCAAGAAGGAGCTATCGTAAGAGAACGTTTAGTATTCGAGTCAGGTTAACATTAGCTGCCAATAAAGTGCGGTAAATTAAATTGACCACAACGAATGGAAAGGAGAAATTATTAGAATCAAAAGGATTCAACTTTAAAAGAGGAAGTATCTACAATTTACAATCTTCAATGTAGTTAGGAACATAAGATTTTATAAATTACTTTAGTTTCGATCTATATAAAAAAGAGTAAACGGAAATGGAAACAGGAAATTCCATTAGATTAACGGTTGATGTAGGCAGTGGTGGTACGGTCTTTTTAAAGTGCCTATGTGCGTCTGTGTGATAATTTTACTTTCGGTTCTCTAAGAGATTTTTTTCAACTGACTTATTTGTTTAATGTGCGTATAATAATTTTTGATTGTCCTGCACCGCCACTGTATTCAGCCAAAGTATATGTATCTGCTGCGCTGATGTGATTTTGGCAATTCGATTCAATTTAATATCATTTATCTTTCTTTATTTTCGTGTCCTTAAAAAGGAAATTGAGTTTCGAAAAGTTTGCTTTCCAAATGGAAAAGTGAAGCTTAAAACAACATTCGCTCGTTTGTTCCTCAAAATGTCTATTAATCTTTCAAATGGTAGAAAAAACAAAGAATCGTTCAAAACTTTCCAAAGAGGTAAATATAAATATGTTTGTAGTTATGTAATTGATGAATTGTTTTATAAATTGAGCTTTGATTGACAATGCATGTAACTGTCATGTTGTCATTCTAAATTGATATGTTATTCCTGCTTTTGCTTGGTATGTATGTATGAAGGAAAAATATTAATGTAACTGGTTTGTTGTTGTCTTCTGTTTGGCTGTATTGTAAATTCATGCTTTAAAAATCAATATCATAAAAAATTTTGCTCCAATTACAACAACTTATTTTCAATAAAATTCAACTTCAATCGAGCATGAAAATATTTTTTCTAAGACAATAACAACAATCCATGTGCGTGGCACAGCAACAGAACAAGCAAATTTACATATCCTTTTGAATCAGCGAACCTAACAGCAACAAAAAAAATGTCAAACAATTTTTCGCAAACTAAAGCATTTTTGAAGCTTGAATTCCTGTGAGAAATGCGACAACGGAATCAACAACACGCACACATATGCATGCATAGAGTGAAGAAAGGATCGATCAGTGAGGAAAGAAGGAAAGAGGCAATCTAAACCCTTATAAACATGTCAATCAGGAGTGAATTGAAGAATATTCAATGGGAAGACTATGGTTACCTTTTTCCGCAATATCTCTCTTCTCTAGACAAACAAAGCGAGGCACTGTGTATAAAAATGCGAGCCATGCTCCATTTTTGTTGTCTTTTTTTCGCTTGGTCCTGCCGCCCTCCCCCCTCCCCCCCCCCCCCAGTCACCCAATGTGTTGTTTAAATTGTAAATTGCTTTTACGGAAATTGACAAATAATGCATAAGCAAAAAATGAACCAACAACAAAACGACGTACGCAAGAAAGAGCATATTAAATAAGCATCGACAATTCGAAGTTTTTAGGGTGTGGTGAATAAACCCTTTCCATTTCGATTTTCTTTACTTTATGATTTTTTTTTTGGTTTTCTTCTCCACTTCCATTTAATTTACCCTCAGCCTTGGCACGCTAGGTGCCATACTCTTAAATGCTTGTCAAGCATTTTGTATAGATTTGTGTGTGTGTGAGGCGAGAATGTATCGGTAAAGCGAAAGACATTAATAAAAGATCAAGGAGCTTCGTCTCCGTTCAATTTTTTTAACTGATTCCAAAAATGATTTTATTTCTATTTCATGCATTTTTAAAAAAATTGCATTTAAATTTTTCAATCCTCCAAAAATCCTTCACATAATTTTTCTCTTAGTTCATTCGTGATTGTGGAGAAACTGTTGACTGTTGGGATGATTCCCTGTTCATTATGAAAACTGAATATCTCCATTAGTAGAGATTCAGTTACTAATAATAAAAATTTATAAATTGCGGTTGTTACTCTGAATTAGGGATTTAAACAATTTGATTAGCTAGCTTTTTTATTGTCGCTAGTGTTACGAAGCACTCTTGCCTACTCTGCTTCAATAGTACTCAAAATTTTAATTTATTGACATTCAACATATTTAACAATTTTAAAGTAGGCCCATATTTTTAAACTATACTTATTTTCTTGCTTCATTCATATACCCAAGCAAATTAAATTATTCGCCCAACCTAAATACAGCTTCAGCTTTTACATCAATGGCGTTTTTCCTGTTTATTGTTGACTTCATTCAACATAACTCAATTAGTTGCAATTATTTCTATTTACTTTTGCAAAAGCAAATATTTGTACTGTTTTACTTTTTCCGGTTTCTGCTTCTGTTGGTACTTGAGCCGAAGGAGGCCATTTCATCCAGCAGCCTTTGCAGCAAAAACGCCTCTATCTCTCTCTCTCTCTCTCTCTCTCACACACACGTATACTGTTACAAATTTCAATGTGTTTGTATATGTGTATGCCTCTCTTTGGTGTGAGAATTTACGTAATTTATTTATTTATTTCGTTATCATTATCCTATTATCCTTGCCAAGTGGGAACTTAAGTCGCCTGCCTGATATCGTCGTTCATTCGTCGCAATTCATTAGGGAAGCATTTAACTTTTGGATTGTTGTTGAATTGCACCTTCGCACTCGTATAAAGTGAGAGTACCATATTCCTCTTTCTCATACAAATAAATGGTCTTAACAATGCCAAAACCACAAATTACAAATTTTGTTTTTATTTTGTTATTTTAGTTATCTTTTTCTTGTATTTTTATATTTTTCATTTATTTCGTTGAGTACCAGCAAATTATTTCAAAATTTATTTATTTAACCGGAAGGCGGAAATTAATCAATGTTTTACTAGTTCGGCAAAAAGTTAGTCGTTTAATTATTATACTTATATTGAACATAAGTAAAGATAATGTTAGTTTGTATAAATAGTATTCAAAAGAATTGGAAACTTGCAATTTTTTGTTTAGGATTACCATTATTATGCATTCCATTTCCAATGTGAAGCGTTCTAAGTCTCGCGGCAGCCCGACATTCGCATAGTATGTGTTCGGCATGATATACTCCATGACCTGTAAGAAACCCTGTAAGGGTACGAATTATTATAATGTTTTATATGCATTTCGAATTAATGGTAATTGGGCTGAAACATTTTTTATTCTGTCGGAGTCCTATCTAGTTCAATAGGTTTATGATAAACATTAGAAATGACTCAAATCAAGGTTTAAACAATTCACACTGATTTAGAATACTCTGAGCGATCAATATGTTTTAAAACTGAGAAATATCGAAATAAGCTTGGAGCTATATGCTTGGAATAGATGCAATGTTCAAAGACTAATAATCATTAACAATTTCAACTATAAAGTAACATGGAAGAAAAACAACAAATTTACTTTAAATTTTATTTATTTGCAATTCTAGTGATTTGTATGAAATTTTTCTACTGTAAAAAGAAGAGATAAATACTTATGCGACCAAATGATATAAAAACCAACCATATTCCACTCGCACACACATACTCGAACAATATTTCAGCCGTCATAATTTTACCGCAATGCTGTAATTAATTTAAATGCAAAATTGTGGTCAGGATCACAATGAATTGTTTGTCAAATGAAAACAGGCCGCAGTGGTCAAGCAGAGGCAAGAGAGAGCGAGTGAATGCTCCTAATTATATTTTTACTATAATATGTGCGCACAAACACAATTCACCAAGAATGTCTGTCTGTATGTGTGCGTTGCAATAAATATGACGTGGATAAAAGGGAAACAACAATATGAGAACAATAACGGTTCTGCGATTAACAATAGCAAGTAGAAAAACCAACAATGTTGCCAGAGAAATAAAAGACTTAAAAGCCCAACTGCAAACATAAAGATAAAAAGTTGTAATTTGTGGCCAACTGGTTAGAGCGATTTCGCTTTTACAGGCGATCATAGGCTAAATTTGTAGGTACCTTATTTAATGGCATAGTGGTGGATTCAAGGTGGAGCTGAGCGGATTTCACCCCCTTATTAAGATTTTGAAATCAGAAAATTATTTTATTGATATTTTCGAAAATTCACTGAGACATTTTTCTACTTATGAATTATAAAGAAAAATCTATTGATACGTTCATACATATTTCAGATACGTATTCGCCGTACATACATATTTATGTAAACCAAGAGTTAAAGCAATTAAGTAGCATTGAAAAAAGCATTGGTGCATAATTTTTTTAGCATGGGACGAAAATGTCATTGCAATTGTGAATATTTGCCAGATGATACAAATCTTAAAACTGCATTAACAGTAGTCGGCCAACTCCAGCGTCAAGTCCTAGCATCTCAGTTTCAGCTGCTCTATGCTGTGCGCACTTAAGCTCGAATACGAAATTTGGAATTAATGCCTGGCGCTCGCATGTATATGTTGAATATTGCTAAATGTGCTGAATGTGCTGCAGAAGTGCCAGCAGGTGTGCATAATACCAATGACCATCATCCACCTACGTGCCGCACTTGTTACTGTAAACTGTAAATAAATTATATTCGAAAATGTTTTGTATTTTGCGTTTTTGTTTTTTGTTAATGTTATTGTTGTTTTTGTTTTGGTACTCTTGGACAAAAGGAAGACATGAAAACTTACGATGCCATTTCCGTTCACACGTCATGTCATGAATGACATAAGAAACAAACGGACACCTTCTGTACACTCCCATGCACACAAATACAAACACACATGCGGATTCGGCAGGTGAGCTGCTCAATAAATTAAGCTACAAGCAAACATATATACAGGCACAACAACAATAAGTACGATTGCAAGCAAATAGAATAGAAGCCGACATGAGATATCAACTGCACTTCATCAATGTCTGCATACCGTATATGTACGCATGTGTGAGTGTTTGTAGGCGAACGACTATAAAAGGGATTTACCTTTATTTTCCCTCATTCTCTCTACGTCTCTCTTTTTTATTTATGCTGCATTCATCCTGATGTTGCTCACTACGTGCTCAACTAAGAAACTGTACGTTATTGCTGCTGTTTCCGCTTCCACTTGCACTTCCGTTTCTATTTGTGCTCATGCTACATATGCAGACACTTGCAGCATGTCAAGTGATTTTTCAGTTGAGTCAAAGTAATCATGATATGCTTCTGATTGCAATGCAGAATGTAGGGTAAATACGAACATGTAAACAGTAGTTAACTGCAGCTGCCATTCATAAAAACTTGCAGCAGCAGCTATTCATTCTTATTGTTTTAGCTACCCGCTTCCTTTATTGCTACTCCCGTCGCTGCCCCATCAAACGTAGGCGCTTCGACGTGAGCAGTGAGTTGATTTCAGTTGTGTGAATGATTTTAATTATTTTTGAAATATTCTATGTCCACTACCTTTTCACAGATTTCAATTACCTTTCAAAATAATGTTTCTTTTCTTTGGTGACAAATTGATTTACTGATGTTTGTCTATTGTATTTAAGTGTGGTTGTTGTTGTTATTTTGTTTTTTATATTTGCCAAATCCCTTGAAATGCTACTTTGTAGACTAATGAATGAATAATAACAATAATTATAATAATATGAATGAACATAATCGTAAATAAGGCCATTTAAATTGCTCACAATTTCCCAAAGGAAATTACTGTATTTTAGACAATAAAATACAATTATAATTTTGTCAAGGCATCAAATCGTTCTTAGTTTGACATTTTGTATACACATTGTATGTATATTTTATATTATGAATGTACATTCAAAAATGTTATACATTATTGGTTATTTATAGGCAAATATCTGTATAAATTAAACATTACCAGAAACAAAATTCAAGCATACATATGTACATTAGAGTGGTCCTTAATTTTTAAGTTTGGAATATTTTCCCATACGCCCACTAATTTTGTTCCTTTATGCTAATAATATAAGCTGTAAAAGTTTCAGACAAAAATATTTATGTATAAACGTGCCTCCTCTGCTTCAAAAAATGTGATATGTATGTATGTAATATGCTGCTTATTTATTTAAATTATTACTTTTATTATTATATATACCCCCACTAACAATTAATGAAAAAAAGTCTCAGATAAGAATTATTATGAAATTTTGGTGGATTTTTTACTCTACCGACTGGACTATTTGATAATACGGGATTGTTTTTCACATATAAACTTTGAGTCCGAGGAGGCACGTTTAAATTTAAATATTTTTGCCTGAAACTTTCACAGTTTACATTTTTCACATAAAAGAACAAAATTAGGGGGCGTAGAGTAAAAACAAGATATAAAAAATTTCCCCCATATACCTAATTTGGTCATATAACTTGATTTGGTCAGAAGATATGGAGTAATTTCAATAATTTACACAGAATTGTTCTAAGGATGTGATATATCATTTTTGTTAAATGATTAATATATAATGTAAAATGTTGTGCTGAGTACGAATCTGGCTTCACCCCAGAAACCTTGATTACGTCTCTCTAACTAACCGCTAACCTTGTTTCTCTCTTTCAGCTTCCAGTGTAATTCGAAAAAAATTACACATGGAAGTGGAGTTTGAGTGGCATGTTAAAGTTTATGGCAACATCATTTTTTTAGTGGTAATTTTTGTCTTCGCGGTTACCTAAAAATCCACGGACACTTCCCTTAAAGCTTTTCCATTCCGCGGTTTCTTTTCGAAATTGAGGACCTGCAAATATTAAATATTTGCATTATTCTTTTGAGAGTCTTGAAAAGAAATCCGTGAGATATTGAAATACTAGGACTTCAATATCCAATGTTTTTACAAAGTTTTTCATCAAACCTATTGCGTGCAAAAGTGATGTAAGTCAGTTTTTTTTATTATTTGGATTTTCAGTTCAGGCAATAATTTTGGACTCATTTAGTTTCTTACAAAAAAAGTGTCTAGGTTGAACATGTGTTCTATAAAGCTACCTGTAAATCGGGAAATTAAATTTTATAGGAGCCCTATTTTCCACAGCACTTCTCCAAAACCAATGTATTTTCAAAAATCTGATTTTGACTTACACCACTTTTGCACGCAACGGCTCATATAATAGATTCTCCTCTCAACAGTAGATGGTACATTTAAAATCACAAGTACCGTAATTTGATCTAGGGTCTCCTGTTTCATAAGCCCTATTCACGATTTGCTACAAATGGTCTTGCATCATTGCGAATACAAATTTTTATTGCTATCGCATATATTCGTTGTTGTGATAGCAGAAATACGTGTGCAATAAATAAACTTATAAGAAGAAAGCTTAAATAAACAAAAACTATCTATAGGATCAGTGTTCCAGTAGTCGGCAGTCTTTACGTATATGAACATGATATTGAGTTGACAAATATGCATTCTATTTCAATAAAGTTTATTATTTTTTTAAGTTTTAATAACATTTTTTCGAAAAATTATTTTCTAATTTATATATTTTCACTAATTTATATATTTTATAAAATGTATCGTATTTGCCAGTAGTCATGCATGTAGCATGCATTTTTCAATATTCGACATGTGATGATCCTATAGTCGGCATGACATATTTTTTGTTAAAGAATAAACAAAATCGTAAAGAAATTAAATTTTATATTTATTTAACTGAAAGTTATTTACATTCTTGCATAATTAATATATTTATAAAAGTGAGATCTTTAAAATTCTCGGTCGTTTTTAAGCGCATTAATTGCATAAAATAAAAAATATTTTGTACGAACATAGCTATTTCGGCCATTGCACTCTTTGTATACGAAATCCATTTGAATTCGTTTTATGTTAGGTTTTTGAAATCAGTGCATTTATGATGGAACTACTGAGGGCAAGAATCATATACCACGTTTTTCAATCCATCATCCTCTGCATCAGAGTTCAGATCTTCATCGCAAGTACCACATACTTGTCTTTGTTTCATTTTTTTATCTTTTGCTGGTCTGGTCTCTTTTTCATTCTTCTTTTTTTTTGGCTTTCCAATTTTAATTTTTGTACAGCTTCGGCTTGAGCCATTTTTCCATTTTCCATTGACTGCATATGCTTTCTCCATGCAAGAGCAGAAATAGCACTTGGGGACTTGATTTTCATTGTGTGCTGTACAGAACTTGATGGTTTTGGATAATATAGTTGCTTCGCAAAAGTTGGTGACATTGAAGTTGCGCTTGTAATGTTTTTAATTACACAGTGATACAAAAAAGAATGAAATAGAATAATCGGGGAAGTGATACTATTTTTCTTGGAGGTCTTGTTGGGTAAAACAAGAATCTCTGAGTGAAATTTGCCAAGCTCCCCCAAAATCTTGATTTACCGTAAAATTTACGTATCTTTACGCACTTATAAGCATGTAATTTAGTTCAATATAATTATTGATAATTATCAATAGATTTTTCTTACCTGCATTTGATTCCGACTACTGGAAATCGTGAAAAAATTTTGTTTCTTATGTTAGCAACCATTAAAATACGAAACCAAATTTTTTTACTAAATTGATCACATTCAATACAAAATTTTAATCAAACCCACCCTCAGAAACTTTCATGGTTAAAATAGAAACTAAAATAAAATAATTACTTACCTTTATAAATTGATCTTTTCTCTAAAAAACAAGCACTTCCTCATGCGATGAAAAGTTGTCATAGAATGAGGATAAAAAGACGCCAAAATGCTTTCCTCAGTTCAATTAAATCATTACAGAGAGAAAGATGAATATATTTTTAATGCAAAGTGGATCTTATTTAAATATTTGACTTATTTAAATCGTTGTCCTTATTTATTTATGTTTTAACTAAAAAAAATGCAGACTACTGGTGAATGCCGAACTTAGGCACGGTCACCCTATACAATGAAAAAAAATTTCAGCAACACACCACAAAGAAATTCTATTTAGCAATAACTGTTTTATAACTTATTTTCAAAGAATCATAGAAAAAATGAAAGATCGTTATTCTAATTTTATTTATCCATTTTAATATTACCTTTTCGCTTACTATATGATACAAGTTTCCGTCAATAGCATTTTACATGGTACATTACCTTCTTTCCAACTGGGGAAATAAACTTTGTTACGTATGAACGCGGCCTTGTACAAACAATCAAACTCTCTTAGCATTTTCCAATACTTATTTCACACAAACTATAAACTGGCCTGCTTCTCTTGCACAGTGTCATTTTAGCGTTCAAGCTGTAAAGTTGTACGACAAGTTTTGCTTCTTTTTTTTTTATTTACATATATTAAATTTTTCATAGTCTTATCTTCTGTCTAGCAGTGTGTTTTAGTATTGTATAGTGTATTATAAACAGAGCAATAAACGAAACTTGTAGATGGCAACAATCAACTTGAACGACGTGAGTACAGCTACATAAATTCAAAGAGCATGAGAGAGAACTAGAATCTGTAGAAATGTATATATAATGTAGAAAAAAGATATGTTCTTATTCTCTGCCTGTGTGAATCCAAAGAGTTCTTGGCTCTCTTCATTCTTAATAATCTTTTTAACTTTCAAAACAGTACACAGAAATTCGCATTCCTGTGCCATGGGGCCACATGGCTGGACGATGGTATGGAGATCAGATGGTTCGTCCCATACTAGCTCTCCATGGTTGGCTGGATAACTGCGGCAGCTTTGCGAAATTGGCACCTCTTCTTGTGCCTCATTCAAGCATTCTTTGCATAGATCTACCAGGACATGGTCACTCTTCACACCTTCCATGCGGCATACTTTACTATAATTTGGAATATGTGCGTGCGATTTTACGTCTCATGCAAGCATACTCGTGGGAAAAGATTTCGCTTATGGGCCACTCAATGGGTGGGTCAGTGGCCTTTCATTTTGCTGCGTTTTATCCCGAACGCGTTGATATGATAATTGGTATCGATATTGTAAAAACACGTCACTTTGAAGCCAAGTTCGTACCTTTTGGAATGAATCATATCATAGAGAGAGCATTAGTGGACAATGAGCGTTTGCAACATCAATCATCAATGAATGAACCACCCAGCTATACATTTGAAGAATGTGAGCGCTTACTGTACGAGGGCTCGGAGCGTTCAGTGGAATTGGAAAATTGTAAATATATATTGGAGCGTAATATTTCGAAATCGCAAAAGTACCCAGAAAAATATTATTTCTCACGTGATGGGCGCATAAAGTATATAGGTGAATTCAATCCAAATGAAGCTTTCTCCGAGGTGATGGCCAAACGTATATGTAAAGTGCCCATTCCATATTTGGTGGTGAAAGGTGGGGCTTCCACAAATATAAGCTCACGTTCAAAAGAAGTCATTGACACGCTACGAGAGCATAATCCGCACTTTGAAATGCACGAAATTCCTAGAGGAACACATCACTTGCATTTAAATGGACCCGAGCCAGTGGCGGAATTGGTAATTACCTTTCTCAAAAAGCATCGTCCAATGGAATCTGTTAAATCAGAAGGAAAAAACTCACAAAAGCATGTTAAAGGAAAATTGTAATGTTTCGTTGGTATTAATAAAAGGTGATATATGTACCTATTTAATTAGCTTTATGTGCATATGGGTACTTAATACTTTGGTGGAACTTACTGTTATATACAAAAAGCGACAAGACAAACAAGAAGTGGGCGGTACTTTTAGAACTAAACTATTAAACGGACAGCATCACACAAGAGGCGACCCATACGCGTTGATAAAGAAGAAGACCAAAAGCCGCGAAGAGTACGCAAGCAGACGCCGTCAAGTAAGCATGCGTTACCAAGATCTTCCTTTTAATAATAATAATTTCAATTAAATAAACATCTTTTTCAAAACTACTTTAAAAAAAATTTATTTATCAAAAGAAAAGCCGCACAGCAATTCATATTGTACAAATGAAAACATAGCGATAATCTATACATTTATTAGTGTAACTACAATTTTATTCCAGAAGTGCTACGATATCATATATCAATTTAAAGAGCTTGACGAGTAGGTTAGCCAAAAATTATCAGATTTAAAATCGGTTAAGACAATTCCAAAATATTAGCGTCGGAAGTTTTTTAAAATGCGCTCATTGAACAAAGCATTGCATTCATCGTTGAAAAAATCATTGCTTAAGCGGGAGTAAATAACAAATGAGAAAGAGAAAGAAGACATGAGTAACGGCATTTCTCAGAATTATCTAACGAATTATCTGCATACACAAATAACAAAACAAACACCAAGAAGTAGTTTGGTTCTCTTTTGATATTTGTTTTTCATAAAGAGATTTCTCCGCAAAAAAACTAGCCCCAGTTACTGGGGCCTTACCGACTAGTGATATTTAAAATATCTATAAAATGCCAAACAGATGGGTATTAATAATCAAAAATATATCAGCCCTCTTGATAAAAAAAATATTTGAATTGATTTTTAAATCTGGACTGCTGGTATTATATCTCTTCGCTGCCTGGCCTTTGAACAGTTTCAGCAACAAAAAAATTAAAACCTTCGATCTAAATCTTACTCCACTCTCATTTGCTCAATCAACATTCTTCTCAAATATACGCCTAGAATAGTCAAAAAAGTAGATTTTTCAATTTATGTTTTCTTGAAGCTTGAGATCTTAGGAATGTCTGGTGAAAATGTCAAGAAAAAATTCGAAGAAATAACAGCTCCTTGCCGCCATCGAGCAACCAGATCAGACAGGTAGAACAAGTCATTGCTCAACTTTAAAACGCGTTTTTGTCGAAAACACGTTTTCCAAATCGGTAGCCAAAATATCTCGACAACCCTTGAAGATATAAAATTGAAACTCCTATATTTATTATATTTGTATATACTTTGTCGTAGGATTTTTTTTTAGCAACTTACATTTGGTTTTATTTCCAAAATAATAACGGGTTTTTGCCTCAAAATCGCCACGCTAAGTTGAAACGAAATTAAGAAATTTAAAAAATCACCAATTTTAATAATCTTTTTTGGTTTTCTGTTTCTAAAGATTACAGATAAAATTAAATTTACAAAAATTGTTTTTTTTTCGCTCTTCTTGGCGTATATTCCCTCTCAACACATTCGTTGCTATGGTCCCTAATAACTACTAACATACAGCCTTGGCCAACAAATTTCCAATTAATTTATAGAAGAAGTTCCACGCCCACTTTTCCATATTTCCACAAACCGTCATTGTTTTTACTTTGACTTCTCAATTATGTCATTTTAAGTATTTAGCTTGTATGACCCACTTTTTGAATTGAAAAAAGGTAGTGCAATTAATATAGAAAAAATTTTAAAATCGAGTAATTGTTTCAAAAATACATCCAAACTTTACCAAGTTATTAATAGTACAGAAAACAAAGATTAGTTTATAGCATAACTTGAAAATTAAATATTTTTTATTTATTCTATGTATGCATACAATGAAAATTTTAATGTTGTCATTTAACAAAATGTTTCTACAGTTTCTAATGTTTGTTAAGCTGCATAAGCAATTATATGTTTAATTATGACAACTAACATACAATTTATCTAATCTTACATAAAGTTGAAAAACAGTGCGCTCGCGATAACGTGAACTAATTAAAACAAAATTGTTCACGTTTGCGAAGGTCAATCCAAGACATAAAGAACCCCATAATTTCAGCTAATTTATGCACTTTCAAATTATAACTTTCCTTTTGCAAAAAACATACGAAAAGATTTATAAAAAAAACAAGATTTCGGACAATTGAAATTTCATTGAAATTTAAATACAGGTTTGTCCACATAATTACAAATATCTTGGAAACTAAGAACCCGATTTAAATATGAACTTAAAGATATTAAAACTTCTCATCTCACATTTATATACATATTTTGATTCGATTGGATAAATAGTTTTAAATTTAAATTTTTAACTTGAAACCTGCACTTTTACAAAACATTAAAATCTATGGATAAATGTAAAAGTTATATGCAATTGAGTAAAATTAACTAGTTCTAAAACAGAGCAAATTATTTCGTTTTCCTAATTTTATTTGTAATCCAAAATTTTGTTTAAAAATATTAAAAAAAAAACTCCAAATTTCTTAATTGTGCCAAAACTATTTATCCAATCGAATCAATATGTATAAACGTAAGATGAGAAATTTTAATATCTTTCTAGTTTCCAAGATAATTGTTATTATGTGGGAGAACTTTTTTTGCTCAGAACTAAAAATGGAGTTGATTTTCGGGCTCATCGTCCAATTTCATTGGTAATTTTGGCTGTAATCATTCAAACTGTTCATGTTATTAGCTTTTCAATCTTATTCTTCTTCACGTTGTAGAGTAGTCAATGTAAAATAAAAAGTGTTCGCGCTGTCGTGAGTGCACTGTACTCAAAACATAACCGCACAAAAGCAAAGTTCATTTGATTTGTCAAATGTCAATACAGTCAGAGTTTTTAAGCACATTCATGTGATTAAAGTGTAATAAAATGGATCTACCAAATTCAAGCATTAAAAAGTTTTCAAACTTTTATTTCGCGTAGTTTAGCCCTGTAATTCGAAGTGGCCACATCATAAACTTTATCACACTTAGCTGAAAGTATTAGTAGCTCAAATTAAGAGCGTTGATCGACAATCATGTTCGATAACGCAGCAGTAAGTTTCTTATCATTTCTCTTACCATATTTCGATTAATGACATTTTCCTCACCCCTCGTAGTACACTGAAGTCCAAATACCGATGCCATGGGGTTTAATTGCCGGTTGTTGGTATGGCGATCGCAGTAAGCGCCCGTTACTTGCGCTACATGGTTGGCAAGATAATGCCGGAACATTTGCACGCCTTGCGCCACTCATAGCAGCACATGCGCCCTTACTGGCTATCGATTTGCCTGGTCATGGGCGCTCCTCGCACTACCCACCTGGCATTCATTACTATACG
Source organism: Toxonevra muliebris (assembly GCA_963691655.1). Taxonomy (NCBI): domain Eukaryota; kingdom Metazoa; phylum Arthropoda; class Insecta; order Diptera; family Pallopteridae; genus Toxonevra; species Toxonevra muliebris. Next base: position 2,537,007 of record OY829326.1, read on the forward strand.
CTGGACTATGTGCGATGTATTCGCCGCATTGTGAACTACTACAAATGGCCGAAGGTTTCGCTGCTGGGGCATTCTATGGGTGCCGCCATTTCATTTCATTTTGCTGCACTCTTCCCACAACTTGTCGACATGGTTATTGCTCTTGATACAATGAAGACACGCTATACTGAGACAGCGGTACAGATACAGATCTTAATGCATATCATCGAGAAGAGCCTCATCGAAGATGAACGGATTGCAAATAAACAGCCAGAAAAGGAACCGCCACTGCATACATACACAAAACTGGAAAAATTAATGCACGAAGGCAGCGAATATTCGGTGGATATAGAACATTGCAAACATATACTGGAGCGTAACGTGGAGCGATCGACGAAGGAGACGAACAAGTTTTATTTTTCACGTGATGGCCGTGTTAAACTACTGTGGGAATATTACACAGAACCGGCGCTGGCATTGGAAATGGCGAAACGCATCCGAAATGTGAATTATTTAATAATCAAAGGTGGCAGCTCTTATCATATCTATGAAGAGGCTGACGATGTTCTGGCGATACTCAAAGCGAACAATCCAAATTTTGAATATTACTGTTTGAAGGACGCAAAACATCATTTGCATTTGAATAATGCCGACGAAGCATCTGATTATATTCTACCATTTTTGGGCAAATATTATAATGGCGAACTGGAGGCAGAGCAAGTGCAAGCGAGTAAATTGTAGCTGAACGAATGAATAACATGAATATGCATTGTTTATTGAAAGTAAATTTTATTATTTTGAAAAAATTGTGCGAACCAAAAACAAAAAAGCAAAAGTTGAAAAATAAAAAGTTTCACGCAGAATTGTATGAAATATCTTCTCTTCCAGAATGATTTCTGCGCATTTATGCTTTTTGCCTGTCATTGTTTGCACAAAAAGTTCATGCACAAAACTATTTTACATGCTTTTGTTGTTTTCATTTTCCTCTGTTGGCAAGCCTAGGACAAGCTTGACCCATTTGGCAGCCTTTCAAATGAAAGCAATGAACTTGTGGGCAAAGCAGTGAAATGCAGGCACCAGGCATGACACACCATTCACAATAGACTGTCAAAAATGGCGCCTATGTAAGCGACAGCAAAGACGATATTTGTGGCAGCGGCGACTAACATATTTCAATATTATAAAAAAAGGAGAAGGAAAGAAAATGAAAATTATTTTTGGCGATAACGTCATAGCAAATTAAAAATGAAAGAAAATTTAATTTTCCAATCCTAAACACACACACACATGCATCAACCAATGCAAACAAATGTGGAAAATTTTTAGTCAAAATTAAATTCGTTCTACGAGGATTCTATATTTTTTAGTGCACAAATTACTTCGTCATTTCGTCTCTGTCACTCGAATTTCACATCATTTTCATTTGTTATTCATAGCATATTTTTTACACTGCAACATTTTTACCGTGTGATTATATTACACACATGTATGTACCAGAACACAGTAGCGTTTTTGAGAACAGGTGGTTCCGTATGGATGGTGCGTTTGGTGCCACCCGTCGCTTAAACAAATGACATTTAACAAAACTTAGCGAAACTGTAAGTTATGTACATTATGATTGTCGGAAACTATTTCTGTGAAATCGCACACTTGCGTATATTAGCCAAAGCCAATTCACCCCTATTATCTATTATCTGCGGTTAAGCCTTTATTCCTATCTGTTTCGTAGTAGCACAATGCCCAAATAACCCATAAAATATTGTTGAAATATTTTGCCCATAACGTGAAAACGCTCCTGCTCATGCTGCACACATACTCGTGTATTTATTACAGACATTTTTTTAAACTAACAAAAACTTCCTTACAATTTGTTGAGTTGCATTTTTATTGATGATTTTTTCTTGTTTTCAGCTTTTTTGTTGCTCGTTTGCATTCGAGCAGAAATACCAAAATTCCTTGCATTTGAAGTGGAAATGAAATATTTTAATATTTTTTTTTACTTTATTTCACACTTCCAAACTTTTTTTATAGGTGTGCAGAGTGTAGATTTCGGTTGAATCTCTTCCATGAATAATGCAAATAAAGTTTTTGCTTCAAGAAGACATATAGAAAAAGCTATTATGGAAAGCGTGTTCCTACGTACATATCTATTTATAAGTACGAGTATATCAGTAATCTGCACCGCACGTAATTTTTAACATTGCTACATGAAAGTTTTTCTAAAAAAATAATAGGAATTTTTTTACTTATCCATGAAATTCATACTCGTACCACATACTTACAACAGTCGATATTAATGATAGGCTCAAAAATCAGGAGAACAATTAAAATAGAATTTTAACATGGAATATTGTAGATCGATGACGGCCCAGCTTTAGAATAAAAACTAAAACAAGCTTTGCCCATCAAACCTGAAAGCTTACCACCAGCGTGACCGTTGATAAATTTCAAAAAATTGTAAAAAAAAGTGTCACTGAGAGTAAAAAAGTCTCATCCCATTTTTTTTTTTAATAAAAGGAACAATTATTTCAATTCACAGCAATTTGCATATACAAAAAATGTGTTAATGTATTGAAAGTAAAAAAGAATTAATTATCGCAAATGTAATAATACATTAAGGTGCCTCGAGAAAAAAGTTGTTGTACACCTCCAAAAATGAAACTCAGTTTATTTTATGACGGATCCCAAAATATTTCAGCTCTAGCGATTACCGATTCAATCAAAAAAAATATAAAAAATCGCAGACTCGAGAAAGTCTGCTAGCAGATTTAAAAAATCACATTTTTGCAAAAAAGCCTCAAAATTTGAAAGGATTCTTAAAAAAATCTCAAATTTCGAAAAGCCGTGTCAAAGTTCCCAAGCAGTCAAAAAGGTTGCAAATTGCAAGTTTAGTCTCATAACGGCCACGCTGGCACCCACCATCATTTCGTACAGTACTTATAGATCGCCCTCATCTCCCCCACTCATATTTATATGTATTTTTTGTGAGTCTCCTTATTTCACATCTCAAAATAAAGTAAAGTATCAACAGAACAACATGCAACAGTCTCACGTTAAACTTCCATGTTTCTACTTTGTATTCATATACGAAATTTAATTATGTGGCAACAACTGGCAGTGATTCTGATATAAACAAAGTTGTTGAATTTGTACGGATTTCATATCCAAAAATAGTTTTTGTTGTCTGCATAAAAACTTAATAACATAAGTTAATAACGAAGAATATGAGACAAAAAGAACGATAAAACTTTGCTCTCTTTTCTATTATTTCTTTGTTTTGGCGATGCAATTTTAATATCATTATATAACGAAAATGTGGTCACCGTAGCAAAATGGTTAGGGTGCAGCACTGTTATGCAGGACCTCGGGTTCAATGGCCGATATACAAATATAACTCATACAATGGATGCGAAAAGTTCGGCCTAGGCCCTTCATGAGCTGTTATGCCATAAAAGAAGAGAAGGAATATAATTAAAATTTTATTTCATATTTCGATTATGTATTCCTTTCTTTACTTACTAATTACTAAAGATGAAAATATTTACAGGGAAGTGGCAAAGCTATAAGTTTTCAGCTAAAATGTGCAGTGAATCATGGAAAAGTTTATTTTGTAAAAGTAAAAAGCGAACAAAACTTTGCGTTAAATACCCCAACAATAATGCTGTGTAAAACAACTTAATTACGTTAATTGCACAATTTTGCACCCATTTAAAATTCATCAAAATAGGTAGCACGAAAAGAAAACAATAACAAAACCACGCTACTGAAATTTTGTACTGTACTGCGCAATTATGCAAATATTTCCGGCAATGGTAGTGAGTGAGTGAGGCCGTTAGAGACTTAATTACTTTGTGAAACCCCGACTAATGCAAGCTAGCAATTGTGTGAGTAAAGCTTAAAGTCAAACATTTGACCTTTTCAGTGTCAACAACCATTTCATAAAAATGTGTATAGGTAGGAGGTGGAATGTGATTCAGCCAGATTTTAAAGTGTGGCTCATTTCAGCGGTTCACGATCATTATTATTCGACTTTGAGCAGCTCGGTTTACAAATTGTCTAGTGCAAACTTTGCAGCGTAAACCCCCTCTTAGTCATGTTTTATAACGTAGGGAATTTTCCAAATCATGTTCTAGATGATTCGATTGGGCTATTTTTTCTTATCATCTAGCAATAGCTAGTATAAAATTTGGCGACAATTGCATGACGAAAAGTCGGCGCGGATCTCCATTGAAAAAACGTTTTTATTTATTTTAATTAAACTTATTTTAGGAATATAAATTTTATAATCAGTTTATAATTTAATCGATTTCTGCATTGAATTATCTTTCCAACGAGCTACTAAAAATTGGTTACAAAATAAAAAAGCTACAATCTTTTCTGTTCAAATTAGACTAGATTTCTTTATATGTGGGATGCTGTTTCTATAAGATTCTACAATCTGGAGCAAACGCTGATTCTCTTCTTCGTTATTCGTAAAGATTTTGTTAAAGCCTTTCATGAATTTAACTCCCCTTTCTGCAGTGCCATTTGTAACAAATAAATCACAGCACAATTGATGGCCATTTTGGAAATTTTCGTTTGCTTTCCATGTTGAAGGATGACATTTCAAAAATTCTGAAGATATGTGGAAACTGCTAAAGGAATTGTAAGTCTTCTTCGACGCAAAATCGATAAATGGTAATGTAATAACGTTTCTGGTTTGACAAATTTGCGGTTATCAATTAGTTTTATATTTGGTTCCGTTGAGTTTTGGCATTCAGTAATTTTTTTTAACTTCTATGGAAACATTTGAGTAGAAAAATGCCAATGCAATTGTTTCTTCTGACAAAAACGAAAGATGCTGGTGCATTTTTCTCAGCAATTCGCCGGAAACTAAGGGATTAACTTCTGTATAAGCAACGGTTGCTTTTATAAAATTGAGATCTTGATTTGGAGCTTCAACCACATTCTGGTCTAGATTTTTCTAAAAATAGATTTTTTTTGATATTTTAAAAGTATAACCTTTTAAAAGTATACTGTAAAACTTTCGTATCAATATTTCTAGTATTTCAACTTCTAGCAGGTGAGCGCAGAAGCATGTAAAAGGACCGACTGAAGTTTAAACTCATTTATCTCGAAACTATATTTTTCTGCACGGTGGGAGACAAAAAACAAAAACTACTCGACCGATTGATCTATATATATACTATACTATATTATTCAGCAAACCAGTGGTTATCGCAGGAACTAAAAAAACTTTCAACGTTGAATACTTCCTACTTTTTACATACAAAAAGTAATGAAAAAACGGTCTGTTTTCGTAAAGTAAATTTCAACAACGCGTCATTTTGTCAATTTTTTTTTTTTTTTCATTTTAGTTCCTGCGATAACTACACTCATACTGATTGTAACTTCTTTTCTTTTTTTTTGTTTTAGATTAGTGAAAAATCCAAAACATGTCCCACAAGTAAGATCCGTTATTTTGAAGAGGGCAATTTGAAGTTATATATAAACAGGCTTAATGAACAAATGTAGTCATCACAACAACAATGTATATAGAGACGGGCAAATCAGACGGCCGTTTCGGAATCCGCCACAATTCCTCATCAGTGATCTTAGTGATAGTTCTTAATCTTTCAATATCCTATATAAGCTACTAATATTTGAAATCATAACCCAGAATTACGGATTTGATTCCAAATATCTTCACTGAATAGAGATATTGAAAGAAACTACCACTACCGTTCTATACACTTATGTTGTTGTTTTTTTCCCATTGTAGCTAGTCTGCATAACAGTTCGTTATTTGAAAGTCTAGTACATGGGAGAGTGTGTGTGTTTGTGAGAAAATGATTCTAGGTGTCATTTTTTCTGAACGGTCCCCATTCGATCAGTTCATGATAGTTTTTTAGGAGACTATGAAAATTAAATCTAGAGGTTAATTTTCAAAGTCATGACTTAAGTTCATGTCAATTTCGTTATTTGAAGTTATATATAAACAGGCTTAATGAACAAATGTAGTCATCACAACAACAATGTATATAGAGACGGGCAAATCAGACGGCCGTTTCGGAATCCGCCACAATTCCTCATCAGTGATCTTAGTGATAGTTCTTAATCTTTCAATATCCTATATAAGCTACTAATATTTGAAATCATAACCCAGAATTACGGATTTGATTCCAAATATCTTCACTGAATAGAGATATTGAAAGAAACTACCACTACCGTTCTATACACTTATGTTGTTGTTTTTTTCCCATTGTAGCTAGTCTGCATAACAGTTCGTTATTTGAAAAGTCTAGTACATGGGAGAGTGTGTGTGTTTGTGAGAAAATGATTCTAGGTGTCATTTTTTCTGAACGGTCCCCATTCGATCAGTTCATGATAGTTTTTTAGGAGACTATGAAAATTAAATCTAGAGGTTAATTTTCAAAGTCATGACTTAAGTTCATGTCAATTTCGTTATTTGAAGTTATATATAAACAGGCTTAATGAACAAATGTAGTCATCACAACAACAATGTATATAGAGACGGGCAAATCAGACGGCCGTTTCGGAATCCGCCACAATTCCTCATCAGTGATCTTAGTGATAGTTCTTAATCTTTCAATATCCTATATAAGCTACTAATATTTGAAATCATAACCCAGAATTACGGATTTGATTCCAAATATCTTCACTGAATAGAGATATTGAAAGAAACTACCACTACCGTTCTATACACTTATGTTGTTGTTTTTTTCCCATTGTAGCTAGTCTGCATAACAGTTCGTTATTTGAAAGTCTAGTACATGGGAGAGTGTGTGTGTTTGTGAGAAAATGATTCTAGGTGTCATTTTTTCTGAACGGTCCCCATTCGATCAGTTCATGATAGTTTTTTAGGAGACTATGAAAATTAAATCTAGAGGTTAATTTTCAAAGTCATGACTTAAGTTCATGTCAATTTCGTTATTTGAAGTTATATATAAACAGGCTTAATGAACAAATGTAGTCATCACAACAACAATGTATATAGAGACGGGCAAATCAGACGGCCGTTTCGGAATTTTAGTTTACTTAAAATTATAATTTTTTTTTTTTATTATTTTTGTATATTGTTAAAGTAATAAAATATATCTACAAAGTTTAAATACTATAGCTCATTATTTCATTTAAAAACTCGTCAAATTCAAGGGCGCTAGACCAGAAGGTCCCCTTAAACCAAGCTTTTATGTAGAGTCGTACAAGAAAAAAGCATATGCTTGATAAACCCTTCATTCCCGTCTTCGCTCAATTATATTGTTTGCGTAATAAAAGCATTTAATGAATAAATTCCTTTGGACATCCAACTGGCATGGCTTGCTGGGAAAGGCGTTCAAAGTTTACCACCATCAGCACCAAAAAAATATAATATTAGTTGCAAAAACTCTTCGTAGTCCGCACGGCTAGGATTAATTTTTAATTGGGAATGGCAAAATTGTTTAAAATCATCACAGTTTTTATCACTTATTTTGGAGCAAATAAACTTATCGTCGAGGTCACTTTTGATGGAAGTATGATCGAGCTTTTTCAAAGCTTTTGAAAATCTCTCGAACATAGAAACCTCTGGTGCTTTGATCGTTTTAAAATGTAAATCAAATATACTCCGCAAGTAGATATCAAATATGTGATGACGAGATGGCAAATTAATTAACTTTGTATTGAGAATTCATTGCAAGTGAACACACGCACCATTATGAGGACCCATATTGTTTGATGTGTCAAGTTTGAGAGCACCAAGGAATTTCGAAGCCCCATTATAATTAACGAGAACTGCATTTCTCTCAACTTTGATATCGCCGATAAGGTCTTGCACCAATTTGCCCTCCTAATGAACTGCATTGCTTGCGTAATACTCAACTGATATGAAAGAAGAGCATAGACAGAAGAAAAGCGATAAATATAGATGATAGCAGTGATGAGATGATCGACTAAGTATATTGTCAGTAAAGAGTGGAACGGTTAACAACTCCCTCGTCAGCGCGATGTCCCAACACTTCCGCAGCTGCTATTAAAATATGAATGGCTTTTTCATCGGAAACTTTTACACTACCGAATGCAGAAAGTAAACGGAGTGTGATAAAATTTTTGCTGACCCTTTGAACGCTGATTGAAAGACATTTATCATCACTTGCAGACAATTCGCCATTTTCTCTTTGCCGATTCGTCACTGTCAGTAAACCCCGATCACCTAAAAACCAATGGTTTGATAATAAAGTTTAGTTTTGTTTTCCTTTGTAATGTTTTCCTCTGAATCTATACTAAACGTTCCATGTTGAAAATTTGGAATATTGCGCTGTGATATATATATGTATATGTGTAATTTAGCTATTTTGTAACCAATTTTTATTTTTTATAGCTCGATGGAAAGACAATTTAATGTAGAAAACGATTAAATTTGAAACTGATCACAAAAATAATATTAACTAGGATAAGTTTAATTAAAATGAATTAAAAAAAAATTTCGTCCTTGTAAGCAGTGTTCCAAATTTGATTCGATTTCCGCGCCGACTTCCCGTCATCCAATTGTTTCCGAATTTTATATTAGGAGTTTTTAGATGATAAGAAAAAAAAAATAGCCCTAACTATCTAAAATAAGTTTTGAATTTTAAGTACACCTCTAATGTCCATACTGGAAACACACGGGATTGATAGTTTTGTAATTTATATGGATATAGTATTCTTTTATTTAAAGTTTATTCTTTTATTAAAAGTGAAAAAAGAAATATAAAAAATATTGAATTTTTTTATAGTTTTAAGATATGCATCGCCCATTTCAAAATTCTTTAGTGATGAAAATAATTTACTTATAACTTTTATAGTAATTAATTTTCGGGTGTCTTAAGCCTTCTATCAATCATTTTGCTAACCACACAAACGAATCGAATTTTTTTAAAATTTATTGTAAATTTCAAATTAAAAAATATATGAAATATATAATGGTCATGGTAATGGAAGAGGAATTCATGCCGTGGACAAAAAAAAAATTACATCCATAAATTTAAGAATTTCCTTTTGCCTTGCAGGTTTTTCATATTGTTCAGTTTACACAGTTTCAAAGTTTTGAAATCAAAATTAATACAGAGCGCATAAAACTCTTCTTTTATAAATTGAATATAATGTCCATTTGAATTTTTGAACATTTGCGTTAAAATTTCGTAAAACCCTTGACTCAAGAGCGAAGATTCTATAAAAAAAATAGCAATTGGAATTCCAATAAAGAATGAGAGGTTTGAGGGTATTTTAATGTTCTATGACCTCATTTGATAAGCAACCTTTTTCCCAAACATATAATACTTTTATCATTCTTTATCACCAAAACTTGACGAGAGATTTAAGCTCAGCTACCCTAAATGAAAAAAATAAATTTTGTGGCACAGTAACTGGAAATAATTTATTTTTCAAGCAAAATTGGTTTGGTTCATGTGAAATAAATCCAAAAACGGGTGGCTAATTCCAAAATGCTTTGGTTCAAAATTGGATTTCATCTTTAGTATATACTGAAACATGGCAAATCGTGCCTTAAGTCTGCCATTTTGTGAAGTCACTGTAAGTCTACTTCTCCCTTTTGCAATGCATAAAGCAAAACCCGGAAATGTTTTTGTATACATACATTAGAGTATATTTAATTTCTGATGTGTTATTTTTATTAAATTTAAAATTCTACCCTAATCTAAACTGTCTTATTAGAGATTTTTCTCTTGACATTACGTTTGGCAATATATTCAACTAAACGGAATAAAAACAAGAACATAACCAGTAATTTCTACTGCAACTAATGGGCATTCTGTGTGAGGCGAGTGTATTTCGTGCACCCTAAAAGTTATCATAATTCTGTACAATTTGCAATGCTTTCATTTCTTTTATGTAAAAGGGCATTTTTAATGAATTTCGTTTTAATTCCCCAAAATGCGTCGCTGAAGTTTTTTTTGTTTGTTTGTTTCGCTGTTGTTTTATTAACAGCAAGTGTCGCTGTCATGCAACCACTACAGCCAGCAAGCCACCATTGTGTTTTTATGTATGTACATATGTGTGGAATACGCTACTAATGCATTTATTTAGTCATATGAATGAAATTATGGTATTTTTTTTGGCTTCCTAATGTAATTTGCTTTAATAAAATCTCAGCATTAAGTTAAGCTTTTTGCTATTTTGCGAGCGAATATGCTGTTCCTCGGTTAGGTTAATGGATTATATTAGCCTCTGATACTAGCCTTTTCAATCGAGCTTTTTCTCTTCTTATTTTATTGGCGACTAAATGGTTTCTGGTCACATTATACTCAGTGCTTTATATGTATGCAGCTGTAAAGTGAAAAATTTAATAAAACTTAGTTTTTTGATGCTCAGCAAATGCAAATTTTGAAGAAATAAATCTATCGTGTGTATAATATTTTGTTATAATTATGAAAAATATTTTCCATTACCTACCTACTATATAAAGTTAGCTTTATACATCAGCCACACAAAAAATTCCGTTTTTACTTATGATCTGTGTTCAACTCAGCTCAGCTCATTATATGTTGGAAATGTTATGCATATCCTTGACACATGCTCACACACAAATTAATTAAAATTTATTGCAAACAAATCCCCTCACACGGGTATGTCTGTGTGTGTGTGTGTATGTGTATATGCCTTGCGGCAAAATTTAAATCACTGCTACTTTGCTGCGCATCTAAAACGCATCAATTGCAAACAGTTGAGTTCACCAAATACGAGTGAATGAAATCCATTTCGATAATCGAAACAAATCTTATTGTTTCAAAAATGATAAAAATGATGTGTTGGTTTCGTTGTTCGACTGCATGAAAAGCAATTATAAAAATTTCGACTATTCTCTCGCTTCTCTTTCATAGAATATATGTACACAATAGATAAATACTAAACTGCATCCTGATTATTTCGCTTGAAAGAAAAAAGAAACTGCAGGGAACTCATGCGAAATTCAAAAAGAAACAAATAAAATTGGTTTCAATATAAAACAAATGCGCTTCAACTCCTCCACAGTTATGCATCAGATTCGTTTCTGATGCGCACCTCTCCGCCGTTGGGTGTATTTACCACACACGCATACTCGTTCATCTCGAACTTGACATTTGTATCTTTGTGTGCGCTCATTTGTTCGTTCGCATGTCAAGTATCAGTAACGAATTTTGCACTATTTGCAACATTATTCTATATTCCTCGTTATCAATACAGATGTGCATTAATATGTCTCAAGACCCATGGAAAAAAGTTGACCCTCTCTTAAAAATGAATCATGGTTTATTTTACGAAGATTGCGTAATATTTCTGTTTTAGCAATAAGCTGTCGTAAGCAGTGCTGCTAGTGACACCTACTTTTCTGAAATAGCACGCAAATATACAGAAAATTACGAAGTAAAAAAAGTTAAAAATAATTGAGAATTGTTTTAATATGTCAATTCCACTGCCAATGCCACTACCATATCACTCAAGATTACTAGACACTCCACAGACCAGAACCACCTTCTATAGGTAGACAGTCGAGATGGGAAACCCTTATTAAGGCTTGTTAAACAAATCTTCATAGCAATAGGATTGTCATTACCAATACCCCAAGCTCAGCAATTCAAAAGCTCTGGACTAAAACTAAAAAGTACGGCATCTACCGGACGTTGGTTTACTAATGGAGTACATACGTTCTGGCAACACTCTTTTCCACGTTGGAGTTGCAAAAGAAGTTGTCAGAACTCAAAGAAGTTTAGCGTCTATTGTACTATATAATGTGTTCCCTAGCTCTCAGACCAATCATCTTTAAGTGTTTGGCCCAAGAGAAATTATCTGTATATAATCCCACCAGCCACCTAAAGTTATTTCTCCTAAGTGATGACAGAAAGTTTTTAAAACGTTTTGAGATGGCAGGCAGCTCCTCAGTTCCTCTCATTTGTGATTGAGGGTCAAATCGGACTACTCATTAATAGTGATCGTGATTACTGTAGACGACAAAGAGAGTACGGGTTCTGGGCCCGAATCCTTTCTGGCCAGTAGGTTGGCAGATTCATTTCCTGTGCTTCCAGAATCCATATCAACAGCAGGCTATTATGCTTTCCAACATAACCAAGCCTGTATTTACAATGCATAATCAGTTCAGACGTAGTTAGAGAGTTAATGGGTTGGCATTAATAGATCTGTCAGGTCCGAATCAGTATCTTCAAAAATGTTTCATACCAATTGCCATTGCTTTTAAATCTACAGATGGCTTTGACTGCCTCTCCTTTAGCAAAAGTATCAAGAGGGTGGTAAGTTGAGCAATACGTCCAAGGATGGGATAGGGTGGCAACACTGGTAAGTAGTATTTTAAGTTGGGTTACTTTTGACCAAATAGAAGTTCACAAATGTAGTTTTTGCCTCAAAATATTTGAGAAAAATCTGCTCAATAACTCGAAGTCACATAGAGCAATAAGCTATAGATCTCTTGAAAGGGTAGCATCAACTTTTTTCCGTGGGGCGCCCTAATAAACATGCGCAAAGTCATATGAATAGATTGCCATTCATAATGGGATACAATATTCGCATGGATTATACACTATAAAGTGCAATCGCCTAATGTCGCCTGCCTAACTCGCTTTTCAGGTAATACGAAGTATCATCTTTTTTAACTAACATATAAGACTTGAAGCAACGGAACCACTAAAGGCGCTAATAAAAATGTTTGGGGTCATTGTTCATTTTCTACATTCAGATCTTGAAATTTTGCGTATGGACGCTAAAATTAACTATATTACCCTAAAATTGACATACAAACATTCATTCATCTTACTACTATGGTAGTCATGTTCTGCATCGGTATGTTATTTGAAATGTGTTGATGATATTGTTAGGTTAGCATATTCTTTTATAATCTTTAGTGAGTAAAATTAAATTTGCTTCATCTCTTCATGTTATTCATGTTACTCATGCATGTTGACATGATATGCCTTTGGCTGTCATGCCATGCTCCTCTCTACTAGCACACATAATATGCGATTATCGTTAATAAATACAAATTTACACACATGTGTCAATGTGATACTAAAACCACTGAAGACTTATACTATTGAAACCTCAGTGATATTTTTATTCGCCAAAACAGAAAATAAGTATTTTCTTTTTATTGTAATGCAAATAGAGCTCACAGTAACTACTTACTAATAATGAGAGGAATAAACATAATTTTATGCACATGCCCCTACAGTGTTAGCTTCCAAAAGGAAAGACAACTTTAAAAATTGCCTGTGACACAAAATACATACTATATACACTAAAGCCTCGATTTGCGTCGTTAATTGGCTATGTACCGCAGTAGGCCGTTATCAACTAATATTTTCAATTAATCATTTAGTCAACTAAAATTTTAGTCATGACTAACGTATGATGACTGAATTTGGTCATAATTAAGTAGTTCAAAATAATCATCACAAAATGAATTAGTCATTCATTCATTAGTTTTAGTCATATCGATAGTGTATATAAAAATGCATAATTCGATAATGTCGCTATAGGAAACAAATCAAAACGTAATCATCATTTTAATCATGATTACAGTTTAAGTTATTAATTTTTTGAAATTATAAAAAAACATATACCATATACGTATATCACTGCAGTCTTAAGATTTTGTGAGAGCCATGGCAAAGTGTTTTGGGGCCTAGATTTTTTTGCTGTATTTGTCAAAGGTGATCTTGATTGTGCTCGACATGAGTTCACTAAAAGTTAATTTACTAGTTCAAATATAACTCGATTTGAAAAATTTTTATGTTTTTAATAAATCAAATTGAATTACTTACAATTCTACGTACTTTAATTTTTAAAAAATTACCGCTTTCTGGAAAATCATAACGGGTGAATTTGGAAATTGGTAAAAAAAGTGCCAAATGGTCACTTTAGGCGCTAGGGGTGGCTTTCGGTTCAGTTGTATCAAAAAACTGGGTGCGTCATTTGCTTAAGCGGCCTATTCTACATAGGAATAGATATCTGAAATTCTTTTATGTTCTTTCCATACAAGATCCGAAACCCATTGTAAAACATCCTCTTAAATCACGGTTTTCGGAGTAGCGCATCCAGTTTTCGCAAATTAAAATTTTTTTTTTCATTTTGTTTGGTTTTTAGCATCCTATTTTCATATTCTGCTGCCGCAAAGACGATCTTCAATACTGTAGCAAAATAAGCCATCTAATGTGCATACAGAAAACAGAAAGTTTTTACTGCACATAAACAAAAACACTAGCGGATCCTAGGAGACTTTTGGGGATAAACTCACCCACACACTTACCGATGAAAATTTCATGTATTTTGATCGTTGGTCATCGATCAAATAAAATTATAAAAAGACAAAAAAATAGAAACTTTCCGCCACTAATCTGGATCCGCTTATTGACAAAAACATTGTCTAGGTATCAAAGAGACTCAATTTTAAAAATAACCATTAATTACTTGTATTTATACATGCATTTACTAATGCGAAAGCTTCTTAACTATCTTTCCAATAACTCTTCAGCAAACACTCTTGGAATTTAGTATTTACTAATACTGATGGTATATGAATGAGCATTAGAGTGGCCCATGTTTGAACATTCTGTTGAGGAAACTTAATATTATTAAAATTTAAGCAAAAGGCAATAAATGTGGTGTACAATATATTTTCGAAATCGGATCAAAGGAACACGGCCCTTAGTTTAAATGAAGTTTTAAGTACTGTATGAAAAATAAAAAGAAAACTTATAGGCAAATATCAAGCATTTCTAAATTTATGGAATTAAGGTCAAAAAAAGGTACCAATTTTGAGGCCGGTATCTAGAAAAGAACTTTTTAACTTTTTGTATCTGAAAGATCGTATAGTCATAATTTTAAAATTTTCAAAACACCACAAAATTAATTTTTACTTTATAAGGGTGGAATTGGGTCATTTTACTGTCTCCAAAAAAATTAATTAAATTTTAATTTAAAATTAAAGTTATGTAAGAAATTTGTTTTTTTTCAAAAACAGTTATATGTCAAAAATTAAATAATTACTTACTTTATTCGAAAGTGTTTGATAATATCTTCGAAATGATTTTCTTCAAATGAACTTTAAAACTATTAACTTCTCTGAATCCAGACTTTTCTGTTAAAAAAAATATACACCTCAGAAATCTTTTTAGATATCAACCTCAAAATTCTTTTCTAACTTTACAAAACTGCGTTGTCAAATTTTTGTTTCATGGATGTTAAACTTTAAGTCTTTCATACAATGCTTGCAGCTTCAATAAACTCAAGGGTTCATTTTATTTGCAAAAAATTTCCAAGCCCCATTTTTGAGTCATAAAATAAGGGCCACTCTAATGTACATTCAAAAGTTCCAGAAATTTCTTTACTATTGATTTTGTTAATATTTATGAGAACATTTTCCAGATACTTAAAATTGCTTACTTAATCTTGTTAAATGAAGAGGAAATGAAATGAAACAAATTTCCTTTTTCCTGCTGTTGCTTTCCTGCCGAAATTTGGGTTCATCTTCTATGTTTCTTCTTCATAGTGGGCAAATTTACAAAATCCATTGTTTGAAATCACTTTCAGTGACCACTGGTATTTTTGTGGTTTTATCAGTCGAATGAAATCTCATCCGAATTGGAATGCAGAGAGAGAATGGAATCTTATTCAAGTCTATGCATTAGAGCACTTTATACTCAAAGATAAATTGTAATTGTATTTTAGATAAGATTTTGTCTCCTTATTGTGCCAATTGAACCAATTGAGCTTTTGCTTTTCAGAGATTTATTACTTTTGAAATAAATGTTTTGAAATAAATATTTTTTGAGCATCGAACTCACATAAAGAGTTCACATTGTTCATATTCAAGTATAAAATATGTATGTGTGTATGTGTTAAATGTTTTGTGTGAAATTTATTACACTTAATTAAATGAACTCGTATGTAATTTCAAAGTTCAAAGTTATTTAAAGCGAGAAAACAAGAAGCAAAATGATGTCATTAACTTAAAGTACAAACAATTTATTTATTTGCAATATTAATTCTGATTTGATTAATATTCTACAGACACATAGACACATAGACGAACCTTCCCTGTTCATTTGTTTTAGCTTGGCCATAATCAGCAAATAACCAGGGTGTCTAAATAGCAGTCACGGGTTTCTATCTTTATGCACTGATTATTGAAATTTTAAAATGCAGAGCTCTTTAAATTCTAAGATTGAATCGTATGATTTATTGCCATTTAAAATGCCGTAATTAGCATAAGCTGCCAAGTAAATGTTTTAAATTTCCATCAACCATTTTTCAGAATCATATTTTTCATAAAAATTTCTTACAGCAATTAATTATTTCTAATAAAATAAATAACTGGGGGAAGATGAGGTGAACTCAACACTGCGCTATTAGTTACAAACAATTTGGTAGGAGTGTGACGTTTTTTGTTTTTGTATATTTTTAAGACTGTTACAGGGCAACCAATGTTTCGCCAAACCCAAAATTAATGTTGTATCAATCTTTAAGTACCACTAACTTCGTGGAAAAGTTGAATGCCTAAAATGGCAAACAGTTTTGATTGACAGTTAGTTAACTTAAAAAAAGGGGGAGCATTCGCCACTTTTTTTTAAAGTGTTGTCTAGGCTAAACTAATAGTTTTTTTTAAAAAATTATTTTTTAATTAGAAATTTATTAGCTTTCATCTGTTATCTTTATGAGTTGATTATCTTAATGATTTCTATTATTTTTTTTAAGATTTTCCAAGTAGTCCAAAATGGTTAAAGTGCCCCAGTCATGGGGCAAATTCGTCAAGGGGGTAGGGTGCAACCGCCAAGGAATAAAATTCAAGGTTTTTGATAAAGTAATAGTTATTTTTTTTTTTAAATTTTGTTCTTGTATATTACTATTACATATTATCAGTCAGAATAAGTTCTACTTATTTTTAATTTATGAAAATTTATTTATAACATAAAGTAGCAAAACTATAAATGATTCATTTTTAAAATATTTTGTTATTTATTAAAAAGTTATTTATTAAAAAAACATAAGCAATTGTATATACATGTAAATAAAAGTGGATAGTACTGATCCAGAGGAATTTATTTAGATATGACTTAATTTAACATTATACTGTCTAAAATTCATATCATATGCCGTCGAAACCGCCCCATCCACATTCTGGTGAATGTGCCCCAGGAGCAACCACTTTCATAAAAACATAATTTTTTTAAACTTTTGAACATTTATAAAAAGAAACTATTGCTTATTCTTTAACTAAATAACACCGGAATAACATAATTGAACAACTTTTTTCTCACTCAATAAATAAAAAAGTTATTACAAGATTTACCTACTATCAAATATTTTTGCAACCACCCGAAAAACACAAAAACACGTCTGGACACGATCACTTACAAAGCTCAACTGTCAAAATAAAAGGGATGAAAGATGATCAATAAAAGCACAAATTATAGATTGTTTCAATTACAAAACTTTCTTAAATTAGAAGATAAGGGGGGAGGGGGGTGGCAAATGTGCCCCAGTGGCAAATGCTCCCCCTTCTACCCTATATGTCTTTCAAAAAATTATTGGTTTTTCTTTTTAACTGTGTCAGATGAGTAGTTTATGCTAAGTATGGCAGTATAGATATCGTTTATTATTTTGTTTTTATTATACGAAAACATAGTAGCCCTAATCACGATTTGGTGCAAATGGTCTAGCATCATTGCAAATGCAAAATATTTTTGCCATCACAACACCAAATACATGCGATATGCAATAAAAATTGCTACACTCTGTTCTGTTATACTTAATTTTGAAGCATTACAGTCATAACGTAATTGTAAGTAATTCGGATCTATTTTCGCAAGGGAAACTTTGAGCGGTAAAAATAAAAATTACAGATTTATGAAAAAAAAAAAATGTTCTAATAAAAAATTAAAGCACTTTTTTCCTCATTTAACGTTGTTAACTACTAAAAAAAAATTCATAACTTCTTTTTTAATAGTTGCTAAGGTGACATCATCTCAAAAAAAATGAATTGTACGTAATTCGGATCGATTTTAAAAATTAATATTTTTTTAGTATGCTTTCAAAAATAGTGATTATTTTAAGCAAATCATTTTAATCATTTGCTAAGGCTTTGTATGAAAATAAGTTCTTTCTTTGTTTTTTTACTCATAACTGATAAATTTGAAATATATACATCGATCCGAATTACCATCACTTACGTTACCTAAATTCAAGCGTCAATGTCGTTTATTGCAACGAACCCAAACGATGTGGCAGCAACTCTGCAACATTACGACAAGATAACGTCTGGAGCAAATGTTATCATGTTGACTGCGATGTGAACACCATGAACGCGGCAACAGTTTTTGTCAATTAATTTTTCATTCAAATTCATTTTTTACAATCTCTTACAATCAAAAATAACAGAAACAAACAAAACGGAATTATCTTCACAGTTGATAATTTGTTTGGTGCAGGACAAAAATATAAATAGATTGTACTTAAGTAGTCAATGACTGCGGCAATTGTCTTTGAAGTTGAAATATCGCAATGTTGCAGCCAATGTGTTTGTCTTTATAAGAATACATGCGAACTATGTAAATGTTGACAGTTGTCGCAATGTTGCTGCCGCATCTATTGGGTTCCATGCATATTTGTGAAAAATCTCATATGTATTTACATACAAACAAAAAACAATTCTAACAGATAAACAACCACACGAAAGTTAGAATAGAAATATCACGAATGCAACGTTCATGATTGATCACTGTGCATTCACTGAGTTAGAGAGCAAAAGAGAATTTGGCCACCCAAGACCTTGAACGATTACCAAAAACTTTATTTAGAAGAGAACCAAAAACGTTAACCTTTATAAGCTTATCATAATAAGTGCTAATTAAACTTTCAGTTTTATTGTATTCTTAACCGTGGATGTTAGGTAAAATATATTAATGAAAATATGCTGTCAATGTTTATTGAAGTATTCATCAGCAGCCAAGTTAGTTTACGTATCAAGCTCAGTAAGGAGAAAATACCAAGTTTTAATGTTGTGTTCTGTGGAGTGATGGTGAGAATTTCGGCGCCCGAGTCTCAATATCCTGAAATCTAATACGATGGAAGCATTGACTTCGGAGTAGAAATGTTGACTAGTTCAAAATTTTGTTGAATTTGAATGTAGCTAGCTTTATTAAAGTAATACAAATAAATACTACACCAAACTTTAATCAAAACTAAAAAATATAAATATAAAACAGTTTTTTCTTCGCTTTTCTACAATTTTTTTAGTTTTTTAAACAAAAGTCTAATCAGCGCTCGTACAGTGAATAAAATAAATGCAAAACAAAACAGGAAATCCTTTCACAAAAATCAATGTAAAATATGTATATAGTTCTATCTGATAGGTTTCGACATATATACTTTTTTTCATTTCATTCCAACAATGCCAAGTAGATGTAGATCCATCAGATTCGGTTGCTGGATGCCACATCAATTTGGGAATGAGCTTTTGCGTATTTCATTGAGTTTTCCCATTGAGCATTTCGCTTGTGTACATTTTATTTTGTGCTCATGCCGCACACACGATACACTAACACAAGTTTCCACAGGTATAAGCATTTTAGATATTTATTTACATTAGAATTCGAATTCAGTTCTGTGCTCTGGTAAATATTTAATTTTGTTCATTTCAGGAAAACTGATGGAATTTAAGCTGAACTTTCCTTTGAAGTTTTAAATTTTATCTTTTTAAATTAAAAAGTTTTATCTCCTGGCAATTACTATTCATAAAATCTCGGTTTCAAGTTTTCAAATTTGTCCATAATTATCTTAAAATTAATTATAATAATGCAGAGAGCATTGAAAGCAACATGACTTTGTTACTTTCCATCTTAGATTCATTTATTATGAAGGAATATTATAAGTTTGCCCCCAGCTAATATTATAATTATATTTAACATCATACTGGCAACTTCATGTACTCAAAAAGCAAAAGCAAAGTTTTCTCACCTTATTCATTTAAATAAAACAAAATCAATTTGAATATTAATTGAAAACTAATGTTTTTCACGTTGAAACTCACAATCCATGGCCAAAGAAGTTTACATTGCTGCAAACTCCAACACAAATGATCAGTGTATAAATCGAAACAATAACATCTTTATTGCGTTATGCTAAAATTTTCTTCAATATTATTTACATATATTTTTCCATTCACTTCAAGGAGCCACCATCCTCCGCCGTAGCTTCTTCTATAAGTTCGAGAGAGAAATAAATTTGTTGTCATGCAATCGAAATGGCTTTATAATGTCTTTGAGTGCTTTGTGGCAAAGTGTTTGAAATGTTTTTTGCTGGCTGATTGGTTGTTGTTGCCTTGGTAATAGCGCCTTTTAGCTGTCAAATTTAACTTTGCAAAATACTAACGCAAGCAAAAAAAGAAGCAAAACACGAGAACAAACACACACAAGCATATACAACATTTACAATGTAATAAAATTCTACAAATACATAGAGGCGTAATAATTTAAAATCTTCTTATCTTGTTCTTTACGCTCAATTAAACATTCTTATAAATCAATAAATGTGAGTTTTTGGTTAACTTTTTATTGAGTGAATTTTTGCCCGTGAATTCTTATTTAAGAGTCAAGTTACCCTATCAATTGCTACAATTTACTGCAGATTTGTTTCAATTAGAACATTTAAAATAGTGAATGTCTAAAGGTTTTAAGTTTCAAGAAAGTGTTTTTTAGGTTTCAATAGTTTTCATCAAGTGAGACTCAAAAAAATATGCTGTCTTAATAAAAAAGTATAAATTATACTTCGGTAAGGGCTAATTGAAGTTTTTCTGAATTGATTTTACTATTTTTGTAGTTACTTCAATTCGATTACCTCCTTATATGTAAATGTAAGTCAACTTTTGTCATATTGAAGTTTACTCGTCGAGAGGCATGAAAAGTGCATGAGCTCGGCATTTTTCTTTTTTTAAATGTAAAAAAAAAATTAAATTGCGGTGCTTTTCGGTCTGTGTGGTCTGCACTCATTCTGCAAGTAGGTAAATCCAGCGTTACTTACGTTTCACCATTCGGTGTAAAGTGATTTTTTCACCAATAATTATCAACTATTTTAAAAATCGGGTAACACAGTCGTATGTGTCTTATACTCTTGTACATCAATCAGCATAAACATATTTTCAATTATTTATGTGCTCTGAGGAAATTACGCTTATTAGTGCCGTTACTTACGTTTCCGCACAAAACAACTATTTTGAGTAATTGATTTAGATATTTGAAATTCTGCGAATCGGTTAATGAAAATCAAAGAACTTTATCAACAGTAGAAGTTCATAAAAAATTTGACTGTTTTGCTTGAATTAGTATATTCTTAAAAAAAATATTTGATTTGCCTAGCGTTACTTACGTTTCACTGCAGCGTTACTTACATTTCAAGTTGTGTATCACTGGTCTACAAATGAACATTTTTAGGAATGAGCTCTAAAAAAGGGGGTCACTTAGTTCGAATCCGTGGTCTGATACACTGTGCTACAACGGGATTTTTTTATGGAGCACACAACCTTGAATGAAGTTCGTTTGATTAACAAAAGAAATTTAGATTTTATTTATTTTTTTTTTAATTTCCTGGCGTAGCACAGTGTATGTTGAATTCAGCGACCCCTTTTTAACTCAAGAACACTTGCCTTGGCCTACTAATTTTTGGCTGTAGAACAGCGACAAGTAAGTTTTTGGCACATTTTTTGTTGCTCCATTTCCATTTCTGATACCAAATATGTTTCATTTTTAAATTCGAATTTTTTCGAAAAATACTTTAATTTTTGAAGCAATAATGGAGTCGATCAATATAACTTGAATGTTTAAAAGAAAATCTAAGATGTGGTTTTGTTTGATAAACTACTTTTGGAATTGAACAACTTTTTGTATATTTTGCGTTACTTGCGTTTCGCACTTCAAAAAAATTTTATATTTACTTTTTGCACCGAAACCAAATATTTAACACACCAAAAATTTATGCACCCTTTGAATCTTTTTCTCGCTTTTTTAAACTAGTAACGACGCAAATCTAATAGTTTTCCTACTTTGAAATTGGCAGCATTTTCAAAGTATTCTATGATCCCAAACTTTGTTTACAAAAGTAAATAAAAATATGGGGTTTGCTTGATTTTATTTTTTTAAATCGAAATTATTCATTAAATATGGTTTATTGGCTTTCGTGTTAACATTTTTTTAACCTTTTATTTTGATATTTTTATTTTTAGATATTTTAAGTTTAGAGGACCTTATCGTTTCTCGTCTCGTTTGAAAAAAACCCTTGCAGCTGTACAGCGCCCATACGCTGAGAAACGGATTTAAAGTTTAACATTGAAGCATTAAATGTTGAATGAAGTAAAAGTTTGTTCGCGGAAAATATTTTTTGAACACAGTTTGGCGAGGAGGAGGTCGCAACCATTCATATAATTTACCAAAGCTTGTCTCCTTGAAAACTCAACTTCGATTAACAGTAAAGACCTCCAACAATTTCTTGAAATTATTCCTGAAGGTAAACTTTCTTCAATGGGATCTTTATAATTTACTCAGTGTCACTTTAGCTGAGACATAGTTCGATTTTTTTCCAATTTTTAGGGGTGGTAATTTCTGTTTAAAAAAAAGAGCAAAAGAGCATTAGATTGATTTAAAAAAAAAAAAATGTTATAAATGTTTATTTTTAAGGATTTTTTTGTTTAATTCTGAGTTTATTTATAGGTAGACAAATCTTTATACAGTAGAAACGCAATAGTTCGTACCCCGTTTATTATAAAATCTCAATAACTTGCAACAAAATGTTGGAAAAAATCACTTTAATTCGCAAAAATTTCATACATTTTGGTCCCTATATCGTCGATATTTAATTTTTCTTTTTTCAGTACAAGGTCT
Source organism: Toxonevra muliebris (assembly GCA_963691655.1). Lineage (NCBI taxonomy): Eukaryota > Metazoa > Arthropoda > Insecta > Diptera > Pallopteridae > Toxonevra > Toxonevra muliebris. Next base: position 2,559,881 of record OY829326.1, read on the forward strand.
GTTTAACCTCTTATAAATCGTAAAATCGAACATACACAATGTTTTTGTTATGAGGTGTGAAGTGCACGTCAACATTCATAACGAGAATTGGAGAAGCGGCCGTAGTGCCTCTCATACAAACCTGAATTTTCATCACAGGAACTGTTTGTAGCACAGTACAAAGATTTGCTGTGGGAAAAATTAGGGTGGGCTTGGAAAAGTGGACGTGTTACCTTCCATACAAATCATATGCTTATTTTAGTATCTCTCTGAAACCATACACAATATAGTAAGACGTTGCTGGACAATGCCATACTACAGAGTAGATTTGAGTGGGATTTGAAAGAGGGGTGTGGCAGCTCCCATATGACCACAATATTCATTAAGAGATATATCAGGAAGCATTTGTAGTACGATTTTGTATGCAAGTATTACTTATCAATACCGAGGTTATAGTGGAATGTGAGTTCTTAATGTAAAGTGGGCGTGGCACCTCCCATACAACTTGAATATTCATGACGAGATATCTCTGAAACTATTTGTAGGACGGTATATCTCTGGAACTTTGCCTGTACAGTCCAAAACAACAGTTTTCAAGTTATCCTTCAGATGACGCTGAACACCAAAACTTCAAAATTGTGTTTTTTTTTGTGACTAAAATTCTTATAAAAATTAAAATATCGGAGAAATTAAAAAAACAAAATATTTGTATATGATTTACATAAAATAAGCTCAAAATTATAAAATTTACGATGCATTTCCAACATCTTTCCTCTCATAGATTACAGAATATCGCCGAAAATTAATTATTGTGGGATAGTTAACTCCGATAAAGAAAAAGGTCAAAACACCAAATAGAAAATAAGATTTGATGCATTGAAATCTATACATTATTACATTTATTTATGTAAAATCTATAACTTGCGCAATCGATCGAACAGAAGAGAATTTGGTCACCCAAGATTAGAATTTTGAATATACCATATCTGATACTTATAAATAACTATGGAATAATAATCGCTTTATATTTTAGTTATCGATTTTTGTCCGCTGCTCCATACAAGAAGCTCCACCGTGCGACGTTCCAATTTAAGGATAACTGTTAAGCCCAAACTTCATACCACGTGTTCAACTCTTTCTGCGCGTTTAAAGTTGAGTAATTTTCAACTTATCTTCGCATTTTGCGAATCATGACAATTAAATGAAAGCTCAGAGCGCTTACATTGATTTTGGTTCTTCGTCGTGTTGTTCCTGTAAGAGCAATCCAAATTGGCGCAACTGGGGTATGCTCAGTTATATCAGTTATACATCCAAGTGTTTTCCGCTGAATTACCACAATTATGTGCCAAGCATGCACACCTTTTTCATCTTATCCTTATATTGATTTTTTGTTGGCCTACTCAAGCACTAAGGTACTGTACTCAAGTACCTACTTAAAAGCCTCCTAGATCATACTGACGTTTTCTCATACTTTCTTTTACACAAAGTCGCACCTGCTCACAAAATTCTCTCATGTCTTTCTGAGTATCACCGCAATTCGCATTGAAAAGTTAATTTTTCTGTTTTCGTTTCTTTTGGCATAAGTACAAGAGGGAAATTCATTCATTGTGTGACTTGAATATTAATTTCAAAGTTACATTTCGATTTTTATTTTTTTGTAGGTGGCCAGTACCAACGAACCTTCGGGCACTTTGTCTTTTAGGTAGACGCATTGCTTTTTGGCATGGTATTTCGTGTCTGGCTGAATAAAGAAATTCCCGAATTTATATTCACAGTGAAAAAAGGTACGTTCTTATTTCCCTCTCGTTGTATTTTACAAAGAAAAAAAATGGTTGGCAAATTATCTACAAATAAAATATCCTTTTACCAATACGAAAAATCCTCTTTAATTATCCTTTTTTAACTATAAATAAAATCTTGATTTATTTTCATTGTGCAACTTTAGTCCGGCAGTATAAAGCTCTATAGCTAGCTAAAAGGTCACTTCATTATAATTTATTACTGTGTATAATGTAGAAAGTTCATCTTCGATATTTTACAAACACTCACACAAATTTGCTCTTACACTCATCCATATGTGTGCACATATATTGTACGCATATATCTGTGCATATTCTTGTATATGTGCTTATAAATGGTACTTTCTGATCATCTCCCACTTCTGCTTCATCTTCTACTTTTATCTGTTCAACAATGTGTCAAAGCGTATTAATTAAATTTTTGTGTGATATTATACACTCACGCACACACACACATACATATAGAAGACTTTAATTTGTTTGAATAACATGCATATACATATAACATACTAGGGATGCCAATTTTCAATGACTTTCTAATTCCGGAATTTTTGAATTTACAGTACTAAAATATTTTATTTTGAGCGGGAACTAAAGTATATAGATCAATAAAGTAACTTTAAGCAAAAATTGTTTTGAAACCTGGCTCAGGAACGGCTCAGCGACAAGGTGCCATATGGCACCCCGCCAGAGATTACTGGGTTAAATACATATATTCTAAAACAATAAAAACAGTCAGTGTTTTTATTACGAAACAATATTTTTATTAATCAAACCACAACAAAAATCCGGCTCCTTTCAGGAATTATTACATAACAAAAGAAATGATCTGAGTGTTACCTAATTCTTTCCGTAAGCCGAATATATAAATTGAAAACCCCGGGATGAATATGTTAATTGGGTGATCCCAACGGTATCCAAGACCTGGCATCCCTTTCACATTCACATGTATAACAAATACACAGTTCTCTTAACAACAACAGCAACAGAGGATGGTTTTGTTTTGAAGATTTCATATAGACACATGATATCTTTGTAAGCATTTTGTGAAACTTAAAGCTAAAATATCAATTTCTGTTTTTTTTGCTGTTTTCCTTCGTAGCGAATAAGTGATCCCTAAAATCTCTTCATTGCAAGTTCAAGCACAAAGCATGAAAAATTTAATTTAAATTACTTAAATATTTATCTTAAATACTTCCTTCCGATTACAGTATTGCACAGTATAATTTTTCTGAAATATTGCCGCGAAAATTCAAAATTATTTACAAAATTTATGACAGACCTTATCTGCACCCTATTGTGGGGAGTTTTAAAAAAGGAATTGGGGAACAGAAGTCGAAAATTAGTGAGTTAAAATTACAGTGAGCTTAGTATGGTAAATCAAACGAAACATGTTCCTACCCATAGATTAATAACAAAGCTGAATGGGTAGCAATGACAGCCTCTTCTACACACGCATATTCCCATAGCAACGTATTAAGCGTCAAAAGCGGCATGTTTTGAAGTTTATTTTCAAAATAAAATTTGCCCGTTTGTGCTCAAAAAATGTTGAAAATAAACAAAATAAATTTATATAAAATATTCAAAACAAATTTGTATATAACAAATAACATAAAAAAAAGTGCAAAGAGTGCCGAGTTCTTGCTGTCTCTATTTAAGGCTGTTAATGCAACTATATTATTTACTTTCATGATGTAACTTTTTGGATACGGGTGGTTAAGATGGCAGAAAATGAGAAAAACTACTTTGTAAAAAATTACTCAGAGAAGAAATGACATATGTTTATATGTTGCCAAGGAAACATGCGTGTTGTCAGTATCCATTCAACTTTGTTATTAATCTATGTTCCTACCTAAAGTACCAAGAAATGTTTTTCAGGTAAATATGGAAATACTAATAAGTTTGTAAATTGATAAAGTGTTATTTAAATATCAATAGCAAAATTTAATCCACTTTAAAACTTTACTTAATTTGCTTTAGTTCAATAACAATGAACATGTAAAAAATGATTATGTTTGTTCTTTTTCTTTTAATACAATCTATGAACGCTTCGACCTACTTCCTCAAGTATTTGCTTCACGAATGGTTCGGCATACTAAAACGGTAACCCTCCTACTTTTCAAAGCAGTGTATCCTCAACAAACCAAACGAATTCGTTTCTAAACCGAGACGAATTCTTAATAATGATAAAATGTTTCGAAAACGAATATCATTAACGAGTTCGTTTTCTGTGGGAGTCGCCTCTTAATCAACGAATTAGTTTTTGATTTCGTTTATGAATTCATCCCGAACTCGAAAATTCTTTCACAAACAAGCATCATAAGCGAATCGTTCACGAATTTCGAATACCAAAAGTTATTTATTAAAATAATTGAAAGGTTTTTTAACAAATTTTTTTTCAACAATATTACCAAAAAACAAAAGGAACATGTATTTTTTATAGCCCATTAATTTTTCCTCACCAGCTTTTCAAAATTAATAGTTTCTTGTAATGCGTTTTCAAATTTAAAGATATCGAATTTTTCTTTAAAAGCGGACTCTTGAGCAAAGCTTCCTACATTTCTCAGCTGGATTTTCTTGTTCATGTTATTTTTTATTGTTAATATTTCTTTTATAGCTCGACCAAAAATCATTTTCATATGATCGTTGCTATTGCAACATATTATTATTGATTTCTAAAAACTATAAATTATAAGGTTAAAATTCTGCAAATACATATATAAATATTGGTTTATTTATTTACCTGATAGACATCCATATAAATTCTTACCAAACAATTTTATACAAAACAAATCCTTGACAAATAAATTTTTTTTTTTAATTCTTGATTCTTTTCTACTTTTTCTTTTTTACTAAAACGAATTCGTTTCGAATGCTATTGCGAAAACTTGTTGTTAACCTGTTAGGTTCATTTTCGAATTCGTTTCGCATGCTAAAATGTTGGTATTCATTTCTATGGTTTATTGGGTTGATTTTTGCGTTAAGTATCTATAAAGTATCAAGACTTGTATCTGCAAATACAATATATTACAATATTTTGATACAAGTCCAGATAACCAATAATGTTTCTTCAATGGTGTCTTAATTTGCCTGCAAATGACCAACTCATCCAATTTATGTCCTCAAATCTTTTCCAGCCTTTAACAACAATAGTGCTGGACGTTCTCGATGCTTTATCGCTGTTTATCCAAGGTTGTAAATGTTCATTATTTGACCCAAATGAGTGTCGCCAATAGTTTTTTACACATTTGTTCGCCCTGAGAAAGAGACTGTGTTAATAATGTTTTATACACTGAATCGTTGCCTGATTTTCAAATACGATCAGAATTTCCTTGCATCACACCTGAGCGCTTAAAAGGAAGGAACACTTTAACTCCCCGAGGGAGCACAGGACAGAAACTAGACATACTGACTTATTTTCAGTTTCAATAATCTGTTAGGTAGCCTACCGCATGCGGCTCCCACGACTGAATTAATCAACTTGAGTCAAGGCTACCATTTGAATTACAGTTAGTGGAGAAGATAACAATACTACTCGTTTCCACTAGTGTCGGCACTCATTCAAAAATAGAAATATCGCCTTTCCGTTGGCAACAGAATTTGAAATTGATTTTAAAAACTTTGGCCCGGTGCACAATTTTCATATTGGTGAATCACGCTGCCACGAACCTGGCCTAGTTCCTAGTGCCTGGACTTGAGTTCAGTAACAACTACACATTGAGAGACATGTATAAGGACATTGTCGTATCCACGTTAGTGGTCGATATGTTAAATTTCCGAACATGATTATGCTGGATAATTAAGGCTATGCTATAATAACTATTTATTTTTAAAACGGTCAATTTAAAAAAGAAAGCCCACTGTGTAATGGTTTCCCATTCAATTTTTAAATGTGTTTGAAAAAAAAAAACATCTCCATCAGCCAATCCCACTTGGTTAACTGACAACAGTTGATTATTTTATTTCATTCCATTTTTTTGCTTGCTATTTTTGCTTTGATGCTTGAGAGATCTTCCCCTTTCATTTGAGAGCTAAGTCTGTTGCTGCCGCTTGATATGTTGAGCAGATGCTGCTGTAGCTGCAAAATGCTATGCTCCTTTGGTGCCCACTGGAGTCTCTAATTAAAATCGTTTTAAATTGAAGTGTGCCGCCGCCACCTTCGTTGATATTTTTTCTGCTGCTGCTGCGGTTAATTGACTCCCTTTTTTGTTTGCTTTTTGTGATGTGGTAAAAAGCAATATAAAAAAAAAAAAAAAATTTGTAAAAAATGTTTATAAAGAGTGAGGAAAAAGTGTATTAAATGAAAGTACACACAATTTTCAAACGATATTCACGTTTCAAGAATATCTTAAAAACATCAACAAGCCAGAAGTGTAAGCCAAGGAAAAATCGCCGCCTCTCTTCGTGCGCCCACATCTAGTAAGAATAACTTTTTTTGAGCTTAGGAGCAGAAAAACTTTCCGCTGTTGCTCGGTTGAGTTTCCTTGCTGTAAACAATGAAATTCTGTTTCTGTCCTGTTGTTTGTTTCATCTTCGTGCAACATTTGCAAGATTCTCGAACACTTTGAATAGTAAAATAGAAACTAGCATCATTCTACTTTTTCTTTTGTTGTTTTTGTTTGTATGAAAGCTATTCATTGCTTATTCTCTTTTCTACCCCACTTCTTTGCACTTTTGCCTCAATTGCCAGCGGATCCTTTTTAATTGTATCTGTCTACATTTTTTTAACGCTTTTAAAAATTTCTTCAAAATTTTCTACATGCTATTTTTGTATTGTTGTGTATTTTTGTTTTCAAATTATGAAGAAAATAGGTGCTTTCTTACGTAAATAATTTTTTTTTTTATGATACTCGTCTACCAGGCATTTGAAAATTTTGCATTAACGTTGCACATAAATATAGAATATTTCTAATGATGTGTAAAATAATACATAAACTTAGCATATACGATAATCGTGCTTATATTTCTGTCAGTGAACGAAGCAATGTCGAGTATTTAAAGTGCAACTTTTTAGCACCGTATCGATTTAACACGAGTGAAAATCGCTGACAGAATTAAAACATTCACAACTTCGCTCGACCGAATATAATATTTCTATTTTATTAGTAATATTTATTTATTTGCGCCAAATTTAAATTCCATTGCCAAATGCAACCCTGTTACGTCTGTTACGTATTCCGTTTCATCTCATATGACAGCGTTTTTCCGTCAATTAAAATCCTCAACACGCCGCAATTCTGTTTAGACCAATGTTAGCCATTTCATAGCCCCATTTTAAAATATTTTAACACAATTTTTTGCCCAAATAAATATGAAGTGACTTCAAAATTAAAATCATTTAGTTCCACAATGCAAATTGAAATTAAAGTGGATCCGACATTTAGCTTTAAAATTAAAAATATTTCATTCAAATTAAATTATAAGTAGTTGAATTTATATATCGTCGGTGTTCTGGCAGAATTTACCAAGTCCATTTTTTTAATTTCTGAGATGATGTTAGTTTAGCAGTGCATGGTGCGCTACGAACACTGGCAAAACTTGAAAAGTCAATAGATTGATATACACATTAGTATACGTTTCAACTGGGGGTGACAAAACCCTAATTTATTACGTCATTCGAATTATAAAAGCTAACTAATACTAATTTTTCTTCAAACTTCCAAGCTATAATTTTTCCATCTTCCGTATTTATCGCAAAATCATTAACGAAGTCAGTAGAATGAAAATGAAACTGATTGGTTAGAAAATTTGTATTGTATTCCACTTAAAATATATGTATTTTACGCGCTCATAAACAAACTTTTTTTTAAGTTTTTGAGTACTCTTGGATGTATGGTAAAAAAGAAATTTTGAAAAAAATCTGTGTTTCGTGATATTGATAAGTAGGTAACTAATTCATAAATCGAAATCAGTTTTTTTAATGATTCATAAGCAAGCTAACCACATACAGTGGTGGCCACGAGTTTAGCACATATCGCAATCGTCGCATTAAGCTCCTTTTTTCACCACTGCTTTCAGATATTGCGGTGAAATTTCACAAGTTCGTTAAAACAACAATAATAAATAAATTCCGCTTAGAAATTTCTCGGGCATTAAAACGTTCACGAAAGATGATTTACAATGCGTTGCGACATGTTGATACTTTTGGGGTTACTAAAATGTAAGACAGGTATCTTGAGCGCTGAAAACTTCACCAAAAGAAGACCAAACCATGTATCGAATATCAGCTAAAGACCCATTTAAGAGCTCCAACACTATAAAAAAGGAATTAGAATCCGAATATTCATGTCTCTTCCAGAACCGTTAGGCGCCGATTAAACTCAAAAAATTTACGTGCACATCGCAAACCAATGGTGTCTAAAAAAAATTTGAAAGCTAGGTTGGAGTTTGCAAAAGAGCACTTAAATAAACCACTTAGTTTTTGGAAAAATATACTCTGGAGTGATGAATCGAAGTTCTGCAGGTTTGGATCGGATGGAAAAAAATGTATATGGCGTCCCCAAAATATGCAGCATAACCCGAAAGCATGGTGGTGGAAATGTGATGGTCTGGGCAGCCTTTTCCCGGCCCCATAGTAAAAATTGATACCAGAATGGATCAACATATTTACAAAAATATAATGGAGACTCATATGGTACCATTTGCTGAACAAAATTTACCAACTGGCTGGATTTTTATGCAGAACAATGGTCCTAAGCGCACTTCCCGGCTGGTGAAGAGTAGCTTAGAGATCAATAATATCAATGTTTTGAAGTGACCCCCACAATGACCCGATCTCAACCCGATTGAGAATCCATGGAATGATGTTGAACACCACGTGGAAGAGCGAAAACCCAAGAATTTAACAGAATTATGGCAGGAAATCCAAAGAGACCGTGTGAGGTGCTGGTGGAGAGCTTAAACAAAAGATGTGCAAAGGTCATAAAAAACAAAGGATTTCCCACCAAATACTAAAAAAAAGCTGCTATCAGTTAAGGTAAATTGCTTAATCAGCATGTTATTATAGCGTATGCTAAATGTGCTAAATTGGTGGCGAAGCAAAATATTAATGTTTTTACATTTTTTCTTTATAGGTACAAAATATGTTAATTTATTTTCACTCAAAAAACATGTACATGTACACTACATAATTTTAAGTTTAAAGTTTTTAAAATAATATATGAAATAAATAAATTTGTTGCGTTGAAAAACGTGTGTGCTAAACTCGTGGCCACCACTGTATGTATACCCTACTTAACTTTTAATTGATTGAACTTGTCTTGGGATGGGAGGATAATCATGCTACTTGGTGTTATTTGCAACTAAAATATAGTCAATTCAGTAGTATTATGATTTCAGTTGTTGCTGCCACAAAAGCCGCCACCAAATTGTAATTAATTTGTCATAGCGCAACTATAGAAACATGTACATACACACACACAGAAACATGCATGTAAACACATATACACTGCCACAATCAACTTCTTCATCTGAAAAACCATAACATTTGCGGTTAATTTCCCTTTTTGGCTCAATGACAAAATGTTTCGCAGCTCAAAATATTTTGCCCTCCTCTAGATCGAAGCTTTCCCATCCATCCACTCGCCTTCTCAATGCAATAATAAATATGCTGCTGGCATGCCTCACTGGCGTATGATTTCATTCACTTATTTCGCTCTCTCTTTCTCTGTCTCCCTCTTATAATTTGCAAAGACGTCAACCAATCGATTATGCTATATGGCAAGCGTTTTACTGATGGCGTTACTCACACACATACACACAAGTACATCTAAAAGTGAATAGCGACATGACAGTGACATCTGTTGATGTTAATTGTGTACCTACGTGGTTTGTTGTTGTATTACAGCATACTCCCGTCGTAACGATAAATTGCGCCATAATGAGCATTCAATCGATGAGTGCCGTGCAAATATTTATGAATAAATGAGGAAATATTAAGCAACGAATGAAATTCAAATGTTTGAAAACATTTTTGATATACATCTTCAATTATTATAATTTAAAAATTTACACATGTAGTTGAAAATTGATATAAAATATGTAGGTGCCTGATCATATTTATTAAAAAGATTACGTTGCGCGCTATTTATAAAAAGTTGAAAATTAATGAAAGCAAATACTTGTATGTATGTATGTACAAATTTATACTAAAGTCACATACATAAATATTACGTATCCATTCTTGTAGATTGATTTCAGAGGGAAGAGGATGAAAATGCAAATGAAATGAAAATGTTAAAATTCAACATAAAAATAAATCCGCTTAAAATATCACAATTGACAATTTCAACTGTCATTTTCAACAGTAATGGGATTATATACACACACGCCAGCAGCAGCATATATTGGCAAATGAATGAGACCCAGTCGGAAAGTAATTAATTTGTGGTGGGATTTCCTAGTAGGGAGACAAATCGAATCAAAGAGTATCGATGCTATGCTCAAATCTGGTTTCACTTCACAGCTGACTGATGATGAAAGTATCCTACTCGGTGCCGTACCCTTCACCCTCACTCATTAAGTAGTCATGCGCAAGCATCCCAAAAAGAAATTTTCTTCTATTACTTTTTACATATTTAATTTAAAATAAGAAAACTGCGAAAATTATTTTATTTTATGAACAGCAGTCTTCGATATTTCTTGGTGTTAAAATGTTTTAAAATAACTTGCGGCGTGGATGTGCCCACAAGTTTTCTTTCAAAGCAAGATACGATAAGTTCGCCAAACGAAAGACGGTTTATTTTTTGGACTCGGTTTACAGCGCTGAAAAAGTTTTTTAAAAAATTCTATAAATTTAAATATAAAACCTACCTAAAATCAGCTTCTGCAATTTATGGTTAGGATCTCTATTAATCATTAAAAAATTAGGGGGAAGGCAAAATATGGAATTGAATGGGTTACAGAAATTAAAATTAATTAAAAAAATGAGTATTCTTCAGAAAAAATCCCCTCAATTGTTGATAGACCATATTCTCACTCATTGGGCGATCTCGAAAACAGTACTGCTCAAGCATGGCCGGCAACTAGGACAGTACGCACCGTTCCTTTTTATGAATACTACTGAATCCAAGGAATACGTCCCCCTGCCCGATAAATATCTCATAATAAAGAAATGAAAAACTGCCGCAATCTCTGGTTCCGCTAGTTCTTTTGCGCAACGAAGACGACGCACTTCAATTTCTCAACGCTATTGTTAATATTCCTTACTGGGGCTCAAACAATTGCAATAATTTCACATTATTTTCAACAATGTTTTTTCGTTTCTTCGCATTCCTTTTGTTTCTGGTTGTTGATGCTGCTCCTGGTGATGATGAGTGGTGAGTGGTGACGATGCTGTTGATTATGATGACGATGACGATGTTGTTGCCTATTGTTAAAATTTCATTAAAATTGAATTAATTTTGCACATGTTTGTTTAATTCATTCTACATAAATATACACAAACACGCCAACTACTCTACTACCACTACCACCGCACGAAATTCATTGTACAATTCTCTCTTTATTGACAATTGTAGTGGTGAATTGTGTGTGGATGTGTGTTAGTGTTATGGCAAAATATAACGTTTAAAAACATTGCTAGCGGTTTCCTTGCTTGCGGCAGGGTAAACAACAATATGATGCATTCATCTCACGTTTCGCACACACGTACACACATGTCTATGTGATTGTGTGTTTACATTTGTATGTTTATATATCCCAATATACATTATTGTTTGATATCAACTTGAGGTAGATTTGAGGTCAAATACCTTTCTCAAATCTCCAACGTTAATTCTCAAATGCACCTCAATAGTCCGATTATAGTCTTCTCAACTTAAAAGGCACATTTTTTATATGGTGATTTTCTTAGTTATCAAATTGAGAAATTTATGATTCTCAACTTGTTATTAAAGGAATTTCTCCAACCTCACTTTTCACTTTTTTTGCTCTTGCGCATCCCGCAAATTGAATTATAATTATACAAAATATACATTATATAAAGCATATATTTCCCTTTAATTCATTTTCACCTCACTTTTATTTTGAATTTTTTCACTTTCACTCAGTTTTTTATATTTATTTTTCACAATTGAATTGAATTTACAGAAAATGTTTTCCACAAATTAAAATTCTGTGAGAATCTGTGAGAAATCAACAGTATTGCCATACGAGTATACTTATAAAATATTGTAAATAATATCTCAAATTTAACTCAAATTGTATTCAAGTTGATATCAAGGGTTGAAAAAAATGTTTGGTTTCAAGTGGAGAAAAGTGTTTGATATCCAATTGAGAATTATAATATTTCTCACACATTGAAAAAAAGTTAATTCTCAACTTGATGTCAACTTGAAAGTAAACAAGGAGAAAAATGTTTGAACTTAAATTGAGAATTACATTGGCAATCAATTTGAGAACTAAGCTTTTCTCCAACATTGGAGAAATAAATTTTCAATGCATATTGGGATATATATATATACATATGTATGTTTGATTGTGTATGTGTACCACAGATGCACTCCAACCAAATAGACGACAACGTTGAGTTTGGCTTTTCTTTGTTTGTTCGTTTGTTGTTTATCGTAGATATGTATGTGTTTAGGTGAATGTACCCAACGGGAATTTCATCACTAAAGCCATAGATATTTCCAGCACTGAATTGTAATGACCATCAATGAATTTTCTTATTTTTACATTACAAGTCCTACGCTCCTATATAACAATAGCCCTATTCACAATTTGGTGCAAATGGTCTTGCATAATTGCAAGTGCAAAATATTTCTGCTATCACAACAACAGATATATGCGATTTGCAATAAAAATTTGCATTTGCATGATGCAAGACCATTTGCACCAAATCGTGAATAGGGCTAGTGTAAAAAGTAATATACCGTTTATATTCCTGAAAATTGTCAGCTTTGCCTGTAATGCAAAAATTTAAAGACATCATGTAAATCATGGGAACATGTTAAACTTGTAAATTTATTCAAATTGTTATAAAGGAATTAATTGTTTTTTGAATTTTTGAGACACTTGCTTCTTCCTTCACGTTCACTTTGAACTATGTATAAACTTTTAATTTTAAAATGTAGATCAATAATTGCTTAAACAAACAAAAACAAAATTATTCACTCATTACCATAATGCAAGCAAACATTGTTTTTGTTCTGAAAAAACCACTTCACTCACAATTTTGTTTTGTTATTCAATGCTAAAATGTTTCTTATTACAATAATTACGGAGAGCCTCAAAACAGTTAAGAAAAATGCTAGCAATGGCATATTTCTTCCCAAATTTCAGCACTTACTTCATTTCCCGTAGGGTTGGTAGGTATTTGTGTATTTGTTTATATGTGTTCCTGTGTGTGTTTGTATGATTATGTTCACTGCAAATGTTAGTATTTAACTTTGTGGATACATTGTTACATATTAAAATGTAATTATATTTACTTTATATAATAAATTTTAAATATTTTATTATTTCCAGCAATATATATAAGCAAGTATTCTATAGCAAGTCCCAGTGTAGGTTCACTGCTGGAAAAAACAAGTAATTAATGATTTGTTTCATGTGCATGTTTAATGAAAATACCAACATTCCAGCATTCAAGTTGTAAGTATGTGCTGCAATATCAATTAATTATGAAAATGTTCAGTTTTCCCATTGACTCTTGGTTTCCGCTGCATGATTTGTAATGCATTAAAATGGCACACAAATCATCAACCAAAAATGTTTAGTTTATTATAAACATTAAGAGGACGCATTATTCATGTATTGGCCGAATTGTGTACGCTAATTCTACATTTTAAATCTGTCATTGAAATAGCATGTAAACATTTTAAATTTGTATAATCTGCACTTGCAACGATGAAATCACGCACCTTCAGCTACAGTGCCGATAGATAGCAAATCAATATTAATTAATGATGTATTAAATTAATGCTGGTTTAAAGGCCATTTGCAACTACAATAACAGCAACCCGAAATTTATTATAGTATTTTCAATAATTCAAAAATTATTACGATACATAAATAATGCTTGCAACAACCACAGAAAGGCCATGACATATGCACATATGTATGCATAAAGGCACTAACGGATCTAAGGGGGGAGAGGGGGTTCTGAGGTTAAACCCCTCCTTCCACTTCCTTGCTAATCAAAATCTCATACATTTCGATCGTTGGCCATGAATTTAGAAGGAGACAAAATTAAAGGCCTCCCGCCCCTCCTCAGGAAATCTCTGGATCCGATAGTGCATATAGGTTTGTATGTGTAATATACAAATGTGTGCAAAGTATTAATAAAATATTAATTTTTCATATTTTTTCATGTGGTTAAAATAAAATAAAATAAAATATGCTTGTACACACACAGCAGCAACGAGAAGAACAACCCCCACAACATACACATACCACACACACTTACCCTGCTCATGCAATTCAAATTAAATGTATACATTAACATTATTTATCGTAAAATTGTTTGCTTTCACTTCAATCAAACATTTTTTTATTCTCGTGCCGAGCAAGCATTTTCAACGTGCCCCCTGCAACTTGAAATAATTTTTGCATAAAACCACAAAAATAATTACTGAAATAAAATACATATTAGAAAAGGGAAATTTTTTGAGGTTCATTTGCATAATTGCAGGCAGCACAAATTGAGAATTTTAATTACTGCATATTCGAAACTGTAATCGAAAATGTAAACTCAAAATCAATAAAGTGAAGAAAGCGGTACAGGATGAGGCAATACCATATTTAAAAAGTCTGAAGAAATTTTTTATTGTATTGGTACATAGAATATACATATTTCACGTTTATATACATATCTACTTTAATTGAAGAGACCTTCAAAGTCAACATTCAAGTCTAAGATATGCGCCATTGCTTATAGGCCTTTCGCAAATGCCGTGCACACATACAAATACATGTACACATTGTCTGAAGGTCATTAAGGGACGTAGTATGTATGTTTGTGCATATATAGTATAGATATGTTTATTTATAACAACTTTGCGTACATAACCTTTAAAATTTACTCATAACTGCTAAACCCAAAATCAGAATTGAATGACGATATCATGCCTTTTCAAATTTTTTACATTCGTAATGTAGAAAATTGCGTAGAGATGTAGAATAATAGTGCATACGATTTTATATTGAACAATAAGCGGAAAAAACTGTGTGTCCTGTCACTGTATGTAGCTCATAAAGTTGTTATAAAAGACACAAAAATTATTTCGATGGAATTCAGTTAGCATTTTGTATATATATGTAAAAAACCATTAGCACCTCTTACACTTGCTTATGTATGTGTGATATAGACTATGCAGCACAACTCTGCGCTGAAACGAGCTGATAAATTTGGCCTTCATAGTTGAGCTTTTTCTTCATTTTCTACACATACACATACCTACATATATGTACATATGCATACATAGAAAAGTTGCAATAGTAATACGTAGTTAGTAGTGGTTGTACTTAGTGATAGTTAGTAATGGCAGCAATGCTTTATCTGGAGAGTAGTTTATGTATCAAAACCATAAATACACATACATATGCATGCACACACTCAACAAAAGAGCAAATAAAGTTAAGTTTAGAGTTATGAATTCGCGTATCCATTTTGAAGTTTAATAAATCATAAAAATGTTTTGTGCATTGATGTGAAAAATTATCTCGAACGCAATTGCATATTTGCCTACAAAAAATACAAAGAACGTGGTGGCATTGAAATTTACTCATGTATCAAATTCATTAGGAAATGCATAAAAATTATATGAGGGAAACTGAAATTAATTGTTTTATAAAGCACACACATACAATTGAAACCGAAGTGCATACTTTCCCCCCTACATTTTTATTTAGAAATCTATATAAAATTACAAGTGAATGACATGAATGAGTTTGTGCACATCAATGAAAAAAAATTAAATGGAAATGAGATTGAAAATGAGAATCAAATTAATTGTACCCACAATTTTACTTTCTTTTTATAACTGCATGGGAGAAACTTAGTATACATTATTACATTATATAGGCTAAACAATAAAGTTGTTCTGCATGAAATTCTAAGCAACTTTACCGAAGGAAGTATATTTTTAAGTCGGGCTTTCAATTTTAAAAAAATAAATTTTTGGAAAAATCTTTGCTCAACAAAATCAGAAAAGATGTTATTGAGAAGAACCGATTTTTTTTTATTTCTCATTAACCCTCAATAGCCCCCCTGAAAATGAGGTTTCCAATGGAAAAAAAATTTGACCGGCTCTACTGTGCACACAATTATGCACAATCCTGTATCAATTTAATAACTCTATCAAGAAACGAGACATCTCTTATCGGCAAAGTGAAACGTAAGTCGACTCCACGAGGATCGTGATAGCAACAGCATTCACGGAAACTCCTGTCCCCTGAAAGTCCTTGCCTGAACTTAAAAATCAAATAAATTGTGTATAGTTCCGAGATGAATTATATTTTTGAAATATTAGTTATAAATTATAGAACATATAAGTAATGTTAGGAAAATACTAATAAGAATGATAAGAAAAGATACAAAGGAGTAGGAGGAGAAAACCGAAAAGAATAGAGATAGGGTAACAGTAAAGAATGAAATTGAATAGAAAATAAATAGAGATGGTTAAAGGCAAATGCATTTATGTCAAAAATACACAAATATATTAAATATTTGAAAATAAAATTCACTGTATTTCCATTAAATTTTGGTTTACCATTTAAAAATTCCAACGCGATAACTCGCCAGCTATCAGTGACAAACTGTGAACAATAGACTTCAGCATTTTCGCTCATTCATTCCGCTGAATTATTAATGTCTTCTCTTTTTTTGTAAGAAAATTTTAACAATGGGAAGAAAAATCTTCATGAAGTGATTAAGTGTGTCAAGACAAGACACGTTCTTGTACTGCCCTTTGTTTCATAGGTTAGGTAAGGTTGGAGTGGCTGTCCAGAGACACAGTTTAACGCCGATTCCGAACGGCGTTGTGGCAATTTTTGATCGGTTTGGTGGTTTTGCCATTACCTACCAAGGTGTGCACTTGCACACTATCTTATATGGCAATTCTCATAGACTTCATATTGATAGTGAATATAAGAAAGTTATGAAAATTAACCTCCAGACGAAGACGGGAATCAAACCCGAACCTTCCAGATGAAAGTCTAGTGCACTACCCACTAGACTATCGAGCTCGTCCAGCCCTTTGCTTCATACTCTTTACTTAGATTCATTAGTTTTTAAAAGTTATTGTTATATTTTACTTTTTCAATTTTCATTAATATTTCATATGTTTAGGATTTATTTTCTTTAGAATATGAATGTCTGCTTGCAATTTAATTATCTTCGGAATAAAAAAAAGTAGTAATAAGCGAATGCAGTCGCAGTGGCGTAATGGTTAATGTGTTTGGACTGATACGCATAGTGCCCGGGTGCAATGCTGGGCATGGTCAAAAATCAAAAATAGAAAATACAAATTTTTCTATACGGCATCACTATTAGCGGACAATGGCGACTCTCCAAGAGTAAAAACTGCCTAAGAGAAGCTTTTCACTTCACCGTTTAGACTCGGCATAAAACTGTAGATTTCTTCCAATCGTGTACAATGTCATAAAACAAGAACGAATACTTAACGAATACTAGCAGAATTTTCAGGAGTTGGTTCAATTTTTATGAAATTTTAATTTCAAGCCAAAACTTGAAAATTCCCCAGATTTAATTCCATACGTATTTTATACCAAAAAGTTTCGTTATGTTTTACTCCTACACGCGAATTTTCAGAAGCTTTCACTGCACAGGAGAAATTTACACAAACTCACCACATTCAAACACAAACGCTCCCATACACACACTGGACGAAACAGTGAAGGAAATTTTTGCTTTTGCAGCGTAGAGTAGACGACACAATTACTTGGCATGCGAATGCATTTAAGATTATCATAAATTATATGTCAGCTAAAGGAATTAAATGAAAGTGAACATTTTCATTCTACTACTAAAACGAAGAAGAAAAATATTCTTAAAAGAAAATGAATCAAAACAGCAACATCTCAGAAATGCTGCGAAATTTACATGAAAACTTTATACTTGATAATAAATCTTTTGTAAGCAAAAAACAAATGGAAACTTCAGAAACTGGAAATAATATCCATTTATATTATTACAAATAATTTACTTTTAGAGATATCAATGATAATAATAACACTATGCTACACAGAAAATTTACAAAAGTTGGTTTGCCATAAAAAATATTTTTCTTTTTTTAAGACCAACCAACTTTAATGCGCCTATTCTAATTTTCATACTTTATGTGATTCTAATCAGTGATACCAAATCTATTTTCCTCAATCCAAAAGATCTGCTGATTTTCGCAAGTTTTTAAATTTTTTAGGAAGACCAAAGCCGTGAGAATTAATAACGTTAGCGCTGAGCACATCACAATCGAAGGCCAAACTTTTGAATACGTGGACAAATACCTCGGCATATGATGGCCAAAAACAGTAAAAACTAGGATATCAGCAACATACTCGGAAACGTCAAACTCAATCCAGTGAAGGCGTTAGTTCTATTCATTAAGAACTGTCAGCAAAAAATCCAAGAGGAGTACACGGAAAAAAAATCGACTGATAACTTGTGTCTCATTTATAAGTTATTATTTCTTTTGTGCAATTAGTTTCATATTTTTGATTATAATTGAAGCAAAAAATAAATGTGACTAGCTTAGTTTTTTCAGCGTAAAGCTGATGTGCACCACAAAGGTGCAAAGTTGAGCGCCGTCCTTCTTTAGTCATTTCTATTGTCACCGTTTCGAGTTCAGTTCACACTAAATTTCTTAATTGCAAGTGCAATTTCACATGTTTTGTTGTTGTTGCAATAACCACAGCGAAATAAACGCTTTACACACACAATCACATTACACGTTTATTGATCCCATTAAATAAAACAAGAAATAGTGTAAACGAATATATAATAATTTAAAATACATATGCACATACATCCATATACAAATGTATGTGTGTGCCCGTATTCATTCCTATGTATATAAAAGTACGTACATGATTCACTTAACAACCCCTCAAGGCATTTTAACATTTTCTTAAGTGTTTCGCATTATTCATACAACAGCAGCTAACAAACACATACATACATGTGAATATATAAGTAAGTATGTAAGAATATTTCGTGTACATTCAAACACCGCCATTTATCTATTAGCAATAGCACACAAACAAGTATGAATACGAATAATGTTTTTATTGCTTCTGAAAATCCTTTTGGCAAATTATCTCAATTTATATTTACGCACCACCATTGTTGCCACATTGTTGTATTTGTGAATTCGTATTCTTGTTCATTTTGATAGTAGTTGTTGAATGTTACTACTATCGTTTATTTTGTTGCTGGTTTCTTGTTCGTATCAATGTTTTTGTCTGTCGTTTGGTGTGTATGAAAAAGGTGTGCCAATTTATTGCTTTGCCCCACACCACAAGACTTTCAATTTGTTATGCGCGTTCCAACTTCTCTAAAGATAGATAAATGGACTGCAAATGCTGTTGTTCTTTTCTCTCCTATTTTCTTATCGCGAGTTCTTGAAATTCTATTTTGCCAGGACTTGCCACTTAAATGACAATGAATTCATTTTGTGCATGCAACTATTTCTCGCACCCACCTGGAATCATTTATTTGTCTTTGAGCAAAAAATTGTGACTTCAAAGTAAAGACAGAAACGAACTAAAACTATCTCGTACCACGTTGCGTATGAGCAATATTTTTGTTTAATATAATATTTATGCGTTTATAAATTGTATGGAAAATGCTATGTCAACATTTCTTATGGAAATTTATTTATTTAAAGTATGCAAGTATGCGCTTGATAAACTTATCTGTTTTAATGAAGACCATGAATTAGTTTTCAAAGCAATCTTCCAAATATTTCCGTTTTCAAGGAAAGATACTTTTTGAATTTTTAATTTGCTATTGATGTTTTTCACCTTACCAATGACTTAACTTTCAATATTTTTAGGGCAATCGTTTTTCGAAACATTTCAAAAACAAGAACCTCTGTCTTCATAATAAGTTTTTGAAGTACCTGCTTATGCCAGCATGAGGAAATTATGCCCTTTTTATGTACCAAAATCTCATCCGATTATTTGTGTTCGTTTTAAAAAATTACTTTAAATCACATGTTTCTCTTTTTTGAAGATTTATTGAAAGAATTACTTTGAAATAAATTGTTTCAAACGTTTCTTAGACTTTAACTATAAATATTTTATCCAGTTCTATAATAATGCAAGCTATGCACCAACGTGAGCCAAAGACTTATGTGTATCAATGTAAAAGTAAGACTTTTCATTTGCTACCAGCTACAACGGATTACCACTGGGCTGGATTACAAAAAGTTCGGCCAAAATAGGCAAATGCGAGTACTCAAAAACTCTCCATTAAAATTTCAGTAAATAAAATCTAACTACTGATTCAAAATCTCGATTTGAAGTTTTGAAAAATCTAAATGGGAAATCAGAAATGATTATTTTGTGTTATTCAAAGACATCCCATTTTTATGGGTACCTGTGAATTTTATGTTTCACAGTCACTTATTAAAAGAGGGATTTTTAGCTCACAAAGCCATATCTGCAGCGAATTTAAAGGACACATTTAACAAACACTCAGCAGAAAATATTTCACTTCCCGTGTGTCGAGTATTTCGTAAATTGTAATTGTAAATATCTCACCCTCTCAAAAAATAATCTATTCTTATCATATCTAAATAAATTTTGCCAAAAATTATACAGCATACTTAATTTTAGCAGGTCTTCAGCCCTTTCATGAGAGTTTTTGCTGACCATCCTGCCTTCTTCTGTTCGCTTTAATTTTGTTTAGCAGTTAAAAATTCACAAAAAAACGTGGAATTTTAGGTTTTCAAAAAGTGAAATCAAAATTGTGGAAAATTTTCGTAGTCACACAATAATCACGGTCATACAAGTGAAATCTTTAAACGGCGACATCAAAGGAAATCTTCATATGAACATAACAATATTCAGCATACTTAAGTTAAGCTGACAATAAATTTGTCATGCAAAAACTATTAAATCAGACAATAGCCACACCCGTTTTTATGACAATTGGAAGTTCGCCATTCAGTTAAAAATATTTTTTGTTAATTTTACAAATCACCTCCAAAACAATTGTGTTTGTTCGTCTTCGGGTCTCTTAGCCAGTCAAAATTTTAAAGTTAATGTTCCTAAATTGCAGCAACTGTACGAAATAGGAAATAGAAAACAATATTGCAATATCATCTCATTTCCATACATATGTATCTTTGTATGTACATACTTATATCAAGCGGATCATTAACACATTTTGCACGCAAAAGTCATAAAAATAAAATTAAAATTACTTGAGAATGAAAAGCATGTACAAATACTTCTTAAAATTAAAATGAAATCTAATAAAAATGCGCAACTTTTAATTTTGCCATTAACGTCAAAAAGTTTTCACCAGCATCTATCTAAAAAAAAATGTATATAAAACTTTAAGAAAGAACCAAAGAAATTCATGAGCAAATCTTGAGACTGTTTTTAATCTAATTACTAACTTGGATTTGGATTTGGCTATGGCTTATATGCAATCACATAAAACTAATAAAATTTAATGAACTTCCGTTCGTTCATTTTTATTGCTTGTACATTTTCTCAGCTTCCGATTAAGGAACGTTTTCGCTTCTTCCTATTTTTTTCTCGAAAAAATAAAAGCAAATGGTCAATGATTTCTTGTTTCGATGATGGCGCAAATATGTTCACAAGTATGTATTTCATA
This sequence comes from Toxonevra muliebris, assembly GCA_963691655.1. Lineage (NCBI taxonomy): Eukaryota > Metazoa > Arthropoda > Insecta > Diptera > Pallopteridae > Toxonevra > Toxonevra muliebris. The sequence continues at coordinate 2,581,469 of OY829326.1, forward strand.
TAAAAATTCTCGTTGACATGTGATGTGATGCAGGGGAGTAGTCAAGGAGGGTTATACTTTACATGCCCAACTAAAATGTTTGTCATTACATATCGTTCGTTTTTTGTTAGCTAACATAGCTGAAAATAGGTGGAGAATAACGTACGCGTGCTTCCACACAAAACTAATCTGGCCATCCTACATCCCGAGGAGGTTAGACTATCGTGTTTCTCCGAATTTATCTTCTATCAGCAACACTGTAGCACCAATTACTGAGCATTATGTGATTGGTAGAAGCTGCCCGCACTGAGGAGGAAGAGGAAACTTCTTTCCACTTTTTCTATAATTGTCCACCGCTTGCCAGCAACCTAACTCACCCTGAAACATCAGGCCGACATCAGGCATTCTAAAATCTCGTGAACAATAAAGGTTCAATAAAGATTAAAATGGTTGAAAAACAATATTTGTAGTATTACAACAGACCTCATCGGCCTAAGTGTATCGTGCGAAACTGTCACAAATCAAAAAATATAAAAAAATTTTGAGAAAATCGCAATTAAAGTTTTCGATGAACTAAAATTTACAACCCAAAACTCATTCCGGCCTTCACACCTTGCGAGCAACCCTGGTAATCGTAACATTGAGTAAAAAACTATTAGAAAACGAAATTGGCTCCAGGCCCAGCCTTAAGTTTATGTTGCGCAGTGAGAGAGGATTTGAAAGCGACGCGATTTTCACTCTTCATTTCTAAAAAGCTATTTACAGAACTAACAAAAATTTCTTACAACTTACGACTCATAACTTCAAAACGAATTGCTCACTCCACAAATGCGGAGGATTATTTTTGTACAAATGTATTTATTCCTTTTTTGAACATTTTTGAACTATACTAAACTTTCAGGTACACCTAATGTAGAATGTACAGAACTTTTAAATACAAAGTAAAGCTCTGCTATTACTATCTATTATACAAATAGAAACATTATGCCAAAAGAAGTTATTAAATCAGATAATGTTTATGTTTACATATATATTTATATATGGCTCGTTTAAAACTATTTGACACAAGTCTACAAGTTCTATAAGATTTTGAAATTTTATCAAATACAATGACGAATGCTCTTCTAGCGATCACTTCTCTCAAGTGCACTGACGACTCCAAATTACGAGGACTTGAAAATGAGGTATTCTATATAACGAATGCTTTCGTTTTTTTCTTCATACCTACCTACCTTCGAATTTTTCTACATAAAATTTTTATAAACCCCCCAGACTGAGTTCTGGCTAAGCCCCTGATGTGATGTTAGCCATTCATTACCCCCTACTAGGGAAAGGGAAACGGATGCTCATGGATGGAATGTTTGATGGAGATGTCGTGTAAAAATTTCATCAAATAATGATGAAAGCATTTAATGTGCTTTTGTGTTGTTGTTAATATTGATGTTGTTGCTGTTGATGATGATTGGGAACATGTTGTCGTTTGTGTGGTTTATGTAGTGCACTGCCAGCATGATTATTTATATTTTTTTTGTTACTCCTCCAGAAAATTGATTGATTAGTTTTATTCACATGCTGGGTGTGAAGTTATTTTTTTTACCCCCACTTTTTCCTGTATGAGACGGAAGAAGTTCATTGACATTTAGCTAATGTAATTATTCTCTTGAGTGTTTGATTTAATTGTTTTATGAAAAAGTAATAACAAGTTATAAAAAATCATATTTATTTCTATACTAACGCAAAAATTCTGAACACTCTATGCAATACTAGCTCCCATGGATTTTCAAATTAAGAATATCAATAAACTTTGGTGAATCTCGCATCAAATTTTGCATATGCATTAACCCTTAAACTTAAATTCAGCAGTTTGATTTAAATTATGAACGTAAGATGGGAGCACGGACAGCCACCGAAGTGGTTCGTCACTGTAGAGGCCAGTAGGCGTTTAAGGGTTAAGCAGAGAGTGGAAAATTTTACCCCAAAAATTAGGAGTTCATATAAAAGCAATTATGGAATAAGTAATATTTATATGAATATTTTTTTGAGCAGTCAAAATATTGCCTTTTTGGAGAAATGAAAACAATAGAGGAGCAAGACACACTCGCACCCATCGGTAAATAAAATTTAAAAAACACCAAATGAACCATTCGGTCTGAAAATAATACGGATTAGTACCAAAAGAGGCATCCGAAAACGTGCTGAAAACGGCGCGTTTAAAGTATGAACTAAAAATCCATAAACATGTTGAAATAGTAGGTACAAAACTTAAGTTGTGTAAGGTAGGTGAGGTTTGAAGTCGAGGCGATTGCCTCACATAGACCATTCAGTCCATAGTTTTACCACAAATTCTTTAGAGTCAATAAGTACTACGAGTTATATTGAACACTGTTTCCAGTTTAAAACTACTCGTAGCCTGTGCGAAGTTTTTCAATAGAACCAGATTTGTACTGGCAGAGACATATCGACGTCGGCACACTCAATGCCATCATCTCATGTGCTCTATGATATAAATCATTTTCTTCAGGGAATGTACAAATAATGGAATGCCAATTTGAAACGTTAGTCCATTAATACCAAGTCGGCTTACGTCGCGAAAATAGTAGTGTTCCCTGGTCAAAAAAATCTAAAAAAGGGCTTTTTAAGAAAAGTGACTTTGAATATTTCTGTATTCGAAATGTATAGAGATTCTCTAGAAGACGATATTGATATGACAAAATATGGAATAGATGACTTATATAATACTGATATGTATGCTATATTCCCAACAATTAACTAGTTGAAAGAGCAATATTGCTAAAAAATCTGCTAAATTGCATCCTTCCCCCAACAACTGCTGAAGACAAATCATTCCTGAAAATCATCATCATCATCGTCATGGTGTAGTTAATACAGTTTTTACACATATGTTGAAAGAGTTTAAGATTGAATCTCTGGCCTGTGCAGAAGTTTGTTACTCTCCACGTGAAATCACACCGGACGGTCCCACCTTCAAGGGAAATTCATGTTAAAAACTGGACATTCATGAAAGTTTTTGATGGCTTTAATTAAGTTATATCTGCGTGGTTCGGAAATGATCTTGAAAAAGATTTCGGAACGTGTATTGAAGCTTTCAAAAAGAGCTACATGGACTTAGGTGTTAATATAATCCCTAAAGTTCATGCCGTTGTTTTTCACGTTGAACAATTTTGTTAAATAAAAGGAGGATTTTTCAGCGTATATTTTGATTTCAAGACTACCTGGGAAATAAACAAAGTTACTGCAAATCATCCTGATTATCCCAAAAAGCTTTTGCATGCTGTATGTAGTTATAACAGCATACATGTTTGAACATAATGTATAGGTACTTATATACTAATCTTAAATAAATATAGTTATTTCCTTACGTTTTTGTGAATGTATGTTTTCTTACGGATCGTAAAATGGGGTATAATTAGTGTTGCCGTCCGGTGAAATTTTTAGACAGTGAAAATTACTAAATTTGGCATATCAATATCGTCTTCCTGAAAATCTCTACACATTTCAAATACAGAAATATTCAAAGTCACTTTTCTCAAAAAACCCTCCGCGGATTTTTTTAATTTTTGGATTTTTATGATCAGGGAACACTACTGATTCAAAATCAGGAAGAAATTTCCAAATGCAAGAACCTTTGAATTAAATCCAATTCAGGCGCACCGTGCTAACGCACGTAGCTAATGTTTTAAATTAACTATCTGGGGAACTCAATATTGGAAGACAAACTAAATTCATTTGAACTTATTAGTATCGAAAATTTGTCAATGATTTCTTTCTTTAATACTTTTTTAAGGCCTTTTAAGCCTGTGACCCATAGGAAATGATGCTTCGTCTTGAGGTTTGAGGATAGAGAGAAATGAATGCTGCTCGCTTATTGAATATATAAAAACGCAAATAATATGTGCATTTAAAATATTTTTTTTTGACTACCTGAAAATGTTTATTTTTTAACTAAAAATTGGGTTTTCTTTAAAATATATTCATAATTTATGTGCAAACTTTAAGTTGCTGCCTTTAGTGTGCCATTCAGAAATGGATGGGTTCTTTTAGTATTCTTCTGAAGTCTGCAAATCTTATTGCGACTATCTTTTTTCTGGAACAATCTCTCAAAGGGAGTTCAGTGAGAGTTACGAAGTGAAAATGTTAAGCTTAGTTCCAACAGCCTCACATCTGAGAAGCATTGTCTTGATAATTCCTCTAGACCGAATTTTTTAAAAAATAATTCCGATTTTCAGATTCTAACCTTACGCATTTTTGTGCCCATCTTCCATCACACTTAGCGCCTTCCGTTTGATCCAACATACGAACTCTAGAGCATGTGTAACACCTCCATATTATCCTCAAATACTTATTCCCACATTTTCCACCAGTTTTCAGCTAAATGGTTACTGTTTACATGTTATGATTTATGTAGTTACTGTACTTGCTTTATGCGTCTGAAGTGCCTTTCTATATTGTTTTATCGACATATTGCTGCTGCATAGAGTTGCCAAAGTCTGCGGCATACCTCTGCCGACACATCTATCTAAATACCCAAAGAAATATGCTTTGCAGTGTATATAGCCTAGCGTTTAAACTCAAAGTGTTAGAAGATTAAAATAGAAAGAGCGTGTGAGCACGAGCACAGCATGCTACCGTAAGGGAATTTAAAAGTTAATGGCATGGAATGAGTTCAAGATTCAGTAGAACACTTCAATTGAACAGTTTTTTCTGCTTTGGTCAGTGAATTTTTCTCAATAGGTACGGTTCCTTTGTTTTTGACCGTTTCTTGTTTTCTTCATTGCCTTATCACTTCAATGAGCGCGAAAAAGTTGCGCCACATTCTTCGATAGGTTTAACTTGCTTATTTTATTTTATTTTTTGCTACATTTTCCTCTTCGTGGTTTTTATAATTTTTGTTCTCACAGCGGAAAATGTAAATGTAATTGTGGGGAAATTACTTGCAACATTAAGAGAACAGAGTGTAATTGTTTAATGGGCAAACAGCTGCGGAAAGAACAATTTAAAAAGTAGCCAACGTGAATAAAGGTGTATGCAGCATAATTAGTGAGTGCTGTGAAATAAACAGAAAATTTTAATAAATATTGAAAAGAAAAAATCATCAAACACTTTCAAGTTGTGTATGTAGTACTAAAAAAGTTAAGTTTAAACGATTTTCAAACCTCTTTTGACCCTACGGTAATAGCTTATAAATTTTTCGACATTGAATTAAATAAGTCAATGAGTAAAATTTCTACTAAAATGTGTAACGAATGAGTTTTGAACTTTGTTACATTAACGAGAAGTTTGGTACTTACTTAGTGCTTTCATATTTTTGACATTTTAATATGTTGTCAAGCAATTAAACTTGAGATTAATTTTGACAACACCTTACGTGCTACGATTTGCATGGAAAGCGTAAAGCAAAGTGGCAAGCAAGTTGCTCAGCAACGTCACAAAAGATTAAACTCGCTCCAATGCATAAAGTTAGCAGTAACAAAAACTAAAGTGCGAAAGTAATTAAAAATAAAAATTTTTCACTAGTACAGCATACAATTCTTAGATTACTAAGCTTTGATTTAAAATACGGAGTGAAGCGATTAAGAACGGCTCCCTTTCATTTTAATAACTGATACAAGATACACTTTAATCCACAAACGGCAAACCCAAATCAAATTTAAAATTCCGAAACTTTTATACTTATATAATTTTCTAATCAAGATGACAAACAAACACAAAATCACTAAAATAACAAAGCCGATGACTACAACAACAATCCCAGTTGACTAACATTCACAACATTTACATCATTAAAGTCGACAGACAACAGATTTGGCAAATTATCACGTCATAAATTCTTAATAATGGTTTTTATTGGAAACTTTTGAATTTCGTTGAACAGCATTGAAAGCATCAACTACAGCAATATCAGCAGCAGGAAGTATGTGAAGGAGGGTATACCCAAAAGTCGTTCACTTTTTCGCGCTTTTGTTTAAATTTAATTTTGACGCAAATATTGAACATTTCCCATCATGTTCGCTTACATTCGCAAACTGCTTCTTGCTGCTTTTTTATTCAATTTTCCTGAAGAATACTAAAGACGAAAATTGAATAGCAAAAAAAAAAATGGTTAAAAAAAAGTAGTTTATATTACAAGGTTTTGTATTTCGTTGAAAAATTAAATAAAGAAAAGCAAGGTAATAAATTTGAGAAATTTCAACTTGTTTATTGAGTTTTGCAAATAATATTTAGGTAAATTATTGTACATAATTTGAAATTTATTTAATTAATTTGCTTTGCAACAGAAATGAAATTCTGTAAAGAAGAAGCAACCTAAATACATTGCATTACATTCTTTTTTAGAAGCAAAGTCGACAATTTGTGTTCGTACTTCTTGAAATGTAAACACAATCAAGTAGAAGTTTTTGCCCGAGCAAAATCAACAAGCATATCCTAAGTGCACAAGAAAAAAACTAAAAACGCATTTGCAGCCAATGGATGTAAATCATTCAAGATTTCCTTTGTTTTTACTGTTATTTTTTTAGTGATACCTATTGATATTTTTACTGAAAATATTATTACAATGCCGTCATTAAAAAAAAATTACTTTGGAAACTGATTTGTCTTTTACTTTTATTGATAGCAATACTCTTGAAGAATGTTCAAAATCAATTTATTGTTCTAGCTTCGATTTTTATTTATAAAATGGAATCCTCAATAAATTTAAAGTTGGAGGAGCTGCTATATTTCCAGATCTTAATCTTAAAATCATCATAAAGTTATTGAAGGTATAAAATTAAATAAACCCTTATTGATTAATGATCTACGACTCCCTAACCGTTCATATGTAATATTAGCTAAACAAAATAGGTAAACCAGCAGAACATAATCCATGAGCAATTATTAATGTATAAGAACCACAAATTGCTCAATAAGTTAAAGTTATTAAACCCGCTAAAACAATTCCTACAAGAGCAACTGATGAATAAGCAATTAATTCTGATTAGCCGCCATGCTGGACGGATGCACCTGGTTACAGTGCAACTGGTTATTAAATGCATTCATGGTCTAGTTTTTGGATTGAATTTTGTACTGAATTTTAGTCTGATATTGGTTTAACTTTTCCGTTTTTGCCCGTTTTTGATCTGAATTCTGGTTTGATTGCAAGTCAGAATTTTGTTTTATTTTAGTTTGCATTTTAATCTGAATTTGGTTTGAGTTTTAATCCATATTTAGTCTAAATTTTGGTTTGCTTTCCAACGTTTGCAGACCAGCGTTTGATCTGACTTCTGGTCTAAATTTTGGTTGGCTTTATTTTGTATTTGACGTCTTTTTAGCCTCAGTTTTAATCTAACTATTAGTTTGAGTTGTGGTTAATATTTTCGTGTGAATTGGCTTGATTTTGATACTATTTTGATCTGATTTTCGTTCCGAAATCGGTCTGAAATTTGTTTTAAAATTTTGTCTGAATTCGTCTGGAATTTTGATCTAGTTTTTGTTCAAATTTGGTGATTTAAATATTTATCAGATATTCCCACTAGCTTTTGGTCTGAATTTTGGGCTACTTTCGTTCAGTATTTGGTGTCCTTTTGGCCTAAAGTTTTGTCTAACTATTGGTCTGAGTTGTGGTCTAAATTTTTTTTTAATTTTGGAATGAATTTCAAACCTGATTTTGATTCGGTCTTAATTTTGAGTTTTTAGTCTGAGTTTTGGCCTGAATTTAATCTCTGATTCCGATTCGTGGTCTGAACATTGTTTTTTTCCCCAGTACCCGAAAGCGTGTACGGATCTCGTTAAATTTTAAAATGTATTGGTTTTTTGATCAAATTAAGATATATTAACATTTTAAGGGGTGCGCTATATATTCTTTCCAGAAATTGAAGTTAAAAATGACTTCGTCGGTTCGACGAAGATTACCTACAACGTATGCAAAAAATAAGGTTAAAAAAATTAGAAGATTTTGATATTTACATCTTCCTAGTTTCCTACAATTTTAATGTTCGTTGGAGTCTTAGTATTTAGTTTAATAGCTTTTATTTTTGTGAACAAAGCTTTGAATTATGCCATTTTTGGCATCTTGGGAGAGAGATTCTCGTTTTAGAACTTTAGAACATCACTGAGACTATTCTATCCTTTCTTAATATATATTGACTTAAATATTGGATTTAAGCTAGCGGACTGATGTATCTTATACACAATTATAATCACTTGCTTGTGTTGGAACTGAAACCACTGAGGTAAAGGAGTGTTTTCTGATGCATTTTACATTACTGCCCAATCGAAATTGACTTTTTGAACCGAACATCGGCTGTTTTTATGTTTCGATCGAAACCGACCCGCTCCCGAACCTTTCAATATTATAAAAAAATATATAAAGAACAAGGCAAAGGAACTTCACATTCAATATTAATAAAAAATCACTATTCATAACGTTTTACGTGCTTACAAAACCATAAAAGATATTAACAACTCGTGTGGAAATGAATCAAAGTGAAAAAAAGGCCTCTATGGATTTTCCTAGATTTGACTCGAACCCAATAATTAATACCAGACTTGGCCCAACATTACAGTGTAAGGTAAATGTTGACCTCCAAATTAGGGTCAACGTGGGCATTATGTCATTCTTTAGCATTTTAATCCTTTGAAATACAAAAGGGTCAAATTGATAGGTCTTTCAGTATTTGTGGCATGATTGTTTAATTTGGAACTAAATTCAATTCAAAATGTGAAACCTTTTTTGTGTTTTCTTCCGTGGCGAGAAATATGTCTAGACAACATATGCTTGACGGTAAAAGTGTGTCTAAAGGTCAAAAATCAATAAATGCTGATTACATACGTGGAAGTGTAAATGAGCAACTGTGTAAATGATTTTTGAGGAAACTAAATGTTTAAGGAGTAAACAAGTGCTGAGTTTTATTTTATTTTTCCTTTATTTAACAGCAATATAATTAATAGAAATGTGAATTGATTATGTAAATTGTAGTCGTAATATTTTTATATTTGAAATCCTTTAAAAAATATCAAAGAAATTTTAACAAATGAAAGTCAAAAAATTTTAACAATTCTGCAAGACGGTAAATTGTAATAAATAAATTGAAGACTTTATTTATGGTAGGGCGTGAATTTGGAGATAACCTACCCCCTTCCTACTTATATTAAAGGAACGAAAAAATTATAATCCTCCCTCGAAAAGGTCTGGATTCGCTGGTGTATGCATGTAACAACTCCCGTAATCGCACATTTTCCTTTTCTTGTACTAGTATTGTAGTAAATAACATACCCAACAAACCAAGAAGCAGATGCTACTGGCGAATTGCACATAAGAACGGATGTATCCACTTTTATGGTATGAAAGCATCATGAAAGAGTCCCTTATGCACTCGTCACATGATGAGATATCTCTGTTCTGTTTGTGTTATTTATGGGCAAAAGTTCTAACAAATGCAACAGTGTGCACAGTTTTTTCAATACTACAAAAATATTTCACAATAATTGTTGATATCACATCAAAAGTTAAAAAGAATAGAAAAATGAGAACCCTCAAATTGTGTGTAGTTATTTTCTTAGTCCAGTTGGATTGTTCTCAATAATTTATTATAATATCTATCAAGAAAACCAAATTTGGCTGAATGATGCGTTCCAAGAGGTGCATTTTATCAAGTGTTTTTTATTCCGTTTTTTTAGCATGATTACGGACCGAATGGTTTGTTGGGTGCATACACAATCACACATTTACACTTGCAACATTCACACACTTATACTTGCAACATTCACAATTTAAACAGCTTTCACACATTCTTGGCAAAATTAAATAATAAATTTTGATTTCAGCTTTTGTGTTCGTATTGATAAAATTCTATAATATATGCGCAATGTTCTAAAAAAAACTGCAAAATGCCAAAAGGTACTGTTCAATATTTTCACAAATTTGCATTTCAACAGGTAGAAGACCAACAACAACAACAACAATAATAATAATATCAGGAAAATAAAGAAGTAGAGGAAGAAGAGTGAGCATAAAAGGATCTAAATATATTCCATGGTAAATTTTTGTATTGTGTAAAATGTAAAGAATCGAAAAGATTTCGAATATGCTCACAGCAAGTGTTCATCTAAATGGATTCATATGGTCCTTTTCTGGTGGTTATTGTTGTTGTTGTATCTTTTGCATAAACGAATAAAATCACAAACATACTCGAGCATACGAAATGGTCGCAAGGACTTCAATATATTGGAAAAGTAACGAAATTCTATTGTGAGTATTTGAAGGAATTATTCACAACGGATGTGATGTGTGCAGGAGGATTATTCTTTCTGATTCACTTCTTCTGAATGTTTTTATAATAGGATTTGAAGTGATGAAAAACTTTAAATCACAATTAATTTAAAAAGTTACACAAAATTGTGCATTTACTTATAGTGAATTGCTTGCAGAGAAAGATCAGCATGAACCAAAATTTAGTCTGTTTGAATAAAAGGGCAACAAACTTATTTAATTTCTCACTAACAAAAATTGTCGAAGAAAATAAAATGAAAGAGTCGCTAGGGTATTTGTATTTTTAGTCTCCCGTGTCCAACGTCCTAACTTTCAGAAATTTGTCCAGATCCAATTTTTATTGATAAGTTTGTCCAAAAAAACTAAGTATCCGGCGTTGAATATATTTATGCTTACAATCTTAAATAACTTATACTCTAGGGACAGCAACCGAATGATGCTTGATCTCATAATTGCATATCTCATAACTAATTGCACAGTGCAACACTTATTGTCAGTTGAAGACAGCTATGATGGGATGAAAATACTGTCATAGCCGAGTAAAGCGTGCATTAGGCTAAGATTTAGTTATTTGTTATTCTTCTTTTATGATACCACAACCATAGGAAAGCCCAGACCGAACTTTTCACATTTATGCTGAATCCGAACGGCAAATTGACAGGTTTTTCTTACGAAAGTTTTGCTTTTGGGGGTTTGGCATTGTCCGAAAAATTATTATTTTCGATTTTTGACCTTGCCGGGCATTGATCCCGGGCACCCTGCCCAGCAGACCAGCACATTAACTAATACGTCACGGCTACCAAAATTCAAGTGATTTCAAATCAGAAGGTTTACAAAAGAATTAAGTTTTGTGGTTTGTGTTATTCAGACTGCTTCATGGTGCTACCATATTATTCTTATTCTATTTCATTCCTACTTTTTCTGAGACCTCCACTTGTACGTCCAATGAACTTGGTATCTCCGGTTATTTTACCTATTGTAACGTGTCTACCTATTAAACTAATTTTTGGTGCAATTTCTTCTTTGAATTCTTCTTTGATCACGTCGATTTTGTTTTCTTAACTTGATTTTAAGGAGAACAATTTGAATATATTAATTGCATCAGCGTCAATAGTTGGCTACATGCATTTCGGGGGATTTCAGTCGGAAACCATTTAAATACAAAGTGTTTTATTCAAGTTTTCTATGATGTGACATGATGTGTGATGTTGACACCACCGTTGCTACTTCGTCTGACATTGTGTTTTTTTATTTTTACTTCATTATTACTTTGAATTTTGTTGAAATAGCAAAAACATTATGAAGAAACTAAATTTTGTTCTAATTTATTTTAAAGCTTAATATTACTAAATGACTATACGATAGTGCAAAAGAAAATTGTCAAAGCTTCAAAACCTAAAATGCCCATCTTCTATAATGAAAACAAGATTTTAACATAGTTCTATTACATAATACCTTGGGGAGCTTTCTTCTTGCTTAACATGCATTACCATTTGATGACGAGTTAAGACTTACAGGTCGATCCTATACGTTACCACAAAAAGTATTATTGTTACCGAAATCCGTTAGCGAGTTAGACAATTGATATTCACGCCATGTGGTAACGCAATAACCCAGCTTGGTGTTGTTTTGATGTGTGGTGAAAAGTCTTTGCGACATTTTCATAGCAAATGCAATACGGAAATGAACCGTACACATTATTTTATAATTTTACTAACTGGGCTTCACCCAGCTTCGTTGGTCAAAGTATGGGAAATATGAAAAAACAAAAACTACAAAAAAACTTTTCAAAAAAAAAAATGACGTTATGAGCGCGCGCATTGAATTGGCCGTTTATCGGCTCTTATGATGGGGTCGGATGGCATTGATTCTGAGGCAGTTTTGAATACTTGGACCAATGCATTGTACTCATGGAGAAATCCTTGAAGTTGGTGAATAATCTCAAGCTTCATCGCTTTGGAAATAGCACAACGTCTTGATATGTCAACAAAGATCCAGGTTTTGTCCTTGGGTCTGAATGTTTGGAGGCAAATTTTGCATTTGTGATGATTTTAATGTACCAAAATGTAACAAATGCGTAGTTTGATCCGACGACATTACCTTGAAGGTGGGATTACACCCATACTCACCAATGACTTGAGCACCGAAAAACGTCATCTGAAAACACTCATTGTATTTTTGAGGCGGTGTCAAACGCGTTAATTTTACTTTGCCTCCCATCCAACACAATCCAGGCGTTTCCGATTTGAATTCCAAGGCTTGACAATGGCCACACACTACTTTCAATTGGCCAATATCGGGGAATGGAAGGTCTTTGTATGCGACTGTGGTATTGAAAAGCAGCGCGATGCAACGGTACAGTTCCTCGCGCAGTACTTCGTGCAGCACGCAATTGTGCCATATTACCACGTGTCCATTCATTGGTTTCTGCACGTTCTTCAGGTGCTTGATTTGCACGATTATATGCTACTCTTCGTGCATTACGACTCCATGATGCAAGATTTGTTCTTCGGATTGGCGCTATAATGGCAATCAATTTAGTTTTTTACTGTAATAAAATTGTTGAAAAATTTGGAATCCCCGCTAAATAAATATTCACTGCTACACAAATTATTTAAAGATGTAATCGCAAAAGAAGAAGCGAAAAGGACGAGTGACATGCCAGTAACCTCTAAAAGTATGCAATGCAAATCACACTAAAGCATGTGCATTTTCGTAACCCCCGTAATTTCGTAAAGTATGCAATTTCGATATTTCACGATTTTCTAATTTTCCCGAAGGAAATTCGGCTCCGTAGTGTTTTGACCGCATTTCACACGGATCCAAAAAAAAACAAAAAAATCCATAAAAATCGGATAATGTTCAGCCGAGTTATGCGTGTACAAACATTTTACACCTTACTCTTTTATATAGATAAAGATTTTTATATTTTTGTATAATTTTAGAAGAATATACATTTTTTATTCACAGGAAATATTTTGAACCAAACATTTTAATAAAGCATTTTTTCAATGCAAAGCAGATAAATGCCAGCTATTTTGTAATTGTTACCACCTATAGAGGTGGTAATAACACTCTCCCGTAACGCTTGCTTACAGAATACCAATTTGATGTAAACTTTGCCAAAGCTTCTATTTTTCGGTAACAAAATAAACGTTACCACCACAGGATCGATCTGTTAGTGGTGGTCATTAGCAGAGATCTTCAGCAAGCGGTTCATTTTTGTGAAACACTTAAAATTTACGAATCTCAACACATATATTCGCAGTCATTCAAAAATTGGCTATATTCAGTTGAATGCTTTGTTGAAAACGATCGTGAATCACAATCGTTTTCTTTAATCCTGAGTCATTGGTCGTAGAGATGAAGTTAGAAAATGTTGAAGAAATTATTGAAAGAATTGGAAGTGGTGTTTATCAAATATGATATAAATATTAAACAATAATTGTGAATATTTGCGAATCTTTCGCGTTCGAGCTATTCGTTTTAACTCTGTTTGATTCATACTTGCATGTTGTGTATGAACATACTGCATGCATGATATTCGTTTTTTAGCAAGTGGCAGTAAACTGTATATGTAGGAATATAGTCATACAGGTCTCTGTTAGAGACTATACAACCTGGCTTACAGCATTCAACCTGGCTTACAGTGCTAAAATTTTGATTGTGGGTAATATTAAACTGTAAAAACAGAAATCAGAACTAAGTTTTACCATGTTTCGTCACAATAGTATTGCTATTCGAACAATATCCCACGTAGTTTAATGGTGATATCTTCTTTTGAGATGATTTTTGTTGCTGAATTATTGTTTCCACATAATATACATACATGAATGAAAGTATTCCTAAAAACTTTATCTGGTATATAAGAATTTTGCCGAAAATTCCTCCTGAAGCTGAAGTCTAAATCATTCAAAAAAATCAGAGGAGTATATCATTGTATAAAATGAAAGTGAAGCAACAATCGTTCTATATTTAGTTTTTTGCAAAATTAATAATGAAATAACTCAGCTTTATTCCTTCTTTTTTGCATGTCCATGGAGATCTGACGAGACAGTTTTTCTAACAAATTCACATTCCCCGAGTGTATTGAAATAGTTTCTCGTACGCTCGCTTTATCTCATTTCATGCCCAGTTGAGTTGATTTATTTTCCAGCTTACTCCAATTTGTTACCAACAAAACGAACACAAAAAAAACCGGTCATTTACGTAATGTTGTATGCAGCACTTTCCTTCTAGTTTATATCAATGAATAAAAAGGCCAAATGTGCAAATGAAATGTAGCAGAAATAACACTTTGTTCCAAGTGCCAACCCGCCGCAGGTATGCATTTTTGGTAGACTGTGTGTATGTGTGTGTGCCAAATAAGTGTAACGTGCAAACATTTTTTAATTGTGTTCATGTGAAAGTTTCTGAAATTTTATCTTTTCATTTTAATTTTATGACATTTGCGACAAATTAAATTGTGCATTTACAATGAGGCAAGCTAAATATTTAGAAAAAAATAAAAACTATTTCCTATATCCGTATACATTTAAGACAACTACTCTTTTAATATTTGTATTTTTTATTGCTGAAAATGTTATTTAAATCATTAAAAGATAATTGGTGTGGAAAACCAAAACTACTTTAGAAAATTGCAATGTACTCTAGAAAATTATCATTAAAACAGATGCATTGAGAAAAATTGTTCCTTAGCTCCTAGAGAGACATGCACATACATGAAGAAATACTTTAGGAAAAGTTTACAAAACTTTTGGTGAAAAAGTTCTTCTTTTCACAATGTACTGTTGGCAGCAGCTTTTAGCATATCCTCATGTTATATCCTGTTGCTGCTACTGCGTTTTTCACATTGTGCTGGCACAAGTGTGTGTGTGTGTGTGCATACACATGTGTGGTATCCAGCCCTTATTTCGCAATGCGTCTCACATACAAATGAATTGTAAAAACCATTGTACCTAGAGTAGATGTCAGGATCGTAGTGCTTGCCACTTTTGCTGGCATTCGAAATGTGAGTGCATTTACTTGTAGCTTCTTCACAAATATTCACACAGATACTTACATATGCAAGGATATATAGTCTTAGATACCGAACTATGCATGCAGATTCTTCTCTGTCACTGTCACTGGCATATAAACACGTTTCGTTACTTTACAATTGCACTGATGATAATTTTCTTGATAAAAAAAGAATTTCATAAATGTATTCAAGTAGAACAAGCAAAGTCACCTAACATGGTTGAGTTGACAAACTTTCACATATACACAGCCACACAAACGGACACAAATACAAATTAGAAACAAAAATATAATCGACCCAAAAACAGACCAAATACTCACCGGAACTGAAGTAAGTACAGGAAAATATTTTCTACTTTTACATTGAGTCCTTTTTGCACCACAAATATAGAGACTAAACAATTTTCTGTAAACTTTTCATATCTATGCGTTTATGTCTACAGATACATCTGGCCAATTTATCACCTAGCCACCACGTACATGGTATTGGCATCATCAAAATTGTGTAGAACAGCAATTTTGGTAAACTCTGAACTCTTTATTACAATTTATAAAAGCAGTAAAGTAGTTTCGGATTTCAGTTTAAGTTATAGTTCTTGTTCTTGCTCAAACGCTTTTTAAGTTATTTGCATGTGAGATTTTAAATGAAATATAGCCCACATTTGTGTGTATAAAGCCACAACCCTTAACCCTAAGTGCAGAAAATAATTGAATGTGTGATTAGAAAAATGATAACATTCCCGGTTTTTGGGAAAAACAATGTGAATGTTATGTAACTAGCCTGCTTAAAAGTTCTTACTAGAATGTTATTCTTTTTGATGAAAATTTATTAATATACAAAAATATGAGAAGAAAATACATTTATACCTTTGTTAATCCTCTGCGTCAAAGTTATTCCTATTTGAAAAGGCATTTTGTTAATATTTAACAGTTCTATATTCCTTACTATTGTCATCCGTCATCCCTTCGTTTCTCATAATTAGAATTTGCTCAACAGAATCGCAGTCGGCAAGTGTCGCGAATAATCTAACATGTGTTTTATTCGCCAGTCAGTTTAACATGTGCGAATAAAACGACCAAGTTGTTAAGTCTCTTTTTCGTTATAATGTTATTCACAATGAAACTGATCAGCAGCTAGAGCTGAAACATTTTAATGGGTCGCAGTCATTGAGGTCAATCGCGGGCTTTCTTTTTAGTTTTTACTCTTTATAAGAATATTTAACGATGATTTTAACTTATTTTCACCGCCAGACATTTCAAATATTTTCCTTTTCTGTTTTTTGCCAAACTGTCATGCTTCTTGTTTCGCTATTAAGTAGCAGTTCACAATTGAATTTGATGTAGTTAAACAACTTGTTAAGTATACATAACAGGCATAATTATACGTGTTATCTCTGCCGCTTTGTTGTTGTTTTCCCATACAATTATCGCTGCTAGTTATACATAACTAGAAGCAAGTGGCGAATAAAACGCAGCTAATATAAAATAAAATTTATTCGATTATTTTGTGCCGATTTTTGAGTGTGAAAATTAATAAAAAACCTTTTTAAAAATGACGTAAAAAGTATTAAATACGAAAAATTTCTTTAGTATAAATCAAATGCACAAATAAATTAAGTTTGCAAATGAAGTTGTATGTTACTCAGCGAAAACGGTATATAGCAAATATAGAAATTAAATGCAACTCAATTTCTAATATATTGCTGTGTGTGTTTGCACATGAAATTACGTAGCAATTCCTAAAGATAATTGCGAAGAGCTGAAACACACGTATTGCAGCGTGGAACAGCGGTCATAGGAAGATTGCGACGGCAATAGTACATGTCGTCCTCGATTGCCAAGTGAGTGCCGCACTCGGTTATCATTCGTGAGGTAGCGGGTTCGACTCCCGTCTCGGGCTGGATCTAGGGCTTAATTGTCAAATCTTTTTAAGTTGTGAATGAGATTTATAAGAATGTTCTACAAGTGCATCTCTTGATAGGTAATGGCAAAACCACCAAGTGCTAACAAATTGCTGATTATACGCTCTCCTACATCGCCGGTTGGATTCGCCATAAAACGGTTGGTCCCTCAGTATTGAGCACGGCTACCAGAAAAGATTACAATGGACATTTTGGCCTAAGCGTTTCCAAAAATCGAAAGCGCGGCTACTCCAACCAACCAACATGAAAATAATGATATCCAGCATAACAAAAATGTTGTAAAGTTGATCCGTTCAGAAACAGCAATCATAATTTAGTGCGTCATATTTGTGGACTCTTAACTTATTTATTTCACTTACAACAGTTGCAATCGAATAATACAGGCTGATGCTTTTTCTTCGTTTGCTTCCATAAGTTTCTGCCATAATACTCTTCAAAAACTAAATTACGAAAATTACATAAAATTTAAATAAACGCCGCCAATTTACTTTGTTATCTTTCCATCTCTTTGAGTTCACACTATATACATATATAGTATACATAAAAATACCCTTGCGTTGGTGTTTCACCACATTTTTGGCATAATCGGAAGCTAAATATATGGAAAAACCTTTTTTGAAACTCAAGCCTACGATACTCTTAGTTCCCAGCTGCATTCATTCGTTGAAAGTATTATGAAGTAATATAATATAGTCTAGAATATTTAGATACTCTTTTAATCCTTTTTGGAAAAGTTAAATGCCTTTAGCTTCCGAATACACAATAAGAAATTTAACTTATCTTAACCCAAAGGGTAAGATACTGTGAGGAACTTCCAAAAAGATCAACAATAAAACCAAAGCAATGGCTTTATGGAAAAATATCAAGTTAAGATTTAGTCTGTTATTTCACTGCGTTATGTATTGCTTTGGAAATGGAATATTTTTTTCTAAATGGTAAAATAGTAGTTTGTACATTTTAAAATAGTTTACGCAATATAAATTATAAAATATGATTGTGATAAATAAGTAAATTAGATTTTGCTTTATCGAGTTGTAAGTTTTTTTTGTAAGCGAGAAGAGAAGAGAATTAAAAGCCAATATTCCGGAATTCCAAATTTTTTAATTTCAAAACCCCTAAAATTTAGAATTTTTTTTTTTTTATAAAATATTACTACATTATTATATAAACAATCGCAAAAAAAAAAACACAAAACAAGACGCACAAAGTGTATTTGTATTACAAAGCAAATGATTTTGATCCTTAACCCATTAATGCATAGAGTCCTCTTTAAAAAAAAACTCGTATTTTTAGATAACATTGTCCTCCAAAGACAAAATTTTGTTTTTTGTTTAGTTTTTGTTTAGTTTGTCGCAGAGGTAAGCTTATGGTTTTCTACAATTTAAGTACTTGATATTTTAATAAATGATGGTGGATTGTATTCCTAGAGGTATTTAGTTTGTTTTAATATCAGCTATAAATTAATATATGGTGTGTTGGCCTACTACGCAGAGGTGCCCGAGTTCATATCTCGGCACGCTTAAAAATCAAAAATAGAAAATAAAAATTTTTCTACACGACACCACCTCTTGGTTGGCAAAGGTAAACCTCCAAGAGTAAAAAAATGCTTATGAAAAGCTTTTCACTTCGCCGTTCGGATTCGGCATAATACTGTAGGTCCCTTCCATTCGTGTATACATATAACTCACACAACATGAATGGATGCGAAAAGTTCGGCCTTGGCCCTCCATGGGCTGTTGTTCCATAATAGTAGTAATATATAAGAAATTCATAATTTTTTCTTGAACCCAAAAGTTATTTTTTGCATGATAACCTAAAACAACAAAGGGCTGAAAAAGTAGGAAAACAATTTTACCAAAACTTGAAAAATATTTTATTTTCTTACTTAATACAAAATAAAAGATTTCACAAAGTTTGGTTCTTCTACCTTTTCCAGTTTCGTCTATGCATTAATGGGTTAATCCACTACTTTGCTTATTGTCCTTAGTTGCATTTTAATGTTGTGCAGAGGTACAATGTTTCGAAAAAGAAAAATATTATTTGGATTATTTAGGAAAAGAAAAGGCGCAAAGGGCTAATCCAGTTTTTTTGCGCCTTTCAATTCTTGAAAACTGCTAAATTTAACTTCCGCTGAAAGCTAAGTTTGCAACACTGCCCCATTGAATTTTTGTATGGCATAGAATGAATGCACTTCGAAGGAAGGAACACTAACAAAAGAAGCTCTCCGGACAGCTTTTCCCCCCATAGGGATGTGCCAACTGGTATATACAATAAGTCTGAATATGTGTGTGGGCTCAGTTGCGTAAAAAGAAGATGTTTCTACTCCTGCAAACTCCAACGGTTATTGGTTACGTTCATTGAAGAAATTAACGCATGAGAAAATGGAGATGTTGTAACTAACTACTTGATTGTAGTAAATTTTGAATAAGCTTTTTTAATAAATTAGAGATGCTGCATTATTTTATTTAATTTATTCATTTACTCCAGATACTAATGAGCAAAAGGAGTGCAAGAGTAGTGCAAATAATTTTTTTTTATTAATTCAGCTTGGGCTAAAATAATTAACTAATTTCATTCAAGATAACCGCTCATGCAGTGTCGATTTTTAACTACTTTTCTGTGCAAATGTTACGTAATTGTTTTTTTTTTATTAAATATTTATTTTGTTGTAAAAATCAGAATGAAGCAAAGTGATGTAAAGTGTAAAGTGGTTTTTGTTTTCCAAAAAACTTTTATAATAATGAAGCTACTTGCACTTTCACATCCCTCGTATGAAGTGAGCCTAAAAATCAAAGTTACTCCTTCACAGACAGACACAAGCAAACAGTCATATAAATATAAAATAAATGTATGTGTGTATACCACATTCGGTGGTAAATGTAGCAGATTAAAAGTTTATAACAATCATCGCTAATGCCATCAAGATTCGACTATGCACATGCTTAGCTCGATTTACATATATGTAGGTACATACCTACACTAGCATATATATGTAGATTCATGTATGTAAAACGTAAAACTTTGAAATGAAACCAACTTTAATTGCCACAATTTCTCATTTACATTTTCACCCAATTTTAACTTGTATTCCCTGCCGCTTCTCCCTGCTCTCGTTAGTTTTCAGACTGTCTGTCCATTCGATCGTTCTATCGTTTCGACAGTTTATTTTCAGCATCAGTTCAGTTAACTTTGTGGCTTTGAATTTTCATACAAAATGGAAACATACGGTGATACAAATGCAGAAGCAATAGAAAGCAAATTCTCCCTTAGTTTTTTGGTTTACACACGAAATAAAGCCACAACTTTTTATTCCGATCCTCGTAACATGAGTTGACATAACGTTAAGCTACTGTCGCCGCTTCCTTATTGTTCTCATTGTTGTTATTAGTATCGCTCCTATGTTCTTGAATTTATTATTTCGGTTGTTTTACATTTGTGGCCATGTGGTGAAGTGAGGTGGAACGCCCTACTTATTTTTTTTTCTTCTTCTTAATTACATCCCTTCTTCTTCCTATTGCATCACTTAGAATGTGTTCATAGTTTTTGGTTTGTTCTTGTTTGTTTTTTTTCCGGAAAGCTGATATAAAAAAAGTAACTTTTGTATTTAGTGTTTTAGTTTTAGTTTACGAACATTTTTCAATTGTGGTTATTTAAACATTATTCTCGTTAGGATTCGTTTCATTGAATTTCACCTCACGTACATATTTATTTATAAGGTTGCGATTTGTTGTTGTGTAAAGGGAAACTATTTTAAGTAGATTTATTTATGTGTGGATCTGTGAATAAGCCCAAGTTACATGTGATTCACTTGAAACCTATGGGAACCGCCATGCCTACTTGTCCCAAAACGACCATGTTCTGTCCAATAATTACTACCAACATTTCACCTTCACACACAAACTTTCATTTTCTTCCTTGCTATGGTTTCCTTATATGGTTCCCCAGTTACGTCCTTTCAACAATTCGTTTCTATGGAAGGTGTCACGCGCCTACGCTTACGTTTTCCACAGAGTTTCAAAGTACAATTTTTAAGAACTCATTACTCCAGTTTTACGATTTGAAAATGCCATATGAAAGAATTCAATAAAAAGAAACTAAAATGTGCAGCCGCTATACACTAAAGAAGTGAAACATATTTATTTTATATTTATTTTATATTCATTCCCGCCATATGTAACGGCACACACAGAGTTTTTTTTTTAATTGAACAATAATTTCCCATTTAATAGTCACCTAAAACGAGATTGAGAAATAAATACTAAGAATGATGAATGGTTAAAATTTTACGCATAATGTAAATTGTGTTTCTTTTCTTCTTTTTTTATGGATTGGATATATCGTCGCCTGAGAATTGATTTGGCGTATAGGTATACGAAGTTGTATACACATACGACAACACATTCTCAGGCGACGATATGTATAAACCTTATTCCGCTTATAAATACTGATGTTAGGGTATAAAATAGTTAACCTTGATCTACTAAATATCAAACGGCATTTTTTATATTTCTTGTGCATTTGCTAAAAACAATCTATGTCGAATAATATTTTGATTTACATGAACATTTCGTCAGCAACCCATTCAAAATCAGCAGTCAAAACTTTTTTCACTAAAAACTTTTTTTACTAAATATGAAGTCGATAAGGTGGCTTATAACTAATAAATGGAACACCGGAGGTACATGGTATTATATATTTTAAAAAATACTCGTTGAGAGCTTTTCAACGGTATGCAATACATTGAGATTCTCTTTATTCCATTATATGACCTTTGCTCATATGTACATAGTAAGTATATGAGGTGCGAACTGGAGTACAAAATTGGCCATAACTTCGAATCTAGACATCGGCCATACAAAGTGCAATACATTTTTGAAAAGTACACGAGACCTTTCTAATGGTATGAGAACTTTTTTAATTTACTTTACTTTCATATTTCATACCCCATAGCATATCTATCTTTATACCTACTCAATTGTTTTGTCATCACAGCAGTTGTTTCGGAATTTCAAAATTAAAAATTTTTTTACCTATAATGATGAGGCGGATGAGCTGAATCGATTTTTTTTTAATTGCTCAAGCCGTTCGCTTGCAAATAGGATTGACCATTTATTTTTGTCCAAAAAAATAAAAGTCATAAAATAACTGGTTCGATTTGGCCAACAAAATTAAAGTCATAAAAAAACAGTTTTTTTTTGCCCAACAAAATAAAAGTCAAATATAACTATTATTTTTTGCCAAAAACCATAAAAGTCAATAATTTATTAGCGTTTTATTTGCCTATTACGATAAAAGTCATAAATTTAAAAGTCATACGATATTAGTGAAATTTAGTCCGTGAGGATCACAACCGAACACTTGCAAAACCCCCTACGTCAATTTTTTCTGGGTAACTTTTGAGGTGAAAAATGGAAAATAACAGTTTTTTCGGTCACTGATCTACACTTATTAGCGTAAACATGACGTAATACATGCATATAGCACAGGAGAGAGTAGTTCAGCTATGTGCAATCAAACAGAAAAGTCTGTGTCCGCCTTCTCACTACAGCACATGAGATAAAACTGCGACTAGTGATGATTCGATACAAGTAAATCCGAGTAAATACTCAATACTTAAGGGTATCGAAAGAAAAGGGTAGTATAGGTTACTCGATACTTTTGTAAAATAATTATGTATAAAACTGAAATATTGCGATACAATATTTAAGATTGAGATTAAGCTATTAAGGAATAATACATTTCAAAATACTTCAGAGTTATTCAAAAAGCATATTCTAAATACTTCAGTTCATATTGCAATATTCCAATGTATGAAAAAATTACATATTGTACATTGAAACTTTTATTGTATATTGAAATTAAACACTTCTAGCAAGCCTTAATCTGTTGATCAGTTTTCTTACAACAAGTTACATCTTTTCTTTTACGTCAGGCAGTTAATACGTCATTTCAGTGTTTCAAGTGAAAATATCTCAGAAACTGAGTACGAGTCTTTAAACGAGTATTCCGATATTTTCGGTGGCATAGTATCGATTCTATGTGGGTATCGAATCAACACTAACTGCGATTCTCTCTTGACTTTCTGTTTGATTGTATGTAGCCGATCCCCATATGTTCTCGTTTGCTAAACACTAACAACTTTTTTACTACTTTCGTATCGTACAACGAAAACGCGATTTCCGTTGCAAAATTTTAATTCACAGCCCCGCTAAAAAAGTTTAACTTAAAACAAAAAAACTCTGGGAACCAAATTTTTCAAGGACATAAAATTTGAAAATACAGGAATATTTTTCTTTTTATTTTTTAACTTTAGTACGTTTTAGGCGCAAGAGAAGAATCAAACACTGAAAAATGGAATTTTTTGAATAGGTGGCGATTTCTTTTCTTATCTCTCTTTACTATTTACGACCTGTTGTGGGTTTCGATATATTTCCACTAATCTGAAGTCCAAAAAAAGCTTAGACTCAATCGACATCACATACGAAACATTCGCAATCACACAAATGTAATTTCACATAGATTCTTCTCATACCATGCTAAGGTGAACATGTTATTACAACTAAAGATTTGGTTCGATACTCTTTAGGTAAGAACTTAAAAAATTAACAGTTGAATTATGCTTATATGGGATAAATTTTGGAGAATATACGTATTTTTATCGAAATATTAGATGTCACCGATGTTATCGCTATGAGCCAGCACGAAGAATGACGTTGACACCAGGAACTATTTCCCCACAGAGCGTCAAAACATACATACATACATAACATAAAGTACGTACATAACATACATAAAATGCGTACTATATGTACATCTATCTCAACCAACTTGTAAAAGTTTAGAAATTAGCATGCTTAAAATTTACAAGAAAGATCCTGGAGAAAAAAGGTTCCAAGTGGAGTTGAACACGAGTCTATCCTAAACGAATATAGCATAGTAGAAAACACAAATCAAGAGAACTGCCGACTATAGTACACTGCAACTGGTAGTAGAAAGAAACCTAACCATTATACCCAGCAGACAATTATGTAAAGTTAGCGCTGGTATTACCAGCGATGATCCTCAGTTCTACACTGACGGTTCTAAAATTTACTAAAAGTCATGGAGTCTTATATTGATTACTGCAGTATTTTTCTCGTTATTAATAAAGCTGCGCAAGGAAATATTACAAGAAACCTTGAACCGCCAAAGGTCACTAACTTTGTGGACACCCAAATAAGTACCACCCATCAAGTCAAACTCAGCTCGTCCTGATAAGCTAGCGTCCTGAAAATGAGCTGGTGCCATTAAATATATCAATGGGATCCGTGAAATTAAGTCTACACCAAAAAGGGGAGAAAAGAATCAACTGATCCTGCCAAGCGCGGAGCAACTGTAATATAATCCGAAATTTATGGCCTTCTCTTGATTAAAAAAGAACTCAGAACTTCGTCGGTTTAGAGAGGAAAGAAACTCGAGTTCAAGCCAGAGTACTCACTTTTGTGATATTGGCGCAATGATTTGAGCACCAAATTACTGACTAATTAATTAATCAGAAATTAATTGCAACTTTATGAAGTCTTTATTCATAATGTCGTATCAGTATTTTTTATAGTGCATGGCAACCTTCAGGCCTTGCCACCTATGTCAATGCAAAAAGAAAAACTCAGTCTCTCTCGGTGCCTCCATATTTACCTTTTGCGGTAATGCAAGAGATGTAAATTCAAATATTGACATTAAGCGTTACTTTCATGTGGGCAGATATCATTCAAATGTTTACAAACTTTGCTACAATTTTCATTCATATTTTAAATTGGGGAAAATAAATATATCTACAAAAATTATTTTTGAAATTGCAAATTCCATAATTTTCTGTACAATAAAAATTTGGATGAAATTTGCATTCACATACTTGAAAACCATTTACAATACTGAGATAGTGATAGCGCATTTTATAATATTTTAGTTTATGAACGTATTATTGATTGCTATCACAACAACGGCCAAAATATGAAATATTTGATTTTTACGATTAAATGAATACAAAATACAAAGTTGCAACATTGAATTGTGACAAAATTTTCAATAGAAATTTCAATTGCAATTATAATTTTAGTATATTTTGTTGCATTACTTAATAATAAACTTCCTCTTAAAATGCTTGATTGGATGATGTTAGATCGCTTCTTGTATCGACATTTGAATAAATGGATAAAAATGTATCCTCTACTTTTAAATTTCAATTAGCCTAGAAAATACAATTCAAATACTCGACCTTTTGGGGCAGAGGGGTACAAATCAGGTGCGCATATTAGAAAACAGCGATGACACGTGCTGACAGCATAAGCAATATTATTAATTCCTTATCAAGCCACAAACACAAATTTTGTATTGGTAAGAATACTGAAATACATTTACAGCAATTTTCAAATTGTTTTAAAAATGCAATTAAAAAAAAATTAAATAAAATAAAATATTTTCTCAATGTAATTTTATTCGTTTATCTATTTCAATTTTCCCCTTAAAAATAATTGTCTTAGAAGTCAATTCAAGGAAACCATCAGAGAGTGAAGAAAACCTCAAATTTCAATTTGAAATCACAAACAAATAAAAATATTTTAGAGAAAAAATTGTATTTGTGCAAAAAATGTATTCCTTTGTATGTATTAACAATTGAAAGTCACTTCCGGAGTAGAAAGTTTCATTTTTGCGGAGAGAAAGAATAACGCTGACGTACTTTTTAAAAACAAACAGTAAGAATAAAGAAAAAATGAATTAAAAACAAAGAAATATTCTTTTCTGTTAGTGTGTATATGTGGTTTTTTATCGGATGTGCTCTGGAAGTGAGGAGTCTTGAAACATACCAGCAGTCTTTACTACTAATCGACCACCTGTTTGTTGCTAATTAGTACCGTATTGCGTAGCCTACTACTTTTAAACCAAGTGGTAGGGCTCCGTCATACATGATATTCCACGGCAGTGGGCCCAACACTGATCCTGGTCGAGATCTTGTTGATTTAGTACTCTAGCTTTCTGTTTTTTACGGAAATATCAGATATTCTCCGTATAGATTTCGATGGATTCATGCTAACATGAGAGCCTTTTAAGCGCATCTAGATTTCCGAGTTAATTTGGCATTGATTCGACAACCTGTTGTAGATTACTCACTCCAGTATATCAAGTAGAAAGATTCATTGATATGAAAATGGACCTCTGGGTGATTTATTTCCTTTCGGAAATATTTCTTCTTCTAAACATTCCTGGATTACTTCGACGTAAATATCCGGTCTTCTGTAGACTTACGTTTTTATAGCTTTATTCGGTATTACATCCGATCCTGATGCATTTGCATAGCACTTTAATTTTCAACTTTGATATTACCATTTTAGAGCAAGTTCTTTTGTTATTTTTGATCGTCTTCTATAGAAATATATAAAAGTTTCGAGCCGCTACTCCCGCAAGACTTTAGGTCTTCATCTAGATCGCTGAACCCTATGACTAACTTCTACACATTTACTTCAAAGCGTTTTGATTTTTTCGCTCCACCTGTGAACTTTGTTATAAATGTCAAATCCAATTGTTACAATCGTTTCTCTTGACTTTTCTTGTGTCTTCCAATGCAGCACATGAATTAACTCAATACACATGTGTATGCATGTGTGTGTCTGTGTGTGTGCATACTGTGATATAAAAATATATGCTCATGTGCATATTTTTTAATACAAAAGTTTCAAATCTCAAACGAAATTTAAGTAAAAGCGTAAAAGTTTTATACTTACATGCTTGTAAAGTTGATATAGCAAAGGCAACACATACTCACACATACATACAAAAACTACACATACTCGTACACTCGCGTACACTTCTGCTAAAGAAACACAGCTGGGCCACAAGTGCATTTCGTGTCCTTGCAGCAGCAAAAGAAAAATGAACCAAAAATTTTCAAAGCTGAGTAACTTTTATTTGAGTGTTTATATGTGTGGGTGCGAATGTGAGTGTGAGTGAACGTATGGCTTGACTTGACTTGGCTGGAGTATATGCCTCTTGTGCTCCTCGTTTCATGTTTGTTTAACTATGAAAATTGCGTAAACTTTAAGTTAAGCAGAAAAGTTACGTACAAAGAAAATGAAGGAGAGATGATGAAGAAGAACAAATTCCCAATAGACAATTCGCAAATGCAATGAAGAAGAAAATTACCAAGCAGCAAGAAGAACATTTCATGTTTTTAGGTACAACTACGAAACTAGCAATTACAACTTTTCTATGCAATGAAACGCATTTGCAGTTGCGAATAATTTAATTGAGAATTTCGCAAAGTTTGAAACGATTATTAGTTAATTTAGAATACGAAATTCTTCAATTTTAAATACTTTATTAAAGTTCAATCAATAGCCACCGGTTGAAATCGGTTCAAATTCTAAAATCAAATGCAAACAAATGAATAGTGTTGAATTGAATGGAAACAAGGAGAACAACCAAAGCCGTCAATAGCAGTAACTGCAATTAGGAAAGAACGAGAAAATTACCACCACTTGAAAATATTGTATCCTCACTCGAACACCTCAACTCGATTATTTTAAGGGGGTTTACTAAGCGCCTGAACGATTCCCACATTCAAGGCTCTTAACCTTTTCAGAGTTAAAATTTCCTTTTCACTTTTAGATCAACGAATCCCAGTATTGAAAATCTAAGCCTGTTGACGCTAAATACGTGATTTAGACTCCAGAGCACATCATTAAGGTCTATTTTTTGTAATCGCCTTTTAACTCCGAATTTCCCCCATCAGCCCAATTATTTTGTAGCATAATTGCATTGTATGTAAGCATAATTTAAAAATTGACTTTAAGCTATTTCCAAACATTTCAACTAAGCCCATCTGCTTTCATACAATCTACGAGACTCATTGCAGTGCATGAAGGCAAAGAAACGAAAAAAAAGAAAATTTTCACGTTTATCTTTCTTTCATTCAATTGGTACATATATTTTGTCACTTGTAAAACTTCACCACCACCGCAATCTTCAATGCAATCAATGCAACCAATTTAAATATTAAATTTGAGGTAATCGTGGTAAAAGGTTAATAAAACAGGATAAGAAAAGTAATTTGTAATTTGTGAGTTACATATTTTTCGGAAAAATGTTGAGAGTCAAAAAAGTAAAAACCGAAAACCGTTCATTGGTTTTAGCTATTTGTATAGTTGAAACTAACCAAATTTAACGTATCACTTTAATTGTAATTCACTAGCTTAGATTCTTTAAGAAAATTTTTAAACATACCACAGAGTTTCTTTAATAAAATCACATTAGCAATAAACTCAGAGCTTAAATCAATAATCCATTTACTTCCCTTCCTTTCTTAACTCACTCTCACCTACTTCTCCTGCATCCAGAGACGGCATCAACACCACAAATCTTATCGCAAACAATAAAAAATCACAAATCTCATTATTCTAATGTCACACAACACAATAGGTACAACCACTTCGATAAATACCCACACACACACACACACACACACACACACATGGGATGTCTCATACCTGTTGATATGCAAATGAGAAAAAGGCAGCACTTTCGTAAGCACTTACGTGCTACTACTAAATTCTTCCTATCCCTCGCTCTAACCACAATCTATGCCAAGTGTATGCAATGGGGAGGAGGGGGTTCAGCATCTACTAAATCATAATATCTACGATGACGATGGTAAAGTTGGTTGGAGTTGTCTAAGAACAAGCGGGAAACGGAAATGCAGGAGAAATTCTGATGCTATAAAACGAAGAAGAAACTCTGCATATATGTGTGTAGATGTGTAAGCGTGTCTGAGTTGAGTAAGCATGAAGGTGTCGCCAGTTTAATATACATATGTATCTGTGACGCATTGTCTGTCAGTTCGTAGTATGTTGTTGTAACAAAGTGCAAATAAAAAGTAAAAACAAATTCAGCGACGATAATAATCTTATGAGTACTAAATAAAGATAGCGCCGCAGTATAAAAAAAAATAGCGAGCGAACGAACACACTGAGTTGAAAGCATTAGAAGTCATGAAGATTCTTCCTTTCTCAACAGCATTCAAGATAACAATAACAACAATCACTACATACCCACAGCAAGCACACACTACAACAATGTCACATGTACGTAAGTAAAGTGGAAAATTCGATTTGCATACAAAGTGGAAATATTGTGTACAAAATAAGTAACGTTAATCATTTCCCATACACATGGAAGGCGGAAGACAAGAGACGGAGGAGTATCTCCTACTGTATGTATAATATATAAAAATGTTAATTTTATTACTTTATACTATTATTGCTGTTGTTGTTTCTGCTGACAGCAAAATTTAAATGATCACACTGTAATTTTTGCGCTTACAGCCAGTCGGTCTCTGTGGCGTATACGCAACAAGATTTCTGTACTCTTTACTCTTCACTCTTCATTCCGGATTTCATTTAAATTTCTGTTGCTATTCTAAAGATACATATTTGTTTAAAGGATATATGTATTTTTTAAAATTATTCTGCTAAAGCGCTAACACACATTTTTCAAATTCTACAGAATAAGCAAAAAAAAACTCTCAAAACTGTTAATTCCGGACTGTTGTTTCAAAATTTTCAATTTATGCCAAAAGAACAATTACGTAAGTTTCTGATATTTGGCTCCAACATTTTTTGTAGAGATGCAGATAGACATGCTCAATCATATCAAATCGAAAACTCAAATGTGAAAAATTTAATGTTAGTGCTTTAATTCAGGGAGCGATATGTGCACATGTGTTGGTTTATTTTGCTTGCAGAAAGTGAACTTTTCAATGTATTTCTACTTTGCCTTGGTTTTCTAATTTATGATAATTTTGTAAGAAATTCTTCGTTTTTGATAATATTTTTTGATATTTTTGTTCATATTGAAAATTTCATCATGTTATTCAATTTTTAATTTATACGAGATGTTTTCACTTTTATCTTGAACAAACATCAGCAAATTTGTAAGTATGTGTATGCATATTTATAATTTATTGCCTTATTTATATTTCCATAAATGGCTGAGGAACTTTAAATAAAATTTTAATTGCTACAAATAGAAATGTCAAAATTTAATTGCTAGAGTAATTAAAATAAATTGAAAATTGTAGATTTGGTATTTAATTTTTAGATATGATAAGAATAGAATTGGGATTATTAAGAGTTAATTAAATTCGAAAAAATATTGCATGGAGAAAATTTTTTGTCGAAGGTTGGATAATCTATTATGGATTATGGAAAATAACTATTCATTTTACTGGTTTACTTTCTATGGATTCGGTAAAATGAAAACTCGCATTGCCTCATTGAAATGGATACTGTAACGAACCTTCCTGGTTCCTTTTCTTTTTGCTAGGGTGTACTCAGTGAGTAACTATGGTACGAAAATAATAACACTCACGATAGCTCGTTTTTAAATATACAGCGTACACTATTTATTTATATTATTCACTGTTCGCTCTTTACACTGTTTTCTTGAGGTTAGGTACACTTGATTCTCCTTCGTATTTGTGTTCGTGGTACCTCGCACAGTGTATCACTTGCATAGGGCTGGTGGACAAAAATAGTACACGTTGTCCGATTTCAATGAAATTGGGCACAGTCTTTGTTGGTCAATATAACAATCCTGTGTTAATTTAATAAGAATCGGACGTGAAACACGCCCCCCGCCCATATACAAAAATATTTTAAACATCAATTTTTTGCCAATCCAATTGAAATTTCACACACTATCTTTGTTGGTCAATATAAGTTATCTGATTAAACAATTAACGTTTTAAAAGCCATGCTTACGATTTTTTCAATATTTTAATTTCTTAACAATCTTAACATATAAATTTAAATTTATGTACTTATTTGCTAGTGAAACGTCATAAAACTTATAATTATCGCCTTGATTCTATAGCAATCATTAGTCAGGAAAACTTAGTTGGTAATAACAGGACATTTCGAAGAAAAATCTAGCACTAAAAACTTGCATGAAATCACTGTCAAGCCATTTGGAGTATTTAGTAATAAATCCAATATAAGTTCTACTAGACTCCTGCCTAAGTTTTCTGAATTTAACCTCCAACAACGTAAATTTTTGAAGAATAACCTCATCAATACCTCAGCCAGTTTTACTTTTATAATAATCGATAAGATGGTCAAGTCTTTCTCTGGATTTAAACATCATTGTTTAGAATTGAACCCAACTCTGAACAATTATTGAGTTGAAAAATTCATCTTTGACGCTGCATAACTTTCAAAATAAAGGGAATTTTTTCCCAAAATTTTGGATTTGTCTTAACTGAAGTATTCTCTATTGATTGGCATAACTAGTTTTTTAATGTTATGACTTACAATTTTTTAATTTTTGCCCACAAGTGGCACACTGTGGCCTCGTATAGTCTTTGTTTGTTCTTTGTAGTCTCTAAATCTTCACTCTCTGACGATCGTTTGCCTTCGTTGGCACTCGTTTTCCTTCGTTTGCCTTCTTGGCGCTCATTTTCGACTTTGTATTTATATTGCGTGTCCTCGTGACACAAAGTGGCAACTTCGTTTGTACTTCACTAGTGAGGCTGTCGCACACCCTGGTGTTTAATAAATACCTGATCTTTATATCTTGATATGATATTTCAATCGCAAGATCCAGTAAATACCTGAACGATTTCTGAGAGAATGAGAGGAATCAAGCGTGCTGTCGCTTCGTTTAATATTAGCTACCAATAACTACGTCTTAGCCATCCGTGCTATCGCTAGCAAAGATGAGAAAATGTAACCTGCGCCACAGTCTAAGTCTAAGTCTGAGTGACTTCCACTGTGTGATGCTGGTCCTTTTATACCAATTTTCCTCTTGTTGTGCCATATTAATTCCGTTTTGTTAATGTGAGTTGTTGGTAGCATATTACCGTAGAGTATATACATTAATTGCATAATTGTTTTCGAATGATTAGTTTATATAAATATAAATTCGGGAGGTCAATAACAAAACGCAATAATTCCACCAGAACAATTTTTTGGATTAACGAATAAATTTAATTGAAGTCAGTAGGAAAAATATTTTGTTAAAAACAGTTGTTATGGTATAATAGTTTGCATACTAGCAAGAATACAAATCATAAATGTGGGAAATAAAAGGCTTATGTTTTATTATAAGTTTAATTTCAATTTGCCATTTTATTTACAGTTTTAGTTTCATTTGACATTTAATTTACATTTTATTTTAACACTTCAGTTCCATTTTATTTAATTTATATTTATTGAATTAACAATTAAATGATTTTAATACTAATTGCGTTGAAAGAAATATGCATGCGCACCGACGCCCGAAAACCAACTAACTCATCGTGCGCGTCAGTTTTGTGTTGTCTCTGTCTGTTTAATATGTCCGTCCAGTCCGGGTTGCCTTTGCAAGGGGTTTTTGCTCCGTTCCTACATAAATAAGTTAATTTATCTGGCAATTAATTTTTAAGTTATTTAGATAACAAATTTAGAAATATTGCGTTTTGGTCCGCCGCATAGTATTTATTTCAGTTTGTTATGAATCCTCTGTAGATGTTGCGTTTTGATTTCGGAATTATGGCTTTTTGCTTTGAATTAAATTGTAATTATACCTTTTTGATTTGAAGTTTTATAGGAAAATGACAAACTCTTTAATCATAACAACGATATTTATTACATTCAAGTATTACAAAAAATTAACATTTTGTTATAACCTCATTCCAGTATCATCCCCGAAGGTTATGGTATATCATCTGTTTCATTGGCACTATTTCCTTGCTGGTCTATGGTGCGTGGCGAGGGTTGAACCTGCTGCATATTGAAACACAAGCTCATAGATTTAGAAGGCTCAGTTCTTGCAATTTCATAAAAAGAGTTAGCCCTTAGCTTGCAAACCCTTTGTTGGGTAATTAGCTACTGTTTTAAGTTTAAATTTTGTTCCATTTTGGTTTTATGTTTATTTGATTCGTCATGAAAAGTTGTTGTTTTCATTGTTGATGTTTTCATTGACTTTTCACTAATTTTTTGAAATTGACATGGAAATATTTCATTTAGGTCTGAAACATTATTTTTGGTGTTGAATTACAGTTAAATTATTGGCCTTTAGTATGGTTTCTAATAATGTTTACATAGATTTTAATATAAATATAGAATTGAATTCAGTCAAAAAACCAAAAACTTAAAAAGTGGAATTATTGCGTTTTGTTATGTTATTGTATAATAACGTATGAGGAATAAAATATGGACAAATGCATTTATGATAAAAAAAATTATATTGTAATGAATTTGAAAATTTTGTTAGCACGTTTTATATTGGTGATATTAACTGTAGTTTACAAAAACAAATATATATCCATAGCGATCGGCTTTCCTCACATTTTTCTGTACTTGTCCCATCGCTTTTTGAATCCCATTTGTATCGATTTCCTTAGGCTCTCTTTTAATTTTTTGTATCAAGCACTCCACACTTTTGGCTCAATAGCCTTTCCCATATACTTTTCTTTTGAAATTCGCCCAAAAAGTTTCAATAGGTCTGAGTTGCGGTACGTTTGGAGGGTTGAACTCTTTCGGTACATATTCAATGTTCTTGGTATCTAATGCATCCTGTGTTACTTTGGCATAATGGGCTGATGCCAAGTCTGGCCAAAAAATTATTAGATCCTTTTGGTGGTATTTTTCAATGAATGTTTTTAAAACTGGAAGACATTTTTGTACATATATGTAATTGAGAATTGAGAGCTAAACCACCCTTAATAAACACTGGTTTACTTATGCCGCATTTGCTTATGGACAGCCATAACAGTACCTTCCCAGGAAACTTTGTTTTGCGTATTTGCTTCACGCTTCACATTCTCAGGTGTTTCTTTATCAGAACACTCGAAATAATATTTTGGCGTCCATTCATTTCCTTCAACGGTGAAGTAACTCTCGTCATCCATGATGCACTTGTAAGACGACTTCGCAGCAAAATAATTTTGGGAAAGAAGACGCAAGCGCGACTTAATGGCTGCTGATTGCCGTTCTGTAACTTTTGGCACAACTTTTTTTGCTTTTTTCTTTACCCCCATATCTATCAAATATTTCTTGACCGATTTGGATCCACTTGGTACTTTTTACCAAGTTGGCGATATGATTTTGCTGTGCAACCAGCTGTTTCAGCCTTTAGTTTTCCACGATTTTTGCTGTCTTGTAAAGCGCATATTTTACCTGAAACAGGTTTTCCACTCTCAAAAGCTTGAATTGTCTTATATATAAGCGACTTTTTAAACCCCATATCATTAAAATGATGAAAAACTTCATTTTTGGATTTCGTTGGATTTTTCACAAAATCTGCAAATTAATTTTCTGCGTTCTAATTCTGGCAACGACATAATTGCTTTTGATTACTTTTTTAAATAATGATACCTATAGCATATGATTACTAATAAAGTTCCGTTACTTCGAGATAACTTTTTTGTTTTAGATTTTTTACATACAAAGGGAAGGGTTCCCCTTGAATTTCGTCCATATTTCATTCCTCATACGTTATATGTTTTAACGGCATGGATGTGTATATAGGTATTAGTGGGTTAGGGTTATGCGATTAAAATAGATAATAATTGGGAACTTACTCATGAATACGAATTCGGAAAGTTTCGTAAAATGTAAACGTAACCGAAAGAAAACGCTAGGTTTCTTGAGTCAGAAGACTAAATTTAATTTAATTTTTTAGGTCAATTTTCGTTCCATTGGTCCACTGTTTTGCTGAAATGGAAGCATTTGAATTTATATTGCATTATTTCATTTTCAAAAATTTTTCCAAATTCAACTTTTAAAATTCATATACATGCATATATTTGTATGCACATATGTGTGTAAGTATGTATATGCAATAAAGAGATATTACATTTCCAAAATTTATGTCGCTTTACATCAACAGGATGTCAGCATAAATCAAAATGTTTGTTTGACAACCGCCACTCTCTCCACATTTGCAGTAACTGCATAGAGGAGTGTTAATTATTGTACACATGTGTACCCGTTTGTACCCAAAGGAACAAAGTCTACTTCAGTATTGTTTCTTGGTTGTTCACAAATCCGCGAGATGCATAAAAAAGAAGCAGAGTGAAGTTTTCGTAATATAAAATAAAAAAGATGGTTAAAAAAATCTTGTTTGAGTGTATATTTACGTCAAAATTTAGTCATTTACTGTTCGAAAAAATACAATATTATTATTTAGAATGAATGTAATTTTATTTATTTATTTGGCTGTATCGAAAAGGACGCTTTCATCAAAACTGTAGACCATGTGCGAACCCAAAAAAAAATACTCCATTTCTTTTTTTTCCCCTTCTCACAATCCAGATCGCTCCAATACTAACTCCATTTTGGTTTTGCATGGAGAGGAATATAGCCTGTGGCTGCCCTTAAGAGTTTTTCTAACCAAAATACCCATAATATTCTCTTAAGATTAGCCCGGCCGGGAATCTGCTTGTCCTGTTTTTGGCTCTGATACGAATACAATCATAACCTCGTTGATGATGATGCAATTAACTGTCTTGGACATAACTTGTGTTATCGACTCTTGCTTGGCAAAAAATAAAGAGAGAAGACAATGCTAAAAAGCGCATCTCTGGGTCTGATAAAAATTAACTCCAACCAAGTTTGGAAAATGATTTCAAAGTTTCAATAAGGACTTTGTGAATAAAAAAATTTTAAAATTTTAATCACTATACAGTATAGAGCTAAAAAACAATATGATACTGATTAAATCAGTATAGTTGGTAACACTACCAATATACCGTAGAAACATTTTGCCGAAAAAAGTATAGCTCTGACTATGATCTGTCTGACTTTTAATTTTATAGCGTAGAAAAAATACATAGCTGAATATTTATACAAAAAATATCTTAGCAGTTATCAAGTTCAATTTAACACCGTGGAAGCGCATTCAAACTCTATTTTTAAATTAGAAATGACGTGTTAAAGAAAAATCGAAATCGGGGCTTCAACCGATTTTGTCGACCAAACATATAATATGGTAGTTAACAACCAAACTATATGGTAGTTAACAACAAAACTATTTCAAAAACGAGATCTCAGTTGTACTTTATAGGGAAGACCAAATCTAAATATAATCTAACCAGGCACCATGCACTAGTACTAGCAACCCAAAATATCAAACATAAGCATGTTGTAGCACCTAAACTATAATATTTTTTCTAAAACAACAACAAATTTATCGTATAGCCGATATGCAGATAAAAATTCCCCCCATAGAATTGGGCCCAACCTAGTGTACACACATTCATGGTAAAATATTTATAATAATAAATATTTTATATTTTGTTTTTAAATAAATTAAAAAGGCTATGCTAATTTTTTTTACATACTTGATGAAATAAGAGCTGATGTTGTTGGTTATGATGGCGCTGGAAAAATGCTTTTAAATGCAACTGAGTAAAGAGCATAAATTATTAGAAGAACCAAACTGACAGACAACAGAAAGAAGCAAAAACAGCAAAAAAAAAATCGTATTTTCCCGTATATGTTCATATCTACACAGTTTTGTAAAAAATACCGACAGATGTAAAAATGAACATTGCTATCCAAACATACTATACACACACACACTACTCAGTGTAAGAGCTGGAGTAAAGAGAGAGAATATAAAACAAACGGACACGTGCATTTCTGCTCTCTAGATTTCAGGTGCCGGACTTGCTGAATTTTTTATGACGCTTTTATTTGCCAAAAAAGAATGAAGCAGTGCCACTTATACACATAACCCACGCAAATACATGAAAGATTGCATAAGGTGACCATTTTTTTGAAAAAAATTTAATACATATTTTAAGACATCTGTACTGCTGCTGTACTTCTGTACTTGGAAGGTAACGCATACAGTGTTTTGTAAACTGCTGTCTTCGAATTGTATTCAGATTTTTTTTGCCTATACCGGAGATATAGCTCTGCAAAAGATCGGATCAGAACCCAACAAACAAAACTTACCGTTTCCGTTCCAGAAATGGTACAGAAGTGACGGATTTGTATCTAGAAATGAATCCGTTTCTAGATCCGGAAACGGTACAGCAACCGGATCAAAAGGAACATACAAAACGGAGGCTTTTCCTCCTCCTTTTCAACAGCATTGATGTCTTGAGGAAATTTTTAGCTTGTAAAAAAATCTGACATATAAATACGATGCGGAATACAAACGGATACAGACTTGACAGTGGATTTACGGAGAAAAACGGATACGTTTAAAACGTAGTATTTATGGCACGTAAATGGATTCGTTTTGACGGAGAATTTACGGAAAACGTTTTGACAGAGTAAATATTGATTAAAACCGGAAAATTGAAACGTGTACCGTTTTTACTGTGCGGTAAACAGATCCATCATCTCTGAATTCCGTAATTTGGTTTGTTGGGAAGACAGAAGTGGGCTGTATATGTCTCACTGAATGGAGTGAAGCGCCTTCGATGCAAGAGGCAGACTATCTTGCAGACCACGTGGAATTTGGAAAAGGACGCTTGAGTACGAAACTTCTCATCTTTGCAAGAACCGGAAGAAGGTAAAAGCAACCACACATCAAGGGATTAAAAGAAATGAAGAATAAAAGAAAAGACAAAAATCAACCCTTAACTTAAGACATAAAGAAAGGCAGTCGTTAACCAGAAGACAAGCAGCTAGAGACGCACTGTAGAAAAAGAGCTTAAAAATACACAAGTTAGGGACTGCACTAAATCGATAGCAGTAAACCGAGTGCGGTAAAAGAGTGTTGTGGAAGCCCTTTGCTCCCAAGTGGATTAAAAAAAACTAAAAATTGTATGAAAGGTGATTGTGGTGCCTGTTAATTTGGAGCTGGTTCTTGATTCAACTGCCAGAGTTTCAAAACTTGCAAAAATTAAATTTAAAAAAAAAAAATCGAAAAAATATTAACTTTAGCCATATGGCATTGACAAGTATAACAAATAAAAAGAAATAGTAAACAAGTTCTTGAAAAAAATATTACAGTATTTGGAATATTTCTGAAAATTTAAATTATTTAAAATTTCGGTCAACTTATTTTTTTCGCTCGAATTTCAATACATTTTTATGTTTCAAAGTTTTTTGTTGGTACACGGCATATGTACATCACATATTTCAGTACTAAATCGTAAATTTTGTATAGTTGGTCAGCTTATGTATGCATGATGTATGCATGCAGCCATGCACGATGACGTTTGAAATTTTTTACAATTGCAACAACAATAACATACATAAAAAAGGAACGTTTCATTTCGGCCGCTACTCTTCCTTGGCGCGTATCCTTTATTCATTCGTTCGTTCATTTACTCTATTTTTTATATGTTTCATGTCACTTTAAGTGCTTTAATATTTTTTCAAGGATCACACACACACAGTAAAAGTGTCATAGTAATTGTAAAATGTTGAAATTATTACCGATTTTTTTGTTTGCTTCCAACCATAAAATTTTTCAGTGTCATTTCGTGAAATTTGTGAGAAATCAAATCTTTACGTTTGGAAATTGTTTATTCGTTTATATATCCAATAATAATATTGTAAGCTATTGTTATTTAGCCAAAAGTATATAATAAAAAAGAGAATTGGTTTACAATTCATAAACTACCAAAACCAACCTACCAACTCCGTGAGGCTTTTGCTCACCCACGTTTTGCACTCTTGATAAAATCATGAAAACCATTAAATTTTCTGAAGAAAATATTTCTGAATATTAAAACTGCTTAAGAGTTTTGCAACTAAATTATTATTATTTCATTGTGGGGGATACACAAAGAGCTAATGCAAATAATAACAAGTTTTCTTTAATTTGTGATTATTTAATCAAAAAAACTCAGTACAAAATAGTTCCGTTTTATATAATACTTACATGTATGTACTTACATATGCATGTGCATGTGGATATGTTTTAAAATTTTAATTATGCGCACAAATATCAAACATCGAGAACTCCATAAATTACAAAGTTCCTTCCAACAAATGTTTACCTTCTATTTTCCTTTACATTTTACACTTGATAAGTAAAATAATTAACTTGTTTCAAATTGAGCAATTTGGAGCAAAATCCAATTCAATGCTTTGTTTCCATAGTGGAAATCTCATTTCTCAAGTAAATTATTAACTGAAAAGCAAAATAGCAAATACCTAAACAAGATTCCTTTTCATTATAAATTCAAGCAAATACACACGCAGGCAAATAAGCGCACACAAAGAAAAGCATTCAGATTCATGTAAATGTGTACATATATAAATGATTGTTGTGTAATGAAAATGAAAATATTTCATAAAATGTACAAAAGTAAATTTTAAATAAATAGCAAATGTAAATAGAAAATTTGATGGATGCACAAGAAGAGTATCCACAAGTAAATAACTTCAAAATAAATAGATTGCAACCACAGAAATTTAATACTATTCATTATCGTTTTATGAAAAGATACTTTTCACGTATGAGACATGTGCATATGCTGTGATATTTTATGAAAAGAAAGTGAAAAATTAAATAATATGCATATGTTATGTGTATATGTACCTATACAAATAAAGCATTTCTTTATTTAGGAGACTATCTCACTTTTCGTACTCTCATTTTCAATGGCATCCCTGTTAAAATGCATAATATATTCCAGTCACAACACACGATGGATAAACTTATACATATGTTATTCATCATACAAAGGATTCACGATACAACAACAACAAGGAGGAAAAAAAGGATACAAAACAAAAATATATGTTCGCCAAAAATTCACTTGCATTGGCCACAAATAAAATCATATGAGAATGAAGTTTACCACAAATAAGATTACAAATACCCATAATAAATAAAAAGCTACCCAATAGACCAAAATGCATTCTAATGGTGGTTGGTATGTTTTTGCAATTATAAGTAGAGTTTGATGTTGTTATTTTTGTTGTCGGTTCCTCGGCCTTAGGCCAGTTTTTAAAAAATATAAATACACGTGCGCAAACGAATCAAATGAATTCCTGATAATAAAAAATATGCTATTAAAACAATATTAATTAAGGGGCATAACAGTTATGAAGAATATTCTAAAAAATCGAAAAGTAAAAGTTATTATCAGAGGTTTTGTTTTATAAATCGAAAACAATTATTTCATGATAGTTTTTTAGGAGACTATGAAAATTAAATCTAGAGGTTAATTTTCAAAGTCATGACTTAAGTTCATGTCAATTTCGTCTTTTGAAGTTATATATATAAACAGGATAATGAACAAATGTAGTCATCACAACAACAGTGTATATAGAGACGGGCAAATCCGCCACAATTCCTCATCAGTGATCTTAGTGATAGTTCTTAATCTTTCAACATCCTATATAAGCTACTAATATTTGAAAACATAACCCAGAATTACGGACTTGATTCCAAATATTGAAAGAAACTACCACTACCGTTCTATACACTTATGTTGTTGTTTTTTTCCCATTGTAGCTAGTCTGCATAACAGTTCGTTATTTGAAAGTCTAGTACATGAAAACAATTATTATTTTTTGCGAGCAAAAAAAAAATTTAAAATCAATAAAAGTTTTGTTCAAAAATATAAATAAAAATCACAAATAATTTTTATCACAATTTTTTTGCAAACTTAGGATAGCAAAAAGTGTTGATAAAAATATGCTTTAATAAACTTTTTATATTCTTCAATGAATGATGATTTTTTTTTTATTCTTCAATATTAAAAATTAAAACAGATTTTTATGTTTATTCCTCACATAATTATTATCGAAAATGGGAATGCAAAACCATCTATCTATGACCAGTTTTTACCTATGATTTTTGAATGTAAAAATTTTAAAATTATCATTATTTTCGATCCCTGATATGAATATTGCAAATATTCTATAAATACCAGATAGGCCAATTTCAAGCACGAAAAAACCGATTTCAAGCTTTTTGAATTCCAAATTACGTTAATTTAAGTTTGATCGACGGATCGTGCTTGAAAATAGCAATAACTAAGCAAATGCTTAGAATTTTTCTCACTAATAATTACTGAAACACTTTTTTCCGATTCCAAACGATTTCAATTTCAATTACACATAACTTACGAAAATACTTATTTCTACAATAGTAAGAAAGAGAACGTTAAAAAAATTCATTTTCAAGCGCTCCCTTTCGTTGATCGGCATCAGTAATATCTACCTCTAGCTCCTATTCCTTCTTCATTTAATCGACGTCATCATTCTGTTCGACTTCATAGTTAGCATAGAAATTTATTAGTGCACCAACAAGAGGCAACAACAAGCAACAAATTACAACAATGAATTTTAATTCCACATACGTACATACACCACATCACACAACAACTGAGCCAAATAATAAGCATAAAATAATATTTCATTGTTGCTGTTGTTGCTGCTGTTTTCTCTCCGCATTGTCGTTTTCACACATGAATACAATTGAGCTTTACTCCTCCTTTACAATTGAGCTTTACTCCTCCTTGCTTCCTTCAAGGAATCTTCATACCTACGATTGTGTTGCATAGTGTAGTCTGCTCACACTTGTCACCAAGAGTTGACAATTAATTTCCACACTGTGCTGAAATTGTCACTTGTCCTTGTGTTATGCGCTTTGTTTTCGAATTTGTATGCCACAAAATATTTAACAACGATGCACATGCACAATGCATGTGTGATGCATGAATGAATGATGCATCACTGGCATGCAGTCATTATGATAGAAACCAGAAGAAAAGAGCAGCAAAAGCAATAAATGCAAGCAATAGTTGGAGTAATTTAGATTTGAAAATTCATTTACATAGAACAAGATTTTATTTATTTGATATTATTAAATTAAATTCGAAACATAATTCTGTGGTGAAAGGAAAATGAAGAGTGAACAACCTAACACGACTTAAGATTCAAATATTTTATCATATATTTTTGATTATAAATATTAAATTCAAGAATGGTCTTTGATTCGAGCATAGAGTCTTTTGAAACAGTGCAATAGTTTCTTTAATATTTCCATTGAAAGCTGTTTAACTCGGCTAACAAGAAAATAAACTTAAGCTGTTATTCCTTTTTACCACAGAATTTAATGTCTAGTGCGCATAAATTGGGCTTCACCTGGGCATTAAAAAAAGTTAGCTCAATAACAAATGATGAGTAAATAGAATAGAAATCGCATAGATCAATACAAAAAAAAAAAAATTTCTCTATTGTACAATCTATTGACTGGTAATGGTAAGCCTGCAAAATAGAAATTTAAGAAAAACTTAAAGCTATGCTTGAGAAAAACTCACCTTTGCGTAATTAATGAAGACTGTGATATGATCGGTTTTCGTATGGAATTCAATGTTGGTCATAAAGAAATT
The DNA here is from genome assembly GCA_963691655.1 of Toxonevra muliebris. Lineage (NCBI taxonomy): Eukaryota > Metazoa > Arthropoda > Insecta > Diptera > Pallopteridae > Toxonevra > Toxonevra muliebris. The sequence continues at coordinate 2,623,980 of OY829326.1, forward strand.
TTATGAATTACGGATATAAATTTAAACCTCTGAACTAAGGTCCGCAAGACCTCGTTTTTAAAAGTACTTAACACAAAAAAAAAGAAAAATTATGGTTAACTATACTTTCAGTGTTTCCATTCGCTAAAGCTGTTATTTTGTATTTTTAGTATTCTAACTCTTTGATAACTGATAAAAAAAATATCTAAAATATTAATATACTATACAATAGTGCGGGGTTTTTTTTTGTATTGTTTAGAATTCGTTTCCGTGTTCCGGGAAATAGAACTAAGTTGATGGATGATCCTGGACCGTCCATGAATTATATATGACCTGAAAGCATAGAAGGTCTTCTTTCGTTTTGTAGTAAACTTGTCTAAATTTACTTTCGTTTCCTCTGAAGAAATTACTTTTTCAAAATGAACTAACCCCAAAAATGAAGGCTTTTTAATGTTTTAATGCAGTTATTTTTAAATTATCATCATTGGAGAATAACTAGGCCTAACTCTAAAAAGTTCGGCCACACTCAGATCTAGCTTTTGAGATTTTTAATCTTACACCTTTATGAAAAGTAGTGCGATTTCATCCATTTTTTTATGGCTGTTTGAAGTTAATGTGCCAAAGTTCCCCACTACTTTATTCAAATTTGAGTTTATGGCACAAAACATGGTGTTCTAGAATATAGTGCTCTGTAGTGAATCTCAATGAGCAAATTTCCTCGAGTAAAACAAAAATTAACATTTTCAGTTAAGAAGTTGGGGTGGGTGTGGGCTATTTTTTTTAATTTTTAGACTCAGATTTTGTTAAAATGCAGTGGCAATCTGTAGTGGCGCATCTAAATCTTAATATTTCAGATTCAAGAAATAATGATTATAAATAAACAATTCTAATACCTGCGAGAGCCTTTGGTATGAAGAATAACGTATTAAAATTTCAGCTTAATCGGTTCTATAGAATTTCTTCAAACGCCCGGGCCATTCAAAAAAACGTTGTTTCGAGAAAAACGCTTTTAAAGATTTAAACAACACATACAGTTTAGCCAACTAAACTAATAATCGTTAATATTTTGAGTTTTGGTCTGAAATTTTTTCAGTATACTCTTAATATATTGTACTTTTGAAATACATTATAAAAAAAATGATTTTTTGAAACTCAAACACCAGACTTCATCTTTAAGTTAAAGAATTAGGCCACACTTCCATTTAGAGACATACTTCTTTCAGCAAAGTTCCTGAGAATTTCGTGCACAACGACATCAATTAATGTTCATGTTGTAAGTAAGGCATAAAACATATATTATTTTCAATATATAAAATTTTTTCCTAAAATACCAAGTACGTGTTTTGCCAATCAAGGAATTGTGGGAAAATAAAAACATATTCCCCTGTTTTAATTACAATTTTCCATTAACAATTTTCGCTCACGCATTGTGAAAAAAAAACAAATCGCGAACTATGATAGTAAAAACTATTTCCACATTTTAATTACTTACAATTGAACGCTACGAAAATCACTCACACACTGTCAGAAAATTATTACAGCCATATTTTGGCATATGCGAATCTTCTGAATGGAATGACATTTCAATTTTAATTTTCTGTTGTTGTTAAATTATATGCAAAAAATATCACTGATTACCAAAAATTTTCCAAAAATTGCTCAAAGTTTACTAATTATATTAATTTCAAAGAAAATTTTGTTTAAGGCATAAACAATTTTCTGCTAAAACTTGCTAAAACTTTTGACAGGCAGATTTCTGCGCTAACGGTGGGACTAAGAAAAGTTGGTTGGAAGGAAACAGACAACAAAAATTTCGTTTCATTCAATTATTTTTCTGATTTTTTATTTTCTTTAAATAATTTCCAAAATAATTTTAAAACTCTTCCCCTAACATTGATTATTATTTTTGAATTTTGGCCTAATGAAGTAAATCGATATCATCTCTTTTGTGTCTGTCTTACTTTAAGGGGTTGTACTCAATTAAAAGATCAAAAAAATTTTTTTTTTTAATTGGCTAAATCGATGCTAAGAAATGCCTCTTCTTGGCTAAGAAATGCTGTTCAAAAATGTATTTACAAAGTTACAGAGGCCTATTCCAAATATTTTCAAAAACACGGAGCATCAACGGTTACTTACACATCTTTTTCTCCGTTTTCTCCAGTTTTTATTTTGACGAAGTTTCTAAACTGGCGGGCGTGATTGCTAAAAAACTAAATGACCTATTGAATCGAACCAAAATTTTATTAATTCAGTATTAAATTCTCTTCCAAGTGAACTAAAAAATTGGTCAAAAATTCTATTTAAATAATTCTTGTAGCACCTTAAAGTTTTTTTTATTAAAAATTTTTTTTTTTTAACTCGAGAAAAATTATAAATTCACTATTTTCATTGCTTTTTTTATTTCATCCAGAAATATGACAAACATTTTTTTGTTTTTTTTTTTTGTTTCAGTCCAGAGTATGAGCAGCGGTAAAACGTGCAATTTCCGGGGTAACCTCCGCGGATTCCAGTAATCCAGCCAATTAAAATAAACACTGATAGTTTTTCCGAAACGTTATAAACTTAATTAATTGATTGTGTTGCAAAATAGCTCAACAATTCAAATGAAAAGATTACTAGTAGAAAATAGAACGACCGCAGGTTAACTGTAGCACCTGATCAAGCGCTACTACTGACGCCAAGCAGACTTTGGATAGACTCCCCTGACAGACTCCTCATTCTTATATATCAGTGGGGCATTGTGGATTGGTTAATGGTGTTGGTGACGGTGGAAGATGCAGGTCGTCTGAGGGGAAAGGGGCCAGCAGTTCCCACTCTCTACGGCCAGGCGCACACTTGTGTCACCGACGTGGGTGTGACAGCGATGTTTGTAGGTGGTTGCCAACGATGTAGTAACTACTTACGTTACAACCACCTACAACAGTGTGATGTCTGTATGATCATCATCTTGCGCTGATGATGAGCACACACGATCACAGTCACTGTCGTACTGAAGTGATTGTTCTCCAGTTCTCCACCGATCAGTGTGGTGAGTTTGTGTTGTGATGTATTGATGTGGGTAACCGTGATGACTGCATGTGTGCTAGATATTAGTTATGGTGAATAACTTAAGTAGAATATAAGTAAAGAATGTAAATAAATTCAAAATATATATAAAATGACAATAATAAAAAAATAGTGAAGTTCGCTTATAACGACGCTTCGTTATAACGGTAGACCAAAAAAGCTGTATTAGTTTATTAATTTACTGTAAAAAAAATTGATATACTTTGAACTTATAAAAAGTATATACAAATTTTAAAGTTGGATGGGTTCATTTCTTTTTTTTCCTTCAAATTCAGAAAACCCCCTTAACAAGTGGGCATCTTCATTTTCAAATTGTGTATGAAAATATTGGACAAAACGAACATTTGCCTCTTTTTGACCGTCATTTAAAAATGATGGGACCCATCGAGCAGATTACTTCATGTATTTTAGATGATTTTGTAATAATCGTGCCACAGCCATTCAAACTCAATCCATCGATAGCTGTAAATTTCTTGAGTCAATCTTGAATCAACAAAACAATAAAATGTCGCAAACTTAGCGAACTTTTGTTAGCCCCCTCGTATGTTTATGTATGTAAGAATGAGCGATATGTTTATGTAGCACAAATACATACATACTTATAAAAAATCACATTGTGGCATTGTCAACTCGCTCAATACAAAATATTTATACAAAAATGTTTTTGCTTTATCTAGGCATATTTATACGTATATTTATTTTATAAAATGAGAGAAACTAACGTGTATGTCTGCATCGTTTTTTTAATTCCATATATAAACATATAAAATTTAACAGAAATTGTGTCAGCGGTTCTGATAACTGTTAATCACAATGAACATTAAATTTTGTTAAATATTCAAAAGTGAATGGTGGCGGCTACACTATCAATATTTTCTAATGTAAATACTGATGTCAGTATTCATTGATGTGCGAATATCAATACTGATGAAATACTGACAAGAAAATCAATTTTTTTTTAAATCCGTCAATACCATAACGCCAGTTAAACTGAAAGTATAGCCGCCACCAATGTTTAGTAATCAAAGTTAACCCTTTCGCTATTTTACACAGGTACAGCTACATTACAGGTAGACCTCGCTTAACACGTACTTCTTATAGTATATTGTCGTTTAAGACAGTGAAAACCTCGTTCTAACACGGTGTCGAAAAAAAAGTTTTTTTCTCGTTATGTTGTTTGGTTTATACAAGTTATGCCCAGCTGTTGAGTTTGTGAGCGAAAACAGCTGTTGTGCTTTCACACGTACACATATGGAGCTTATGCGCTTTTACGCATACACGACAGATCGTACGTGTACCCAACACAAACGCATAAATTGCACACATTTACGTTGGGCATACAGTAGAATTCCGTTAATTCGAAAATCTCAATAATTCGTAACAAACTGTTGGTTCCTTGAAATCGCTTTAATTCGCAAAAATTCCATACATTTTGGTCCCCTCGCTAATTCGTATTTTTTTTTTTTCAATACAACGTCTGTTTATCCTTTTATAAATCGAAATTGGTTGTTGACAACCTCTTATAATTCGTAGTGCAAAGCTAAATTCTAAAATGGAATTTTTTTGTGTTTTTTGCTATCAATAAGAAGACGCGTAAAGAGCCTTAAACAACAAAAAATTAGAGGCTTTTTTAAACATAGTTTTTAATTGTGTCCAATATTTGATCAAGACTTATGAGGATAGCCGTACTTGTTCCTCAAATTGCTTTGCAATTGAAAGCGTGAAAACATTCAAGTATCTGGGTCTTATGCTAGATTGCAAAATGAATTGGTTTGAGCACACTAATGCCTTGAAAAAGTATTTAATGGCAGCAATACGACAACTCTATCAGCTAAATGCTTTCCGCTCGATTAAATTGTTAAAATGCATATAATTAGGAATTTTTCGCTCAAAACTGGAGTGTGGACTGGTGTGCTGGGGAAGCACCCACGGTAATAAAATCAATCCAATTCTAATAGCACAAAAACATGCTATTCGAATTATTAATAAAAAATGTCGACTTGAAAATAGTTTTCCACTTTTTAAAGAACTACTAATTTTGCCGCTTAAACACCTGCATTTTTTCAAAGTTTTAAAAGTTTATTTTATCAACTCTGGTCACCTTTCTAACTGCAGATCTAATTATAAGTTACGAATAAACTATCTAAACATGGCTACGATTCCATCGCATAATCTGCAGCACTTCTTGCTCACTTATACTTCAGTAGCTCCTAGGCTATTTAATTGCCTTCCTGGTCAAGTTATAAGGATTCACAATAAACATGTTTTCCTTAATGAGGTGAAGTCTTGGCTTTTTAACTTTAATCATAATGAAATGAACTTACCTATCAGTATAATAAATAAATAATTAATAAAAAAAAACTAAAAATCTAATAACAAAATTTTGCAAAAATTGTCATTCACATATTTACTATTGTTTACTCTTTAAGTACCTATTATTACTTTTACGTTAATCCTTTTGTGTATTTGACCCTTGTATTGTATTGTTTAGCATCTGCCTATAAATACTTAACATTCGCCACTAGTTCTTTTAGAGCTATAGAATGTAAGTAAATTATTTTTAACTAATTGTAGCACATGTATATATATGTATTGTTAATTAAATTGTAATTTATTCATTAATAATAATAATAATAGTAATAATATTAATAATAATAATAATCAACATACAACAAACAAAAAGCAACAGGAAAAAGAAAGAAAAAAACAACAGAGCATTGTCCCTTGGTAACGCTACCCGGGACATATGTAATCTCCGACATGTGCGGACCCTGTCGAGATGGAAAAACTCTATAATAATAATAATAATAATAATAAATAATAAATAATTATTAATACGGTATGACGGACCGTTTACGGAAAATATATTCTTATTAAAAACTAAGAACTGCCAATGAATAGTACACTTCATTGTATATGTATAAATATGTCTGTATATATAAGGTTCACATGTATATAAAACAAAACATTATATTTTAATAAACCTTTTGAATTTTTAGCCCAGCAAAAAACTCAAACAGCCATAATTTTAATTTTCACGCCAATCTGAACAAACCCATCCGAGGATGTGGCTATACTATACTTGTTCTTGAATTCCATAACGGCGTTTCTTACTCCACGAGATGACCCCTGCAATTGTTGCACAGTGTTATCCAAGTGCTTTAAAATAGTAACCCTTAAATAATAGTAGCGAAGGGATAAGCTCTGTTTTACCCTATAGTTGCACACGAAATCTCAACTAAAACTTTTAAAAATAAAACAAAAAATTAAATATTTTACGCATAATTTAACATAACCGAAAGATTTAGTCTGCTTTCAAAAATCAAATCTTTTTTAAATCTGTTGTAAATAAGTAAAAACTCAATCCATTAGTGTCGCAGCATTAAGTGCACAAAGAAAAACTGTTCATACTTTTGAGAAACCCTGCAACGGATAACGCTGTACAAAACAAGTTAAGTTCACAGTGCAACGGATATCTTCGCATTTAAATGTAGTTTGCAGTTTCGCATTCTTAATGGAAAATAGTGAATCTATTTCAACGACCCTACATTTTTATTCATCTCGGATTTTTAATTTAGTCAACGACGAGCTTTTGTTGGCATAAAGATTTTTCCATGTAATTGAACTCCTCGACAGTCCAGTAGAAAATCGGGATTTTTCAAGTCATCTGCCATTAAATTATTATATTCGTCACATTATTTTTATTCCTTTTGCATTGTTTTTAGATAATTTCCAGCGATATCCTTCCTGACCAGCTTTTTTAATTGCTTACGTTAATTTTCTATCCTAAGTAATTTTTTGAAAAAATATTTGTTTGCTATTTTTCTCTCAGTGTACTAATTGCACGCTTCATTGCTTCACATTGAAATCAGTTGCTTGAATCGTAATCTTTTATGGTTTCCATTTTCATAAAAACCGATTTCAATTACAATAATAATGTGGTTAAATTGCCATAGGGATATGGGGTCAACCCAGCTGAGCTCAGTTATCATCATCTCATTTCAGTCATCATTTTGCTATAGAAGAATTTTATTATTTTTGTTGTTGCGCATATTACGCAACATATGCACGAGGACCATTTAAGAAAAATAAATTTGTTTGTTTGTATTAGGGATGTTAATCCCGGGTTCGCTTTAAAGTTAGTCTCAAAAAGGTAGTCGAATAAATGGCAAAAAGGAAAAAAAAACAACAATATAAATTTTTTTAATTTTTCCCAAATTTTTACATATGTCATTTACTACCAATACGAAAAAATGTTTTAAAGAAAAAAGTTAACGCATATATATATATATATATATATATTGTAGAGAATTTAATACAGAATCAGATTTTGATGTTCTATAATTTATTATCTAATAACCTATTCACACGGAACCCGAATTGAGCAATTTCGGCACTCAATTTAAAATTGAAAGTCATTCACACCGAGTTTTTCTTCTTCTATTGTTATGAAATATGAAGAATTATGTTTGGAGAGAATAGCAATTTCATCTTGTAACGAACCGTTTCCCCGGTCTTAGGCTGGGGTAGTCTCAGCGGGCTCCAGAGGTTCTTTGCGTTACAAAATTTGTATTTTGCAGGGGACCCTCACTTTATTTAGACACACAGGTTTTTTTTTTTTTTATTATAACAATAATTCAAGTTTAATTTCACTTAATATTAATTACACTTATCAATGTTACTTCGAATAATTCAATTTAATATTTAATGCGCTGGCGTAGCGCTGCTGTGCGTAGACTGGTGTATAACTGACGAATGCGAATGATTGCGCTGGCGTAGCGCTGCTGTGCGTAGACTGGTGTATAACTGACGAATGCAATGGAATGGCGCTGACGTAGCGCTGCTGTAAATAGACTAGCGTATAACGGGTTAATCCGATGGGTCGCGATGGCGTAGCGCTGCTGTGCGTAGACTGGTGTATAACGGGCGAATGCAATGGATTGCGATGGCGTAGCGCTGCTGTGCGTAGACTGGTGTATAACTGACGAATGCAATGGAATGGCGCTGACGTAGCGCTGCTGTAAATAGACTAGCGTATAACGGGTGAATCCGATGGGTCGCGTTGGCGTACCGCTGCTGTGCGTAGACTGGTGTATAACGGGCGAATGCAATGGATTGCGATGGCGTAGCGCTGCTGTGCGTAGACTGGTGTATAACTGACGAATGCAATGGAATGGTGCTGACGTAGCGCTGCTGTGAGTAGACTAGCGTATAACGGGTGAATTTGATGGGTCGCGTTGACGTAGCGCTGCTATGTGTAGACTGGCGTGTGACTGACGAATGCAATGGATCGCACTGACGTAGCGCTGCTGTGCGTAGACTGGTGTATAACGGGCGAATGCAATGGATCGCGCTGGCGTAGCGCTGCTGTGCGTAGACTAGCGTATAACGGGTGAATCCGATGGGTCGCGTTGGCGTAGCGCTGCTGTGCGTAGACTGGTGTACAACGGGCGAATGCAATGGATTGCGATGGCGTAGCGCTGCTGTGCGTAGACTAGCGTATAACTGACGAATGCGAATGATTGCGCTGGCGTAGCGCTGCTGTGCGTAGACTGGTGTATAACTGACGAATGCAATGGATCGCGCTGGCGTAGCGCTGCTGTGCGTAGGCTGGAGTATAACTGACGAATGCAATGGATCGTGCTGATGTAGCGCGGCTATGGCTAGACTGGTGTACAACGGACGTACCATGCGGCGTCTTGCGTCGGTCGTGATATCTTGCCTCTTAGACCAGGTCAGCTTGTTGTTCCTCCGACGATCAACGGCAAGCCGCACACGTCTTCGCAGGTTACAAGACCTGGAGTTTTACCTGACTAATGACCAAGTCGGCTTGTTGTTCCTCCGACGATCAACGGCAAGCCGCACACGTCTTCGCAGGTTACAAGACTTGGAGTTTTACCTGACTATTGACCAAGTCGGCTTGTTGTTCCTCCGACGATCAACGGCAAGCCGCACACGTCTTCGCAGGTTACAAGACTTGGAGTTTTTCCTGACTACTGACCAAGTCGGCTTGTTGTTCCTCCGACGATCAACGGCAAGCCGCACATGTCTTCGCAGGTTACAAGACTTGGAGTTTTTCTCTGTCCTCCCAAATTTTGTCCGTCTGGTCGAATTAAAATTTTCCTCACTAACCCACTACTTGTACTTACCAGGGTACGTGTTGCTCCGATGCCAGCTGCCAGCCAAAAAGAAAGATCTCTGTTCTGTTCGCCCTTTTATAGCCCACAGCAAGCCATACAGTTATTCCATTGTGCAGACTATCGCCACTGGAACGCATTGTGTTGTTGTTTTGTTGCTCTCCCAATTGTAGTTTTTTGTAGTATACACCCACACGTAGATGTTAGTATACATCTTTTGATGTTGTAGCACACTTAGTGTAGCGCATTTGTGCTTTTCCTTTTCTTTGTGCTAACTGTGTGCGTCTTTGTTGTTGTTGCGCGCTTTATTGTCCATTTCGCCTTTGCGGTGATCTTCTCCCAGCCTATGCTGGGGCAGGCTATTGTGTTTTTAATTCTTTATGCGGCATGCGGTGTTTGGAGGACGGTGTTATTGTGCGGCTAAAATTTGTGGTCCAAATTTTTGCTCGTCACAATCTTTAATACACCCACGGATAACATGAAAATAGGTAGAGTGCGACAGAGTGCCAAGTGAGTGACAACGAATTCTGCAAGACAGATTTTCGCATGAACCGAAGAAGTTTTGAAAGTTTGTGTGAAATCCTCAAACAGGATTAAAATATGCGCAAATCAATATAATTGCAAAAGCCTTCTATGCTTTAGGGTCATCTGCGGAATACCGTAGTATCGCAAATCTTTCCGGGCGTTGGAAACTCCCTTTCGGACCACACAAATCTTCTTTTTTTGTATCCTCTTTTATCCATTGAAAATAAATAAATGTTTTATATTTGATATCAAGGAAAGAGTCGATCATTATTAAATCGATCGCAAATAGTGCTCCAATTTGAGGGTTATTTCGCTTCTTCCGCCGATCATGAAAACTCTCAGCCAGATTTTACCAAGCAAAATATCGAAACTAATGACCAAGGTGCTTAGACACCTACATAAAGCTAAAAACAAAAATACGCATATCTGATGCTTGTATAAAATAAGAACACCGAAGAAATACCCCATGCAGTGCTAGAATGGAATCCCCAAGGCTCTAGATTGATGGAGCAGACCAAGAATGACTTGGAGAAGAACGCTTTTTCAAAGAACAGGAAAAACAATAAGCGAATTACTAGCGATAGCACGTAACAGAGATAAATGGAAATCTTTTGTTAATTAACTTTGTGAATGACAATGTTTGTAATTTTCTTAAATTGTAAATACGTCCCAAATAAATAATAAATAAATAAAGTCGACAACTATTTTTCTGATAGTGATGTAGTTTTCATCGATTTTTCTGCCAATACTTATCGATTAACAGCGTAATCTTCAGATAGTAACGCAATTTCAATACAATTCTAACGAAATTGAGCCAGGGAACTCTATTTCGTTTGGCACTGAAATTGAGAAAGAAGCCGAAATTGCTCAATTTGTGGTCCGTGCGAATGGGCTTTAAAACAACTTCATATTTCTTCCCATTCTACCCCAAATCTAGAAAAATTATTCCCATCCATGTACCAAGTACCGAACAAAAATACTGGTCGAAAAACTATAAAAAATCCTGGTAGTTTTTCACTTTATATCAACCTGAAACCAATCTAAAATTTCCTTTTTGTGGATAATTCAAATATGAATGTTTTGGAAACAATCTTGTTCGAAATGCTCATCATAATTTTGTCTTGAGTTCAAAATAACAAGAGACGAAACGTAATGTTACATATATTTTTAATTTTATCAATAACTTCTCAGTTTTTTTTAATTTTATGTTTGATAGACATAATAATAAATAGTCTCAAAGAGTATTTCGGGATCCACATCCCTAGTTTATATGAATGTATGTATGAATATTGCGAAATTATATACTGAATGCATGTCATTTTAAGCACAACAAATACAAAAATATTCAAGCATCAAAACATCAAAGTATCATTGCAAGTTAAACGTACATACATATGTATATACATCAGCACACACACACACATACATTGTACATTTAGAATACGTATACGCCTCATGCCATGCACGCCTTTTATGCCAAATTTAAGAATTACAAAAATCCATTCAAAAGTCCATTCATATAGAATGCCGCTCGTAAACAGATACTTACAACAACAAAAAACAACAACAATAACATATACAAATTCGCTGAATCCGTATTTGAATCTGTGGCTCTGTAGCTGTATCTTCTTTTGATTCATGGCTTTCGGATGTCCGGTTGTGCACTGTTTTCCTTATAGAATCGCATTTCTGTTTTTATTTATTTTATTTTTTTTTCATCGTTTTGTTTTCCCTTTTCTTATTTTTTGCTCATTTTCTTTTTGGCCTAAATGACTAACAGCATGGATTTGTCACATTTCTTTTGCTGCTGCCGTTGTTCTTGTTTGCTGTTAGCCTTCTGATGGGATTTTTGGATTTTAGTTTGAATATGCTGGCTTGATGCCAACATTTATGTAAATTATGTGGATTGCATAGGAAAATGCAAGCCATGTACAAATTCTTTCGCATGCATTTTTTCTACAGTTCCTCTCAATTTTTAATTGTAATTAAAAAAAAATGTACAATGCAAAATAGTTTTTTTTTTAACCAGAAATATTGCCTGTGACACGTTCTAAGTTGCTTCTATAGAATCATTTTATAAAAATAGTTACATAAGCATTCAACTTCTGTCATAAGATTCAGACAATTGAATTTGCCCCGCTACGAAATCATCATCAAATCATTACCCTTTTTTATTAACGGCCTAAAATCGCTCATTTGCGACAACGGCGCTTCGAGTGCTCTATCAAATGACAAAAATTAATTTTCACTTTTTAAAATATGGATAATATTGTATTTGATACCTTGAGGCTCAAGCCGTTTATTGTAAAAAAAATTCTTTGGTCGGCATTTAAAACAGAACTGTGCATTAGGGTTTTTTGAACCAAGGAACTCAACCCTTAATTTTGATCTAAAAATATATTGTCTTTATACATAAATAAATTCAACCATCTTGTATTTACCTCTTCTTCTCCAAAAACGCTGTAGTGATGGAAGTTAAAAACTCAATCTACTTTATTTATAAGAATTTAGTGTATTGAATTAGGCTGATAAATAAAATTTTTCATCCAAAAGCAATCACGCCCACTTTCTTTTGAAAGTAACAAATATTTTCGTTATAATATAATAGTATATAGGAAACTAAAAGCTTGATCGCACCCGAAAATAGTTTTCCATTTTGACTAGTTAGTATTTAACGCATTCAGCTAAATAAACAATGATTGCACTGTAGCCGAGGAAATCAATTATTTTGAAACTCACACTCATATGCTAAATCTCTCTAATAACACGATGCGACAGTAAAAAATACCTGGGAAGTTATACTATTTTTCTTGTAGGTCTTGTCGAGTAAAATAAGAGTCTGTACTTGAAATTTTCTAAACCACCCCCAAAATCTTGGTTTACCGTTAAAAAAAAACCGGTTTTGGGTACCTTTGGGCACTTATAAGCCTGTAACTTGGTTGATTACCAACAGATTTTCAGTGTTTTACCGGTTTTAGAAAAAATAAACTTAGACCTTTCGAATGATATATATTTTATTTAAGAGAACTTGAGAAACTTGTGTGTATTTGTCCAGCAAACACAATATTTTTTCTCTTTTTTCGCCATTTTAGAGTTGAATGGCCAACAATTTTATTTTGCAAAAATTTTGTTTTCATAAAAAGTTTAATATCTTAGTCAATTACTTACCGATTCTCAAAACAAACTTGAGTTTTACTCGTTAATAGAATAAACTCGTTTTTAGAATAAATCCATAAGTAGTATAGCTCCTTTACAAAATAGTGTGTACAAACATCGCCAAAGTTGAGAAAAGGCAAAAAAAAAATGAAAAAAATTGTGTTTGCTGGACAAATACATACAGATTTCTAAAGTTTTCTTAAATAAAATATTAGTCATTAGAAAGATCTAAGTTTAGTTTCTCTAAAACTCTAAGAAACTGAAAATCTGTTGATAATCAACCAAGTTACAGGCTGATAAGTGCCCAAAGGTACGCAAACGATAAATCCAAATTTTGGGGGTGTTTGAAAAATCTCAAGTACAGACTCTTGTTTTACTCGACAAGACCTACAAGAAAAATATTATGACTTCCCAGGTATATCTACTTCACTAAATTTTGTAACACTGTGTAATTTGTTATTGTTGAAATTTTATTGTGCTGCACGGTCAAAAATTTGAGTTTATTTTTCCAACTTCATTCAACTTTTTTCGGTTGAACCACTTATTTTCAACAATATAGTTGAAATTTTTTCAACCTGTATGGACGAAATTACAAATTCAACTTTAACAGAGTAATATTTAGACTTCAAGTTATATTTTTCAATTTAGAAGAGTATGAAGAAACCCAAATTAGTTGAATTTTTATGTACTGATAAATTTTCAACTAAAAAATATTGAAATTTTCAACCAGTTCGCACAGAGTTAATACCAATGGTTGAAAATAATTTCTTCACAGTTTAAAAATTTTCAAGAGGTTGAAAATTTCAACATCGAAGTTCAATATTCAATCAGCAGTTAAAAATTTCAACCCTATAGTTGAAAAATGAACACTCCAATTTCAAAATTTGCAATGCCTACTTCGTGCAATTATGCGGTGGAGGACTAGTAATTTCACAATTGGTAACAATATTTTCATTAGATTGTTCCTGTGCAGTGAATGTGAAAAGTGTGTAGAAAATGGAGTTAGTTGGAAAATACCTCCAAGTTTTTTATAGTGAAGAAAAAGTGAAAAAATATATTTGTATCCAAAAAAATACGCGAGCGACGATTTTATTTTTGATGATTTACTACAAACAAGTGTGTTGTGTTTTTAAAGTGAAACAAAATTCATTACAGTTGAATGTTGGAAAATGCGCAGAATTTAGTGGATAATACATATTTATACTTAAATATAAAAATTGTCTGTGATGAATTATTCGTGTACTTTTGTTTGTCCGTCCTTTGAGAACGTTCTGTCGTAAAACAGAACATTAATTGTGCGTTCTTTATATTAAAATATTACGCCTTTGCTAATGTTAATGCAGTAAATGTATATGAAGCTGATCGTGGCTCTCAGTCAATTACAAAAGAAGTAAATATACATTTTTTTATAAATTTCAAATCTAATTATTCTAATACTAATTATTTTTTTAAGATCGTATAGAAATATATTGAGGATCAAGAAGGTAGTAGCATTTTTGATTATTACAATCGCAAAGGTAGTCTTTCTGACAAACATCGTCGACTATTGGTTCGAGTTTTAGCAAAATACATGTCAACTCAATTTGGTTGCTATCCCAACAAGCGAGAAAAACTAAAAATTGCGTCACTAGTTATTGAACTCTTCCCATTTTACAGAAGCAATACTAAATATTTCGGAGCTGTAAGATTTGTTATACATACTGTGTTAATAAGGAAAATCCTCAGGTCAATATAAATAAAATGTTGTATGTATGGGTTGTCTAACTTTATTATTTTTTTTGTAGCTTTAAACGATATTTAAATATTATGTTCATCCGCCATTATTTTTTTGCAATTTCAAAAACACAATTGAATAATTTAATTAAGAAACATTTACAAATAATTAAAGATTTGGGTTACAGTTTACTGCCCAAACATCACTTTATGACTCATTACAGTAGAATTATAAGTGGTCTTGGCCCTCTTTCTCTATTGTGGTCAATGAGATATGCAAATGACCACCGTAATTTCACAAAAATTGGACGTTATCTCAACAATTTTTCAAATTTGGCTAAGACTCTAGCAGTGCGACACCAACAAAGACAATGTCATTTATGGAATAAAATGACTTCTGCACCAGTTTTAAAACTAGGTAAAAAAAAACAAATTACTATTGCTGATTACAAATATCAACTTGTTCTTAATGAATTTGGTTCAAATTTGTTTTGGGTTGATTATTTGATTTTGGTTTCCTTTATAAAAAGGGTTTTTTTGTGGTAGATAATGAAAAAAACTCATATAATTTACCAACATTTTGTAAAATTGAAGATATTTTATGTAAAGAAAATGCTGAATTTATGTTTATATGTACAAAATATTATACTCAATTGTTTAATAAAAAGTATGTTTCATTTCAAATTGAAATTACTAATAACATTAAAAGATCTGAATGTTAAAAAATCCTTTAATTCCATAAAATTCAATAACTTAGAGTTTATAATAACGAAAACTATGGTATAGTTTAAGAACTTTTTATATTTATATATTTCAAATGTAAATATGCAAATATTCTTTTATTACAATAAAAAATGATTAAACCTAAAGTTCCTTCTCTAATTTGTAGCTTTGTAGTTTGTGGTTAAAAGTGAAAAAAATGCAATAAATCAACTTTTAAAGTTGAATTAATTAAAATAATTTGGTTGAATTTTCTAACTTAAATAATCATATTTTCAACTTCATAGTGTAAACGTTAAATATAAAAAGTTGAAATTTTCTTCTTAAAATATTTTTATTCAGCTATAATTGTGAAATTTTATACCAACAAAGTTGAAAAAGTAGTAAATTTTTCAACTGCACATCAAATAATTCAACTACTGAGTTTAGTAAATTGCTTTTACCGACAAATATTTCAACTTGAACGACTTATATTTAAACGTAAAAAGTTTCTAAAACAAACCTTTAAGGTATAAAATGTCAACATTTTGGTTTATGTACTTCCTTATTTACTTAATTTCAACTTTAAAAAATAAAAAATTCAACTGATTTTAGTAAGGAATTATATACCAACTTAAATTGTTGAAAAAATTAACTTAAATTTCGAACCGTGTGGTCAACGTGCGAAAGTTTTAAGTTCAATTCTGGAGAAAATTTATATAAAAATGCATACATATTTTATAAATGTATGCATTCAATCAATCAAACGATTTTCACACTCACTATACGTATATATTAACTTCAGTAGTATCATTATAATTTATATTCATATTAGCCAAACCAAAAACTCACCAAATATTTATATTCTGAAATTTCACATGAAAACTGTGTCAAACCGCAAAAGCCAAAAAATTGCATATTTTTATGCATACATACTGCAATGTGTTAGGGGCTTAGTTAGAACTTAATCCAAGCCTTTTGAAAATTGTGCCCGTTTTAGTAGAAATCTTGGTACATTCTTTTCTTTGTGTAGATTGGTAGAATTGTCTCTTGTAGATTGGTAGATGTCTCTCGATAGGACCTTATTATGTAATGTTAAGAAGGCTTAACCCACAGTATTGCCACAATTCATGGGACTAGTTTTCTTAAGGGTTGGACAGGATACGCTGAGACTCCAATCACTGAGCATTTTTTCATCTGACCATATTCTGTATAAAAACTCGTGTATGCTTCATGTGAGCTCTTCGCCTCCGCAACTCAACAGGCACTCCATCTACACCCGCAGCCGTATTGATTTTTAAGACCTCGACATAGTTGGACGGCCTTACTTCAACGCCGTCAGTGATTGGAGTTTCCGGAGCAGTTTTCACAATTGCGGAATTGTTGCCGTCATAGTCATTAAGCAGCTATGAGAATTAACCTCATAATATTCTATACATCTGCCACCAAATTTCCATCTTCATCCTTTCCGGAAGAGGGGTCGGTCTTCAAACCGTTAGTCCATTAATTTTCAAACTTCATTCCTTTCCCCAAATATCTCGAAATCATCGAACTCACTTCTTTCTGATTTACATTTAATTACTTAGCAGTATTCGATTCATCGCAAAATAGTAAAGTTTTATGATGAGATAATTTTATCGAACAGTATAAAAAAGATTGAAACGATTTTGGTAGAATTTTGCAGGATATACATATGTATTGACAAACATTTTAGTTTGGCGTGTAACCTGCTGGAAAAAGTGTAATGAAGGGGAACTGTCTTTAACACTCAAACCCCTCCTTGACAACGTCCCTCATCACATTAATACAGACAAGAATATTAAATATAATGCGACCAGCTTCTAGCTGGCGACAATCAGTGCACATATTTTGGTGAAAAGAAAATACGAACTTAAAGGGAATTGAAATAATAAAAAAAGGAGAATTAATCGTCGTCAACGTTAAATTCGTTTTCGAGATTTTCACCGACATCACCTGACGTTACACTATCATTGGAATTACAACAAAAAACATGCTCGATCTTTATGTCTCCTCCAAAGGAATCATGGGCGGAAAATCAGTACGAAAGTCAGTACGAATTTGCAATCAGTACAATGTTGGACAAATTAGTGCGGTTGATCACATTAAGCATACAATTCTTACCTCTTATCTATTAATTATGTATATATATTATTTTTCATTTACTATGCTCTAACTACAATAATTTTAAGCTTTTTATTTTAGAATATGTTTTATTTATAGCGTCACATTCATAAGGCGAGTGCAGTAGCATATTGTCGAATAATTTAATTTGCTCATAACTAAACCTATATACCTGTATATATGAATATATACACGCATACATATGCGCACATATGTTGGTAATAAATATGTCAATCCCGGAATTCAACTTAAAATAGATGCATTTTAGAAGCTCTAAACCTTCGAACAATATGAAAAATCTGTATCTTTTATGGTTTTCAAAAACCTTCGCAAAAAGAACTCGAATTTTTGTGTGGTTGGTGAAATTCGAATTTCTCGATGAATTTAAAAAAATTTTTAAAAATTTTTCATATTTGCTTTTCCACTTTACATTAATCCGGAAATACACAAAATTTAACATAAAACGGTTTATATACACAGCGCTTTTAAAGTTTTGGATATTCCTACCAAAATTTCGTAGAGCAAAAAAAAAACAAAATGCACGGTAACCAGGGTGCGTAAATAACAACACTCACTGAAGTTTGATTTTAAATTTACATATATTGTGCAATGTCTATATGTATTATTACCTCTTTTACACGATTAATTATTGTTAGTTAATTGTACTTCGTGTGTTCGTGTTAATGCACGTATTACGTCGTATGTTATTCGTTGGTGCTCGTTGCCCTTGCCTTCTTTGCGCTCGATTCTCATCGTTTGACTATTGGATACTTCGTGTATCGATGTATTTATGTTGGGTGCCGTCGTGACACGATGCTGATAATAATCAACTAAGCGATGTTATACGACTCATGACAAAAACATTACTATTTATTTACTACACCAGGGTAAGTGGATGATGCCCTGATGCATGATTAATACCTTAGAAGAAATTTAACCCTGACGTAAAGACTTACTCCAAGATCCCGGACGCCCTCCTTTCGTCTGGAAGCATCGGTAAGGTTTATTTCATAGAATCTAACGATAGAGAACAATGAAACCACCAAGTCACTGCCTTAGACCACGATCTAAGCCTGAGTGTCTTGTTCTGTCTGATGCATGTCCACTCTGAAAAGAAATAAATATTAGTTTTTGTTATGTCTTGAATCTTACCAATAATTGGATAAAACTTGCAATCTCGGAATTCCGGGATTGAGAATTTAATCGCGAAAAATGTTTCGGGATTGACATAGTAGGTATGGATGGAAAATGTTAAACATGCTAATTAGCTGCTGTTCTATATTTTATGCATAATAATCATTCGAATAGAGGAAAAACCCCAAAACAAAAGCAACTACAACAGTAACAGCATAATTTACGCTCATGCTTAACTGAGTTTACTAATTTTTTATATAAATATTTTTTCCCTATTTTCTGTTGCATAATTAATTCAATATCCTAATGAGGAAAATATTGAGCTGGTTTTTATGCAAATATTCATTACGTATGTGTGAGAGTGGTATATTCATATGTAGTTGTTTTAATATGTTTGCTATTTGTACATAAAAATTTTAAAACGTTGGTATAAAAAAAATAATTTTACTTGCCTCCTCCGAAATCTAAAGGGTGGTAGTATTTAAGCATAAAAATGAGCCCTTCCCTTTTCTCGAAACAAATTTCAGTCTGCTAAATTAAAAAACTTTGCTGCAAAATTAAAAAACTTTATCGAGGAAAGAAAATAATAAAATCTGCTCCATCGAATTTAATTTATTTTAATTAGCTTTCAATTGACCAAGTGAGAACTGCTCTTCACTCTACATACTACTCGAATCTGTAACATTGACTGACCTGCTCGATTTGTAAAAGAAGAATGAGAATTCAACACTTTGACTTCACACTTTTATTTCCTCATTAAATCCTTTCAACACTTGATACCCCCAAAATAAAATATCGAAAGAAACCTCTAACCACAAACCGCACTCTAATATAAAGCAATAAAATATTATCACTTCATCAATTTATGTGCTAGATATAAATGTCCTTGAAGAAAGCTTAACATTCGGGGAATGGGAAAGTAAACCACACAAGCAAATATAAACATATCCCGTCATATATGGGACAAATATATGTGCATATGAATTTATGCCATGTAGCTAGCAAAGCAAGCGAGCAATCTGTCTTCATTGCGATAAAGATAAATTTTCTTTCTATTTTCTGCTACCCGTGCTCTTTTCTGTGCCCTTTCCTCCTGCAAGCAGCTGTAGTCATAAATGCTTGTTCCCTGCTGATATTCTTCTTTGTGATGTCGCATTTATTGATTCATTTTCGCTTCTATGTACATCCTGTTTTTCTCTAGCTTACTTTCTGCGAATAACATGAACAAGTTTTTCTTTTTTCTGTTCTCTAAAATTCCGAAAATAAAACTGCGGGGTATATGCGGAATGAGTTTGTGTATGTGTCAAACAAAACGCTCGAATGTAAACCACATCCATATTGGAATGTTGTTATCGATGGTGTCATGTTGACATTTCAACAATTTTGTTGCGGAATGTTCCTTTTTGGTTCCGTCTGATGTGTATTCTGAGTATGATGTGTATATTAGTTAGTTTCATGCTTGTGATTGAGTGTGTATACATTAGGTACACATAAATAAATGTGTGTAGTTGACACTTTTTGGAGCAGAAGCAAAAAATGGAATCACTTAAGCGCGTTTTGGATTTTAATGCGGAATTATAAGGTATTCCGTGCAAGAAAATTGTGGAAGCAAATAATTCTTTCTCATAAACACACAAATTTTGCAGGTGCCCATTAAAAAAGTATTTAACATTCGGAAATTTAATGCTCAAAAAATAACCTCAGCTCAATTATTATTTGCTTAACACTCAAAAGATACGCGTATTCCCTAATGAAAAACGCCCATAAAATCATTTCGCAAACAGGGAAGAAATTCCGTATTTTGTGTAATATTTCATCTCGTAAAACGTTTAATACTAAACGAGAAGAGCGTACCTTTGTTTTTCAGTACGAAGCACGAAATATTCAGAAATTGTTACTAAAGTACCATTTTGTGCCGTTATTGCAACATTTATTACATTATGAATTATACATTCTGACCATAATTTGCGGTTTATTCTTTTTTTCCTGCAAAAACCACACTCAAGCACACACTCATTCACCAATACCGAAAGATAGAGAAAGCGAGAGAGGGAGAGAAATACATTTCCACCTCACAAAAGAATATCGTACAACACATAAATGTGAAACGCCTTAAAGTATGCTTTCAAAAATTAAACACACCTGACGCACTCAAGCATTACACATGCTTTCACCAAACATACACACACACATGTACATTTTTGCAAATACAACCATAGATACATACTTATTCACACGCTATTCTTTTGGTCATATTTAAAACGCAGCACACTGTAGCAAAAACAAGCAGCAGCAACAACACATAAATGTAAGTATGTATAAGTGTATGTACTCGTATTCCAGTATGTGTGTGTGTGGAAATGCGTTAATTTCAAATGTATGCGAAACAAATGTTTTGTGAACTGTGAACTGTGTAGGATTAAATAGCAGCAAATTACCATTGCATATTTTACAGCGTATATTAACACTTTCCAGTCTGAATTAAAGCACAATGGTGGGCTGATTTTTCAATAGAATTCTTAATATATAGACTAAAAGATAAGTTTACTCTAAAAAAAAGTATTTTAACATCACTCAATAAACTCCAGTAAATGACAACACAAAGGAACGGCCTTGTATCTCAATAATTCATCCACCAATTTAAGACTTACCTCATACCAATATATAATTGCTAAATTTAATTAAAACAAATGCAAAGAAATAATTTTTTAGCTCATCAAAAACTGCTTGACTAAACATTTAAAAAACTTTTAATAAGTAGTCACCAAAAATACTGTTCATATTCATATATAATATGGAGTTTATATTATTTATTTGATTACATGTAAGTTACACCACAGACTAGGCACCTCAGACATCATTTCTATATAATTGGCGAGCTTTGATTTTTTTTGGGTTCCATCGTTTGTTAACTTTTTTCTCATCCAAAACATAAAAAAAAGCTTAACTTAGACAAAAATATTCCATCCTTTGTCTGCAATTCTATGGCGTTCGGAGCAGTGTAGAGTGATATTTGTGGTCACCATGTAGCGCAAAATGAAGAAGGTTTTTGTTATTTCTCAAAATGGTGGTCCTAAGCCGGTTCTCCCTTGGTTCTGAGTTGGCACATACCTTTTATTTGCCCAAATGCAAGAAAAAAAGCGGGTTATGTAAGTTTTAGGAAAAAAATAACAAATTTAATCCAAATGCAATGAAAAAACATGTCGAATATTGTCAAGCATTAATTATAGACTAGAAACATTTCTCCATTCCAAATACGATTCCAAAAAGAAAGAAACAAATTAAAAGCTGTTAAAACTGACGGAACTACCAAAGGCGTTCATCGCTCGTTATAGCCAATTTGGCATAGTAAAATAAGGCATGTATACGAACAAAACTGGTCGACACTAAATTGTTATAAAAATTATATTTTTTAAACAAAAACAGAAATTCACACATCAGTTGAAAGGTTATAATAGTAACTTTAAGAAAAATAAAAACTTTATTTATTTGGTTGGTGTGTATGTGAAAGATCGCCACTTTGACTTAACTCCAGCCATTAAACGTTGCACATCACTTCGGAACATTTGAGATCACACAGTAGCCCACTTTTTCTGCAGCTGTTTCTCATTTTTGACCACTTTCTTAGTTTTTAGTAATTTTCTTAATTTTTCTATCGGCCGAAATTCTGGGCAATTTGGGGGATTGGCATCTTTTGGAACAATTTGTACCCCTTTCTCTTTATACCACGTCATTGCCGTTTTGCCGTAATGGAAAGTTGCTAAATCTAGCCAGAAGAGGACAGGAGCCTTGTGAAGACGTACCATTGGCAGTAGACGTTTTTGTAAGCACTCTTCTGCGTAAATTTTTTGGTTGATGGTACCAGTAGTGACAAAAACTGCACTCTTTATGCAGCATTGGCAAATTGCTTGCCAAACCAAATATTTCTTCGCAAACTTGTCCACTTTCTTTAGCTTAAATTTAGGCGCAACATCACCTCTTTTTTTTGAAGTGTAAAATAGTTGACCAGGAAGCTGATTAAAGTCTGCTTTGACATACGTTTCGTCGTCCATGATCATGCAATCAAAATTATGTACAATTTAGTCGTACAGCTTTCGTACGCGAGTTTTTGCTGTTGCATTTTTTTGTCATTCCGGTTTGAGGCTAGCGAAACTTTATACGTCTTAAGTCCTTTTACTCTGCGTACTTTTTGAACATATCCGAGTGACATATGGAGATGGAAAGGCCTGGATTTCTTTGAAACGTGTTTTTCACTTTCTTTGCTTTTTCCTCCGAGGCTTCACCCTTCTTTCGCCCACTTCCAGTTTTCCTTTCGGTAGTTAGTCGTTCGCTAAAGTTTTTAAGCACTAAAGTTACCGTAGATTTTGCAATTTTTAAACTTTTGGCAATGTCTTTATGTGACATATGTGGAAAATCTTGATTTTTGCGCACTATTATATCGCGTGTGCTCGATTTCGATGAACTCATTTTGCGTAATGTAAACAAATCAGAAAAAATAATAATGCAGAAATGTAAAACGAAAAATTATAGGGGAATTTCGAACCATGGAGAATGTTGAACCATTAGTTTTATCTGCATTATGTGACATTCGATCTATACGAAACTTTTGCCTTCGTATTATTTCAGCTTCATCTCATTTTTTCATTAGCAGTCGAACCGATGAGACGTAATTTGTGCTGTCTGCGATAATCAAGTGATTTTTGAGATTGCAAAAGTGTTTTTGTGTTTTAAAAATTACATTGCTTTTTCAACATTTTTGCGTAAAGCCAAGCAGGTAAATATTTTTCAAATCATTGTGTCTGAATATTATTTACAGTCAAAAAAGTTTTTTTGCATAAAATTTGGTTCTGCAACTCATGGGCGGCTATTTTGTAAAAGACAGCTTCTGGGGAATGTCGAACCACATAGTTTTTTAGTAATTTAACGTCAATATGCCGCGTTACGTTGCAAAATATGATCGATCAGATGATCTCCAAGAATATTGCAACGAGTGCGATCGAGCTGCTCACTTGCAATGTGTACACATGACTGGTGGCTATTTCACATGCAAAAACTGCGACTCCGAATAAATAACATAGATTTTTTCTCTATATTTTTCATTCAAATCTTATGTTTTTTCATAACGAAGTCATAAACAAACGTTTTACATCAATATTTGTTCGAATTTTGTCAATTTGCAAAGTGGTTCGACATTCCCCACGATTTTCAAAATGACAAAATCGAATATTTTGGTATTATTCTTAAAAACTTTACAACAAATTAGAATTTTTAAATTCTGCAACTCCAAAACGTGGCATTTTGCTTCTAGTTTAACCTCCATTTCACAAATTTTGAAAAATTACGATTTTAGAGTGAGTTATCAGTCAAAATCAAAATGTGGTTCGACATTCCCCGATAATTATTCAAAAAAAAAAAATGTTTGTGAGTTGCCTAGGAGATCACTGTGACGCGTCTGTTTCACTGAGTAAATGGAAAAACCAACAAAAGACAAGCAACATGCAATTGAAACACAACAAATTAAAATAACAACAAAAGCAACGAAAAAAAGTTGCCGACTCAGGACCACCTGTTTCGTGCCGACTCAAGACCGCTACGAGTTTTTACACATTTCATGCTATTACGCACACGAAACAAATCCGAATAGAAAATCAACTTTATCAGGCGAAGGCACACAGAATTAAACTTTTCAAATACTTACACACCTGTAGCAGCTCCACAAGAATATAATAAAATGGAATTCCGTTTGCACGAAAAATTTATACTGCGCTCACATTGCCGAGTGAAAACTAAAGTGGCTATTCTTAATGACTACGGCATTTTTGATTCTTTGAATTACAAATTCTTTTAATATCAGTCTCAAGGAGAGAAGAATTCTTCGAATTATTCGACGTTCATTTCGATATATAAACCAGTTCAGTTCACTTTTGGGCCTAAGCTTTCTTTTAAGCCAAAAAAGTAAAAAAAAGTCAAACCTTTTTTGATTTTAAAAAAAATTACCACATTTTGAGTTTTCAAATTTTGTTTCTTTTTTTAAGAGATTGAGTAAAATTCTGTCGAAAACGTGTTTGTGGCAAAACTTTGTAATTGCAATAGGTGATTAGTAGCATGGATTCGAAACAAAGATTGTTTGACCAAAATATTAAAGTTCTAACCCCTCCAACTCGGCGAGTTTTTGACCAATCTCGCTCAAATTGTGTGGTGTGGTAACTACTACCAATAGGACTACGCTTTGTGCTAGTTTGAGCCAAATCGATTTTGAAAGTCGGTTTACTTGAGACGAAATCCCCCATATGCCATATATCTCATTTTTGCTCATGTTAAAGAATGAATAAAATCATAAATAAAAATTATTTTTTCTCGAAACACTTATTTATCTTCAACGGAACACCAGTGTTGTGCGGATAGTTTGGGAACCGCTGTTTTAGACTCCTAAAAAAATTCCAAATTGCTTATTGCTTTACATATTGTATCAGGGCTTTGGAGCGGAGCGTGGAGCTGGAGCAAGGAGCTGTGGAGCACACTGTTTTGACCGGAGCTAGAGCTGGAGCTGGAGCAAATGTTACCGCTCCGCTGCTCCGATTAGTAATTTTTCCAACTACCTATTATTCGTTTACAATTCAATGTTTTTAAACTCTTCATTGTCATTTCCATTGCAGTAATGAAAATGGTAATTGAAATATTCCATTGCTATTAACCCTTCTGTTAGCACCACTTTTGGTTGTCACATTGCTATCACCACGGTCCAGCCATACCGTCGTGCATATATACTGCATTTATTTGAATTTTCAATGAAAACTGTACGAAAACACTACATATTATGTAGGAATAATTATGTACAGTTATTGAAAAAAATTTGTTTTTAATATTTAAAAAATTTCACGTTTTGAAACAGCAATGAAGAAAATAATCTAACAATATATATAAAAGTGAAAACCTGTTTGTATATCCGACTATACCTCCTGAATGACATAAAAATTTATATAATACTGCTGTATGTATCTGACCTTAGTATTGGCTTGGTAAAAGTTTGTAATTACAAGTGGGCGGGATATCTCCATTTATTGTACAGTATTGCATTTTACTGCGTACGCTGGCTGACAATACCATGCTACAGTAAACATGTGGATGGGGTTGGAAAAAGGGGTGTGGCACCTACCATATAACCTGAATATTTATTATGGGATATCTCAAGCACCATTTTTTGTCTATTTGCCGATACCGAGCTTATACTGGAGTTTCAGATCTGAATTTGTGTTCAAGTGGGCGTGGCACCTCCCATGCAATCTTAATTCTATTTTGAGTTTATCTCCGAAACCACACATATTATAGTACTGAGATTTGGTGCAAAGGGGTTGGTTGACAACGCCATGCTCTAGGAAACATGTGTGTGAAAATTAAAAAAACGGAGTAGTACAAAGTTTTGTGTGATATTTTTTGGGCAAGGGGACACGGCAGCTCTCATACAAAGAAAATACTTTAAACGGTATATTTGAGGAACCAAAGCAAGAAGATGATAAAGGTTTCCTTTTCTATAATCATTTGTGGTTTCTAATTTTCAATTCATTTTCAATGGTCGTTTGTGTAATGGTGTGTGTTGATTTTGTTTTCATAGTAAAATAAGTTTATATTTTAAAAAGAAAGGATGATAATGTTTATATATATACAAACAATACGTTACTAACGACGAAGTAAAGCAAAAATATCGGAAAAACTATGAGAAAATGCATACGGTCTGGCCAGATCGTGGTGATACCAATATGACAAAAATTTTGAAATCAACAAAATCTCGCCTCCTTCATATCTCAAGACTCCGATTTTATAAATCTATTTAGAAATAGTCATTTAAGGATATCATGGATTTTGAAGATACTAGTGATATTACAAGTAGTAAAAAAATGTTCACAAAGTTGAAAAAGGTCTGGCCAGACCGTGGTGCCAATATAAGGATTAATGGTTATGGCAAGAGAAATCGTCATCTAAGTAGTATAGTTCTTTACATATTTACAAAGATGCTTGAAATGTACAATTACCAGGTGTGAAGGGGTAAAAAATTATTAATTTTTTCAAAAGACGCAATCGGAAATAAGGGGTGGTTCACTATCTGGTTCTATTGCTATAACAGCAGCCTTCAAAACGTTATAGTTGTTGTACGAGTTATTATCATATTTTTTTCGTATGGTAAAGATGACGAGTTTTGAACCGAAATGATTTTGCGGCAAGATAACGCCTTGTCCCACTCATCTGTGTCTAAAGTTTTGGAGTCATGTACCCAAAACTCACGATTAGTTTCTTAAATTAAAATTTCAGGAAACAGTTCTCCAAATTCGAATACATAATGGGTGTTAGGGTACATACATATGAATTTAAAATAAAAAAAATTTTTTATTAGGAAAATTAGCGGAGCCGGAGCTATACTTAAGAGGTTGGAGCTGAGTTGGAGCGGAGCAACCCCAAAATTTGGCTGCTCCAAAGCCCTGTATTTTATTGTGAGCGTACACATTTTATCCTAAAAAACCTTCCGTAAATTTAGAAATTTTTTTTAAGTAAGTAGAACTTTCCAAAATTTTCAAACGCAAATATCTCAAGACCTGACGTGTTAACGAAAAACTGAAGACGTCATAGTGTTATCATAAAATGTATTTATGGTTCAGTCACTTAGCTATATAAAATCTCAGTTTTTACCTTTCCTGTTATTTTAGATTGTCAACCAACTATGAATTCTGCATTAATTTATGTTAATGTTTAGCTTAATGTTTTATTGGTATTTAAGAACCAATTTTAAATCAATAAAATCAGTTATCATCAATAGTCCACTTTTCATCTTTATAACTTTTAAATATCTCCGTTTGATATCGGTTTAAATATCGTTTTTCATTCATTCTTTAGAATATAGTCAAAAAAAGAAAGTTTTTTTTTTGAACGCTGTTTGCACAAATACGTTAAACGTTTGCCTTGAGATGTGTATGGCATTGCTTCATTGAACTAAATTCAATATTAGCGTAAAGCTCACATACACACACACACACACATGCACACACATACACACATAGCTTCTTTACAAACTTGAAATGGAGAAAGTCTTAGGTGCACAGGCCAAGATTAAAGTGCGTACCAATCAAACGATAATCGAAATCAGAGATATGGACGAAACCACCGCAAAAGATGAAATAGTATCGTCTTTGAAAACACAATTCAAAGAAACAGGCAACTTCAACACGGACATGATAAAGTCACTAAGAAATTCCTACGCTGGCACGCAGACGGCTATACTATCTATCCCGGCGAATACAGCTACCACGTTAATAGAAGTGGGCAAGGTGAAGATAGGCTGGGTTGTATGCAGAATACGTGAAAAAAAGCAGTTGATAAGGTGTTATAAGTGTTTCGACTTTGGCCACATAGCAAAATTATGTAAAAGCGAGACAGATAGAAGTCAGTGCTGTTTTAAATGCGGCCAGAAGGAACACCAGGCGAAAAATTGCAATGGACAAGTGTGCTGCGCACTGTGTAAAAGTAAACAGCTAGAACACAATCATTATTCTGGAAGTAAAAAATGTCCAGAGTACCAGAACGCAGTTAGAACCAAAAGACGATGAAGATAATGCAACTCAATCTGAATCACTGTCAAGCAGCTCAGGAACTATTACGACAGACAATCATCGAACAGAAGATCGATGTGGCAATATTATGCGAACAATACAAAAATATTAAAAGTAGCGCTTGGATACACGACAAAACCAACAAAGTTGCGGTATGGATCTGTGGAAATAAAACGATACAGGAAAAGCCAATAAACACTGAAAGTTATTTTATAAGAGCAAAAGTTAACAATATATACATTTATAGCTGTTATCTACCTCCTAGTATGGATATTGGAGAATTTGAAAGAACTATTGACAAACTTGTAAAAGAAGCCATCACAACGAAACCAAATGTCATAGGCGGAGACTTTAATGCATGGGCCATAGAATGGGGAAGTAAGTATACCAACCGCCGTGGCCGGATCCTGCTAAAAGCCTTTGCGGTGCTAGATGTGGTACTCTTGAATGATGGTCAAAAGCACACTTTCGAGAAAAATGGGTATGCATCGTTTATCGACATAACCTACGTAAGCAAATCACTTGCGAGAAGATCGGAATGGTATGTGAGTGAAATATACACGAACAGCGATCATTTGGCCCTAGTTACAAAAGTTGAGAACCTGGCACAGAAATCAACGAATAAAGGAGCGTGTAAAGCACAACAATGCGGGTGGAAAACGCAAAATTTAGATGAAGGCATACTCAAGACAATGATGGACAATGAATTAATAGAATCAACTAATACAAACGAACTGGTAAATCAAATTGTTAAACATGTTAAGGAAGCATGTGACGCAGCAATGACAAGGAAGAAAGGATACCCAAATCGAAAACCCGTTTACTGGTGGAACTCCGAAATTGCAGAACTGCGAAAGAAGTGCTGTTCGGCGAGAAGAAGACAACAAAGAAAAATTGGCACGAGAGAATATGCTGGGCTGAATCGTATGTATACCTGCGCCAGAAGAGAGCTTAAAACAGCAATTAAGAGAAGTAAAACAGACTCATTCAAACAGCTTTGCGATAAAACCGATGGAAACCCATGGGGGGAAGCATATAAAATTGTAATGTCGAGATTTAAAGGTGAGAAAACACAAGCCCCATCTTGCCCAATCCTAATGGAGAAAGTAGTAAAAACACTTTTCCCCAACACAAAATGAAGAGCTTAGAGAAAATCTGCAACTATTTAATAGCGACGGAATACAGTGCCCTGAGGTAACAAAGGAAGAAGTATTAACAGCAGCTGTATCCTTCGGTAATCAGAAAGCACCTGGCTTAGATGGATTCCCGAATGAAGTATTAAAAATGGCGATGATATATAAAACTGACCTTTTCGTCAACGTATACAACCAGTGCCTACAAAATGGTATTTTCCCGAAAGTGTGGAAAAGACAACGGCTGGTCCTGCTACAGAAGCCCAACAAACCATCGGGTGAACCGAGCTCCTATAGACCACTGTGCATGATAGATACTCTAGCAAAAATCTTGGAGCGGATTGTTAGAGACCGATTAGAAGCACATGTAGAGAGTGTAAGCGGAATTTCCGAAAACCAATATGGTTTCAGAAAGAAACGTTCAACAATAGACGCAGTTATGAAAGTGAAATCCATTGCCGAAAAAGCTATAGAAGGTGAAAGGTGGCTCTATGGAAAAAAAGAATACTGTGCAGTAGTGACCTTAGATATTAAATATGCGTTTAACTCGGCTAGCTGGTCACACATAATGCAGACGCTAATTGATTTAAACACACCGACATACTTATTACGCATTATTAGAAGTTATTTATCAGATAGAACACTTCTTTATGATACGAATGATGGTGTGAAATATTATCGTGTTACAGCAGGAGTAACGCAAGGATCGGTCATTGGACCACTGCTGTGGATTACCCTGTATGACGGAGTATTGCGACTACCAGTACCGAGAGGTGTCAGCATAGTTGGCTATGCAGACGACATTGCAGTTACGATCGTGGCAAAGGAGTTGCAAGATATACAGATCACTGCTACAAATGTGACAAATGAGATCAAAACGTGGTTGACTAAAACTGGCCTGGAACTGGCGGCACATAAAACTGAAGCAGTCTTGGTAACAAGCAGAAAGATACGGGAGGTGATAAATATAAACGTAGATGGGCATAACATCACTACATCACCTGCAATCAAATACCTTGGAGTTATGATAGACGCTAGACTGTCATTTAAGACAAATATTGAGGTGACATGTGAAAAAGCGTCACGTGTGCATGCAGCGTTGGCAAGGATAATGGCAAATGTTGGTGGCCCAAGCCAAAGCAGCAGAAAACTACTGGCAAGTGTCACACAGTCCGTGGCTATGTACGCGGCTCCAGTGTGGAGTGAAAGTTTAAAAAATAAATCATACGGGAGACAACTGAAGTCGCTGTTTCGACTAAGCTCTCTGAGAATATGCTGCGGTTTTCGTACAGTGTCACATGAGGCGGCAAGTGTTATTTCAGGGCAAATGCCCCCGGATATAGTAGCCAGCGAACTACATAACCTATATAAAGAGAGGTTCATACAAAATAGACCGCTAACATCCGCTGAAAAAGATATAATGAGAATTAAAAGCATTCACCAGTGGCAACATTTGTGGGATAATTCACTAAAAGGGAGATGGACTCATCGAATCATAAGAGATATAAAAACCTGGGTGACAAGGAAACATGGTACTGTTGACTTTTATATGACGCAGTTTTTAAGTGGACATGGGTGCTTTAGAGAATATCTCCACAAATATGGGCACGACAATCAAGACGAATGCCCCTCCTGTACGGGTGAAAAAGAAAATGCAGAACATGTTTTCTTCCACTGCCTAAGGTATGCCGCAGAGCGAACAAGAATAGAAGGGTCAATGTTGGATATTATATCACCAGACAATATGGTAAAATACATGCTGAAAACACCGAAAGCATGGGACGATGTACAATCATGGTGCGCTACCATAATGAAGGATCTCCGAAGAGTGGAACGAATGAGAAATGATGTTATAAACACGCTGAGATGAGTGCGCGACGACTCAATCAAACAATCAAATAGAGTATAGTGTCGTGCCCCTGCGGGAAGTGGGCAAGAATATTCCCGCGGTAAGGTATGCCTGTCGTAAGAGGCGACTGAAATACCCCACAGAGAGAGAGAGAGGGCGTGACCAAACTGTCACAAAGCTCTATACCATCCCGATGAATGACGCCACTTCAGTCTGCAATGAGACCACGCCCGTCTCACCAGACTAAAGCAACAAGGCGCAGCCCAAAATATAATAAACGCCAAGGAGACCCAGTCGTCTCCCGTGTTTATTACAAAACAGTGATCCCGACTGCAATGAGACCACGCCCGTCTCACCAGATCGGTTAAAACAAAAGACGCCACTTCAGTCTGCAATGAGACCACGCCCGTCTTACCAGACTAAAGCAACAAGGCGCAGCCCAAAAAATAATAAACACCAAGGAGACCCAGTCGTCTCCCGTGTTTATTACAAAACAGTGATCCCGACTGCAATGAGACCACGCCCGTCTCACCAGATCGGTTAAAACAAAAAGGCGCAGCCAACAATATACGCCCAGGAGACCTAGACGCCTCCAGCGTTTACATGAAACGATACCACGCGATATAACGAGTGGAACAAAGAAGCCAGGGTGTCAGCGACCCTGCCCCACAGCGGACGGCTACGAACAAGACCGACAAAAATTAAAACAGACGAGTGAGCAGTAATGCTCTAGACGGCCTCCCGACGAAATACTTAACGGTGGTTCCGGGAGGAGCTTTCCGTCGGACGAGAGGAGATGTTTAGCGGGTGGAAGTCTCGCACTGACTTTGGCTTTCAATGCTTTTACTCCTCGTTAAATAAAAAAAAAATAAAAAAAAAAACACACATAGCTTCTTCGTCTTTCTTGATTTATTTATTGCGTTACTCAAAATGGCAGCAATCATTTTTTTACTTTTATTTGTATTTGCCTTGTTTTCTTTAGGCTGCTGAAATGTTTATTTGTAGAAGTATTCTTCCGGAGTATATTTCATTCACACCTACGAAAACGTAATACGACTTCACACGCCCGTGCACACACACACACACGCACACTCTCATATTGCAAACAGCATGAATTTGAATTGAACAGCAACTAATTTTTTTGTTGACTTTTGTGTTTCATTTTATGTTTTTGGGATTTTTAGGCAACATGTTAGAGTAGCTTAAATCAACATAAGCGAAAATATTACTTTTATGTTTATTTGACGCACATGTACTGCATCTAATCATTGTTTAAAACAGGCGATTAAAGATTCCAACCAATATTTGTAATAGTTTATGTATTTTGATATAACTAAGTATTGCACAAAACAGCACAAGTCGATTTAAGCATTGAAAAAAATTACAATGTGTAAATTTTAGATAAAAAAATAAAAATGTTTGTTCTTTTTACAACTTAACTTGACGCAAGAAATTTAGATATTGTCTGTTTAATGCAGTAGAAGCGCTTAAGTTACTTAAATAAGAGTGAATGGAATGAAACAATACATTTTTTAAATTTATTCATATTTTATTTTCCATGACTTGTCATTTTTTTATACCCTTGTATACTTATTTCATTAAAAACTTTTTAAAAAAACCAAACAGGATTTTTTTTTTTTATTTATCTCAGAAGTACAATTTTCTACATAAGCTATTCTAATATGTTGCCCCAGATATATACTTCCATATGTATGCATGTATATTTCAACTTAAACGTAGCAAAATTGCCTGCGGGAGTTATGAAATTGGGTTGAATAAATGAATGAATGCGGTAATATAAATTATGATTTTCGAGGTTTGAGGTTTCGCACGAGAGTTAAAGTTGTAGCGACTGGTCGCCATGCCGGCAATAACACCAACAACAGCAGCAGTTCCAAAGTGGTCAACAGAAAAGTGGTCCCTAAAGGTGGCAACGTTGTGCCGTGTTAATATTCCGAAGAATACAAATTAAATAAAAACAATGCATAAACGTAGCATACTTTCAGGCACGCTGGTTACCCAAATGCAAACAGACATAAGTATGTGTATGCTTCTTTAGTTCCTTCATAATTGTGAATGAATTCAGTTTGCTTCATTTTATTTTTCTACCACTTGAATCGTGATATTGTCTTTTTTCTGTGTATTTATGTGATTCACCCTCGGCGTTGCATACTCACACACATATATACACACTCCTTTTTATATATACATATGTATATACGGTAATCACATAAATATTGCCACAATTTTCCAAATTCCTTAACAAGCACAAGTATCTCGCACATCACGTATCCTTAACACCACAAAATTACAATTGCTCTTGATTGCTTCGGCATGCCTTTTTGTTTTTATTACGTGCAAATTATTTTCCTTTTAAGTATGTAGATTTCTTATCTGTATTTCGCAGATCTGAAATGTATATTTTTATTTCCGTTTGGTTTGGTTCAGCCGTTCATTCGTTTCCCTTTAATGAACAAAGTTAGAATGATTCAATACTTACTTTTTCGCAATTATTGTAGAAATTATGAAGTTTAACAATAAATAAACGCTTATTTTTCACAAAACGATCTAATTCTTTTGGATCGTTAATAGTATAAAGTTAAACGCCGCATAAACTTTCAGTCAAAACTTTCAGTAAAATATGTAATACATTTTGTTGAAAGGCTTTGTTTAATAAGTTTAACTTGAAGAAGTAAAATTGTTCTTCCCGAGAGTTACAAAGCGGCATTTCATCAGTATTATTACCTTATTTTCTCAAATGCTCATTTACGTACACTAGCGGACCCAGAGATTTTCTAAGATGGGCGTTTTAAATTTTCTGCAGTTTAAAATATTTTTTTTTTTTAATTATGACCAGCGATAAGATTGTCATTGGCAAGCGGGAACGACTGCCAGTTCGCCATTTATAAGAAACATCTGATTTTACTGCAAAAGTTTTCTTTGTCAATACGTACAAATAACAATGGAAAAATGACAACTGTAGTATAGTTACTGTTATTTTTAACTCGAAAAGCATGTTTTGTAAACTGAAAAAAAGTTTTTTTTATTATCGAATTTTTAAATAAAAAATATATTGCAGTGTTAAAAAATGTGTGCCAAACGGTATGGTATAACACAAAATAATTGTGGCCGTTTAAGGGTCTGAGATCATTCTTGCTTGGCTGGTAAAGTTTTCATTTGCTTGAAAGTTATTTGTAGTGAATTTCACTTCACCAATTTTCAAACATGTGGATAATGCATCTTTACTCCATGGATCCATGAGTCCTTTTCTGGAGAAGGAATCCCCCTGAATGGCCAAAGAAATCTCCTCTTCAATCGTCGCATTCATCTCCGCCAACCACATTAGATCCCGAAATGCTGGAATGTTCAGGCTTTTGACCACTAAGCGCTGATCCAAACTATTAACTCATAATTAATAAGAATTGTCATTTCCCACAGATGTCAGATGAGCTGCCCCGATGCCAAATATGTATGAGATCATCCACGGGATCCTTTCGGATATCATTCGATTTCGCGGATCCCTTAGTATAAAATCACAAATAAGGCAAACGTTTGTTTTAAGAATATAAAAATATTTCAATTCCTTTCCAATTTAAAAAAACAAGCGTACACAAATGAACTCTTTTAAAAATCTAGCATATTCCCGCGGAGCACTTATAAAATTTGGCGGATCACCAGGGCTACATTAAGCACAGATTGAAGATCAATGCCCTAAGATTTTGCCGTTTATATCTGAAGATGACATCCGACGACCAGTACGAGGTGATGCTGACTTACCCTAATTGTGCTAATTGCTTGACCATCTCGGTTATCTGTCCGATCGACTGCATGGCAAAAAATATTTTTGGATTTTGAGTAGCAAATGCTTCCAACTTAAAAAGTTATCTCAGTAGAGATTAAAGATGTACCCTGTGTTGCGAACAATTTTTTTCTCAGAATTAACCTTATAATTAGGTCATAAAGTTCGGTAGACTTAATCCGAACCAACCTGTATATATGCATGCAAAAGAAAAATTTCATAGAGCCGAACCTCAATGATTTCTCTGCTGTTTCCGTTGTTCTCCAGCAAATATTTTATAAAAAGCGACTTAAGGGCATTACTTAATTGATTAATTTGGGGGTTTCAACACAGTGACTCCAATGGCTTTCAGTTATTCGCTTCAATAACAAAATTACTTCAAGTCAAATAATTAAATCTGACAAGGGTAAGACGTGGGGCTTGCACCCATGCATACATAATCATTTTTCATACATAATCATTTTTCAGATGCTTTAGCTATTACAAATTATTTATATATATACAAACGTTTTCGTATTTCGACTTAAAATATTGAATTCAATTGAAAATAGTAGGCGTAAATCAAAATAAATTCTCATATACACTCACACACACACGCACAATTAACCGCAATTAGGATAAAGCATGCATGAGAACTATTTGCTTTGGTAAAGTAAAGTATAAAGCGAAATGCCATGATACCAAATACACTTGTATGTAGAAAGCTGTGTAGATGTGGTCATGTCACATGAAACTTTTGCAATCTCAACCACAAATACCGCTGTGCAACACAAAGGCCGCCAGCTTTTAAGTTAAAAGTATTTGCGGAAGTAAACGCGCATTGGTGCGTGTTCCCAGTATTTTTTAGAATTTCAAAACATTGTCACATTAAATTGGCGACTAATTCTCCTTTTTTTTTTGCTGCACTTTTACTAAACACACTGAAACAATCAACACTGGAAAAATCGAAAAACACGAAAAATCCGTAAACAGAAACGAAAAGGAAAATTGCCTTTGAGTTTAATTTATTCATTCAAATATAATTTATTCATGTGTGAGAAAATGCAAACTGAAAATGGAAGCAGCAACAACAGAGAAAAACGTTTAAAATTCCATGCCATGATATAATTAAGTAGCACTTCCGTTTCCTGCAACTGTTACTGCTGCTATTTCTATCATTTTGGAGAGAACGCAAATTTTGAGTCCCAACTCATTGTGAGTGGTATTTGTGGTGGCACTGGTGCTGACGTTTGTGGGGACGTGAAAGTGGTGGCAATCAGTCAACACCACAAACAGTGGCAAATATTAAGTTTTATTGTAAGTTGCACTCTCTACGTTGCGCTTCTTGTTTTTGTGTTGAGTGTTGCAAAAAGAGAAAGCAAAACCAAATAATTTTAGTTAATTGAAGTAAAGAAATTCAATTTTAGCATTAGAAGTTGCGCATTCCTCACAGACAAAGTAAAGCGACGAGAAAATTGCAAACAATTGCAACAACATTGATGCTACGGTTTGCAGTTGCCTGCAACAATGGCAGCAATTACGACAACAAATTCAGCTGCTGTTGAATTGAAATCTAATCATGATATAATCTTCATTCAGTACAAAGTGTGGCAGCTCTCAAATTTTCGTATTATTTCGACCTTAAATTTTTGTCTAAAATTCTAACGATACGTTGGTAACTTTTGTGGTAGTTCTGCTTACTTGCTCGCTTTTTATGCCAAAAATATTCTCTGTTCCATTGCTTTTTATATAATTTGTTTTTTCTATGCCAAAAAGTTTTCAAAAGCAAACAATATTCAGCTAACAAAGCTATATACAATTTCCACATTGCCTTTAACATTTACGACATTTACGGGTTCTACATCAGTGTCATCGTTCTTTTTATCCCCCTTCATTCCTTCCTTCCTTTTCTATTTATTCGTACTTACTCTCTGCTATAGCTTCTTTATATATACTAACCATAGTAGGTACTTTAGTTCGCTTTACCTTGTCAGCTAGAGTTTCGTCCATTTGCTAGTACTTTGTATATCCTGCGGCGATTTTGTGTTAATTGCGGTTGCATTTGTATTTCAGTTTGTTGTATTTTCCATTCATTCATATCTACTATATTTGCAAGTTCAAGCCCAGCGGAGAAAGAAACGCTTCCGGGGAGCTTCCCTTGCAATGCGCTTCTTTCAAGAACTCGATGAAGAAGCATTTAAAGGCAAACTTAATTTCAATGACACATTCCAGATCGGTTTTTAAAATGTGTATGTAGCGCAGAATAGATCAGAGCAGCTCCCGGCTTTATATTGACATCAGTAGATACTTCTTTTAATGTTTTAATGTTGCTATTTTACAGTCGGTTTATAATTTGCTTCAAATGTTTCCCATTGGGAATGTGTATATGACGATGAACGCAAGTCTGTGAGTATGTGTGTGTCTATGTCGGTGCATGTTTACTTTGGTTACTTTTGTACTATTTTAATTAAAATTAAAGAAAATTTCATTCTCGCACACTTTAATCTGGTTTTGCGGATGTGGTCTCATATTTCGATGGTCATTTTGTATCTTGTCATTGTCTGAACAACCTTGATTCAGTTTAGGGGAACGCCTTTCTAAATGCAAATGCGAATGTTCGTGGGAAGAAAACGCATTCGATTACGAATCTTAAAAGCTATGTTCGAGCGAGGCAGAATTCATATTAAGTATCGTTTACTCAGAGGTGTATGTTTGATAAATAAACTTTTAAAATTATATCCCAAATACATAAGTATGTATGTATGTATATGAGATATGCTATATCTTATACTCAATATTTTGTTCTTTACAAATAATTCAATTTCCAATTCATAAATTTCTTCCTATATTAAAATCCTTTAACGGCCTTGAGAAATAATCAATATTGTAATTTATTTTCATGCAAAATAATTATACTTGAATTAGCTTAAAGAAGCATATGAATTCTCTAATCCTGCTAATAAAACGAGTACAATATACATGCATGCACATACACACACACACATACGCATACACATTAAAATATAAATAGAGCACAAAAAGCATTAATTAGCATGAAAGCATCAAAAACGCACACACGTGTACTGGCGCACGCATACTGCATACCACTACACATTCGCTTCGCATTCAACATCCGCTTCCGCATTTGCGTTAGCTCTGACTCACCAATGCTACTTCAGCCCAGATCCAGACCGAGTTCCACTCGTCGTTATCATCGTCGTTTTCGTTGTCGTTGGTTTTGTTGTTTCTGTTATTGTGCAAGTAAAATGTACAAACTAATTGCGTTTTTCGGTTTGCGAATTTTCGACAAAAAGGACACATTCACTACACATAAAAACACATACATACCTACATACATGCATACATACATATACACTCGTACTATTAGAGGATTAAATTTGCCACGACACAAAATACGTTGACATGAATCTCTACCAGCTAACTTTGTAATGATTTACATAATACCATAATGGCAATGATGGCAAAGCGGGCGGCTAAATATCAACAAGCTTTTTTGCGCTTCTTCTCCTCCTCCTCGAATGCTTGCAACTAATTCCTGCACAATCATAATTCCAGGCTAATAATAATGATATGCGATGTTTACTAAGCGTGTGCTTAATACGCAAATGCGCGTCATTTATTAGTGCTGCCACAATAGCAGCAGCAGCAGCAACATTAGCACAGCAGCAAAAATGAAGCGCACAAAAACGACAACGATAAACGCGTTTTGTTTTGCTTTGCAGCTCCAAATTAGCGTGCAGCTATTTAGGCAAATAAAAGCATGAAAAAAAACATTTTGCAATTAAAAGCGATTTCAAAAATCTCAAAAATGTTTTCCTCCTATTTTCCGCTCATTCATTTGTTTGAATATTTTCACAATTTATTTAATTCTTCTTATCACCTACTTTTATTTTCTATTTTACTATTCTATACTATGTACATATGTATGTATGGACTTGGATCTATTTGTTGCTAGCTTCGACAATTTCCACAATGCTAACATATGTGCCAACAATGCCACCGAATGCTCCAAATGTTACAAGCAATAAATTTTTCGTTAATCTTATCTTCCATGGTCCATAGCCAGTGCGATATTGTACGCAGATTTGTAGTAGCGCTGGAAATATCAAACCCAAAATGGACAAACAGAAAGCGCCGACCAACGAGAGGAAGAGCGATAAATTCGGAATAGCCGCAGCACAGCCAACTAGAAAGCATTAAAAGTGAAATTATTTTAACTGAGTTTCAATTTTATTTAATTTTATACAACTGCAACACTTACATGTTAATACAACAATGGCAGCTCTAATTAGCAGCTCGTAAAGAACATGTTTTGATGTGTCCTTAGTCCGTTTTGAAAGATATTTAGTCCATATAATGTCGGCAGTCACATAACCTTGAAGCGCATAGGAAATCCACGTAGTAATGGCAAACAGAATCTTAATAACTTGAGATAGACTGTTTAGGAGAGAAAGAGAAATGTGTGACGTAAGACTGACTTTTATTTGTTGGATGTGAAATTACAGAGTCATTAAAGTCGAAGTGGGGATATGGTAATTTTCTAC
Organism: Toxonevra muliebris; assembly: GCA_963691655.1. Classification (NCBI taxonomy): domain Eukaryota; kingdom Metazoa; phylum Arthropoda; class Insecta; order Diptera; family Pallopteridae; genus Toxonevra; species Toxonevra muliebris. The sequence continues at coordinate 2,663,455 of OY829326.1, forward strand.
GACTTTTCGTTATGATCTGAGATTGATTAAGACTAAAATAGGTTAAATGTAGTAACGTGTAAAATAATTACATAAGTAATGACGCATATTTCAATGTGTAGGTCCAGCATAAGACGTCGATAATTTTCGCTCTCAACTTACATTTCATCCTGTGGTATATTCAAAGTGATGCTACCCTCTGCATCGTCACCATATTTCCAATAACCAAAGAAACCCAAACCAATGTACAAAGTTAAAACTATTGTCATGCCTATATTCATAATGCCCAGCGGTCTCAGATATGCTTTCGGCGTTTCCATATTCTCTTCAATGGCAAGTATCTAAGAAAAAACAAGATAGCTAGTGAATGCCAATCGACTATTCCGTATGTGCAATGCAAACTCACTACACCCACTGCTTCCAAGGCAAACAGTACCGTGCCAAAGAAAATTGGTAATTTTGAAATATCTTCAACAGATTTACGCGTCGATAATGGTGGCAAGTCGATGAAAATATAATATAGTATTACGCCGAAACCTGGAAATAAGTATAAAGGAAATGGAAAACAAGTTCAATGTTGCATCATTTTAGGGACTCCATTAATTTCACCCACCAACCAACAATAATAAATTGGCAATCGATGAAAACGGCGCCAATAATCTCAAATTTCGTATACTGTAGAGCAGAAATAGTGGCACCAGCAAAAAGCACATGTGTATTCTTACGTCTAGCACTCCCACATATTCATCGACAATTTGCTTAATACTCTCGGCGATGAAAACAACATAAACGCAGCAAATGCCAAAGTGATACAAGGCAAGAAAACCATCAACGAACGGGCTACAAATTGCATTAAATTAAGTCAATAGAAATATAATAGCCATATTCACGATATAGTGCAAATGATCTTGCATCATTGCAAATACAAATTTTTATTGCATATCGCATATATTTGTTGTTGTGATAGCAGAAATACTATGGGTATTCACGCGTTGATGTAAAAGTGGAAAATTGCGAAAGTGCGACTTGAACCACTAAGATGTGAGCGTTCAATGCAAATATTGGACATGCGAAATAGTTTAACTGTCAAAATATTACAATCTCATTGAAAAATAATGAAAATATTTTGGATTCTTCTTACGAATTTAAAGGTAGAAAGGTGTCAAAGTTCCGCAATCCGTACTTTCGCAACGTCGCAAGGGCATGTTGCATCAACCCGCGAATACCCATATTTTTTATTTGTAATGATGCAAGACCATTTGCACAAGATTGTGAATACGGCTAATGGCTAATGTATTCGTAAGTTACTTACGTGGCTATTGGCACAATGCATTTGAAGAATGGTGGACCATCTTGCAACCCAATTTTCATAGCCTCCGAAAATGACAGATAAGGGACACGTTTACGCTTGCACAGCTCATACATTGAGTTGATCTATTGTTTGGGATCAATCGATCGAATTTTAATGTTTTCTGCTTTGTATATGTACTTACCAGAATATGTAAACAATGCACCGCTATAATACCAATTAATGCGGTCAATACAAAACCTAGGACATAACCAGAATTTGCAAAAGCGCTTGGCATCGCGAGCACTCCCGTACCGATGGACGCTTTCAGGAAATGCGCGAATGTTTGCATATTTCTATGTATTGGAAAATGTTTTCGGTTATAAAAGGTTTTTGAATATTTTTGGTAAAATAAAACTCACGTTGTTGGATTCTTAACACTTCGATGCTCGTGTGGATCATAATCATCATTTGCTGCACTGCCATTCAACGTTTTTGGATCTTTTGAATCCTTAGTATTTTTATTTAATTGCAAATCAGTCCTGAAATGAAAGAGCGTAATTTTTTATAGCTGTTGTGGCTTAAAAGTGGGAAAAGTTTCATTCAATCAGGTGGGAGAGGCAATCGATCAATCTTCAGTTGAGAGAGGCAGGATAAGGCCAAGATCCTGTCGCCATATTAAAGGGGTGGCTTTGGAGGTTCTAACTGTTTATAGTTTAAAATGTCGTCTCGGAACTGAGTTTGAAAATTATTGAAAAGTATCAAGCATATTCTTGTAGATTTGCATTTTTTTGAAAGGTAATAAAAAGCTCAAGTTTTTCCACTCATTAAAAGCGAAAACTGTAAAAAAGGTAAAACTAATTTAAAGCGGCATGTGATTTCTATTACTTAGTACTTATAAATTTTAAATTGAACTTTTGAAATTGAAAATCCAATTCATGCTTCCTATCTCCCTTCTCTACCACTATATACTTTTTTTTTTAAATACAAATGTGCAGCACCATATAGTTCTGGAAAAATCAACAAATTTATATTGTTCTCAGTCCTAGAATAATAAGATAACCGATTACTTACCAAAGAAGGAGCAGAACTCACAACATACGAGATTAACTAAGGGAAACGGAGAGGGCCATCCTACTGAAATCCTTAAATTTAGACAGTCAAAGCTACTAATTGAGAACTTCAATCCAAAAATACCTGTTTTATGTCTTAAGGGGTTATATGTTACAAAATCGAAAATTTGTTTATTACATTTTCTCAAAGTACATCCTCTTGAAAAAATATTTTCCAAATTTCATAGAGATCTGAGCATGGAGCCAAAGTTACAGCAGTCTACAGCGCGTAACCTCCAATTACCTGAACATGGTGCTGAAAATTTAACTGCGATTATCTCGAAATGTTGTTTTTCAACAAGTTGCGTTGCGGTGAGAAAGGTTTCTCAAGAATCAAACTTTTCAAAAAACGATAAAAAACTGCTTCTGCTTACGTTTAGATATTATATATTACTTTCCATAACATAAGTGTTTCACTTTTAGTTGTGTTTTTTTGTAGTTAGGGGCGATGGGTATCTATATTAAATAAATATCTACATTTTTTATATATATTTTTATATATACATATATAGGTGCATGTAATCATTTTTTATTTATGTACTTCTTTTCCAAAAATTAATAAAAATCAAAAATTTACATACATTCGCAGATTTTTTATGCCCATTTTATGACTTTTTTTACATTATGTTAAGTATCGAAACCGGATACTTTAGGTATCGAGTACATTTGTGTCGATACTATTGAGTAGTGTCCGACAGAAGCCGAACTTCGGCCATTCATCTAACCTTCTGCCGAAGCCGAATCTGAAAGTAAATTTTTTCTTATTTGCACACATATACAGAAAAATATAAATAATAGATTCCCCAAATTAAAAGCTGGCCAGTAGCACTAAACTGTTCACTGTATTTATTTCAAGAATTATTTAAAAAAAAATTTACATCAAAATATACAGTTACATCAACTATATATCTGTGGAACGACTATTGTTCAATGACACCTGTGTCAAAAAAAATCCTGAAATCAAAGATTGAATCAACGTATTAATCGATAGACATGTACCTATAGTCGTAACCAAAATTAAGTAAAAATATTGAAAATTCAATTTTTGAGATAGTTTTATCGGTCTGGTAGTTAATTTTCATAACTTTCTTATATTCACTATTAATATGAAGTAGATGAGAATTATAAGACAGTGTACAAGTACACACCTTGGTTGGTAATGGCAAAACCACCAAGGCGTTAAAAAATTGCCACACCGCCGTTCGGAATCAGCGTTAAACTGTAGGTCTAACAATGTGGTATCACAATGGTCCGTTCGGGCCTAAGTGTGTCTCTCGATAACCACTCCAACCTAATGGAAAATGTCGCCTTCTCTAACAATTCACTCTTCTTTCCAATACGCTTCAAGTCTTCCTTGAAAAGTAAAAAAGAACAGTTTGCCTCTGCTGGCTCTAATTGTATTAGCTCCTGCAGGTTGTTTGTTAAAAAAAATCACTGATTTCAATTTGTAAGACTGTAAATCTGTGGGTTACTTCAAAAGTAAAAATGGAACAAGCAAACGGAGAAAATATAACACAGAAATTGTAATATACATACTTTATATAACAACTTCCCATTTATTTATTTGTATAAACTTTTACTAATAATTGAAAATAATTATAAAAAAATATGCTTATAATCTTCGGCTTCGGCCAAAACTTCGGTCATTTTTTGCCGAAGCCAAAGCCCTAGCCGAAGATGCATTTTTTGGCCGAATAGCCGAAGAACCAAAGCCGAAAATTCGGTCGGACACTACTATTGAGTACCCGATACTTCCCAGTCACCGATACCATTTCCCTATAAGTACTCATAATAAAAGTATTGAGTAAAAACATATCGGGTATCAGGGTGAAAGCATCGAGTACTCAAAGTATCGAGTACCGATACCATTTCCCTAGTTATACCCCTTTTAAATGTGAAGAACAATAAAAAAATCGCGGTGGATCCTCGTCCTGGTCAAGCCGTCCAGCGTACGCCATGAAGCAATATCATATGTATACACACATATGTATGTTACTGTATTGGTTTGCCAGGTAACAACAATGTTTAAACTTTCCTGTTATTTTAATGAAATGAACTCAAGGAAATTACTGATTTTCATAGATAAGTGTTTATAGTTATTGGACTATAATAAAATAATTTGAAAACACACAAAATAAATTTATGTCAAATTAACGGCATTTCAATGAGTTATATTGTTATATTGATATGCAATCAAAGTTATATAGTTAGTAACAAAAAAATCGTTGCAGTAAATTAAGATGGTGATAAAAACCCTTCCCTATTTACCGATCTTTTGGTGATATTTTTTATGGAATTCCCATTGAGCATAGAACCATGAAACACCTATCCAAAGAGCAATAGATAGATTCTTTGAATCGGTTGGAAATCAAAGATTATACGAATAAACTGATGGAAATTATCTAAGTTTTCATAGAAATCGCATAAAATTTGCCAATGTGTTGATGGAAAATTTTAGCACTTTTGAATCTCTATCATTTGTGGCGTTTTATTTGTCCCAAAGTAGCCCAATGAAATTTTTTTCAAACGGTCCATTACATTCGAAAGGAATATATATTTTGCGAATCATCATAAAATAAACCAAGGTTCATTTATTGCATGGATTTGAGGCTGACTATTACAAAAAAGTGGTAAATGACCCCAGTTTTATTACACTTAATGAAGTGACGCAAAAGCTTTGCGTTTTCAATTGCATTAAGAATTATTTCTGCCTTTTGATTGCAACAAGATTTCTATAAAATTATTTATAAGATCCTTAAAGTCAACTTACTATGTATAGTCTAATCACTACTGTTTCACCTTTTTCCGTAATATAATAAAATTGCCTCAAGCAGGATCATTACGGACTTAGTTCTTTAATCGCTTTCTAAAACTAACAATTCAGACATTTAACTAAGAAACAAGTCGAGTAAATTTCGAAGCAATGGCAATGCAAGAAATTAAAGTTGAAATCTTAAAAACCAGATTTTAATTTAATAACTCAGTCAGCACACTTTGAATTCTCCAAAATAATTCCAAAACAGGAAGTATTAATTTGTTTGCCTTTATTAATAATTCAATAATATATAGTAACAAAAATATTTGCATTTAAAACAAGTTTAAGTTAGTGCATATGTACTATATAAGTAAATATGTTAAAACATATTCCTAAACGTTAAATGGCGATAAGTTAATCTTCTGGAAAAAAGTTCGGAACGACCCATAATTGTCGTTTCAATGTTTAGCTTAATATTTAGAAATCTGAGGGGAATCAAAGAAGCTTGCTTGGAACCCTTGCACCATCTCTTGGAGCTGTTCATTAACTAATAAGAGTTTTGGGGTGCAAGAGTCAACTCATACAGGGACAAAATATAAATTGTTCTTCTGTCAATCATAAACTAGAAAGCCAAAACGATTGCTTTTATGAGTAACCCCTGTGAGAGGAAAAGCCTTTTTTACACTTAAGCCTAAATTAAAATAGCGCGTCATGACAATAAAGCTGTGGCGGTTTTTAACCCCATTTTTAAATTTACCGTACTGGTACTGAACAGCTGATTTTGTTTTCTGTCATTGCCGCTGCCACGACGCACTATTCTAATTTAGGCTTAAGTTTGTTACCTATTTTATTTCGTATTATTATTTTGTTTATAAGAAAGTGCATTTATTATATACAAATGATAACAAAATTGGTCATGCCTATTTAGAGACAGGAGATATGAAACGCGACGTATTTATTTATTCAAGTTTTTTATAAAGAATCAAGTTTTATGTAAACAACATTTTTTTAAAAATGTTTATCATTTAAAAATTCTCCATTAAAAAATACATACAAATATATATATATTTCTCAATTGTTCTCAAAGTTTTCAAAAATTCTTAAAAATATTCTTAACTAAAATTTCCTAGCACATTTTTCTCATCTCATGGACAAAAGGCGCAAGATTCCGCGTGTCCCTGAATTGTAATTTGTTGTTCATTCCGAAAAAATAGATAACGATTCGAACTAAAGTCCCTTTAAATTTGTGATGATTGAAAAAAAAGTTTCATCTCTTCCGGAATTACCCTGCTACACAAATTAATAACTAGAGGTCTTTAATCTAAATTTGGAATAAACACGTTTTATAAAATGTGGAATTGTCAAGTTTCAATGTTAGGAAACAGCTTATAAATTTATGTAAATACATTGTGATGATGATAACTGCATTTGTATTTGAAATTAGATGAATGAAAATTACACCGTAAGCTCTATAGACAAAAATGCACAAAAGTGCGGGAACGCAAAAAACCGAATTTCTTCAAAAAACGTTAAATTGTAGCGGCAGTTAAGTTTAAAAAACAAAGTGTCTGCGATATTCAATAACATAAAAATTGTTTAATCTTACAAGAAAATAAATAAATAATGAAAAAATTAAACATAAATTATTATTCAGAAATAGCAGAAACTTGCGTTGCTAATCTGTGGAGAATGCAGTTAAAAATTAACAAATATACAAGCAATACATTTTCAAACGTCTTTTGAACATTTTCCATTTTAAGTAACATTTATTTTTCCGAAAATTCTTTATTCATTTACAAATTTAAATTTTCCAATATATTTTCACAAAAGCAAAACAGCTGATAAACACAAAACAGCTGATTGCCTGACACTTCTACCATTTTTACCCGAAGAAAAAGTGTGGGCTGTTTCGTGCAAGAAGAAGAAAACAATAACTCCCTCATCTCCGCTGTAATTCGCAAGTTTTTTGAGTACGGGAACGTTTTTGGGTTGTTTTGGGTAAATTCGTGCACCCGCGGTAAAGTACGGGAACGGACTTATTATAATCATTTTCCAAAAGTGTGAAATAAACACGTTTTCTAAGGTTACTCTTCAATATATGTGGGTATATATTTAGAAAATTTTAAGAGTGCCTAGTTCTTAAACTTCACTCCACTCCTTATTTTGATTAAATACCTAAATACTATGGTATATAACCATCGTTGATAAGTGTATAGTTTTTACTTACTTCATAGTCATAACGATCTAAAATTAACGAAATCCCAAAATGTAGAAGTTATCACTCTTAAATAATTATAGTCGTAATCAAATTAATATCTTAGCTTGATATTATCAAGTTTATAAAATGTTTATGGAACTTTATATAATTTTTAATTGCGTTAAGTGCGAACAAGAAACCATAAAAGCAAACACAAATCTCTTGTGGAATTAATAACAGCTCGATCGTGAAAATAATATCATAAATAAACGATTGTTTCGATTAAAGTCAATAAAATGCGATATAGTATATGAGGCGATATTGAGATGAATAAACAAACTGCCGAAACCGTCACGAGTCAGAACTCCAGTTTGAACTAATTTGAACTTTATGAATTTACTACACTTATTTTATAAAGCTTTAATAGCAACATTTTTTTCTTTTTATCAGTTACGTAGTTATTAAATATTTAAATATTCACTCGGCTATTTAGAATGTATTTTTGCAGCCTTAGAAGTTATTATTTTCCTTTCAAGTTAATTACTGCAGTTTTTCTCATTCGATTTTCGAAAACAGCAACCAACCAAAAATTTCAGAACATTTAATCATAAAAAAATGGCTACTATTTTTTTATACTTAGGGTTTTTAATGTAAAATTTCGAAATAAAGTAAATATTTATTAAGAAGCGAAAAAACCTTATTGTAACTCTTTTTATGAATTTTTTATGATGCTTAATAAGCAAAAATAAATTTACACAAGTGTAATTAAAAAATAGATTAATTTCACACAAATTAGCAACCGTTTGAATTGTATCTACGATTTTATTTCACGCTTAGTTAGAATATTTTTATATTTATTTATTTTATTTTATTTTCTCCAAATTCACGATCCATTTAGCTGCAGCTCTGATGCCATACTATTTCTTGCGATCGCAAATTTCACCTGTCGATGTTGATGTTACTGTCGATGTTATTTTTGTGGGTAATTAGGCATCGGCACCAATCTCCGTTTGCGTCCCATTCATTTAATGGAACCTTTCCTTAAAGTTATTTCACATTTGAAATCTTAATCAAAGTGTCTAATCTAATTTAAGTGTTCGCAATTAAACACAATCATAACAATCATTATAAAAAGAACATAAATTGTGTGGAGGAGGTGGGAGGAGGGCAGCAATAAAAAAACAATAAATAAAAAAAGCAAAATCGTTAGCACCAAGCACACTATGGTTTGCAGCTCCTCAGCACCTCACTCAGCAATGGCAACAAGATACAATGTTGTTTTAGCTGTCGAAAGACTTACATAACCCTTTATTATAATCAATAATTGATAATAGAGAAGGATAAATACCGGTTGACGGTTGAAATAAATCAAACACAAAAATCCAGCAAATAATTTTTTATAAACCTTTGATTTTATTTCACACAATGAATCCTTCCTTTGCGTGATTCAGGATCACAGTCAAGTTTAGATATAGCGATTTACTTCTTTATTTCTCTTCAAATTGAGAGGCTATGTGCAAAATTTGGTATAGTTTCTAAAATATATCACTGCCATTTTCTGTCAAACAGATCTTCTACGGTAAATGGATTGGAATACAAATAAAGTTTTGTTGTATGCCAGCAATGGGTTAATAATAATGGTAAATTCCATTTATTATTGGAGAATATGAGGATAAAAAACACTTGTATGTGGAAAGATGCGCTTACAGCTAAAATTTATTGTTGGTTTTTATTATTATTAATATTTATAAACATCTTGTTATTGCTGCAAATTATTCAATTGTTATCACAAATAGATTGCAGAAGCACAGGTCTGCCTGCCTATCAATTGAAAACCAGCTAAAGTTAATCAAAACAATTTCAAGTGAATATGGAAAATATTAATAGTAACTGTAGTACCTCATTTTGGAGCAAAATACGCCCAAATTTCAATTTACAACTGCATCCCTAAATGTGAAATAAGTGACATTTCTTTACAAAGTGACATAAATATTAAAACTATTGAAACTTTGCATTTTACTTGATTAGCTACATATGTATGTACTTATGTTCATATTTTTACATTAAACTCACTTGTTAGTGGATGTGGTTCTGAAAAGTCCATCCCGAGGAAGTGAAATATATTTTTTCTCAGTTCTTTTAATATGGTTAAGGATGTATCTTTCTCGCACTTTACGCACTTCCGCTTTAGCCAGAGCCCTTGGAATAAAGAACACCTCTGATGTGAAATTATAATCAACTTAACTCAGTGATCTGACCAGTGATGCCAACTTGCGGGGAATTCCCCGATTTTCGGGGAATTTTACTTAGTGCGGGGAATCGGGGAATGAGCTGTTTTTTGCGGGGAATTTGAAACCGTTCAGCTTTCAATATTAAAATACCCCAAACAGTATGTAGAATATTTTTCTACATCTTAAATTCCTAAATACAATTCTGGCACATTCGCAACCCACACCATATAAACATTGCTTTAGGCAACACTGTTAACGTTTAGTTTTCAAACAGTTCGACGCGATCGCGCAGTGCTTCGGCTTCTCTTTCAGCCGTCCAGAAAGGCTTAGCTGTGCTTTGTTCAGCACCTTCTAATTAATAACTGTTAGTTCTTGGTGACTGTAACCTATAAACTTGCAAATTATGGTCAGCTATTATAAAGAAGTAGTATATTTTATATGTTTAAAACCGATAGTCAAAACTTTAAACCAGTTTTTCTCAAAACAAGGTTTTTGCCATTGACGTGCACGATAACTGAAATTTAAATATGTTCTTCTACACAACAATATATAGGTTTTGTTAATTTTTTCCTCAATTTGGAACTTTGTTTTACGAAAAAAGTCAAATTATTGAGAAAACTAATTTTTGAGGTCTGCCATTTTGTGAATTGTTGGTCAAACAAATTAATCTTAGTATGTCCTGAAAGTACAGTTATAATTTTTCTAATGGTATTTTTTTTAGATGTTCCAGTGAGCCGCAATCACGCACGCCATTGCGTTTAACGATTTTCAAAACGTCTTCCATGAAGCTGCAAAAAAACCCTTTAAATAATTTTTTTTTTAATTATTACATAATTTTTTCTTGTAAATACTTGAAGTCTTTAAATAGACATCAGAAAGAAATTTTTGTCATTTCAATTAATCCAAAAAAAAATTGAAAAAATAAATGTTAACCAACAAAGTGCAGGGCCCCTTAAAATAATTCTGACCGAGAGTAACTCTAAGCTTACGTAAAGGGTATTTTTCGTTTATATGAAAAGTGCGTATCGTACTGTTACAATAGGTCCGTTCCCGTACTTTTTGGGTACAGTCTGGTAAACTGAGAGTAAACGAAAAATGCTCTCTCTGATACACAAAAATGCACAAAAGTACGGGAAAGCACAAAACCACTTTTCTTGCACGAAACAAAACGTCAAATTTTAACGACAGTTAAATTCAAAAAACAAAGTGTCTGTGATATTTAATAAAATAAAAATTGCTAAATCTTACAAGAAAATAAATAAATAATGAAAAAATTAAACATAAATTATTCGCCTGTCTACTTTTGTAGAATCTTCGGGTTCACAATCACCATTTGTGTTATTCAGAAATGGCAGAAGCTTCTACAGCGTCAGAAGTTGAACAGACAATTGTGTCATTAACTTGTGGAGAATGTAGTTAAAAATTAACTAATATACTATTAATTAATTTTCAAATGTCTTTTAAACATTTTCCATTTTAAATATCACTTATTTTTCAAAAAATTCTTTATTTATTTATTAATTTCAAATTTTCAATATATTTTCACAAAAGCAAAACAGCTGATAAATACAAAACAGCTGATTGTTTGACACTTTTAACATTTTTACCCGAAGAAAAAGTGCGGGCTATTTCGTGCAAAAAGGAGAAGACAATTACTCTCTCATCGTTGCTCTCATTTGCAAGTTTTTTGAGTACTGGAACGCTTTCTGGGCTGTTTTGGACGGGAACAGAGCTAATATGAAATTATTAAATAAAATTTTCGACCAAATTCCCCGCACCGGTATTTGGTCGAAAATCGGGGAATTTCGCGAGAGTTATCGGGGAGAAAGAAAAAATGAGTTAGCATCCCTGGATCTGACTAAACTTTCTTTGACGACAAACATTTGATGTTAAGTTATATTTGATCTCCAATTAAGGAACACTTCCAAAACTTTCATTCATATGTCAAATGACAATAAGAATTGTCGCCTTCTGTCGGGTTTTGAAATAAGCTAACGTAAATATACTTACTTTCTAAAGAAAACAATTTTTCATAATTGTTGTTGGTTTCAGCTACTGCAAATGTAAATTTTTTAACAATTCGACTCACGAACGAATCGAATAATCATAAATGCAACTTTTACCTCTCTGGGATATATTCCAAAGAAAGTTGGATCATCTGCAAAACTTGGGCCACTGATTGTTTTGATAATTTGCTCATTGCCCATAAAGGATAAGTTCTAGCATTTTATATTGACGTTTCTCAACCACAAGTGGCTCTTCATCGAAATCGGAATCTGGCGACCAATTATCCCGAATATGATTCATTTTTTGGTTTAAAAAAGTTCGTCGTTTTGTAAGAAATTTTAAAAAGATAGTTGATAATTCAAAGACGAACAAATTTTGAGTTCCATTAGCTAATAACTTAACTTAGAATACTGTAAACATGGCATTAAATTGAACTGAGAGTGAAGAAAATAAAACCTGGAATAATTAAATTTTATAGAGACTTAAGAAAACGGCCCTTAGATTATTGTTTTACCTGAATTTTAAATCATAAATAGCGACATCTGCTGGTAATTTGAAGAATTTGAAAGCTTTTGCAAACTTTTTAATAATATTACCATTATTACTTAACCCTTATGTGGCAGAAAACGCTTTTCGACTAAATCCAATTTTGACAAAATAACCAAATTAATTAAGTAATTAATTACAAATGAAAATTATTATTATTCTGTTTTCCTTTTTTTTAATCAACATATGAGATTTAACAAAATCTCAAATATATTTAACGTCCTTTCCCCAAAGCTTCTGCCTCTAAATGATTTTTTTTTTACCATTAATAGCCAAAATTTAAATTTATGCTTATACGTATTTTTTTATGTTGAAAATTTTTAGTTATTTCTGTAAGATTCCTTTTATCTGTATTGACTTCTTAAGGAAGAATCCTCCATTTAGTAATTTAGATTTACATAAGTAATTTTAAGCCAAAGCATCAAATTGATCTTTCTTGGAATAAAATTTTTATCCTTTACCAGAAAAGCTACTGATGTATAAAATATTGTTGGAGAAAAATCGCACCAAACCGTCTGGGTCAATTGGAAAAGATCTGGAGAAATCAATTTTGAATTTTTTTGTTTACCAGGAATTTGGGAGGAAAAAATTAAATTGTATGCTTTTGCACTGTCAAAAACTGCAAAGTAAATATTTGGGGTTCACCCCTTTCTGGAAATTTTCTGGAAAATTTTTTCTGGCACATATCCATATCTTTTTTAAAAATTAAAAAATCGAGTGAAAAAATCGGTTTTTCTCATCTCAACATAAAGTATTTTTGTATGACAATATCCAAAAACAAAAATTAGTTCATTGCAGATTTTTAAGAAGTGGTTGTAGCACTACAAGAAATATAACATTATAATGAAAACTACACAATTTTTTTAATGCAAAGAATCTTTAATGTCTAACATATTAGTTTTTAAAAAGACAGCAGCCATTAAAACTTGCTGCAAACTGTTTTCAGTTCCAAACGTACCTTAAGCATAACAAATTTTTTCGTTTCAGCATCAAAATTATAGTAATCGATGAGACTGTATACATTAGGTACTTAGACTCCTTGGTCCGCTTTTGTTACATATCTAAAGTAGAACTCGTGGACAATGTGAATGACCAATGAACGGCTTACCAACTACCACGGATTAAAGCTTGTATACATTCACAGAGAAACTTGTAAACTAATTTGGCGATTGTGGGCACCGATAACACCATCAGGCGTAAAGATTGAAAGCTGATAAAAAGAGCTTTTTAATAATTATGATGATATCATTTAGCTTTTTCTTTCAAATTCACCATATCGAGCTTCAATCATTTCTTTCTCGTTTAACTACCGAAATTTGACTTTTCATTCTATTAAATGGAACAAAAACTTATACTATATCTAGCAAAACAACCCAAAGCATAACTCAAGATTTAATATTACCTTTTACAGCACAAATTTTCAATATTTTTAATCACAATGTGGAAAAAGTCTCAGTAACATGTAAAAGTTACAAAATAAGTTTTTTTTTCTTGTAGCTACATAACTTCAAATAAAATCACACTATTATTTAATAGTATTAGTATTTTAACTATCGTTATCCTAAACTCCGAAATTATCACAATTCAAAATACTGTTTTGTTTCTTCTCAGGATATTATCAAAATTGGCTCTCCTATGTAATTACAATTATATTTCAACAAATGAATCTACATATATAGCGTCACATTGATAACGATGAAACTGGATCAGGTCTGACGCATCTATAGATGAGTCGCTCTTCTATTCAAAAACAAAAACAACGCAGCGGCATAAGTAAAAAAATCTTTGAAATAATATAGCATTTTATTATAAAAAGCTAATATTTTGTGAAATTCGTACTTTCGCAGGTGAGAAGACAAACAGACAGAAGAAGAGAAGAGGCTAAAAGGCTAAACCTAGAACACCACGAGCAAGTGTTTGGCATGTTGTTTATTTCCCCAATTGAAAATATGATAAAAACGCCCGGCATTCGTGCAGCAAGAGGGATGGAGGGGAGGTTCAAAGAGCTTGAATGCAAAGTAAAAATCATTTTCACCACAGTAACAAAACGACTTGGATGTGGTTCGCATGTATGCGGAATCGGCAACGTACATGAGAAGCGTAGTTTATTTTTTTTAATATGTGAAAAAATTAATATAAATAATAAAATAGCGTGAAACAAGAAATTGAGGAAAAATATCAAATAATTTGCAGTATAATACAATAATATCTGATTTTAATTGTTGTTTAAAAAGTTGAAATTTCTAGTAAGTCGGCATATGCTTATATGTATATTGTATATACTAATATACATACTAGTGGATTCAGGGGGGGTTTGGGGTTAAAATATTTTAATTTTCATTTAATTGTGAATTTTATTTTTGTACATTAGTGTAGCTGAAAAATTTGACAGCAGTTAATAAAAAATTAATCAACATAAATTAATAAAAACATCAACAGCAACATATAAGAACGTGACGAAATGGTCTACTCCATACAGGTGAATTAAAATACATTTTCCTATCTTTTTCGTTTTACTTTATGCTATTTTCTTTTTTTGTTTGTTTTGAAACTAATAATAATCGCATTTGAAATCACAGTGATCGCCAATTTGTTCACAACCCAGCTGACATTTTTGATCCCGGAAAATTCTTCCACGATTCGCCAAAAAAATGCGTTATTCAATCGCCGACGATGTCGCTGTCTGATGGCGCTGTCATTCTGGTGATTCGTGGAAAAGAATCTCCGACAGCACGCCCAGAAGATTTGTCAATGAATCCCTAATAAGAGTTATAGAAGATTAGCTTAGACTCTTGCTTTTTGGCGAGTTTCGCCACATTTTAAAAACGATGCCTAAAAAAACCTGACGGCACTAAAGAATCTTACCTTAAATGTATACAAGCAGTGATGTTATACGTACAGTAATTACTGTAATGTACAGTAATTTTGAGCCCCGTACAGTACGGCAGTAATTTATGGCAAAAATGCTGTGATTTACAAATATTAAGTTTTCCTATGCTCTGAAATGAAAACAAGTAAGACACGAGCAAAACGCACAAATTAAAATTAAGAAATTAAAAATTTGTATGAAATAGGAATGGAAAAATTCCCCAAAATCTAATGAAGCCTTTTTCCACAGTAAAAAATGTAAATGTAGCCAACGAAGACTATGTCGAAACTTAAGCCTTTTTTCACAGTGAACGCTGAAATAACAAGGCGCAGGATAATGTCAAGGTCATTTGAAAGACCAATGAAAAGTTTTGGGAATTTTTTGGAATTTTTAAAAAAAAAATTTCCAATTTTAAAAATGTTGCCAATTTACCTGCTGGGACTGTCACTCAACCAACCAATGAGCCCGCCCCGCTATTATGCGGTTAAAACGTGTCGTCCAGGGACGACACACTTGTGTCGGCCCCATCATCTCGCAGCTCTCCAAAGTCATTTTGCCACTTTCCCTTGCTGAGACAGTCCAGACAGGCGAATACTTTTTCTCCGGTGTCATCTAGAGGCAATGTCGGCTTTTCTTTCGTTTTTCATTGTTATTGCTTTGGGAAACAATATCTTTTATCATTTATTTCTGTGGTCAAAGCAGTAACCGCTTAAGTCTGAAAATCTCATTTCGAGTAAGGACGGATTGACATTAATGAGATTGGTTGCCACTCTACGTAAGCGAACAAGTTTATTTTTTATAACTTTTGTTTTAAAAAACATAGCATATTAGGGATTATTTATTTTTTTTTTTTAAAGTGTGAATTAGAAAAAAAGAAAAAACGGGTATGGTACTTAAAAATTATAAATATATTTAACACGTTCGCGGACGCGAATGCTATAATATTCACTTTCATGGTGTCATAATATGACGTGAATGCTATAGCATTAAAATCCAGAATACAAATTTCGGCATTCAATTCTATATAGCATCCACATAATCCTCAACTGAACTGATCTATGTATCGAAGTGAATGCTTTAGTATTCAGTGTATATAACTAGTAAAATGTGATATTGTTAGAACTTGGAAAAAACGTGTATAATCAAAATTTAAATATTACGATTACTTTAAGAGAACCGCCATGTGTCTCTTTTTGCACCTCGATACAATTTTGAGTGTCCGCGAACGTGTTAATTGAATGTGATCTGTTAAGAATAAAATTAATTCTTTAATTTAATTTCTTTGGTGCGTGAGCATGAGTTTTTGTATGCGATCTTGGACCCATTGTCTTTGTTGCGCAGATCTTTGTTGCTGTTTGTCGATTGAGTAACCATCACATGCCATGAGAGCAAATAACATGAAATCAGTAAAATCATCATCGCCCGAGTGCATAATTTTGTAGTTTTATTTCTTTAACTCTTTCATACCCGATGTTGCGTATATGAAACATTCACTTTTATGTGGCGTAAATGAGGTGTTTAACAAATTTTATAATTAACGCTTTTGACTGGTTTTCTGGCTTAAGTCATTTTTTTTATGTTTTGTCTTTAAAGTCCATCAAAAAACCTAAGTGCAAAAATATTTAGTAAAATCTTCTGCACTATTTTTTGAGAAATAATGTGTTTAATTATTACTAAGTTGAAATTTTCTGTATCAGATATGTTTATAAAAGATAAGAAAATGTGAAAATCAAAAAATTGGAGCGATCAGGTTATTCACAGCTCCATAGCTATTTTTTTTAACCTTAAATAAAAGGCAAACAAATCAATATAGAAGCATAAATTTGTTGTCATGACTGTGGAAGACCTAAGTAACCATAATTTATAAACAAAAGATTTCTATCCAGCTCCATTAAAATTCTGGCTCCATTAAATAACTGTCAGAAAACATTCAACGCACCCAGGCCCGAAGAGAGGGGGATGGGTCGGGTGGGATTCCCACCGGGCCCGTAGTTTTTGAGGGGGCCCGGATTTCAATCCAAATCCTAAAATCCAGAAAAACTTTAACAAGCGTCTATGCGGCTGAAAATTCAATTACAAACCATGAAAATTATTTATCGGGTTATCACCACCGGGCCCGAATTTTCGCTCGACGGCCCTGAACATACCCAATATTATGTTTTGAGAAAAACTAAGAACGAGTTTTTTGATATAAAGCGAATAAATGTCATATGAAAGCATACAGCCGCAAAGCTTGATTGTGTTTTAGGCAGGGACTCAAAATAATTATGATTTAAAAGTAAAAAATTGCCTACAAATTGGAAATTTAAATAAATATTGCTTCATAATAATTATAAATAAGAAAAAATGTTTTTAAGAGGTATTTTTTACATTCACTTATAATTATTATGAGTGGAAAAAATTTTTTGCGTTGCCGATAACTTTTATTTTGCAAGAAATATTTTTTACGTTAACGATAACTTTTATTTTGCAAGAAATACTTTTTACGTCCACTTGTATCTATTATGAGTGAAGAATTCAATTTTTATTTACTTATTTAAATATAATCGAAAAGCCAGATATGGCCAAGTTTGATTACAGAAAGAAAAATTTTTATTGAATTATAATAATTATGAACAAAAGAAATTTATTAATTTTGATAATAACTACTATTTTGTATAAAATATTATTTACGTCTATTTATACGTATTTATATAGGGTGAGGACGACCTCGATAGCCTAGTGGATAGTGCACTAGACTTTCATCTGGGAGGTTCGGGTTCGATTCCCGTCTTCGTCTGGTGGTTAATTTTCATTACTTTCTTATATTCACTATCAATATGAAGTGTATGAGAATTATAAGATAGTGTACAAGTACACACATTGGTTGGTAATGGCAAAACCACCAAGCCGATAAAAAATTGCCACACCGCCGTTCGGAATCGGCGTTAAACTGTAGGTCCAACTATGTGGTATCACAATGGGCCGTTCAGGCCTAAGTGTGTCTCTCGACAGCCACTCCAACCTAACCTATAGGGTGATACCATCCCGATGACCAATATGAGAGGCGGTGGCGGATTCTACACTACCAGATTTAAAGTCTTTTGCATTACCTCCAAACGTTTTTTATAATTCGTACACCGTGCAAGGGCATATGCTAGCCATAGAGAATCCCCCTATTGATATCCCAGCGCAAGAACGTCATAAGCTCTTAACATATTTTGTTTTAGACATTACTTACAAATCATCTTTCAATTGTCCAGAAAAACGAAGCGATAAAGTAGAGGGAATACAAATTCGCTCTTAAAGCGATCGCCACGAAGAGTTCTGTGGGAGTGAAATTCGAAGTCTACGCTTTTCGTTAGTTCAACTTCTTAAGAATCAGATGAAGTATATGTAAAATCTGGTGAATGGGTTAACATGTTGGGTTACAATAGCATATCATTATGTATTTACTTTTAAGTAACATTCTATATAACTGTATCAATATATAATACCTAAGATTACTGTATGTGCCATTTGAGTAATAAAGTAATCCTGAAGCCCGCGTGGATAGCGCCTTGATCGCGATCTTCCAATAATATTCTCAATGCTGGCTGGGAAAATATGTATATGTGCATGTATGTGTAGAACACTGTAGATGTACGCGTGTGTACGAATGTAGTGTAAAGAGAGAAGATAGAAGAAATTATTCTATGGTGAATAATGCCGATAAACACTTCAATATTTTCTGTTTTCTTAATTACAGTGTTGGTATAGGTAAATATTATATTCGCGTCAAACGCTTGTTGGTGTAGCAATTATAAAAATAAAACAAATACAGCCAAAACAAAGCACTATTGCAAAGTTAAGATCAGATTTATTTTTATCTTAAAAACTTCCTTAAACCAAGTCTTATAAAGATCAAATATTATAAAGATTACCCTCAAGCAACTTAAAAACCTTCAGCGTACTGTCAAAATAATACTATTTTGAGTAGATATTCTATACATTTATTAGTGTATCTACAATTTTATTCCAGAAGATCCAGAAGTGCTACGATATCGTATTATATATCAATTTAAAGAGCTTGACGAGTAGATTGGCCAAAATTCAGATTTAAAATCGGTTAAGCCAATTCCAAAATATTAGCGTCGGAAATTTTTTAAATGCGATTTTTTAGAGTTTTTTCAAAATGGAATCGGTAATCGGTAGAGCTGAAATATTTTGGGAACCATAAAAAAAAAACCGAGGTAAATTTTTGGAAGTGTACAACAACTTTTTTTCGTGAAGCAACTTTATTGGGATAATTGATTATTTTGTTTTACTTTCAATACATCAATACATGCAAACTACTGCGAAATGAAATAAATGTTCCTTTTATTCAAAAAAAATAGGATGAAACTTTTTTACTCTCAGTGACACTTTTTTTGCAACTTTTTGAAATTTATCAACGGCCACGCTGATATTTCATATATTTCAAAAGGAAATTTTTATATATATGGTAATTTTTGTTTGTACTCGGCATGAAATTCTCCTAAAATATTTGAAGTATTTAGTCAAGCATTTCAGAAGACCATTAAGCATATCATTTACAGGTAGACCTCGCTTAACAATGAAATTACGTTCCTGGAAAAGGATTGATATCGAAATCATACATTATCTTTTCGCTGCTAATATCATGTACCAAATCTTAGTTTTCAATAGCATCAATGAAGAAGTAGAATCATTAAATATTTATTTGCATAAAGTTCACATTTGTAGTTAATGATTAAAAAACAGTTTAAAACATAAAGACAGAAAACTCAACTGTGTAATATAAGCACTTGAACATACATATGTAGATATGTATTTATGAATAAAAAATAAGATAGGTTAGGTTGTAGAGGCAGCCTTCTACTTAAAAGCACACTTAAGCACATTTAGGCTCATTGAGATACCACAGTACGGCGCGACTCCCCCATTTACGGATTGGAGAACCATGAGGATTCCATAATGAATCTGGCTATGTCCTTAATACTTATGGATGATAGCTCGGACAGACTAGTGAAGAAAGGTGAGCCCAGAAGTTTTAATCTTCTCCTGACCAGGGATGGGCATTCGCACATGAAATGGAGACTGTTTCTTCCTCCTCCTCAGAGCCGCAGCCCCGACAGAAGTCATTGAATGGCAGTCCTAGTCTTGCAGCATGTCTCCCATTAAGCAGTGTCCCGTGAGTACCGAAGTCAAAATACAAAATAACTAAAATCAAAATTCGGAAACGCAATTATTTAAACAAAATTCACAAATTAGCAAATCTCTTTTTGAGAACGTATTTTTTCTTATAATACAGTGGTCGACTTCCGAATATACGCACTTAAAAATTCAATATCAATTATATATGCTGATGTTCAGTTTTGAATTTAAAAACTTCTAATTTTATATTAGCAGTTGTTAGATGATAAGGAAAAAATAGTCCAATCAAACTATCTAGAATAAGTTTTGAATTTTAAGAACACTAATGTACATATGTATTTAAGTAAATACAATTTAATGCCAAAACATTTCATCGCCCTGCAATTATATTGTCGTGCATCCACAGGGTTCCCCAGTTGCCGGTAAATTAGCTGGTAACGGTTTTTTTTTTTTTTTTTTTTTTTTAACAGAAAACTCCATTTCAGATGATGTTATGAAATATTTCTAAGAAAAAATTGATATTTCAAACGTCTTTGGGGTGAGTTAAATTTTTTGTGAAACTGCGCTGGGGCATGAGATTTTTCCCTGATTTAATGAGTTGAGTAATAAGAATCATGCATGCTTAACGCTCGTATCTTTTTTCCGACCAAAAACTGTATATTTCTAGCAAAAATGTTTAAAAAACCGTAAATCGATTTGAAAAAACTGTATATTTCGCGGTATCAATTTTGTTTAAAGAAAATTAACAAAGAAAGCAAATTATCCACCATCTGAATCGGCTTCGTTCTCCATTTCAATATCTCTTTCTGTAGTTGTTGTATTGTATTTGTCCTTTGAAGAAGTTTGACGAAGCAATTCCAGGTTTGTTATGAGTATACTAGCACCGTGTTGCCATTGTTCTCTCTGACGTTTTGCATTGCGATTGGTAAATTTTAATTTCAAACCGTTAAAAATTAAATTTTATATTTATATAACAAAAGCGGTATGCGATTTTGAAGTTTAAAAAACAGTATACTATCGCGGAAAACTGTATAGATACGAGCGTTATGCATGCTATGTATTCTCCTCTATTTGTGATACTAAACTTTTTTCATGTAAACGTTGAATCCACCTGGTACATATGATCTTATAAGAGAAAACACTGAGTGCCAATAATAAAGTTTCCAAAATTTCTAGATCTTTTTTAGAAATTTTTCCAGAAATCCGGTATTTGAAAATTTCAGGCTTGGCAACCCTGTACACCCAAAAAATCGAGTTTTAGGAAATCGACTTTAAAATTTTAAGCTAAATAAACAAAATTTATCCCAAAATTACTCAAATATTTTTCCACTGATTGTTCCATTTATAGTGTCTATTTTAGAACCAATGCTTAATACCATGGCAGAAGAATTAAGAAAGTAGATGCATTTTGACAAGTAAAAGGAACTTTGACAATTGGGAAAACATTTCTTTTGATACTATTCTTCTTTTTGCAACAGCGTTGTAATTTTATGGTTCAATTTTTAAATGAGAATTTATAAAAAAATAATGTGAGTAGTATTACATGTACATAGGGAGAATTAGTTACTGCTTTTTATAATATTTTTTAACTCTTAATCCAAGGTATTTGCTAATAAAGAAAAGAAATTTAAATAACATTATTTATACTTTTTTTATTATACATAAAATTTATAATTTAGTACTAAGTAGTAAAAGTAGTATTAATAATCTACTACTAACTCACTATTTTTTACCCATTTCAAAAAATGCATCTATAAAATGTTCCTCTTACTTGTCAAAAATTCAAAATGGCTACTTTTTGAAAAAATGCATCTACCTCTAAATACCTCTACCATGCTTAATACTAATGTTCGCCTGTGAGTCGCCTTCGTAAAAAAAAAAACAAATTTATCTTTTTTAAACCTTCAATTTATGAAAAAAAAAAAATTGAACT
Source organism: Toxonevra muliebris (assembly GCA_963691655.1). Taxonomy (NCBI): domain Eukaryota; kingdom Metazoa; phylum Arthropoda; class Insecta; order Diptera; family Pallopteridae; genus Toxonevra; species Toxonevra muliebris. The sequence goes on from OY829326.1 coordinate 2,685,505, forward strand.
TATTATCTAAACGTTATGTTATCGTTTGTATTACTTAAGTTTAAGCTATAAGTATATTGCACCATGTAGGGGTTAATTTAAATAAAATCCCTTAATCTTAAGTTTGTTTTATATTCTATTCTACTTTCTCTTTTATTGTAAATAGTCTATTTCATTCTAACATTAAGTCTTTAATAGTTTGTAATATTAGCTGTGTTTTATTCGCCAGTCAGTTTAACATGTGCGAATAAAACGACCAAGTTGTTAAGATTCTTCTTCGTTATATTGTTATTCACAATGAAACAGCCCAGCAGCTAGAGCTGAAACATTTTAATGGGTCGCAGTCATTGCGGTCAATCGCGGGCATTGTCCTCAGTTTTTACTCTTTATAAGAATATTTAACGATGATTTTAACTTATTTTCACCGCCAGACATTTCAAATATTTTCCTTTTCTGTTTTTTGCCAAACTGTCATGCTTCTTGTTTCGCTATTAACAGTTCACAATAGAATTTGATGTAGTTGAACAACGTGTTAAGTATACTAACAGCTATAATTATACGTGTTATCTCTGCCGCTTTGTTGTTATTTTCCCATACAATTATCGCTGCTAGTTATACATAACTAGAAGCAAGTGGAGAATAAAACGCAGCTATTATTGTGCTATTTTTATCTGATATACACTTTTTATTCCCCACAGCTTCATGTTGAATGCTGGGTTTAAAATTAAATACAAGTTTGGAAAAGGACGGCGAAAAAGAAGGACATGTTTTTTTTAGATCCCCATAGTTTGTAGAATAAAAAAATAAAACAAATTCAATTTAAATTTTTAATTTTAACATAAATAATCCACTTTAAAAAGAACACATTGTATATCTTCTGCTTGCGAAATTGAATTCATTATGCCTCACAGGTAGGGCTCCCAACTAAATTAAAGGAAAAAGAGAACATTTACAGTAAAAAAGAGTACAAAAGAGTACATTTAATAAAACACAAATTTTGTACATCAAATGAATGTAAACATGAATTATTGAATTTTCGTCAAGCATTCATCATTCTAAAAATTCGCTGCACATTGACATTATGTGGGGTGTAGCCAGAGCTGGGTAAATTCAATTACATTACATTCCAAATTCCAATTACAAGGAATTGTAATTGGTACTTAAATGTTTTCAATTCCTTGGTAATGGAATTGGAAAAATTTACGATTCCATTACAGGGAATGTTATTTTGTAATTAAAAATATATCAATTCCTTAAAGAAATTGTAAATGTAATTGAAAAGAAAGGAATTTATTATTTAAGTGTAATCAATTACTTTCTTGGATTTAAATTCTAATTTAGTTGGAATGATTCCTCGAAAATAATTAATTCCCTTTTAGTTCAATTCCAAAAAACCAAAAAAAAAAAAGTTTTCGGAGAACATTGCAAAATACTTTTAATAAGCCATTATGTATAAAAATTGGATCACTTCTCTCGTAACGGCTTATTAGAAGCATTTTACAAGGTTTCCGAAAAATTTGTTCTTTTCAATTACATTTTCAATTTATTTAAGGAATTGATGTATTTTTAATTACAAAATACAATTCCCTGTAATGGAATCGAACATTTTTTCAATCCCATTACCTAGGAATTTAAACATTTTAATTACCGATTACAATTCCTTAGTAATGGAATTGATAAAAGTTTCAATTGGAATTGGATTTGGATTTGGTATTGTAATGTAATTGAATTTACCCAGGTCTGGTTGTCATACAGTAAAATAATAATAATAAAAATCTATGGGTGGATAGATTTTTCCAATTTTTCAAGATTATGAATTAATTAATGCAAAATATGATCGTAACTATATCTCTTCTTTCAAATGATTTATAAAAATTCGAACGAACAATACTGAAGTTATAATAGAAAAAAATTAGAGACCTCTGAAAATCGTTTTTTTTTTTGGTCCTAGGTGCAGATTTTGCCAGTGTATTGGAAACCTGAAGTATACAACGCTTTCTTTATGTCGCACCAAGTTAATTGTTTTTTTCATTTTTTTTTTATTTTGTAACATAATGTAATTGATAATTCGTATTTATTTTATCACAAAAACAAACATTAAAACTTCTAATGAATTTCAATGACTGGAGTGCTTAAATTTTCACAGCGAAAAGGAAGAAATATTAATGAATTTATTTAGTTAAAGCCTTTTATGTCGATAATTTTAAACTTCAACTTTTTTCCTAATTACTACATAAAAATTGGAGCTATTTTCAATTGAAAGACTTGGAAATCTTTAACTTTTACTCATGAATCATTTAGAAATAGTTAAAAACGGTGTCACAATTTATAAAACTTACGGCTTCAGAAATAATATAATTTTAATCATTTTGATTGAACCTTATCAATAACCGTCACGGTAGTCCAGTGGGGTCGCGCGTTCGATTCTCAGATAGGGTATCTATCTTTCTTCATTTCTTTCTTTCATAACACAGTGCAACAAAAATTTTATGCTCGAGAAATTTTGTTGGCTCCACATGGGATTGAACCACGGTTCAAAAAACATTTTTTTTTAAATCAACAAAAAATTTTTTTTGTAAATCAACAAATTTTTTTTTTTTAAATCAACAAAATTTTGTTTTTTAACTTTGTTGGCTCCACATGGAAGCCTAATGTAATTACAACAACAAACAATTCCATTATTTACTTATCTAAAGTGAGTGGCTTAGTTCTAATGCATTATTCTGGAAAAAGTGTCCCTCGTAGATCATTCTAATGTTCTAGGACCTATCATAGTTTTTAACAAAAAATATTTTCTCCAAAGACAGTATAATAGTTTTCTCAACGGTTTTTGTTTTATCGGCTTTTTATCGAAAAAGGGAGTTTAAGCCCCCATTTTCAAGAGGAAGGTTAGGAGATGGAGGAAAAGTGTAGAAACAAAAATTGTTTATCTCTTTGTGCTTAACAACTTTGCTTCAGGCATCATATTGCTATCTGTTGAAATAAAGAAATTTCTTAATAGACCCTGAAGACCTCAATTTCCGACTTCAGGTTCATATTGTGGGAGAACTGTTGTTGCACTGTGTAATCAATACAATGCATTGCATTAATAATAGCACACATTATCCGCTGTGTGTTGACAAACCATTAAACAAAATAATAATAAGCATATGCAATGCACCTGACCTAGCTAAAAGAGGGAATGGAAAGATATTTACATAAACATTAAATGCTCATTATGATAGTGACGGTCTGGTATTCAATATGCGATTACGTAAGGTTATGTATCAATCAAATTTAAAACTCTGTTAATGTTATTTATTTCAGAATTGCGAGACCGGTGAAGTCGATTATATTCACTGTGATTTGAATACCATCCAAAAGCAAGAATTCGATGAGGAAACTGGCGAACCACTGAACGGTAAATTGAAAGTACGCTATGTAAAGCATAAAAACTTTCATATTCCAAAGAAGTACTTACGTGGCACTCCATGTGAAGAATGGGAGAAGAAAATGACAAGCGACGACGGAGAGGACTATCATCCACCGGGTGACATACAAGTAACACCTGTACCTATGGGAGGGAATATTAAGCAACAAAAGAAAAAAAATCAATATGACAAGGATTATTTCTTGAATATGGAAAGTGTTAAGAATGTGAGTACAATTCCGAGGGAACCCCAAGAGAGAAATTAAAATATCGAAAAAAAGTATTGTTTCTTCTGTACTTTTAGGAAATTGTCTTGGCCTATAGGAAGTCTAATATTCACATATTTTTGATACCATCGGTTTTCTTTTTCAACGTCTATTTTGCCTTATTTCTGATGCTCATCGAAGGACTCCTACATTTTGTTGCACACAAGCGGAACGGTTTGAACTCGAACAGAGCATTTTACTATCGTAGTCCATTGCATGTTCTATCCTCACAGTTCTGTGCTATCTGCCGTTCGGAAGCGGAAATGGAAATTGAGATTTTCCACGCATTGAACAAACAAATGCGCAAGGCCAGGGAATCAAAAACGTTAAAAGACGTTAGTAAAGTAATTAGCTGAAAATGGATCATATTAATTTGCTTGTGTTCGGTAAAAATGTTGATAAGGTGCATTCTTTACCTTGAAGAAAAGTATAATATATAATAATTATTATTTAAATTACTATTGTTTTCCATACGTCAAATAAACTTTATTTATATTTTAATTTTAAAATAAATGCAATTATTATCACCATAATTTTTTTTCTTTTACAAAAATAAAAATATATATTCGTTACTTTAGAACTTAAGCTGTATGTATGTACAAAATTAAACCAATTTAACCATCATTGATATCAATTTTCAATAGAAACATCAATCATCGATTTGTGACATTTTTTTAAGGTCTGGTGAAACTTCAAATTTGCATCCGGTACATGCAATAAGGTCATCGAGAGTAAAACCATCAGCAATTTCGATTAGAGTCAAACCAACACCCTTTTCAACAGTGAAGACTCCCTGTAAATAATTTAATAAAATTTTAAACATGCTTAATTATAAGCACACGTACCTTTTCTGAAATAATTAAATCGACAACGCCCTTGCCCGTCAATGGTAATGAACACTTCTCCAAAATTTTCGATGTGCCATCTCGCGCATTATGCTCCATTGTAATGATAACTTTAGTCCCAGGTGCAGCAACTAAATCCATAGCGCCGCCCATACCTTTAACAAGTTTGCCCTTTATAAAATTTAGAAATTTAGCTCTTGGTATTTTACATACATATTTGCATAGTTCGTTACTACTCACAGGTATCATCCAATTGGCTAAATCACCAGTTGCGGACACTTCCATTGCACCCAATATTGTCAAATCGACATGTCCACCACGAATCATGGCGAAACTCTCATCAGAACTAAAATACGAAGCGCCAGGGACAACAGTCACACTCTCCTTTCCAGCATTAATTAAATCTGGATCTACCTGATTCTGGGTGGGGAATGGCCCCAAGCCCAGGATGCCATTCTCCGATTGCAGCATAACATTCATACCTTGAGGTATGTAATTTGATGAGAGCACTGGTATGCCAATACCCAAATTAGCATACATGCAATCACGAAATTCCATCGCTACGCGTTTTGCAATACGCTCTCGCAACGCTTGTGCAGGATTCGGTTTAGCTGCCTCCTTGTTACCTTCGTTTTCTTCGCGAATACGTAAACGTTCGACACGCTTGCGATAATTGCTACCTTTATAGATTCGTTGCACATAAATGCCAGGCACATGTATTTGATCAGGGTCTAAGGCACCGATTGGCACGATTTCTTCAACCTCTGCAATAGTTATCTTGGCAGCACGACACATGGGTGCATTGAAATTACGCGCCGATTTATTGAAAACTAAAATTGTATTAAAAACATTTTATTACATAACGAGTTACAGGCACACACTATTAGGGCTGGATTTCAGCACCGAAGGGTACCCAAATTTCCATAAGGATCTGCTTTTTGTGCTTTCACCAACGCATAATCAGCAAATATCGATTCCTCCATAACATAATCTTTGCCATTAAAAGTTTGCACTGGCTTTGGTCTGCTATGGATCTCAATTTTCCCATCTTTTGAATATTTTACAGGTGCACCACCAGTTTGCAATAATGTTGCATAGCCAGTGGGTGTGAAGAATGCAGGTATACCTACAACAGATTAAAAATCTAAACTTGGTTACTTGATTTTATGATATTCGCTCTAATTGACATACCTGCACCGCCGGCTCGTATCTTTTCGGCTAAAGTGCCTTGTGGTGTCAACTCTACTGACAATTCTCCAGCCAAATATTGTCTCACCAATTCAGTATTTTCACCCACATAGGACGATATCATTTTACTAACTTGCTTCTGTCGTATCAAAACACCCAAACCGCAATCGTCAACTCCTGTAAAAATTCCATATTATCACTGATAATATTTTATAACAAAAATTTAAACAAACCTCCATTATTAGACACCGCAACAATATTTTTCACTGCTTTCTCTTTGAGTGCATCGATCATTTTCTCTGGTATACCACAGATTCCAAAACCACCGAAGAGAATCTTGGACCCATCTTTGATATCAGCAACTGCATCGGCTGCGTTTACATAGATTTTTCCATTAGACGTTTTACCACTTGTGGAATAACAAGCAATTATCTGAAAATGCATATATAATGTTAATGAACTTTATTCGAATTATAGAACGTTATCGAGATTAATTATTTAACCCAAATTGTCAAAAAATACTATTCACGAATTTTTAGATGTCCATGTTTAGCCGTTCATGATGTACACATATTTTTACAAAAAAACGTTCAGGGAGCTTTAAAATACTCCGACTTACACAAAATGCATCTCTATCGATAGAGGAAGGTTCTATCTATATAAGAAATTTGCTTTTTACACATCTTTTTATTATTTAGTATTTTTAATAATCTATTGAAATTGACGACACAAAAAAAAAAAAAGGAGAGCACAAGAAAAAAGTGAGTTGTCCCATAAAAGTCACAATAGTTTCGACGGTTATGCTTCGATTGTAACAAAATAAATTCTAAACGATAGAGGAAAAAGCAACAAAGACGTCAATATCAAAAATGTTTGGTTGGCATTCAGATCAAAGTCAGGTAAAATGTTCAAATTCATGTACACATATGTGTACGAAAATCCTTAGAGGGTTAAAATTATTGAACAAAACAACTAATTGTAAGAATCTTAATTTATGATATGAAGAAACGTATCGTAAATTTCAGTATCGAAGAAAAGATTCGCAGTAGAGATGACACAGGAAAACAGTAAAGGCGGATTATCCAACCGAGAGCCACGCTCTTTCTTCTTCTCTATATAAAGTTTTTACGCTCTCAATTTAAAAGATTTTTGTTTGCACCTTCAAAACTTGAGTGTTGCCAGAAATGGCGATATCTCGCCAAATAGTGTAAATTTCTGTGGTTGGCGAATTGGCCAGAGATCTTTTTTTAAAGAATTTATCAGAATGCTTCGTACAAGCAATGGATGCCTCGAAAGGGTATTTTCCACAATGAATTATATTAAATCAAAACGGCGAAACAAAATACAATTCGAACTCTCCCAAGCCTTTATTCTAATAGCTCTTCATACTTGTATATGTTGTCAAAAATATGAACCAACCAGTAATATGCTAAAACGTTTCACATTAAATATAATGTAACCAAAGCCTCTCTCTAAAAACCTGCTACGTGGTTAGCTATGAAAACATACATTTCAAATTATATATACACTGGCGGTCATAAAAACCATACAATTTGCAACACTGCTGCAATTTCGGTAATATTTCCTAACTTAGCCCAAATTTCCCTTCCTTTGGAAAGCAGATTCAATTGTTTATGTTTTAAGAATGTATTTTTTTTTTGGAATGTACAATTTTTTATTGCGCTTGTTTGGCGAAAAGAAGAATTTTTGAATTGTCGCGCCACCAAAACGCCGAAATTTTTTTTCATAGGTATCAAGGAGTGTCATAAAGTTAAATACCTCAAGAAATCTGATGCTTACATTTGACTGCTGTTAGACTGATCAAGAAAAAAAGCAATTTGTATCCGCTTAAAAGGACAAAAAGATCAATAAAACTTTGAAAAACAAATACGAGATAAAATGGCATAACCTGAAAGATAAGCACAAATGATGGGTTCAAAAATGCAGTCACAATAAGGAGCTAAAGAGCTATTACAACGTGAATATAACTGTCGAAACCTTACGCAGAAAGAAACGAAAGTTCGATATGTATGGGAGACGATCAGCCAAAAAGTCGTTGTTGACCAAAAGAATGGATGGAAACAAATCGCCTGGCATGGACTAAAAACTACAGCAATTGGACTCTGAAAGACTCGAGAAAAGTTATATGATCGGATAAATCAAACTCTATTTTCTAGGCGCATTTAATCTTCGGTACGTGCGTCGCTCAGATATAGAGCAATACAAGGTTAACTGTGTAGTGAAAATAGTCAAATTCCCACAAAGTCAGATAGTTTGGATGTGAAGCCACATTAGGAAGTCACACCCGGCTTCGGATGTGACACAATGCTATGCTATGACATGGCCATCACTGGTTAAAAGCGACGGAAGAGGCAAGCTTAAGAAATTCTAAAACAAGCCCTTCTACAAATCTACATTTTTTTATTTAGCACATTGTAATTTACAATTTTCCAACCAATCCGATCACAATCCCCCGACAAAGTAGATGTAGTTAAGTTTTTAATGTTTTATAAACACATGCATATGTACATATGTAGATGTTATGCAAATTGTTTTCTTGCCAGAGCAATATTTGCTATTATATATGTATGTACAAGAAACAAAAACAAGATTATTTTTTTTAAAAGAAAAAAACTTGTACATACTTATAAATGAATTTGTTCCTAGAATAAAGACTAGATACTACTTGCACTGCTACTTACTTCGTTATACGGCGCAAAATAAGTACAAGTAACTTTTCTTGTAAAATTATTGTAAATACATTCACCGACCAGTTATCATTTAATATTTAAAAACAAAAAACAAAACTCATACTGTGGCATGAACGAATTGTTTTCTGTTCTCTATAATGAGCTCAAGAGTATCAAAAACATCAGAAAATTATCTAAAATTTATTTATTCATTCTAAATGAATTAATTTTAATGTGGCTGTCTACTTATAAATTACGTAACATTAAACAACACACAGCAATTTTACGTGAAATGATAACGTATTGTGTTGTATTATCTTTAGATATTTACTGTGTCGTTAGCAGATGCCTATAACAACAAATAAATCCCTTTCAACTACATTTGAATTTTTTCACCGAGGAAAATGGCCATTAAACACATATAGTAATAACGGCAAAAATTTAATAAAAACGGTATTGGCCACAAAAAATAACATTTAAATCTCTTATCAGCAGTAAAATTCGCTCTTTCGTTTTCTTACTATTTGCTTACGCTGATCAACGTACATAGCTTCTTAGTAAATGCCAATAAAACAAATTTGCATATAAGAAAAATATTAAAAACAAGAAATAGAATTTAGCCAAAAATATGCTTTCCATAGACACGCGCAAGCAAAAACGAAAATTTTGTAGTAAATTTTGTATCACAAACTTTGCAATGTTGGCTTTTTTTCTATTAAAGCTTTTATAATTTATGGCACAATTATCTTTAGATATTTCTGCTGCCATTCACTCACCTTATATGTTTTGTTCGTGTTGTACCCATTATTATGAATAAATATACGACGTAATTGATGCACGAACATTTTATTTTGGAATTATTAACTTGAATTAAACTATTTTTAATATCAAGTTTTGCACAAATTTCGTCCGTGGTGTTTAATTCCACACGTATAAAATACTATAGACACTCTCTCTTCAAATGACTCGAACGAATGTTGTTCAATCACTAATCTATCAGCAAGAAATTAACTTTCGCTTTTAAGAGAACACAAACGCAACTACGTTCCGCTTCTAAAAGCTTTGTTTTAATTATAGCATGTGTTGTCGTAAAGCATTAAATAAGTTAATAAACTACATCGAATTAAATAATAAAAAATATTCTAAATACATAATTTGCAAGCTTGTTTTAACCTTTTTCAGATCAGCTGTTTATGCACTGAGAAAACCAAAGTAGAAAATTGTACTAGCGTGCAGTTAGCAACGACGCTAAATATCAGCTGTCCAAAACACAGGGTGACTCAGATGACAAGAAAATAATAAATAAAATATTTCTTTGTGCACAAAATCTAATTAAAAACCCTTAAATTCAATAAATTATTAAATATTTATACGATTTTATGTATGTTTTCTCACGTGGACATTACCTTTTCCACTAAAAGGTTGAAAAAGCTATGATTAAGTAACGGTTCATACAAGTTCTATCTGAAAATTAAAATGGATCCAGCTACAAGGACAAGCAACGAAATGAAATTTTTTTGATGTGGATAGTTGCACCCATATAGCATCTTCCTAGTGCTGTACCGCTAGATTTAATCCCAGCTTTATTTTAAAAGTTATGCACCAGCAACGATTCTGTCCACTACTGGAAGAACATTTAATTGGCTCTAGCAACAAGGAATATAACCGTGGTGGAGTTTTTTTTAATGAGGATAGTTGTACCCTTATAGCATCTTCCTAGTGGAGTAATGCTAGATTTAATCCCAGCAACAATTGAAGAGTTATGCACCAGCAACGATTTTGTCCAGTACTGGAAGAACATTTAATTGGCTCTAGCTACAAGGAATATCACCGTGCTGGAATTTTTTTTAATGAGGATAGTTGTACACTTATAGCATCTTCCTAGTGGAGTAACGCTAGATTTAATCCCAGCTTTATTTCAAAAGTTATGCACCAGCAACGATTCTGTCCACTACTGGACGAACATTTAATTGGCTCTAGCAACAAGGAATATAACCGTGCTGGAATTTTTTTTAATGAGGATAGTTGTACCCTTATAGCAACTTCCTAGTGGAGTAACGCTAGATTTAATCCCAGCTTTATTTCAAAAGTTATGCACCAGCAACGATTCTGTCCAGTACTGGAAGAAAATTCAACTGGCTCTAGCTACAAGGAATATAACCGTGCTGGAGTGGAGTACTCCACTAGGAAGATGCTATAAGGGTGATATTCCTTGTAGCTAGAGCCAGTTGAATTTTCTTCCAGTACTGGACAGAACCGTTGCTGGTGCATAACTTTTGAAATAAAGCTGGGATTAAATCTAGCGTTACTCCACTAGGAAGTTACTATGAGGGTACAACTATCCTCATTAAAAAAAATCCAGCACGGTGATATTCCTTGTAGCTAGAGCCAATTAAATGTTCTTCCAGTACTGGTCAAAATCGTTGCTGGTGCATAACTCTTCAATTGTTTCTGGGATTAAATCTAGCATTACTCCACTAGGAAGATGCTATAAGGGTACAACTATCCTCATTAAAAAAAATTCCAGCACGGTTATATTCCTTGTTGCTAGAGCCAATTAAATGTTCTTCCAGTAGTGGACAGAATCGTTGCTGGTGCATAACTTTTAAAATAAAGCTGGGATTAAATCTAGCGGTACAGCACTAGGAAGATGCTATATGGGTGGAACTATCCACATCAAAAAAATTTCATTTCGTTGCTTGTCCTTGTAGCTGGATCCATTTTAATTTTCAGATAGAACTTGTATGAATCGTTACTTAATCATAGCTTTTTCAACCTTTTAGTGGAAAAGGTAATGTCCACGTGAGAAAACATACATAAAATCGTATAAATATTTAATAATTTATTGAATTTAAGGGTTTTTAATTAGTTTTTGTGCACAAAAAAATATTTTATTTATTATTTTCTTGTCATCTGAATCACCCTGTGTTTTGGACAGCTGATATTTAGCGTCGTTGCTAACTTCACGCTAGTTTATTTTTTGCCGTAAAATAAAATATGTTTCTTACATTTTCTATTAATTCTTCCGTATCGAACATAAATAATAAAAAATGTTTTGTTGAAAAACGTTCATATCACAAAATAAATAAAAGGAAAAGAACGACACAAAAAGCGTATGTTCGAAAAATGTTCTGCGGTTGTGACGCGCCTGTCCTGTGCATGGCTATTCATATAAAATAATGCGTTGCGTTTTTACAACTTCTATTGCTGCGACAAAGTCGCCCTTGAGCGTGCATACCTTTATTGGGTTGGGCTTTTCGCCTGACAAACGATATTCTTTAACCCTCCTCGTTGCAACATTTTATATATTATTTTTCGCAGTAGCCTAGTGTGTTGGACTGCTACGCTTAGGTGCCCGGGTTCTTATCTCGGCACGCTCAAAAATCAAAAATAGAAAGTAAAAAATTTTTCTACACGGCACCATCTTTTGGCTGGCAATTGCAAACCTCCAAGAGTAAAAAATGCCTATGAACAGCTTTTCACTTCGCCCTTCGGATTCGGCATAAAGCTGTATGTCCCTCCCATTCACACAACATGAATGGATGCGAAAAGCACGGCATTGGTCTTCCAGGGTCTGTTGTGCAATAATAGCAGTAGTAGTAACATATTATTTTTCTTCCCAAAATTTGATATTTTTACAGACGTGCCACTTCATTCCAAATCGTAAATAAGTATTTTATGACGATTATGAGATGTCAAATTTGTGTTTTTAGAAACGAATTAAAGTCTGTTTATAGACAAGGAAACTTGTTTCTAGAAACTGTCAAAATGTATTAGAAAGAGGGGGTGAGAAGCAAGCGATATTCCCCCTCTTGCATCCCGTCTGACAGTTTCCTTGTCTAAAAGCAGACAAACTGCAATGTATTACTTCAAGGTTAATTGTATTTTAAACGTCTTTAGCGAATGAAAACTTAAAAATGAGTGATTAATCGAAATCTATATCAAATATTGACCAGATATATATTGTGTGTTATACATTCGGATTGCTGCCCACGGGTGTACAATATTTCTACAGTTTGTTTAATGACAAATTTGATCACTTGACAAGTGGCAAGGTTTGTCAAGCCTTTGAACTCGTGTAAGCACACGTTCATCAAGCTTAGTACATTCGAAAGTACATTTTGAAATTTATAAGAAGTCTTCCAGAAAGATAAAAAATCAAAATTGAAGTATATAAAAAACAACTAGCAAAAAGCAAAACAAAATTTCATTTAAAACAAGTGCTGCTGTATATGTGCCATTGCGATGTTGATTGCCCAAGGTTTTCATAAATAATTGGATTTGATCGTCTGAACACAACCCGTCAAGCGGTTTGTCAACCATGTGTGAACGGCCCTATTGGCAAAACCATTTGTAGCTGATAGTCCGTAGGAGTTAAAATAAAATTTTACGCCGCCCGCAAATAATGTCTTCCAACGACTTGGAGCTTTGCTGACTTCTTTTAAACAGCTGTTTTCTCTTTTGTTTTGCTTTTTATGTCTAGTGCATGGTAGAATTATAAGAGGTGGTGGCAGCACATAAAAAGTACGTTGCAAAAATAAGCATTGGCTGCCAAACGGCAGTGTTCCGCTGATTCTGACATTTATCATTTTATACACCAACAAAGGAGTGTGTTTTTATAATGTGTTTTTTGTAATGTTGTAGTTCTTCAACAACCTCTTGTAATTCTGGTACGACCTAGTGCTAGTGCTGTATTGCAATAATTATACTTCGTTGTTTTGCTATTTTTCATTTTCGCTAAAACAGTTGAGAATAAATTATAGCTGTGATTTGACCAAACAGTTTCTGGTGGTGCATTTAAATATAAAATAGTAAAAATACCTACATCAAAAATATTTAACTGCGATAATATACATATACAGTCAATAGTATAAAGCAGCAGACATTATTGGAAAAGTGCTTAATATGTTAATGTTCTATCATAAAAAATGGCGATCAGATGAAATTCCGGAAAAACTGGTAAGCGAAATGCATAATTTGGTTTTTTATTTGTTGTAGAAATCTGTGAAGAACTACAAGAACAAATGAAATCTTATCTTGCAAGTTGGGCACTATCGTAGTCAAATTTATTTAAAATTAAATTAATACGCAATATCTCCGCTGAACTCAATTTTCCTTTCGATTATTTTGTTATTTGTTTTGTTTATAATTTCATTATTCATGGTTCTATAAATGTACGCTACACTCAAAGAATCAGGTCAATAAAGTTATGCTTATAGAATTTCGGTTGTTTCTAAATTTAAATTCGACACAACTTTGACTACCCATTACTTTAAGTTCAAGGTTCTTTATCTTTTGAGATATAGAAACACGGAGGAAATCACAACATGCCTGCAACATATACATTAACGTAGAAAATGATTTGGCATTATATTAATTGTTTGCAGAACAATATAAATATTGTTCAAATATTAATTTGTTAATTGTAGAGACTTCTAACTGAGAATATTTAATGAAACTGTATGTTAACTCTGTGTGCAACACTTCAGTTTTAAAAAAATTGCATCAAAGAATCGGTTGCGGTAAAAACTAGTCTAATTTATATACATAAGATCTTGTAAACACCGGCTAGTGATCAATGTCTGCTTTCAGTGCTGAAAGTGGCAAATTCTAATTTTGTCAATAACCGATATTCCTAGTTAAATCGCATTATGGGGTTATACTCAATCACAATTTAAAAAAAAAATAAATTCTCATTTTTTAGAAATATGCTCTGTAAATATGAAGCTGATCGATCCTTCAAAAGTTATACCGTTTCTTGCAATGACGCGTCAAGCATATAATGGAAACCAGTAAAGTAAAATGATATTCATGAATCGGTGACGACGATATCTTGAATATCATTTTACTTGAAATTTTTGTACATAAGTAAATCTAGTGTTTGAGAGAAGACATTTTTTTTTTTGTGACTAATATTCCTTTTCAGAGATTTTACCTTCAACCATTTTGTCACGAATAACTAGATTCGATAAAAATATTTTTTTCTGAATATAACATACTTATTTTACTATACAACAGCGAAAAAAAATTGTAAGAAATTTGAAAGTGGTTCTTATATAATTTTAGTTAAATTATTTGTAGCGGCAATGAGTCTCTAATAATGTAAATTCTTAGAATCAATCTAAAATCAAATTAAATTTTCGGAAATAGTATCCCCTTATTATTCCAATCTAAATAGTAAATCTGTTTCATTTATCGTCAACCCATATTCCCATACTATTTGCAACAGTATATACATATTTTTTTCATGAAACATCTCATATTCAATTCAGATCGAACTTAAAGTTTTTATAGTCATAAGTGTTCTAAGTGATAAGCTTTTATAATTTATTCTTGTGAATCGCTTTTTTAATTATACTTTAACGCGGTCTTCAACTTCAGAGTCAAGTGCAATATAATAACATGTGCATATATGTATGTAGCTATAATCATTGGTGCTGTTCATTTGCATATGAGGATCTTGCTTCTCTTATTCCTATACACTTTTTGGTTTAAGAGTTATATTTCGCTAATATTATAATGATTTCCTAATTCTACAATTTACTTTGCGTTTGTATTGCGTAGGTCAGCATCTACTTTAAGTTTTTAAAACACGCATACTTTAATAATTTTTAAAACAAAGTGATGATTCTTTAACTAACCCCATTTAATCTGACATTGTACATCTGATTTTTACCTAAAATAAATTGATCGCTTTTAGAGCTTTGAGCTACAAACTGGCATCATTAACTTGTTATTACAGTGGACGCTCGGAATTCGTAAATTCGTAAATCTTAATTGTCCAGAAAACTTAAGCAATTTTTGACTTGTATGTAACTTTCTAAAATCTTAAGATTTGTCTAAAGTTTTCTAAGTAGGTTTACAATTAATTTTTGTTCGATTGTTTTTCTCGCTTTTAGTGCTTTTATCTAATAAAATGATACCGTGTACAAGGAACATTTATGTATGTGTAAGAAATGAGATTCATGTTACATATATTTCTTTCAATAATTCTTTTCTGTGATGATATTTTTTTTTTTTATTTCCCAATATAATTACACCTGTCCGTAGACACTAAGTAATAAGTTTGACATTTAAGTGGGTGAATCAATTTTAAGGCCAATGCCTTAACAATCGAGGTTTTAACAGCATTTTAAAACAGTAACAATGATTATAATTAAACCAATAACAAGTAAATAATAATATAATAAGTAAAGTACAAATTACAGAAATTACAAGCTTCATATTATATGCAGCGATCAATTTATCAAGTCTGAGGGCCGAGTACGTTTCACGTATTTCTTTGTTTTTGTGTTCCAGAAGGCGTTGTTGGTGTTTGATGCTAATATTATAGATTTCTTCATAAACTGTTTTTATATTTAGATCACGTTGTAGATCCTTGTTTGTTACATACCAAGGTGCATTTAGTATAGTTCTTAATATTTTTGTCTGAAGTCGCTGAATGATGTCGATGTTGGATTTGGATGCTGTTCCCCAAAGTTCCAACCCATAGGTCCATATAGGCTTTATTATAGCTTTGTATAGTAGTAATTTATTTTTTTTTTAAGTAAAATGTATTGCCTCCAGTTAAGTCTGGTGTCAATGTTCATACCTAGGTACCTAGCTTGATCCTTGTTTTTTATCTTAATTGTTGGATCAACTGGGCCTTTTCACAGTGCGTAGATATTAAGGATTGTTTTGTCTTCATTTATTTGTATATTCCATTCGTCAAATTATTTTGTTGTTTCATATAGCAAATTTTGAAGCGAGGAGATTGCTGTACTTAAAGTCCTATGTGATGTCAAGAATACCGTATCATCATCGAATGTAGCCAGCATGGAGTTATTGTCATGTGGACATGACTGCTGTGAACAATAGATACAGAGGAGGACCAAGCACGCTTCCTTGTGGCACTCCTGCAGTTATCTTACACATTGGCAAACTCTCATCATTTAGCTTAATGTAGAAGTAGCGATCATTCAAATAGCTTTTGATTAGAACAAAGAAGGCGGGTGGTAGGATGGCACTTAATTTTGTCAGCAGTTCAATGTGCCAAACTTTGAAACATCTAAAAATACGGCAGCGCAGTAATTTTTTTCGTCTAATGCCAATGAAATTTTGTTTGTAACTCTATGTAGTTGTTGTATTGTTGAGTGATTTTGCCTAGAACCAAATTGATGGTCAGGAATAAGTTTCTCGGTAACAATTATTTGCTCAAGGAGGTCGTAGAAAATTTTCTCAATTAGTTTCGATATTATAGGAAGGAGGCTTATTGGTCTGTAACTAGACGGTTTTGTTGGGTCTTTATTTCGCTTTGGGATTGCAATGACTTCGGCTACTTTCCAAACTTTTGGAAAATATTTAAGATATAACATTGAATTAAATACATTTCTTATATAGATGTAACCTTCGGTAGGTAATTCTTTAAGGATTTGTCCAGTTACCAAATCGTAACCTGGTGACTTCTTGTAGTTAATTTGATGTATTATGTAATATTTTAACTCTGCGGTCGTAGTTTTTTTTTTTGTATAGTAACGTCGTCATTGATATTGGGCGGAACCATTTTTGCACTAATGTTGTTGTCTGAAAAAGTCGTTCTGAAGTGTTCCATCAGTGTATTTGCTTTTTATGCGTTTGTTCTGGCCCAAATACCATTGTCCTTCTTTATTGGTGGTTGATGAGTTATTGTTTTCTTTAATCTTTTTGTGGTTTTCCATAGTGAAGTAGCACGGGTAGCAGTGAGCTTTTGAAGATAATTTTTATAAATTAATTTTTTATAATAAATGGCAATAAATACACTTTGTTTTGAATAAAAAAGATTTTTGATAAAGATTATTTTAGTAAACTTAAGCAGTCATTTAAAGTGATTTTGATTGCAAATGATATGACCGACACTGTTTCGCCATGAGAAAATTTTGTATGTATGGACCCGTTAGGCGGCGCTGGGTTTGAGTTATTTCGAATATAATGCTTTTAACCAAAACCAAAAATTCTTTAAAGGGAAAAAAACTAGTTTTCAATAAAATATTCACATCACAGTAATGAGAGCTGCTGCTGTAAATTATATTTTTCCTTTTTTATTTATTTTTTTTCAATCTGATTTTGTATTTGTATTAAAAGTGTAATGCAAATGGATTAAAACATTAACACACATCCCCTATTTAAATAACTTAAGCTTTATTTTATTTTGCTTCCTACTCAATTTCACATTATTATTTTGTATTTGTGGTGAGCGAAGAGAACTGGCTTTTTTAATATTTTATTTTTTTGCTTAATTACAATAGCAGTGAGTGGTGCAATTGAAGCGGTTATTAGCATTGTTGCTTAGTTGCCATTGAGCCTCCATTGTAAACGCTAGGCAAAGACTAGGAGACAGCAAAAAATAAAGCACCGTGCAAATTTTTAGAGTGCAAACTGTTCAAATTGAGTGCAACTCTCTCTGCTATCTATGAAGAGCTGAGATGGAGAAGCAAATGGAGCATCAAGATAATACTTTGCTTTTGGATACATTAGAAAATATTTGGCAGAATTATTTAAGAGCTTCTGATGATATTAGTGATAAGGTGACATTTGAAATGAAATTTTGCAATATTTGGTAGAATTAATTTGGTGTATTTCAGAAACATTGGATACAATTATTTCTATATCATTTCGAATTTGTAGACGATGAGACTGTTTTGCAGCGTGACGATGTCAAAAGGTAAGCATAACCATTAAGTGCTATATATTTGTTATATTTGTGAAAATTTGGAATTGCCACACTAATATTCATGATCAACCACTGAGTTAACTCAACGTAGTTTCAGTGTCTCTCTGTCTGTCGCTTATATGCTATATTATTTATTAATAGAATACACTGTAGCGCCTAATAATAAAAAATAGAGTGTTCTTTAACAAAACTATTCTTTAATATCTCGCATTCCTTATGGCATTAAATTATATTTACTTTACTTTGAGTAATCTGATTGATCTTAAAACTTGGAACAGCAATGAAGCTTTCTTTTTAATATTTCAACCAAGACTGATATCATGAAGACGTTATCACTCGAGCACTTAATCTAAACAAACCACCTTAAAAGTTGGAAGTTTTTAATAGCACACAGTGAGATAGACGATAAAAAAGTATTACAATATATCTTAAATTTTATGAATTGGTAGTTAGATATCTAATTAAAAATCCTCATGCCTTTTTTTGTACATGCTACTGTGTTGTCACAACAACGCTTGAAACAACATGTTTGTTGCGGCTGCGGGCTGATAATGAGGGTTTATCTTTTATTAAAGGTATTAACAATTCAAATTATTTTAGTCTCATTCGAAACTGAAAATAGTTTTGTTTTTATTTTGTAGTTTTTACGAGATAAGCTTTAAAAAAAATTATATCTTGAAAGCGGTTAGTCGAAAGCGATGCTAACTAAAATTCCAACTACTTTTAACCCCTTTTAGGATCTTTATTATAATACCTAATCACCTCAGATAACATATATTAGACACTTCTTTTTTAAGGAAAAGTTATCAGATAGGCAATGCATTCATCAACTGCATTCATTCACTGTTCACTTCAACAAACAAAAAATTTATATAAATAAGCTATCCAAGTTAATGTAGTAAGAGTTAATATTTAACATGCGCACAAACATATGATCGAATCTTTCTCTTTATACTTTGAGCTTTTTCAATCCAATCCCCGAAGAAATATGTTCCTTTCTCCTCGAACAAGTCTACGAAATAATCAGTAAGTCAGATTTATATACACCAACGGATCTCCACGCCGACTCGTTTTCACCAATTGATGAGACTGATACAGCATGCGTCAAAAGAAAAACTACAGATATTGCAAAACTTTTGCGTAAAAACCATAACTTTGCACAGGTAATGCTCTGATAATAATATTATATATGTATATAATCATTATATTAAATCCACCTCTTTACAGCTAATACTCAACGATCCAAGTGATTGCAGTAAAATTGTCGCCCTTCGCAAATTCTTAACAAACCAATTGGGACAACATTTACTACTATTCCTGCTCAAAGTTGATATTAAGGTGAACGAAAAAAGTAATTTTAAACATTGCAACTTAATATATACTTGCTATTTCTGCAGCTAATTGCTTCGCAAAAAAGTCTTTGTAACTTGTGCATCAACCTCTTTCCAAATTGTCCTTGGGATAATCTAAGCATTTATGCTGAGCTACGAAAACCCATAACAATTTTTGAGTGCATTGGTAGTTTAAATTTCTATCAGAAAGTAACGAATGCAAAGCAAGCTTTAAATGTGCGTACACCAATTTTAACTGCTGTGGAAAAAGACGTGGCGGAAATTCCACACAAATCTACTTGCAATGATAAACAAACATTTCATGAAGCATTTGCGACATTTAAACATGATATTAAAACAAGCGATGAAATTGCCTTCATACTTATACAATTATTATTGAAATGCGTTGCAAATGAATGTGATACCAAACTGTGTGAGCAATCGATGAGCGTGATCTCACTTAATTTTGCTTTAGATTGCTTGCGTGTGGCAAACGATTCATTTGGTCTGCAGCACAATGCTCATATACTTAAATGTGAATTTCTTCATTTAATCGAAAAATGTTTCAATAATCTTTTTTCCAACGATGATAATATAAATGAAATACAATTTCAAAATGTATTCGCTAAGCTTGCAGCTGCCGTGGAGAGCAATAAGTTAGTGGAAGAAATACAAGTGCATTCAAAGGGGAACTTGGACGATGCAAATGCGTATGCAACAGCCGACAATGTACAATTTTTATATGCTTTAAGTTTTATTATTTTTGGTACACTGCATAATCTGGTAGCAATTTATAGCAATAATCCTAACGTTTGTAATAGTAAACATAATCTTTACACTAAGAAATTCATTGATGAAAATGTCGTAAACGTATTTGTTGAGACATTGAAGGATCTGTTGCAGCACCAAGTCGATTCTGAAACGAAAATTTTGTCTACAATTATTTTTAAAGTATTAATTAGGATTGTCGACAATCTGCGCAAATATGATCAACTTTCTTTGAATGGCGGCAGTAGCGGCGGAAACAGCATTCTCAATGGCATTCAGCAAAAGTCGCAACGACGTAAAAAAGTAAGTTGTCAGCAAATGCACTGTCGCATGCAGAAGCCACAGACGTTGAGCTGCTTCTTCCAGGGTATATTGGTGAGCTTGCTGACAGATATCTCCAATGATTTGCAAGAGCATGCAATGCGTTATTTGCTGCGTGCTGGAACTTGCTGCTGTCATTACACCATAGCAACTTACAGCTGCTGTTTAAATGTTGCCGTACGCATATCAGAAAATTCTCAAAAGTCCGCTTATAAATTTCTCTATCACAGAATATTAAATGCTATTTTTGTGCGGGACAATACAGCACAAAGTAAAAAGCATCAATTCAGTTGCGCCAAATGTGATGCCAAACTTAAGTCGCTTGAATTTCACGCCGGTATATTACAGCTATATCGTGAGCTGTATGAGAGCCTTGTTGAAGCAAAGCAAGAAAGTGCACTGAATTTATATTTAAAACATTTAAAGCACATATCACATTTGTTAACAAATGATATTGCTGCTGGTATACTAGCGGAAATTGTTCTACCTATATTTCGTAAATTTAAATCAAAAGCTATGGACAATAGGACGTCATTGGCATCAGCGACTAAGCAGCAGAAAGGTAAAAGCTTTTGGAGCAGCACAAGCAAAGCATCAACTCCTTCTTCAAGTGATTTATCGCCAATGAATGAAACCTCAACGAAATCGTCTTCTCGTCCAAAGCTACATTTGCATATTACTACTGGAAGTGCTACAGGAGATCCAGCAGACTTGATGAAGACACTACACGAATGTTTGAATATTTTCGTCATTTACTTGCGTGATATTCGCCTTATTAAAGCTTTCTACAATGAGGAAAACATTACGCATTTAGAAGATTTACTCTACGAACCGGAATTGATTCGCGGCATCTGCGATCTCATTAAGATTGGCATTGACAATATAACATTCCTGGGTGATAACAGCCAAGAGCAAATAGTTTTGAGTCGTCGTCTAATTACGTTACAGCTGAATAGTAGTGATTGCGCTGCACAAATGTTTAATGCCCTGCTTCAACGCTTTGCAAAATGCTCAAGAAAAGCACATGCAAATTTCTGGCTGAACGAAGATCAACAGAAATTGGAAGTGAATGCAATTGATAATTGTAATTTGAAACCTTTGGAAATTCTACATATCGCTGCCTTGCAATGGTCACTCAATTATGAGCTGCTCAAGACAAGTCAATACTTTTACAATGAGTTTGCCAAAATCTATTCAATTGTGGTTGAAGATGAGCCTGATGCAACCGGGGAAGGTAAATTCAGCGAAAATGAAGATGCTAAATTCGAACTGAGAAGTGTTCCTATCAATTATTTAAAACACGGTGACAAAACAATCATCGATATACTCAAACTTAATTATAATGCTTTGAGCAGTTTTCTTATTTTGCCAAGAAAAAAAACAACTCAAAATAATTCTACTAACACCACCACCAAAGCCGCTATTTCAAATAAACACCGAGAACATATTTACATTTTATCACCGACAGCACCAACGCCAATACAAAGGCAAACCGCCGCGCTTACTACTAGTGTTGGCAACAAAGCAATTGATTGTTGTCTCTCAAGTTCATTGGAATCTCTACTTTCCAGTGTGACGGATTTCACCACACCACCACAATCACTAAATTCAATCAGTTCATCGACAACATCCACTAAGGCAACAACACTAGCCTACGGCAATTACGGAAACGGCAAAGGTGACTCTACAACACCAACCTGCAGTACTTACGATGAATTAACAAATCAATTCTATGAAGAAACCTTTAATGAGCCATTTGTGCAAACATTACAAAAGCCACAAGAAAAAACCAGCGAAAGCATACGATTGCCAACTAAAAGTATTTTACTCTTCGATATACGCAATCATATTCATTGGTGCGAAGCTCCTAAACAAAGCGGCGTACCTTCATCAACGTCATTTCAGTTAACATCGTCTTTGTCATCAAGTACGACATCCAAGAATATCTTAAATAGCACCACTGGCGGCACTATAACAACAAACGATGTATTAACAACTACGCTTGCTGACTCAAAAACCCACATAGGGGTAGCTGCTTATAGCAACGAAAGTATTGTTGCAAAAATATTAGGAATGGTTGGTTCATTGTTCAGCGGTTCAAATTCTCTCACAGATTTGAGTGACGATCCTACCAAACACGAACAATCAGATGGTGAAATCGATGAAGATCTGTTGTGTTTCTATGACTCTAATGGAGATTGTAAGAAACTTTTACTAAAATTCTTCGAGGCGACAATGGCGATCTGTATCAAAGGTTATCAAAACGAAGAAGGTGAGTACGATGAGCCAGAAATTTTTGTGTAAAGTCAAATGATCTTGTTTCTATATAATGCAATCAACAAATTTCTAAATAGCTGCAACTCCAAATATTCACATTTACATTAAGCTTGTAGTTTCCTGTAAGATGAATGAATGTTTGCGTTACATTTCAGCCTTGTGTAAAACTACAAGGCATTCTAGTTAAATCTGAGTGGCACTCACTGTAGGAGCTCACATATTGCATGCATCATTTTTCAAGAATAAAATGAACACTATTTCTAATCTAGCGACAACGAAGCCATATAAATGCTCTTTCCAACTTTAAGAAAAAACAAACAAGCAAAACAGCGACATAATCATAATTTCGTAGGCTTTCCACATCATATATGTACATATATATGAATCCGAGGTAAGGGGAAAAGAGAACGAAATAATAGTTGCAGTCTCCAAGTTGACGTTCGTCAAAACAACATAAGTTAATTATTGGGAAATAACTTATTCTGCTAATATTTCTGCTACTGCTATTAAATTACGTACTTTTGTGTTGTGGTTGCACACGTTACTGTTTCTGTGTCCCTAGTCTATTTGACGGACAGAATGACTGATTGTCAGTGTATAGAGTGCGTTGGTACTGAGCGTTGAATGCTTGTCAACACTTTGGCTTTAACCTTCGCTTTGCACACATCAAATCAAATGACAAGAGGGAATCAAGTTATGTATTTATTTATTCAAGATAATTTCAAAAGATTTGTTGAAAACACAAATACGCATTTACCACCAAATGCAGATTATAATCTTATCGTTAGCATCTCATATCATCCGTTCCCTGTATTGTATTTAGTTTAGTTTTAATTGAGCTCACAAATTCATCAGCATGTTGCTGTATCATTGAAATTTTTTCTGTTTACAGTTGAAAAAATGCAAAAACATTTACGGAAACTCAAAGCAATAATACTCAGTAATGCATCTACAAACTGGCAGCAATATTCAGAGGAACATACGCGTGACAACGCCATTATAAAGACATTACAGACGCTTTTAAAAATATCGGAACTTTCAAATACAAGCAACGAGCCATCAGGTGTGTTGGTCAGTGACAGCGGCGGTGGCGGAGATGATGATGGAAACGTTGGTTCAACAACAGATGATCTAGGAAGATCGTGTGTACGATCCTTCAATGCCAATACACGGCCCCATGGTATGGATGCTTACAATTCACGTTTGTTGCCAGCTTCTTTAGCTGCAAAGAGCCCCGTTATAACACCGCCAACGCCGAAACAGCGACCGCTGTCTGGTGACAGTGGTGACGTTGATTACTTTTCAACGCGTGCCTCCATAATTTGTCCAGATAGCGAAATGGAACTTAGTGAGAATGATAATGACAATGATTACTATTTAACTGCTGACGATGGTTATGAAGCCGACGGCGAAATACCGGAAGTCTTTGACACAGAGGCGGAAGTAGAAACGGTTGATTTATGGAACTCACTACAACCGACATCACGATATCGCACCCACGTACTACACGATGGCTTGTCGCGCTTGATTGTGGAAATACTGATGGAGTTATCGGAAATGTGTACGCACGACCCGCCGGGTTGGTGTGAAAACTTGGCACAATTGGCGAGTCGTTTGTTCGTTATACGTGAATATTTGGGTGGTTCGGCATTTTTGTTGCGTGGCTTCGCACCAGTTCTAAAATCCAATGATGCGCGCTTGAAAGGTAAGTGGTGCCTCCGACATGTTATTGAAATCCAGAATAATGTTCACAAATGTTGCTTTAGAATTACAGCAATCTATACTGGAACTTATCACCGATTTGAATACTCCGGAAGTTCTGTGTACATACTTTCAGATCTTAGCATCTAAAAATCCACCTGCGGAGATTTTAATAAAATATATGAACTTCATTTGTTCAAGTTCTCTGAAAAAAACACAAGCCAGCGTTGAATTGGAATTTCCTGTTATTATTGGTAACTAATGCCACGCTGTTGGTTTTGTCCACTCCCACAAACAAAATCTTTGTTCTGTGTTAATTTTCTTTTTAAAATTAGATGGTAAATGCATTTCAACCAGCGATTCTCTCATAACTGAACAAATCGATAGAGTACGTAACTATCATTTGCATGCCCAGGCCACTACTCCATTTACACGAGCGCCGTGCATCATTCCCATAACACACGCCCGAGTATGGAACAATGATGGTTTCACTTTATCGTTGTGGCTACAAGTGAAGGGCACCCAAACGCATAAAAGTTCGAGTCAGAATATTGAAGACGATGCACGTAGCGCAAACGAAGGCTGTTTGGTAAGAGTTTGATATTAAATGTAATCTATTGCTTTTTCATATCATGTTTTTCCGGTCGACCTCCCCGCTCCATATAGAAATCACACATTGTTTCAATTGGCACGAACCAGGCCATGCTCAGTATCTACATCAATAGTAACATGAATTTGGTATTCGAAACCTGCAAACCAAACGCAGAACTGCAAATTCGTTCACCACCACGAGCCGAAGACTCTTCTACTAGTGAACCCAACAATGCGGCTGTGGTAAATATTGCAAATCCATTGGATGACAAAAATAAACATAAACCAAGTGGTGACAATCATCCCAACATTTCGAACAGTCCTGGTGCAACATCAACACAATCGCCGAAAGCATCTATTACGCCATTTCGTAATGCGCTCAAGCAAACCAAATTAGTTTTCCTCAACAGCTTCAACAACATGCACATATTCAATGGTCATCCTGATGGTGAACCATACTACGAAATTTCATCCCTCGATTTGAAATATTTTCGCCTTTCCAAGAACAAATGGACCCATTTAGTATTTGCGGTGGATATTGAACCAAATTGCATTAATCTAACCATCATCATTGATGGTTTGGAGCAACATGCCGTCACGTTACCGTTTGCGAACTTGCGAAACTTAACTCGTACTCACGTTTTCCAAATGATTTCGCTAGGCGATGGTGTCTCAATCAAATCTTCAAATAATACTTCCACTAGCTATACCGAGTCACGTTCAACGCTTGACGGTTACCCGTTTCGTGTAGGCATTTCTAATTTGATGCTTTTTAATCGCAAAATGACGGTAAAGGATGCTATATTCAATTTAACCGCAATGGGGCCTGACTTTACCGAACTTACGCAATGTCAAGTGGCCAATTGGAAGCCCAATTACGGTTACTTGAATTTAAGTAGAAAATACAGCGCAAATTTTGGTAGTTTTTTTGATTCGATCAAAATGCTCAAGGAATCGCGTGTACTGACATATACAGCACAGCAGCCGGAGTTGGTAATAGGATATGATGCTGGTGTTGAATTGGATAATGTCTCATATGGTATGAGAAACTGTATTTAAATAGAAATTTTCAATAATCCCTTCCTGTTTACTCCACTAGGTTTAGTGCTCTATGGTGGATTGATTCAAAATCAGTTGCAGTCTATACAAACTGCCGTCACATTATGCGGTGGGCTTTCCACACTGTTGTACTTATTTGCTAGAGTGGTTGAAGTAAGCAATGATTCGCCAACACAATCGATGGCTTTGAATGTTCTGTTAAGTGTAGCACTATCGGAATCACAGCTTTTCTCTGAGTTTCTCCGCAACGATTGCATCAGTCTGATTGGCTTCGTTATTAAAACAGAACGCTGTACGAAGGATGTTCACCTTTTGAAGAGCATCATAAACAATGTCTGTTCTCAACCATTAATAACCAACAGAAGCGGAACATTCCATGTTAATGAGAATACTACTGCCATTTTGGTGTACCCACGACTGATAATTTCCATTCTGCATCGCTATTCCGATTGGCATCGTTCAGGAGTAGAGCACTCAGATGTGTTGGACATGTTGCTGCTCTGCATTTTAGCGTTAACACGCGAAAAGCATCCGCGTCGTGATTTTAATATGGAGCAACTTAATAAAGGAGGCTTAGTTAAAGAATTACTTAACCTCTGCAAAGTTTACGTCATCGAATCCCCAAATCCAATATGCATATCAAAAAATGCCGCTGACTCATTAGTCGATATACTTTCCGTGTTTGCCGGTTCGCCACCATCACCTTCGCTCATGGACGAAATTATGAAACTTGTGCTGTTGCTGCATAAGCCCAGTGAATGTTACATCACACACGATCGTTCCAAATTTTACTTTCTACTCTCATCGCAAACACCCTCCAAGGAGAAATCGATCGCTTCAGCAAACTTAAGTCGTGTTGCGGCGCCATTTCGACATTTTGGGCGTGATCGTGGACCTGGTGTGGCCGTACCTGCTACTGCGGACTCAGATATAAATCGTGCAGCGCGTATTAATCGCTTAAGAAAGCTGCACGCAAAACATTCTCCATACAAACTCGCATTAAACGAATTTGAAGAAAATCTTGAAAATGTTGCAGATTGTGGAAAATTAAACAAAAAAGCGTTACGTTTAGTCAATCCAGCTGAAGTCTCCAATTGGCGATCGAAATTCACGAAAAGATCAAGCGTCAATCTTTCAACGAGTCCAAAAAAGAATTTTTCACCACAATTACGCAAAGCTGCATCAACAACTATAGGCCCAGGTTCAGGTTTTTCAACACAGAATAAAATAGCACGCAAACGAATACGTTTAGGTTCAGCTTGTTCTGCACGCTCATTGACCCACGCCGACGGTGAAAAGCATAATTTAGTGAGCAACGCACATTCTATGTCGGCCTCTTTGGCTAACCTGAAGTTGGACTTCAAAGACAATTCCGCCTTCAATGATTTATTTGGCGGCACACCAATGCAACGACGTAACAAGTCACTAGTTAAAACCGATTTCTACAATTCAGTGGGTATCGTTACAATGCAAGAGCGTTTGTTTATCCTACTTAAAGATTTTCTGTGTCTACTGCCGGATAATGCCGTAGAAGAGGTAAGCTTTTAAGTTATTTTTGCAGCAGTTTTGCTCTTTTTCAGCTTGTTTATTTTTAGCTAATAACTAAACTAACCAAGTATTTCCATTTAATAGGTTTTGAAACACTATATCAAAGTGGAATTTTTGCTTATTCTATCAAATAATTATAGCTGTGCTGTGCGCACTGCTATCGTCAAACTCTTGGCCACCTTAACCAAACGTTTGACGCAGGCCGATCTGCTCGCAGGCAGCAAACACTACTACCCTCAACACTTGGCCAATCAGTTGTCAATATATCCGACAAATTTGAAAATGTTCGAAGCGTGCTTAGAGTGGGTTAGCGGAGTGTTTGGCGACTTGGATGCAATCATGAATTGTGAAGATTTGCGTGTGCAAAATCGCTTTGGTTTGAATGCGTTATTAGCGATTACAACAAAAATGATAGGAAACCAAAGTGAATGTGTGGAAAAAGCGTTTTGTGCGCTTCGAAAACTGTATGCCACAGATGCTGACGACCAGCAGCTGCTTATCGAAGCTGGTCTTCTGCAATGTTGCGTGAAAGCCTTATTCAACAATTACGTCAGCTCAACTGTGCCAAATTGGAATGTAGAGCAAGCAATCCTCGATCTCCTAAAAACGATTGGCGAGATATCACTAAAATCTGTTGGGCATATAAATGTAAGCATGCGTCAGCGAGTAAACTACTACAATATTAATATTTCCTCCCATTTTCCATCGCAGACCATTTGGGATATTCTAAATTTGCTCTCATTTTACCATGAAAAACAACCAGCATCAGTTATGAGAAGTTTTCGTTCGCTGCAAGCTGAGTTGCAATTATATTGGATTAGCATTTTCTTTCAGCAAACAAACGTACCTTGGAACTACAAAGGTTTGTCTAAAATCAAAACGGTGACAAGCGGAAGAATTAAAAACCCTATACTTTTTTTTAGTTAACACATTACCCGAGTCCACGCTAACTCTGGGAGAGACAAAAACTCGTCTTGACTTACTCATCGATCGGTGTTCGCAATTTTTTACCATCTTCAATGCCAATCACACACCAAGTGATAATGAAATCAAACTCTTTGAGTTCCTGGTCTCCTATGGCATAGCGACAAATCAGCGTTGCAACAATTTCATTGCTTGGGGCTTGCAACCGTCGCGTCCGCACGAGCTGCGTTCCTTTATTGTGGATGCTTTGTGGATCACGTGCCAAGACGAATTCTTACCTTCGATAATCTGCGATAGCAAAATGATTAAATCATTTTTATGGCTTTGTCTGTTGGAAGATTTAGAACAGCCACTGATGAATCTAGAAAGTTTATGTAAACATCTGGGTATTAATGAAAATGATTCTGCATGGAATTTAGAAAATGAATTGGAGCGTATTGAACAGAATCGTGCCAATATTTCAACCAAACAAAAGACACTTCTTGATAAGACGGTTCACAAATTTGAGTCGCTTGTGTTGAATTGCATTGATTCATCAATGGTAACGACACGACGTGTTGCGGAACTACAGGTTAGTTGCATGAAGCAAAACTCCTGAACTGAATTCGAATTTAGAATATATTGTATCTATTTCTCTCTCTCCGCAGAATGCTGAACGAAAGCTGCTTATGAGCCAAATGAAAGATTACGATGAAAGCAGTACGTACACAAAATGGTTGGAGATAGTCCGGCGCATGACGCACGAGGGTGCACCTTGGCACTGCAAGAGGCGTAGCGAAAAGTTAGAAAGGACATTCTCATAAAATATACCATGAATTTAACAACAATTATTTGCTTTTTTCTCAGCTCCTGGGAATTAGATGAGACTGAAGGCCCGTCACGTGTACACACGCGACTACGACGCTGTCATCTCGATATTGATCGACGATTTATTATGGAAGATTTTCGTGCAACTGAACTAGATGCTGCAGCTGGTGCAACCGCGGCCAATAATACATTTACCACTGCGCGCAGTGATGAAAATACGCGACCTCTGGAGTATCTCATCACCAGCTACGACCAACAACTGAATATTTCACTCAACTCGCAAGTTCTGTACAATTTCCCAGCCATGTATCTGCCCGTGGATGGAGAAATCGATGGCGAGATTATTGTTACCGATCACAAGCTTTATTTTATGGCTACATATCGATGTAAATACTTTTATGTCACCTGTGACATTGCAAATATCACGGAGATATGGTTGAAACGCTATCAACATCAAGAGAAAGCATTCGAAATTTTTCTGGATACAAATCAATCTCTGTTCTTCACATTGAAAAATCAGGAGGATTGGAAAATAATGAGCGATGTATTTTGTGATAAAATTGTAACGCCACCCGACCAGACCAAAGTGTTAATTATAACGCAGCAGTGGCGCGAAGGCTTACTCACCAATTGGGAATATTTGATGACACTAAATCAATTTGCTGGGCGCACATATAAAGACTTGATGCAATATCCAGTATTTCCATGGATTCTGTCCAACTACACATCGGATGTGCTGGATTTGACAGATGCGCTTAATTTCCGTAAATTGGAGAAACCAATAGCCGTGCAGTGTGAAGAAAACGAACACCACTATATAAATAATTACACTGTAAGTTTGTGAAAACTTGTTTGGCATGGGAACTTGTTTAACTTGGAAGTCAAAATCCAGTGACCAAATTAATTTAACTTTATTTTTGCTTTTTTCATTAGTATATCAACAACACTATGACCAGTATGGGTTCCATGACACTCAAACCCTATCACTACAGTTCACACTATTCAAATTCCGGTACAGTTTTGTATTTTCTGGTTCGTGTGCCTCCGTTCACCAGCTACTTCTTACGTTATCAGGGTAAGTTGAAACATCATATTCAATAACTATACGAGAAATGTATGTGTGCATGTTCAATTCCTTAAAATTCCAGATAATAATTTTGATTTACCGGATCGAACGTTCCATGCGCTAAGCACAACCTGGGGTCTAGCTAGTCGTGATAGTCCCACAGATGTCAAGGAACTAATACCAGAATTCTTCTGCCTGCCGGAAATGTTTGAAAACTTTGAAAATTTCAACTTCGGCTGCCGCCAGAATGGCGAGCGTGTTGTCGATGTTCAACTGCCTCCGTGGTGTCTGCGCGACCCACGGCTTTTCGTACTCATTCATCGACAAGCGCTAGAGTCCGAAGTAACGCGCAATAATCTCCATCAATGGATTGACTTAATTTTTGGTTATAAGCAAACTGGAGAAAATGCAGTGGAAGCCGTAAATGTTTTTCACCCTGCGGTAAAATATTTGTAATATTCAGGCTATAATGGTTTGTTATTAACTTGAAATATCTTATTGTAGACTTATGAGCATTTCCTTGAATCGGCAATATCAGATCCAATTGAACGAAAGGCAGTTGAGACGATGGTAAAAACATACGGGCAAATGCCACGCCAACTCTTCAAATCAACGCATCCTGCCTCGAAGCCGCTCAATTATTGCTTGGGCAGCAAAGAGATCCTACAGACTGTTCGTGGATTGCGCTGGGGTGTTTATTTGGGTTCTCCCCAATTGCCCACACCTACGCTTGGCAACATTTACAAATTGGATGGCTCGGAGTATTTGGTTTCGTTCAACAATACCAACGTCGTCTACGGACTACCGATGAAATCGTGTGTAATGCAAGGTGCTGAAACTGATACGTTCAATGTTATATCCTGGGGCTATGAGGATCGCCTCGTACGCATTCAGCCACTGAATAAAATGCACGCAAAACCGAAAAATCTATTATATAATAGCTCTTTCGACGACATCACCGCTTGTGGTTCAGATACCAATTCTAATCAGCTCTGGTTTGGACATAAGTCTGGACGCATCAGCGTATATAAATGCTCCAGCGTC
The DNA here is from genome assembly GCA_963691655.1 of Toxonevra muliebris. Taxonomy (NCBI): domain Eukaryota; kingdom Metazoa; phylum Arthropoda; class Insecta; order Diptera; family Pallopteridae; genus Toxonevra; species Toxonevra muliebris. The sequence continues at coordinate 2,717,007 of OY829326.1, forward strand.
GAAGGGAATAATCGTTTCGCCAAGGGCCGGCAAAGCTATGTACGTGGATTGCGTCTGTCATACAATTCGGCATTCCGTAAAATTGCAACGAAAAGTGGCATAAAGACAGATGCAGATGCTGGCGATGAATCACCACATGCATCATCACTAACAGCAACAGCTTCTGGCACATACAGCAGCATAGATGCTTTGCAACGTGATTGTGCCGACCTAAATTGGAATGGCCCAACAGTATTAGTACGTCACTCAGACGAAATAACGTGCATACGTTTGTCTGTTGAATTTAAAATTGCTGTAACGGCGGGTCGTGATGGTCTCGCTGTCATTTGGGATCTCAATGAGTGAGTTTGGTTTGAATATTGAAATAGCTTTATTTTGCTTACTGAATTTACTTTACAGCTGGAGTTATATACGCACAATAGATCGTCCCGCAGAGATACATCATTCGCCGATCACACATATTACAATCAGTCCCACGCTCGGCGATATTGTCACCGTGCACACGATACCACAGCACAACAGCGATAACAACGCAGCCACCAATACAGAAGATCAAAATTCGACGTCGCCTTCGGCAGCCACCGCTGATGAATGCTTCGAAGTGACCGAAGAGAATTTGGATGATTTTGTCAATGTGAATGTAAATCCAAACGGTAAATCAATACTACGTTTGCATTCAGTAAATGCACGTTATGTTCAACATATTGTGCACGAAGATCGTATACTTGCCGTTTGTCATTCCTACATAAAAGAAGGTGTCGGTGTGAATGTTGTTGCCACTGCAGTAGAGGGCGGAATTGTGCGCTTGTGGTCAAGCTGGAATTTAAGTTTCGTGAGCGAAATTGTCACAGGCGTTTCGAATATAAAAAGGTTTGTTTTGTTTCTTATTTGTACCAAAAAAATAATTTACCGAAATTATTATGCAATCTTTATTCTTTCTCCAGCATCGCATACTCAACACATCAGCATTTGATTGTGTTGACAAAAGATTCACGTATTCAAGTTTGGGAAACGGAGGGCCTCTATGGCAATGCTCCGAAATTTCCACAAATCGCGTATAAATAAATGCTTTAAATCAACCAGCCAATCAATTAACCAACTTTTAGTCAATTACGAACAAGTGAAGATAATTGTAATCAACAATACCATAACTTTATCACAACAATAATTAGTTGATAGGAAAACAGAAATACTGTGTTGTTTTGATATTTACATACATTTACCTATTTGTTAATAGTCGATAATTTCAAATAATTATATAGATATTTTATATATATGTAGGTACTAGAATTTATCACAAGTATACACGAATGAAATTTTCAATTTACCCTCTAATGAAAAAGTAGTTGTAGTAATAAATTTCATTAAAAACATTTAAACACACAATTATTTTATTGTCTTCTGTAAATACAAAATCTTAATTCTACAAACTAAACTTAAAATTTTTGTGTAAAGTAAAATACACATTTAAAATTACAATTAAAAACTAACACCATCGCTTCCGATGCTTACACAAAATTGTGAATGTTGATTGTCGCTTTGCTTTACGCTCTCCATGGAGGTTTTCCATAATTGTTACGTTTGACTGATTTATCCAATTTACCGTTAGCTGTTCTCATTTTTGTCGATAATGCCAAAATCTCATCGAGTCTCTCAAAGTCACTAGGAGATTTGCTAAGCAGCTGTAATTACAATACCACATAAGTTAATAAATAAGTGCTTCTTCAAAATCAAACAGAATCGGTACGCACCAATTCAATGTATGCCTGCAAACGATCCATCGTTTCCGGTTGCTCTTTATTTTTATTTGTTACATTCAAATTATTTTCTCTCGTTTTGCCCTTTCTGCTTGTCTTTGGTGTTGAAAATTCAGCATTTTCTTTATTAGTACGTGTTTCATTATCATCTGCTGATTCTCCTGCAGTATCGTCGTAACCGTCACCGTTATCGGTGTCAGCTGACGATGACGTTTGCTTAGGTGAAGTTAATATTTCTAATGCTTTTTGCCATTGCATTTCCATAACGTTATGCAATTTTTCTGCAATATCAGCTCTGAAATAAATAAAATAAGATATTTGAAACTTAAAAATATTGTATCAACCACCTTTTCGATTTATAGCCATTCAGTTTTAGTTCCAGATCATCAATTTTCTTTGACGCGTTCGCAAGCTGTATTCGATACAATTCGACTTCCTCATTATGTTTTTCTTGCAGCAGATTCAATTCGAGCTCATTCTTTTCATTTATCAGCTCCAATTGTTTGACTGCACGCTCGGCTATGAGGCGCTCACGTTCACGCGCATCTGTTTTTAGATGCTCTTCGGTTTTATCAAGCTGCTCTTGGAACTCTTTAAGTTTTTGTGACACCACGTGTTCCAGTTGCTGCTGATAGGTCGTCTTCAATGATTTTTGTTGCAATTCAAGTTTTCTTTTCAAAGTTGTCTATGGTGAAAAAAATAACGTGAAATTTTTAAATTCAAATGAAATTCTAAATAATGGAAACGAAACCAACCTCGTTTTCTGTTAGATTCCCTAATGTCTCCTGCATCGATTTTCTCTGTGCTTCCAAGTTATCGGCACGAGATTTTTGTTTTTGATGGAACTCTTGCAGCATTTCCTTCTGATGCTTCAATGTTACACAATCTTTTTCCATTTCATCGCAACGCGCTTTAGACTGAAATTGAATCAACATTACAAGTTATATTGGAAAAAGTATTAAATAACTGAAATACTTTTTCATTTTGATATTCAGCTTTGGCAAGTTTATCTTTTATTTTATTCAATTCGCTAATAGCGTATTCCTCGGATCGCTTACATGCATGCATTTTAATTTCCAATTCTTCCACCTGCTGTTTGTACATGTTATTGCATTCATTGGTTTTTCTACAATAGAATAAAATGTATGGCAACGAAACAAATTAAACTTTTAAATCGCAAGTTCTACCTGGAGGATGCATTGAGCTCTGCCTCCAGCTTTTCATTTTTCTGTTGAAACTTTGTCGCGAGCGATACTGCTTGCGCTAATTCTTGTTGCATGCTATCAATTCTGTTGTCATAGTCTTTTTGGTGTGATTCTACTTTAAACAGAGAATCGCGAAGATGTTGCGCTTCTGAATTTAAACTGGAATTGAATAAAAATATAAGTATATAACAAACGCAAGTGCATGTAAAGTGAAATAATTGAAAACCTTTTGCATTCTAACTGTACACTGGTCAGTGCTGCATCCTTTTCACGATCCACTTCTATGGCCACCGATAGCCGCTGTTGATATTCCAGTAAACGTGACTGCAACGCTCGTACAGTTTTTTCCAAATGTTGACGCCGCAATTGTTCTTCTTTGAGAGCAAATTGTGATACACTGCTACCATAACCTCCGCCAACTGCAATATTAGTAGCTTGCCCACTTTTACTCCATATTTCGCTTAGACTTATTAGCTTATTGCCTGCGTTGCCCGTCTCTATTACTGTTGGAAACTGTGCATGCGAGCGCTCCTCTGGCAGATGATTTAACGCACCTGGCAATGATGTTGCATGCGCCTCCTGTGTAGCCACTCCACCCCCCGTGTAGCCCGGCATCCCATATTCATCGCTATGGTGTACCCAATGTGAACTATAATGATTTCGTTCACGATCAATAAAGTTATCAATTTCTAATAAAACACCATCACTTGGATAATCTCGAATGCCAACATTTTCCCCTCTCAATGCTGAAGTGCACTTGGGTGTTGAATGCACTAATCCAAGTTTAGCACCATATTCATTTTGCTTCTTTTGATCGCGTACAGTGCTATTAGAAATAGTGGAAATGTCTGAGGGGGCAACAAAGTGATAATCCTCAGCGTTACGTTCAATTGTATGCAGTCGAGCATTAATTTGGTTAAGTTCAGCTTTCTTGCTGGGTTGTAGGAACTGATATGCTGCTGTCGGTACTGTGGTTGTACGCTCTGTCATTGCTTGTGTTTTGCATGGATAATGAGCAGTACGATTTTCGCTAAAAAGGTGAAGTTTAGACCCAAATTCAAGCTGACACTGTCCAATATGTTGTTTGTGCTGCACTTTATATTCAGCCCGAGATGTAAAATAATTTGGAGGTATAAGCAGCAAAATATCCGTATCATCCGAATCACTCATTCCACAAACACTTGAAGCATTTTTTATCTATTTATGTTTGTATATATTTTAAACTATATTTCATTAGTATCTCAACTTTTTAACGCTACCAAGCCAAAGATTTTAAATTTTAACAACAGCTGCAGCCACAAACACAAACAACGATCGCCATGCAATAAAACCGACAAACAAAAACATTGCGAAAATGTTGCCAGATCGTGGCTGTTTCGCTTTCTTTTTTGGGTGGGTGTGAATTGCACCTGCAACAATAGAGGCTGAATGAAATAAGGAACAAACCAGTGATGAATTTCCAAATTTCAAATTGTACCAAATTGATCAAAAAAGTTCTACCTAAATAAGCATGAATGTACCTAAAATAGTATACTTTATTGGCTCACCGTTTTGGTAAGAAATTTAATTTTCACTGTTATTACTGTTTATAAAAGGATAATGTCTATAAGTAGTTTCAAAGTCATAACAAGTTTACATTTCATAAAATTGTTGCTAAATTTAAAAACTCTTCTTATTGCTTTGACCCTCTTTTGACACCAATAAACTTTATTCGCTTTGAAAAGTTATTTTTACAATATTAGGCAATACTTATTACAAAATATTTCTTTTTGTAATTAAGTGTTAAATTTTTTTTGGCCAATAACAAATTGTACCTAAAATTTGCCAATTGTACCTAATGTACATTGTAATTCGAAAAGTCGGGAAAAGGTACAATTGTACCCACTTTTTCATCACTGGAGCAAACGTCCGACAAGACTATCGTGGTTCCCGCAAATATTAATTTGGGGTGTGTGTGAAACGGTAACTTTTTTCTCTGCAAAGGAAATTTTGACAGTTCGAAAGAAAATCACTAGGATCACTGATGAGGAATTGTAGCGAATTCCGAAACGGCCGTCTGATTTGCCCGTCTCTATATACATTGTTGTTGTGATGACTACATTTGTTCATTAACCTGTTTATATGTAACTTCAAATAACGAAATTGACATGAACTTAAGTCATGACTTTGAAAATTGGCCTCTAGATTTAATTTTGATAGTCTCCTAAAAAACTATCATGAAAATATTGACACTATTGAGTTGTATATAAATTATCAAAATTTTCAGTAGCTCAAGGGCATTTTACTAAAAACTTCAAAACTAAATTTAATGCAAATCTAAAATTCTCATTGCAATCTTAATAACATGAAAATACACAAAAATTAAATATTTTTATTTTCAAAATGCACACAGCTTATTTGTATACAATCCCAACCGGAAGTTTCAATCAATTTAACTGCACTACCTTGAAATCACTTTTAATAACCGACAATTCATGAATGACATATTCGACTCAAGAATAAAAATGCAGTTAAAAGTCTTTTTTGGAGTCGCCGATTTGTTATTAATTTAGAAAAGTCTTTTTTGGAGTCAAGGGAATGCAAACTTTCTTTGAAATAATGGGAATGCAAATCTTATGACTTCAAAATCATGACTGGTTTGAAGTCATTTGGAGTCAGTTCTTAAAAAAAAAAAAAGTTTTTAATGCTTTTATCAATTCTTTCGTTATAGCGCATACTTTGCAAATATATTCGTGCTGAAACAAATTTTATTCTAAAAGTCGAACTTTTTAGGCGCATTAAACTGGAACTCCACAGATTGCGTTTGCGTGTGTCTGCTGCATTTGCGGTCCATGCGCACTATGAAGTGAAGCTCTAATGCAAGAGTTCTTCTGCTGTATGTTCAATAAAACTGCTTCTAGACGTGACAAAACGGAGCCACAAGACATTGGGTAAAAGCAAATAATTCTTTAACAAACAAATTCGACATTCACAACGACATCTCTCCCATTTTGATATTTATATTTTTATATTATTTTTTTTTATTCAATTATAATACAGCAGTATCTCCTCCTGAGTATATCATCATTCCATTTACTGTTTTTTTTTCGAATAAAATGTAAAAAACTATCTGCCGCATTAAAAAGTTGAAAGATTCTCAACTTTTTGCACTCTAATGCGACAATCCGGCACAAGCGAGAAACTATGGAGTTCACTACATAATTAAAGCATGCAGTTTAATTTAGTAGTCAGCCGCATTCTAACGCAGCTAGGCGTAAACCCAAGCTATGGAGTTCCAGTTTAGGTAGATGTAAAAGCATAAAATCAGTGGCTGCGTTTATAAGACGCAAAAGCTGCTGCGAAAGTGTTAGAAACGCGTCGCTGAGTGCATGGCTCAATAATAACGTTATGTCACCAGCATAGCTCTTCCCGATTTATTCGTCTAATTCTTATGTCAAAAAAATTAAGCAAAAAAATATGAGAGCAAAATAAATCTGCTATTCCGTTAAGAATTGTCTAATTTGTTTTTGTAGCGATCTTTATTATTGAGTTTGGATGCCATTTTAGTAATAATATTATTTATATATTAATAACTCGAAGTCATCAAGAATTTTATTTTTAGCCCGCACTTTTTCATCGGGTAAAAATGATAAAAATGTCAAACAATCATATGTATGTGCTTATCAGCTGTTTTGCTTTTGTGAAAATATATTGAGAATTTGAAGTTAATAAATAAATAAAGAATTTTTAGGAAAATAAGTGTTATTTGAAATGGAAAATGTTCAAAAGATATTTAAAAATGTATTTAATTGTATATATGTCACAAGTTTTAGAAAAATCGATTTGAAAAAAAAATGTTTGATGCACAGGTTTTTAAAGATCTTTGCCAATATTAAAGTATATAGGGATGTAATATTTTGTTGTTAGGAGCTTCATAATTCCTATAATACATTTTAAATATTAAGTACATGTCCTAGCTGTATCTAAGTTAAGAAAAATGTGAAAAGTTTTCTAGAAATGGTAATTTTTAAGGAAATAAATGGCAATAGTTGACCTAGAACCCTCAAATTCGTTATGGTAATTAGCACCTGCTAAATATATATACCCACAAAATTTCATCATCATGCCTGATATTTGCGTTAAGACTCTACTTTATGAAATATAAGTGAAGTGTTTAAATACTAAATTATTGTTAAATAATAATACTTCAACAAAATAATAAGATGCATGCAAAAGCATGAGCAACCTATATTCTGTCAAAATACTTGTAGGCACAACAACATATTCTTAAGGTGCTGGTATTAGCGATTTTAAGTCCAAGCTGACCTGTGCACTGTCTAAGCATAAGCGAACATATATTCCGCCAAAATATTAGTTTTCATTATTGTAGACACAACAATAATATATGCATATATTCTACTAATATTAAGGTACATAAGCAAACATGTATTCTGCCAAAATATTAGTTCTTACTGTTATAGACATGATATATATGCATATATTCCACTAATATAAAGTTGCGATTTTAATTCCAAGCTGACTTGTGCAATGACATGGCAATATTTCAATGCCAATCTCAAAGAATCATATGACCATTTGCTAGACTGTATATATTGTTATAGTTGTTGCCCAAGAGTATTGCATGCTAACATGACTGCATATTGTTATGTATCTTGTTTCACTTCAACTACAGCCTCTATGCAGCTTATGTTCATATTTACGTTTTTTTATACCTTACGTAGCTCCTCCACCTTTTCTACCCATACCTCGGCTATGAGCTCCTCTTCACGCGCACTACATAAATTACTTTTTTCATATTTTCGCTTTTCCACATTAATCAAGTTGTAAGCAAAGCAAAATATAAATGTCAGAGCAAATTCATTTCACATAGCGTCTTGACTAGCTATAAATCATAACAATATTTATGTTCGTGTCAGAGCAGCTGATGGCTGTCAAAATATGAAGTGGGAAAATTATGTTTAGACATTTCATAAAATGTTTGGAACAGTAAACAACAAATACGCGTTAAACTTGTTTCCCATTGTCTTTTCAACTTGATTCTTTTATATTTTTCTCTTTTATAATTTCATAAACACTCATATTCTCGATACGAAATTAATTAGTTAACGTCTGTTAAATTTAACTTGCGCCATTTTTAAATACACAAACGTCAAAATCGAATAAAACTTCAAATTTATGTTAGGATTGATTTTTAGGTATGACGTTAACGACTAGACTTTTTAATTATAATATAGCGTCTCGACTAGCTATAATTCATGTTAATGTTCCTGTCTTACCATCAAAATGTATAGTCGAGGCACCTTATGTTAATGTCAAACCAAAAAAATCCAACATTTCGTCAAGACAGTACTGCTGCTATCAACCCTAACATAAATTTGAAATTTCATTCGATTTTAACGTTTGTGTATTTAAAAACAGCACAAGTTAAACTTAGAAGAAGCGAAATAATTAATTTCATAAATATATATCGAGAATATGAGTGTTCTCATATTCTCAAATGTTCAAAGCATTTTGTAAAATGAAAATGTCATATTTTGACAGCAATCAGCTGCTCTGACATGAACAGGAGCATTGCTATGAATTATAGCTAGTCGAGACGTTATGTAAGAAAGGATCATTAACATCAATTATAGCTAGGCGAGACACTATGTTAATACTCATTTCAGTGAACACATTCATTGTTGCATTAGATTTTTGCGCGGTTTCGTTGACCTCATTTTCGTGGTTTCGTTTGACATATTTTTATATGCCGAAATTGAGCATTTCAACGTAGTTTCAGCCGAAACCACGCAATTTCTGCTCAAAGGTAGCATGGCATAACTTTATTAAAATCAACAAAATTGCGAGGTTGCTCATCAAGTTTTCCATCCACCAATACAAGTCCCAATCGCAGTCAGTCGTTAGTATATGTACACATTAACTTCAAATTGCATTGTTTTACTTGGAATTTGTAACTTTCAACTTTTTTCGATCTTTTCCATTTTTTCGGCATTTTTTATTTTGATCAAAAGTGTCAAGCTTTTAATTTTTCGTACGGATCCCATTTGAGCGATGTACGTGCACAAAAATAAGTTACCAAATGACGATTCGGTGACGTTTAGTCCGCCCCGCTCGAAATGGCAACACTGCTTACTATCAAATAAAAAGAAGAATCACAGTTTTCCCAATTTGTGTTTATTTTTTAGATGTAATTATTTGTTTTGAAAAATTGCTAAATATTTAAAGTTATATTAAAGATCCTGAACTATTGATTGTGCTTTCAAATAGAAGGCTTCCACTCCAGCCTAACATATAGCAAAGATTCATTAATTACAAGCAAAGTGAGATCCTGGGACTGTTAAATCCACCTATTACATTCTATAATGCAGAAATATGTTCGTTTTCGAACTTCCCGAAGAAAAAGTACGGGCAGTTATTCTCTCATTTGGTCTTGCATTTTCAAAATATTTCACGCTACGAAAAATTGATGTTTAGTAGCTTATCGCCATAAATTTAATACAATGTTACAATTACTCTAGGTTAATTAGTGTATGTGATGGAGCCATGAAATTAAAGCCAATTTATAAGAAAATTCCCAAAAGTAATTTTCCCAAAAAACGTCGCTTAATACATTCTTTCCGGAAGGTATCGATATTTATTTCATATTTCGAATACACCATTGAAAGGAATATTTTAAAACAGAGTCTCTGCCTCTTGGACAAAATGTCACTGTAAGCAATTATACTTTCGAATTCGCTAAAAATTTCGTATATCAAGAATGCATCAACACCAACAACAATGTTATTGTTGAAGAGCAGAGGTCCTTGCCCGACGACCGAAAATAATACTCTATAAGTAACTCATCTTTCCCCTTCTAATGTATAGCTCTGAGACGTGAATGATGACTACCAATGGTGAGAGGTTGTTGGAAGCATTATAGAAAAAGATACATACTTTGTAAGTTCTTATGGTTATACCTAATGGATAAACCCATTAGTTATTTGTCCAGCACTGACAGCGAAACGTGTAAAAATCTAGAAATGGGAGGAAGCGTTCCAGTTAGAAAGGTTGTGGAACTCGTCTAATCAGGAAAGACCAGGGTCTGAATCGTTTCTTCTGTGATCGTTCAACTTTTATATCTATTCAAAACGTGTATATGTTTTTGGATCAAAATATGCTCTTTTTATTCCATTTTAGAAAATGAGCAAATCCACATACTTCAACAAACTCATACACAGATGTTCGGATGCCATCGGGGATACTAAACCATTTATATACGTTCAAAGTAAATGGGACGAAGAAAATGTGCATTTCATACTGCAAGATTCCAAATCAAATAAATGCTTTAAAGGCACTCTCAAAAACTCTGAAATTAGAGAATCTGCACAAGAGTTGGGCACAGAATACGAACAATTTTACGACGAATGCCGGGCAGCACTTACTGCCGACCTGGCGCTACCAAATTTCCAATATGAAGTAACGGATGCTGCCTTCAAAGTATTCAAAATTGAAGAATTTGAAATTGAATATCTTAATATAAATCTACATGAAACTGAGAATCATTGTGAAATGTTAGAAACTGCATTCTCTTTAATCGAAGAACAAGTTCAAGCACCCAATAAAAATTACGATGCGATGAAATCAATAGTAGAAGAAAAGAATAAACTAAAAAATCAGTGGCTAAAGAAATTCACACTAATTTTGAATGCAAAGAAAAAACATATATGTGATTTAGAAAATCAGTTGGTAAAGCTAAAACATGGTAGTGAAGAAAGTAAAACTTCAACACCGACTAAACGGCGTAATGCTAATGAGAGCACAGAAGAGGAGACCGACGATGACTACATGGCCCCAACGCAGCCAGACATATCAAAACCTAAACGCGCAAAATCTAGTGGTGTAAATAACGATTTAATGTCTAACACAGGAAATTAAACTTCAAACAAAACATTTCCATATGACAGTGCACAGTTTTTTGTATGTATATATACTCGCATAATAGTATGTGATTTATTTAAATTTATTTCACTTGTATATTCTGCGTTGTGTTAAAATTATAATAATATTAAATAAGATATAAATAAAACGTAAATATTAACTGTTTTATTTTTTCGCTTACAAAAGCATATTTTGGTTATTATTTTGTATTATATCTTAATGTCAATTTAAAAATCAATAATAGGTTTGTTTTCCTCATATATATATACAATCGAAATACAATGATAGCTTTTTTTGTATGTGGTAAATAAACAACAATCTTAATTATGATAAACACGAAATAAAAATGAAACATTACAAAATCTAAGCAAATCATAAAAATATGATTTCAAATAAGCACATTTCTATGCAACAACACAAATTTTAAATAAATGGAAATATTTTTATCGCTTTTTTTTTTTTTTTTTTTTTTGAAGACATACATTTACAATTGCAAAATAGAGCTACATTTTTGAGCAGGGTTTAGTTAAAGGAAATAAAATATAAGTTGGAAAAATTCGAAGCAGTTTTCTTTCGTTTGTTGACTTATTTTGATTTTTGAATGTGGTGTGCCCTGAAAGTGACTGCTTCACTAAAGAATTAAATACATATATGGTCTATGTGTATGTATATATGTGCATTATGCTAATAGGTTTAATTATAAATATTTTATCATTTGTTTTTTCTGTAGATATTTACGCATGCGTGTATTCGTTAGACTGACAATTATTTTTATGGGAAAATTTAAGAACATGTATTAAACTAAGTTAACCTGCTGGAAATATGCTAATTGGAAAAATGAGCTTTGCAAAACTTCATCCAAATCATTGGATTGAATGAGGAAGGTTTACTCAAAACGATAAAACTTTATAAAGTACTTAATACTGTGTTTGTTCTCATTTCGATCCTATTGATGAAAACACAAAAAAAATATATATATAAATGGGACATTCTCTGTCAATGGGAGACCCCTCCCTGTCCAAAATTGGTTAAGGTATTTTAGAGCATGTTTGGGCTCAAATGAAAGCTTATTATCTCTATTTTCAAATGCAACAAGGCCTTTTCTGATTTTGCATGATGGCGGCGGCAAGCCTACCACCTCATGACGTTTACCCAAGTCATCATAAAAAAACAGATAAAGTTTTTTTTCGTATATTTTTTTCGGTGAAAAAGAATCACATGCTCTAAAATACCTTAACCAATTTTGGACAGGGGGAGGGGGGTCTCCCATTGACAGAGAATGCCCCATATATATATATATATATATATATGAGCCGCTGAGTGCAAAAGTGGTGTAAGTTAATTTTATTGATTATTTTAATAATCATCTTCAGACAATAATTTTGATTCAGTTTCCTAAAAAAAAGGTTGAACATGTGTTCTACAAAGCTGCCTGTACATCTTAAAAATAAATTTTATAAGAATCCTATTTTGAACAGCACTTCTAAAAAACCAATTTCAAAAATCTGATTTTGACTTACACCACTTTTGCACGCAACGGCTCATATAATTGTAATGTGATCCTGATCCCAATAATCGCTTTCATAATATGTTTGTCATATAAAAATATAACAAACATTGTCATAGAAAGTTTCCGATTATCGGATTCAGATGACATTCTGGAAAACTACTTTTTTGCATCTACTAGCACATTTCTAGGGGATTAACCCAATATCAAAAAATTATTGTCAGTCTAGTATTCATAGACATTTAGTAGTAGATAGCAATGTGTATAAAAAGCTCAAAGTGCAAGCAAATCTTCTTCGCCTGGTTTCTTTATTGATTTCTTTCGATTATCAATAACAGCAGCATTGGTGGTGCTATCGCTGGATGTGATAGTGGGAAGATTTTCGGCAGCAGCAGCTCTCTCCTCGAGGAACTTGTCGAATTCAGTGCTGGTTAGGGTTTCTTCGATGCCTTCGATTTCCTTCTGCAAAAATTTAAGAGATTTTAATTCAACCATGAAGTACACATTCTCATTTATTTTCTTAATAATTTATTTATTTCTGCATACTTTACATTTTAATTTGTAAAGCATGGGTATGGGTACGTTCTTAAAAAGTCAAGATACGTTCATACATATATGCGAAAAATCTATAAATGATAAAAAATAAGCAATAAATTTTAGGTATAAAGGTGCATTCAAATTTAAATAATAAAAAAACGCACAAATCAAATTCTGATTGAAATCTTAATGTTAGTATGGCTACAACATATGGGAAATCCAATGTGAATTTACTTACAGAATTGCCGAGCCATGCCTCCATTTCATCGACTTCATTCTCTTTCGCTGGCTTTGGTAGTTTTATTATTTTTCATCCAGAATAATAAAGTTTAAAAATAAAGTAACATAAACGAGGGAGGAACGCATAGAAAGAAAAACAAAAATACATTCAAATTAAAAAAATAAATGTGGATCAATATTAAATTAAAACAATGAAACAATTTTTGCAAAAATATATTTGAAAAATAATTAAAATTGCCAAAAAAAAAAAAAAACAAAAACAAATATAAGTATAAAAACAAATTAAAATTAAAACTTTCGTTAGTAAAATTATTAAGTGCAGGTTAGTACTCACTTTACTTACCACCGGCGGCTCGCCGGATCGCTTAAAAGGGGAGCTTATGCTGCCAGCAGCTGCATCAACAGATGGAATGTCTTTTAATAAATCGGATTTTCTGAAAAAGTACAGAACTATCATAGTAACGTTCATATTCATGTATATGAAATAAAAAAACATACACATTTCCATCGGTTCTTGACTGTGCCAGCATATCGAACTCATCAGCATCTTTGTTTTGCGGTTTGGACAATGAGTTTACACCTGCCAAAATATAATTCAGTGATTTTTTTCATAAATTATAAACAATTTTGCTTGCTTACTTAAAGTTTGGAAAGAGTTCTGCAACTTATCAGATTTTTCAAGTAAATCAATTAAAAGTTGATCTTGCTGTGGTGTTTTAGCTGCACTTCCTTTAGCTGCTGTCATTACATCACTTGGAGCTGGAGTTGCTCCTGCTGCTCTTGGTTGTCCAGCTGTTGCAGTAATAGCAGTAGCACCACTTGTCGGAACACCAATTGCTGCTCCCAGTATGGCTGATGGTGAAGTAGTTGCACTGCTTGAACGATTTTTTTCATAACGCTGATGTCGTAAGAATAAATTGTTCAACTCATCGTTGAGACGCAATAGCTCAGCAGTGAGCTCATCATCGTTAATGCGTCCAATGAGATCAACAATGCGTGCTTGCATTTCTCTGAAAATTTGTACGAATTGAGGTGAGTTGAGACGTGGTTTTCATTATAAAAATATTTGAAATTATCATACTTGCACGTTGCAGTTAATTCGTTTAGTAACGCATAATCATCAGGGTCTTCTTGGCCAGGTTTTAGTACACTCAACATTTCACCAAGTACTGACATGCTATGAGCTACAATTTCCAATTCAGATTGCAATTTCGATGTTTGTTCTGGTGTCAAGGCAGCGGGACCATTACTCTGGAATTGGCATATAAAAAATTACTAGCTACACAAAAATTTTGAAGCGCACTTACATGAGCTACAGTGGGCATGACATGTTGTGGTGACACTGTCTGTTGAGCAACTATCTGTGGCGGCACCTCAGGCACACTCTGCAATTAAAATGACGGAAGAGCATAAGCAACCATTTCAAATAATTAAAATATAAACGTACTCGTTGCGGTGTATAAATCGGCGCCATTGTCTCCATGTCCGTTTGAGGGAATTCAATGCCCTTATTCTTCAACTCCATATACATTTGAGTGACGCCATTCAAGTCTGGCTGATTCTTAAATGCATCCGCCCAAATTTGTATTAAACTGAGAACTTTCTCTTGCATAGCTGCAGGTGGATCATTTTTGGGACCAATCAACTTCACCAAGTCCTGAATGAAATCTTTCTGCGCCACTAACACATGAAATGCTTTTCCACAATTCTTAACACATGTCTCCAGCACAGTTAGCGTATACATAATCACTTGATTGTCTTTGCCAGCATTTTGTGAAAGTCGTTTACGAATAGCTTTCATGGCATCACGTGCCGTATCCGACGATTCGTTGATCATATCGCAAATTTCCATATTAAGCGCCCAATTCTCCGACGTCATGGAGGCATCGGTAGCTTGTTCTGTAGAATTCCATATGGAAAAATAAATTGACCACGTATTATTATACAATAGCAACTATTTACAAATAATTTATATAAATAAGACACTGTTATGTTAGATTTCTTAGTTGAATGTTAAATTTTAACTTAAATGCAAACATTTTAAACTATTTTACTCTAATTAACAAGCATATGTAAAGATTTCATTAAGCATATTTTATTGATAAGGCGCCGCCAGAAATATGTATAACTCAATAGGGTTGTTCATGTACTTTTCCATAAAAAACTTTCAGGGAGAGATTGAAAACATTATAGAGAAAAAAAAAATTTCAAAAAGAGGGAACTCTCAGAAAAAGTATGTGAACAGAAAACTATTAAAAACTTTCAACCAAACATCTGATCCACAATTTTGACAATAAGTTTTTTGGGCGAAAAATATTATGCAGTTTGTAATTTAATTAATTTAAAGAGTAAATTGTTGAAATCATTTCGTGTGGCACACTCGCATTCACAAATACTTACATTTTTCCAAACCACAAATTCACTTTAACAAATTTAACACAACAAAATTATTGTTGACGCTTTTATATTTGACAGTTGTTTTTTTCGGCAGCTAAAAAATTCTGAAAGCAAGAATTTTAATTTTAGAAACTTTCATTTACTTTTTTCTCTCTCACATTTTCTTTTTTTTTCTCTCGTTGAAAGTTTTTCGGGTACGTGAACACTTTACCAGTAAAAACTATTAACAATTGTTAAAAATTTTTTGTACGTGAGCAGACCTAATGCTATTGTAAATGAAATTTACACTGGAGACTTAACCCTAGAGCCATAACGATCTTTTATACTCGGTTAATACTAACGCTACGTAAATTTTACGTACTAATGAATATCTTTCTGATACGCTTCAATTATTTCCATGTTTTGCAGTTTGAATTGTTATTTTTATTGTATTGAGCTATTTATTCGTGAAAAAAACCTTAAAATAAAATAATAAAATAACACTGTTTTTTGTACTACCGCCATTACAAGTCACTAACCATGTGCATACAATTACAATTTTAAAAATAGCTACACGCAAAATTTATGAACGTTAAGGTTCTAGGGTTAAAAGCCATGATTTTTTTTTTTAAATAAATATGTCATCTTCAAGTGGTAAATTTGTCGCCTGTGCAGATACCTCGTCTGAAATATGGGATTTTTTCTAGTTTACCAGTGGTCGAAGTAATGATGTTTTGGTTTTGTTGTGGTTTTCAACGTATATTTAAGATATTATTTTTAGTTAATTAACATTGTATGCATGCGAACCGTTTGACTCTTTTTTTAATTTCTATGAGCGGCAAATTTTAAAAATATTTGAAAACAGGATAAAAATAAGAATTACAGGATACAAATTTCTCGCATGTGTAACACATGACCTCATGTTTCATCGTGGAAAAGTTTGGATGACTTTTACGGATGTACGGCCCTGCCAAAATTTGGATGATACAAAAATTACAACATCAAAAAAACTTGCCAATGAAATGGCCACATGAGCATGCTAGCTTCCTATCGCTTACACTGCTATATATTACCTAAATAAAAAACTAGAAATAAAACTGCAGTCATGAGGTTGAAAAATTAACACCTAGCTTTCATTTTCAGAGTCTCTTAAAAAATCGAAAATTAATTATAGTTTGATTGTTTTAAAAGAAAATCTAAGCTCGACACTCACACAAAGCTGCGGTTAATTTCTAAATTCGTAAATTTCTTTCAACTGATTGGGAATGAAAAAAGTAAAGCTATAACATTTGTATAGTGTATTGTTGACTTTCAACCAAATCAATTTTTCGAAATTGCTATCTGGAGGGGTACCAATGCAGCATCTCAGTAGTTGTGTCTTCAAAATTCAGTTGACTCCAAGTGAGTTCGAGTGGCTTCAATTGAATTCAAGTAACTACAATTGACTTCAAATTCCAAGTGACTGCTTATGACTTCAAGGTACTTTAAGCGACTCTAAGTGACTCCAAGTGACTTCAAATTAGTCATGATTTTGAAGCCAAGATATTTCCATTTCCATGACTTCAAAAGAAGATTGCATTCCCCTGAACATATAGCCGATCTAATTATGTCTGTTTGTGTGTGTGTACGCGATAAAGCAGCCAAACTTGAGGTATCTTAACTAAACTTGGTACAAACATTTTTTATGGCCAAGAATCTGCAAAAATCTTAAGCGGTCAGGTGTGAGGGGTACTTCCCAAAACGCTATATATAGGTACGTTAACCATCCGTTTTGTATAATACAGAACAGTACTGTATTTGAAGACTCCTTATGATTTATATTTTAATACAAACCATAGAAATGTTCTGTGTTTTAGCATGTATTGTATTTGTACAGTATGCCATATAAGTTCGTAATTTTAAATTAAAATAACTCAAAGAAAGTAAAACTACAAAACACCAAAAATGGGGAAGTGATGCGAACATATAGCCAATCATTTTTTCCTGACAACCTCACCCACTGTCTAGACTAGACTAAACGGTGCAAGACTCACGTTCGAATGAAATTAGTAATACAACTGAAACCGCAACAACACGTAACAATCGACTACGAACCACTATCTTTTCTATGAAACAAATATGCCTTATTGGCGTCTGGAACGTACGTTCCTTCACTGACCCTGGTAAACTACAACAAGCCGCTAAAGAAATAAAAAAATTCAACCTCGATATGATTGGACTATGCGAATGTAGATGGAATGGTTCTGGCGAAATAAAACTTCCCGGTGGCTCACACTTCATCTATTCGGGATGTGATCCCAATAATCTGCGTCGTGATGGTATTGTCTTCTTTTTGAGTGATAGAGCTTCGAAATCGTTTTTGGAATGGAAGCTTATCAACGAATGTTTTATTTGGTACCGTTTTTATTCAAGAGTAAGAAATATTACTATCATTATGACTTACGCTCCCACTGAAATGGTCGAGAAAACAAAACGACTACTGTAATCAACTAGCGGCAATCATCAACGAGCACCACAAAAAACACATCCTAATAGTGATGAGAGACTTCAACGCGAAAATCGGTGCCGATAACCACAACGTCGAACGTAAGGTATGCGCACGATGCAACTAGTGCATACGTTTCACTCACAGTGTTTTCCTAGTTCACATTTAAATTTTTTATCAAAGTAGCATTGTTAAACATGTCTAAGCTCTCATGTTAAATTTTGAGATCATTCGATAGTTTTTGGCTTCAAAATGACCAGCGAAATAAAATTGCGTGAAAAAATTATTAGACTGCGTAATGAAAATCCAAATTTGACTTTCAAAAATTGCTCGAAAAGCACGGATTTCACGAAATACCACTTCGTGTGTTATTAAAGTGTACAATGAACATCTGACCATTAATAGGAAGCAAGGAAGTGGCAAAAAGGATTTTAATAACCCTGCTGTGGCCAAGAAGGTGATCAAAGGATCTTGAAAAACTAAGATCCTTTGAAACTTTTGTTAGAAAAGTTAAGAAGGAAGAAAGACCTGAAGTCATACAAGATCCAAAAAGTTCCAGACAGAAATTCGAAGAACAGTGAGACAAAAGAGCGAGACAAAATATTACACCGTGATTTCATAAGGAATTTTAATTGCTGCATTATGGACGATGATACCTATGTACTGGGTGACTTTTCACAGATTCCAGGTGTGGGTTTTTATGTTGCAGATCGTATAGGAAATGTCCAGGAGCATTATAACACCCAGAAGAAGTCAAAATTCCCCAAGAAGTTTTTGGTGTGGCAAGCAATCTGTAGCTGTGGTAGACGAAGCAGTTTATTTGTAACACTCAACACCTATACTATATACATATGCATATCCGGGAGTGTCTGCAAAAGAGACTTTTGCCATTCATACAACAGCGCGCAGTTTCTGCTTTCTTTTGGCCTGATTTGGCTGTGTGCCATTACAGTAAAGCAGCAATTGAGCAGTTGAATGGTACGAAAAGAATAATGTAATACTTGCACCCAACGACCTATTTCACCAACTTACAAATATGTGAATTGTAAGGAAATTCTCACAAAATTGTAAAAAAATCTTTAAATGTGGTTTCACTAAATTCCTACAATTGTGAATTCGGACTTGTAAATCACAAGTACTTGTAGTAACAAATTTTTCAATATTTGTTTCACCAAACAGGATTGTAACTTAAAAAACGAAAAATGGTTTTACACATTTGTAATTGTAATTCACAAGCACAAATTAGTAATTGTAAATTGTAGTTGGTGAAATAGGGCACAGATATACGAATCCATCTAACAGCCCAGAAAGATATTAGACTCGGGTAAAAAGGACCATGAAGGGCACAAAACGGAAAAAATTAAGATATGATATGAAAACGGTGGTATGCTAATTGAAGCGTGCAACAATGCTAACATGGTCTACGGTGGAACGCTGTTCCCACACTAGGCTAGTCATAAGACAACGTGGGTGTCCCTTGACAATTATACTGCTCTCAATCCTATCGAAGGTGCTGGCACGAACTCTTTTGAATCGCATAAACGGACAACACGCAAACAACAATCGGGCTTTCGACCTAACCCTTCTTGTGTGAATCAGATAAACACTCTGAGAATTATTGTCGAACAATCAACAAGCAACAATCAAGGATGCTTGATGTCACCCATTCTGTTCCTGATCGTTCTCGACGACATCCTATCTAAGCCATCGATTGATCAAACCGGGGCATTAGATGGACCCTCTCCTACCAACTGGAGGACCTCGATTATACGCGATGACAAATGGCTAATCTCCTCAAGGGAATCTGACATTCAGAACAAAATTGATGACCTGATAGCCGAATAACGCGTAGCAGGGTTAAAGTTAAATGCGGCAGAAACCAAAGCAATAACAACGCTGAAGGCTCAACTATAGCGAACGTGAATTTCTTTTCATACCTTGGTAACGTCATCGCAATGGACGGAGGTGCAAATGATGATATTCGCTGCAGAATCTCTAAAGCTCGCTCAGCCTTTTCACAACTAAATAAGATTTGGAACTCATCGATCATCTCCTTGTAAACAAAAATCAAGCTATTCAATTCAAAGGTAAAATCAGAACAAAATGTATACAAACAAAAATAATCGAGGAAATACTTAAACATAAATGGAGCTGAATAGGTCATACCCTGAAGAAACAGCCGAACGAGATCTGTAGGCAAGCACTTGAATGGAGTCCACAGGGTAGCAGAAGGCACGGAAGACTAAAATATATCTGGGAATACACCCATGAAAAAGAAATTGAGTCCACGGGGAAAACATACAGCGAACTGAAAGTTCTAACAAAAAATCGTGAACGATAGCGATGTTAGCGATAGCGAGGAAATAAGAAGAAGAAAAATTATTTATCAAAATCAATGAAGATAAGATCTGATAAAGCTTTTTGTTATTTTATTTATTTATTTTTTATTTTTATTTATTTGTTAGAATTTATAATCGAGCCTTTATAGGCCATATATGATTACACAGAATAATAAATGGGTAAACTTTGGAAAGAGGTACAAAATATTTCTAATATTAATATTACATTATACATATCAATGAAAATAGATTAAAATATTCAAACTGAAGAACCAAAAAAAAACCTTAGAATTGCATTCCCCTGTAACCAGATGATATAGTCGTATTAATTAATAGTACTAGTTTTACCTTGGCAAGAGGAAATATACACCGGCTATTTTAAAACTTTAAGAAGGACATTTTTTGAAGTTTTTAAAAATTTTTTTTTTATTTGTTACAAATTATTTTCGATAAATAAGTAAAAATTTAAAATTGCGTGCAATGGATTTAGATTTTTTACTGTTATACATAGGTTTAAACAAAAGTGAAATTTACAAAACGTGATATCAAAGGAAGTTCTAATATAAAATAAACAACGGTACATTTCGTTGGTATAGCATCTAGAAAAACTGTTGGGAGAATTCCAATCTTAGGGCAATAATCGTGCATACCTCCCGTGCAAGTGAAATATTTAAAAAATGATATCAAAAGATTGTAGGTTGGGCATTCCTTGGTTGGAAGTTATCTTTAACAGTTGCTTAAAACTAACATATATTCCAAAATTATGGACAAATACTAAAGTAGTATTCATACCCAAAGGAGGGAAGACTTTTCACAATAAAGCTAACGACTTCCGACCGATAAGCATTGGATACTTTCATTAGACAGGACATAAGTCCCAGATTGATATCTACGTCTCAAGATGCATACACAACATACTCAAAGGGCAAGTCAGTAGAAACTGCCCTTCATTCCCTAGTTCACAGTATCGAAAAATCTTTGGTTCTAAAGGAATTTACTTTAGTTGCTTTCCTCGATATAGAAAGAGTTTTTAACAATGTGCTTCTCAGCGCTATAACTGCATCCTCGGATAAGTTGGGTCTGGATAAAGCTTTAGCAAACTTTGATCAAACTCGGCTTCCGAAAAGGGTTATAAGCTCCACGCTGGGAGGCTCATCCATAAGTAGGACGGTGGTAAGAGGCACCACTCAGGGAGGAGTACTCTCGCCACTGTTATGGAACTTAGTTCTAAATGATCTATTAATAGATCTAGAAGGGTGAGGCTGCACTGTAGTTGCTTATGCGGATGACGTTGCCTTGGTAGTTTCAAGAAAATTTTCAAGCACTCTCTCCGAAGTTTTAAACAACTCTTTCAAAATCCTGACCAAATAGTGCAGTAAATGCGGATTGGGCGTAAACCCGGCTAAAACCGAACTGGTCCTTTTCACAAATAAGCACAAAATCCCCACCTTTAGAACTCCGACTCTTAACGGGGTCACTCTAAGATTAGCGGAACAGGCGAAATATTTGGGACTCATCCTAGATATGAAACTAAGCTGGAAAGCCAACACTATGTTTTGGGTCCAAAAAGCAAATGTTGCCCTCTTCTCATGTAAAAAAGCAGTGAGCAAAAGTTGGGGTATGGAACCTCGGATTGTTCACTGGCTCTATACGGCAGTCATTAGACCAATTTTATTTGTAAGACATTCCAAAATACTTTTGGAATTCACCCATTTATCCAAGAACATTGACTACACCCTCCCCACACCCTTTTTCGGCAATCACTTCATCACTTCCATTCCTTCGAGAGAGGATATGATCGAGAGTCGAGGCCAGCAGAAGGATGCGGTGTACCTTTACACCGATGGATCCTAACTGGATGGAAGGGTAGGGGAAGGGGTTTTCTCTGAGCAAGTAGGGTTAAGCTTATCCTTTCGTCTGCCTGGCCATTGCAGCGTCTTCCAAGCTGAGGTCATGGCTATTCAGGCAGTATCGAGCTGGCTGAAGTGTAATAGAGTATCAGCCCATGATATTTTTAACCTCAGCGATAGCCAACCTGCTATCAAATCCCTAACCAGTATATCATTGACCTCCAAGGTGGCTTTTGATAGTCGGCGTTTACTCAACGAAGTAGCCGATGAACTCAACGTACACCTTGTATGGTACCAGGCCATAGTGATATACTTGGAAATAACAAAGCTGACGAACTAGTTAGATTTGGCACAAAAAAGCTGCTTATACAATTTAAAAACTACCCGGGTATCTCACTGGCATCCTGCAAGCTTAGTGTTCAAACGGAGTTCTTAAAGCAAACGAAGGCGAGATGGCTGACTGAACACACGTGCAGAACCACCAAGCAGGAATGGCCAGAGTATAACCCCAAACGCTCAAGGAAGCTACTATCTCTCGGTAGAAGACAAATATATAAAGCTGTAGCAGAAATAACTGGCCACTGTCTTATAGGCGTACATACCTCGAAATTAGGCGCGACCTCAAACGACTATTGTAGAAGCTGTAAAGATGAAGAAGAGGAGGAATCCATTTCTCACTACTTGTGCTTCTGCCCAGCCCTGACTAACTGTAGGAAAAATGCCCTAGGTCAATATTTTCTAGATGACTTATCCGACTTAGGGTCAACTGTCCTAGGGGACCTACTTAATTTCATAACAAAGTCTAATTGGTTCAACTAATTTTCAGGTTCTAAAGGGGGTGGATTGAAACACCCAAGTGGTAACACAACGGGCCGTATTTGGCCTAAGTGTGTTTTTACGGACAGCTACTTAACCTAACCTAACCTAGGTTGGGCAGATAAATATAATATATTTCATGCGAAAACTATGAAAATCTGATAAGTAATAACTACTCCCACATATCATTTTAAGGTATGTTGGATATTAAAAGTTCGACCGGATCCGAATTTTTAATTAACAAATAAGGCATACGTTTCTTATAAATTTTTTTATAAATCATAAAAATAAATTTCAAATTTTGCACTGCAAGATTTTTAAACCCAACAATTTTCAAACCGTACCAGTAGTTGGAAGGTGCGGAAACACAGGTTCCTAATCAGAACCAATTGTTCAGAGAAATAGTAAATGGCTAGTATTTATAGTTAACATTAAATTACTTTTAAGAACTTAAAAGACTGGTTCTAAATTGGGAACGCGTGTCCTTCTTTTTGTTTACTCTTAAAACAAAGTCCCACGAAAGTAATTACATATGCTAGTACACCTCTACCATACCAACACTTCTTGCTTTCTCAATATTAGGTTAGGTTAGGTTGGAGTGGCTGTCGAGAGACACACTTAGGCCTGAACGGCCCATTGTGATACCACATAGTTGGACCTACAGTTTAACGCCGATTCCGAACGGCGGTGTGGCAATTTTTTTATCGGCTTGTTGGTTTTGCCATTACCAACCAATGTGTGTACTTGTACACTATCTTATAATTCTCATACACTTCATATTGATAGTGAATATAAGAAAGTAATGAAAATTAACCACCAGACGAAGGCGGGAATCGAACCCGAACCTCCCAGATGAAAGTCTAGTGCACTATCCACTAGGCTATCGAGGTCGTCTTCTCAATATTAAAAAATTAAACATTTGCGTGCTACTCAAGCAATATCTTTATTAACTTTAGAATATGTTCTGATAGTAAAATAAAAATGTTATGACTATTTGTTTGAGCCACAAAATAATTGTTTATTGTTAAATTGGTAGAATATAATAAACTTCGGCCTAAACCGATTACTTTTACTTGTGTCATGCATAGCAGCAACACATCAATAATGCAATCTGTCAGTTGTGAAATGAGCAAAAACAGATCCAATCAAAAACGAAAGCTGAATTAAAAAAAAAAACAAATTAGTGCAACTCAAAATGCTAAAACCAGTGCAGTGAATGGAGTAAGTTTTTCAGATACATTTTCAGTTTTCTACACTTGTCAGAACACATCTACTTAATTTATTACATGATAAAATATGATAATAAACCGTATCAACTTGTAACCATATATGGCCGTCATGACTTGGTTGCATTTAAATAAATAATCAAAAGAAGTTCACTGGCATGTCTCTAATTAAAACAAAACCATTAAGACCTTTGTATGCAAGGTTAGTTTTGTTATTTCGGTTTTTATAGGTATATGAATTATTAAAGAATGGGTGAACTTTAAAACCTTAGAAACGGCGTTCTTATGAAGGTGAAGACAGAGTATAACAAAAGTTTCTGTAACTTATTTGTATGATAGGGTGTGGATGTTTTCAACTCCCAAATATATCAAAGTTATAGTCTGCATATAATATAAAAAACATCCAACCGTTAAAAGATCACTCTTTGAACACTAAAAAAAATAAAATGCTTAAAAAATTTAGAGCTTTAGAAATTCCTAAGGGCTATAACATCACCTCCTAAAAGAGACAAATTAGATGAGGAAGTAAACGGTTTTTTTTTTGCCAGCATTAAGTATACATACTAAATCTACGAAATTAAACTTAGCATTTAAAAATGAGACTCTAACTTTTATTAATTTCTATTTGCCTTTAATGATAAGAGGATTCAGCAACAACCACTTTTACCATATATTTACATTTAAATACCATATTTTAATTACAATTGGGATGTTCACAAGGTGTCTTATTTGGCGTCGTATACTCTTATTTGTCATAAATCCTCTAATTTTTCATACAAAATTATACGAAATTATAATTATACACTGTACGCACAGCTTAGCTAACTAATATGCCTCGACGTCTGGAAGTAGAGCATTAAAACAAAACTGCAAAACAAAGTGCAAAAGAGCGTAAATATAAAAATAATACATAAAAAATAGAAATAAAGGAGAATAAATAGTAAACTAAAACATTACCACATTTTATGTAACAAAAAAAAATACTACGAGCTAAAATGACTAACTGCGATTTGCAAATCGTGATTGAATACGTATTGAGTTGAGTAGAAATATTGACGAATGCCTGCTGGCGATTTAAAATTGGATTATCAATACATTCGCAGTTACTGATTATTTCTAAGAATTATATTTCTTGTTTTTAGTCTAATAGGAATGTAGAGAAGTGTAATAATATATATTTAGTTACAATAAAAAATATTGTCTAATTAGAGCTTGTTTAATTTATTGAGAAAAGGGAGGGAAAGGATATTCATGTATTTACTAATTGAACTTGTGCCGCAACGTAATTTTAATATTTATTTAACTTATTTGGCCTGAACAGAATAATAATAACTGTTTTGTTGTTGCTCGGGAAATAAAAATATCCGCACGCAATAGGTAGTAAAGAAAAAATTCAGTTTTGTTTTCTTCAAGAAATTGCAAAACGTCGAAATTTCATGCACCTGTATTTCTTTCAACCAATATCTTTCGTCGTTGTATACGTCCTAACTACCCAACTTTTTGCAAGAAAACCATTATAAAATAAATACCTTTTGCGTGTTTGCCACAGTTGTTGAACAGACAGGCAGTTTTTAAGAGGAAGAGCAGTGACACGAAGTGGGTAGGTAAGAAAAGGACCTTTGTGAAAATTAATTTTTTACAGCTGCTGTGAAATTTTTTATTTTTCTTCACTTCATACAGCACACAAGTCTTACATACACATATTAACTTATATCTGATTCCTGATTTCCTATAGAATACAAAAATATTACACTTTTTATCGTATTTTCTGTAATCCCACGGGTAATATTTTAATTAAATTACCAATTCTTTGCCCGATTGCAGTTGAAAAAGGGTTGTGGAAAAATGATGCCATTTCTCTTTCTCTTGCTCGTTAGCTCACTAAATTTTATTTGGAAATTCACGCAATTTTAATAAAATTATTAGTAGATTTTTTTCACTTCAAATTTTACATTCAATAATTTCACAATTAAGGAAAATCGAAATAATTTCACTTTTCACTACTATTTCGTCTCTCGTTTTGCTTATATTTCTTCTTTTCTCGTTTTCAATTTAACTCTTTCGCAGCAAATTGTCAAATGACTTGTTTTTGTTGTGGAACTTTAGTCTCAGCAGTACTGGCAACTGTTCAATACATTTGTGATAAATACACTTAAAAAACCGAAACCGAAAAACTTTTAGATTACATAGCGTCTCGACTAGCTATATTTTTTTTTATTTATCAATTTATTTAAGTATAAATTTAAACAAAATTAACAGATTTATTGTCAAGTGAAACCCATAGGCCCCTTTTCATGACCAGCGAATAATTTTAAGTGTTTGATCTTAATTATAATTTTAGGTAATGAGGAGGAAGGCAAAAATAAAAAGCCAAATTTCAAAATTATTGACCAGGCGAATTATTGTACCTGGTGTTAAATAAATTAATTTTGTCAATAATTATTAAATTGCCAGTGTTATGCATATCAAGTAATTGAGGCATACAAGAAAAAGTTTGATTAGGAAATCTACTCAATATTTTTTCAAATTTAAAATTATTGATATCATTGACATAATGTCATGTACATTTGTTAAAAAAGTTGACATGCATAAGGGCCGCAAAACGGTCAATTCTCATGCATGACGACTCCCTATATATCTTTTCAGCAGACACATGCTTGTATGAGTTACGAGCTCGCCTGATATTGGCAGTTTTATTTAAATAAAATTTTGCCCCTCTGGCTTTTCCTAATCTTTTTTTAACATGTGTTGTAAATCTATTATTAGTTTGAATTTGCAAACCAAGTAAACGGATATTATTTTTAGGTGGTAGCAAATGACCGTTAACTGAAACCTTCATGTTTCTAGTTAATTTTCTAAGGGTTAGACCAGTGTCCCTCTGAAAACCCAGTATATGGAACAATTCGGATTTCTTTTCATTAAGACATAATCTCCAATTATTAAAATACCGTACTAAGTTGACAATATAAATATTAAGATGATTTTGCGTACAAGGAGGATCATCGCAAACAACATATAACGTCGTATCATCTGCAAAGTGACTAGCTATAATTCATAGCATAATTTATGTTGGTGTCAGAGCAGCTGATAGCTGTCAAAATATGAATGACACTTCAAATTTATGTTAGGGTTGATAGTAGCATTACTGTCTTGACGAAAAGTTGGATTTTTTTGGTGTGACATTAACATATCGTGTCTCGACTAGACATTTTAATGGTAAGACAGGAACATTAACATGAATTATAGCTCGTCGAAACGCTATGTTAAGCAATTATGAGCTTGACTAGCTATAATTCATTTTAATGTTCCTGTCAAAATGTCTAATCGAGACACCTTATGCTAATGTCATACCAAAAAAACCAACATTTTGTCAAGACATTACTGCTGCTATCAACCCTAACATACATTTTCATTAGGTTTTTTGCGTTTGTGTATTTGAAACTGGTGCAAGTTTACTTAACACGTTCAAAATTGTATCGAGGTGCATTATGTCCATGGTCAAATGTCTACATTACACTAATCATGATTATTGGCTAACTATCGCTTAAAATTGAAAATTAAAAAAAAAAAAAAAAAAAAGAGACACATGGCGATTCTCTTAAAGTAATAGTAATATTTAAATTTTATGTGGATTATGTTGTGGATTATGTGGACGCTTTATATAATTGAATGCCGAAATTTGTATTTTAGATTTGAATACTATAGCATCATATTGTGACATAGCATTCACGTCATATTGTGACATTTTATAGGTGCATTTTTTTAAATAGATAGAACCATGGCAGCAGAATTAAGAAGGTAGATGCATTTTGACAAGTAAAAGGAACTTTGACAATTGGGAAAACATTTCTTTTGATACTATTCTTCTTTTTGCAACAGCGTTGTAATTTTATGGTTCAATTTTTAAATGAGAATTTATAAAAAAATAATGTGAGTAGTATTACATGTACATAGGGAGAATTAGTTACTGCTTTTTATAATATTTTTTAACTCTTAATATGTCCAAGGTATTTGCTAATAAAGAAAACAAATTTAAATAACATTATTTATACTTTTTTTATTATACATAAAATTTATAATTTAGTACTAAGTAGTAAAAGTAGTATTAATAATCTACTACTAACTCACTATTTTTTACCCATTTCAAAAAATGCATCTATAAAATGTTCCTCTTACTTGTCAAAAATTCAAAATGGCTACTTTTTGAAAAAATGCATCTACCTCTAAATACCTCTACCATGCTTAATACTAATGTTCGCCTGTGAGTCGCCTTCGTAAAAACAAAAACAAATTTATCTTTTTTAAACCTTCAATTTATGAAAAAAAAAAAAAATTGAACTTATTATCTAAACGTTATGTTATCGTTTGTATTACTTAAGTTTAAGCTATAAGTATATTGCACCATGTAGGGGTTAATTTAAATAAAATCCCTTAATCTTAAGTTTGCTTTATATTCTATTCTACTTTTTTTTTATTGTAAATAGTCTATTTCATTCTAACATTAAGTCTTTAATAGTTTGTAATATTAGCTGTGTTTTATTCGCCAGTCAGTTTAGCATGTACGATTAAAACGACCAAGTTGTTAAGTTTCTTCTTCGTTATATTGTTATTCACAATGAAACAGCTCAGCAGCTAGAGCTGCAACATTTTAATGGGTCGCAGTCATTGCGGTCAATCGCCGGCATTGTCTTCAGTTTTTACTCTTTATAAGAATATTTAACGATGATTTTAACTTATTTTCACCGCCAGACATTTCAAATATTTTCCTTTTCTGTTTTTTGCCAAACTGTCATGCTTCTTGTTTCGCTATTAACAGTTCACAATAGAATTTGATGTAGTTGAACAACGTGTTAAGTATACTAACAGCTATAATTATACGTGTTATCTCTGCCGCTTTGTTGTTATTTTCCCATACAATTATCGCTGCTAGTTATACATAACTAGAAGCAAGTGGAGAATAAAACGCAGCTATTATTGTGCTATTTTTATCTGATATACACTTTTTATTCCCCACAGCTTCATGTTGAATGCTGAGTTTAAAATTAAATACAAGTTTGGAAAAGGACGGCGAAAAAGAAGCACATGTTTTTTTAGATCCCCATAGTTTGTAGAATAAGAAAATAAAACAAATTCAATTTAAATTTTTAATTTTAACATAAATAATCCACTTTAAAAAAGAACACATTGTATATCTTCTGCTTGCGAAATTGAATTCATTATGGCTCACAGGTAGGGCTCCCAACTAAATTAAAGGAAAAAGAGAACATTTACAGTAAAAAAGAGTACAAAAAAGTACATTTAATAAAACACAAATTTTGTACATCAAATGAATGTAAACATGAATAATTGAATTTTCGTCAAGCATTCATCATTCTAAAAATTCGCTGCACATTGACATTATGTGGGGTGTAGCCAGAGCTGGGTAAATTCAATTACATTACATTCCCAATTGCAATTACAAGGAATTGTAATTGGTACTTAAATGTTTTCAATTCCTTGGTAATGGAATTGATATAACTTTCAATTCCATTACAAGGAATTGTAATCGGTAATTAAAATTTTTAAATTCCTAGGTAATGGAATTGGAAAAATTTACGATTCCATTACAGGGAATTGTATTTTGTAATTAAAAATATATCAATTCCTTAAAGACATTGAAATTGAAAAGAAAGGAATTTATTATTTAAGTGTAATCAATTACTTTCTTGGATTTAAATTCCAATTTAGTTGGAATGATTCCTCGAAAATAATTAATTCCCTTTTAGTTCAATTCCAAAAAACCAAAAAAAAAAAGTTTTCGGAAAACATTGCAAAATGCTTCTAATAAGCCATTATGTATAAAAATTGGATCACTTCTCTCGTAACGGCTTATTAGAAGCATTTTACAAGGTTTCCGAAAAATTATGTTTCTTTATGTCGCACTAAATATTTGCGAACACGATTTATTTTTTACGTTCTTTTAATTATAGTAGTTTATTCGAATATATTTATATTGTTTATGTTTTGCATTGCGCTATAAAAGCAACAGATGACGTTGCTATTGATATATTCTTATTTATGTTTTTCATAGTGCTATAAAATCAACAGATGGCTTTGCTATTGAAAAACTACTTTCACAATAGATAATAAATAGTTTTTGATGTGCAACACTTACTTGTATTAAACAAGTCATAACGCGCTGAAAGTTTGTTATCTTTTTGTCGCACTAAACATTTGAAAAAACATTTTGTTTTTCGAATATATTTATATTGTTTATGTTTTGCATTGCGCTATAAAAGCAACTGATGATGTTATTCCTATTATATCGATATTATTGTATCTTGTCATCTCTTTCTCACTCATTGCAGATCTATCATTTATGTTGTTATGCAAAAGATTTTGCAAAAAATTTTTGCACTTATATTTTTTGATGGACTTCAAAGGCAACACAATAAAAAAGAATGATTTAAGCAAGCATTTTCAAATGTTCGGCAATCAGTAAACGTAAAGAAAACCTAAAGGAACCGATTACAAATAGCTTCATATGCCATATAAAGTGAATGTTGGATATACGAAACATTGCATATGAAAAAGTTATTGGCGGTCTATGAATTTAACCACCCAAAACCAAGAACGTAGCATAAGCTAAAAATGTTATTTGTTCCCAGTGTAAGGCTAAAACTTCAATGGTCTGGCAACTGTGCCAACTGCTGTCATGTATGAACTATTATATCTAAAAGTTGGCCAAGCCAATAACTTTTTGTCAAGTGTAGTTGGCGAGGAAGACAAATTGGGGAAGAAAATTATTTTCTTCTGTATACGAAAATTTTATAATTAATAAAGTCAAATAAAGTTGAAGAGTTTTCCTTTAACAATGGCATGCAATGCAAGCAAAGCACCCTTTCTGCGTACCGTTGCTGTAAGTATCTTAGGTTTGAGAATTCGTAGGCGAAACTAACCAAAGTCTGGTTACGTAAATCGTTAAATGACAAAAAAAAAAAAAAATAAATAAATATTTTGTGTTCGAATAGAAACGCGGATTCGCAGCCAGTGCATGTCCACGTCCATTGGGAGCAGCTGCTGACGTCCAAAGTTCTGTGCTAGGTAACAAAGTAGTGGTGGCTGCTGCAGATAGTGCGCTACCAATTAGTCGTGTGTCGATTGTATTCCGGTGAGTGTAAATGCTGTTAAAGTTTCGGATTTTTAGTCACGTAAATGTATCTTAGTGCTGGTTCCCGCAACGAAAGCTACGAGAATCAGGGTGCCGCGCATATGCTTCGTATTGCTGCCGGTCTATCGAACAAAAACACCAGTGGATTTGCTATTGCACGTCATATTCAGCAAGTTGGCGGTAGCTTGACAGCTACGAATGACCGTGAGACTGTTACTTATACCGTGGAGACCACAGCTAATCACATCGAAACTGGATTGCGATACTTGCAGGATGTCATCCAGCCCGCATTTAAGCCCTGGGAATTACAGGACAATGTCAACACCATCAAAAACCAACTTAGCGCTGTGCCACCACAGGTACATAATATTCATAAAAAAACCTAAGTAGTGGTCTGTTTCAGCACACCATTCTTGTTCTCTTTCTCACAGATTCGTGCTGTAGAATTGGTTCACAAAGCAGCCTTCCACACCGGTCTTGGCAATTCTATTTATATACCCAAATTCCAAATTGGCAAGTTGTCGAGCGAATCATTGTTGCACTATGTCGCCAATAACTGCACCGCAAGTCGCTGCGCTGTCGTTGGTGTAGGCATTGACCACACATCCCTCGCAGGTTTTGCTCAGAGCCTTGAAGTGGAATCTGGTGGCAGCGGAAAGGCCGACTCTGCAAACTACTATGGCGGTGATGCACGCAAGGATAGGGCTGGCAATATTGCACACGTTGCTGTAGCTGGTCAAGGCGGTTGCGCGCTCAAGGAAAAGGAAGCCCTGTCTTTTGCTATATTGGCACAAGCTGTCGGCGCTGGTGCTGCTGTAAAATACGGCAACACTAATGGCGCTTTTGGCAAGGCTGTTACATCTGCTGTTGGCGATGCTGCTGTGAAATATGCGCCATTAAATGCCTCTTACGCCGATGCAGGCCTCTTCGGGTTTATTGTTTCCACAGATGTGCAACATATTGGCAAGGTAAATACTTGTATGGATTTTCTTTTAAAATGTAATCCAATATTTGATTCACAGGCTGTAGATGCACTTGTACGTGCTCTTAAATCTGGCTCGGTTTCCGCTGATGATGTCAAGCGTGGAAAGTCATTACTTAAATCAGCTGTTATGCAGTCCTACGCTAACGATAGAACTTTGATTAACCAAATGGCTACTCAGGCTGTACTCAGCAAGCAAGTTCACAGCGCTGATGCATTAATCGCTGCCATCGATGGTATTTCGCAACAGGATGTGCAAGAGGCAAGTTTCTTTACATGTGGTTGTTTTTAATTTGTTAATTTTTTTTTTTTTTAGGCTGCTAAAAAGGCAGGTTCATCAAAACTGTCCGTAGGTGCTATTGGAAACCTGGCCAATGTACCATATGCTTCGGATTTGGCTTAGGAATTCTATATTTTTTATATAAATTAAACAATTTTTTGTTATTCAATTTAGTTTCCTCAATCGCATCATTTAACGATAATATGAAATCTGCAAAGTTATTGTGAATAAAAATACATTTTAAATGAAATAAATTAATTTAAATAAATTATGAAAAACAATCTTAAAACTGTTGATAAACCAAAAATAAAATGGGTGGAAAACTCAATAAAGATCGTAATAAAGATAAAAGAGACGTTTATTACTTCACATTCACTTTATTGAAATGCTTATGTGATATTTGCATATAAGTATATAAAATTTGTTCATAATCAATAACATCTTTGGAAGAAAAATACAATTAGGCTCAAATTTGTTAGCAAATATTTATGTTACAATCAATTAAAAAATATAAAAGTGAGCTCCCAATCAGTTATATAGTTACATGGTACATTGTCGTTTTATATCATATGCGAGCAGTTACACGCACTAACAGCACATTATTACAGTAGAGCTACTATTACTATGGCAATAAAAAGCAGAATAATCGCAATCCAATAACCTGCAAGAAAAAAACAAACAAATATGTGGTGAAATGTATTATGATATTCGTGGATGGCATATATATGGGTTTTACACCAAGTGCTGTCTTGCCGATTCACCGCACTGATATTTATCGTTTCAGCACCAACTCCCGACTCCACACGATCCATAGTATTGGCCAAATTATCCAAAATATCTGTAAATAAATAATAAATTACATCCTTGAAACAAAATCTATTTATTGCCAACCATTTTGATCCTCAACTTCGTGCCCCAATTGCGAGGCCAATGCTCGCTGACGTGATATTGTCTGTGAAAGTGCATCGAGTCCACGATTTTGATCCTCGAGTATTTCAATTTGACGTTGTTTCAATGTATTCACATCACTAGTGTCTATTATGGCTGCAGCACCGCTATTGTCACCCGACTGCTTTTGCCATGGGGAATGCACACCTGAAGGTTCCTGCAGCAATGCTGACCGATCGGAACGCGTTGTATTGGTGAATCGAGATTGCAACTGCTGTAGTGCTGACTGGAGTGTATCTACTTGACGTTGACGTCGTTCGACTTCTTCAAATGTTATCGTTTTAGTGTTCGCGGAGGCATCTAGTTTTTGTTTAAGCTGACGGGCTTCTGTTTCAAATTGCTTTAGGCCTACTTGTATTGCAGCAGTTAAACGATTATATTCAGGAGAGAGGCGTTCACGTTTTTCCCTATGACTAAGTTGCGTTAGAATTGTATGATTGAGACGCTCGCAAGCTTCGTACTCTGTTAGCCTTAAAATTAGAGATAGATAAATATATATACTCCTCAAAACGCAGTTTATACATATAATAATGGATCTGGGCCTGAACGCTTGTACATATTTCACATTTTTAATTTAATTTTGCTTATACATAAATGGAAAACTTGTATTCATTTAAAAGTAGATGTGGATTAAAGCTGTACCTCCCCAGAAACTAATCAATTTTAACCATTAATGTATAATTATAATTTATTAATAGCAACGCGTATTACTTCGAAAGCCAATTTAATTTATTGATATCTCATAAAGTATCCCAAACTTTTTACTTGGTAAATCAAAATTCGTCGACTATTTTGAGGCAGATGTTATCATGTGTTATTTTCATCGGAATAAATTGTTGTTTTATTTACCATGAGTCAACATCGACAAGCGACATTATCGAATATTTTGTAATTTTTATTATTTACTGCGAACCTTAAAGAAAAATACACAGCCAATACGATGATAAAATAAAGATACAAAATTAAAACAAAGGAAATAAAATGACAGAGATACCAGACTTTTTTGAATTTATACATTTATACACAACAAACGATTTTTTGTAGCTTTGGTGTTTAGATTAACACAGTTTCCTATTGATTCACTTGATTCTTCAAAATCAGTTTGGTTTTTTACCCGGGCATTCAACTGAACACGCTTTATGCAAAATTCAGAATGATATTATAAACAGCCTTAATAATAAAATGATCACATCAATTGTGGCCTTTTGACACTGTATGACATGACGGTCTCATTCAAATGATGAAACTAAATTTTAGCACTTTCATAACTAGGATTAACAGATCATCATTGAACTCAAGAAGATTTGCAGTTCGAATTAACAATGAAATTTTGGATTGGCACGACATGCTTTGCGGCACCCCACATGGTTCAGTATTATCGCCAATCTTATTCAAGTTGTTTATGTATGATATTCCTATTAATAATAACGTTAAACTTACTCAGTTTGCAGACGACACGACGATTCATTTTACACATAATCGACCCAAGATAGCACAAAATTTCTTAAACGTTTATTTAAATGAACTACTAGCCTATTTTAACAAATGGAAACTCATGCACAATGTTTCTAAAACGGAATTCATCAATATTATGGGTCAGGTTTGCGATACCAGTGCTTATTTTAGAAAGAAATGTAGTGGCATGTGTTAAAACTGGGTGGTGAAGCTATCCCACACTCAAAAGACATCCGATTATTGGGAGTGCAATTACAAACAAATGGTAGATTTACCAAAAATGTGACCATAAGAATTAATAAGGCTCGAAAAGCTAAATTTGCAATTAATCGTATTTTAATTAACCGTTACATAAACACGAGAATTAAGACTGGTATTTATAAATTATATATACGGCCTATCCTTACATATGCTGCCCCTGTTTGTTGTTTACAACCCTTTATTAGTTCACATCAGATGGAATCAATGAGAACGTTTGAACGTGGTTTTCTCCGTTAAACCACAAATACTAAAAGAGACATTGGTTCATATAAATATGATAACAGAACTGTCGCATAGAGTTCTCTTTCAAATACATAGTATGTATCCGATTATAAAAACTTAACGGAACATAGAAGTCTGTTGAATTTAGATTTCTTTGCTGTTACGTTAAGTGACATTTCTCAAAATATGTGCTCTGTTTTTATAATCAGCATTAAAGGTTCAATTATGCATAAGTAACGGAACGTAACGTAACGTTGCCAACTGTCACATAAATACTGTGATATGGGCAGTGAGTGCAAGTGATTACCGAAATCGTAACGCAACGCATAGTTCTATCTTCGATAGATTTTTACGTTCCGTTACGCTACGTTTTGTTACTTATGCATAATTGAGCCTTAAGTTTTGCTATACGTTACATTAAGTTTCTATAATTAGACCTTTAGCCCCGTCTCAACATACCCACTTGGATTTATTTATATTCCTCCCGTTGATCTGTAAAGGCACTGGGTTGCATATCTGGTTGCATATTGGGAAGAAACGTTATCGACTGCAAAAAAAAAAAAAAAAATAGGAAAAATTTAAGATTCTACAATTTGAAACAATTGTTGCATAAATTGAAATTATTCACTTCGTTTATTCGTGCAAAATCGCCAAAATCATCAAAAAAAATCAGGAATCAAAGCAAAACTCGAAAAAAATGCATATATATTCGCATTAAAACTTGGTTGCATTTGGCTTTTCCGAAAATAAAAAAAATAAGAAGTCCTCAAAACAAATATGTTTGCTATAGAAAAAAAAGTAAAAACATTAAGGGTATTCCCTTGAACGTGTAAACTCGTAAACCGTGTTAAGTTTGTAAGTTTCCATGGTTGTTTTCGGGAACGCATATTTCGATAAACGTGTAAATCAGCGCGTAACTCAACTATTTGACAGTTTGATCAGGGTTTCATTTTAGTATTTGGTATCAGGGTTTACTTTTAAGTATTTTTTTGTTTTTCAATTATGCATGGATACACAACAGTTAAACTGTTAAACAAATTAATACGTATATAAAAAATCAAAAAATGGTGACAAGTGGAAAAGCATTATTACTTCAATTTATTGAAGACACTGCAATAAATGATTTGCTTATGCTGGATATGTTTGGATCAAGTGGTGTTAGCTACTTATTTCGGTACATGTTATATTCGTATATAGATTTAAAACCATTTTTTTCATTCGTAGAGAGTAACCAGCAAGAAGAGGATGCAATTTTTAAAGAATGGGTCTGTGCCCATATATTCAGTTCCATGACGAAATGATTTTGTCAGGAAACTTAGAAGGTTTTGAACAGACGTTTTCAAACCTTTAGTTTTTTCCGTTTTCTGAGAAATAATACTTTTGGAGATACGTGGTTGAAGAATAGAGGTAGCGATATATAGTATTTTTCCAAAACGCAGAAATTGTATTGATTCCAATGATAGTGGCGTAGTGTCTGTGTTGGAAAAATTATGAAAACATACTGGATGGAATTTAGACCTCGTAAATTAGGCCGCGTTTCATTTTGTACCAATTAAAGTCACGATCGAAAAATGTAATAATACCGCGAGGCCAAAATACATTTAACAAAATGAAATGAATTTTGAACGCCGTACCAAATGAAGAGTGGCCTAATTTCACTTGATCTAATTCCATTCACCAATATATATTTTCATGGTCTTAAATCATACGGTCAAATGTATTTTAGCAACACAGTCTAACTCCACTTTTAAAATCAAGCAGTCCAATTTTATTGATTCTGAAAACACTGCGATTCTAGCGAAATGGCTAAATGTGCCGACTAAATTTCTTCTTTTTTTTTTTTAATTATTTGAATAAATAAAAACTTTTCTCTTTTATTTATTTATTTAAAAATTATAATCGAGCCTTCAAATGCCATATATGATAAAAAAATAAGAAATTACCTATTGATTAGATAAAATCTATACTAAATATATAGAGAAAAAAAACTAAAATAAACCTAAAATTGCATTCCCAGTTAACTAACTTAGTATGAAACCCCACCGAAAGTAAGCAGTATTCAAGTTAACTAGTTCAGAGAACTGAAGTGATCAATTAAGTGGTTCTTAAACTTTCTCTTAGACTCAGAAAATGATTTGATGCTTTGAAGGAGCGCATTCCATGATCGTGCCACTCTAACGCAAAAAGATCGCTCAAATGTCGAATTAATGATTTTAGGGACGAGAAGGTTGGGGCATCTACTAGAACGGGAGAAATGGAAGATATTCAAAAGATAAGGAGGTTCACGTGTGATTATAATTTTATGAAAAAGAGTAAGCAATCTGGACTGGATAAAATCAATAAATCGACATTTCAAAAATTTTGTTTCATAAGAACTAATATGGTCCCTTTACCCTAATTTGAAGACAAAACGAAAAACTCTGTTAAGTATCAACTTGATACTCTTGATGCTTTTCAAAGAAGCACCAGAGTAGACTTCAAGACCATATGCAATGGCGGACATCAAAAGAGCATGAGCGATTCTTGTTCGTATATACAGAGGCAAAGAGTAATTGATGCTCTTAACTGGTAACCAACTTTAGACGAGACACTAGCAATATGTTTATCAAAGCTAAGTTTATAATCAATTATAACACCAAGGCAACGCAAATGATCCACAAATTGAATAGGGCAATTCACGAGCATAATTGATGGAGGATTAACGTTAATAGGGCAATTAAGAAGCATAGCTTAGTTTTTAGTAGTTTATAGCAAGACTGAAGATAACCAAGTAGTTACACAGGACAAGCTGCAGGCTATATTAGCTTGTAGGATATTGATTAAATTCTTGTCGGTAAAAAAGAGTAAGTTAACATCATCAGCAAAAATGAAAATTTGAAAGGTTGGCAAATTGAGAACATCAACTAGGTCGTTTAGGTATAGCATAAAAAGTAAGCGCCTGGTTATATTGGTGCTCGGTGTTCGACGAACACAGAACATTTTCTTCCGTGCTCGGTCAAGCTGGTTACATTCAGCTCGTTGCAGAGTTGTTTTTGTCAAAATACACTCGTTTGTTTAATACTATTTTATATGTAATGAAACTGTTTTGTAAAATAACTCATTGCCACCCTGAATACTCGGCGTGCTCGGTGTACAATACACCGATCATATCGAGTTCGATGTGAGAGTGAGTACAGACCCTCTTTTTGTGATCGGTGCAACAACAATTTCATGGTGTTCGCCGAGCATACTCGCAATATAACCACAGCCTAAGGGGCCCAAAACTGACCCTTGAGGAACTGCACTAACACAGCCAAGCAAATTAGAAATCGAAGTGCCACAGTCAACATACTGACTACGACCAGACAGAAAGGAAGAAATAAGTCTACATTCACTGGAAGAGAACCCAAATTGAACCTTTAACTTGTTAACTAGAATGCTATGATTGATATTATCAAAGGCTTTCGTAAGATCAAGGGGAATAGTTACAACTTTATTGTCATTTATGCATTCCCTTATTTTCTCTGTAAGCGCCAGAAGAACAGTAGTTGTACTATAGCCACTAAGAAAACCCGAGTGAC
Source organism: Toxonevra muliebris (assembly GCA_963691655.1). Lineage (NCBI taxonomy): Eukaryota > Metazoa > Arthropoda > Insecta > Diptera > Pallopteridae > Toxonevra > Toxonevra muliebris. The sequence goes on from OY829326.1 coordinate 2,756,120, forward strand.
AACAACTTAAAATATTAGTAGAAGCTAAAAAACTTTTTATTTGGATGCTTATAATTTTTTCAAGAACTTTGAATAAGCTAGGTAAGATACTGATGGGACGAAAGTTCTCCGGTTTGGAAGAATTACCACTCTTCTTGATAGGAATAATTTTAGCTAATTTCCATGCTTCGGGGAATACTGAAGTTGTCAGAATTGTATTATAAAAAAAAGGAAATGCTCATAAATGAATTTGACAAAATTGATTGGAATATTGTCCACACCAATGACATTTGATTTTAGAATAAAAACATCAGCGAAACAAAGTCATCACTGGTGTCAACATCTTTTGAGCAACCCATATTTTTTTAAAGTTCTCCAAATTTGCTTACTACTAAGGTTTTTGAGTCTGGTGGACCCATATCTGAGTTTTAGCTTCCTAATAGTTGATTCAACCTTGTTTCGGTATCTACAAGTTATCATCGCACTTATCAAGCAAGTAAGCACTAAAAGCCAGATTCTAAGAGTTTTAGCATTCATTACATCAGTAGTTTTTGGAAAGTTATCATTCACATGAGTCTTACTGGGCCTTTCGGTTATTGGAACAGTTGTATATAGATCCAAAAGAATTGCATGAAGGGACTCTAATTGGGTGTTAACATCACTAGTAGTGTACAATTGTCCAAAATCTGATTCAGATATTTTCGAAAGTAACAAGGAAGAATTAATAGCGGCATAATTCCGAGAACACACAGTATCCTCCACAAGTAAAACGGATAGATCCACGCGAGCAAAGATAAAAGCATGATGGGAAATTGCTGGGAATTGAAACTGATCAGAATATTTTAATTTATCCATGTTACTAATGAGGAAATAGTATCCTTGTATCTACAACATATATCACTTAGGACGTTACTAAGGCCAGCAATATTCCCATGAGGCAATTAGACAACCCCCACTAACACTTTTGAATTAGGTGTGCACACCTCAATGAAAAGCGCTTCACACATTGTATCGGAAACCTCATAAACAACTCTTGATTTTAATTCATTACGTACATATAAGCAAACACCTCCATGCATTTTAAGCGATCACTCCCACGAATATAATAACCAGATACCTGCACAGCCGTGTTGGAGATGTGAAGTTTAAGCCACGTCTCCGAAATGCCTACGATATCCAGATAACAGTTTGATAAAATAGATCTAAACTCATGCATGCAATTATAGGCGAAAAAATTTAAAAAATTTAACATATCTTAATTAATTAAATATATCAGAAAAAAAAACTATAAAGTGATCAATATAAATTTCAAATCAAAAGGTTTAATATGATACAAATAAAATTTTATAATAGTTCATTAGCAAAAACTAGCCAGCTATGCATGAATGAATGTAGCGTGTATTAAACAACAATCAGTGTACGTATTATTTATCAGAACCAAAAAGTGACACACACTCAGCATAGTTAACAATGTTTGAAGAGCCATCAACTAACTCAATTTTAGCTTTGGAAACATCAGTGTTCAGTAAGCGAAATTTTACAATTTTATTGTCTTATAATAGTCGACGGCACAAAAAATTCAGCTTACTGGCACCAGGGGTATAATGATCATGTAAATATATCCGAGAATTTATATTAGTTGTAGAAATGTCAGACAATTTTAACGAACGTGATTTGAAGTAACTCTTCATTAATGCATCCCTTTTATGTATTGAATTAAACTTAACTAAAACTGCTTTCTTGTTAGTAATAAAACAACAGTGGTAAATGTCACGCTCTACAATATCAGACTTAAGCACCTTATCATTGTCTATAATACTTGATACGAGATTCTGTGTGGACGCAGGTAAACCAGTAATAATGACGTCACTGCGATTGAGTCGTTTCTGAATTATTTCACTTTCCGTATTGAACTTGGTGTCGAGTGCAACAAACATCGCTGAGACACTTCATTCACGTGATCAATTGCCTTATTGCAGCTATCCACTTCCATTTTAAGAGACTTAACTTGATCTAATACTTGTGATTTGAAAGAGAGTAATTGTTTTTTTCTCTCAATTTTTCCCTTTATTCATTCGATTTTTATGATACACAATTTGAAGATTTCTGGCAATACTAGAGATATGACTAGAAATTTAGTCTAAGGCAGTGTTACCTCTTGCATCCAATTGGATCAAAAGTGATACATTTCGACCCTTTTTAATAATACTTATCTTGTCTTTAGTCCTATTTTGATACTTTTTTATTTAAAAGAAATGTGTTATATTGCGTGCTTTTTAACCCCAAATAATTGACAACTTTGTTTCCACAAGTTATTATATTTTGCGAGTAGCAATTTCCGTTATCAAATTTACTATTGGAATTACTGTTTCCACTAAATCGGCCACCGATTTTGTGAACAGAAGTACAACATCTTACCAGAGGTACAAAAAAAATTAGAAACCATTTTTTTCTCTGCGATTTGCGTCTGGATTGAAGTAAACTTGTTCCTTTATTATGTTATTTTTTTTGCAAAACATTTTTAATTTTTTATTAATAAAATAACTTGTTATTTGTTAAAGAAATCATTTTGATACGTTAATACATTTCTGCCTTTCAGGGTGATACATATTTTTTTTTCAGCAGTGGTAACACTGGTCTTAGGGTTGACAGGCATGTATGATACTCATTGACATTCAGTGTTACATTTGTTTTTCATTTCAATACATAATTCCCTTTGTCTGCGAGGTTGGCAGCACTCGCCGTTTGACAGCTTTGATTCGCTGTATGAAAAGTGCATATGAAAAAAGGTATCGTTGTTCGTCGTCGAATTTAATCCGATTCCTACCTGAAAGTGTACAGTGAAAATTCTTATTGTGTGAATCGAAAACTCAAAAGTAAAGTGGAAAGCACAAATACGATTGAAATTTTTTTCCTGGTGAAAACTACTTTAAAAATAAAATCGCTTCGAAAAAAACGAAGGGAAAATCGCAGCAACTCGCTTTTCTAATATCAATAATTTATTGTGAGAAAAATATATAAGAGCATAGAATTTTGCTCACAATTTATTGAATTTTCTTTTTCTATTTCGACTGTGAAGTGGATTGGATTTTTTCATCGATTAACGGTGAGTGTTGTAATTTCGCATGAGATCATTTTCCATTCCATTTTCCCTCATCATTTTCCAATCATAAAATTTATCTACGCGGTTGAAAAGAATTTCTGAAAATATATTGTAATTTTGAAGGAAAAAATCTGAAAAATAAAATGAAGATGAAAACTTTGAAGAGGAAAAGAAAGAAAAATGCTGTATAAAAAGAAAATTAGGTCACTATGTCAAACTCGCGAGTCGTTCTTCGATGTGTCGTCGATGTCGTTTTTGCTCCGCCGACTTTTCTGGTCTCTGTTGTACTATGTGAGTTCTGTGCTGATGGCTTGCTACATTTTAACAACACATATCGTTCTTCACCCTTCTGCCCACCCGCCTTCCTATCCAGCTTCCTATCTCTCCATCACTTGTTGTCCAGCAACAACAGCATCCGCATTCGAGTGGGACTACTTCTGTTGCTGCTGCACCTGCTTTAGTGCTTGTGCTCTGCTCTTTATGCTATGGCTATCATTGTTATTCTTTTTTTAATATCATAAATTTCCACACTTGTTATTTCTCCAGGTTTGACTTCAGTTCAGTTTGGTTTAAAATTTGTTTATATTTGGTATACTATACCTGTTTTTTTTACTTGTTTTTATTTTCGGTTTACTCGATCTCTTGTGCTCTGACTGCTTTCTTTAATTTGTAATATTAGAGAAAGAGCGGTGAATTAAGTGAATACGGTCTCTTTCAAATAATTTCAATATTCTCATAAATATTCAGCTCTACCTACTTTGATTGATCTTATGTTGGTAAGTTGTAACCATGGTGAATTATACAGGTGGCGTTGGCAGCAACTCTGTCTCTTCTAAGTCTCCTTTCTAATTAGTGAAAAATTGCTAGGATGGGACAGGGGTGGTTGGGGAGGAGGGAGGTAAAAGGAAAAGAGAAGAGTACAATAGGTAACAATTTTTGGTTATAATAATGCTCAGGTTATTAGGGGTGTAAAGTAACGTGAAGTAAGGAAATGTTAATGAAGATTTTAAAAGAACCTAAATTGGACATTTTTTTCAATAGTAATGCCTTACTCTACACCTAAAAATAAATGAATTTGAAGAGAATTAAGAATTTTTTAACAATATATGTACATATTTCTGTGGTAAAAAGGAATAGCAGCTTATGTTTATTAGGTTTGAGTTTGATAGCTTTGAATAGAAATATTTCAGAAATTATAGCACTGATCACTTTTAGCGAATTGAGAAAATTTTAGAACGTCTAGGTTAGCAAGGGCAGCCTGTTGTGAAAAAGCAACAACCGGTACACCTGGTATATTTCAAACGGTAAAATCAATCAGATAGTATTTAGTATTGCATTTTGGTATTTTAGTAACACGAATATGATTATTAAAAAAAATAAAAAAATATTTTATTAACTCTACGAGCCATTTTAAAAATGAATTTTTTTAGACCCTTTTTAACATACAAATATTAAGCTAAAAGCGCAGATGTAAGCGCAGAAAATTTGTGAAGCTAAGAGTTCAAATTATTTAAATAAATACTAAAATGGGATACGCATAGTCTTATCTATTTTAAAAATGTTTGAAGTTGGTGTTGCGAAACGCAACGGCAGGCGAAAATGAGTTAAAATGTGTGGGTGGGTACTCGCTGTGGAGTCTGGCTGTGAACATACTGCTTAACAGATAAGATCAAACCAGCTGCAAAATAAAAGCTTATGCGGATTACATTGCAATTGTAGTGTCAGGCAAATACGTTTCTACTCTTTCAGAACGGCTAAACTACTTACTTAGCATTCTGTCTCACTGGTGCTGTCAATTCGGTCTTAATGTTAATTCTGCCAAACAGAGGTTATGCTTTTCACTAGAAAGTATAAAATTCTACCAAAATTAATGGCACCTCGCCTTTGCAAGCGCTTCAAATATTTAGGACTAGTTCTTGATCCTAAACTACAATGGAAAGCTAACATAGAAGAGAGCGTACGGAAAACCTCTTGCGCTCTCTACTGCTGTAAGAGGGCAGTAAAAGTCACCTCCTGGCTCTACCAGGGGTCGAGCCTAATCTTTATGGATCTGTCTTGTGGTGGTAAGCTACTGCAAAGGCGGTCAACCTTAAACCACTGAACCATAGATTAATAACAAAGTTGAACGGGTACCAATGACAGCCTCTTATTACCCATTGTGTCAGTGCCGTTTGGCATTTTCATTATTCCTCTCTCATTTTTAACATGGCGGCATGTTTTGACGTTTAATTTTCAAAAGAAAATTAGCCCATTTGTGCCACATTTGTATTTTTCAGTTCAAAATAAAATAAATAAATTGTATTGAAAATTGCTTCATAAGATATAAAATAACAATTTCATTCAAAAATTCGTGAAAAACAAATAAAAATATATATCTACAATAAAAAACATTAAAAATAAATACATTTGAGAAAAGTGTGAAGAATGCCGAACTCCTGTTGTGTCTGCAAAGCAATGTGTAAAAAAAAGGTGCCCTTGTTTCATGCTGCCCATGAACGGTAAAAGAAAACTCCTGGCACAGAATCCAATTCCTGTGAAAAGGAACCTTGCAGAACCTGAACATATACAGTAAGTTTAATACACATGCAACAGCATTAGTTTGAGTAAAATGCAACTAAACGTACTAAATGCTGTTTTTTATTATTCTGCACAGAGGTATAGTTTCAAAATTTAATTTATTTTATTATTATACAGTTTTACATAAAATATTACAATTAGCAACTAATTGATCAATAATATGTGTATTTTGTAGTTCTAGGAGAACTATGTATTCGCTACAGAGAAACTTGTTATAATTGATGAATGCAACACTACAGAAGAAATATTCCTTCCAAGTGATGTTCACACAATTCATATTATATATTTTTTAATTGTTTATTAGAAAATAGGTGTTTCTTTTTAAATAGTCTAAAATTTTTTTTTATCAAAAAACATGTAAATTTGATATAAATATATTAAAATGTCATCCTTTACATTATTCTAATGTTTTTTTAATTAAAAAAAATAAATATGGTTTTCTGATATACTTATATAAAATTTTCTCCTCTACATTCTTTTTGGATTAACGATCAAACAATGTCGGTTTGTAACCTTTTTTGAAGATTTTACACAAGTATACTTTCAATATTGCCTGATATAGGTTGCTAAAACAACAACTTTATTCATTTTTCTGCCGGACTTTTTTGTATACACCGGACTAAAATGGGTTAAGATGACAGAACGATGTCAAAAATTACTGAGAGAATAAATGACAATCTTTTTTATGTATTTGTACAAATATGGGGAATGTCAGCATCCGTTCAACGGCAGCCATATTGATTACTGAGGCTCTCCGTACCACCTCTACGAAAGCTCTCTTCGCAATCCTTCATTGGCTGCCAACAAAGTGCTCTGTTGCCAGACTTAGTGCCTTAACTCGCTGGACCAGGTTAAACGTGGGCCATGCCAAGATTCTAATCCGCGATACGTCTGTACCAACTAAGGTAGACTACATTTGCTCTACCCCTAATTTAAACCCCACGTCTTCACCCACATCACCAGTAGAGAAGAATGAGTTAATGACGAGGTGGTCACTGACAATTCAATTGACATTTATACAGATGGGTCCAAAATGGAGAAAAGAGTCGGCTGTGCCATCTTTTCTAGCTATTGCAGCGTTTCACGCGGAAGTAATGGTAATTTGCAACAATTCATTCGATACGAATATCCGTATCTACACGGGCAGCCAAGCAGCAATCAAGTGCCTTGCCGGTATTTTCACTACATCAAAGTTTGCTCTCGACTGCCGATCAAGTTTGAGTCGAGTCACTCATAGGCTCACATATAATGGGTACCTGGACTCATGGATATTACAGTTAACTGCATTGCCGACGAGTTAGCTTAACAGGGCTCGCAGCTCACTGATCTATCAGCTTCCTGCACCATTTGTGTCCCTCTTATGTCTTTTAAATTGACCATTAAGCAAAACTACCTTGAGGAAGTAAAAATATCCTGGGTAGCGGAGCATAATTGTGGTATTACCATGCTAACATGGACCACTATGGACAATAGACGGACTAGACAGCTATTCCACCTTAGCAGAAACTCCATCAGCATTACGAATTCGGTGCTCAAGAGATACTGCGAAATGGGGAGATATGCTGCAAGCCTAGAGCTACCATTCAATGCCGTCTATCGGGTCTGCGACTCTGTAGAAGAAGAAGAAACAGTCCTTCCGAATGGCGCTTGTCGTTTAAATTTTGGCTTCAAATACCCTTTTTTGTGGTCTTAAGAAATTATAACTAATACAGCAGCATTTTTTTTTGAAAACGGATTTAAGAGGATTTTTTCTATATAATTTATTGCACACTGTTTCCACACTGTTCTTCTCACAACACAAACCCCAGCTCCTCAAAAATTGTGTTTTGCAACTGGGTAAATCCAGCGTTACTTACGTTTCACCATTCGCTGTAAAATGATTTTTTTCACCAATAATTATTAACTATTTAAAAAATCGGGTAACACAGTCGTATGTGTCTTATGCTCTTGTACATGAATCAGCATAAACATATTTTCAATTATTAATGTGCTCTGAGGAAATTACGCTTATTAGTGCCGTTACTTACGTTTCCGCACAAAACATTTATTTTGAGTACTCGATTTAGATATGTGAAATTCTGCGAATTAATTATTAAAAATTAAAGAAGAAAATTTTTTCCAAATAGACTTATTTATCGACAGTAGAAGTTCATAAAAAATTGGACTGTTTTGCTTGAATTAGTATGTTTTTAATACATATTTGATTTGCCTAGTGTTACTTACGTTTCATTGCAGCGTTACTTACGTTTCAAGTTGTGTATCACTGGTCTACAAATGAACATTTTAAAGAATGAGCTAGATAAAAGGGGGTCACTGAGTTCGAATCCGTTGTCTAATACACTGTACTACATCGGCATTTTTTTTATGGAGCACACAACCTTGAAATAATCTAACATTTAAAAAAGTGAAAGGGAATTTCGTTTGTTTAACAAAATAAATTTAGATTTTTAAAACAATTTTTGTTTGTTTTAAGTTCTTAGCGTAGCACAGTGTATGTCGAATTCAGCGACCGCCTTTTGGCTCAAGTACACTTGATTTGCCCTACCAATTTTATTTGAGTGGTATTTAGGGATTATTAAATGAGGGTTTGAATTAAACAATAAAATGCGATTATTTAATATATTTTATCAACAAAAAAAAATAGTTTAATTCGTTGCAAAGTAAAGTAAAGCAGCTTGTGTTTTGATAGAGCCATAATTATTTGAAAGATATAGTGAAAGTAATAAATGCTATGTGGTAAATAATCAAATCTTTAAATATATTGCTAAAAAATAAAATTTTAATTCATTCTTGAGCAAAGAACTTATAATTTTTTAAGAGAATTTAGATTAATGAAGACTATTTTTCTCCCGATATAGCTTATCGCATTCTATATTTAACTTTATTTTTTCTCTATAACGCCTCACACGATGCTTTGAAGTAAGTTTTTAGTTATTTGTGGACAATTTTTGTTGCTCCATTTCTATTTCTGCTACCACATACAAAAAAAAAAAATTACTTTTGGAGTTAAACAACTTTTTGTATATTTTGCGTTACTTACGTTTCACACTTAAAAAAATTTTTAAATTTATTTTTTGCACCGAAACCAAATATTTAACACACTAAAATTTATGCACCTTTTGAATCTTTTTCTCGCTTTTTTTACTAGTAAACCGCGCTTGCGAGTAGCGACACAAATTTAATTGTTTTCCCACTTTGAAATTGGCAGCATTTTCAAACTATTCTATGATTCCAAACTTTGTTTACAAAAGCAAGTAAAATTATGGGGTTTCCTTGATTTTATTTTTTTAAATCGAATTTATTCATTAAATATGATTTATTTTTGTTCAAGTTAACATATTTTTAACCTTTTATTTTGCTATTTTTACTTTTACTTTTGGTTTCACTTTTCTGGGATTTACCCAACTGTTCAAATCAGAATTTTATAAGTTATTTTCAGTGGCATTTTTTAATTGAAATATATTTACAACCAGTATTTTTAAAACACTCTTAAATATAATTTACTTACGTTAAGCGAAAAAGTAACGGGAAATCGTAGAAGATGGAAAACGACAATTGCAATGTTTATGAAATAAATAGTCGCACCTTAACAACAAAAGTGACACAACACACAATTGGAAATTTATAATATATTGCATATTATTCCCCTTAAATAAATTTTGAAATGAGTAAGTAAAAACATTTTGTACTGTTTCGTGAAAAATTTTAGATTTTGAGTTGTGTCACTTTTGATGCTAGGGTGAGGCATGTCACCAAAATCATTGCAATTATTGATATTGGTTGCATTCAGAAGATACACCGGAGGCTCAATATGCTGAGGTTAAATTCGCTTTTACTACATATACATATTTTGTGTCTTCTGAATGGCATGATGCATGATTTGCCAAATTTTTGAGAAACAGCTGTTTTATTTTTTGAGAAACAAAAAAGTGAAAAATTTTAATTTTATAAAAGACAAAAATTATGAAAGATATTTACTATTATATACACTCGCCAATTGTATATTGAATTGAAACTATATCTTCGGCAGACACACACGCCGCAGTTGCGCAACAGCTGTACTTTCTGAATGCAACCATTAACATTGACCTACTTATCGATAATAATATTGTTACAAAAAAAAAAAAAATAATTAAATAGAAAAATGCAAATAAACAGTTTCTTCTTAATTATAAGGTAAAATGTTCATTTGCCTTACATAAATACCTGCGAAATAAGTAGAAGTATAAAAGATAATATTTAAAAAAAGCGAAGAAAAATTTACGTTTTCCCAATAGCTGAAGGTCGATATTAAACGATTTAAGAGAGTGTTCCCGGGTATGAGATGGGTTTTGTTTTTAAGCCATAAATTTTCACTGGACATTTTATATACTGTGGGAAAAGTAATAAAAATACGCAATTTTATCAGAAAAAGGTGTAGTGATTCCATTGGAACGCAAAATTGTATGACCAACTTTCTATGGATGTGTATTTTTGCCAAAACAAAATTTGTACCTGGGTATGAGACACCTACAAAAATGCACTAAAAATTCTGGAAACATGAAGTGAAACTCCTATAACTATTTATAAATATAAATTTATATATTTTGTAGGCCTTCAGTGGCTAAGATAAAAGTAAATAGCAGTTCTTATTCATCATCTTCCTCTTAATCTTCTCCAAATCACTATCGCAATGTTTGCACATTTCAAATGAACAGGCCGCTTGCATGTGATGCATTTGATGGACGATCTTCTTTTTTGAGGTTGACATGGCTAAAAATACAAAAAAAATGGATCAAAACAGTAGTTAAGTGGCGTCTCATACGCGGTGGTATTCTGGGTCTCATAACCGGAAGGTAATGCCATTTTGAGTATAACAAAAAAAATTGTTTCCAACCATATATTGGCATTACTTTAATCTCAAGCGTAACTACCGGAACCAAAACATTACGATCCTAACCGATAGCCAAGCGGCTATCAATGCACTTAAGTCTCACCAGGTTACCTCAAAACTGGTGATGGAGTGCCTTGATAAACTAAATACGCTTGGGCCATATAATCGGGTTTGGATCCTTTGGGTTCCGGGTCATATTGGGATTAAAGGAAATAAATCTGCGGATACACTAGCAAAGAAAGGAGCATCAACTCCTTTCGTAGGTCCAGAGCCATTCTGTGGAACAGGTAAAGAAACACTCTCTATACTAATTAAGAAAGAAGAAGAAAATCAAAGGAAATTATACTGGGAACATAGACCAGGATTAGAGCATTCGAAAGAACTATTAGGAACCTATAATAGAATAGTCTTAGAATCATTACAGGAATTTTAACAGGTCATTGTAGGTTGAACTATTACCTAACAAAACTGGGAATTACAGCTAATGAATCATGTAGGTTTTGCAGAGAAGATAGGGAATCTGCAAAGCACATCTTAGGACAGTGCCCCGCACTTATGCATATTCGTAAAAGAAATCTGGGTAACCAACAAATACCAGATGATAATCTCAACTCCATAGAAGTAGGATCCATACTAAAATTTCTACTGAAGGCTGGACTTATGGAAATACTATGAGTCCATGAAGGGGCACAATAGATCTTAAAGGTCGCAGTGCGCTACCCCAATGATAATAATAATAATATATTGGCATAATCCAAAATTGGATTGCAAAATATAAGTAAAATACTAAATCCTAATGCATTACACTCATCTTTTTCAATTAATTCACTCGAAAATATATCGCTTTGAAAAAAATCAAAAAAAGTTTTCGTGATCGATTTTTACACAGGATGTTTGCAATAAATCTATTCACTCCGGTGTTATATCCGGGTACACTTCCCTACTTTTAAGGGTATACAAAGGAATCGTTTTTTATCGATTTTTAAAAATAGTAAAATTAGTTTGTTATATTATAGCTAGAAATGTATTTTTGGCGATTTTTTTAGTAACTACTAACGAATGCAATCTATGCAGATGATCTTTTTAGCACAAAAAATATTCAAGTTTGCAGCACCCACAAAAATGATTTAAATGTTGGAAAAAAGTCAAAAATGATTATTTAAATAGGAGATTATGATAGCTAGACGTGAGTTCCAATATAGCATTTTAGGTTGTTTTAATAAAGATTTAAACGTTTTTGATATAGAAAATAAAGAATAATCAGGCCCAGAAACTCAATATTATTAGAATTAAATATCTCGAGAACAAACATTCGGCTTCGGTTCTTCGGCTACGGCTTCGGCAAAAATAGACCGAATTTTTGGCCGAAGTATTTTGCAGAAGATTATAAACACTTCATTTTATAATAAATTTTATTGTAGATTGGCAATGGAAACCTCTTATTTAGAATTATTTATACATACAAAAAAATAAATTAAAAGTGGTTATATAAAATATGCAGTTTATGTATTATATTTTCTACGTTCGCTCGTTCCATTTTACGTTTGAAGTAGCCCTAAGATTTACAACCTAGTTGCTAGAAAAGACGACATTTTCCATTACTGGCACTCCACTTCTTTTCGTTTTTAAGGCGGTCCTCTGATGTGATGGGTCAAAAAAATGCTAAGTTTTTTTTTTGCTTCTATAATGCCTCTAGAATATGTGTGTAATAGTGCGGACGCACGAGAGTACATTAGGCAAATTTAATATTTCGTTGAAATGCGTCCGAAATGCAGAATTTCGCCATACAAAAAGTGCCAATTGAAATTCTGCATTTCAGACTCATTTCCTTATAATATTTATAAAGTGAAAAAAATAAAATAATGGAGTCGAGGAGTAACTCATTGCCATTCCTTCGATTATCCATAATTGTTATATAAATTCTTGGCGTCCAAATCAAATTCAAAGGCAACATTTTTATTTATTTTTATTTACACAAAACACGCAAAAATATTTTTCTTCCTCTGCAAACTTATAATCTGTCAAAAAACGAATTTGAAATGCCTTTTTTGTCGTGTGTCCACCTAAATTTGAAATGCAGAATTTCAACGAAATGCACTCTCGTGTGTCCGCACTATAAGCGATCGAAAATTACAAATGTAGAACTTGGCAGGAGATGGCACAGCGGGCATGCATACTTCAACTTTGAAACATGTTTTTCTCAAAACTTCATTTTTGGAAATGTCTGCATTGATTCCTATCTCTCCGCCAAAAATTGAATTTTTAATATTTTCACTTAATTCTGGTACGCTGTTTCAATTTTGATTTTTGATGAGCAGAACAGCTCATCATGAGTGAACAGTTATTTAGTGCTGCTTGTCAGCTTTATATTTGGTGGAACTATTATTTATGGTTTTCTGTTCATGTTTGCAACTAGATAGAAACAATTATTTTCAGATTTCAGAAGGTTAGAGAAATGGCCGAAGTTCATCTGCGGTCGGATAATAAACGGCTGTGCACGTAAACTCTACTCATGAATGCCTAACCGATGGGGGTTGTCACTACTCTGTGCTATTTACACTTCCCTACTGTGTATTTCATCAAAAACTCGATATTGAAAAATTTGATGTTAGGGTCTTAGCAAATTAAGGCAGCGATATGTAAAATAATGAATTACTTTGATGACTCTTACTATAACCATTACTAGTAATTGAATATTTATATTACCAATTTCATTACTACAATGGAAATGACAATGGTGATTCAAAACCCCTTCCAGTGAATTTGTAATGAATTAATAAATGTAACGAATATGGTGAATTTATTTCATTACAATGAATTTGATTTCAGCATTGTCATTTTCTTTGCAGTAATGGGAATAGAAAAGTATCATTACCTTAATCGTAACAGTGAACCAGTTTTCAATTATGATATCTGGCGAGAATATATTATATGTATTTGCATTCATTATTAAAATCAACATCATTTAAAGTGTCCTCTCGTTACAATTATTTTTATAAAGCAATATTGCAGAAATTAAATCCAATTTATGGGGTTGACATCGGAAGCGAAGCGGTATCATCGTTGCTCCAGATCTAGCTCCGGGCACAACAGTGCTTCTCTCAGCTCCCCGCCCCAGCTCCGCGCTCTACTTTGAAGTCCTAATTTCAATAAAAAGGCCGGAATGAAGCAAAATTATTTAACCCTGTATATATTTTCGAAAGTGGTTGAATGTAGCTAACCTTTACAATACAAACTGTTTCCTATGTGCTTCCAAATGATGCTCTTTTGATTCGTAGCAAAGTGGAAGTGCATTAAATTTTATGGTATGGTACATACGAATATGTACCACTCGTACGCTCATATTCTGCTGCTGATACGATTTATTAAAAGAAAAATATGAAAGATAAACATAATAATTTCAACACGAAACCAACAACACAGCATGAAATAAGCCAACAACGAACGAACGAACAAAATAAACGAAAAATTCAACGAACAAACGAATGAAACAGTCGTTTGGGAAGTCTGTGGGTGAGTTGTTGGTCGTCTCTCCCTTGAATTTGAAATTTACGCTCGCAGCAGTAGCAGCGTCAAAGAATCTTGATTGGTATTGCCTCAGTCAGCCGATTAAATGGCTGAACAGACGGACAGGCGTATTCACGAGTGGACGTTGGTTGTTGATGGCTGCAACGGCAGCCATTAGGTTGGTAGTTTACTAGTTTAAATGATGCACGCAATAGTAATGGTATGTCGATGATGGCGATGCAGGAGGTGTGGAATTGACAATGACAGTGGCATATGTAGCTCGCTCAACGGACGGCAGTATAAGAGCAATAAATAATGCAAGAGAATCTGAACAGCTCAGTAAAGAGTTGAAATGTAGTGAGTGAGCTGCTCAGATTTTTTTTGGTAGGGGTTGTTGAATTGGAAGATAATTATACATACATAAGTGCGAGTGTTTTTTGGCAGAGCCTTGACAAAAATTATACGAGAGTTCAATGTAAATTTGCATGCAAATAAGAGAAAGGAAAAGTTTGCGTGAGCTCATAAAATGAGAGAGAGAGTGAACGAAAGATGTTACGAAATGAGTATACGAACTTTCCTTTAGATGAACATTTATAAAAACAAACATTCGTACTATAGCACGCACACAATTGCGACGCGACAGTTTCTACTTTTTGCTCCCAATGGAAAATAGGAATATATATCGTAGCATAATATTGTGCATACATACGTACATATATATACACACACATATGTAAACTTATACATACATATATAAACTCTATTTAACCTATTTATTTTGGTTAATACTCATCGCCGTACTCGCACTCGTACTCGTGGTGATATTTGTTTGAATTGTTGTTGTTGATTGTTGGTTCCTGGTTGTGCTGCTCCCATAGCAAATGCGATAGTATATTGCTGCATATATTGCTTGCTTGTTAGCTTGCTATTTATTTGTATGATAAATACGTTGCCAATAAACTCGTACTCTTCGTACGTGAATGTATGTAATATCTGCTACGTACATATGTAGTAGGGTTGCCGAAAATAAAAACCCAAAAGTTTGTTTCGCAGAGAATTTTCTCTGCTGCACATTGGCGCTTTAGATTCTTACTACAACGAAAAAACTAAAATTTAAATGAATGTTGAGTATACGCTTCAGTGAACTCATTTTGAATGAGCGGGTATATCGCGATTGTGTTTTTCACAGATTCTATTTTGTTATTTTATAATTGACGTACAATGCCAAATGGTTTTTTTTATTTTTTTTTTTGTATCTTTACCTTAAATTGAAATTATATTAATACACCATTTGTTTATATATTTTTTATAAATGTAAAATGCAGTCATTTGAAAGGTTTGAAATAAACTAATATAAAAAAGAAACCTAAGACTCAAAAGTTTATGCTGATGCGAGAAGACAAGTTGAAAATCAAACCCGCAAAAACCAAATCCGTTTTCAACTTTAACTTATTTCGACTACTTGAATTTCATTAAACTTCAACCGACTTCAATCTCCCACAATTTTCTGTAGCTACATTTTATCATATCGTTAAAGGAAGTCCCCAAACTTTTATTAAAATTCATCGACTATAAATTGTGATGCTTTTTCCAGCCGTTAGTTCCAGTCAAAATAATAAACTCGAAAATACTTTTAAAGTTGATAAATTAAAAAGTAAAATACTTCAAGTGATACTGTATAGAAAAACAGAAAGAAAAGAACACCGATAGTGTTATTTTTTTAAAATATTTTTGGGTCAAACAGTTTCAACAATTTAAAAACCAGGGGTTTAGCTATTTTTTTATATAGGCAATCAAAACTCCTGGAAGAGAAGCATTGTGTTGGTTTATAGAATGGAAGGAGTGTGGAAAGAAGGAAGAGGGAGTCTACAACTAGGTTTGAATAGATATAACTATCAGAAAAAAATCCCTCGTTCATATGATTCTCGACAAAAATCAACATCGTTTTGAGAACATTTTGTAGTCGTGTATAAAGTTGCGGTCGTGTAACTCAACTAAATTTTATGGGATCAACTCCAAAAATCCAGGAGACTTAAACTGTCATTCTCTAGAAATATGAAAAACAATATAGTATGATATAAATTTCTAACTAGGAGGAACATCCTAAACTAATTGTTTAAAGTAAACAAAAAGTTCGATAGTGTTTCGGACTAAAAAGTCTTAAATTGTTTTTTCAATAAAGATTTTATTGGTTTTGGTGTCAACAATTCATGTGTAAATTTAGGCGTATCTATTAAAACAATTGTCAGAGTGTTCAATGCATCCATGACTTCATAAAGTACCTGAATGTGCTGTGTGGTATGGTGCGTTATGAAACGGGAACATACTAAATAAATATATGTACAACGCAACGAAAAAATAACCGAAAAGCAATTAACTCGACACGACTCATTGCACAATTACCAAAGAACAATGAAATTTTTTTCCCCGACTAATTCAAATTCAAAGATCGTATTACCACTAAATTTAAGTTGGCAACCCTAAACAGCATACAACACTGCGTGTACTAGTGTATATGTGTGTGTTGTGCCATTAAAAATAATGACAGTTTTAGTTCTTAACAGTCGTCGTTCTCTCTTTCATACGTTAAATCTCACCCGCCTCTCTGCGTGAGTGGCGGTGGAGCAGCAATACACGAGAATAATAGTGAGTGAGAATATTATTTAAAAGGGGAGCCTCCAATAGAGTGCCACGCTCTTGGCAGGTTGAGTCGTTGTTATACTGTCGATTGCAACACTTCTGTGCCAGTTGTCGCCATTCATTACGATATTTATAGTAAATGTTATTTTTTGCCTTAAACAATTAGTGGCCAAAAATACTAAAAAAAAAAGATTAAAAATTACAAAAAGAAAATATAAAATAAATCAAGAAATAAAACCAACAAAACGAGTCGAGAATTAAGCAATTGTATGTGTGATTTTTAAAATGAAAACTGAATTTTGTATATTCTTTCTGTTCTGCTCGGTTTCTCATTTTGCATGACACACAAAACACACCAATTTTATAACAGGATTTTGTGTATACACTTTCGCAGCCAAAAGCAGCAGCGATAGCGACAGCGGCAGCGTAGTGGAGTATCAAATTTTTAAATCTCAAATACTGAAATCTGAAACTCAACTCAAGAATCTCCTTAGTGCTAGTGCTAGTGCTAGAATAGTGTAAGTTGGTGAAATATCAGCAGGAGTAGTTTTTGTTTTCATTATATTTTTACATTACATTCAAAATTAACTTGCTCTCTATGCAAAGTATCCCCTTCGCCCGTTCCCATTGCATAAAAGTCGTTGTGGGAAAAGCGTTTATAACGCGTTTTGATTGTCTCGTACAAGTTAACGCTTAAGTATCTATTGGATTTCAACATACACTCGCTGGCTGGCACATAAAGCAGTACGTATGTACAATTGCAAAGTGCTTACTGCTTGTTTGCTGTTTGACTGCTGCCCCACGGAAAAGTGTGTTGCTCAATTTTCTTCTAGCTTGCCCTGCGCACCTCGATTCCGTCGTTCCTTCCCAGTCCATTAGGTGGTTGCTGTTATCGTGTTGTTGTTATTATTAAAGTTATTATTTTTCGATTTGTTAATTTATTTATTTGTACTTTTTGAATCAAGTGATAAAAAGCATACATACCAAAAAGTAAAAGGTGCTAACTGACATTGTTAAAAAGCAATAATGCAAAACAAGAATCATTTAGAGATATAGAAAGTATCTACAACAAAAATTTAAAATTCAAGAAATACTCACAGCATTAAATAAAAAATATTAAAAGACAATCTGCCGACATTGGAATAACGACGGAAAATTCTTAAATTTGAAGGTATATGTATAACTAAATAAATTTGTTTCTTTTCTTTCGTTATGATTGTGAAATTATAAAATCAAAATTTTATATAAAAATATGAATGCAAATTAACACAAAAATGTGAATCTGCTTACATATATGTACACCTATTGTATTGCAGCGCAGTGTTTCGCTTAAAAATAAATTAAGTATTTTCGAGATTATTTTTTTTTTTTGATTTCGAAACTTTGCGAAATGAAATGAAGGAAGTGAGCACAAAAAATTAAAATTAGCATCTAGAATCTCTACAAAACAAAAATTACAAAAATTTATAAACGAGAAGAAGACAAGCAGCACTACCAAAACAGTTTAAAAGAAAAATTAAATTTGGTGTGACAATCTCACACACACACGCACACACTCATTGCTAAAAAGAAAAGTCTATAGAAAAAGTGGAAGGAAAAATTAATGGCGTATTCTTTAAATGTGGTACGTTCATAGTACATGTACTTTGCTGTCGCCTAAGCGTCTGTCGTCGTTTATCATCATTTGTTCTATGTTGTATTATGAGGTAGTCAAATAGACTAATCGACAGACAGGCAGACAAATGGACCTAGTGTATGACTGAACGACATACGACAACTAAGTGAACATACATACGTACATACTCACGGATCCAAAGGGGGCTTTTAAGTAATGGGCGCTGTTAAAGGGTGTGTTCGATATTTAATTATTTTAAAGAAAAATCAATAATTTTGTATTGAAAGTAAAAACAGCTAAAAAATAAAATAAATTTTTTTCAATAACATAGTAAATAAATAAAAACTACATACAAATTCATTGATTGACAAAATTTCAAATTCCTATATAAAAAATTTGTGCCAAATAGTTTTACACGTCTTTTTTGTATAGAATAAGGGGAAATATTTGGGGTGAAGTCGTTACTCAAAATCAAAGTAATTCTATTAAAAAATCGAATAAAAATTAAGGCGCATATTTCGTCCCTATGAATGGAGAGCGAAGTAAGACCGTTCGCTCATTGTGTTTCTAAAATAGCCTCTGAAATGTAAGCGTCCTTTCATTTGTTGCCGTAATTTGTAATTAAAAATTTTGCGCATTCCACATTAGGAGTAGTCGCGAGAAGTATATAAAAAGAGGTTTGCAGCTTATTATGGTTCGAAACCCGATAATCTATATTTGGGTTGCATTGTCTAGGAAAGAAATAAATAAATTTGTACGAAAATAATCCTCAACATTTGTGGAGTGAGCAACTCTTTTTGGAATCACTAACATAATGTGTCGTTTAACACCCAAATTGAACCAAATTCAAAATTAAAGATGAACTAGATAAAACATCGAAATAAATTCTGAGTAAAAAATTTAAAAATTTTAAAAGATGAAAGCAAAAAAAAAACAAGGAAAGATTTTTGTCACTACTAAAAATTTGCGGCTTTTGCCATCCTGCATTTGCGTCAAATTTTAGAAATTTCGATTCACATCAATCCATTCGTACTTTCTAGGATTGAGGTCAGGACCAGGATCAGGAGGTGTTGACTAATTTCTGAAGCCATTTTTTACAGTCCTCGTGATGCGTTATAGACACTGATATCTACCCATTTTGTTTATAATTTGTATTACCAAGAAAATGCTCCCCAAGTGATGATGCAACAACTACATACATACATACATATGTATTTAAGTGTGCTATTTGTATGTCCATGGCTGTATGTTTGAGATGGTTGCCTTTTCGTAACTAACCGATATGGCATGAATTTGTTTTCCTTTCTGCAGCGTTACTTAAATATGGTATTCTTATAGAATCTTTTGTGAAAGCAGAGCTTATATCGATATATTTGCTAACATAAATGCAGTTGCTTGCAAAAATATTCGCTAACGTCTATGATAAATATACAATTTCTGTTCACGTCACAGTTCCTTGATTGAGATTTTTCATCAAGTTCAAATTAAATGTCGAAGTCTAAAATATGATAAAGACCAAAAGTTTCAAAAAAGCGTCATAACATTTTGATAAAAAATACACCTCTGTTAACTTTTAATTTGACGGTTTATAATTTTTGAGGCCCCTATGGCGCCGGGACCTCGGATAACCTACCTCCCCAAACCAGCTATTGTTACGCCACTGAGTAGTACTGATGGTGCAAATTTAAAATTCTTTTAAAAATGGGTATAAGAGCGATCACTTTTCGCTTCATTAGTTAAATCTGATAATTCTGAACTAAAGTATAAATTATACTACTCAGAATACTCTTTCTTGCTATTCCTTCATTCCTTCCGTTAGTCTTCGTGCATCGTCCTATCAAAGGGTTCTGCATCAGAATGTTTCATTAATAATTGGGGTTTTTTTGCTTTTGTTAATATTGTATCTGCTGCTGCGGCGTCAACAGTAACGATGGCAGCAATGGTGATTATGATTACGTCGATTATTATTATTATCATTGCTGTTATTATTAAGTACTTTAAACAGATTTTTCAAAATATATCTACCTACATTTGCAAGCTGTGACAAAATTTGTGTGTATTCATATTTATATGCGTCTATGTGCACAGGCATATTATTGAAATACATACAGTGGCTCACAAAAGTGCTCACAAAAATGAATGTTTTTGCGAAACGATGAACGAGGAATAATGCTGGCAAATCATAAACTAATGGCGTAGTTACGTTTCTTCTCATTCAGATAAACACAAAGGCAAACACATCTTTGAAATCCGATAATATCTTAAGGTGCCGCAAGGGTTTTGAAAGTTCCGAATTTTCGACAGTAATTTGAGGTTTTTTAAAAATGTTCAGCCAAAAATGGTTTCAAATTCCACAGCTTCTGTTATTGCTCTTTATCAGGGCCGTAGCCAGAAATTTTTTTCGGGGGGGGTTTTCAGAAAATATTCATAAATAATTTTTATCAAACTGATTTTGAAATACAATAAATTAAATCAATGATGCATTTGATGGACCCTATAAAATTAAAATTTTAGGAAAACTTTTCCGACTTTTTTGTAATCTTAACCTCAAAAAAATGGCAAAAAGTGACAAAAAAATTCCCAGAATAATCAAATTAAATTTTTTCAAATAAATATTATTCAATTTGCATTCTAGTGCATTTTTTTCCCACTACTGATGATGTACCCAACCTTAAAAAAATTACCAAAAATTGAAGAGGCTAATTATTTTCAAATGATCACCATTGGGAATTTGAGCCATTATCAATAATAAGGAACCCGGATGAGGTTGGCTTATAATCCCTAAATTCGTGAAGTCACAGCATTTAAAGAGATCATTCTAGTTGTGGTGCTCTGAGCAATAATGCGTTGAAAAATTAATTTTAAGATGGATTTTGCTAATAAGATGGAGTTTTTGCGAAAGAATTTTTCACGTTGAACACGAATCTGAGGTCAAAAACTTCCCATTACGTCACGTTTAAGGAAAAAAATGGGGTTCAATCAAGTCTTATTTTACAAGAATCCGATAATTTTTTCTATTTTTATTAATTTTTAAACTTTTCAAACTGATTCAGGACGAAACCTTAAATCAAAAATAGTTACTGACCCAGAAAAACTATGAATGCAGGAGTGCTCAGTATCACCTTCTCTTTTTGAATCCATAGTCAAACCTCATGTCGAAGAAAACAAATCGGATTTGATCGCATAGTGTAACTAAGATTTCAAATTTATTTTTTATATTTGACTTTTTAGAAAAACCGATGGAAGTAAAAAATATCGTTAAACAGATTTTATTTTGACTTTTTTTCCATCCATTGGCAATTAATCTCAAAAATTAGAATAAAGTTTCCACATTTCGGGGGGGGGGGGGGGGTCAGAACCCCCAAAACCCTCCCCCTAAATACGGCCTTGCTCTTTATACATAATTTTTTTAATCGGAAAACGTTTGTTAGTACCGCAAGACGTTCATACCTTAGAAATTTCTACAAATGTAGCAAAAATTGTATGAAATGTATACATTTTGGGCGAAGCTTGTAAAAAGCTTTGAACATCTTGCAGCAGTATCAGTGACTGCCCACACGGGCGCAGGCATGAAAGCCTGTCGGGAGGAGAAAGGTAGAAAAAATAGGTAGTTAGAAAAAGACAGGAGAGTTTCTATCTACCCCTCTCTCTCTTTCAGACAGGCGTTCATGCTTGCGCCCGTGTGAACAGCCACTTATAATGTTCTTTTCTATAAAAACCGATAACAGAGCTGTGGAATTTGAAACAATTTTTGTGTTCATCTGGATGAATAGAAACTAAACTATTCTTATTTACTGCGCTCGTTTTTGTGAAAACTTTTGTGAGTCACTGTATACAATTACATGGTAGTAATAATAATTGTGTACATATAAAATAAATTTTGTTCTATTTTAAGAGGGGATTCTAGTTTTTGGGATTAAAAAATTTAGTTATTGTTCTGACCGGTTTTTATAGCTTACACCTTAAAAATGTGTGTGAAAATTCGAAAATTGGGGTAACGTTATGCGGCAAAAAATAATTTGGAGCGAATGTCTATATGTACCTTGAATTTGGTTGATTTCATGTTTTCACTGCTGATCGATAAAAGCAACACAAATTCATGTGTATACTCAAAATTTTTTGTTTTATACAATAAAATATAGGTGAGATTTTTTACCACAAATTTCATAGTTCCTATTTTACAAATCACCATTTTCTCAATTTTAATTTTTCATTATTTTTCATTTATTTATTTTATTTCGGATAACCTGGAGAGTAGATATCATGTAAACGTCCTATACGAGGTCGAAGCACGAGCGTAATTCATCATGAAAAATACGACAGAATTATTATAACTTCTTAAATAAACAATAGCATATACAATGTTTCAGATTAATTCACTAAATACTTTCCCCAATGAAAATTTTAATAGACAAAGAGTCTTTTAACCAATAAAACCTGAATGCCCCCTTAAGCGTGGTGCGCTACACTTTGCAACTACTGAACTAAATTTTTGTGAGACTTTTTTCATCGTTGAACGAGCGTGTAGTACATGTACACAGGTCTCTGAGTGCATGTGTGTGTATATATATGTATGAATGCTGTGCACATTGACATACGCGGCAGAAAGTAAGAAAAACGTTCTGTACAGCAGCGGCACCAGTAGCTACATTAACAGCAACAACAACAACAACGTCACATAGAGCCAAATCAACCGTCCGACCGTCGACGAACTCTTGATGTAGATACATTTTTATTTTAGTGCGACGTTTTATTTAATGTTTTCTTTTTTTGCGTTGATATTTGCGTTTTGTTTTCTTTTCTGTTGTTGTTGTTGGCAGTTTTTTTAGGTTTGATTATTATAGCAACTCAGTTGAGTAATTCACTTCTAAAGCGATTTTTGTTTTGCGGAGAAGTAAAGAATTTTTGTGCGCTTTACCGTTCATGCTTACGTCCGTCCGTCTCGTATCGTCCCGTCAGCTTGCCACATTGTTTTTTTTTTGGCTTTTCTTTATATAAGTATGTATTTCCGAATGTTTGCATGTGTGTTGTTGTTTTCACATTTGAAATTTTATTTTTTTCTACATATTTTTTGGCACACTCACAAGTTTGCATATAGTGTTACTAAATTTACACTACCAAAAAAGAGAACGAGTATATAAAAACATGTTTCTCTCTCTTCTCTCTCTCGCGTCGCTCTCTTTGCTTCTAGTTCTTCGGCTTTGAGTTGAATATTACGTATACGCACCAGTAACTTTTTCAATTTGTACGTACCTACTTTTTATCCTATTGTTTCACTTTTTGTTAGAATTTCTATCATATTTTGTTCTTTTAAAAAAATAAAATTTCATTGTTTTCAAACTCTTGTGTGCCTGTTTTGTGTCAGTGTGTATTTGTATGTATGTGTGTGTATCTGTTTTGTGAGGAGAGGTTTGCTGCTTTTATAATTTTTGTTGTTGGTGTTTCCCTTTTTGCAGTTCTTTTCAATGCTCTCTCTTTACGAGGATTATAGATTTTTATTTTTACTTTTTTCATCTACTTTTACTTTATTCTCCTTTCCTTTTTACATGAGTGAGTGTAAATTTCTATTGAATTATGTACGTATGTATGTTTTATGCATGTATGTAGTACTCGTACGTTGATATTATTCTTTTGCTTACCCTATATGTTGGGAACTTGACAGCTACACATACATGCACTCATACATAATCTTTGTTCATACTTGTGGGTTGTATAACAAGTACAAAAGCGTGCTTCATTTTTTGTTCGCTGCCAGCTTTTATGTTGCTCCTTTTGCCTTCTACTATTACTACTATTACTTTTACACGTCCTATATATATACAGGGTGTTTCACTGACGATGTGCTAAATTTTTAGGGCGGATCAATGGTTTTATTCCCATCAAAAATTTATCTCACAGGGGAGTCTGGAAATGTCATAGAAAACTATTAATTAGAAGGATATTGATTTTACCATTCTTAAGCTGTAGCTAGTCAAACTTAAAAATTGAGGAGGAATAATAATTTTTTTGTTATTGTAACAATATTAAAGCTTCAAGTTTTACTTAAAAAATAAGACCTCTACAATGTATCGAAAATGTTCTATAGTATTCTCAATTTAATAAAAATATTTTCGCACTTTTCTAGAGAATAGGAAATACGATTGTATGCATAGTAAAGGCAACATTTTGATTTTAAATTTTAGCAAAATTTTAAACCTTCAAATCATTACAAAAGCAATTTTGTTAACCATTGTACCTGACATCCCCGTATACAAATTTGTACAGGATACAAACCCACCAACTCTTCTTCAAACACAGTGTGTGTATACATGTATTCATGCTCCATTTTTGTTCAAGTTTTTCGCTTTTTTTTTTTTTTTTTGTATTTCATTATTCTTCACCACTTTTACGTTCTTCGCTTTTATCGTTTTCGTCGTTTTGGAAATGACCTTTGACTCTCTTCTTGAATTTCCTCACATTTTTAGTTATTCACAGACACGTACTGATTATCAAAGAGTTAACTTAAGCTTTTGGCTAATTGTGTTTGTGTGACTTGCATACTCGTAGTTTGCTTTTTGCTTTTTCATTCCTCTTTTCCTATAGTACATATTTTAATATTTCGTGGGGAATTTCTTTTATTACTTTTTCGATTTTTCAATTTTCCCAGAAATTAGCTTAAATTTTACTGTAGTAGTGTAAAATCAACCAACGAAACTTCTTATTGCTGTAGTTTATTTGTGTAGTTTTTGGCAAGGACGTACTTTCGGTATCTATAAGAAATTTAGCTTTAATAGGTCATTGAAAATGTTATGTATACATGTATGGCTTTTGTGTATATGTATATATATGTGTGAATTTGCATCAGTGTGTGTGTCTAACTCTTATTGTTTGTTTCACTAATGCGAGGTTTCAATTTTTAAAATTGACTTACATGATGTGGTTAGTTTGTTTTGTTTCAGAATTGTACTTTGTTTTTGTTATCCTTTGAAGTAGTTAGTTTATGACGCAAAGGGTTCCCATAAAGTTATAAAAACTCAATGCTCTGCGGTTGCTGAAACGTTTGCTTTCCGAATAAATAATTTACAATATTGAAATTTCAAAACATTGGTATTTAGATAAGTTTAAAATTCCATGTACTTATTTATATATTTAACAGTACTTTAGAAAATTTTGGAGTTTTCTGAAGTACATTTGAAATTTTCTAAAATACAAATTAAATATTCTGAATTACATTTGGAGTAATCTAAAGTATTATATATTCAATTCTTCTGAATTTAATATGGAATATTCTGGAATTAATTTGAAACATGCATAAATCACATAGAATAGACAAAGGTTTCACTTAGCAAAACAAAATACAAAATTTTGCCAAAAAACGATTCAAAATTTTACAAAACTATGGCTCAAGAAGAAGCCTTAAAATTTTGTTGGTTTCGTAGCACTGTGTACTACATAAACACAAATGAAGCAAATAAAAATTGTACTTAAAATTAATGTTCTACTAGTAAGGAAACTTTTAAACTACCCCCTACTTATGGAAAATGCTTCTTATCGTAGTGCTATTTTTGGACAGCGACATATGTCATACGAAAGACCGAAGAAAACAACTGCGACGACAGAGACGACGACTACTAAAACAGCAACACAAAGCGATATTAAACACGACACATGTGTGTGCTATAAATTCACCTTCAGTCATCATGGATACAACGAGACGAGAGATGTTTCTATTTCTATATGTATATAGATATTAAAAAAGAAAAATATTGAAGCACATTCATACATACTAATATATGTATGTATATATGTAAACTATATGTAGATACGGTATATACGGGTATATCTATATATATAACGAAACACACGAAGAAGATCAGTTGCCATAGTAGGGAACAACAGGAAGGAAAAATGACAAAATTTCTATTCCATGCTTAGGTATACAGTCGGGGACAAAACTGAGAAGCAAAAATACCGAAATAACAAGTTGTTTGTTTTTCAAAAGAGATATTTGCATACTATTTCTATTTTTCTATACCTAGTACCATATGTAAATATGTAGGTTAGGTATTTTGTGATACCACATAATTGGAGCTACAGTTTACCGCCGATCCCGAACGGCATTGTGCCAATTTGTAATTGTACACTTTCTTAGAGTTCTCATACACTTCATATTGATAGTGAATATAAGAAGGTTATCAGAATTAACCACCAGATCAAGACGGGAATCGAACCCGAACCTTCCGGGTGCAAATCTAGAGCACTATCCATCAAACTATCGAGGTCATCATGTAACTAGTATCTTTTTTGTATAATTAAATAGGTAAATATGTATCTTTGCTATATAATTAAAAGTGTTCGGTATGTATACACAAACTCAAAAAACACTAAACGTAGTGTACTTTGATATGTGTTTGCGTATGCGCTCACAAACTCTACAAAGCGAGTTAATGTATATGTTCTTTTGATTTACGGTTCGTGTAGCGTACGGATATCGTAAAGGTACAGTACAGAACACTAGTGTACCGTATGTTAGTGTTTCTTTTTCGTACCCTGTTCAAATTACGTACATATCTACATTTATGCCAGCACGGAGCCAGACATTTGATCACTCATGATCAACGATCAGAATCTATGAGATATTCATCAGTTAAAATCATCAGTTATTCATCAGGAAGGTTAGTGGGATGCAAGAAGACAGAAAGTTACCGGTCGTGATTTTATCTTACCGAAAACACCGGTAATTTTCAGTCGTTTTCGGTCAGATTCGCAATCACTGTACAAATTTGTATGGCATGCATTTTATTTGTTGATGTTGTAATTTTTTTCAAATGTAACTCTTCATCTTATGTTTTTTTATTTGTACAGAAACTGTTGTAATTGTACAGTGACAAATGAAATATTATGTTGAAATGATATTCTGTGCCCAAAGAAATTAAATGCTAATTTACTTTAAATTTAATTTCATTTAAATGTTTGTTTCAAATAAATTTTCTACTTTTAAAAACAATAAAAAGCGATTAATTCTTTTCAGCCCGTTTTCCAGTGTTCGAATTCACGGAAAACGAACCCATCCTTTGAGAACCTCTTGCTTAACGCAATAGCTTCGCCTACTTGAAAAAATGCCAGCCTCAGCTGATTCAAGTTCGGATGAATCAGAACCTGAAGCCCATTACACTGTTCAAATTTAGTTACATCTTCGTAAATGGATATTTTTATCTTTATTTAATATTAAAAAAAATTCAATTTTGAATTTAAAGAAATATTAATTTTTTAAAATATTATTTTACTAAAAATGGCACAAGTTTAATTTAAATTCTTTTTACAGAAATAAATATATTGAAAAGCGAAACTTTTTCCGGAAACAACAAAAATTTTACTAAAAGAACAAACACTTTGTAAATGATATTACATTTTTTTTCATTATTTCACATTGTTCAGCACTGAAAAATAGATAGATAGCAGAAGCAGCAAAAAAATAAAATATAGCACAAATGCATTCGACCGGAAAATACTACGGCAAACCCTAGAACGCTTAAATCTGGTCTCTGCTTAAGCAGATTTATAAATCATTTAGTACAGAAGTGTGTGTGTAATTTTTTTCTGTTAATTGTAAGCAAAATCAGTGAGAATAATTTTTATTCTATTAGAGTTAGAGTGTATTGCATTCATTAACAGCCAAATATATTTGTAAAAATCATTGTAAGTTAAATTCGTACATATCAAAATATAGATAACATTTACAAAAAAAAAACGATGCGATTGAATTATTATCTTCCTCTATGTAACTTTTTATCCCAAATATAGATAAAAATATAATTTTCTTTTAAAAGAATATAAGAACAATACAATACAAAAATTAATCTTCTAAGATTTCAAAAACTATAAATAAAAATAATATTCATCTTCTCTATAAATAGTACCTAAATATAACACGATCAAATTTGTTTCAAGAAATTAACTTACTAATTCTGAATTTACCAAAACAAAATTTGCCACTCCATCACAAAATATCGACTTAACGTCTTATTCACAATGTTGACAAATCACGTCGAAAATGAATGAAAAACAGGAAAATCACAAATAAAAAAAAGCTTTCAAAACTCAATTAACATATCAGTTATGGCAATCAATACAACCTTTTCGTTGTTTTTGCTAGAAATAATCATAAACATGGGCTTTTGTTTAAATAATTTCCAATTGTTAGTAGAACACGAACTTTTTCAAATTTTATTAATAGTTTTTTCAGTTTAATGCAATTCTCTTTCACAGAAGGCAATAATATCAAAATATTTTTTCGTTGGTTTTTGATCTAGGTGGAAGATACTGTAGAGTCCGTGGCTAGTTCTGCTTGAAATCTTAAACGCTTCTGGTGAAATTTTGTTCGTCGCTGTCACGGCCAGCTGCTTTACGTTTTATGAAGTTTGTTGGGAATGTAAATGTATATGTATAAGTGTTTCTTCATTTCCCACGTTACAACGACATACAATATTTAAAATTTGGCCAAAAATGGTGCGTGCTAACGTCTCAATGTGTCTCAGAAATACCTTTTTAACTTTTTCAGTGGCTTTGCCTGCACAAAATTGCAAGTTTTCGGGAATGTGGTGTGGTCGCCATAGCGTAGTGATTAGTGTTTTGAAGAGGGTGACCAGCTCGGCACGATCAAAAATCAATTGCATAAGAAAAGTGTACAATCCGCTTTTGGATAAACTTGAACTAACTACTTGGTTTTTATTTTTCTACAACTAGCACATAAACTAGTTGCAGTATTGACTTTTAAACACAATAGCCCTATTCACGATTTGGTGCAAATGGTCTTGCATCATTGCAATATAATTATTTACGTGCTCTGAGAAAATTACTCTTATTAGTGCCGTTACTTCCGTTTCCGCACAAAACAACTATTTTGAGTATTCGAGTTAGATATGTGAAATTCTGCGAAATTTTGGCTGTAACCTCTTACGTGGTATTTGAGGATTAACAAATGAGGGGTTGAATAAAACGGTAAGGTTAGGTTAGGTTTGAAAGGCGTGTGCGAATGTATACATATATATACATATATATAAACCCGCACTTCCACTCGACGACTTAATTGTCCATTGTGATTGCCCTCATTTAATTGCCCGGATGAGGCACGTCTCTAACCACGGTTTCCGTCAGCAGTCCAGGTAATGTCTTTATTGAACCATTTGGTTCTCCGGATGAAGGTAAGAAGATCCGATAGTTCCACTTTCGTTATCTCGGTAAGACTATTGAAAAAGCGCGACCCCAAACATTGGAGTCTGCTCATCTGCAGCCTTGGACATTGACATAGAAAGTGAAGAATCGATTCTGTAAAACAAAAAAATAGTTTAATCCATTGCAAAGTAATAAATGCAATGTGGTAAATAATCATTAATTCAAAATCTTTAAGTATAATGTTAAACAATAAAATTTTAATTCATTCTTGAGCCAAGTAGAACTTAAAATTTCTTAATTGTTTTCCCACTTTGAAATTGGCAGCATTTTCAAAGTATTCTATGATTCCAAACTTTTTTCTCATAAGCAAATAAAATATTTCCGATTCCTTTATTTTATTATTTTAAATCGGTTTATTTTTAACCTTTTGTTTTGATATTTTTATTTTTGCTTTTGGTTTCACTTTTCTGGGATTTACCCAAGTCATGTTTATAAATTTTAGCGAATATATAAAATTTTTAACATGTATCAAAGTTACAAGATAACCTTAATCGTGTGTCTACTATAAAAACTATAAAATTGCATCGAATAAACATGATAACACTGCAACAATTTGACGCTTTACAAAATCAAAAATGTCGAATGGATAACATTTTAAGGGTAATTCGGGGTCGCTGAATCTGACTCCAGATTTTCTGTATCACGTTTGGGATCGCAGTATGGTGCCGAAACCCATAATTTTGGTATGCGCGGGATTAATATAAACTTTTTTTTATTTTACATTGTATATGTTTGATAGCTGGGAAAAAGTTGTTTATCATGGAACGAAGGGGAAAACTTGTTTAGTAAGCAACATTCCAGCAACCCCTTTTACCCACCCTTTTGGGGGTTATATAAAGCCTCTATTCGGTATATGACTATACCGGGTAAACGAACGCAAAATCTATCATTAAGTTTTGACAAAAAATGTTCCCCATCGAAAAGTAGATGGGGTCACCGAAGATCAAAATTACCTAGGTCCAAGTTTCCTTAAGAAATTGACCCTTTGTTTGGATTAATTAAATTCTTAAGCTCTCCATCAAAAAATAGTTGAAGTCATTGAAGGGTAAAACCACCTTAGTCTGACTTTGGCTTTTGACAGACTAAAATCATATTTAGTTTTTGCTATAATGCCTTTATATAGGATTTTCTGTTAAAAAAAAATAACAAATACTCTAAGGAAAATATCTTCAATCAAAAAGAAGTTGGGGTCACTGAAGGTCAAAATTACCTAGTTCCAACTTTTTTTCGAGTTCGTTTAACCAGTATAGTTATATAGCGAATAGAGGCTTCATATAACACCCAAAAGAGTGGGCAAGGGGGTCTTCTGGAGTGTAGCTGTCTAAGTAATTTTTTTTTCCTTCCTTCCATGATAAGCAACTTTCTCTCAGCTATGAAACATGTACAAGGTTAAATAATTATGGGTTTCGGTCCGGGATTCCCAAAAAAAAATATGAGTTCAGGGTCGAAATCAGCGACCCCGAATTATCCATTCGACATTTGAAATTTACTCTTGCACTGTGTAATTATCGAAAAATAATTGTGGCCAGCTTTTTCTTAAGTAAATTAGTTAAAAACAAAGGATCATATTTCACTTAACGGCAAGGTTCAATTGTCTTGACAATGCAATATGCCGATAATGCAATTTCGTATTTCCTGCAATGCCAAGGTCTTGTGTTTGGTTTATGTACTTGTGGCCTTGAATTCGCACTTTGCCGTTTCTTGTTTATTAGAGTACGAACAAAAAGCTTTCAACTTTACCGTTCAGATTCGGCATAAAACCGTACATTCCTTCTATTGGTGTGTACATATTACTCGCACAACATAAATAGATGCCAAAAACCTCGATTTGGGCTCTCCATGGGCTCTTGTGTCATAGAAGAAAAAGAAGTGTGCGGCTGCGAGCAGAAAAAAATTTGCCTTACCTATTGGTTTACACAACCAAAGATTTAAGATATGATTATGCAAACGTAACGTAGCGTCCCATACCGTTACTAACTGTCACGTATCGATTCTGTGTCTGTAAGTGCTAAACGAAATTATAATGCAACGTAGAGTTCTATCGTCACCAGATTTCTACGTTACATTTGCATAATCAAGCCTTTAGCGATGCGCAAAAAGTTTCGGGAAAAACTGACAACTTTGACTAATCTTACTATTTTTGACCACTTTTTGTATGAAAGTGAAACACTGTGCGGCGACATCCAAGAAAAGTCATAAATAAGTACAAGAAAAAGAAGCCGTCAGTCAGTCAGGGCAGCAAAGTTTTCTAAATTCTTAAGTTCTATATTTAGAATTAAAATGGCGTTTCGAAAGTACTGAAAAGAAAAAAGTAAAATAACATAAGATGTATACAGTATCCCACCTTATAATAAGAACCACTATACATTTGCGGCAAATATATATATTTTTTCTGTCATTAAAGAGTATGATGCGGTGGACAAAAAACATCATTTATTAATAAACCATCCTTCCTGAAAAAATAAAAAAATGCACCAAAAAGTTATTAGTTATGTAATTTGGCAAGGCCGCTTGTCTTTAGCTAACATATTTATATATATCAAAGGAAATTAGAACGGCAATATTTTCATCTGTATGTATGTAAATGTAAGCAAAACGGAAACCCAAATAGCATAGTATTAACAACTTCTTTATACCATGGTCTATTGGAAATTACTTACTTACGACAACATCTCCAATCAACCCATAAAACAAAAAAAGTTGAATTAAAATTGGACATTACTAGAACAGAAAAAGTATAGAAGAGCTGCTTGATTCAATTATATGGCGTGATACTGTATGTACGTAAACATACATACATACATATGAACATACATGCATGTGTGCATATAATATATGTATGGATATGTTGCTAATGGTTGCTATTTTTTGAATTTTGTTGTTTGTCGTCTTTTCAGTTTTCTGTAATTTTTGATTCTTTGACTACGATGAGTGTATTTTAAGATTTTTCTAATGTTATGTGTCTTTGCGAGCATCCCTGAAATAAAACACTTTTATTTTCTTGTTTTTGCGAAAGAATATTATTTAGAGCGTGTTGATCTTTTTACTAAAATTTTGATTATTTTTGTAGTAAATTAAAACAAAAAACTTGAATTAGCAGAAATATGATTGGATATTTTTAATGATTGCTTTGCCATACTTAATATTAAATTTTAAGTTAGTGGTTTTCAATTGTGCTATATACAAATTTTTGGGAGATAAGAATCAGAGTTAATATAGATTGTTTGTTTTTTCAAGTTTAGTGTTACAAGATCAAAACTAATTTAAAAAAAATATGAAATATATGATGTAAAAAGGCTTTACTGAAAATTAGGAAGCTAAAAATGAGCTATTGAGCGTATCACGGTGTCAAATTTTTTCAACAAAACTTTAATGTTGAAAAGAATATTCCGTGCTTGCCAGTAACATCCGTTAATTTATTAAGCTTGTATGTTTAAGTTTTCACGAAACCTGAAGTTATGCAAGGACAGACTGAAAATCAGTTTTTCAGATCATGCCCAAAAGTATCAAGGAACTTATCAAGCAAACTGTTTAATAATTTTTAATACCTGTTTTTTGGATTTTCCTCCCAAACTGTTTTTTTTTTTAAATTTCACATCATTGATCTACTGATTTCCAATATTTTAACCAATTAGAGTTGATAAATCTAACGCTTTCTATTTTCTGCAATTTTCAACCCACAGACGACAGAGAGAGAGAGAGAAGACAAATTCTATCTGCAGAGCAGTTCTTAGTTCTAAAGTAGTGAGGATTATTCATTTTAATGCTAGTCCCAGAACTAAATCTTTTATGTTGTGTGTTTCCTTTGTTTTGAGGTGTGCTGTAAACACCATACCACATAATATAATATACCAATATAAATGACCATAGAAAATCAATGCGAATATTTTTTAAAAATTCACAATTTCTTCTACAGTAAGCAATTCCGACATACATAATATTTTAAATTAAAAACCAAAACCAAAAAAAAATAAATGCAAAAAATGAATGTTGACAACGTTTTGTGTGCCAAAAACTAATCTACTTCGTATTTATTATATATTACACATTACTTTAAAGCTTTTCAATTCTGTTGGTAGAATTTTACTAATGTTTTTTTTTTTGCCATTTTGTATTCTTTTTGCCTTTTAGAGCTTTTGCCAAGAGTCGGTCGAACATCTACAACGCAATAACTAAACAGCAAGCAAACTGAAAACGCTTCCCTGAGCACACCCACGTTCCCACACACAAACGGACAAAAAATAAGGAAAGAACGAAAGCAAGAACGAGCTAACACACGCGCGTACTTAAAACGAGAGTGATCGAATTTGGTTGTTTTGCTGCTGCATTCTAGATTCTAGTTATCTCATATAATACATTAGCCGAATCCACATAAGTAAAAGACAAAAAAAAAACAAAACAAGAGAAAACAAACGAAGAAATCAAAAACCTAAAATTCGAAAAAATTAATATTTGACGAGCCAAAACAGAGAAAAAAATCGTCAAAATTCTACCCTTTGCTGCAAATTTTAAACTACAGCCACAGCCAATGCACAAAATGGCAGCACCCACTGGAGTAGCGCAGACGGCGGCACTAGAGGCACCACTATCTGCGCCCAAATATGGTACTTTAATACCGAATAGAATTTTTGTTGGTGGCATAAGGTGAGGTTACCCATTAGACAGCACAAAAAAATGAAAAAAAAGATCAGATTTCAATAGAATCGTTGTGTAATTGAAATTTATATTTAATCGCTTCTGTTTTCTTTCATTTTTACAGTGGCGACACAACCGAATCAGATTTGTGTCGCGTCTTTTCTGCCTATGGTAATGTTAAATCCACAAAGATTATCGTCGATCGTGCTGGCGTTAGCAAGGGCTATGGCTTTGTTACTTTCGAAACGGAACAAGAGGCTCAAAGGCTGCAAACCGATGTAAGTATTTTGCCAATGGAAATGCGCTTTTCTTCATGATGCTTTTTTATTTACTCGCTATAATACAAATATCAACGATCATGATGACCATGGTCATGAGGGTGATAGAACGATAATAATAATGAGGATGATGAAATTTTTTAATTTAATTTTTTTTTTTGTATCAAAATTCCAAAACATTTTGAAATTCAACTAAATATAAATGATGTTTTTTTTTGACTTGAGTAAAAAGATAAAGATATAAAAGTTTAGCCTTTTTAAGAAACAATTTTAAAAAGAAGAGATGCGATACTTTTTATTAATGCAAATATTCTTTATTTATATTTTTTTTACAATTATATATTTTCATCTTATTTAGGAATATACATGAAAAACAAAAAAATGACCAATAAAGAAAATGAATGAAAATGTGTTGCCTCTTTGGCTCCTACTGAAAATGTAAAAGTACAGGGTACGAAGTGCAGTACAGCGGTGCACATTTTGCGGTATACCTACATTTATACATATATACATATACTTGTTCGATGCTTCTACTCCAATACTCTAAAAATGCGCAGCAGCACACACTTATGCGCATGAGTCGGTCGGTCTCAAAAACAAAACAGAAACAGATCTGAACAGACAGAAAGAACGAACGATCGGCGATTAAATGATCGATGAAGATCGTCACATGACACCACCTTGAGAATATCAATAGCAGAATATCGTTCAATAGAGATAGTGTGAAGTGTGATACTACTTCTGATCTGATATACTGCTCTGCTACCACTACTCTGTTCTACTATGTATAACTACTGCTACTACTACTGCTACCGCTACTACTACTTCCACTCCTCTATGAACAGATCAACATTCAGGGAAGATTTTTTTCTTTACAAAACATGATTTTGTTTGTTAAGTTCTAGTTTTTTCTATATTTCTTTCTTTTTTCTTACTTCAAGTTAATTAATTAATTACAAAATAATCAGCAACCAAAAAAACCAAAAAAAAAAAAAAAAAAAAAAAAACAAATTATTTTTACACATAATTTCTTTTGAAGAAAAGAGCGTTTTATTTGTTAATATTATAAATTGTTGTTTGGAAAGCGTTTACAAAAAATTGTTTCTTAATTAAAACTTTGTTCAACATTTAAACGTTTTTGCAACAGTGTCGGACTGATGACTATCGATAGATCTTGCTCTCAATGCATAAGCTGTATTCTGAAATCTAAACTTTCGCCAACTTCAAGTCGTGGTGTCAAGTCAAGGTGTTCAGTCGAACTTAAAGTAAACTTTGAAGAAAATGAAATTTCTAGTTTGTTAATTAAATAGGTACTACATACACCTACTTCCCAGTCCGACGCTGCCTTTACATGTACGTTTCTTTGGAATTGATCGTTGATTTGATTGTGTTGAATTTAAAATTTTTGAAATGAATATTTTTCAACGTTCGTTTACGCACTGTTTTCTACTTTACTTTTTGTGTTGATACTCTTAATTATTTATCCTTTTTAGAAGAGAGAATTACGAAAAGTTTTGTTGCGCGTTTACATTTTTCTAGTTTTTGCGTTAGTCTTAGAAAAACTAGTTTTGTTTGTATCTTTTTGTGTTTGAAAGAGCAAATTAGCAGATTTGTTAAATTTTTATTTTAATTAATTTTTTATTTATATGTATTTTCCTTTCCTTTAGAGTTCTACTACAAAATCTACAAACGTACATAAAAAATTAGAAATGTAATATGAGCTTCTGCCATATAAAGTGATTCTGATCAAGGGTAACAAATGTGCCTACATGCTATCAAATGAAATTCAATTTAGTTCATATTTAGTTAGCGCTTGTTTTTTCGTTCACTATTAAATTGTAATGTTAAAAATTCAAACAACTTTTGCCAAAATCACCCACATGAAGTGTACTTACTATTTGCTGCTTGCTTTCAAAGTTCAATTGTGAAATACTTTTGTGTCTATTTTGAAAAAGAAAATAGTAGCAAGTGCAACAATAGCAGATAGCAGCATCAGAAAAGTTTACTTACCTACTGTTTTCTTCCAACAATTCAGTTGTTATTGCTATGAACGCCTACATTGCTGCTGCTGCGCTATTATATATTGCTGTTTTGAAATAGGGTGTGTATGTCCTATTATATTGAAAGTAGAGTAGGAGAGAAGGAGCTTGCTGGGAGGGAGAAGGTGAAGCTTTCTGTTGGCCATAAAACAGTAGAAATTCGAAATGATGTGAATGGCAGTAATAGCAATTTCAATTAAAATTGTAATACATTTTAATTTAAGCAGTTTAATAATTACTTTATAAAAAATGCACCTGACATTTGTTAACCTTACACACCTTACCATTTCATTAAATGCAAAGCGAATTCTTCTTAATTTAGATTTCCGTGCCTTTTAGTTTTAGCCTCTTCTTCCTTTTCCATAGCTGAATTCGATTCCCATTTACCTCTCGCCTGTGCACAAACCCACCCACCATTCAAGCTAACCTTCAAATATTTTCATTGGTTGTGGCTCTCTGCTACAAACTAACAGCAGCTAGCCCACCAGAACCAGCCCCTGCCCCCACCCAGCCCTAACCACCTTTTCTATCACCTTACTTGTTGTTTTAATATGCTCGCTAGTGTTGTTTGTCCTTGTGAGTGAGGAAAACAAAAAATACGAAAACATTTTATTAAGAAACGTTTAACAAAGTTTTAATTATGAAAGCCACATTGAATGAGAGTTTTTCTTTTTAATTTTTACTTTTTCATTGTTTTTGTTTTTTATATTTATTTTTTTTTTTACTTAATCTAATTCTACACCAACTTGTACACTACCCTTTTTACTTTTTACGTTTACGCTTTTGTAGCTGAGAATAGTTTCTTTTTTTAACTTATGTATTTGAAATAATTTTTTACTACACTATTTTTTTCTCTAACAATAAAGAATAAAAATCTAAATAACGTATTCCACCGCACCACTAACACCAGTTTTCTTTTTATGTTTCGTTGCGTTTTTCTTTTACAAATCGTTGTTTTATGTACATAAAAGTAAACAATATTTATTGGTAGTAGGTATCTGAATATATAGAAATGACTTCCTTGTACTATACTCACTTCTTGGATATTTGCGTGCCAACAGGCAAGCAGGCAAACGGACGATCAGACTTACATAAAGAAGATAAAATTAACGTAATTTCAATTAACGAACTCGTATATAATTACTTTGTGCTTACTAAAAAAAAAATACTTGCTGGAAAGAAAGCATTATCTTAAAAGAAATCCAGCAATGTGATCAATAATCTATACAATTTCGTCAGTTTTCATTCTCTTTGAGAGAAATTGAGAAATTGGTATAACTATTTTAGATTACTTTGATTAGTTCAATTAATCGATCACAATCACTTCTCAAAAACCGTTTAATGAAGGCTTTTACAGCCTATTTTAAGTAAATTCAATCACGTTTAAGTTACGGGTGTAATAGAAAGTTTAATCCAGCCACCTGCGGCATTTAATCCATTACATTCGAACTGCTTGACCATAAAGACTTCTACAGATTGATTTTACCAGCATGTGGTCAGTAATCAATAAAATAAAGAGCAAGTAATAAATATTGTGGAATTACTTTAACTGAAAGGAATGAAAGAGATGAATGGATGAACATTGCGCTGCGATTTTTCCTCTGTCGGTGGGTCGTCGTCGTCCTGTCGTCCTGCCTGCTTTTCTTTATAGTTCATAAATTTCTTTCAATTCATATTTTATTTTGGGCGAATACTTAATAAATTCACTCAGCGATAGAGACAAAAGATTTCTTCTTTATTCACTTACGCATATTTGTTTTGTTTGTTTGTTTCGTTTTAATCAACTCAATTCTCCTGTACTAATTTTGTTCGCTTCAATAAAAAAATATAAAATATAAATAGTAGGTAAATAAAAAAAACAAAAGTGAAACGTATTTTTCATTTGGAAAAGAGTTTTCAGTTTTTCTTTTAGCAGCAGCAGTTTGTACCGTTATCTACTACTACTACATGCATAATACAGTGCTACAGCGCTACTTACCACCTTGTAGTGTCCTTTTAATTACAATAATTACAATTACGTCTCAATTCATTTTAATTTGATTTGGTTTTCTTTTTTTCTTTGTTTTTTTTCTCTTAACACATTCGAAAGCAGCTGTGTGTTTTTTATTATTACATTATTACTTTTTGTTGTTGTTGTTTCTCTAACGCGTTTTAATTGCGTTAATTAAATCCGTTTTGATTTTAAGAAAAGAAAATCTTAAAACTTGTTAATT
Organism: Toxonevra muliebris; assembly: GCA_963691655.1. Lineage (NCBI taxonomy): Eukaryota > Metazoa > Arthropoda > Insecta > Diptera > Pallopteridae > Toxonevra > Toxonevra muliebris. The sequence goes on from OY829326.1 coordinate 2,794,793, forward strand.
TACTCATATTTTTATCTTAATTGAATTCTGTTTCTTATGTTTCAAAGGTCTAAGCGAAAAATTTAATGTTTTTTACTTTGAGTTTCGTTGAAATTTTATTATTTAAAATTAATTATTATTAAAAATTATAATCGTTTAATGAATTTCGTTAAAGTTTTCGTTCGTTATTTTTGTCGTTGAATTTCGGATGTATATTTTTTGTCAAATATTTCTATTTTTCATTAAATCATAAACAAGTTTCGAATATGGTTTCAATTATACGTATATAGTTTTGATTCATTTTTTTTCTTACAAGTTTTTGTGATAAAAAGGCTTTTTAGCAAATAATATTGAATTGAAATTGTTTTCTTTTTTATACATTTTATTTTGACATTTTTTCTTTTCTTTTTTGACAAAAATGTTACACGAGTTTGTTTGTTACAACAAGAGCTATAGCATTTTTTATCTTAAAAACGTTTTGTAATGAACTGCCTTGAAATGTGTTTCTATTTAGAAGAGCAATTAAAATTTGATTTTTCCTTTTTTCGTTTTTCTTCTTTTCTCCTTTTTTTTCTTATGCTTTCATTGAAAATTTTCATATCCGCAGGGGGAATGTGTCGTCCTGAGGGATCGAAAACTGAACATTGCTCCAGCCATTAAGAAACAAGTAAGTATCAATTATATTAATTCGTTAGCATTCGTATTCGTATTGTGGTTATATGCAATTTGTGTTATTCTCTTTTCATAATAATAATTTTCATGAAAAACCTTCAAAGCCTTTATAGTGAGTGTTGAGACCAGCGCAAAGATTATTAACTGAATAAAAAATGAGGTAGAAAAAAGACAGCAAGAAAGAGAGAGAAGAGTTGAGTAGAAAATTACATTGAAAATTTACAATCAATCAAAAAATGTTTCATGTGAAAGCTGTTCCGTTATTAACAGCTTTCCTTACAAAATTTTACAAGTTGAAGCGATAGCACTACGAAGCAAAGTACTGAATTAGTCCAATACTAAAACCAAGCAGTTAATACTTCCACAAAAAATAAAATAAATTTTTTGATGTATTTTGTGTATGCATAGACGCAATTGTTTTAATTTTTCACAGAAGAAAAAAATGAAGTCAAATGCCAAAATTATAAATTGATTGTTCCATTTCAGTTGCAAAAAATCAGTTCATATGCGTAGACACGACAGTCATCCTCATGACGATCATCTTTGCAATGATAAAACTCCAAGAGTAAAAACTGCCTAAGAAAATCTTTTCACTTAACTAATTTGACCTTTTTCGACCTCATTCACTATTGCAAGAAGTAAACTATGCAAATCCAAAATTATGCAGAAAACTGTTCATGTTAATACATGTAATTTCGTATATCCACACGCCAAATAATGTAAAAATTGTAATGACTTCAAATCGCTTCAAAGCAGTCATGAAATACAAGTCATAAGATTTGCATTCCCAGAATATGAAGGAAGTTAAATAAAGCAAGGGGTTTTTACTAAAACTTTCCACTAGAAAAAATGTCTCTGCGATATAAGTATTCGTAATGCAAGCTGTCACTCATAGTCACAGAGCCAAGCGTATGCAAAGCCCTTTCCATAATATTTCTCAATCTTGCTTCGTCCCAACACTGTAGCAAGAAAGCCATATCAAGTATAATCATACTATCACCCAAGTCTGCCCTTATTTTCTCTATAAAAGCAATTCTTCTGCATTAGCTTAGTGAAATTAAATAATTCATTGTACCGTAAACACATCCCACATTTACCCTATTACACTCTCAAAAACTACATGCAGTTAAACAAAAAAAAAAAGAAAGGCCAAAGAGCACAACTGAATTAATCTGTGGATCGACGACTTGAACAATTTAGTATTCATTGTATATATAAAACGAATAAAATGTGAAAAATGCGTATAATCAAAACTTGAATATTACGATTTGATTTAAAGGAGACTCGTGATGTGTTTTTTGTTAGTGTCTGCAAAGATTTATTAACAGGACTTCATAATCCACAACTTTCTCCCATGTTCATAAGTCCCGTAAGTCGACTTCGAACTTCAAAATTGTTATTATGACGAATTTTAAAACGTGGGCTCTGACGCGTCTTTAACTGTTTTATGCTTTTGCTTTAGTTCTAAACTATTCTTTTTTACTCTTTGAGAGGGGGCGGGAAGAGCTTCACGGCAATAGCTTGCCTAGGGTGTCAAAATACTTGAGCCGATCTTTTTTCTACACCTCTCATAATTCTGAACTAAAGTTTAAGCGTTGGTCAATCATGACCAAAGCAACGCAACAAAAGACGATGATCTTAAATAATAGTTAACCTCAATTTGAACCTCGATGTGCAAGTTTTACTGTTACAAAAAAAAAAAAAACTTTTCAGTTTGTGTTAACTGTTTTGATGTTGAAAACTTTTATTTTTGACAATACATGCCAAATATGGAGTTTCTTGTGGTATGTAAAATAGTAGCGTGTACCTCTAATTTTGCAAAATATTTTTAATTTGTTAATAATTTCAAAGCAATATAGAGGGTGTAAGAGGAATGTAAGAGGAAGTAAAGTTGGATGATTTCTTGACAATTCGCGCTTTTAGAAAGGGCGAGTGTAATATTTAACTAAAACGCAAATGTTTTATTTATTTTGCATTTAACATTGTACTATTTTATTTACGTATCATTAATGTAATTTAATTGCAGTCGATTGTTGCAACGAATGGTGCTGTTTACTATACAACAACACCACCAGCTCCAATTAGCAATATGCCTATCGATCAATTTGCCGCGGCTGTCTATCCACCAGGTACTTGAATATCATTGAATAGAATAGACTTGTGTAATTTGCATAACTTTTAACAAACAGTTACCGATTTTACAGCAGCTGGTGTGCCAACAATTTACCCACCTTCGATGCAATATCAACCGTTCTATCAATACTACAGTGTGCCAATGGTAAAAGTGAAATTATTATTTGCGGTCTACATTTTATTAATACTTTCTTGTTTCTTTTCTTTCTCAACAGAATGTACCCACCATTTGGCCCCAAAATTATCAAGGTAATTAAACAAAAGCATTACTACTAGTACTACCATCACTTCACTACTACTACTACTACTACATATTGTACTACCACTGTTTTGATTGATAGTAGAGACAACATTACTTGCGCTGCAACAAAACAAACAAACAAAAATACTTTACTTAAATGTCGTAAAAATCCAATGCAATTCTAATATTATTTTTGCAATTACATGTAGTTGCATGCGCGATGCGATTTTTAGTTTATAATTTTTTTTCGTTAGTAATTAAAAGAAAAACTAAATTTGTAAAAAGAATTTATTTAAGATTGCGTATTTATTTGGCTTAATTTTATTGTTGTGCTTAATATTTAAGTTGTAGTTTTTAATTTTGAAACTTTAAAATGCAAAACAATTGTGAACAAATTGCAAGTTAGAGAGAAACAAAAACGCCATTAAGTAAATATTTACTTTTTAGGCATTTATCCGTGTTAATTTTGAGGATACTATCAACAACAACAACAACAACCACTACAACTCTACTACTACAACAACAACAAGAACAACATTGATGCTACAACGCACTTTTTAGATTTAACAAACAATATAAAAGAAATAATGAAAATATACCTATATAAACTGAATATATAAAAAAGTCACATATACGCCTCTCACACACACACAGACACACACATAAATACACACGCAGCCAAACAGAAACCGTTACAAAGGAATTTCAAATGAAAATTGGACAAAAACAATAAATTATTATAAGACGAGAGTAAAAAGCGAAGAGGCAAGCAGAGAGACGAACAAAAATAGCGAGCAAGCGAAAGAGAGAGAGAGAGGAGGTAACGTTTTTTACTGTGGGTATATTCGGGCTACACCAAAGAGATACAAGAACAACAATAAAAATTATTTACAAATGTAATTTATATAATTTATTTATTAAATTTAGTAAAAGTAAACACATTGACAAACACACAGACACATACACACTCTAACATTAGAGAAAATCTTTCAGAAGATAACTGAGGAAAACAAAACTAACGAAATCCCACTTAAAAGTGTGTAAATTAAAGAAAATGCTTTTCTTTTGTAAACAAAATAAAAGAAAATATGTGAAAAAGAACATTTTATTTTCGTAAAAGTTGATATTTTAAATTTTTTCTTGTCGTATAGAAAAAGCGAGCAATTAGATTAAGAAACAAAAAAGTAGTAGCGTAAAGAGAAAAGGCAGACAAAATGTTTGTTACAAGAAAGAATAATTAAAAAGAAAAAAGAAATTAAAAAGCATATTATTTATTGATAAATTATTATTATATACATCTCTATATACATACTGACAAATAAGTATATATTATTACTACTATTATATACATACATACATATATATATATATAGGTATATATAGACAAGTTATATATATTATAATTTGACATATACGAATATATTGGTATATGAAAAAACAAAAAATAATAAATACAAAAGGAAAATATAATTTAACTATAAAGACATAATTATCTTATATATATAAATATATATACAATACATATAAATTATAATAAATATAGTTATAAATACACCCACAAACACACACACACATACAAATTAACACAAAGTAACAAATTACATAATTATATACTTAAGTAAATGAAAAGTTAGTTATATGCTATAAACAAAAAAACATGAAAATTATTTAAACTTAAACAAAAAAATAAATAAATAAATATTCAAAATATAAAGCGATAAATAAGCATATTATAATAGACTATTAGATAAAAAAATGAAATATATATATATATACATTAAATAAAGAAAAACACTGCAACAATATAAGCAATAAATTAACCAATGATAGTAAATTCAAAAAAATAAAAAAAAACTAATGAAAAATGATCCAAAAATAAAATAAAATTAAAATTAGTAATAAATAATTAGAATGTAAAGAAATAATCAAACAACAACTATATGAACAGTAAATTTTGTGTGTTGACTTTTGCACGCGCCTTAAGGCTTCCGTCTCAGAAACAGCAACAACAATTGCAGCCTTCGATTGATACTGCGAATTTAAAAGTTTTCGATGCGAATTATGCAAGTAAAAAGTCAATATTGTAAAAACTGGATTGTATTGTATTGAAAACACAAATTTGTTGTCAACCAAAATCAAAATTTGAACGATATTTTGCTTTGTTTAACTTCCTTACTTTGCATTGGAGTGTAGATGATACAACTTTTCGGTGTAAACATGCTTCGCTATCACTAAGGACTGCGAACGCTTAAAACTCGTGCGTATTTCTTCTCCATATCTTGATAAAAATAAAAAACAAGAGGTTTCAAAAATACCTGTAGACAAAAGCAAAATTATTAAAAGTGCATATTTTGCGTCACGAAACGCTCCAATGCATATACAGAAAAATCATCCGGTAGTGCAACATCTTTGAATGATATCAAATTGTTGACTAGTGAAAAATAAAAATAACACGTGATGACGATGAAATAGAATTTTTAGCTTAAAAATATAATACAGAATACACACAATGTTGTTGAAACGAAAATGAAACGAAATGAAAGCAATAAATAATTAAATAATAATAATTTACTAATATTAACAAATACGTGAAACACAAAAAAACTAGTATTGAGCTAGCAGATAAATAAAACACACAAAAACAGATTTTTGTAAACACGTCTTACTTGCTCTTATACTTATAATTTTACTTCAAAAGAATCAATTTTTACCATGTACACGACGGGGCAAAGAGCGACCAAAGCCAATTTTTGTCTTCATTAATAAATTTTTAACAAAAACATCGATCGTTCTTTGCCCTGCCGGCTACAAATCTGATCGCAAACCGATTGAAAATTGAGTTTAATGAATTAGTATTTCCTCTCCTCTTCTACTACTTACTTTTCTAATTTAATTTATATATTGAATTTCTTTGAGAAACAAACAACAAATGCTACAAAATACACACACAAACAAACGAAAATTTTCTAAGTATAAAATCTATTTTACAAAAAAAAAAAAAAAAAACAAAGAACTAAAAGTAAATAAAATTTTATTAAAATACTTAACAAAATAAATTCGTGATATTTTTAAAAAATATATAAATAAACAATTATATTTAGGTTTAAAAATTAAATTGAAAATAAAAACATGAAACCTAAATTTAAATAAATAAAAAATTGCGCAGTGTAAATTTAGCAATAAATGTTAATCTTTATTTTGTTTTTTAGTTAAATCATATATTTTTATTAAATTGAAAAAGTAATAAGGATATTTACGTTATATAAGAAAAAATTGCCACCTTTCAAAACAAAATAAATTGCAATTAGTTTTCTATAAAGCGTAAATATCTTTAATATTATTTTTGTTTAAAGGATATTTACGTTATATAAGCAAAAATTGCCACCTTTCAAAACAAAATAAATTGCAATTAGTTTTCTATAAAGCGTAAATATCTTTAATATTATTTTTATTTAAAATATGTCCCAGCGTAAAAACGAAAAATTAATGTTGTTAAATTAAAATAAAGCAAAAAAGCGTAGAAAACAAGAACAAAATATTGCAACTAAAATAAGTTTAAACCTTTGCCGAAGGGAATAAGACACAAAAACAAACAAAATATAACGACTTAAGGAAAGAAATTGAATATTATAGCAAAAAAAAAAAATTAAATTGTGAAAAGAAAGCTTAAAATCTAATCGTATAACAAACAAACAAACAAATAATTCTTATCCTAAATATATAAATCTAAACTATAAGTAGATATTATTAATTTATTATAACATCATTACATAATAAGCAATGTTTTCTCTATTTAATATTTTAATTTAATAATTAAAAACAAACAAAACAATTAGCAGCAAAACATCAATACTTAACAATTTATTTAAAATTATAAGCAAAAAAGCAGTGAAGAAAAATATGAAAAATGCATAAAAAGCAAAAGATCCTAGTGATAATTTTAAGCAAGAAAACAAACAAACAAATATAACTATAAATATACGATGAATAATTTTTAAATATAGTTAAATCTTTGAATTGAATCATATTTACTTTGCATTAAAGTTTTGTAGTAGACACCACGACAGCAACATTGACGGATGTCTACTTTTGTAAACTCACACTAACTCACTCACTCAACTCATATCGAATTGTATACCGCCATCAATCATCAACATATTATATTGAAATTGTGAATTTGCGATCTTCCAGTGCAGCTAATTGAAAAGCAAAGCGTTGCTGGTATGAGCTGAAACCACTTCAAACAACTCTAGCTAAAAATGTCCGTTACATCTCTGGTTTAAAGAAATTTGTAAAAAAGGTAAAAGATAATCGGAAGCGTTAATTTGAGAGCGTCCAAACTCTTATTTTTAGTTGAAATTACGATTGCCTGATATGAAAAGTATTGAAAAAATCAATACTTAGCAAACAAATCAGTATAAATTTTTTAGAAATATTTTCGGAAAAATCGCCAAATTAATTAATTCAAATGATAAAAAATTATCTCATTATCACAAATATCTACAGTTATTTTTCGTTCATTTGAACTTGTTTTTTAACCATTATTGAGTGTCGTGCAGTTTGTGGGATAATGGAATGGAAAGTGGCTGGATCTGACTCGATTTTTAGAGGTTTTTTCAAAACGATCTTGCTCACGAACGGTAACCGGTAGAGCCAAAATATTTTGAGAATCATGGTTCCTAAACCATCGTCTGATATACTAGTTCTATGACCTTTTTGAAATTCTTCTGGCATCATTGTTCATTCAAAGCCTAATAATTTTAATAATATTTAATACGAGGCTCGTTTTTAGAAGAGTACAACAACAACATATGTATTGCCCAATGGTAAAAATGTTCTTTTTGAAAGCCACATTGATCGGAATTCCACAGCTAGCAGCCAAGTGCTTCAACTCCTTCGCCCTTTTAAGACTTGTCCACATAAGTTAATTTTTCGACAGGTTATATTCTCTTATCATTTTATTGAAAGCTGTCTGCGGATTATATTATATTCTTTTCCTAATTTTTCGAAATCAGAATTCGTTTGAAACCTATTGTTATAAATATTTGAGATTTGTACAAGATTTGATTGAACGCAATACCACAAACAGAAGAGCTGTGTGAATGTGGTTTCAGTTCATGCCAGCCACCCGTATACTGAAGGAAGACCTTTACCATTTTCAAAGTCAGCTGGAAGAACACAAATTTATGTTTTTCTATTTAACTTGGCAAAAAAGAAACGAATTAATTAGCAGCTTCAATTTGTGGCGAGCTCACTTCTTTCTCTCTATCTTACATAAGCACACACACTGTGTGAATAGAGTACAGCCAGACACAAATTTGCCTGTTAAATGAGCATAGAGAAAGAGAGAGAGAAAGAGGGAAGGCACAACATTTTTAGGTACTGCTAGAAACGAAAAAAGACAATAATTTTTTGTTATCTACTTAAGCGCAGTTTATTGATTGATGAAATTATAAAAAAAATTTGTATCTCTGGTTTTTTTTTATGTTTTTATACAAAACTAAAAAGAAAAACTCTATATTTTTGAGTGTCCTTCTGAGACCTAAAGACTTTCAGAAAATGGGCTTAAAAGTATGCAACACTCCTGATCTGCTTTCTTATATAATTTTCCGCTTTTGTTAAACATAAAACTTATACAAATAAAATCCTCCTTTTACACAAAACCAAAGCGAAACTGCTCAAATTTTTTTAATATTGTTTTCAACAGATATTTAAAAAGCAATGATAAAGAATAATATTGTTTCAAAATGAAAAGAAGAAAACAATATTCATACAAATATATCGCATCAAATTGCTTAACTGCCGTTGAACGTATTGGACGTAGATCTTTTTATTTTTTGGTTCAATTAAAGACAAAAAAAACAACAAATGCTATTTGCAAAGAATTCAAGAATTCACAATGTTGAATGTTGCAGAGAAATCGTATGCAATAGTAAAATATAAACAAACACTCAAGAAACACGATATGTAGAAACTATTTTTGGAACGACAAAGCAAGAAAATATCGTTATTGGCAAGTGCCAACAACAATACACAAACTAGAATATTTATATATATATATATATATAGACAATATGTATGTAAAACAATAAGAGCTACTACGCAAATAAGAATAGCAACAACAACAACAATAGCAGCAGCAGCAGCAGCAACAACAACAAGACAAGAAGACTTAATTTTGTTTATTTATTATTTAATACATATTAAAATTTAAGATACTATGATTAATTTTAACATTTAAAAACGAAACAAAACAAGAAAATTATTGCTTCAATAATAATATAATAATATTGACAATTTTTAGTATTGTGAAAAAGAAACAGAAAAAACAAACCGAAATCACCAATCGCAGTAAATAATTTACACCACATTCATATTTTTCACAACGACTGCTATCCTACATCCTCTTGCCTTTTCCTCCAAGCAATGAACGAACCATTCACTTACCCACCTCCCTTTATCAGAATTTCGAAAAACACTACTACCACGTACAGATATACAATCTATTTTTTTTTGTATCATTCGAATTCAATGTTTTCTTTCTGCTGTAATTACAAATTCGCTCATTTACATTTTCAATTATTTTGTACTTTTAAATTATTTGGTTTATAATTATTTTGATTTATGATTTTGTACTTTTTTCACCCCGCCCTGTATTCAATTCAGTTTTTTTCTTCTATGTGTGTGTAAAAAAATTAACTCTAAAAACAAACCAAACAAATTGTGAAAATTTTGACTTTGTCAATTAGCCGTTTCTTCAAATCGTATCTATTTAAAATATGTAATAACAACAGCAACAACAAACAACAAAAATTGTATTATGTATTTCAATGATGCATTGATGTATTGATTTAATAATAATGATTAATTAAATGATTTATATAATTTAATTTATATATTTGCTGTGTTGAATAATATTATCATTTACTACGCAACCAACCAACAAAATCATATTTGAAAATATTAACTATACGACGATATACATACAAAAATATACCATATTTAAAATAAATACCTACAAGAAAAAAACTAATGAATTATAAATAAATAAAAGCATAAACAATTAAATGAAGAAAAAACTAAAAATATTTTTTATTTTGTTTTATTTATGTTTTTTTTTTCTTTTATTTAGTTATTGGCAAATTTTTCTATTGGCAGTTGTCCATTTTCGCACACTAAACTCACAAAAATTTTCCGTTTTACTTTCATTGCTGCGAGTCGTTGTTGATCCCTCATAGATTTGGAGATTGAAGAATATTGAGATCGCTAGGGTTATAAATTTTGAAGTTTCCTTAACCGAAATTCTTGATCTGTAGAGGAATAAGAAATTATGAGCTTCAACATTACAAAATCGTATGATTACATTTAAAATTCACCCGGAAAGAAACCCTTAAATAACAAACACCAAATTGTGACATCCTTAATCGTATTTTCTGAGGATTTTGGTAGTGCAACTTTTTTGACTCTTATCCATTCAACAAATTGGAAAATATGCTGAGAATTGCTCATTTAAAAATTCCGCTTATAAGGTATGAAATGGTTTTGCTGTATGTTAGCATTATACCTAATATGTATAACTAAATGTCGGACAAAAAATTTTTCAATTTCGGTTCGTTATCGATGTGTGCCTTTTTGAAGCTTGTGGCTTGTTTGCATGTCGAACTTATAGGACCCAGAACTTTAACGGTAATGACCCTAACGGGTTCGTTTGACATGATCAGATCTTGATTCATCTCTTTTAAGGTCAAATATCGATTTTCTTTAATTTTGACAATATTTTTGTAAGTCGAAGACGTTAAAGGTCGACTGGAGCGCTGCAAGTCTTCAACCACTTTTCGTTCTATTAGTGGTTTATGCTCGCTCGCTTACTTGATAAAGCTGACCCGCAGTAGTCCTTTAACATATTCAACAATACTGCATAATAGATTTGGTTGGCAACACAAATTTTTAAGCAAACTCTTAGTTCGATATCCATTTTAAACATCGAAAAGCTTAAGGTCGACTAACCTAATCGACAGCTCTACAGATCGAGCCAAAACTTTGTGCAAACTTACAGCTAAAACTATTTTCTCATACTTTTTCCGCGGGATTTTGAAATGATCAAATCGGAATTCTCTGTATTTATCTGACAGAATTCAAAATTTGCTATCGATGTAGAAAAAACCGTTTGGATGGAAATGTGTATATAAAATTTAAAACTTTAAAAACATCTGAAAATTTCGAAATTTTTAGAATTTTTTCAATATGCAATGTAAACTTCAAATATATGCCTTACTCGGTATTGCCTTTAGAAACCGGGATCGATAGGGCTTGAGCGAATGTATTTATACTGGCCATGGACTTTCGACGTTGAAGTTCTATTTTAGAATTTATGATTAATGAGTAATCAAGGAGTCCAATTAAAGATAATCCCGTTACATTCAAAAGGAATTTCTTAATTCACCACATCGTTTCTGACTTATGTAAAATATGACAAATCAAATTAGGTTATTTCAAAAATTTATTATTTTTCATGAGATTTCAACTTCGCTTTCGAATGATATCGAAATGTAAAACATACCTGAATATTGATCCTTTTTTCATTTCGGATTCTAGGAAGTTCATCTTTTGGCTTTGGAAACTTCAAAATGGTTGAAAAATGATATGACAGCTAAGTCTACATTTTCACTAGACGATTTTACAGCCACTTCTCCTGCCGTTTTTTTTTCGTAGGTGAGCGAAGCAAGACGAAATTGAAATAATGCATAAAAATATTATTTTTTTATTTATTTCAAAACGAGGTCTGCGCTACCAGATAAACAGAAATAGGATCAAAAACGACATTAAGAAATGTTACGACCGACTCTAATCCCTAATTTGACGTTTCTATTTCTCTCTCTGCTCCTCCCTGTCGTCGCTAAGCTATGATGTCATATATGGTTGAACTAAATCAGCAAAACTAACTAAATGTTGTCCTGCTAAAAAATTCAATTTCGCCTATGCATTTTATCTACGACAATTTTTAACTTGTAGCTCAGGAGTTTTAAACATAGGGTTATGCCTACTATGTACAAATTCACGTATTTTTTTTATCTTGTACGCACTTAGAATTTTCAAAAAATTTATATTTTTTTATTAGATTTTCATAATGTACATATATTTAAGTATATTCTCTTCATATCGATCCGACAAATATTTTTGAAGTTACATGCATATTTGTAAAGACAAATTCATTATGTGCAAAGAGCGTTTAAAATTTGAACGGAGATCATCTACAAGAGCTTTAAAAATCATTATTTAAAAAAACAAAGTTTAAAAAAGTAAACAATATGTAAAATTTTATGCCAATGCAATAAAATGCCTTTTCAGAAAAAATGCTTGAAAAATCGTTTTTTTCGGCCTCCTAAGTGCGTATAACCCCTTAAACATATTGGAAACCAAATTTGTTTAAATTTTTAATTTTGGGTTTCAAATCATAAAAAAATTAATTTCCTATCTGGGAATGTCAATGAGATGACAAATAACTGTGAAATTTTTGGAATTGGTGAGCGCACTTTTAAAGTTTCGAAGTGTGGAGACAGCTCACTCGAGATTACAGACGTCAAACAAGGGCAACTTCCCAAGCCGAATTAGATGCTCGGCACGGTCAAAAATAAAAATTGAAAATAAGAATTTTTCTACACGGCACCATCTGTTGGGTGGCAATGAAAAGCCTCCGAGAAAAAATGCCTCTGAAAAGTTTTTCAGTTCACCGTTAGTATACGAAAAACCCGGTTTAGGCTATCCATGGGTTGTTGTGTCATAAAATAAAAAGTCCGAGTTCCTATTGCGTTCACCTTTGGTTTGAAACCTGTTTTGTTCCTCGTGGCATTTATTATTGCCAAACTTTTTGGCAATAATAAATAATTTTATATTATGCCCTAAGTTACCGTAAATGCTCAATTACAGATAGTTTTAGGATCCAAAAATGAAAGTGTTTTGCCCTACATTTGCGACAAGACCGCCTTTTGTGGCCTGTGCGATTTAACTAGCGAAATTTTGCCAGCTGAAAGATCACCTCCAAACGGTCCATTCTGCATCATTAACTGAAAAATGTCAAATTTTGAATTATGACAGTACAGTACACTGGTCGGCAAACCTAACTTTTTCGAGCAGTGCGCTCCAGTGTGGCCAACTTAGCGCTTTTCCGCTGATTTTATTTATTTCATTTATTCATTTATCGAATGTCTTGTATTAGTGAAGATGTTTAAATGTATTGAGTATTCTCGCTCTTTTATAAGGAAAAAATTTAATGTTTTTTTTAAGAAAATACGCGTTTTATTCTTCATTTTAGCGGATTTTGAAAAACAAAAGTTGGCCACACTGGTGCGCTCATCACACGCATCTTGCAATTAGTCGTTGTTCAGGCCAGCGTGGCCGTTGATAAATTTCAAAAAGTTGCAAAAAAAAGTGTCACTGAGAGTAAAAAAGTCTCATACAATTTTTTTTTAATAAAAGGAACATTTATTTAATTTCGTAGCAGTTTGCATGTACTGAATAAAGGTGCTTCACGAAAAAAAAAGTTGTTGTACACCTCCAAAAATTTACCTCGGTTTATTTTATGATGATTCCCAAAATATTTCAGCTCTACCGCTTACCGTTCCATTTAAAAAAAACTCTAAAAAATCGCATTTTCTCGAGTCTGCTAGCAGATTTAAAAAAATTTGAATGCAGAACCCTAGCATTTTTCTGTATCTATCATTTGTGAACTTTTAATTGGCCAAACAATTTTCCTTAAGTCAGTGTGGCAAATTTGAAAATAGCAATAAGTTTGTAAAAAATCGTATAAAACGACAGTGTTACAACTAAAAAGTCTGTATGCAATTAGTGTTGCGAACTTTCAAGTTAAAGGCAATGGATTTTTCGTATAATTTCATGAGAATATCACACTTTTGCAAAAAAAGTCTCAAAAGTTGCACGGATTTAAAAAAAAGTCTCAAATTTTGGATATTTTCGAAAAGTCGTGTCAAAGTTTCCAAGCAGTCAAAAAGGTTGCAAATTGCAACTTTAGTCTCATAACGGCCACGCTGGTTCAGACAGCAACGAGGCAACATGAGTAGTGGTTGTGTTGATTTTTTCCTTATGTTCACGGTAAGAAATTATATGTATGACTAAAAAATAATTTATGATTTTAAATGCCTTTGGTAACATGCAATGAGTAGATTTAAATAAATGCATTGGAAGCATACTTTTTGTTTAAGTTTATTTGTTTAAGCTTTTTATTTGTCATGTGACGGCTTTTAGGTTTTTTATACAGTGTATGGCAATTACTCTGCGCTAACCAGCACAATCTCATTTCAATTTTGCCGACCACTGGTATAGTCGGAAGTGACTTACTTAGTGTTTATCTATTAAATAAGAGCGCAGTGACTTAAAGTGAGTCGATCCCATATAGATCAAAGTTCGGTTTAGTCAGGTTTCTTGATAAATTCCTCAAGGTTCGTCCAATCTCAGTTTCGACTACGTTTGAAGCATATCCGATTTACAAGTTTTGCATTTAACATTTTCAATATTTTGAAAATCTTGCTATAACGTTTGTTTTCTTCCATTCAAATTAGCATTTGTTTTATGGTCAAATCAACTAGAGTGAGTATAAAATTGATTGCTTGCCACAAGAAAAAAATTCATTCATTATTTTATTTTGATGTTCAGAGAAAGCACTATACAACAGCAACAACAACAAAACCAGCATATGAAAATTTAGTAAAAATAAAAGAAATAATAGAAAAAAATACGGTTGTGTCAAATTAGATATATACATTTAAAAGAAAAAAAAAACATTTATTATAAAAAAATACAAATACCAACTACGAAAACATGCGTAATGCAAAAAAAAAAAAAAAAAAATATGTGTATATACATACATACATTCACACACACATATATATATATATATATTTTTAAATTATAAATATATAAATGTACTATATTTAAATCGAACGTCTCTTTCCACGTCTCTTTTTCCCTTTCATATACAAAAATAAAATGTAATAAAAGTAAATATTTAGAAGAAAAAATGCCGTATTGAAAAACATTAAAATAATGAGAAAAACATAAAATAATCTTAATATTAAATGTCTTGATGGAGTAAATTTATTAATGATATATATATACATACATACATACATATATATTTATAAAAAAAATAATTAAACAAATTGAAACAAATAACGAACATTTTTTCGAAAATCTCTACATGTGAATAATAAATTTGAGTATATTATTATTATTATAATTATAATTATTATTATATACAACATTACAAAAACAAAATGTATTTATTGTTATGCATACAAAAAATATGTAATTATATACAATAAATGTAAAAGAAAAAATTTATATGCGGATAAAAACACAAATTAACAAAAAAAGTAAGTAAGTAAGTAGTAGAAATGCAAACGGAAATGTATGGCAGCACACACTACACTCAACGACAAAAAAAAAACCTCGTGCAAAAAATGTAATTTCTTGAAATATCGAAGACGACGGATGGGGTAACAATATACATGGTGAAAATTAAAAAAAAATCGAAATTTATGGTCAAAATTTCTGAAGGTTTGGAATGCATTGCCCGCAAATTTTTATAGATGGTTGTAAAACAAAAAACTGTTCAGGTCCTGGGATATTTGCTGAAACAATTTGCTGAGACTGCTCGTGCATTTCGATTCTCTTGAGTTGATGCTGATATGCAATCCGATTCTCTTGAGTTAAACATTAAAATATGATTGGTCTGGGACACAGTGAATTCTGTGCTGCTTGCAGTTTTTAGGAAGAGTGTGAAGAGACGACAGATCACTTTCTTAACATCTGCATCGCTTTCTGTAGAGCCAGATTAATTCAAATTTCAGAATTTCTTGTGATATCAAATTTTGAAATTGTCATATACTGGTTATTGTCTGATATTCACATTTTTCATAAGAGTTACTCTACATAAGATATACTGAATTTGAATAGACTTGCTTCAAAACTTGGTTGAGATTGGCTAAGATTCTCAAGTTACCACCTACACAGACAGACGGACATAGCTGGGTCGACCATATGGTCATATCTACCACACCTGATTATGGGTGTTATAAATCGTTACTCGATCAAGGCCAATATACCGAGTACGCAGAGTGTTTACGGCACCTAATCTTGACATTTCTTAGTCAAAACCATTATGCCATGCACACAAATATAGTAAAGTGTAATACAGGAAATAACTTTTTCCCTTGCACCAAACTATTTATTCGAGCAGAACTCATTTCGTTTTGGTTTGGGTCAAGTGAAATAAAACAAAAACGCTTTGGCTCAGGTTTCCATCCCTGATAGCAACTCTACAACAACAAAATCAACCTCGACCGCATATGTATTTTGTTTTTGTATGCTGGGTTGCGAAAACTATGTCTTCTGGCAAATTTATAAGTGCCTGGTTATATTAGTGCAGTGGTGTTCAACGAACAGAAAACATTTTCTCCCGTGCTCGGTTGCAGAGTAGCTTTTTGTCAAAATATACTCGTTTGCTTAATACTATTTTGTATGTACTACTGTATACCGCCAAACCATTAAAACACCGCAAAATTCCTTTAGTTTTTTTCGTAAATCCAGAGAGTTTCAACAGTTTTAAAAAGGTTTTGCTAATTTTTTTTTCGGGAACTGTTTTCTAGTGACAATTTGGGACCGATTTGTCAAGTAATATTGGAAAAGTTTATTCTTACTGCGGATATTTGGTTAACTTTTTTTAAAAATTCAAGGATTCGTTTTTCGCTTTGACTTCCAAATTTTTTTTTTTATTTGCAGCATAAGTGCATAGATGTTTCTCCACAATTGCATTTTCAGCTCACTTCATATCTATGCCTCCAAGGAGGCGTAATTTCCCGCTTATTTCATTCATACCATTTTATCTTTCCACAATGTGTTATTGAAGCAAAAACCTTTGTCATTGTAGTCTATTATCTTACTTAATAGAATTAAAACTAACAAAGTTTTCAAAGGATCATGGTAAGAAAGAAAATAGAGGAAGCAACATTTTTTGAGTCTCCTTTTTAAGGGGACTCTGACTCTGATAGAGCTACTGAAATCAAGTGACAGGTATAGAATATCCGGGGGATATTTATGCACTTATGGTACAAGCAAAAAAAATTCACAAATGGCCAAGGTTAAGACTTATTTGTACCATAATATTTAAGACATAGGTTTGGTTTTTGGTACATAAAAGAGGGTTAAGGTTAAACTTCACCATTATTACTTGACTAATCGGTCCCAAATTGTCACTAGAAAACAGTTCACAAAAAAAAAAAAATTTGGTAAAATCTTTTTAAAACTGTTAAAACTCACTGCATTTACAAACAAAATTAGAGGAAATTTTTGGTGTTTGTAATGGTATGGCGGTATACTGTAATGATACTGATTTGTAAAACAACTCGTTGCCACCCTGAATACTCGGCGTGAGTAAAGACTGTCTCTTTGTGTTCGGTGCAACAACAATTTCATGGTGTCAATATAACCACAGCCTAAGGAAAAACTATTAGTTTCTCACTTACTTGGTGGTGTCGGTATAGTTGCAACTGACCGATATGTTTTGCGGTTTCGAGAAAATTTTCCTGGATCATTCAATGCACGGATTCTTGGATTTTTGGTGACGAATGCATGTGTTTAGAAGGAAAAGAGTGTAGAAAGGCATGTGGTAATGATCTGCAAAGATACAAAATATTCGTTTTTTTTTATTAAAATAATCTTTTTATTTCACATTGTTTTATTTTCAACAAGACTGACACTAAAAACAAAGTAATCCAAGTTTTTAATTTTCCTCAGTTTGCAGAAACACGAATTTTTCAAATTTATACATTAAAACATTAAAAACTTAACAAAGCAAAGGAAAAATTAATCTTTTGTATTTTTGCATTGGAGTCTGAATGGTTTAAAGGAGGAAAAAATGCAACATACGTCAAATATATTTAAATATTTATATAAACCTGAGATATATTTACAAAAAATAAAAAAAAAATAGAAGAAAAATAAGAATACAATAAACTTAAAATATTGAAATAAAAAAATATACAGTGTTATTTTTAAATACATTAAACATAAAGTGTAAAATCCACAAAATGTGATGAGAATATCTTTTTGAAATTAGTTGTTGTCTACTATTATATTATATAATTATTAATATTATATAATAATATATCTATTAAAATAACAAACCATACATAAGTACACGCTCGTACATTATTGATATACAATACATTTGCATATATATACTATATACATGAACATACATATATAGAAAACCAAAAAAAATTATCTCTAAGTATTTTTTATTTTTTATGCAATAATGCAGAATTTTGAATGTGGGTGCAAAATATAAAAAAACATAACAATTTAAAAGACACAAGAAAAATAGCATTATGACCTTAAGATAACTAAAAAAAAATATCAAAATGAAAGAAAATTGAACCTTAAATACAATAATTGTGTGCAACGAAAATTTATGCAAAACATAGAATGTATGGTAATAGAAGAAAAAACAAAAACTAATTAATTAATAAATAAATAAATAAGTATATACATATTAAGAAAACAAAATATGTGAAGTAATACAACAAAAATTATTTGTAAGTTAGGCATTGTTAAAAGTGTGTACTATATTTTAAATTGATTTTGATGTTAAGAGAAATGTGAAGTTGGGTTTTTTTATGTTCCAATTCGAAAGAGTATTTAAACTACAGTTTGTGCGCATTATCGCCAGATATTTAATTCTGCAAAGACGGCAACTGTGAGTTAGCTTTCCGAATATTACTATTTCAAAATATTTTAAAATCAGTGAGAGTTTTAGTGATTGCACTACATAGCTTCAGGATTAAAAAACCTCCCTAAATTTTCTTTCCCATTTTAAAACCTATGAACAAAGTTTTTCAAGGGAAATCCGGTTTGGGGAACATTATGAAATCGTGAATCCCTGTGGTTCCCCTCCTACCCCTTCTGTTAGACCATTTACCAAACCCAAAGATTTACCTAAATTATGGCGAAGCAAGTAAAATTTAATTAATCGATTTAGGCAGAAGTTAGCGTGGCATTATGACATTTTGAGACTGAAGAATCCTTACAACCATTAGCCTGCGGATCCTTTAATTATAGTACATTTCAAATACAGCGAACTTAAAATTTCTTCAAACTCTGAATACATTAGTGCATTGTGCATACTTTAGAAAGACCCAATAAATTAAAGATTCTGTGATTTTCGAGGCCCGAGTATATGGAATACTTGCGAACTAGATTTTCAACTCGGGCTCATGTGGGGTAGTCAGATGCATTAGTTTTGTCAGTACATGTACGGATTTCCTTGGATTTGTTTTTTAAATACTGATTTTAAAATTCTGAAATTAGTACGCAAATTTATTGCTTTTTGCATTTTGCATTGTTTTAGTACTGGTTTCTTTAAATCTGTATCTTAAAAGTCTTAATAACACTTTTAATAAAAAATTGCCTTTTTACAGAATTTATAATTACTTTAAAATCTTTTAAAATGTTTTGGGTACTTAGTGGCACATTCTCAAATGAATGTGCAGTTTTTTTTCGATTCTTTACTTCAATACACTTCAATGACACACTGAAAAAACTTTCAGAGCCTAAAAAAAACAAAAAAGTATAAATTACTGGAAAATGTACTGATTTTCCAATTCAATCCAAGTTGAAAGTACCGATTTTTTAGATCAAAAATCTGGCTACACTAGGTTCGTGTAAAATAAATGGAATGGACTATTGAACATTCAAACCGAATCCTATTAGATTGATTGAAGTTATTTCAAAAATTTCGTATAAAGAAATTCGATTAAACTTTTATAGAAATACTTTTACTGTGCGGGTTTTACTTTAAATTCATTGCCTTCTAACCTTTCGAATTGATAAATACTTGGGGCTATCCACAAGTTGTCGTGTTTTTAAAGACATAGCAATTATCAGATGCATTACATAAAGTTGCCCAGTATTAATACACTAACAAGTATAAAGTAAACCTAAAAGCCACCGATTTGAATAGTATATGGAAGTATGAATAACTTTTGTTTTTTTTTTTCAAATGGCATATGAATCAAATAACAAAAACAAATATTTTACAATTGGTAATTATTTAATTGAAAAACAAAACGAAAAACCAAAAACATGAGCACAAAATGGTTTCAACTGGAAATTGTTGAATATTTTTAGTATATAAATTTAGTATATTTTGTAAAAACGGAACAAAAATAAAACAAACATTTGTTATCACATATACAAAAATGTTTATCTCTTTTGAATGAAAAGAATAAATAATGAAAACAAAATAGGTTTTTAAGTTTATTTAAAAGCAAAGAAACGAAAATTAAATTAATTGTAGAGAATGATATCGCAATGTATAGATTTTTTGTAATGGTTAGGCATTACCTCATGAATACGATAATTTGTTTTTAATTTTATCATTTACGTAGTTACATCGAGCATTGTGCAAAGAGATACATATCGCTGCCTTAATTTGCAAAAGCCCTAACACGCATTTTTTAAATTTTACAGGAGAAGTAAACAACATTTTGGTATTTAGAGTACTGCTTCAAGAATTTGTAATTTAAAATAAAAGATAATTTTCGTAAGTTTTCGGTGCAAGTCTCTAAAATTTTCGGTACAAATAAAAGCGGACACGCTTTACCATATTCCATCAAATACTCGATATTGAAAAATTTGATGTTAGCCCATTAAGGCAGCGATATATATCTATGTAAGTACGCCATGCTTTTCAATGATTCTATATTCTATATTTCACTTATTTAAATAAATAGTGAAATTGTTGTGGCATTCGGTCTAGAGTGACATTGGAAGTGACATTTAGCCTTTTCAGATTGGGGAATACCTTGGTAAATAGAAAATCCAGTCTTAGGTGGAATTCTTTACTGGTAATCTGGTCCCCTTCCAATTTCAAATTATATATGCATGGACACGATATCAAGAGGAACTCATACTGTTGGTCGTCCTGTAACATCTAGTATTAGATTCGCTTAAGTTAGTTGGATTACAGAACAAAGTTGATAATTACTTTGACGATTCATTAGCTGTGTATCCCCGGAGAAAGTAAAACAAAAACAACAAATGAACCAAATCGAAAGCTAGTTTATTTTTTTGGTTCAATGGAAAACGATAAAATTATTTTTTAATAGAGGGCGGTGCTCATCAAATTTGTTTGATTGTTTTCTAATGGAGAACGCTGCCCATCAGAGTTATTTGTAAAAGTTGGCAGCACTTTCAATTTCTTCACTATCGACAGCATTTTCTCCTCAAATTTCATTGGATTATTTTTTAGATATATAAAAAAAAATAATCAATATATTTATTTAATTCAATGTTTCCAAGATTTAATTTCGCAATAAAATTAGAAAAAATTTAAATTTCAAAAATAAAGCAACTGGCAGTTTTCATTATTAGCGCCATCTACTGGAAAGTAGTAAAAAATAAAGTAGTTATAGTTCAACCAAATGCATATAAGTCAGGTTTATCCAAATCCACTCAATTGAAGTATGAAAAAACTTAGCTATTAACCTTCTCAGACGCGAAAATCAGCCGCTCGAACTAAAAATCTGAAAAAATGCACTTATACTAAAATAATCCCAGTAAACACGAATCTGCAATAAAATCTCAGGTAATGGCTATTAGATGATGTTCAATATATGTGACACCTTTGCTGTGTGTATCACGATTTTCGTCACATGCTCTTGTCCAATATATTAGAAAAATATCTAAAAGGGTTAAAATATCTTCCTAAAGGTTTTTTTTATTTATTCTAAAATAAACATGAAAAATTCTCCTTTTCTTTTTATATTGAAAACTACCTAAAATCTCAAAGTTTATAAAAAAAATTATAAAAATTTAAAATTTATAGCTATTATGATATTATTAATAATATAAAATCGAAGAAAATAAATATATTTTCCTCTGTGCCTAAATGTGTAGCTTAGATAAGAGCTTTACTACTCAATTGTCTTAAAAAATAGTAAAGTGTTTTATTTTACAAACAGGAAACTACAGCAACAACCAACATGGCAACGAAAAGTAAGAACCTTAAACTTAACCCAAACATGCAAACAATGCAAGCAAATTTAAATAGTTTTAAACACAGTGAAACTCCATGCATAAGAAATACTCTTTTCAATTGCGTAGCTTTCTAACGAAAGCTTTTTAATAAGTTAAGCGGTTATATACACTTGTTGTTGGAAAAAAAGGGCATTGTCATTATTTTTTTTTTTTTGCCAAGGCAATACAATTTTATTAGAATAAATCACCGTATATCTATTTGTTAATATTGCAAGGTATTATATGAATTTTTTCAACAAAAAATGTTAACAACTGGGAACGATACGGCCGTTGTGCCAGAACACCTTTTTTTCGTCACCCTTCGCGGTGAGAACGATAAATAAAGAACGGTTTAGCTGAAATGAAAAAAAAACAGAGCATGTTTTAGTTTTCATCGCCATGCTCTTAGTGAACAAAAGACTTCGTGAAATTTCCACTTTTACAAAAGTGGTGATGATTTTTTTAAAATTCTTGATTTTTGAGGGTCTGGAAATTTGGTTTTGGTAGCCAGAAAAAAAAAATTTGTTCCAAAGAAAAATTCCTTGGTTTCCTAAGAGGCTATTGCAGTTATAAATTAGCCAGTAAAAATTCAGATCGATTGGTGAAGGGGTTCTTGAGAAACCTTTCTCACTTTCGCTCCAATGCTCAGATTTCTATAAAATTTTGAAAATATTTTCTTGAAGATGTACTTTGAGAAAATGCAATAAAAAAATTTTCGATTTTTTCGGCCAACACAAGTGTATATAACCCTTTAATATTTCATTGTAATATTTTATTGTTTTTCATGATATCACAAAACTGCAAACATGGTTAACAATAATTTGGATTGCTCTTGGAAAATTTATATGATGATGCTAAATGATTGTACACAGAATTGAATTACACACATATATGTATATATATAAACATAGATATATACACTAGCGAATTCAAAGATTAGCTAAGGGTGGGAGAGGTTTAACTCATTAAGTCCTAATGATGCGTATACACACAACAAAAAAGCATATTTTAATGCAGATAAAAAAGTTACCGGAGCACGTAATCGCTATCACAGTTATTCTAACGCGAAGAGAGAAACTTAAAAAAAATTCAAAAATTCGAAAATACCATTTGCTGTTTGAATTTGTGACGATAAAGATGTGTGATTGAAGATTTTTTGGTTTTTAATCGGTTTCCTCTCGGACTTAATGGGTTAAGCTCAAAATCTTCCTTTGGATCCATTAGTGGGTATAAACATATATAAACTTGGGCGTAGCCAGGACCAAAATTAGAGGAGGCGATTTTTTTTTTTTTAAATTTTTGCCAAATCCATCTTCTGCGAATATGCCTCGAATTTTTATGTGCACGCTCAATAGCCGTAAATCTGCGAAGAAGTTCTATATTACCTGTTTAAGTATAAACTAAGGTTATCGATCGCTAAACACTTTTCGGGATTCGGGATTTTCGAGATTAAAATTTTATGTCCGGGAAAAAGTCCAGTCATATTAAGGGCACCAAACCGCGTTTTGTATTTTGCTATATTTGATTTGAGTTTTAACTTTTTCCAAATCGTCTATTGTTTGACCACTCGAAGTCGATTAAGACTTTTGATATATATTATTTTCTTTTGATATATATACTTTTCTTTTAACAAAGTTTCAGGCTGCTCCCGCATTGATGTAAAGTGAAAATATGTTTCAGCGAAAATTCTTCTTAGAACATTTATAGTAGTAAGCTTTTCAGTTCTTTTCTTGGCAAATAAATGGTCGAAAGGTCTACCAGAAAACTTAGTACTTCATATATTTTTGGAATAGGATTTCATGTCAAATGTAAATTTCCTTCGTGGTGCGTGGCAAAAAACTATAAAAATATTTTTTGGAATTTGGAGGAAATTTGCAAACATTTTTTCCAAATCAAAAATATATATTTTCATATTTTCCACTTATTCAAGCCGAACATAAAATATTCTGTGTTTAATATTGTTAGCTTAGAGTGCAAGGGTGTTAAGTCCATTTTTTTAATCTAATATAAATATTTGTAAAATATGAAATTTCTCCGAAAAATCAAAAAGCAATACGAGATCGCATTCAATGCGACTGCACAATTTGATTGAAATGAACCACCTCCTTTTTTTATGTGACTTGGCGTGTGCGTTTTGAAAGCTGCGGACTTTGCACGTTTGCGTATCCATGTCTAACCACAAGTAAAAAGGAAATATTTTCTTTACTGAATGATAACAAAAAGTATAAATTCCAATAAGCTTGTGTAATTGCACACGAATGTCGAAAATAACTAGGTTTTTTCTTTTCAATGCCGGAATTTTTAGCCCGAATTTAGAGTGAATCCCGGTACTCCGGAATTGGTGTTTCTAATAGGAAGGTATTGTCGGCATATGAAAACTGTCTACCTCCGAAATTAACAGTTTCAATTTTCGAAAAGTTGAAACGCAGCTTTCAATTCATCATCTGAATTATTCACACATAGTTGATATCCTTTTTTTGTTTATTCCTTGATATTATTTTAATTTGAATTTGTTTTTGTTTATTTTTTTAAAAACAAACCTAAAAATGAATTGATTTTAAAAAATGTGATTAACTCTCAATTTAGTTCAATTGAATTTTTAGAAATAAAATTGGGAAGATATATATGCTCTTCTTCATTTTTAGGGAGAGGCAAACGTGCCTCCCTCTCCTTAGCCTTAGCCTGACCCCTCCCCTCCTCACTACGCCCATTTATACAAATATTTACATGGTGCATACTATATATTTCAATATTATAATGTTTATTATTGCAAACAAGGACATATTTATACTTGAGAAAAAAAGAGATAAAAAAATAAAATGCGATTCGTGTTAAGCAAACGAACTTAAAACCTAATAATAAAATACTCTAAATGACAGATTTAAAAGCTCTATGTCAAAATTTGAAAACCTTAACTATTTATTGTTATTTGCGCTATTTGCAAAATTATTATTATCTACTTACATATGATTATATATCAATAGCGAATACTCGTACTGATAAGGAGAAATTAGTGAAATTATTAAACAGATAGCTCAATACAAATATATACGAACATACACACAACAAATACTCGTGTGTATGTGCGTATAGTTTTTTGTTTTATTTTATTCCAACTCTTAGCAAAACTTCTTACACTATCAATACATCCAACTCTTCCAAAACTATTTAAGTATAAAAATCAGTGCATACCAATAAAGGCAAATATTAGTGGATAATAAATATTATGAATTAATTAAGAGAACTATTCTAAAGCAAATAACAGAAATCTATATGAAATAAACTATTCACCATTATTTATTAGTCGAAACTAAAGGTTGATCTGAATTGCAGCATTCGCTTAATTTACTTAATTACTCATATATTTATTTATGCATGTATGTATGTTAGTTGCGATAACAGAAAAACTAAGACCCAAGATGGAAATGCGAAAGCTTAGAAAGCTATATCACAATTTATTTGGGATATTAAATTCATAGTCCTAGCTGCAACTCCTACGATTAGTAGACTTGCATTATGTTTTGCAATCTTATCACCTATGTATGTATACCTGATGTTTAATTGACTTTTATTTGAAGTACATAGTTATAATATTGAAAATAAAACTGAAGAGTAGAGATGATGTTAAAATTTTCAATTATAAAAACTTCTAACTTCAAAATTACAAAATATAAAATAACAAAAACAAATCGAAAAAAACCAATTCTTCACATAATAGTTCAAAACGATTTCAAATCAACATTAAATTAAATATTTAATAACAAATACTTAAAGAATATTATTTACAAAATTAGTAAAAGAAAAGAAAACCAACCATTTTTAAATATTGGAAAAACAAAAGCTGATCTCTACTGTGTTCTAATCTAGAAAATGATAAATTTTGAGATAGTTATTGAATCAAAACCAGAAAAAAATGAAAATTATTTAAAATCCAAAAAAAAAAAACAAAGCACACCATTATAAAAACAAATACAAATATTAAATACATAAAACCAAAACATTTCTCTTTTGAGATAATAAAAAAATAATAAACTTAAATGTGAATTGATTTATAAACTAAAACTTAAAAACAAAATACATAACATATTCCCTTCAAGTACATATAAAATCCATACCAAAAACAACAAAATCTAATGCAGATTATTGCAAAAATAAAAATAGCAATAGAAATCCAGTCACATTATCTGATAAGTATATGTATTTGGTAGAAATATTTAATACAGAAAACAAAACGAAAACGAAAAAACCAAAGCTCAGAATGTAAAGCAGTCTGCCATTCATACACACACATCCACACACAAAAGCATTAGCAAAACAAGAATAAGAGACACTGAAAGAAAACTGAACACAAGAATTCCCAACTGAAAATAACTTGAAATAATATATTTAGATACGATATACATACACACATACATGTGAAAAATATTAATAAAACTCATTATTGAAGAATTACAGGTGTGGGCTGAAAAACGGAAAAAATAAATAAATATTTAATAAAAACGCAAAGATTTGTAGTACAATGGAAGTAATTAAAAAATAAATTAAAAAATAGAGTATGAGAAAATATTAAAACAAAAGCATTGCAAAAATTATATAAAAGTAATTATAAAGGCTGTAATTTTAAGTAAAAAAAAACAGTAGAAAAACTAAATTAAAAAAACGAGAAAAAACAAAAACACTAAATACAAACATATTAAATTAATACTATAATAAAAAATGAAAACAAAAACAACAACATATTTCACCCACACAATATATTACCTAATGTAATCATAAATACCATATATAGAAAATACATATATGTATATATATATATATATATATATATATATATATAAAAATATATGAATAAAACTCTATGTATGTAATAATATGAAAATAAACTAACAATAAAATAATAATAATAAATATTCCAGAAAATATAAAATAATTGGTTTTCAATTTTGATCCAGAATAAACGTATTTCTTATTGCATGTTCATGAAGAAAGAAGCAAATACCTTCTAGGATCACAGCGCTCCAAGCAAAATCCGAAGTAAATCACTTAGAAAGACCCTGATTAAAGTCCATGAATTTTTAAATCGGCGTTTGAAAAATAATTTCTTGTAGAGATTACGCGCATGTGGAACCCCCTGCCCTTAGAAATTCGGTCCTTTTGGTGTTCAGTCAGTGTCTTTAAACAAACATCTCAGTCATAATTAGTTTACGGTTTCCTAGTTTCTCATCACTAACAATTGCATAAAAGGGATTTGTATGTGCTGTTCGGGGTAGAGTGGTATGTTTTCTTTGGTCTTGAAGTTAATTTCTTTCTGTCTTTCTTTACGGTTTTTCTCTTCCGTTCTTCTTTCTTTTTCAATCCCTTTTTTAATATCAAATAAGTTTTTTTATTTTTTTGTAAAAAGTAAAAAATTGATTTTATTTGTTTACTCGCTCTGTTTTTGCCGTAATCGAATTCGGAAAGAGACTCAGGAAAGAAGAGAGCCATCAGCCCCAGAAGCAGAAACCATTTAACGCATATGCACGGCGGATGCTTTCAAGCCTGAAGCGAAACTGCACAACAAATTAATAGAATACAAATTAACAGCATGCACCGTTCGTATGGTGCAATGAACTTAAAATGAAATTAGCTTGAAATCAAGGAAACCTACTAAAAACCTAATGCTGACACGAAAAATGAGCAGGTGTCGGGGGAAAAATAGTGGCAGCGACTAAAAGTCGGCTAGTGAGAGTATCTCCTCGCTGCCTGAGGCAGCACGTCTTCAAAGGGTTTTCGCCAAAGACTCTTCTAATGGGGTTGGTCTCCTCAAAAAGCATGATGGCACTTTTACTGCCAATCACCGCGAGACTCTGGAAACTTTACTTCATGTTCATTTTCCGGGGTCTTCTACGGAAGATACTCCGTCCTCTCCTGAAGTACATGATCATAGGATCTGCTTCTCCAATAGGACGAAGAGCCTTTCAGGGGTCATTTTTGACCGGAATAAGGTTAAATGGGCAGTGGCCTCTTTTAAACCTTATAAATCCCCAGGGGGTGACAGGATCTTTCCAGCAATGTTGCAGAACTGTCTGGAAACCATCCTTGACCACCTAGTTAAACTGTTTAGGGCAAGTTTCAATTGGGGATACATTCCAAGTTCTTGGAGGAAGGTGGTTGTCGTCTTCATTCCCAAACAAGGCAATAGGCCTCTGGAACTCCCTAAATCTTACAGGCCTATAAGCCTCACGTCTTTCCTGCTTAAAACCATGGAAAAACTGCTTGATTTACACTTTAGAAGCAAACTTGCAAGCTCGATACCTCTTCATCGAACGCAGTTTGCTTACATTAAGGGTAAATCGACCGAAGTCGCATTACATTGCCTTGTCAGTAAAATTGAAAAAACCTTTCGATCCAAAGAGATTGCGCTCTGTGCTTTCCTTGACATTGAGGGTGCCTTCGACAATACTGGATTCGGTTCTATTTCCAAAGCTCTGGAATGTAAGGGTATTGATTCCCAATCCACTGCCTGGGTGGATGCCATGCTGAGGAAGCGTGAAATCTCATCCACGCTAGGCAAAGCCACTGTGTGCACTAAGGCTGTAAAAGGCTGCCCACAAGGCGGTGTTCTATCACCTCTGTTGTGGTCCTTAGTAATTGATGACCTTTTGACTAAACTAGATGAGTCTGGTTTTGAGGCCATCGGTTATGCGGATGATTTGGTAATCATCGTCTCTGGAAAGTATGATTCAACCATCACGGAGGTGATGAAATCAGCTCTCCTATTGGTTTCAAATTGGTGCGCCGTAGAAGGCCTATCAATCAATCCCAACAAAGCAGTTCTTATTCCCTTTACTAAGAGATACAAACTGGACCTCGGTCCCATTTCCATACAAGACACTGTTATTGTGTACTCTGATGAGGTCAAATATTTAGGCATCACGCTTGACAAACGACTAAACTGGAACACTCACTTACACACTGTCCTCTTAAAAGCCACTAGGGCTTTCTGGGCCTGCAAGAGACTCTTTTGTAAAACATGGGGTCTTACTCCTAAGATGATCTTTTGGCTCTACACCATGATAGTTAGACCTGTCATAGCCTATGCGGCTCTAGTGTGGTGGCCCAAAGTCATGCAGGGCTCGGCCATCACCAAACTTAACAAGCTCCAAAGGCTTGCTTGCGTCTCCATAACTGGAGCTATGCGCACCTGTCCAACTCCTGCCATTGAAGCGTTGATTGGCCTGGTGCCATTACACATTTTCATCAAGAAAACAGCTGCAAATACTGCTTTGCGGCTGCGTATATCGTCAAGCTTACTGGAAGGCAACTATGGTCACCTGAGCATTCTTGACGAAATCCCTAACACTCCCATATGTACTGTATCGGACTATATGGTTAGGGATCTATGTTTCGGTAGGAAATTCAACATCATTCTTCCTTCCAGGTCCGAATGGGATGGCCAATGTCCCGATTTCGGTCCCTTTGCTCTCAATTGGTATACAGACGGCTCGAAAATGGACTGTGGTTCTGGTGCCGGAGTTGCTGGACCCAATACTAGAATCTCAATCCCTCTGGGTATTTGGCCCAGTGTCTTTCAAGCCGAAATATACGCAATTGAGACCTGCGCTAATATAAACCTGTATAAAGGTCTTAAAGGCGCAAATATTGTAATTTTCTCAGATAGCCAGGCGGCTCTCTTAGCACTCTCTTCATGGAGTTTTTCATCTAAACTGGTGAAAGAGTGTTTTGATAGTCTCCGGCGCTTGTCTACCCGTAACAAAGTTACGCTTTGTTGGGTACCCGGCCACCGTGACATTGCTGGTAATGAAGCCGCCGATGAACTGGCTAGGCAAGGTTCATCTACCAAGCACTTCGGCCCCGATCCGTTTTGCGGAATCGGCTGGGCCTCTACGAAATCTATCGTTGAGGAGTGGTCTAAGGCAAAATGGCTAGAGTATTGGAACTCTATCCCGGGTTTAAGACAGGCAAAAGCTCTCACCATTCCGCTTGCCCAAAATCAGCCCATTTCTTATTCCAAACCTGACCTATTGGTGGGCTACATGTCTGGACACCATGGGCTCAGATATCACCTAAGCAAAATAGGTCTGTCCAATGAGACAGAATGTCGTCTATGTATGGAAGATGACGAGACGACACTTCACATTCTGTGTGAGTGTCCGGCCTTGGCTCGGCTCAGAGGAAGAATCTTTGATTATTCGTTTTTGACGGCTGATCACATGAAATCTTCTTCAACGAAAGATGTCTTGACTTTTATTAGGTCAGCCGAACGTCTTTTGCCATAAAATGGGGAATGGCACAAAAGATCTTTTAGGTCGCAGTGCCTGCCTGGTTGGGCTCCTCTAATACTAATAATAATAATAATAATAATAAAAGTCGGCTAATCACTATTTTTTGTATAAAACTTAACTACATAGATTCAATAATTTTCAATTTGTAATATTGTTTGAAAGTAAGCCGGCTCTGAACACTATCTGGGGTGGTGCTCCCCCTTAACTTCAGGGGTAATAAGTTGTTGGTTTTCATTCTGTCATTCTGACTGGTAACTCAAAATGTTGGCACCAGCCCGACTTTTGTTATTAGTAGGAGACAGGAGGTGATTGATCTGACACTATCAAAGAGTATAGTGGCTGATCAAATCACCGAATGGCGAGTTCTTAGAGATGACTCCCTTTTCGACCACCGTTACATAGAGTTTCGGCCTGCAGCTGAGCTAGAATTGGTTCCTGCCGGCCGACAGAAGCGAAAAGCGGATTGGGCACGATTCGGTGAGCTGGTCGAAGAAAGAATTTGCGTCGTTCCTAAACTCCGGACAATAGAGTCAATCGAGGAAGCCTCTAATACATTAGGGCGAATCTTGGTTAATTGCTATGAGATGGTGTGCCGGGAACGTAAGAGTAGACAAGGTAAGGCGTTCCCTTGGTGGAACGCTGAGCTTTCGAAACTCCGCAAAAACTCCAGGAAGCTTCTGAATCGAGGCCTTAAATCTCGGTTGGAAGCGGACTGGACTGCCTACCGTCATCTGCAAAAGGACTACCAGAAGAAGATGAAATATTTAAAACTGGACTCCTATAGAAATTTTTGCAGTGAAATGGTAGATCAGAAGGGTTCGGCGAGGCTATGCAAAGTTCTTCAAAGGGACCGGATGGTTAAGCTGGACTCACTTCTGAAGCCTGATGGCTCCTACACCAACTCTAGGTCAGAAGTTAATGACATACTCCTTGCAACGCACTTCCCGGGTTGCAAGGTGCTCCTCAATACTCCTGGTCAGGTTGGCTACAGTACCAAAAGACTTGACTTGCTTATAGCCTTTAGGATAGTCACCGAAGAGACATTAAGGTTTGCCTTTTCGTCAGCATTTATTGGATCCGACGGCATTTATCCAATCATGCTAAATCGGGGAGCCTTCTTATGAAGGTTCTAGAAAGGATCTTCCCGGCTTGTCTCGCTCATGGATATATTCCACGTCTTTGGCGCTCGGTTAAAGTTGTATTTATTCCTAAACCGGGAAGGGATAACTACGCTCTACCGAAGAGTTTACGACCGATAAGCTTGACATCGTTTTTGCTTAAAAGTCTGGAGCGCATGGTCGAGAAGCACATCAGGCTGGAGGTTCTAAGCCAATACCCTCTCAATTCTCGATAACATGCATATCAGAGTGGAAAATCCTGTGAATCAGCTCTTCACGACTGTGTTAGTACAGTTGAACAAGGGCTGGAAGCAGGGAACTACACTCTGGGAGTGTTTGTCGATATCGAAGGGGTTTTTGACAACTCTACCTTCGACTAGATGTGCTCTTCGGACAGACAATATGGTGTTGAAGAAATCGTCATTCGATGGATTCATACCATGCTATCCAAACGGCTGCTTATCACGGGGGGAGAAAACGATGACAGTGTTATGGTCGAGGTTGAGAAAGGATGTTCCCAAGGGGGCGTACTCTCTCCTCTTCTATGGTGCTTCGTGATGGACTCTCTTCTTAATGATTTGTAAAATTTTGGAGTTCACATCCAAGCGTATGCTGACGATGTGTGCGTACTAATCTCGGGACGGTTCTTACAGACGGTGTGCATCAAAATGTAAGAAGTCTTGGACAAGATCGAGGTTTGGTTCGATCTGCAGGGTATTTCAGTGAATCCCGGTAAAAGCACCTCAGTGCTCTTCACCAGGAAACGCAAGAATGATGGCCTGTAAATATTTAGGGGTAACCTTAGATTGCAAACTGTTATGGAAGACGCACGTCGAGCTGAAGGTCTCGTGTGCACTAAAGGTTTTCTGGCAGTACAGGCGAGCTTTCGACAAATCCAGCTCTGGTATATTGGGTATACATTGCTCTTGTGAGACCTATAGTCACGTATGCCTCTGTAGTATGGTGGAGACAAACTTTGGTTAAGTTCACAGTATCCTCTCTGACCAGGCTTCAGAGAAGTGTGTGCCTGGGTATTACTGGTGCAATGTGTACTACATCTGGTGATGCCCTCAATGCCTTGCTTGACTTGCTTCCTCTGGATCTTCAAATCCGTAAAGAAGCGATGAGAGCGGCCTACAGACTCCGGTTAAATGGAGTCTGGACGGACCCAAAACCTCAAACGGTACTGGATCCGGTTGGTACTAGGACGATGAGACCAAGTACTCTTTTTCCACTGGACAGATGGCGTCAGTCTTCCTAACGGAGGTTTTCGCTATCCTAGACGTGGTGAGCTGGATAATTGAGAAGAGGTGGCATGGGAAGTGCATAGGTATCTGCAGTGATAGCCAAGCTGCACTGAAGGCTCATGCTAACCCTGCCAGCTCCTCAGAATTGGTCAGCGAGTGTAAGGCAAAACTGAATAGTGTTGCAAAACACAACAAGTTATGTCTTAAATGGGTTCCAGGACACTGTGGTATTGCAGGGGATGAACTAGCAGATAAACTAGGTAATTAAGGCTCTGCAATTACACCATGGGGTCCGGAACCTTTTCTTGGCGTAAGTTCTGGGGAGACCATTCGTTGGATCAACGATTTCGTGGGTTTCGTGGGTCCATAGAGAAAGATGGTCCGAGCTTGACTCCTGCAGAACCGCAAAGTGCTTCGTGAGACAACCTAACAGGAAATCAGCGGAATTTCTTCTCAAACTGAGAAGAAAGGACGTGAGATTACTGGTGGGTGTCATCACGGGGCACAACACATGTGGTCAGCATATGACTAACATGAGCGTTATCACCGATCCATTTTGCCAATCGTGTCTTGAGGACGACGATACTACGGAGCATTATCTTTGTAGCTGTCCGGCGTTCGCGAGAATCAGATTAAGGCTGTTGGATAGTGATATCTTGAGTATGAATAATGTCCATACTGTTCCTCTTCCTGAGCCTCTAAGGTTCATCAGTGAAACAAAGAAGATCGAGGTTGAGAGACCCTAGACCTTTCTTCTTCCCATTTATCCCCACAAAACTTTCCTGTCTCTCTACTCTCTTCAACTGGTTCTATCCTTGGGTATAGCACAATGGTCATCGTTGACTGAGTTCTATGGTTAAGTCCAGCCTACCCACAACTCTAAACTCTAAGGCTGCTCTGAGTTGATAAACAAATGGAAAATCTAATCAAACAGTTACCTTACATTTTTCATGTCTTATGTAGCCAGTTCTAGCCAAATTGTGTTGCAATTAGGGTTGCCAGACCCTGATAAATTTGAGCAAACTCATTAAACAATTTAAAAATATACTGTAATTTAAAGTTTAAATGCTGTTCACTCAATAACAGAAAAATATCCAAATTGTAAAACAAAGTAAGAGGTTTCTTAAGATGGTCCAGCTCACGAACAGTAGTCGTTAAAAGTGAAATATTTTGGGAATTATCATCAAACACCGAGGTTCACTTTCTGCGATGCATAACAAGGCCAATTTTTTGCGTATAGGGCTCGAGGCACTTTAATATACATACATATAATTTTTTATATTTATGGTTTTTTTTTTTGTGTGGAAAACTCTTTTTTCAATGTCTAGATAAAAGCTGAAAAATACCGATATTTTATTTCATTGTCCAGATGAAGCCCGATTCGCGTCTGGCAACCCTAATTGCAGTCGCATAGAAAAACGCAAATTAATAGTAAAACAAAAACCATAAAAATGCTGGAAAGTGTTATTCTCGATTTTTGGCTTTATGAAATAAGTCAACAAAAAATTAATAGCCTGTATAATTTACGTTAAATTTAATTTAACATGAACTTAATATTTCTAGTTTGTTTTTAATTTTTCACTTGGTCAAATATTTAGAGCAAAAAGAATTACTTAAGGATCGCCTATGCAGTTGCCGTCGAAATCGCTCAACGGGCGATCTCTTCGGGATTTATTTATTTCTATAAAAACCAATTGCTCTAGTCAATTAATACAGTTAATTAATATAAATTCAATTATATTTAAATTTACATAGATTAAAAGTGAACTTTGATTAACATAAAATTACATAAATTAATAACTTAAAAATTAAATATAAACATAGGAAAAGCGTTATATGGTAAGTAAAGAAGAAATAATCTATGTAGCAAATATATAAAAGCTCCTTCCTGAAACATGCTGCATTAGTAATAAGTCGAAGAGAGATAGGAAGAGAGTTCCAAAGATGTACCAAATCAATAAAGAATTGGCGCTTGGCTATTAACGTTACATGTTTTAAGGGGATCAACTAGAACGCGGAAATATTAGCCTGTTAAACTGATATGACGCTCTCTGGTGTGCAAAATTTTATATAATAAGACCAGTACGTGAAAATTTAGCAAGTTATCAATGGTAAGGTTGAAAATCTTAAAAGCAAATTGTGACACAGGGTCAGATCGGTTAAGACCATAAACATACCTGGTGATGTGGTTGAAGAGAACCCGAAGCCTCAGCTTACAGCTGGAATCGCAGCTCGCGAATAGTTCGCATTCATAGAGTAGTGTTGGGAGAAAGTAAGTTTTGACAAATAGCAATCTAATTCTTTCAGGGATGAAAAATTGTATTGCCCATAATGCGCGCAGTATTTCGTACACTTTACCAATGGTATAAATAATGTGGTTGTTCAATTTTGGAGTACTATTAAATAATATACCGAGACTCTTAGCAAAGTCGACCAAACCAATATCAACCCCGTTAAGTTTTTCTTTTTGGAAATCAGCAAGCTCTTTGAATTTATTGGATTGAGGCAGAGGCCGTTTTTTGAAGCCCGAACGTTAATCCGTTCTAGATCGCTATTGAGGCGTACGATGCACTGATTAAGTGTTGTTAACTTATCACTAATATAAGGAGAATAAAAGAGAACCAATTTTAGATCCCTGAGGAACACCTCGGGTTACAGCGAGAAATTTTGAAAGAGTGGTACCAATACTTACTGCCTATATTCTACCCTGAAGAAAAGACAAAACTAATTTGGCTGCGGTTGTCGAAAAATTATGCATATTTATCAGCTTCAGACGAAGAATGGATTGGTCAACAGTGTCAAAAGCTTTTGAGTGGTCCAGAAGTGTCAAAAGAGTAACCTATTACTGTCAAGTTCATAATGAATGTCCTCAATCACGTCAATTAAAGCGGTAACACAACCCCTCTTGGGTCAATTATTGCCAGAAATGTGTTTGCATCGTAAGATCGCAATAGGTCTGAATTCACTATTAGATTTTGGGACTGGTATTATTTTTGCTATTTTCCAATAATCAGGGAATAGTGAGGTATTCAAAATAGTATTGATGGTAGGAGTATCGGAAGTAATGCTTTCAGGTTTATTTTTATTTTGTGAATAGCAACGTTTCCCAAACATTTAGGAAGATTTCAAAGACACTATATTAATCAACGCACGCAAAACTAAAACTAAACTGTCACTAGGGACAAAACCAGAACAAGGATTGTTATAGTAATTTATATACTAGCGAATTTACCATTAAGGCCGTTCACATCAATAAATGTATCGTTCATATAAGCTTTGCTTTTTCCGAGACCAGGGGGTTACTCTGAAGTTCGATTCGAAAGTAAATTTACTCGAATTCGAACGATTGGTTCTCTAGAAAACATTTTCGAATAATATTTGATCGATGTTCAGATTTCATTTTGTGCCTTTCGGATCGAATATGGCATTCGAATAGAACTGCCTTTAGAATCGAACTACAGAGCAACCCCCCAGCACTATTGTCGATAAAATATCGATAACTTGTTTTCAACAATATTCCCACCCCTAAATCTTGATGTCCATGGCTTAGGTGAGAGAAAGGTGGTTGCTCTGAATATTTCCAAAGCGTTTGACTGAGTATGACATAAAGTGGTTAGTATCGAAACCGATTGCACATGGGATTGGTACTCACTTCATTCGATGAATCGTGAGATTCCTAAGTGATCGCTCTCTCCATATTGTGGTAGATGGTATTACTTTGGAGGCTCGTGCCATTAATACTGGAATGCCTCAGGGCTCGGCCCTCTCCCCAACTCTTCCATATTTTCTTTAATGGCCTTCTTTCATTGACTAGGAATCCTGTTTACTCCTTTGCAGATTAAAGCACCATTTTCCTTGCATACACCTGTACAAAACACCATAAAACTCTGGAGATTGAGAGAAAAAGGCATACTACATGAATGAGTTACTCAATAATGATATCCAATGTGTAGGAGCTTCACAGGCGCAATTAAAGCTCGCGGACCAAGGAATAAAGCCTGTTGGCTCCTTGGGGCATCGTAGAAATGTGACCTATATTACTTAATTCTACCGGTATTGTCATAATAGAAGTTTTGCTGAGATGCGGATTTTGATTCCACCAGTTCTTGTGTCTTGTTGCCTGCAACTGTTTTTTTCTGATTCCTACGACCTTTCCAAATTCAAAACAAACGTTCACAACTACTTCTCCGTCTTTTGCAATGCTTTACATTCATAGGTGTACCCCACTGAACATTGATTGCTAAGCATTATTAAAAAAAAAACATTCATTCAATTGAATCAATATGTTAAGTAATGTTTGAAATGTTACGGGATTGAAATATTTATAAATTTTTTGGCAACCTTCCAAGAGAAGCAACTGCTAGCTTTCATTTTGCTTATTCTTAATAGTATAAACCTGTTGTTTCCACTTTCTGAGATATTGCCTGCTTTGTAGATTTGATTTCGATTTTTTGAACACTCTCATATTGTGATCAATTTTTGAACTGAAAGGTTCACATGGAAGTTTATATCTCTTATTATGGGAATATAACAATTAAAAAGCTAAAGAGCCAGCAATGTAAAACAATACAATTCATATTATATAACAGCAACTAATCTTATCAAGTCCGAGTCTCATTCCAATGATGATCTTTGACTCCTAACGATTTTGCTTCGATTCGACAGCTTTCTTTCTCGAATGAATAATTTCAACACAATTATTACTGATTCGAGTACAATTTACAAGAAATGCTTATTTAGAGAGGGGTACCTTTGCAACATTCTTATCGCTACAATAACATTTTCTGTAGTTGTGAAATATTTACTTGCAAATTTTAATCGCACAAGTGTGGCACGAACTAAACTCATGATAATAGTAAATTATGAAATAAATGTAAAAACCATAAACAATTCAGGCAACTTGCTCAACACAAATATGAAATTGTGGCAAACGAACCCGTGCCGATTTATTAGATTATTAGATTTACTTGGTTTATGGAATTAATGTAATGGACAATAAGCACAAAGGCTGGCATTGACATTGAATGGCCATCCATCCATTCAATCCAATTTTTACCAGTTGCAGAACTCTTTTCCCCCCAAAGAAACAAAACAAACGCAGATGGTTTAATTCTTTTTATAAATATTATATTTAATTTTCAATTCATCGCCTGCGTGATTAACATTATATTTCGTCCAACATGACTTTCATTGACCTACAACTATTACACAATATTCACTTCAATTCAATTACACTTTTACACAAATATAAAAAAAAACTTTGTTGTATTTGAAAAAATACAAAAATTTCAAATAGGAACTACTTAAAATATCACATACAATTTTGTTTTTGCAAGTTATCCTTAAACCTTATTCGATGTGTACGTACGATTGTAGTATTGAAAACGCATATTCGCAGGTAACTTCTGTGATTTATCAAATTCGAAAGTTTTGTTGGTTTTCATCATTTTGCCATTTGGTCCAGATGAGGATCTCCAGTAGACCGTTTGCATGGCATTGCGTCCAGCGATGTAACGTGTGGTAGCACCAACCAAGGAATTGATATTATTCGATGCAGACATTTTTATTTTGTTTTACCTGGAGCGTGCTTTAAGTTTTTCTTCCACAATAATTAATACAGCTAAAAATTTGTTTTGAAACTTTCCTTTGCGTTGTTCTGACGCTTGAAATAGTTCGTTAAATTCTGACACTAAAGGAACGAATCGTTTTCGTTTTATAACCGCAAATGTAAACAAATGTTCGTTAATACATTTGGCCAGTCGTTCGTTCGTTCGTATTTGGTGATTCGTTTGTTTTGATTTGGTACCACTTGACTCGGTGCTGACGTAGCTTTCATTACAGTCTACAATGTATTCTTCTTCTTCCCTTCAATTTTCTTCAAATGGTTCTTATCATCATAGAGTTAATGTTTTGTTTTGATGTGTTAAACTCTGGAATTCTGAAAACTATTCA
Source organism: Toxonevra muliebris (assembly GCA_963691655.1). Taxonomy (NCBI): domain Eukaryota; kingdom Metazoa; phylum Arthropoda; class Insecta; order Diptera; family Pallopteridae; genus Toxonevra; species Toxonevra muliebris. Next base: position 2,833,512 of record OY829326.1, read on the forward strand.
CGTTGTTATGATGTGCAAGTTTTATTGTTTTGTAAATAATTACGTACATTGATTCGGATTGGGTGCTTACGTCGTATACGTAATCTATATTACATTATTACATAGTTCGATGTAAACTTGCAATTGATTTGTTTTGTATTTTATACACTCTAACTGTTGAACCGAATATGAAATTACGCATTATGTTCAATAAATGCAAAGCCAAAACCAAAGGGGAAAATTTTATACAATTTCATTTCCTTTTCGAAATTTTTTTTTGTTTAAGAAAATTATTATGGTATTATATTTTAATCGTACAAATAGGTGACCTCTGCCACTTCTTCATGCATATAATTAAAATATTCCAAAACAAAATACAATGACGTAAATGAAAATTATTTGACATATTTTATGTTGATAATTTTATTTGAGTTTTCTAATTTTTAAATAGAATAAAATACCTTACATAATGATATGTAGTCGGCGAGACGTAAGTGGTAAATACTGCGTGGAATGGGTTATCCCGTCTCAGGCAAAATCAATAAAATAAAATAATTAGAACGCAAATTGAACGGTAAAACACGAGACCTTTCAAAGTATACCAGTCGAAAACTCCATACCGAGCTAACCTTATGCCTGGGGGGTGCAATATTCAGCCGACAGAATCATCAGTTGAATATTTCTGCTTTTCTTTAAGCTGATAAATTGTGCAGCTCTTGCTCAAAATAAATATTATAACAGCAACGATGACCGGCTCTTATACAGCTCGGCATTATATGTATGTACATAAAATATGGCGTATAGATCCCTTAATTAGTATTTATACAACAGGCTTTTGTAGTATAATACTGGCATTCCAGCCAATGTAATTAACAATAAAAATGAAACAAGAAGTTTTTATTTAATTAATAGATTCTTTTCAATTTTATTCAATCGAGCCCACATTTTTCGTGTAGCAAATCTTTATAAATCAAAGACTTCGTAACAAATTTTAGTGCCGTGCTGAAGATATATCAAAAAAAACATTTAATTTGCATGGACGGTTAATTTAGTTTTTATACATAGCCCTCTCACCGTAGTGGATCCAAGGGTGGAAGGATTTGGGGTTAAAGCAAGCTTCCCCTTAGCGATAAAAACCTCATACATTGTCATCGTTAGTCATATTTTGAAATAAAATTTTAAGCATAGCCGAGCAGTTTTTTTAAACAAAATATTACTTTTTTTTTTTTTTTTTATTTTATTATTTTTAATTTACAATCATACAAATTTTAAAGACATCCCTTTCCACACATTTTTCATACACATAGATCGATGTATTTCAATACATACCCACTAATTTATTCGTAATGAAGCCGATAACGATTACTATTGATTAATGTTTCTAGAAAATCACGCTATAATAATTTGAATTTTTTTCTATGTAAAAAAGAAAAGACAAATGAAACTATTTCATGATTCGAAATTTTTTTTTTAACATTCACTGTGAAATAAACCCAATACCTGTAAGTAGATGTGGCGTTCTGGGCATAGACAACTTCCATTAGACCCGTCCTTTCCCCTCTCCGGGGTTAGAATGGATACATTATCTTACTAGATGGAATCTGCAAATACAAACTCTCCACTTGTGTCACAGCAAGAAAAACTTAGCCAAAATAGTAATTACTAGTTACTGGTGGTGAGTGTACACGTGCTCAGACTCTGTATCTCACATAATACCAGATTTGTATAGAGGAAAGCTCCGATTTTTACACACTCTTCCTGACTGGTCTTGATGAAATATCAAATATTGTTATAGGGAGATTGCTCTCATACCAAAAGCTCATAAAGTGGATGTAAACAAGCACACACTATACCTAAACTACAATGAGGGTGTACCAAAAAAAAAGTTTTCTAGACTTAATTGTGGGTTTCAACAGAATAGTTGAAAACAATCGCCCTACATACCCCTAGACAGCCAATAGCAATGATTGGATGCCGGAAACTCGATCTAGGCCTTCGATGGGCCTAAATAAGGGAGTACAGAATGTTAGCCTCATAGTATTTAGACCTTCGCCCTTTCGTTGTTTTTGGCTAATATATTGTACAAAAAAATGTTCATTTTTCACTACTTCTAATTTCAAACCTATCGGAAATTTTAAAAATAAAAAATTATTTTTTAAGTCGAGCATGTTTTTTCTCTTTATAATTTAAGTTTGAGTAAAAACGGGAGTACAGTTTTTTTTACTTGATTGTGAAAAACAGTCCAAATTACATTTGTGTGAATTTACGAAGTGAAGGTGCTAAGTTTAAAATTTTGAACAAAAATAAAAACTTTTTTTTTAATTATAATAGTTTAAAACGAAAGGTAAAACTTCATAATACAAAATTAATAACTTAAAAAAATTTTTTAAAAAAAAAAATGTTTTACACGCTTAAAATGTTTTACACGCTTAAAATTGTACAATATAACGTACAATAAATAATTTGGTTACTATTGTGTACAAAAGACATAAAAGGTTGATGATTTTTGAATTATTTTCTGCGGCTGTTAAAAAAATTTTGATAGTGTTGATTTGTTTTTGGTTCAATAAACGAAAAATTAACAAGATTCTGAAAGTAGATGCTGATAGAACTCGAGAAAAAAAATTATACGGGTCTCAGCGTTTTAAAAGTATACGTCAAATTTTTTTTTACGTAGGCCCAAAGTTTGCCCATTTCTAACAGATTAAGTACAATAAACCATAAGATAACTTGTTAGTTTTGCATCAGAGCTTGTTTGTATGTTCAGCAATTTATAGTAGAATTCTTCCTATATATTAACAATTTGGCTCCCACCATTATGGGTTTTTTTGCCTTTTTCGAAAAAGTTTATTTTTTGACCCATTACGAGGGTTGATAGAGGGTTAATATGTTCAAGAAATATGTTGCTCATGAAATTTTACTATAGGTCACTGAACAACAAAATTCTGTGTACTTGACTTTAGTAAAAATATACCCGAATTCCAAAAATGTTTCAAATTTTCACCTTTTATACATAGTGAAAAAGTGTGTTTTTAAAAGTATTTTCTAAACTAAAAGTTTATTTTGCATTGCAAAAAGAAAAAAAAAGCACTACAGCCTTTCCCAAAAACTTCTTTTATAATTTTTTTGGTTTTCATTCTTAACAAAGCCCAAATCTACGAATATAAAACAAGCAAACATTTTTTTACCCCCCAATAAATTCTGGTTTTAAATTTGAGATCCCCCAATTTTCTTTTTATTTCTAATTTCCTAATTTTAAGCCCGAACTTACAATTATGAGTTGAAACGTAGTTTGGCAATGAGTAATAAACTGAATCATTTGTAAATTGTAACTAGTAACACTTGAATTTGATATTCTCAAGTTCAAGGGTACATAAGTAAGTGTTATGCATGTCCGTTTCACATGTTGCTTATCAGTAAACAAAGTGTCTGGCAAGTTATCAATACTCATAAAATTTACTCGTATGTTTTTAATGTGAAATCTTTATATTTTCTAATAAATGCGAACATTTGTATGCACCTACAAATATAATTTTTGCCTTCCTATCTATTAATGTGTATATGTATGAGTCAGTATCGTAAAAGTCAATGTTTTTTAATGGACTGCAATATTATATATTATATTTATGAATATTATTTGTTTCAAATATCCTTTATATTATGTGGCCATAGAAAATCTGACGTGTTCGGATACTTCGAACCACTAGCGGATCCAAGGGGGGCATTTGGGGTTAAGCTTTGATTTTGAAAAACTTCATCTGCTTCATGCTAAATGCCTATTCGATAACACCAGCAAGCTGTAACAAAGATAAATAGTACGAAAGAACTGCAACTGTAAGTGCAAAATTGCCTTTCTCTATTGCGGTAATTATTGCATTATATCCTTGTAGATTCGATAAGACTGACGATGATATTATGTTTCCAAAAACTTTTAGTTTGTTTAGATGTCCACGCAAAATTCTTCTATCATTCTTCGAATGATGGTGATTGAATGTTCTCCATGTGGTTAACTTGTTTCATCATTTAATTGACTAGGCCGCCATCAGGAATTCATCGCACTGTGGTTCAAGCGGTTCTGCTATTCGATTTAGCACAAATCATTTTCAGACAGAGCTTAAGTTAGTAATGTACATATGCTAAGATGATCCTACTAATACATATATTATCTAACATCTAAATAAATATAATTTCAGTGGCAAATCTGCACAATCGATTAACTCCACAAAACAAAAAGTTGAGAAATGCAGTGAAATAATGTATGTATATTGTTTTTTAAAATTCCCTTTATAATATAAATTCAAATAAATATTGTAGAATGCATAAATACCATCTGCTTTCATCTACCAGTATGTAAAATTAATAAGAAAGAATAGCCACAAAATCATCGGCTGTAGTGTCACAATTTTTATGTGACTGGTGGAGTTAATCGATTCGGCAAGTGAAAAAAGTAATAAATTTAAATTTAGTGTTTAAGTTTTCAAGTTTTTTATTGCAGATAAAGTTATTGTAATTTCTATATATTTTTAATACATTATTTTTCTATAAAAATTAATACTAACAGTTCTGTTATAATTTATTATTTTTAATTAATTCAGCATGAATATAAATGATGTCTTCTTCATCAGCTGTATGTGAGGACTCGTCATTTCGATTTACTGCCCAGTTTTTATAGTAATCAAGTTTAACAGGAGGAATGCCACAGTTCTACCTTTAGGATATACATAATAAAAGCTGATCTACATTTTTCAAACTTTGTGGGTGGTCTACCTGCTGTAGATTTCCTTATAGTCACATTTAAATTGTATGAGGTGGCGTTTGGGCCTTTCTAACTTTATCCAGCGCATTTTAAACCAATTAACTAGGTTTTCCAGGAAATTGGTAACTTTTCTGTTATTGATTGAATTTTCTAAAGATTTTGTTGAAAACAAATGTTTGTGAGTCATTGTGATTAGATTAAATGGTGCTTTCTTTTTACATGTTTTGATTTTATTGTACCAATCATATATTGTGAAAAAATGTTTTGAACTTTTTCGCATGTAACTCAATAATGTCAAAATCTGAATCATTAGGCAAATAGCTGTGTCCACCTATCGGAAATTGCTAGTGCATTATTGCAATGATTTACATTAGAGTATGGAGTTAATCAAAATGGCCTCTGAAATAAATTATTCAATATTCATTGACCAAAAAACTTTCGTCCTTTATTATTCAGGATCTTATTATATATATAAAAAGTTATGACTATACCAAGTGCTTTGAAACATAAATATAAGATTTTTCAAAAAGTGGAGTTAATCGATGTGTGCAGTGAACGGCTCATATACAAGTACTCGCATATATCTTATTCCTTGTCAGCCAATCCCCATCATTCAATTGAATCATTCGCAAATACAATGCAATGCACACTTGCTGCAATAGAATTACAAATTAATTCCGGTGGTAACCAATATTTAAAAAACCTTTAAATTTTTAATAAAATGATACTTAGGCAATACATGCATAGAAGTGTAAGTATATATTTTTTTTTATTACGGAAATAAACTAATCTTACGAAATGTAAAAAAAGTTTAAAAACACATTACTCTACGGCACACTTACCATTTTTTAATTGTTAAGGAAAAATATTGACTTTACTTATCTTATAAAAATGATTCAGATTACGGTACTACGAGTGGCAGAGGAAAATTTTGTTTTGTTGACTGATACTCTAGCACTAAAAACACCACAAACAAAATAAGAACCTATCAACAACACATAGAATAGAAGAAATTGTTTTGAATTGTTTCTAAGTGGTCTGCAAACACATAGGAACATCTACATACATATGTACACTAGCGGATCCAGCGATTGCTTAAGGGGGTCATTTTTATTTTGATTCATAGCCAATGATTACAATGTATAAGATTTTCATCGCTAAGGGGTGTTTTAGCCCCGAGATCCCTCCTTTTATCCGCTAGTGCATATGTACTTGTATATATATAAACAGTCAAAAGTTACCGATGTGATTAACAACTTTATATTTTGTACTTTACCCTTGTTTACCCCTTCGTTCCGATTGTTTGTAAGAAAATATTTATATATCGTTGAATTGCAGCCAGAACCACGAATGAACAATTTTGTTTACCAGTAACATATGATTATGTACATAAATAAAATATGGATATAACGTTAACTAAAATTGGTCTATGGTATACACAATTCATAAATAAAAGCAGTATTTTTTAATCTTAAGTCATATCATATCATATGTATGTGTATTAGATTGGCATTGGCAAGATGCATTAAATAAGAATGATAAGCATAATTTTTTTTAACATGTACATAGTTGTGAAAAGTGTGTTCCAATCCGAAAAACTCCCGAGTACAAAACTTGAAAAGGGAAAAGTACTTACTTTTTTATTTTAAAATAATAAAGAATGATGTCATCGGCTTCGGCAAAAAAAAGAAGATTTGGCCGACGATTATAGGCACTTCATTTTATAATAAATTTTTCTGTAGAATGGCAATGAGAACCTCTTATAAACTTTTTATGCTTGCAATAGCCCATAGGTTTACAACCTAATTGTTAGAGAAGGCGACATTTTTTTTTACTGGTACTCACTTTTTTTTCGTTTTAAAGGGGTCGTCTGGTGTGATGTGTCAAAAAAATCGAAATTTTGTTTTGCTTAAATTGTTTCTATAACGCCTCTGGAATATATGTGTAAACGAACTATTTGAAATTCACAGTGGGTGGAAAGTTACAGGCGAAGAACTTGGTAGGAAGTGCCACAGCGGTCACACTTGAACTTTCAATCATGTTTTTCTCAAAACTGTATTTTTCGAAATGGCTGCCACGATAGCTCCGAAACTAAAGAACCGATTGAGCTCAAATTTGTATGATATCTTCAGTACATTCGTAGTTCTAGCCCGAACCAGGATCATTGTAGTTTTTGTCATTTTTTTTCAGTTTGAAATAGTAAAAAAAATTAAAATAAAAAATTTATTTTCAAAACTTTGCCAAAAACTAAATTTTTAATATTTTGACTTAATTCTGGTGCCGGCTGTAGCGACAGGTGGAATCATTGCAGCCATCGGCCAACTTTTTTTAAGCATGGGTGTCGTTTCAGAGATGTACAATCGATTTAAGTGTATATGTTAACCTATGAAGACCTAATGATGCGTATACGCACAAAAAAGAAGTATATTACAACGCAGATAAAAAATATTACCAGAATACGTAATCGCTATCACAGTTGTTCTAACACGAAGAGAGAAACTTAACAAAAAAAATTCAATTTGCTGTTAGGATTTGTAAAGATAAAGACGTGTGATTGAAGATTTTTTGTTAAAGCGAAAAAATGTAAAATTATTCCGAGACATAGAGAAATATAGAGGTAGTATATTTTCATTGTTTTTTGACTTCAGCTACGGACACTACTCTAAAGACACTAACAGAACATGAGAACGACCTTGCATCCACAGGAAAGGGGTTTGACAACCGCACTGTACCTACTAAAAATTATTGATTTATATATTCTGGAAATCATAATTTGGGTGTTTCTATACTATGGTTGCAAAAGTGTGCCACTCTAATGAAATAAACATTAATTTATGTTATATTTATCTTGAATCTTATCAATAATTTTCAAGTTTTTATTTTATATTTGATAAAACTATCAATCCAGGGGTTAATTCCGGGATCCCGGTATTGAAATTTAGATCTCGAACCCCGAAAAGTGGCTCGGGATCGGCATCCCTAGTATATATGTTTAAGCATTACTCATTCACCGATTAATTTTGATAATGTTTTTCCACTTTCCAGCTGGGATATTGGCTGCAAGGGCCTGTAGGAAACGAGACACTTGTATTCGCCTACATTAATAAATGGAAAACTTAATCGTAAATTATATAATCGGTAAATAAGCGATCCACACAAGTATATATGAGAAATAATACTCATGATCACTAAGTAACGAATTGTTCGTATGAAGCATTCCGCAATCAAGAAGCACGGTTGGTTTACTGCAACTCCTCATATATACTAAGTATTTCTTTTCTCACATAATTTCATTAAACTACAAACGCCTACAGTGCTTTACTTTTTCTTTTTTACCCTATGCTAAAATTTCTAATTGAATTTAATTGAAAAAATAATTAAGATTTCTTTTGAAATAGAAAGATCAACATTTACGAGCATGGGACATACATACATACACAGTACGAGTATATTACAATTTGAAATAATTATAATAATAAAAATGAAGATGTGGAAAGTTTAATTACTTAAAAGATCATATTGCAAATTAATAAAAAAGGACATCTGGACATTTTTTTCTTTTGCTGCTTAGGTTAGTTATGCTCATTAATTAATGCTTCTTAAAATGGATAAAATTCCCAATATAGTAAGGAACAATATGGTAGTAGTAATGGAAGTCTTAAGTTCCGCAGCTGCAGACGCGCACACCTTACGTATAGTTTTTGTGGATAGACCACGCCTTGAGAGTAAATTACGTATACTACGTAATTCCTTTAAAGAAAATAGATATCAGTTATAATTATTATTAAATAATAAGCATCATCTACTGCATACCTCTGAGCTTAAACCTTGCTGCGTGCGACTCAGCACTATCGTATAAATTGAACTCTTTATGTCATTGCCACAGAATGTCAACACCAAATGATCATTAACTGCTTTTACCACCTGGACAGTACCAGTAAATTGAGTATAGCGGTTGAGTGGAACCAGAGAAGTGCGTTGATCGCCGACATTTGTCCATAAACCAGGACTGAATTTAGTGTAATTGAAAGTAAATTCTAAATTGGCATCTTTCTCGCTCCATACTAAACGTAAATATTCGGTTGCTGAGGAATCTTCAAATCGGTTTGATTGCTGTTGATTGTTGTATTGGTGTGATGGCGTGGAAGATGATGTTCTTCTAAAGCTATTGAAGTTTTGCATCTATAGCACGAGATGAAATGAAATCATTCTAAATTTACATAAGTAAATTTGACTCACTTGGTTTGTTATATTGGACAAGTAAACGATAACGCAACTGTTGTAGACATCCACACTCTCCGTGTGCTGAGTGTGAACAATTATTTCATTGCCATACCACATGCCCGTTATCTGCAAACGATGAATATGTAGTAAGTATATGAAAATGTTAAGTTGATGTCATTAAACCCAAAGTTACACTCCAAAAAATATTTGCTTTCTTCAAAATCATATTTATTTTACTATAAGTATTCTTTATCTTAATTGGCAATATCTAGTTATGCTAGATGCAGTTACATATTTATTTGACATAGAGCAGTAAGTTCAATAAAGAGGTCATAACTAAAAGGTCAACGAGTGCAATTGAACTCATTGAAAATGAATTTACGAAATACAAATTATAAGTTTATAATGAATTAATCTATCAAATATCTATTAAATTCAAGAAGAGGAACTTTGAATATACACACATTCATACTTCAAGTTGTCCTTTATAAAGTGCTGTCTGACAGAATTTCATATTATAACTTTTAGTGGAAACCGGCGATGTTATGAACAAAGATTACTATGACGTAAAGAATGAATACGTGGTGTTTTACCCAGATTCCACAATACACTAAACTATCTAGAGAGTACATTCCACCTAAAACTCGATTGATGTACAAATCTGACAAGTTCAACACGAATGGATGTGAACAGTTTTGCCTAGTCCCTCAACAGAATATTGTGTCCTCCAGGGTACGGATTTTATGTCAAAAATCAGTGCTTTTCAGCACTGGAGAGTAAGCATTCATTTATCTTTACATTTTGTCTAAGACAATGGTAGAAATCGAGTCAGTGAAGCAATTCTTAACCTTAATTTTAAAGTTTCATGGTGCAGTTTATTAAAGTAAGTAATTGCATTCAACTAAATATTTTTTGTATACTTTGTTCCATCACCAAAATATATCTTCTTTTTCCTTTGTTTTTTTTTATATGGATGGAGAAGGTGATTGTCAATATCTATTTCTTGTCCAAATTCAGCTTAGTGAAAATTTTCTCATATTTGACCCCGTTATTAAAAGGAAGCCTTTTAAAATTACTCATTACGCATAAACATAGATTTATGGTTCCTATTTGTATTCTTTTAGAGAATCTTTAAAGAATTTTCTTATTTTTGAGGCAATTTTAATTTATTGTTTGTTTTTGGAAAAAGATTGGAACTGAATTTCTCACTTTTGTCGCTTTTAAACCATTTTTGATTAATACTTTCCTAAGTATAATGTGATGAAAGTGTGGTAGACTTACTTGTTCAATATTCACTGAATGTTGCGGCTTGATATCCATGCAAATCATTGCGCTTGCGGTTGTATATCCTCCAACTTCATCACTGGCAGAACTGCGATAAGTGACGTCGTATGTCTCAGCAGCATACAAAATATTCACATATAATGCGTGAATAATCAATAAAGCGCGGAAATGCATATTAGGTTTTTTTTTTTTTTTATAAAACAATTTTTTCTTTTAATACTAAAACAGTGAATTAATCGTGTCGAAACTGTGCTCGCGATTTGAGAACTCAGAACAAAATAACAAGCTCGCACAAAAGTTCTACACTCAAATGCGCGACAGTTGGCTCTCGGGTGCAGTACTGGTTGATCATCTTCATCACACAATAATAAAATTAAAAAAAAAAAACAATATAAAACAAGAAAATCATTCAATCTATGGCAACAACTGTTGTTGTAGCTACTAATACTTCACAAATTCAATTCTGTACGTGAAATTTGCGATGAGAGATGAGTTTATGTACGTACGTACTACGTGCTTCACATAGTAGTGTCGCTTACGATTATTACGTTAATTTACTTAATTGAACCATATAGTGCACACATAAAAACAAACATATATGTATGCCCAGTTAGCATTTTCGATCCCGGAAGATCTTTCCACGAATCGCCGAGAAACCCTATTAATCGCCGGCGATGTCACTGTCTGATCGAGGAAATTTCATATTTATTTTATTTTTATTTTTAGAAGAATTTAAACAATAAACAGGTCTTAGGCTCACTAAAATATTGTTACTCAATTGATTACAGCTATTTTTGAATTAAAAATTAAATAAACTTTATATAAAAGAAATTCAAAATTCAAGTTAACTTAATTATTGAATTACTCTAAAGGCTCATTTCATTTATTTGAACCGTTTCATGCTCGAATTTGAATGGGGCTTGATAGAAACCTTTCGTATTAAAGTTATGGTTACTTAGGGCTTCCACAGACCAAATTTCATATCCATTTTCCCCAATTTTTCTATTTTCATATTCTCTTGTATTTTACAAACATATTTTATAATAAAAATTTCCGTTTAGTTATAGTTTAAAGCGTTTTTTTTTTGAAAAATTTGTGAAAAAGACTTTGCGATCAATTTGTGCACTCAAGTTTTTTGGCTTGACTTCAAAGGCAAAAAATATAAAAAATATCATAAGCACAAAATTTAAAATGTTTGGTAATCAGAAAACATAAAGAATACCTAACACAATTGAATGCATATATTATTACTAGTAAAATTTGTTAAACACCCATTTTATGCCACATTAAAGTGAATGTTGTCTATAGGCAACATTGAGCATGAAAGGTTTATTGATTCATAAGAAAGGATAGAAGAGAAAAACTGGAGATTGATTGTAAAAAGAATCCGTACCAGAACTGATGATATATTAAGCCGGTGGAGATCTGAAGAAGAATACCTAATCATTGTTAAGCAATACAGTCAGACTGAGATTAGCCAGAAGATCCACTCCTCCAAAATAAGAATCATGTTATCGTTTTATACGCATTATTGAAGAATAATACTCGACATTTGTTGTCGCCGTTGGCAAGTAGAATATTGTTCTTTGTCGGTGTATCAGAAAGCCACAATAAATTGGATTCCGCTAGCCGTATGTCATATTCAACTTTTGGTAAATTTACAATATAGCTTATTATAGCAAATTTGCTTTGAACTTTCCCGATTTGATCTATGAGATTGTTATAATATGGGCAACAAATCTCAACGACATAATATAAAATTATATTACGTGTTATTGAGATTACAGTACATTGTGCGACGTTAGACTTTAGGCTGTTAACTTTGCACCAATCAAGTAGTTCTAGATCATTTTGAAGTTGATGACAGTCATCTGTAGTTCGTATGGTTCTAAAAAGTTTCATATCATCGGCGAACATTAATCAAGACGATGTGAATACATTTGGCACATCATTTGTAAACAGCCAGAACAAAAATGGCCCTAATGTTGAGCCTTTTGGAAGGCCAGATGATGATGTAACTATAGAGATCTTACACAGTTTGTTATTACTGTTAAGGGGAAACTGTCATTTTGTTGATTTGGAGGGAAAAATCAATAGCTAATGAAGGGTGTAAAATATTAGTTTAGCAGCGTTTAAGGTGAGTCGTAGAGGCTCGTCAGAAAGATTTTATTTTTACTGTTTTTTTTTTTTTCTGGAAACTTCAAAACGAACCAAAGAATCACTTCAAAAATATAATAATGCCTAGGAACTAGTTTTCATTTAAAATAAAATCGTTTGTATTAATGAATCTTACCTTTATGTATATCAGAGAGGCTTAAAGCTGGAAAATGCTGAACGTTGTAAATGTTGCTATTTTTAGGTTTTCGAGCAGTGTTTTTTTTCTATTTTTGGCAAAATTATCTTTAACAACTTAAGTTTATAATATAATACAGTGTAGAGTTATTGATATTTTGATGCAGTTGAACTTGGATAAGTGAATTCTACTTACCACAAGTTCGACTGTATTTTCACATCACTAGAAACAAACGGGATCTTACATACACTCGTATTTTTTGAAAATATCAAACAAAACTTAATTTCACAATTGAAGGAGTGAAAGTCTAGGCCGCCAAATTTTTTTCGCACATATTTGTCAAGCCTAATATGATAGTAAAGAGCTTTTTGTCTTATCTATTAAAAAAATCACGAGAATATTTGCTTGGGGTCTAAATCCAATACTAATTACAGCCTCTTCATGCATATTTTTTGTTATATTCCCGTTCAATGTTTTTGGTGCTTAGACCCTTTAGACTTACATCCTTTCAATTAAATTTGTGAGTAATTTATTTTAAGATTAGGATATACTAAGGTCTTTCACGATCTTGGTTCAAATTTGGTTTAATGGAGTAACTGCTTAGAAGAATTGATTAATTTTAAGTTTCAACAACAAATATTAAGGTAGAATATGTTCATAGAAAGTATATTAAAATTCAAAAGTATTTAACATTTTTAGCCAGTTACTTTATTTTTAACCTAGGTTGCGAAAATTCTTACTGTATTTTGTTTTTTCTTTATTGTTTGAAGTCTTTAAACAAATGTTTTTGAAGTGAAACTTCCTATGGCGCGTTTGAGAACTTTTCGCGTCTAGTTAAAATGAATTTTACATGCAACTTCATTCAATTCAAAAACTATGCACAAGTTTTTCGTTGTAATCTAACACTTTTTCTCATCCATATGGTTGTGTTGTATATATATTAAGGCGATAAATTAAAAAAACACGCAATGATAACTTCTCATGTTTTGGGCCCGAAATTTCTGACTTTCTGAAAAGAGTGAAAAGAAGAGTTCCTAAATGCATTAATGTAAAGCACTAGTATTTTTTACTACCGAATCGTTCAGAAATAGATTTATCTACAGTTGCGTAATGAAATATATTTGTTTCGCAACCATTTAGCAGTAAAACACATTGATGCCTTGTTTTTTTTTTTAAGAAGAAGAGTTTCTTCTGGTCATAATGCATGAAAAACAATAAATACTCAATGCCCCTAGTATTTCGGAAAGTATTGAGTTAAGTAAGGATACTACTTAATATTATTATTTTACGGCGACCTTGCCAAAATGATAGAAGTCAGTTTTCGATGGGTCCACAGAACGGAAAAATCTTCTAAAAATCCGGTCCGAAATTGGTGAAAAACCTATTTTCTTTTCTATTAATTGAACGACTGAAATTTGAATTTGAAATTTATTTAACGGCTTCCTTTTTTAAATTGACGCCGCGCCATATATGAAACAAACTCAACTTTCTTTGGTTTAAAAACTCAAATTTTTACAAATTTTTCAATATACATTCTGTCAAATAAGTACAGAATGTATATTGAAAAATTTTCATTTTAAATTTTCCCTCTGAGAATATTTCAAAAAACGCACACAAAAGGTTGACTTGTTCTTAATGACGCCATAACCGAACTAAATGACACATAGCAATAAAAATTCACAGAATAGTGGTTGACAGTGGTGCCAACCTGGGAAAAAATTATTATTAATAATCTCAGAGGGAAAATTTAAAATGAGAATTTCCGGGTACTTATTTGTATTTTACTAAATGAACTGAAATTTTCTTTAAATAAGTATTAAGTATTAAGCGAGGTCTTAAACTCACTCTAATTCTTTTTTGATTGGATTACTGTACCTTAAAATTAATTTAAGTTTCATTAAAAAATATGAACAGCTCTTGTTTTCATAATAGTTTATTTTTTATTTCGGTGCTGTTTCTTGATGTTTTCCGTCTACTCTGCTTAGTGTTACACAACAAACATCAGCTCCGTACTTTCCATTCCACGTTTTGTTCAGATGGAAGTGTGGCGCGTTGCGTTCAGCCAATAAGCTTCTTAATGAGAGCTGGGTATGCATTTATATATGTATGTGTATTTGTTTAAGATCAGTGGCTTTTTGTTCGGGAGCATTTATGTCATCTCGCCTCCGCACATACGCATCATGTTGTTGTTGTAGCCGTAGTCGTAGTTGAAGTTGACCACTTCGATTAAAAAGACATAGAGGTTGAATTAGTTTTTTTTATTTTTACTTTGTTTTGCTCGTACATATGTAAGTCTAACATTTTTTTATATTGTTATTTATGGTAAGTTTAACGCCGCACTTTTCGATCATGTAGCTCAATTCGCTATGTGATTCATTCATTTATGGTTTGAACTCATAAATGAAAAAATTGAGAAAATGCCAGGTTTTTATTTTCCTACAGAATACAGCATTGCCAGTACAAGTCAAGCAACCGATTTACTTTTTCAGCAGGTATCAGGTTATCAGATTATGAATATCATATTTCACACATCTCTATGAGTTCATGATTACGGGTCGTTCACATATTACGTAACGCAATCTTTGACCAATTTTGACCCCTTCCCCCCTGGTCGTAACACACCGTAACACACCCCCTAGTAACGTAACAATTTTTTTCGCCATTTAAAAGCATTGTGCATCCTTAACATCGCTTATAGAAGATTCAAATAAAATTCAAATTTGTTTTTTTTTTTTAATTTCACCTATTTATATCGATATTTTGTTAACCAATTAAAAATTCGATTTGGCATGTATGCTATCACAATAATTTTCATTTGATATTAAGAACAACCGGACATTTCTAGCTCGAGATATAATTTTTAAATTATAAAAAAGTTGAAAAAATGAAAAAAATTACAATATCTCACAAAATTATCCATATAAAAATTTTAGCCATGATTTTCGAAATAAGCGGAAGAAAATTCATTTTATAAACTAGTGTAATTTTGAAGTCATCTATATAGTATAAAACCGATGCTACGTAACGCGGTTGATGACCCCCTCCCTCATGCAACACTTCGTAACAAATCGTAGAACCCCCTCTCCTTCCCCTCGCGCGTTACGTAATATGTGAACGGCCCCTTATTGCATTTATTACGTAATTCCGTGCTTGCTTAAACTTTGGATTATATTGCTCAATAAAATACAGATTATTTATTTCCACAGTTCAATGAATTATATTCTATTCTTCAGATACAGAACTCGATTCAGATTCAGTGGTTGAAGGCTCTTCACTTGTAGATCCTGTTGGTGGACTTGGAGGTGGAGTTGGGGGTGGATGTCCATGCTCTGGATGTCCGTGTCCTGGATGTCCGTGTCCTGGATGTCCGTGTCCTGGATGTCCGTGTCCTGGATGTCCGTGTCCTGGATGTCCGTGTCCTGGATGTCCGTGTCCTGGATGTCCATGCTGTGGACGTCCATGCCCTGGATTTTGTTCAGGTGGTCCTTGTCCTGATGGTCCTTGCTCTGGCGGCCCTTGACCTCCTGGGCCGTATCCAAGTGAACCTTGCTCCTTTTCTGGACGTCTCTTGTGTGGTTGACCGGCAACCACCACAATTAGAACTGTTAAAAATGCTACTGTGATAAGCCTCATAGTTACCGTAAAGTATACTGCTACTGAATGCTATTTAACGAAAACTTTACGTTTTTATACTTGATAACGACACATGAAAAATGGAAATGCTTAATTCTTGAGCACCCACTTCAATTTGAAATTCTTTTGTTTCACAAAATATTTAATATTTAATTTCCTTTATTTATTTTTATGGCACTGGTCAAAATGATTTCCCCCGATAAATTTGCAAGAGGCAGTTCCAAATTTGCAAGTACTTGGTTCTTTTGTTGTCGACTTTTATATCGCTGTTATTTTTCATAAGTGACGTTTTCATATCGTATATGTACGTATGTATGTATGTATTAGCACTCCAAGAAGTTAAAAAATTAAAAATAGTCAGGATGTTGCTTTCTACTTCAAAATGGTAATATCTACAGTCTCGAGCAAAAGTATTAGGCATGAACAGCGAATACAACATACAAGCCCTGGAAACACGTTCCTGAAATTGTTTGGCAAGACAAACATGCGAGATGATTCGTCAGACTGGATCTGGCCATTTCATTTCTCAAATCTTAATCCTATCGAACAACATAAAGAAAAATATTCAGCGACACCATATCACATCTAAAGAGTCACTTAAAGATGCTTTTTATTACTTTTTGGAACGCATTCTGAGATATTTTGATTCAATACCTGCTTAATACTTTTGTTCGCGGCTGTGTATTGCTAAGTATCACTTAATAAACTTAAAAATATTCAATGAAAATGATTTGTTTGTAATTATTCTTTATTTACATTATACTTATTTTGTAAATTCTTTGGAAATTCTAAGTTTGAAAATATTTAGTTTAATTCAGTTTATATTTAGATTTCTCAACGTCCAGATTGTTGCATAGAAAAATTAATTTTTTCATAAATCCAGTCAATGTATTTCCCAACGCGAACGTAAACGCCTGGTTTATTTGCATAGCCACAGTGTTGGCCCCATGATATTATGCCATAGAGAGTTTCGCCATCTGAAATGTTGAAATTGTTAAACAGAACAAATGAGTGTCGCACTGATGTATACCATCATCGGAACAAATTAAAGGACCGCCAGAATCACCGTCACAAGCATCTACACTTTCATCCATGAAACCAGCACAAAACATGCCTTCAGTCATTGAGGCACCATAAACATGTGTCTGCATGCATGTTTCATCCTTAAGAATGGGCAGTTGGGCAGCCCGTAGAATATTCGATGGCGCTGAAAAAATTTACATTATTAAGTCGTACAATTTAAAAATTAAAATTTGTGGCATACTGGAAACACCCGATTTAATTGAACCCCAGCCAGATATAGTGCACATACGATTCTCTTTTAAACTGGCACCATTTTCTGGCAGACACACTGGCTGTACATAATCATTGAAGTGTACTGGGGTCTTGAGTACTATCAGTGCTATATCGTTGTTCATGTGTGTCTCGTCACGGAAGTTATCGTGTATATACCAATTTTCGATAAACGAATCGACTTCTGAGGATTCTGCAATATTTGCATAATGATCCCCCATTCGTATGAAGTAGGCACCCTTTGGATATCCAGCCAGGCAATGTGCAGCAGTTAATAAGTGCTTTTTCGATATTAGTACAGCGCCGCACCAATGGCTTGAGATGCCACCTCTGCCCCGGGTACGTATTGTTGCTTGCCAAGGATGTCGCCCACGTTTTGCTATTGTACCATTTACAACACGTTCCTCAGGATGTGCATATTCGTCTAGCAAATTCTTCGTAAACTGCCCACATCGTCTTTGAGAATCAATGGTTATCGCTTTACTTGATCGTTGCCATTGCCCGCTATACAATCCTATGTCTTCGAGCGCCGTATGTTCTTCCACTTGCTGCTGGCCGTAATCTATATTCAATAATTTACTGCGGCCATAATTTTGTGTTCTACGTGGAGGTGGTCCAGCAGTACATTTGATTCCAACGTCTTCCGTGTGATTGCAATTATGTTCACCCCATGTCCAGTGATTGCATTTATCAATTGAAGTTTCATTCCCAAGGCAAGATACTTGATCCAACCAGATTGGGCCGCTTCCGGGTCCATATATATTTTTCTCAATTGTCTAAATGTGTGTATAAGTATATAAATCATGCAACGTTAGTTACACATGACCCGTTGAGGACACAAGTGATGCAAGGCTAGGATCAACTGTGTTTTATACAGCTAAACCAACCACTTTTGCACTCAACGCCTCATATGATACATACGAATATGCAAACGCTTTTTCATTTACTCACCGGTTTGCCATAATATTCCAATGAATTACATAGCACTTGTGCTTCTTTAAGTCCAAAGTCGTCATCGCAAACTGTGCCCCATTCTCCACGATACCTCACTTCGAGGCGGCCTTCATTTGCATTACGACCTCCTTCCAGACGATATTCTATGGGCGACTTTAAAGGCGAACATTTAAAATATATTTCGATAACAATTTCTTGCCATTCGCTTACATTACACACTTGTACACTCTCATCAGATTTATCCGCACAATCCGGTGTATTGTCACAAACAAAAGCTGGAGGTATACACTCTTTGGAGGTGCTACATAACCAATAGTTATTGGGGCATTTCAGCAATGGCACTTTACAGACCACACCAACAACTTCGTCGGGTCCGCAATTGTTTATACCCCAACCTTTAAAGTTACAGTCTTTGATTGAAGTTTCATTGCCACTACAATCGACTTCGTCCATTACAAAAGAGAAATTAATCTCCGATGGTGGGTAGTACGAATTCCCACGCACTTCGCTGGCACCTAGATTAAAGCCCAACTCTCGGCACACTACATCGGCATCACGCAAACCAAATTTATCGTCACATACATAGCCCCAATTGCCTAGAACTATAGCAAAGTCGATGAAGATTTATTAAGAATATCTTATGTATGGAAATATAACGGTAGTTCAAACACTTCTCACCTTTAACTTCAACACGTCCCATATTTGAGCTATCGCCCCCAGTGAGTCTGATTTCATATCCAAGATGCTCACATTTTTCTTCATCCTTTCGATTACCACAGTTGTTGACACCATCACAAACCTGAACATTTTGAAATATGTAAATACTCAGGTAAACGTTAGTGAACCTTTAAGCTTACTCAAACTTACTTCAAAAGCCTTAATGCATTTACCATTGCCGCAATTGAATTGGCATTCGTTATCCGACGCTGAACTTCTAATATTTATATCGAGGAAGGAGTTCGGAGTTGTTGGTTCTGCATTAGGATTCTTTATATCATAGATATCGGATGGCTCAACTGATTTATTATCATCTTTTGTTGCAAAGGGGTTTAGTAAGTTGGGATGTCTAAGATGGAATTCTCTGCTATGATGACCATGGTGATGGTGATGATGATTGTGATTCTGTGTATTTGTGTTATGTTTGGGATCTGCATTGGAGCGTTCATCTTCCGTAAAGGGATTAGGTAGATGAGGATGCCTAATATGGAAATCTTTATTGTGTCCTTGTGTATGCCAATTGGGATTTTCATTTGTTTCAATTTCTTGCTGTGTCGAATGGAATTCTGTGCTAACCTTACGGGTACCGTCTTGGGTGGGAATTGTTGTCAAGCTATGTTGTTCACCTGCAAGTATAAGTTCAACGTCTCCGTCATGTTGTCCCGCAATAGAGGAGGTTTGTGGAGTGGTTGTGGAAACTAATCTCATGATGTGTGATTCAGCTTTTTCAGCTTCATCTTCACTTGCAGTACCGCTGCGATTGAAATAGGGACGAAGTAGCATGCGTATGGCATCGCTTATTGGCAGGTCATTCATATTATCATCTTTTACAGACGACACTTCTTCGTTAAATCGCGAAGAAGATTCAGGTTGATAATATTCGCGATTATAGGGAGGTGGCGAAACACCGCGACGTTCAGTGGTCGCAAGTAAATTATTATTATTTAGGTGAGGAGACTTGACATCATCATAATTATGAGATGAGGGATCCACTGTTTTAGGCCATGTTGAATTTCGTGAATGAGCTACATTGGCATATGGGGGACTATAATGTGGATCCGAAAATCGCGGATCAGTTACATTAGTAACGGGAGGATATATTTGAAAGACTCGGACATTCGCTTGGTGGTTTGGATCAGTTCTACTTAACGTAATTGAATTAGTAGGAAGAATGGGTGGATTAACATATGCCCGCGGTGTTGTAGTTCCTACTGTGGATGTTCTTCCTAAAAAATTGGAATGATTATGATACCTAGATTGGATGGGTGCAGTTGGCTGTGGCGAAGAAAACGAAGGTGGTGGAGGTTGCAGCCCGCCATATAAATTTGAGGAATCTACTACCACAGTGGGGGTTTTATGAGTTCCACTAGGAAAGGAATCGGAATCAAAAATTTCACGTTGTCCACCATGAGATTCCTCCTGTGGTCGTTGACCATGATCTAAAGTCCTTAATGGTGGCATCAAGTGTCTGGCAGGCGGGTTTATGGTTGGTGCATTTTGAATGTTTACTTCATTATCAGCTGCACTGGGAAACAGTCTGAAATCAGAAGTTTCACCTTGGCCACCATCAGATTCCTCTTGATGTCTTTGACCATCATCGGAAGTTCTTGGTGGTGGTATCAAGTAAGTAGCGGGTGTGCTTATGGTTTGCAAGTTTGTGGTGCCTATTTGGTTAATTGAATTTTGTGCAGGTGTAGGATAAGGTGGCATAAGATTCTGATTTGGTGCATTCACTGAATGAGAATGAGTGCGAGGAGTGGATGAGTGCAAAATAGTGGAATAATTAATTTCTCTGGTATGATTGCGGCGATTACTGCGCAGATCGGAAGTTGCAACCGAAGGAGTACGCGATGCACTTGGTCTGGAATCAAAGTTGTTAAATAACTCCTCTGAATTTTCTTGCGATCCAACAGGTTGGGCATAATATATATTTGTAGTTGCCGATGTGGTGGTGGTGGTTCTGTCAGTAACCACCCTATTATTATTAGATGTGAAAGGTGCTAATGGTGTTGAATAAGTTTGAGCAGAGTGAACATAATTACGATTTGGTTGCAGTGAGCCTTCCTCGTACATAACACTTTGGCTGGGTGTTTTTCTATCGATGGACGAGCCGACACCAGACCAAGTTGACGCAGAGGGACCAGCCCTGCTCGATCCATATGCCGAAGTGGGTGTTTGACCACCATACGCTGCACCGCTTCCATCAGGCCGCTGCATATTCATGTTTGACCAGCGATCGCCATAGCCCGTATTGTGCTGTGTTTGAGGTGTTGAA
This sequence comes from Toxonevra muliebris, assembly GCA_963691655.1. Lineage (NCBI taxonomy): Eukaryota > Metazoa > Arthropoda > Insecta > Diptera > Pallopteridae > Toxonevra > Toxonevra muliebris. Next base: position 2,854,920 of record OY829326.1, read on the forward strand.
GCAGCATTAGCAGAATGAGAACCTTTAATATAATGCTCCTGATGTTGAGAATTGTAATCCGGAACATTGAACGGACGGTTTGAAGCAGGCTGATGTTGCCCATATCCTGGCGTATGTGGATTTTGCTCACTTGTCCATGAACCACCTTGAGAGTTAAGTTCGTCGTGCCTCCATTGACCACCTTGTGATCCGCTGTGCGAATATGGCTTAGATTCAGGATCATTATTATCTAAAATAAATCAATTAATGAAATTATAAATTTTTAACCTGCCATTCTTAGCGTTATTGTCACTTTAAAAACCCTAAATTCACTGTACCCATAACCTACATTTGTGTGTATTTCAGAGAAGCATTACGGCCAGGATAATAAACTATTTCAAGTAGAAGAATATAAACTTTTTTATACAGAAAAATTTTAACGGGGTAACTGGTTAAAAGTGTAAACACTATAAAAAAACAGCTTTTCAAGTGACCTCATTTTGGTTGTAGGTCTAGTCAAATAGAAGAAAATTGCTTACCAGGAATTTGCAATACACCCTTAAAATCAGTATTTAGGACCAATATACATATTTTTAGAGGTGTATGTATATGTTAAGTTAAAACTTCATAATTTCAAACGGGTTTAAAGACTTATATTTCAATGTAGAGCGAAAGATGCTTCCAACGGTATATAAAGTATTAGATTATTATGAAAAGTAATCGAGCTGTCGTCCAATATATCTCGAGGATCCCCATTTCATTAATTTTTTCTACTTTTGATGCAATTTACTCACATATTTTGTTCAATAATAATCTTAGTTATTGAACACATATTTTTTTTTGGTAATTTGCTTTAAAAGTTTGAAAAACATTTAAAAATGGGAGTCCTCGAGATATTTTCGGCTAATATTTTATTTGGAATTGAGAATATTGAAACAATTTATGATTCTTTAATTCAAACTTGATCTGAACTGCCAACTTTGTTCATAAAATCGCATACTTCTATCTCCACATTCCAGGCTTTGTCCCGCCCACAGTCTTGAAAGTATATAACACAGATAACTAAAAAGTTATGTGATTAACCTAAAAAAACTGCGCAAACTTTTTTTTTAAAAAGTTGTTAAAATTTTCCAAAAAATGAATTTGCGATTATCTTAACTAAACGTGACTATACAAAAAAAAATGTTTGTCTTTTGCGGGCATTGCCGTAAACTTTTCTTTAAACAAAAAATAATTTTTCATACTATTTATAATTTTGAGCTCATCATAAACAGCCACGAAATAGCTCCGAAACCCCAAACTATCATCAAAATTTATTTCTGTGTATTTCTAGCCGACTAGCTAAGGCTGTGGTTATATTGCGAGTATGCTCGGCGAACACCATGAAATTGTTGTTGCACCGAACACAAAGAGAGAGTCTTTACTCACTCTCTCACCGAACACGATATGCTCAGTGTATTGTAGACCGAGCACGCTGAATATTCAGAGTGGCAATGAGTTATTTTACAAAACAGTATCATTACATACAAAATAGCATTAAACAAACGAGTATATTTTGACAAAAAGCAACTCTGCAACGAGCTGAATGTAACCACTATGACCGAGCATGGAAGAAAATGTTTTGTGTTCGTCGAACACCGAGCACCAATATAACCAGGCACTAAGCACATGAAATTAAACTGCGAGAAGTCGACTCTTTGCATGATTGTATGTAGCCGATCCCCATACGATCTCGTTCGCTAAACACTAGCAACTGCATAACTTCGTTTCTTATTAGTTTCGTATGAGTGCAACAACAACGTGATTTCCGTTGCTAAATATTCGATTTACCCTCGCTAAAGAAGTTTCACTTTAAAAACGTTTATAAAAAAAGGCAAAAAAACAAAACAGAAAGATCTTTTAATAGAAACACAACAAAAGAAAAACTAACTTTTTATATTTTTTTATAAAACCGAAACATGCCTTTATTTTCTTGTGTTTGTTATTTATTTTTTTTCGAAAAGCGCTTTCGCTTTTTGCATTTCGATAATAAAATCGTCGTTTTTAGTCGCAGGAACATGTATTTTGATAGGGTGTATCATAATCAATCAAAAAGTCGATTTTGAATTTTTTTTAACTTACGCCTTTTTTGATATCATATGACGATATTAAAAACACAACTTTTTTAGTATTTTCTTTTTTAATTATCCGTTTTAATGCAAACATCAATGCATAAAAATTGTTCACAGCCCACCACAACTTTTATATTAAAAAACGATAAACTTATAGATATTTTTATAACAAAAAAAAAGGCGCAAAAGACAACTCCATAGTATGATGTTTGGGAAATCGGTACAACATGCTATAAAAAATTCTAAGAGATTGAAAATAGAAAATGGAATTTTGTCACGGTATTGATGGGTATATTTGAAAAGAACTAAAGAAAAACTATCTGAGGGTTTTAGACATCTTATTTAATCTGGGGGTATTTCAATCGGAAGAAAACAAATTTTCTTCTCTAATCCTGTTATCAAATAAATTTTCTAAATGAAAGATTAAATTAAATACTTGGTTTAAGAACAGACTTAGCTCTCTAGTCATATAGGTTAGGGCTCCTATTTCAAAGATATATATATATATATATATATATATATAGTAGAATTCAAGATTATGTGCTTGATGAAAGGTGCACCAAGAACCATTTTCCCTGGATCCCAGTCTGGCAACAGTAAATTTGATTAAAAAAAAAATTCCAAAATTTTCGATATTCGCCATTAATATATGACTAGTCGGACGCCCAATGATCTAAATTCGATCTGTACTGTTTGAATGTTAAAATGGGAAAAGGACTCAATTGTCATTGTTGTTGTGTTGTACACACGCTTCTTCTTCCCTTTTTTTACCTAAGTTAACGTCAAAATATTGGCATGAAACTTATATTGTACAATGCTTCACCGCTTTACCTTTCCAATGATATAACCATGCGAATATGTTGACTTTAATATAGGTAAAAGGGAGCTAAAGTTTTTTCTTAGCATTTTAATATATATGTAGATATGGGAAAAAATATGTACAGTCTTTTCAACAAGAGAGTGTACTGCCTAAGTCCTTCAAAAAATGCTCCAGTCAAAAAAAAATCCCACATTATTTTTAAACTTTTCTTTGTCCAATGCGCTGACATATCAATATACTGTCCAGTTACCAAAATTTTGAGTAATTTCATGGTAACGCGAGGTAATATTATCTCTAGCTTATCGGCGTACGATTGCGGTATATACCGCCATTTTGACTTAATCTGTTGTTTCAATTGGACAACGCTCTTAGTATTTTTTCTGCTTATCTTAAGCTTAAAAATGTGGTTAGCATCTGGAGATTGAGAGGCGCAGTCTAAAATTCTTATCCATTTTTCCTCTTTTCACTTACTGCACAAGTGACTTTGATGTTTAGAGTCCTGCCCTCTTAAAACACTCAATTTCGATTTATTTTCCCAAACCAGTTATTGGCAGAAGATAAGAGTCTATGCTGGTATAAATAGATTATTTTCTGGATATCCGAATTTCTCGTAATCATGATTATCCTGTCGAAACTCTGTCTTGAAAAGCATCCCTAAACATGAGCTTTTCCTGGATGCTTAGCTAATCTCAGAACCATCTTACTGCCCGTAATGGACAATGCACGTTTTATGGTTCCTGCTGTCCATAAAAAAGATTCGTTTGTAAAGGCCACATCGCTCCAATCATTATCCATATGTTCGGCAGTCCACTTCTGCCATTTTTTTATTTGTTTTGCCGTCAGTAAGAGTTTGGTTGTGGTAGCTCAGAACTCAATTTGGAATTCATTTAAACGACTTTGAATTATACTAAGGGATATATTACTGATCTTCTGCGCCAGTTTTTGTTGGGCTGCTTCAAGTGTAATGGTAGAATTTGCTTCAAAAACTCATGCTATCACCGAATCCTGATGCTGGATGTTCCTTTAGAAGCATAATGATTTGGTAAGTCGTAAACATTCTGGTGTCCTAAAAAAAGTTGTTTTCATTTCTTTATGAATGCCTTCAACTTCTGAAGATATTTGCAGCACCTTTCTAGGACATTTTGGATTCCTTTGGATGTGAGCAAAAAATTGCAGCTTAAAAACGTTGTGCATACACGGAGTACGATTTGAAAAATTGCTTGTACAACGAAATTATAATTGCGATTGCTTGAAAGGTTATACAGCGCCATTCGCAATGAAATGTTGAATGTAAAAAATAAAGTTCAATTTGATACTTAATGTTGTTCGTACAATTAAGCCGAACACGCTCTTGTTGAAAAGACTGTATGTAGGTACATAAAAACTTTCTGAAAAAATATTTAGCAATTAAAATTTAAAACAAAATAATGGACTATAAAAAATAGTTTGAAAATTTTTTTATGAATGTAGTAAACTCACAGTGTCCATAATTATTCCTCCAACCATAACTTTCTTGATGTTCTGTGATGAAATGAGCTCTATCAGCCTGTTCCACTAGGTTCTGTGAGAGACAGTATTTTTTTGAGAAACTAAAAACACTTCCGACTTCACAGACTTCTACAATCGTGTGACCGTCACCATCACACTTTATATACTTTGTGCAATCGAACGGATAAATATAGTATCCATTGGCTTTAGTTGGGCATACAAGGTGCTCGTAATCGTCAGCTATTGAAAAATTGGTATCAGTGCATTCAAAATATGGTACACATTAGACTTACTCAAAATAAAACTTCCCTCCACTGTCACATAACCACTTACATAATCTTTTACACTAATTTGTTCCCTGATGTGACATAATTCGCGGGAAATACTAAACGCTTGACCAGGACCACAAGTTTTTATATTAGTTTTACCGTTCTCACAACTGAAATATTTAGTTGCATCGAATGGATGAAGGTAGAAGCCATTAAAATTAGTGGGGCAAGATACACGATCCACTATTGAGCCACCATAATTATTGTCATGTCGGCTCGAAAGTGGCGGGCTGAGTTCTCTAGAAAGACCCAAACGTGCCCCACAATTAACTTTTTCTTTAAAGTCACAGACTTCCATTTCGATACTCCAAGCCGTGCCCGGGCCACAATCTTGCACGTGCGCTACACCATTCGCGCAGTTCAAAAACTTAGCACAATCATATGGATGTGGATGCATGCCACTAGCTCCTGGTGGACAATTAACATTAGCGCTATTGCCCGCATGGGTGGCTAACGAAAAAGATACGTAAAGATGTATAACTTTTCCAAGCTATGAACTGTTTCCAGTTTTAAAACTTACTTTTAGCCACTGTTGCATGATTGTAATATGCATTAGAATCGCCGTGTCCACCATTTCTCGCATAAGTGCTACGATCATTAGCGTTTACATTGTTTTCATAATCGCAATATCTCTTGGCAATACTGAAAACCTTTCCAGGGGCACAACTTTCAACGACTGTTCTTCCTCTTGTGGAGCACCTGAGATATTTTGTGCAATCGTTTGGATGTGGATATAGTCCATTGTAATCATGTGGACATGTAACAGCACCCGATTGATCTTAACGACGATTATGGTACAGTATGAATGTTTGATTTTATTACGTAGGTTTAAGCTCTCACTCACTTAAGTTGTAATCCAATTCTTTTGAGAATTCATGCTGTGTTTCAGTCAAGTATTCAACACGATCGTAGGCTTCGACCTGATCGCGTGGAATACATTGTTTACGAGATATACTAAAGACGGCTCCAGAATTACAGCTCCCGATCAAAGTCTTATCATTTTGGCAGCTTAGATATTTGGTGCAGTCAAATGGATGCAGAAATAAACCATTGGCATTTTGCGGGCACATGAGATAGACATTAGAGCCTTGACCATAGTTAGCTATATATATATATGTACAAGTATTTAATATCGTAAGTTTTCGTTCATTGTTTCTCATTGTATAGATTAGCATAATGATTTGCCTGAGAAATCTTAAGACTCCATTTTGATTACTTAGAACTTTATATGCGTCTGTGCTTAGAGCACAATCTATGAGACCGCAACTTTAAGATTTTTCCTTCAAATCACATGCATTTTACAATTTGGAACTCACTGTAACCATAATTTCCCTCTAAACTCCATTTTTGTGCAAGTTCTGCTGAAATGTGTACCTTATCGTTTACACTGACATTTTCTTTTGTTTCACAATGCTTTCTGGATAAACTGAAAATGGTGCCAGAGGCACACATCTCCACAATAAGTCTGCCATTGAGGCAATTCAGGTACTTTGAGCAATCGAACGGATGCGGAAATAGGCCAGATATGCCAAATGGGCATTGCAAATTTTGAGTACTCTTTTGATAAGCTAAATCATAAATTTTTCATTATTGTAGAAAGTGTTAGGAACGCAGAAGCACCTACAATTTGACTCACTTTCAACGACAGCAATTTGTTGCATTACTTCCGTCAGATATCTGACACGATCATTGCCTTGCACTTGTTGCTTCGAAAGGCAAATTCTCCTGGAAATGCTGAAGACATTATCCGATGGGCATGCTAAGATTCTCATTTGGCCTTTTTGACATTTCATATATTTCGTACAATCAAATGGGTATAGATGAAGACCATCGGTAGCTGGTGGACAGTATATCAAAGTTTGTGCTATTTGATAATGTTTTACGTAGAATATAAATGCCGTCAATGTCATGTGCTATTCGAGACGTGTGATTAACTTACAGTACTCATAGGAGACCTCCGACACAATGTACGCAACTCGATCGGTGTATAGGACACTTTCCTTTAAATCACAGAATCCTTTTGGAATGCTGAAGACCGTGCCAGGAATACAATTTTGGATTGCAGTATTACCACTTTTACAATTAAGAAACTTCGTATAATCGAAAGGGTATGGGAACAGACCAGTGATGCCAGAAGGGCAAATGATATCATCCTCCGATTCGTGATTGTTGTTGTTGGCTAATTATATAACAATATGATATACATACATATGTACTTTATAAGAGAGCTTAAAGTTAGAAAAGCAATAGCAAATATGAAACATAAAAAGCGTACATGAATTTCACCCAAAGAAATGAAGAAGCGAGCAGGTAATCAAACAAACAAAAGCTATAATGAGAGCAAAACATATTGCAAGCCACATAGAGCGAAGAAGAAGAAGGAGAATCAAACTCACAAAAACTGTGATTGGGTGTAGAGGTTTCAGTGAAGCCATGAGAGGAATCAGCACAGCTAACCTTCTCCTTGTAATCACACATCAATTTCACTCTATCGAAAGCAGTACCAGGCCCACAATCCTGCACATAGGTCACACTATTGGCGCAATTTAGAAACTTTGTGCAATCATAGGGATGCGCATGTAATCCAGTTACACCCGGAGGGCAAGTCACTTCATTGGCTATGCAGCACATAAATTTGTTAGTAAGTTTTTTGTTTATGGGTTACAAGCATGCAAGGAATTTCACTTACTGTAGCTATTAGCACTAATAGCTCCACGAGCACCGCCACCACCTTCACGGCCAGTACAATCGACCTTGTTCTTGAAATCGCACACCATCATGGAAATGCTATAGGCCGTTCCAGGCCCACAATCTTGAACATGTACATTTCCATTGGCACAGTTCAAAAATTTCGTACAATCATCCGGATGCGGATGTAATCCAGTAACACCGGCCGGACATAATGTATTAATATTTTCTGTAATGCTTCCAGAGAAGCGTCCAGAGCGATATTTAGCACTAGTAGGTTGAACCTGTTGCGATTGAGAGCCCAACGCACTAAGCGTTCCACAAACAACTTTATCTGGACGATCACATTCAAGCGTTTCCGGATTGAATACAGTACCCGGAGCACAACTTTGTATATGACCACGACCATGCCAACAATTTACAAAACGACGGCAATCATAGGCATAAGGCACGGGTCCTGTATGCTGTGGTGGGCAACCTGTATAATATTCGGTAATTGCATTATCTGCGTCATTCCACGGTTGTTGTTGCCGTGCAAAGGCGGAGGAGGGAACAGTAGCATGACGTTCTTGGTAATTTTTAATGCTGCTGCGTTGGTATAGAGGTAATTCCTGTTGATTATAGTAGCCACCTTGATATTGTTGTTGTGGTGGACGTTGCGCTTGTTGGTAATGGTGTTGATTTTCTATGTTGTTATTGTTATTGTAAATTGGTGATAACCTTTCGGTGCCATCGAAATTCGATGTGTGATAATTGTGGCTTGGATGTTGTTGTGGTTGTTGTTGCTGGTCGAAAGCTATTGCAATTTGTGGATCACGTTGATAATTTTTTGTTTTAATGCCCACATAAGCTGGATCGTGAATCTGAGAATAATAAAATGAAATTCGTAAGAATTTTGAATACAAATAAAACTGAATAAAAGTTTAAAATACAAAAACAAATACCAGCGAAAACAATTAAATAATGTGGATATCAATCAAATCAACAATCATACTGATACCAATCCTAAATACGTTTTTGTATTCTTTAAAACCACAAATTTGATTGGAATTAAATCACATTTTCGCACAAAATATAAGATAAGAAATGCATATAAAAACATAAATATTTAAAAATCGACAAGTTTGCATTTGCATTCCTTCTTGCCGATAACAATGACTAGCATTAAAAGATGCAAATAATTCTGTAATTACAGCAATTAAATGAAGAAGAAGGCATCGTGCGCATTTTCCTCTAGCCATGAGACACAAAAAATCAATTTAATCAGATACTAAGATACTAACAGCATGTACGACACCGACACTAGCAGCAACCACAAATGCGAGCCACACAATTAATGATTTCAAAAGTATTTTAGCCATTTTTCATAAGCAGCTTTTGCACATTTACAAATAGATAGATGGACACCAATTCTTAGTAATAAAGTTTTTTTTTAATTTTTCTACGCGCTAATTTTTTATATTATATTCCTTTTTTTGTTTATATTTTCCGCTAATTCAAAATATTCGTTGTTTTCCCGTCGAGCAACGTTTGTGTTTTGAAAGTAGATCTTAAATTCAATTTTAATTAAGCGAGTATGCCTGTGTTGCTTCCTCCGTCTTTATGCGCGGCAGCGATGCCGATACTGATTACTAAAGAATATATAATTATAAGCAGAATATCGTACACGGCCGCGCCGCCAATAAATTAAGAGCAATTCTCGAAATTACTGAAGGCAAAGTTGGTGGTGGTGGTGGTGGTGGTGGTAGTAGTCATAGTTGTGTATAGCTTTAGCGCCTCAGTTTTAATGGTGCTACTGTTGCAGCGACTGCGGATGTGTCTCTGACTGTGCCTGTTATCGTCGTAGGTAATCTCAAGACCTTTCCGCTTGAATATTCTTATCAATTTTATTGCTTTTGTATTAAGGAAACTGGGATTTTAATAATATTCTCTCTCTGTTTGTTTTTTTATACCCTACATTCACGATAAGAACCATAAGAACCTCGTCGTTTACATGTTGTATCGAAAATGATTTAAGAATCTTCGAATATCAGTCAGTCCATAAAAAGTCATAACACTAATCAACACTGAATATTCTCCCCAAAATCTAAAATATTTTCTTAGTACAACTTTAGAACATTGTTTTTCTGTATCGCCTGCAGGAGCAGATGTAAAAGCTCAAATTTAAATGCTTAAAAATTTTTAAATCTTTTTATACCATATATCTTCAAAAATCTTATTTAGGTGAAAATTTCTGGGATATTTTTTTTTTTTTAAGTATTTGTAATTTGTATTTGTAAGTTTATTAAATTATAAGTATTGCAACATAATTACCATCAGTAGAACGAATAGAACTAGTGTAGATGGGCAATTATGTTAGCTAATTTCAAAAATATAATAATTAATTTAAGGTATAAAAGTAAAAAAATTTTACTGCTTAAAATAATATAGTTTACATGGGGTCATAACAATAAATTATTTCAAAAAATCGTTAAAATATAAAGTATTAAGAAACACGGCAATCAGGTAAATTATATTAAGTATAAAATAAGATTAGTATGCTATACACGTGACAAGGCGTTTGAATTATGGTATTTATAGTATTGATTTAATATCATCGAAGTTCTTAGTGAAAAGCCATGATTTTACTTCCTTGAGAAATTAATAACATCTTGTAAACTTTTTGAAATATTTCGACCATCTTTATCGTACAGAACCTATTGTTATTTAAAATAAAGAACGTTAAATGCGATAGCAGGGTATAAATAGAGTGCTCCAAAATTTAAACTGCCAACATTACATTGTATGCATCATTTACAATTGTCGCCGAATTTAGCTCCCAACTATTGATTCATTGTAGGTTTCGTGTGACAAAAACACATATACATACATAATTCTAATCTTGTCGTATCCCAGTTGTAGAATAGATTAGGTTACAAAGCATGAAGTTAGGCTTTTATTTTACACATTATGTCATTGGCTTACAAGGCCTTCCACTCTCACTTCCAAAAGGAAAGAAGAAAAACGAGTTCCTAAAAGAAAAAAATTATTGTCCATAACAGTGGTTCTCAAGTGGTGGGCGCGCCCCCCTGGGGGGAGTAGACAGATTTGAAGGGAGGCGCGGAGATATTTCAATAAAGAAATATTTGAATACTCTGTAATAAACCGTTGTTATAATATTTAGTATTCAGCAAAATAATTTCTCTTTTCATTATTTTTCTTTTCTTTCATATTATATGTTAAGAGCCACAATATGCACCTTTTAGTTTCACATTTTCATTTTTGACTTAAACCGCAAAAATACGACAAATTATTAAAAAAAATCGAATGTAAAATACCATTTTCGAAACACTTAAGGGTGAAAATTAATTGATGTTCGCAGCAGCACTAATCGCCACACTACCAACGAGGCCCTCACGAGTTTCTCTAATTTTCTCTCGACTTCCAAATCACCGCCTTTTTATCCCAAATCACCGCCATTGTCTTCTCTTTTCCTACAGAGTTTTTTCCTTTGGTGGGTTTCTCGACTACCTTTTACTATCACAAGTTTTAACATTAGGAATCACTTAAGATAATGGCATTTGGTTAGTTTTTGCTAGCGAGTTTCCAACTAAAACGTCACTAAAACTTCACCATCCTAGTTTTTCCAACGAGAAACTATTCAACTACTAAATAAATTTACTAGTTTAGTTTATCTTTGACGAAGACTAACCAGAGCCTCCTCCGAACTACGAAAAAACTAGAATTTTATTCAGGCTGGTATGATTTAATAGCGGAGGCACGGGTTTGCCGCGGATTCGAAAAAGGGGGCGTAGGTCGAGCACAGTTGAGAACCGCTGGTCTATAATTTTGTCGCCCAATCATATTATATAAAAAATTAAGAAAGCTTGCACTTCCTTCTGCTTTAACAATACCTGTGTCTACAGTGTGCACATTTTACAACCTGTTTTAGGTCCAACTATGTGGTATCACAATGGGCCGTTGAAGCCTAAGTGTGTCTCCCGACAGCCACTCCAATCTAACCTAAGTTATAATTAAGAAAATATACTTTGAAGTCAATGTTCTTCCAAATGAGGGACTAATTTCTTTCTTATTTTCAGTATTTTCAGTAAAAGTTTTTAGCAAAACAAAATCGATCCGAATTACTCTCATTTACGTTAGTTCCTATATTAGCTAAAATGTTAGAAATTTTGATAGAAAAAATGATACATCTAAAATATCACAAATTAGATGGTACGACAGTAAAAAATACCTGAGAAGTGATACTATTTTTCTTGTAGGTCTTGTCGAGTAAAACAAGAGTCTGTATGTGAAATTGTATGTGAAACACCCCCAAAATCTTGATTTACCGTTAAAAGGCCGCTTTTGCGTACTTTTGCGTACTTTTGCGCATTTATAAGCCTGTAACTTAGTGGATTATCAACAGATTTTCAGTTTTTTCTCAAGTTTTCTTAAATCAAATATATATCATTCTTCTAAAACCGTCTGGGTATTGTGCAAGCCAGTTCTACATATATTTTTTGTTTCTGTCGTTTCATTATGTTCTTATGTTGTCTCATGCAGCAGAAACAAACAAGATGTTTATTTACTCTTGAAAAAGATTTACAGCATTTTTGTTAGGCAATGCATTTTTATATCAAACTACAACAATTTAATCATTAGATATGACAACCAAATAAAATTTATACAGGTAGAATTAAATAAATTAAAATTTTTCATAAACATTGGTATCTCAAATATAATACAAAAAATTTAAATTTACTTAACATCAGATTTATTTGATTCATTTTTATTTGATTGCGTTTCCTCGATTTTATTACTACGTAATTTTATTGCATTCCCTAGACGTTCATATGGATTTTGTATTTCAATTTTAGTTTGTGGTATGCCAAAAGCACGCCTCACTGAGGGAGTGACTAGCAGCATGTTCTGCGCCAGACCATACGAACTTGATGCTACCCAGTAAACGCATAGAGCCTAGAACGAATACAGAAGGAGATATCAAATTAGTATTTTAATGAAATTAATGATTACACAAAGTGTTTATACCGATGGCACAGAACAAGCCACTGGCACCATTACAACACTCAGCACTCTAAAGGCATTTGTTGCATATATTTGAATACGAGATTGTGGTCGTGTACGCAATATTGATTGCATCTAAAAACAAAAGTAGTAGTAGTTAGTACGTATTGAATAAGTGAATCTTAAATGTTTTAAAAGAAAAATTGTTACCCGTTTATTGGATAAATAAATAAACATTTAAAAAAAAAGGAAAATTACCTCAATAATGCTTAAATTTATTAGCCCTAAGGCAACAGGTAAAATATAAGAACTATCTACTTCAGTTAAATTTGGTATCCAGCCAAAGCCCCCAATTGTCAATTCTGTGAATGTGATTTGCGCTTGCAGACTGTGTGGATCTGGTAGCATATGCACGAGATTACGAAGGGCTACCGATTGGCAAATCCACAACGGTATTTGACCCCACAGAACAATTAACGTCTTTGCTGGATGGCAATTATCGCGTATGATCAATTTATTCCACTGCTTCTTTAACTGCAATGGATTAATGTTGCAATAACACGCACATTATATAAATCAATGACTGATTTAAACTAATTTATTTACCGATCGATTGTAAACGAGTCGCGTGTGTTTTTCTGTCCATTGGTATTTTTGCATTGCCATTGCAGCTTCTTTCTTCAGGTCTGCCACGATGTCAGGCATCTCAAGAGAGATGAGTTCAATCCGCGCCATTATTTTATGCTGATAAATGGCCAACGGCAGTGTTATCAAAGAACGAAAAAGCAATGTGGATAGAATAATTGAGCCCCACCATGGAATCCCAGTTAAATCGTGAATGTGCATTAAACCCTGCTGCATATAACAAACTGGCGTGCTATTTGACATCGTTTGCCAAAAGTTCATTAACAATGTTGGCTCGACTACATTTGAGGAAGCTTTTCGATGCGGATGCACGGTGACGGCGGAGCAGCACAGCGATACCTTTGTCTCTTCACCATTTTGTGTGGATAAAGCAGAAAATGTACGCGCCAAAGTAATATAAGGATAAGCTGGCCTCAGTCTTAATGCATTTATCGTGGTGCATGTGTAAGCGATTTTCCTCATTGTTATTAACTCAATAAGCATTTAAAAACTATTAAAAATTTTATTAATTAGATAATATTTGCAAAAATTTATTTTATTCAAAATAATAACAAACAACAGCTGTTTTTGCTGACTCTGACGGTAAAAATATATTTGTCTCTTTCTAACATATAAAATTGTGGCTATCATATTGTAGAACACCAAGCCGAAGAAAAAATATCGTCGTTGCTGCAATATATTTTAGTTTTAAATGCTTCCAAATACTGCCAGTCTTCGACTTGCTACCACTCGCTGTTAAGCTCAATGGTGTTAAGCCCAAGGCTGTTCAAAAATAACTTTTACTGAAAAATAATTATAATTCTGCGCTCAGAAATTTGAACAAAACGTGTTAACGGCCGTAAAATTTTATATGGAGACTAAGCCTAGTGCTCTGTTCGAGTTCATGTGAAATTCCGTGGTGAACTACATATAAAAAGCAGATCGTAGGCTAACTGCAAAATATTTCTCGAAATATTAACACATTCAAGGACAATTATCTCGTAATCGTAACATTTACATTTTGATTGTAAACATTTTCTAAGTTCTAATAATGGGTCGTTCACATATTACGCAATGCAATTTTTGACCAATATTGACCCCCCGCCCCCCCTTCCTGGTCGTAACATATCTTAACAAAACTTACGTAGCGTAAAGCTCAAGAAAAAATTGAATTTATTACCTGGGCGATACAAGAAGTAAACAAGGAAATTTGATAGCTGAACAGCTAATATTTGTTTTGTTTTCTTAAAACATATTAAGGGTAAACTCGCATTCCGTATAAGTGTATAAACAAGCAAGAAGAAAAGCAAAATCGTTTAAATTATAAAACTGAACTAACTCCCAAAGTTTAATAAATTTCAGCTTTTTGCTTGTTTTTGGCATTTTTCGAATAAGTATTTTTTTACAAGAAGACGTATTGCTAATGCAATTTAACTCGTTCATTCGAGTGGAGTTCGATTGGCGTGGAACTCCACGTAAATACGAGAAACATTTCAGAAAAATTGAATAAGAATCCGTAATTGGTATTTACTCAATATTTGAGTGCATACAATATGCATGAATTCGTATTCCTGTCCAACAACAACAATAGCAGCATATGCAGTTGAATAGCAATGAAAATTTCAATAACACCTAACTAGCGTTTGTTAGTCTTTCCTGCAATACCCGAAATTTTCGCTCTGATAAATATGACTCAAGTGTAGACAATAGTTATATAGAAGATGTTTGGTCATTGTAAATATTAGGCCCTGGTGCCAAACTTCGTCAAAGGCCTACGACACGTCATGAAATATCACGATACAATGCAAGTTTTCCTCAAATGTTTGTTATATTTTCGAGACCAAACGATGCACTTGATCGATGATTGAATGCTTGCATCTAAACCCAAAGTCTAAATTTAAAGATAAATAGAGGCTTTAAGTTAATACAAAAATTAAAATACACTGCCTAGATTCCAATAATAATTTTATCAACCATAACATATAAAACAAAAATAAAACTGATTTACACGTTGGTCACATTGTTCCTCATTAACATGCTCCGTAAAATTCCGAACTTTACACACTCTACGAATTTTACACTGTTTGGTCAAGATCCTTATTATAAAAAGGTCTGTGGGTAGCCTGAACTTACACTAAAGAAAGCAAAATTTTTAATTTTCATTAGAAATGTCACTTCTTACATTAATACTATCAAAAAAATTAGCAATATATTGTTACACGTTCAACATTTAGCAATACATTGTTATCTTTTAAACTTATTTTGTCGAAAGTTTTTCTGTACAATATTTTTGAGAAAGCAAAGCAAAGCCTCAGCCGTAGCTGATGTTAGCGGCGACGTTTCATTTTCACCAACATTGCGCCGCAGCTTACCGCAATCGACTTTGAACTCTTATACACGAAATACGAAAGAAAACACATATATTAAAATATTTTCTAAAAAACTACAAAAGATTTACTGTAAATTTAATTTTTATCTTCATTCGATAACAATTCAACCAAAAATAACTCTCAATCAACAATAAAATAAAATAAACGTTTTGACAAAATTTCAAAAAATATTGAAAACGGTGAGCAAAAAAGTGAAAAGTTTTTTTCTCACACAAAACGAAGAAGAAGAGAGAGAACTTGGAAAATTTTTTGTGCATCAAAATTTTTTGTGTCTTTAGAAAAATTGTTTGAAACAATTTTCACATTATTCAATTGTTTGTCTTTTCGCGCAGAGAATTTAATATAATCGAGAATCGGGGAAAAAGCAAAATTAAAAAATTGCAATAATCATCGTTCGTCTACTACTGCCGCCGATACTGTTATTCGTTGGCATTGTTGTTGTTATTAGTGTTAAGTGTGGAATAGTCTACAAGAAGTGCTGGTGAAGAAGTGAAAAAATCAGAGGAAGAAGAGAAGCTACTCAGTGGCAGGAGGATAGGCAAATTCAATATTTGCTGCATTCGTCGTCACGTCTGTGTCGCACATAAGCAGCAGCACGACGACTACCACCACGACCAGATATGAGCCTTTGTTGCAGCAGCATTCCCCCAACCCCACCATTATTGGCAGCATTATCCTCACAACCAGCAGCACCACCACCACCACAATGGGGCCAAATACCGACTCTTGTGTTGGGCCATATCTATAAGTACCTGGAGCCGCGAGATCGCCTTCTTGCATCGCAAACGTGCCATCATTGGCGTGGTGTGCTCTTCCAAAAGAGGTAAGCATTGACGTCACTCATCTATCCATCAGTTAGCTGCGTTGCAATCACAGAACGTTCGTCCATCTGTCTCATTTGTGGCAGCAATCTGTTGGATAGGTTAGCATGCAAAAAAACAACATTTCATGTATTTGCGTATTAGCATTTTTCATAAATAAAAGACAGAAAAATAAGAAATTTGACTGTTAACGACAGGAAGGAGAAGAGTGAAGAAAGAATGTAAGATATTTGTGTATCCATGAACTTGTCAAGGTTTTAATAAATGTTCCATATCAGTGAAAGAAAAATAGCAATTCCAGTGCAATAACATTGAAATAACACTAATTGGCAAATAGTATGGATTCCCCTGAAATGAGAGAATAGTAGACATAAATGAAAGTCTGACATCAAAGAAGCATAAAATATACATATATCCACATTATTTGAAAAAAGTTAACAAATGCACCACCCAGTGTTTAATTACTTTTCTTTGCATTTATGTTTTAGTCGAGGCTAAGCTAATACAATCTTGAATATTAAATTTATCTTTTTAACATTTAATTTTCTCTGCTGACCTTCCTAGGATAATAATTATTCAAACGACCACATAGAAAAATAGGGAAAACCTCGTTTTGTAACTTAAATATTGTAAACAAGCATTTTATTTAATAGTGAAAGTATGTGCATGTAATTGTTTACTATTTATATACTTTAACAATTTCATAAACGAAAAAAAACATGTCTGTTTCACAACAAAATTGCTTCTCAAAAAATAATAGTCTTTATTATTGTTGTTGTTTTTTTGATTTTGTTTTTACCATTTTTAGCTTTCAAAGCGTATAGCCAAAATTAATCTTTACGGCATTTAGCAGTTACACAAACAAACAACAGCTGATTGTACGGCAGCAGTATCAGCAATGTAATCAGCTGCTGTTGGTTGCCCTCTGTTATTAGTTTGCATGTAGAAGGAACCTGAAATTATATATCCCAGCGAGAAAATTTCAACGATAACCAAAGAAGATCTTTAAAAGCGCCACCGTTGTGCTCTTGTGGAATCCAGCAAGTAGGAAAATTTGAAACGGTAATATTTCTTCGACGTTTCCAAGAAAGGCTAGGCGAAACATACAAATGAAATTTTAAAAAATTATCCACGCACTCTATAACTCTCATATGGTTATTATGAAACTAAACAAGTAGATTTAGCCATTACCCATTATAAAAAAATTAGACGATATAGAGAAAAACTGAAAACGCCATCATGTTCAGCACACTCGAATTATATAAGATCCACTTTCGAAACTCTTGAGCTTTTTTGGCCATTGTACAGTGTAATTATCATGTTTATTCGTTGCAATTTTAAAGTTTTTATGGTAGACAAACAATTACAGTCGTCTAACTTTTTGCCTATTGCACGTTCCAGATACTATTTAATAAAGCTGTAAAGTTCTCTTCTTGCTAACTTCCTAATATTTTCTGCAGTTGCATCAATGTCAAACTCGTGAAACTCGTAAATGCACTCAAAACATCATATTTGACGTAAAGTGATAAAAAACAAAATGGCGCAACTTTGCGCAATTTATTTTTTTGCAACGTTTGGCGCATAAACTTAACAACTTGGCATCAATTTTTTTCCTGAACACGACTGGACAATATAACTAAACCACTAATGTTTTAGAAAAACACTTCGAAATATACATCAAACGATCACATGGTGTGTTTTTAAGAACGCATTTAAATCATCAATTAAAATTTAATTACAAACCTTTGGTTTTTACATCCATTACAAATTATTCCAATTTTAAAATTTCAGCACGCGCACGAAACGAATAAAAATTACGTCAGTTAACATGAAATTTAGAGAACATATGATTTCAATCTAGTGCTAAATGTTATAGGAAATCTGTAACGGTAAAATTTTTCCGTTACACAATGCCAAATTTATAGCTCTTTACGGAGATACATTTGTTTTGCACAGGTATTAATTCTTTAGTTCGACTTTTTGGCCAGGTTTTTTATATAAATACTCTTATGTGCGGGTGCGGAGCAAACTGGGACGAATAGCCAAATTATGCCGACAAAAATAAAAAAAATTAAATTAACTCTATCAAGAAAACTCTAGCGTATTGGTAATAATGGACAATATTTCACAAGAATGCAGTTCCTAAAGCAAATATCATTATTAAAGGGCATGATAATAAATGCTGTTCAGTTTGAAACCGATAAATTTTACTCTAACATTTTTGACAGTGTTACCGATAGTCACTATGCTTTTAAAGTAATAAAACGATTTACTGGTCACAAAATTAAACCCAATATATCAGGTTGCTTATTCACTGACGAAAATAAAACAAATGCCATTGCTGGTGGTAATAATATTGCAAATGCTTTAGCACAACAGTTTGCAAATAAACATCTATTAACAGTTCATAATAATTCCATTATCGATAATGGAGTCAAATCTGACATTGAACATCTCACAAACATTAATCAAGTCATCACATTCAATCATAATATAAATCCGGTTATTCGTAGCAATGAAGACCTGGATAAAATAAACTCTTTATTACCTGAGGACCAGCGTGGAATTCTTACTTCGGTTGAAGAGGTCAATAATATCATCAAAACTAGGCCCAATAAAAAGTCTACTGGCTCTGACGATTTACATTTTTTCATAATTAAGCAATTCTCTCCGGGTATTATACTCTTCTTAACGATTTTATTCAACCATCTTCTTTCCATTGCATATTTTCCACACTCTTGGAAGATGGCACTCATCACGGCTATACCCAAGCCTGGTAAAGATTCAACAATCATTTCAAACTGGAGACCTATTTCTCAACTGCTATGCATAGCCAATGTTTCTAAAATGTCAGGTTTGCGATACCAGTGCTTATTTTAGAAATAAATGTAGTGGCATGTGTATAAGACTGGGTGGTGAAGCTATCCCACACTCAAAAGACATCCGATTATTGGGAATGCAATTCCAAACAAATGATAGATTTACCAAAAATGTGACAATAAGAATTAATAAGGCTCGAAAAGCTAAACTTGCAATTAATAGTATTTTAACTAACCGTTACATAAACACGAGTATTAAAACTGGTATTTATAAATTATATATACGACCCATCCTTAAATATGCTGCCCCTGTTTGGGGTTTACAACCCTTTGTTAGTTCGCATCAGATGGAATTAATGAGAACGTTTGAACGTGGTTGCCTCTGTTCCACCACAAATACTAAAAGAGACATTGGTTCATATAAATATGGTAAAATCTCTGAATCATATTCCGCAGCAAAGTGTGCGAGAATGGATCGCTTCGTGGCGTACAGACACTATGATTTTAATAAATGCATAAACTTTGAACTTATTAAAATTAGGGATATTATACATTGTGGTAAATACACAAAGATTGCATACATTTATGATCTACATGAATCGGAACATCTGGTCTTAAATGACAAAAGATACAATCAAGAAAACGGACTAGTATATAACACCGGGCAATAGACAATATTTAATTAATTAATTCTTTTAACTTTTGTCACATGTACCGTATCAATTTTGTTTAAGTCAAATTATCTTTTCACGCGCCTATATCAGTAAATTTGGAATGTAGTGACATTGGCAAGATCCGGCCGTGTTTGCTAGTAGCTTGAAGCACTGATGAAATAGTCGCAAGAGTAGAAGCTAATCGTTCGAAAGCAATGATATTACCGAAAAGTTCGAATTTTCTTCTCTATTCGTCATAGAAAGCGTTGAAGTAGTTGGAGCAAGTGCACACGGGGCTGATGCAAATTAGTCCATTACGCCCATATTTGATTCCTTCTTATTTTCATCATCATTTCCTGCCCTTTTTAATTTTTAAAAGTTGTGGCCTCTAAGAATTCAATTTCGGCACCATGCTATTCATCCTCAACTGTTTTTCAGTCAATGGTTTGAGTCTTTCTGAATGGAAAGTTATATTGTTTACACTTTGCAACTATTGACTACTCGTGGCCATGTACCATGACTACAAGAGCATATACCTTTTAGTGTCTGCTACTCCAACTTGAACTCTAATTTGATTTATTTTACTTAGATGCATTTATTATACTTTTATAAACTTTACAAAAAAAAAAACAAAAATATTTCAACTATAAGGTACTGTTTTAACGATCAAAATTAAAGAATTTGAAAAATATATGATCTAAAATCATACTTTCATAGAAACTGGTAAACAAGTAACTAAAATGAAAAATATTTTTCTGAAACAGTACACACACTCGAGCAATATACCCTTAAATAATAACGTCTCTTCCAAAGTCATGCCCACTGTACTGGATATCAGTAGCAAAAGGGTTAACGTACATTATTCCTCCAGTAATATTCATCCCAGTGACAAAATAACCACTACTTTATGGCAGTTTTATTTTTTTTCGCAGGTATGAATATTCCGCGATATAAGCGTATAAATACACACTTTGGTTGGTAATGGCAAAACCACCGAACTGATAAAAAATTGCCACACCGCCGTTCGGAATCGGCGTTAAATTGTAGGTCCAACTATGTGGCATCACAATAGGCCGTTCAAGTCTAAGTGTGTCTCTCGACAGCCACTCCAACATTACCTAACCTAAGCGTGAATAGTATTAATTCTCCAAATAAAAATTTTTTAAAGCGGGTATGCGCGACAAAAGAAACAGCTGCTGTTACGAAAGGTAGTGAATGAGACAGTAATTTGATGTAAGCAGACAATAATTTGACACTTCACAATTTGACATGTTAGAGAGAAGAAAAACAAAGTGGAGCGGATCGAACAAATTGTTTGAACATTATACAGTAAGTACAGACTTAACTATACTGTTAGTGTCTTAAAAATGCCCTTAATGTGATCAGTTTTGTATATTTATATTGAATCTAAAAGCAGTTAATACCATCAATTGACCAATATTTTTTAAGGAGTCGATATTGTATTGGTGATATCGTTGCTATAATTTAAAACATTATCGATTTAAATATGAAAAATATTTATAATAATAATAGGCAAATTTTTCTTCTTTTTGCAGATTTTTTAATAATTTTAAATTCAAACTGCAGATTGACAACGAACGCCAATGCACATTTTTTCGTCATACTTTATGCAATTTGACAAGTGAATTAACTTTAATATTCGACTTTTTAAATGTTTTTCATATCGAAAAAATACGACGTATCTTATACAAGTAACTATCAGTACATATTTCTTGAAATGGATGCCTAATATGTTCAATAAACTGGTGTTAATTTTGCAGGGTTGCACGTTGTGATAATTTGCAGGGCCTGCGTTTCCATACCAATAATGTCGGCCTCATCCCACCTGGTGATATAAACGAAGAAAACCTAGTCGATATCGAACAGTGCGTAAATAAACAACATATTTCGACATTACCCAATAAAATTATAACTGAATTCTTTCTGTCTTTCACTCTTTGCAGATTCTTTGTGGAGCCAATGAAGTTACTGTTAAATCGCAAAAAAATGCCTTGTAAAATTTTGGATTTGGGTGCAATTGAAGCATTAACATATTATGGTCTGGATTTTCTGAAATCAATGAGTAAACCTCAAGAATTACAGCAACTTACATTGGCATCGATTAAGTTCGATCCTAGTCATTATCCCATATTCGCCATGGAAAATATATTATTGCAAAAATGCACGTCATTGCAGGTAAACTCGACAGGCACAAATTGAAATATGGAAATATTGTTTTGCATATAATTTCTAGGTTCTATCACTTGATTACGATTCTTTAAATGAGGAGCTTCTACATGCCATACAAATACTTCCATTGAGGAAATTTTTAATATGCATTCATGGTTTAGATCGTCAACATCCTGGCATTTCGGATACAGCATGGGCAGAATTCGCAGCAAATTTCAATAACATCGAATTGATTGTTTCATTGGTTTACGCATATGAAGCGGTTGAAGTTTTGCAAGTGCGCATACTGCGTCACAATATGCCAATTACACATTTAAGAGTTCTATTTTGTGATTTTGTAAGTATCACTATATTGATATACATATACATTTATTTACATTTTCTTCTATTTCAAGATGAATGTTGAGGCTCTAGAATGGATGTCTATTAACAATAACAACACGTTGAAAAGTATTCAATGGATTGATTCCGTAAGTAACTTAAGGGGTCATTCTGGTGCATTCCCTAAGAGTGCATAGATACAAGAATAAGCAGTAAATTTTGTATAAAAATTCGCATTAGAACTAGAAAGAAGAACTAAAAGGATAACATTGCTAATTGCTCTGATTATCTATAGGCTGCTCTCAATAACCTTGCAGTATGAAATGGGGTTTAGACCTCAGTTCTCTTGCACCGATCATGTCAACAATTCGTTAAACAGCTTACACCATTAAATTTCTCTGTTTTTGTTCAGCACTGCGAATATTTGTAGAGAACGAAGCAAATGCATCAAACAAAATGTGGAATGAAATCAAGCCTTTCAAAAATCAAAATTTCCATTCTTTGCATCAAATTTGTTCGAATGTCCTGAGTAATGGATTGCCAAGTTCAAATGTCCTAAGTAAATTATAACGTTTTTCAACTCTGAAATATTTTGGAATTGCCTGTTTGGTTTTCATCATAAATGCTTTAAAATCTGTTCTGATCTGGAGAACATGCTGGCCATCTCAAAATGTTAACGTTTCGGTGTCATGTCAAAAAATGCATTCTTGGCAGAAATGGGGGGGATTCGTCCTCAACATTCGACTATTTAGTAAAAGCTATTTCCAGCATTTAATTACACCAAAAAGTGCCCCAAAGCATTAAGGTTTGCCTCTTCGTTATGAGTTAAATCCTGAAATTAAAAAATTAATCAAAATTGCAATAGAAAATATAGTCTTTGCCATGCGATATGCATTTTTGTGTCTATATTTCCTCATTTCTTTATATAGAGATTGACCTATTAAAAGCAAAAATTTTGCCTTTTTCCTTGTTATATGGGTTATTTTCCACAAACTAATATCTTTTATGCCGTAGAGTTGCTTTAAGCTTTTTATCATCCAATCGGATTTTTACATATTTACTGGGCCGCACTCTACTCATTGCTACATATTTCGAATTAGATAATGCTGACAGAGCCTGGTATTTACACATGTCTTCTTTCTCTCATTTGTAATTTACTCTAGCTTAATGATTTTTACAACAATGAATGCTTTGTCCAATAAGTGAAGTGGGAAACCTTCCGACGCCCATATGTTAGAATTGGCTGAACCGATTTCAAAATTTGAGCAAACCTTCTCGCCTAGCTCTTTAAATTGATATATTATATGATAGTGTAGTACTTTTGGATCTTCTGGAATTAGGAATTTATAGATTAACGATGTGGAAAGTGTGCCGAGACTCCTGGCGTGTGTACAGCAATATCCTTCCACTTTTTTGCATATGTATGAAATATTGTAAAAATGTATTTAAGATCAATTCCATACGTTGCTTTTTTTTTTTTGGTTATTGTTTAGACAAAACTATAATTTAGCGATGGGAAACCAGAATGGCTTTAAAATGCGCAATTCAAAATCATCTGGAATAAATTTCTAAGTAAATATTGTTTTACAGGCATATAAGCATTCCGATAAAAATGTTATGGATTTATTTTTACGTTCTGGACAAGATCCATTCGTAATGATGTCGTGGCGTTGTAAAAATCTTGAAGAAATCGTTATACATGGGTATGTTCTGGATCCGCACAATATTGTTGGTATTTCGCGCTTACGTGGGCGGACACTGAAGCGCCTTGAAGTATCGATGATTGATAGTACACCGACCGAAGCGAGCATGGATTCGTTTATTGAGGTTTTTATCAAAGAAATTACAATGCAGTTATATTTATATTTTATTTAAATGTTTATTTATACGTGCATTAGGAAATCAATACATTGCTTGGCCAAAAATGGGAACCACTTAATCCGAACAATTTACATCCAGCACTCGGCTATATGCCAGTATCGGATGATGTGCGCGACGAGTATGTCTTCGATCTCATTCGCAGTGATATTTCCAAATAAATGCTAATTTGGAAATGTTGGCAAAGTTGTAAAAATTTAGTTAAGAACATATTACATAGAAACAAAAACCAACATCATGAACAACTACAGAACAAAACACCTCAATGCCAAATGCAATGCACACACCCATACAGCGTGCCATGCGAGCAAGCAAGCCAGCAAACCAATCGCCAATTACAAATCACAGAAAGATAAAGCAATCCAACACAAGCAAATAAACACAACAATCAAATCAAACAAAACAAAACAAACAATGGCATGGCAGTGATATTTTTTTTTATTTTAGTTAAAATCAACTAATATAAAAAGGAAAAACAAAAAGAAAGCGCAAATCTAAAGCAACATTTGAAAAAAGCAACAACGTATTAAAAAAGTAAAAAGAAAAAACAACAATAACAAATTACAATAACAACACAAAAACAACACTCAATTATATATGGATATGTATTCGAATATTTGTGTGTATATGAAGTATATCTATATATGTATTTAGGCGCCAATAGTTTAAGAAAAACCCCAACCAACTAACAAACATTGATTGAAAACTTATAAATTGACAAGTGTAGGAAGATGATATGAAATGGAAAGAACTCAAAAACAAGCGAACGATAATAATGTCACCCACATAGGGAGGTTCGCACTCACTAGCAGTGAAACAAAAGATTTATTTATAATTTGTTATTAACGCTTTTCCTATTTCCTGTTTTATATCTTATCCGAATGCTCCATATATTTTCGAAATCAATTTAAAAAATATTCTGTTTTATTCATCATTATATACTTTATATATCTATATTCCATATTATTTTATTTTATAAAATATTTAAAAAAAAAAACAAAAAATTTAATTTTATCGTTAATTTTGAACTTTTGTTATTTTTACAAAACAAACCAAAATGTTTAAAAATAGCTATTAATGACAAAAAAAAATTGCAAAGAAAAATGTAATCAACAACAACAAAAATCACAAAAACGTATTCCTATATAATTTACCAATTAGACTTATTTCCAAAAAAAAAAAAAAAAAAAAAAATGAAACAGAATTATTAAAATATACTATTATTCTGTAGTTGTAAAGAAATTATTAGCGGCTACATTTAAAATATTTTATAATTCACATCTATGTATAATGTAGTTCAAGTAGTAAAAAAAGAAAAAAAATTGTTACAAACGAACAATAACATTCTATGTTACGACAACAAGAAAACGTAAAAGACTTAAGCACTTCACAACCAAGAAAAATTATTATAAATAGGGAAGGTGGGGACGAATATTGTGAAACCTGCAATGAAACAACAAATATTTTTGTTCATGAACAACCAAACAACTGTGATTAAATGCAAGCCAGCATACGATAAAAGCATGCAACAACAACAAACAAACAATTGTGAAAATCATGTGAATAGTTTTTAATTAAGTAAATGTTTTGAAAACAATTTTATGTAATTGTATACAATACACAAAAAAGAAAATCGCGAAACTAAGTGGTTATCAAGTTGTAAGGATTAAAAAAGAAAATACTGATTGCTTAGTTCATTTGTTTGTGCAAATAAAATAAAATTCCTTTTTGTTTTTTGTCACTCTGTTAATTAGCTAAACAGAAAATCCTTCCATCTTTATCTTATTCCCGAAACAACTTGATAGTTTGGCTGCGTTTTGCATAGAAAAGCGACAAAATATAATTGATTATATGTTCTACTCCTCCATATACAACCTAAGTATATAAGATAATATGTAATGATAATAGCTCAAATGTCAGCAAAGCTCAAACAAAAGCTATTTGTATGTTTGATGGTATTTAGTAGAAAACAATACAAATGAATGAATGTGAATGAAAAACTCAAAACTTAAATGTGCACCGATTATAAATCAAGAGCAAAGAGCAAAACAAAAAACATTTTGAAAATCAATACTGTGATGAAGCAATGAAGATACACACAAAATAATTCATGCTAAAATATCTGCTCTATATATGAATTTAATATTATTAAAAACACAACAAATGTAACATTGTAAAAGATTAAGAAACAAAATTATTATGCAATTGTAATTGTGATATGTAAAACAGCAACAGAAACAACAGCAACCAGTCGAATCTAATTATTAACATCCAAAAACAAAGAACATAAAACGTGATATTAGATTAGCAGTTAAATAAGAAACATCTATTTAGAAGAAAAACAACAATAAATATTAAAAATAAAGTATAACAGTCAAAATCTTAAAAAGCCTGGGAAATTGTAAAGGCAAATAACACAGAATGAAAATTACTTGCATGCGTTAGCTAATTAATTTTTGAATTTAACATTTTGTTTATTTATCACGTTCATATCGTTGGAGTAATCATGAAAGTGCCGGTTTATATGTATTTTTAACAAAACATAAATTTTGCACATTTATGGTTCAGGTACACGTACCTACATATAGGGCTACCCATTCTGGACGTTTGCCGAATTTCCGAAAATCAAAACAGGACATATTTAGGTAAAGCATTGCATGTGTTTATAATTAAAGCAAAGCAAAAATAGTTCAGTATAAAACAAATCAAATCTTTGCAATAAAATTAGCTTTTAACTTTCGAACAAAGAAGCGTATTTAAATATAGTTCACCATTATCTTTATACATGGATTTTTAAAAATATGTGGGTATTTATATTTATGTTTCCTTTAAATTAGAATTTTAAGAACATATCTCTGAATTTCTCAGAATCCCGTCCGGATTTGTAGACAGTGAAAATAGAGTTGTGATGTAACGGAAGTTGATGTAGATCAACTTAGAATATGGTATAAGTAGTGGTAAATTGAAGGTATTTAAAAAAAAGTAGGTTTGCTGGTTTTTCGGCTTTGCTTTTCAAAAGCCAAATAAAGAATCTGAGCAAACATGTTCACAAATAATGTGTGAGCACAGTGTGCCCAATTTAAACATTCGCAAAAACAATTGCGAATGCGGATGCGAAGATAAAAATCATGCGAATGTTTCACATGCGACACTTGCAGACATCCGTTACATCACTACTTGTGATCGTTATAAGAATACGCTTCAGAAACTCTTTAAAAAGAAATATATATTTTGTCCACTGCTTTCCTATTTTTGGCAGGCCAAACAAAAAAAACTGCAGTATAACTGCAATAAATAGTAACTACGTCAACACGACTTAAGACAATGTATTACTTTACGTAAAACAATGCGGCAATGCATGTTGGGCTATTATTCATTCCACTTATACTTTTTTTGTTGTGTCTTCAAGAAATTGGCATTAATTTTTGTTGTAAATTTCGGATTGCCCGGCCAGGTTCCAAACTATGGTAGCCCTAAAATGTATGTATATGCAACGCAATTGTGCTCAACATTTCATGAATAACTACAGGTACGATTTTTGAAACTTCGGTTAAAACAAACAAATAATTTTTTCAAATAAAAATTTATAAATTATGTTGATATTTATAAGCATTAGTTGGTAAACATTAGTTTTAGTAAACAAAAATCTCGAAAAACTAAAAATCATGTTCAAAAATAAGGTTTGCTTAAAAACAATCTTGCTTTCCACATTTGAATTTAAAAGATGTTACGAACCATCTTACTAGAATAGCGTCTCAGAGTTGGTAACAAAGTATAGCATAAGGAAGAAAGCATAGCAGATTTCATATCTGAAAAAACTGGAGATCAACAAAAATTGGCCTTGAATTTAGGCTAAACAAAAAGCCAGAATAAAAGAACATGTACCTGATATGATTTTTAAAGAAAAGTAAAACAATTTCTACAAGCCTGGACGTAACTTTGGGGAACGCATGCATAATTTTAATTAAAGAACAATTTAACAAAAGAACTAAAATAAGACTGAGCTGAAGAACTTGTAGAGCACAAGTGGCAAACAAACAGCCTAAAAATGGGAAATACATATTAAGAAAGAGACGTTTAAATATTGTTATGTTAATTTTATTACTTACTATGTATTATTTAAAAAAAGAACCAAAATCAAGCATACACTCACACACATACATACACTGAGGCAATCACAAATACTAATACGTCATTAACTCCTCCAATTCCAACTCCTACTCCCACTAAATGTTGTAGTCTAGATAAAAATGATCGAAAAACAAACAACAAAATAACAACAATTGTGATAAAAGTGTTGCTCGCACAATATTATAATGCGTGTCTTCTCTCTTTCTCCCACTCTCTTGTATTAATTATAAGTTTTGTTGATAAGATTGTTATGTTTCCTTTTTGATCCATGATTTGATTTTATATTGACGCGCATGAGCAGCACTTTCTTTTGAGGTATTTGTAAAGTTAAATAGCAAAAATTGTGATCGAACTTGCTAAAAATATGCAACGCAAACACAACCAGAGAAACAAAAAGTTTTCAATATGTTATGCAATTTTATGTATAAAACACCATTGAAATGTATTTAAAGACATGAAGGAAATCGTGAAATTCAAAGATGCATGATGTAGGTATATATTTACATATATACGAAACATTCACTTTGCAATATTAAATTCATTGTACTTTCTTTATGGAGTATTACAAGATTTTTTATTCTCTTTAAAATCCTTATTTTTATTATTCTATTTTGAGAAAGAACACAAAGTCATTTAGTTAAATCATTCCACCAGAAAGTGAAAAACAACAATGAAACCTTTATATGATTATGAGGCATAATGTATATAAAAAATGCATACACACTAAAAAATTGTATTCCTCATTAATATTTATTATTTTTTGTTTTTATGCATTAAAAATCAAAATTAATTATTGTATAAAAAAACTGACAGCGGCTGAAGATGAGGCTGAGAGAGAAGGGCACATTGATCACATTAATTGCAACAATAAACATCGTTGTAACGTATTTTACAACAACAATAAAAAAACAACAATGATTATGATCAAATCTATGAAGCTGTGATATAAAACAAAAAACCAACAAACAAACAAAATAGTGAAGAACGAACATCTTTATAAAAACGCAATAAAAGCTTAGCAGGAATAAAAATAGAAACAAATTAACATCTTCAAGGATACTAAGAAAATCATATTGAAGTGTTTAAGAATAAGAAGTAGAAAAACAAACGCATACAAGGAAGTGTTTTTGAACAACAACCAAAAGAAAAAAACTTAAAAAAATAAACCCAAGTCGAATGGATTTTGTGTAATTTGTAATAAAACCACAATTTTGACATACACGCAAACAACAGCAAAAAAAATAATTACAATATTAGCGATAAAGCAAAAATAAGACAAGTCTTATATTTAATGTACATAATTAACTTCAAATTGTACTAAAAAAATATTTTGAATGAAATTAAAAATCAATTTTAAAATGTTTTTTTTCTTTTTAGTTTTTGTGAATTTATTTAATTTTTTGTTTTTGCATAAAACACTGTATTCCACAAATGCAAACAAAACCTAAAATTAGAAACGAAAGCTGTCCATTTTATGGAAATATTTTATTTTCGTTCATTTTCGTCTGAATTTAAAAAAGCCATATTAATGAAATTTTAATTTTTATCATTTCACAAATTATATAGTTATTATTTTTAAATATTAACAAATGCGTCACTATCGGTGAATTTTAAATTTATTTTTTTATTTTTACTTTATATACAACAAATTCTCTTAAATTGAACCTATGTATTTAAATTTAATATTCGATGGTGAAAAAAGAGTAAACAAATAAAATTGTTTTCAATTCTTAATATCATATTTCAAAATGTAGAAGAGAAATACAATAAAATAAAATATATTTTATTTGCTGATAACTTCAAACTAAAAAAGTAGTTTTGTTTTGATATATATATATTATATATACAGTATTGCTCAAATAAAAGTTATCACCATACAAAATTATGAATTATTTTTATTAGGTTTAGTCTTTTTCAATTTACAAGCACTTATTGCTTCTTTTTGGTTTGCCACCTATTTTTTTTAAATGTTCTTAGTAGACATTGCTGATCTTGTGATCGTTTCGTTTTTTAATTTTGTGGTAATTCATGTATAAGTGCGGTCAAATAATATTCGCAACAATATGAAACAATTGACTTGTGACCAAAGAAGTATGATTATGACATTGACGACGGAAAATTATTCAACGAAAAAGATTGCATGACAGATAGGATATATCCACGTCACTGCCTTTTAATTGCTTAAGAGATTTGATGCCACAAAAACAACGAAAATGACCATAGGAACTGAATTAATGAATAAGAAAACCACCAGCAGAATGGTCAGCAATTTAAAATGGACTGGACCGCCTTAAATCTCGATTTTCGTAGGGAAGTTGAGCTCATGGTCTGCAAACAGCCCCGATCTATGCCCCATTGAAACTGTTGAACAGCCCTGAAAAAACATGTGTTCAAAACGAACCTAAAAAATAAAATGGAGTTGAAGTCGACAATAACCGAGGCTTGAAATACAGAAATAAAGCTGGACTACTGAAAAAAGTTAATAAACTTCATGTCAGACAGAATTTTAGCTGTTATAAATGCCCGAGGAGGTCATACTAAATACTAATTTACTTGTTTTATGTCACTTTATAGCATGTTCATAAAAAACATTTTGTGTAAAAAATTCGATTTAATATTTTTATGTTCATCATACGCCCCCATTGCAAATTCGGTTAAGTTCTCTAAAACGGAAACTAGCACTGCTAACGTTTTTCAATTAGAACGTAAATTTTTATGAACAATAACAGTTTAAATTTTGAATTTGAATTATTAATTTCAAAAATATATGTGGTGGTAACTTTTATCTGAGCAATACTGTATATATATCTATATCTACAGTCTTTCGATTTGATGACAATAATCAAGGACACCATATATCATTTCCAGTAACCGCGAACAGCCCCTTACGCTAAAATTCACTATCTTGAACAAAATGACCACGCCCACTGACGTATACCATATCCCACGAAAAATTCAAAATTTTTTGCACATGCAAATAAAGTTTTCATTATTATTTTACAGTTTACAGAGAGCTTATCAAACAGTTTTTGTTACTTTTCTATATTTCGTATTCTGGGAAGTGCTGATTGGAGTATACCACACCTCAGTGGTGAGTGGTAAGTGCGTCAATGATAAACATATGTACACGGAAGGTAATACAATAAAAGAATTGTAAACAAGAAAATTAGAATTAAAAGTCATAATCAATTCTTCCCCAACTTGTATTTTAATAATTGTTTTGCAAAAATGCTGTCCAATAACGAATGAGCTTTGTCAAAATGTTCCGAACTATAATAATATAATCTTACTGAACTTTATTTTTCAGTTTGCGAGCTGAATTTTTCCGTACCTTGTAATAAACCCAATATAAACTCCCATGTCTGGCTAGACAATGATTTTTAGCACTTTTGACTGTTTATCAAACCAAAACCACATTAAGTCCTTAATTAATAACTTGCTATTTCATATTTCATTTCAACTTGAGCTGCTTTGTTGCAAGTTTCAATCGAAATTGGATTGGGATATCTATCAACAATTAAGTAGGTAGGTACTAATTTCAACTGGTTATATTTATTTCAAAGCAGAGAATTGGGACTTGAACAAACTAAAAACGATTCGAAAAGTAAATGTTTTTACTTTATTATGAAACTATTGCGAGTGCTCGGAACATGATGTCGGTTTTATACATGGATGGTATATTTTACTCGTATGGTTGATTTTACTCGAGGGGTTCTGCTTGTCTTGTATTACTGCGGAGTCAACATAAGAGTTAAATAAAAAAGGAAAAGTGTCGCCATACTGTCTTGAGTTTAATCAAACACATGCATACAAACAAAAACAAACTAACTGTATGTTTCGGGTGAGTATCTCATCGTTTGTTATATAATTTTAACCAATGTGAAACAACGTTTTGCAAAGACACACAAAGGTTATTTACGTGGGCAGAACTCTGGCGACGAAGAACACACCATCACTACATTTTATAGGAGCTTTTCCTTTCCATTGCAAAAGCCCTTGACCCTTGACCTTGTTTTAAGTTTTGTGTATGTGCTTGTGCTTTTGATTATGCAACATGTAAAATGCAGTTTTATGAAAACTTGCAGTTGTTATGTAATATTTCAATTTACATCTACGATATATATTCAATATTACTCATACGCTCCGTTGCAAATTCCCTGAAAATGCTTATCAGTTAAAAAACTTATTTTATCGTTTAGTTTAAATTTATTGCAAAGATAAGTTATATCTTGTTTTAGGAATTAAATATGGTATGTCGAAGATAACGAAACGAATTTTGCAATTAAAAACAAATCTTTACTACATGCTTGCAAAAATTATTTTATCGCACAACTACCAATTTGCATTAAACTATTATGGAATATAAAACAAAACAAGAAAAAATAAGCAAAACCAACTAAAAATGTTATATTGAGCAGTAAGTTGCCATCCTTTTGTAGACTATTGATTTTGCTGTGCCAATGCATTATATATTTTCTTCATTCGCATTCTAGATTCCTCATATGTTTGTATGTAAACTTGTGCATTCATAACAAAAGTGGAAAAATGTTAAACAATCGCACATGTGATTACATTGGAGATAATTGAATTGTATAACTACTGTTTATTTATGTGTTTTCTTTCGAAAAATAAGTAAATGCTATCATCAATAAATGATTGAGGTAAGTTGGTGATAGAGCCGCCAGCATGAATTTCTTTTGTACGTACATACATAAATACATACACATATGACATATATATTGTAAAATATTTTACTAGAGAGAAATTTTGGCGTCTTTAAGACGAGATGATTAATTTTAAATAATGACAGTGGTGGGCAATATATTTTCTCTTTTATTTTGCATATTAAACTACCATGCAGTGCCAACTTAGCCTGGAGGCAAGTGAGGCAGCCGCCTCAGAGCCCGCGGCTCCGGGGGCCCGAACTGCAAGGAAAAATTAAAAAAAAAATTCAAGAATAAATTTTGCAAGGGACAAATAGTGAAAAACAAAGAAAAAATCGAATAATTCTATAATTTATTTAAATTTTTGTGGTATCGATATTTATCGATAAACAGCTTAAGCGAAATTCTTTATTTGCAAGTATGGTTAAATTCTGTAATATTGAGAAACAATTTTAGGGCCCCGGAATAGTTTTGCCTCAGGGACCCCGATGTTAAGACGGCGCTGCTACCATCTACCAATTTTCTCATGAAGTCAACTTTTATTGGAAAGTAAAATGTGAACAATCAAATTTACATTTATGCATTCGAAACTCGATTGTTAGGCATGGACACCAATTTTTTTATAAAATAAACACCAAAAATGCCTAAGTCACATATAAGTGCGTTTTAATAAAACTTCAGGAAGCAAACTTTGCCAAATTTGATTTTCACTCATGCGAGGACTTGGACAGTTTTCAATATTTGTAACCATTTTTAAATGGTATCCAGATAACTTAGGATAGCTAAGCTTTTTAAAGACATTTGTATGTTAGAGTAATTTTAATTTGGTTAAGTCACATCTGTTTCGCATTAACGCATTACGTAATGCAAAACACCTACATATTTCTAGCTTTGGTTTTATGATTAAAAGAGAGCAGTGAGTTTACCGTGCCATGAACCATTAAATGCTGGATCAAGGTATGAAAACAAGGCATTCGTCCATTTGGGCTTCGTTCAAATTGGATTTCGAAAAAAAAAAACAGCAAAAATTCTTCATTGATAACAATATTAATTTTGTAACTCATACTAATCCATCTGCTTTTATTACAGTTTCTAATAGCACCTACATAAACATCTACATATGATTTGGTCAGCTTCAAAAGATGGAATTTTGGTAACCATTTATGATAATTTTAAAAGTTATTTATTATTTCAAATCTTAGTTGGCCTAGCAATATGTGTCAAAACAAAATTTGGTGATATTGGTTGCGTTCATAAGATACACAACATTTTAAACTGTTGCTTGTAAATTGCCAACTGCCCAATTTTTGGGAAACAACATGTAGGCATGATAGAGCGGAAAAATAATATGTTGAAAAAGATGACGTCCAAATGCCAACAGTTTTTCTGATCCAAATAACTCAACTACGCGTTCAAAAGACACGCTCTCCTCTATTGGCCAACAGCTGTGTCTTCTAAACGCAACCATTATAAAATTAAATGCCATTTATTTTACTTCGTGTTCAAGACTTTGCGCGCAGAGTGCCCGCAAGTCTTTTAAAGAAAAAAATTTTGGTGGTTTTTTGTTACAAATAATGGGTATGCTTAGATTTTTTCTGACGTGTATTAGTAGGTTAGGTTGGAGTGGCTGTCGAGAGACACACTTAGGCCTGAACGACCCATTGTGATACCACATAGTTGGACCTACAGTTTAACGCCAATTCCGAACGGCGGTGTGGCAATTTTTTATCGGCTTGGTGGTTTTGCCATTACCAACCAATGTATGTACTTGTACACTATCTTATAATTCTCATACACTTCATATTGATAGTGAATATAAGAAAGTAATGAAAATTAACCACCAGACGAAACGGGAATCGAACCCGAACCTCCCAGA
This sequence comes from Toxonevra muliebris, assembly GCA_963691655.1. Lineage (NCBI taxonomy): Eukaryota > Metazoa > Arthropoda > Insecta > Diptera > Pallopteridae > Toxonevra > Toxonevra muliebris. The sequence goes on from OY829326.1 coordinate 2,889,706, forward strand.
TGAAAGTCTAGTGCACTATCCACTAGGCTATCGAGACGTGTATTAGTAAAATTTTACGAATTTTATACACCAGCCGTACATAATGTGATTTTTGTTGCACTGTGAATAGATGTGCACAGTTAAAAGGATTTTTAAAATTTTTTCTTAATAAATCCTTTTTTTCTGCTCAGTATGAATAAAATAAAAATAAAATTATATGCCTGCCGCAGTCGGATCAGGCAGGTAGAAAAAGTCATTGCTCAACTTTAAAACGTGTTTTTCTCGAAACCATGTTTTCCAAATCGGACCAAAATATCTTAACAACCACTGAGCCGATTGGCTTGAAATTTTTTTTTGTGGTTATTATATACATACATAAATACTTCAATTTTGTTGTATCTGCAAAATAATAACGAAGTTTTGCCTAAAAATCGCTACGTTAAGTTTAAACACCCTCGAAATTATAAATTTTAATAATCTTTTTGGTTCTTCTGTTTCTGACAATTACAGAAGGTGAGCTCAAAAATTAAACATAATTTCAAAAGTGAATGTTTTTATTTATTTTATTATTTTATCATAAAAAATATTTACAAAAATTGAATTTTTCGCGTTTCTAGTATATATTCCTCCTTAAATGTTATTTAAGTTCCGAAATCCACCACCAAGCCATTTTTTTGTTGCCTTCATAATGCCATTAGAATTATATGTGCAAAGTTTCAAAGCAATATATACACCTTTCTAGTTTATTCCAAAAACAAGTCGACTTTTGAGCCAAACTGGATTCGTGGAACATTAGATTCCTGTGCGTATGAGTAACCTGGAATACCAATAATATAATATCACTCATACAGCAGAAACTGTAGGCACCCATAAAAACTATTTTATTTATTTTATTTGCCCACATCTTTGACTACAATGCATAATACAAAAGTTGAGTACATTTCAGTTGAACTCAATTTGTTCACACAATAACAAAATAACAATAAAAACAAAAACACTACATTATCTAGAGAGAGAGAGAACGAAATTTATGGAGAGTGAGAGAGGGAGAGAGCGTGTTATGATGAAGGAGTATCTGACAGATTTTCTCGAACACGATACACAAACAACAAAATTGGCCACTGTCGTTGCTGCTGCTGTGTGAGCGCTCAGTCAGTTGTATTTGTGCGAAGAAGAGAACGAAAATTATTGGGGGCCGACCGAAAACATTATTATTTTGTGGTTTAACTCAAATTTATTATTGGTAATTTAAAAATGAATATTATTGAAAGTTTTTAATTGTTTATTTTGAATTAAAAAAATATTTAAATGTAATTTGTTTAAAATAACGAAGACTGCGTGTGTGTGTGTTCCGATTATTGAATAGAAAGTATATTAAGGAACAATCGATATACTCTCCATACTGAGTAATCCTCAATTAAGCGAACAAACAAGCACACAACCTTAAGTTTGAAGTTGCCAGCGTTTTAGAGAACCAAGAAAACACGTAATCCTTCTTTGTATTTAAAAAAAAAATATTTTTTTACTCCGTGAGTACGAGAGTAATTGTGACAGACGTTGTTGTGTTGTTATTGTGTGCTTTGAGGAAAATTCTAACTAAACTAAGGTGAGTGTACTGACGATGGATGAGTCAAAGTTGCCTTAGAGCATGTGCTGTGACGTAACATCAGCTGCAAAATTTAAAAGGTCGTCAGGGAGGAGGCATGAAGGAGGGTAATACCCCCAAACATTACACTTCGTCTATAAAAGTGATATTTCATTTCATAATGTTGAAAATCTTTAATAGGCAATTTTACTTGTTGAAATAATCTCATTCGATACTATATCCAAAAATTCAAAGTTATTTCCTCGTCTAAAAATAATAATTTTTTTTAATTTGTATGTTTGATAAAATTATTATTTACTGAAGAAACAGAAAATAAATGCAAAATATCATCGTAAACTTTCAAATTCCATCGTACGAGTAACAATTCTAACGTGTGCATTTACATATTTTTTGTACATACAAATGTACATATATACATACAAAAGACTATTTACTAAACTGTTTAAACGCAAAAAATATACACTTATTCCATGCTTATCTACATACGGAAAAAACTCGTATGCTTCTTGTGACTACTATTTTTAGTATTTACTTAAATACATAAACAAATAAATAAGAAAATAAAATAAGCAATTCGATAGTAGGAAAACAAGTGCAAAAATTCTATTTAGACTCTTAAATATCTTGGCAGCAAGCAAAAACAAAAAAACCTTAAAAATGCATTTGGTAGAAGTTAAATAACTTCCTCTTCTCCCCTCCCCACCCCAAATTTTATTTACGCATTTTAGAATATTAAACTTTAGCTATTTTGGGAAACTGGCAGACGATAATGTATAAAAAAAAACTGCGCGTTTCCTTAGTAAATTCAAATTACGAGTAACTGCCGAATCTTTTAGTCAAATAATTGAATAATTCACACACACTTTAGATTTGTATCTAAATGCTGATTTTGTGCAAAACTATAAATAAACCTTGAAAATGCCGGCATGAGTCGGCAGCATTTCCTATATATGTATGTGAGTGCACATCCACACACACACACCTGTATGTGCAACAGCAAGTTGCTGCCAGTATTTGAGAATAAACTGCGCTTGTTTTGTGAATAAACACAACCAAAACAGTCGCCTATATAATGCAATTTAACGTCTATGGGAAGATTTAATTAACTTATGTAATACGAGTAGGTATAATAGCAGGGCCGGCTCTACCATATATGAGAACGGGGCGGTAGCCTAGTGTGGCAGTGATTTGAGTGCCGGCATTTGAAACCATTTTTATATGGCGCGGGGTGTATTTTGCTTACCACTACTTCTAACACTGTAGAGCATTTCGGGTTTTTTCGATTGCTGAAACTAAGTTTTTCTAAAAGCTTTGGTTGTATATAGAAAAGTAATTTCTCAGTTTTCCTAGTTTGGCGATTTTAAACGATTTTTTTCATTTTACATAAAGTTGTTGCTTTAGTCTATGGTCGCGTTGGAGTAGTATCATTTAAATGCAAATATTTTTACTATCAAAAAGTCTTTCTGGTGGTTTTCGGGTACGAGGAAATAGAATCTGCAGTTTATTTTTACCAATAACGGCCGCTAGGGTGCGCTTTAGTGTAAAAAATGGAAAATTCCATATTTTTAAGGTTTTTTCGAGCAAGAAGGTTAAATGTACGTGATATTCATTTTTTTTATTCTTTTCATTAAGTTAGACAACTTTCAACAACACATCGTTGACGTACAACCATTTACAGATCGAGTGATGAGATTTAAAAGTCTTATTTTTATATCAAAAATCAGTATATTGGACTTGAATTAAATACAAAAATCAGTACATTTTCCAGATATATGTAGATTTTTACTTTTGATTATAAGCTCACTTTATAAGCTTATTAAGTTCAGTGGAATCGAAAAAAAATTACATTTTTTCTACAGGAATTTTACAAAACCTATATTTCTGTCTAGTTTTCATTAAAAGAATTCAAAAAAAATACAAAAAATGGTCTTTAACGTTACATGAAATTTGCGGTGCATTTCAAAGCCATCACAATCAACAGACAAAAATCAATTGAACTGTATTTTGAATTTTTTATTAGTTTAAGTCCTTTTCTACTACACAAAGCTGATTGCATGAAAAAAACTAGAATAATATAGTTATTTTTACGTTTTTGTTCCGATTTTAATTTCGACCCATTTCGATCAGATGCGCGACACAAGTGAAAGAAACGTGCATAGTGAAGAGCGAAAGCAACCGGTTGATTTGACATTTGTGTTTCCCGATGCTATGGGATATATATGAATGGAATTTAGTCGACATAGAAGTTTTTTTTTTTGCTCGTTGCTCCTACAGAAAAAATTGGCCATATATATTTGTTAAACATCTATTTTATGCAACATCGAGCATGAAAGGCTTAAGATTCCTTTGCTGCTAGCTTAAGTGGCATTTCACAAAATCAGCTGTTTTCCGTTTGTTGTTTTTTTTTCTAAAGCAGTAAATAACAGTTATTTTTGTATGTCTAATTCGACTTTTTTTTTTTGTCTTTGCAGCAAACGAGCGATATTTATTAATAAATATATCATTAGCTCAATATTATTCGCGTAATTGCTGAAAAAATTGATTCGTTAAAAAATATTAGGTGTGAAAAGTGTTATTGGTTATTCTTCTTAATTTATATAAAGTAGTGTTTCTCTAAACTCTTCCATAGCTTTCCATCTTAATTGTTGGAAAACTCATTAAAAAGTGAAAGTCAAAATCAAAGTAATCAACTTCAAACTCATTGCGCTTTACACACTTCTTATTTAATTGGTTTTTAGTGCATTGTATTGATTTAATTTTTGTTTTTCTTTGCAGCAAAATGTTTGCCTTGTGGTATTTATCTTTAGCATTTGAAGAAATGCGGTAAGTTTTATTGAGCTATACATAGAACTTTTTTTTTTAAATAATTCTACATATTACTATGTATATATGTATGTATGTTGTTAAGGCGACTGCCCTAAAATAATAAAACAGAATTTTCGTTAATAGGCAAATATAGAAGAAAAAGAGTAGAAAAGTCATATCACCAGTGATAATCTTCCCAGTGTTGTTACATTTAAAATTTAAAATTACTGTTTAAAAAACTAAATTACTGTTTTTTTTTTGGTTAAATTACTGTACGCTTGAAGAATGAAATATAACTTTAGTTTTTACATTATAGCTGATCAAATATTCCAAATATATAAATTTTATTTTGCCTTTTTTTTAATATTTTTAAAAAATTTTGCCTTTTTCACTGTTTTAGTGCCTTTTTCGAACTTTTTTGTGTTCCTTTTTTCTACGTTTTTAGGGGTGTTCTACCCATTAGGGGCCGTTTACATATTACGTAACGCAATTTTTAACCAATTTCGACCCCTCCTCCTGGTTGTAATACATCGTAACAAACCGTGAAAACCTTTTTTTTTGCTTCGATGGTTACGAAAAAAAAACCGATTCAGATATGATAACTTCTCATGTTTGGCGCAAAACAAATGAATCTTACGGCAACCCAGCAAAAATGATGCTGACGTGGGACATACTGTTGAAAAAGCTCCACAGTCCAAAAGTTAAAGCTATTTTGACAAATACATAAAGAAAAAACTTTCCGATGATTCCACAGTAGAAAAAATTATGCTCAAGACTACTATGACGAAGTTATTTTCAAAATCCGGTTACAAATTAGTGAAAACCCTATTTTCATTTCGATTGATGAAACGGCTGACAAAGCTGGACGCCATGTAACCAAGGTTAATGTTGGTTAAAACGGAAGTTGTATTTTTGATGTAGAAAATTTGGAAAAGGAAAACGCATTTGCAACTTTTTTTGACGGCTACCTTAGTCGGTGGTCATACGTTGACACCTCGTAAATACTTTCTCACCATTTTTGGAACAGACGACCAAAACACAATAAATGTATATAAAAGATTATAAATAAGAAAAACAATGTTTTCGGAAGATTTTTATTATGTTTTTTAAACTTACCTGCATTTTTTTTATAGAAATTATCGTTTTGTTTTGTTTTGTATAGATGTTATTCTTTAAAAGTAGTAGAATTTAAAATAGTCTAACCACAAAATTTCTGAGCATAGTAAAACTTAATATTTCCAAATTATTTTTTCACTAATTACTGTCGTAATAGTGAAGGCTAAAATAATAATATTGGTCTTTGCCTAAATGTAGGCAACGAAGACTACGTCGAAATCTAAGCCTTTTTTCACAGAGAAGGCTAAAATAACAAGGCGCACGAAAACAAATTTTTTTTTTTTTAAATTTTGAAAATTTTAAATTTAGATAACATCCTTGTTGAAAATTGACGGTTTAATTAACGCCATCTACCTTCTTCCTGAGATTTGTGCTCTGATCAAAAAAAAGTTCTGAAGTAAAAGCTTTTTCGTCTTACTGTTATAAACAGAAGATTTTAATATTTTTGCAATCGTAAAATGGGCAGCACTTCACCGATTGGAAGCTTTCAGGAAAAATTATTTCCCAGTTCTATTTCATGAAAATATGATGTATACTTTTAGGCAAAACAAATAGCTATGCTAAAATAATTTGGCGGTTATATATGAAAGGTCTTTTGGTTTGGTTAATTCTTAACAAATATAGTTACTTCTTTTGTGGCTATGTATTTTTTTAAACCAAAATAATGAGTTTCGAGCAGGGCTTTGGAGCAAAGCTGAAGCAAGGAGCTGTGGATTTAACCGCTGCTCCGATTCCTAATTTTTCCAACTATTATTACTTACTTGATTAATAAATAGTTGAAAACTTGTACACTATTACAATTATAGGCAATGGAATATTTCTACTACCATTTTCATTATTGCAATCGAATGGATTAGGAATGAAATAAATTCATTAAATAGTTTGTTCTTGGTCTACTTAAGAATCCCGAATTCTTAAGATTTCTGGACGGTTTTTAAAATCAACTTTTTTTTCAAGAAAAGTACCTATCTCTCTACTCTCTTCTACTGGTTCTATCCTTAGGTATAGCACAATGGTCCTCGTTGACTGAGTGCTTTGGTTAAGTCCAGCCCACCCACAACTCTAAACTCTAAACCTGTTTTATAACAATGTTACATAGCCGTTGCATTTATTAATTATTTTTCTAAACTTCATAGTCGTTTTAAATATTTATAGGCGTAAAATATTTTAGAAATACATACATACATATGTATGTAATATAAATTTAAATTATGTATGGTGCCGGTCATATCATTTGCAACTAAAATCTTTTGAACTTTAAATGACTTCTTAAGTTCACAACAAAGTGTATTTATTGCTATTTATTATAAAAAATTAAAAGTACAAAACTATGTTGCAAATAAAAAAAAGAAGAAGTTATATTAAATTAATCTCTGAATTGAATAGGTCTAAACATTTGCAACTAGAAAAAGGCAAATTTAAAATTGAAGAAAAATCGACAATCAAGTAAAGCGTTCCCAAATATATACTCTTTCCTTGTTTAAGGCCTTCACAAAGTTTTAAATAATGCCAAGTTTCATGTGCAACGCTGAAAGAATTATATTTTTTTTTCTTGACAAGATGACATGAATTGAACCTTTAGAGAGCCGGCAATTTTCCACGAAAATTCAAAATTTTTTTCATGTGAAAATGTGACGTTTTCCCTTTCTGGCTAGTTTTTTTCATTCACTCCACTTTTTCCGTTGACAGCTAGAGATCTCTCACAAAACAAGAGCCACTAGCTAATAAATTTTCATTCGCGCGACTATTTACACCGGCCGAACGTTGGCGCCGAATAAACATCAGAAGCCATCTTGTTCGTTCGCCCGGTGTAGATGGCACAATAGCAACACTGGATTTGCAATACAAATCGCACTCAGTCCGATCCGGCCGAGCAAAGATTTTATTATTCGTTTGGCTCAGGAAACCATTTACACCGTTTGAACATTGCTCGTGAGCATTTTGTAGCGAACCAATGTTCAACCTTGGTTTAACACTGCATCATTTACACCGGCTGAACGAATGAAGATTCTTTCATTCGTTCGGCTCAAGTACTCAAGTTTAACGCTAAACCATTTACACAGGCCGAATTAAAAAAGAAGATTATTTCGTTCGTTCGGGCGGTCTAATTGCCGCGTAACATATTCTAATTATATGGAAAAATCACAAAAATGTAAAGAATGTATTACAAGCGATTAAACTCAATTAACCGCTTATAATTTTGTCATTTTGTGGTCTATTTACTTCTGGTTGGTCTTTTTTCCATAAAAGTTTCAGCTTTACGCACATGAAGAGAAACTATACATTTTTTTTATCGATTTCTTTTTCTGTGGCCATAGAATCAACTCATTGAATGTACATTTTTAGTGTAAACTCGTGTTATTAATGCAGGAAACATTAGCATGTAATATTTTAAGGATGCACACTAGGGATGTGCAAATCAATTTCGATTTTAATCAAAATTTAAACTTTTTATGATCGACTTTATATATATAGCCAAACTTGATCGAAAGTCGACTTTTACTTTCGACTTTTAGTGTCAATTTTTTTTAAAACTACCAATTCAGTTCTCACATTTATTTGAAATTTTACATGTGCATGTGCAACTTTATGTACTAGTAATTTTTGACATTTTATATTATTATAGTCTCCCTATTTAGCCTACTGTGTATTATTATACTTCACACAGCCATAGGCTATCCCATGGCAGAAGAATTAAGATGGTAGACGCATTTTGACAAGTAAGAGGAACTTTGACAATTGGGAAATCATTTGTTTTGATACTATTCTTTTTTTGACAACAGCGTTGTATTTTCATGGCTCAATTTTTATAGAGAGAATTAGTTTCTGCTTTTTATATTATTTATTAACTCTTTACATGTTCAAGGCATTTGCTAATAAAGAAAACAAATTAAATAACAATATTTATATTTTTTATTGTAAATAAAATTTATAATTTAGTACTAAGTAATAAAAACAGTATTAATAATCTACTATTAACTCTCTTTTTTTGCACCCATTTCAAAAAATGCACCTCTAAAATGTTCCTCTTACTTGTCAAAAATTCAAAAGGGCTAGTGTTTGGAAAAATGCAACTACTTCCACTATGGGCCATCCCATTCACTCGCACAAAATTCACATACGGAGACGAATAATAAATATCAAATAATGCCGCCGGAATAAGTAAAAAGACGATGAACGGAACAATGGAAGGGGTGGGGGGAGAAGGGATTGGCTGGTTGCACTAAGGTCATATAAACTGTATGCCATTTAAAACCAACCATTTATTTTAAATTACTTATTTTATATATATATATATATATATATAGGTTGAACATGTGTTCTATAAAGCTGCCTATAAATCTGAAAAATAAATTTTACAAGAAACTATTTTGAACAGCACTTCTACAAAACCATTGTATTTCTAAAAATCAGATATTGACTCGAACGCAACGGATCATATATAAATACACATGCATAAATAATTCATAACAACCCAACAAACATTAACATATAAAAACAAGCTTAATATAAGCTTTCTAATGTAAATGTTAAGCTTACAAAACGCTGATATTTTGTTTATAAAACACTTAAAAATAAGTGAAATATAATCAAAACGTGACATTGGTTATAAGCTTTAAAAAAAGGTTTGAAAAACACTTATTTTAAATGTGAAAAATAAGCTTTTAGCTAAGATTATTTATAAGCTTATTATAAATGTTGTGAAATATATTTTATTTACATAGAAAACAACAATACTTACAATGTAAATTATTTATAATGAATTATTTATTTATTAAATTCAGTTCAGAGATGTTTTACAGATAATTAAAAATAGCTTAAATCTATGCAGCTTTGGAATAAATATCTTATAGAAGAAATCCAATATAATTATATAATAAATTAAATTAATTAAAAAAGAAGAAACGAAATATTTTAAATGAAAAATAAACATGTTATTAAAATTCATTTTTTATAATGAATGGGAAATTTTACTTAATTTTTATTTTTTTTTTTTTTTTTTTTTTTGATTGAATGGTTGAAGTTATTATAATTCTGATTTTAAACATTTATTTCCAGTTTTGTGCCAGAAAAAAAATATATTTCGAATCTGATTCCATAATTGAAAAGGACAGTAAATTTCCGACTTAAAGCACCATGTTCAATATTTTATTGTAAATTTGCTTAAATCTAGAAATTACTTCAGAAAAATCCGTATTTTAATTACGCCAATTCTTTGAAAACCCATAACTTCAAAAATAAACTTCATAAAAAAAAAAAATTGTGTGTCCACATTCATTCTTCTAGAAGTTTAATTAGGCCGATTGTCAACGAATTTCAGAACGTTGCCCGCTTCACATGAAATGCCCCAAATGCTAAAAATTATTGTTTTGAGAAAACATAATTTTAGTGTTTGAACTATTTTCAGTATTCCATACTGATAATCCAATCCATAATAAAAACGGGATATTCATTGCACGGCACTTAACAAGCACTACTTAAGTAAAATGTGTGCAAGAATATATGTATGTGTGTCATATCTCTAAGATCACCAATAAAATTAATTTAAAACAATAAAAGCTGACGTCGACAATGGTTAAACATTCAATGCGTTTATCTGTGGATAGGGCAATATGCGTAAGCAAATATATTGGCTTGTATATTCGTCAGAATATTAATACTTTTTTTTTCTTATTTCCCCAACAATTTTTTCCACAGACATTTCTTTCGTCACGTACACACGTTTGCAGGCTCGTACGCAGAAAAAATTTTCGGGGGGTTCCTGAAATATTTCTCTTTATATCAAAATTTCGTTTTTGGTCATTTGTGTTTTTCTTATTATCTGAAAAAAATTGATGTGGGAAAAGTAATCGCAGTTAACAAAATACAATTGTTTTCAGACAAGCGTCTTACATACTTTGGCAGTGTTAATTTTTATGATTTATACTGTTCATACAATTTTTGCTTAATTCCGAAAAACTTAGAAACTTTGAACATCTTGCAGCACCAATAAAAACCATCCGAAAAAATTTATTTTGCATAATGTTTGTACTTGTATGGAACCATAACAAAGATGTGAAATTTGAATAAAACTGTCTAAACAAATTTTAAAAAATCGGAATTTATGGTCCGAATTTTAGGACTTTTGAGGCCATTTTGATTTCAAAATCGTCTTTCCCTTGTACTCGTCGAGATGAGTAATCACTTTTCTGTGTTGTTACTTTTCAATTTGACGGCATTCTTGGATATTTATATCACTTGAGTCACTGTACATCCAAAATTTGTGCGCATCCAAACGAATTTTTGAAACAAAGGGTACTAAGCCAAGCCGTACTAAATACAAAAATAATTTTTTAGACTTGATTAAGTTAAGAGCGCCGAAAATCTATAGCTGCTTCTTACTATCAAACATGGCATCGAATTACAATAATAAGATGGATCGTCTACTTCAATTCTTCTTGTATATCTGTAAAAGTCATTATTTTTCAGAACATCCTGCCATATGGTCTCAAAAAAATTGAAGTTTTCCTTTAATTGTTTCGTCAAATCATCTACCAAGAAAAAGCGAACAAACAAAAAAATATTAAAAAATACACAAATTGATATAACTTACACACAACCCCCGCTAGATATTTATAATAACATCTACTGATAGTTTGGGTTCCGAAGCCGGACCATTATCCTCCTTAAATCTACCCATAAATCATGTCACAAATTTCTATTTTTTGCCTTCGATCACTTTATTTTTCAATCATTTAAAAATATTTATAGGTTTTGACGATTTAGCTTCTTCTTCTTTTTTGTATTTTATACCGTATTTATAGCATGTTTTATTAATTTTCCAAATGTTTTTTACGCTAAGATGGGTCTAGGAGTAGATCAAACTCATGCTTCGCATTTAAACCTATTTTGCCTCTTGTGATTCTTTCTTTATTTCATAAAAATATCTATGAATTCGTTTATCGTTTTAAATATAAAAGTTGTGATGGGCTGTGAACAAATGTTTTGTTTTGATATTTACACTTAAACCGATAATTTAATAAATAAATATGTAGGTACAGTCAACATTCGATAATGTGAACATCCACTAACGTAAACACCAACTAATGTGAACAAATTTTTTCTCTATTGATTATTCTAAAACGTAAACAAGTCTGAAAGCTCCAAAACGTGGACAAAATTTAATACTACAAGAAATTAAGAGAAAAGGTAATATTTAATATGAAGATAATTCTGTGGTAAGATCATAAAGTTTTCGTTATTTTTTTCAACAATCGCAATCGTGAACAATCTCTTAAACGTAAACACACTTGGTTTTTATTAGTTCACGGCTTCGAACGTTGAGCGTTGTATATTCAAGTTTTTAAAAAATAATATAGGGAAGAATTATATACTAGTCAGATTTTTAGAAAATAGTTCATACAAAGTCGTTGGGGTATGAATAAATTTTGGGCATACTGTGTATATATTTCTTATACTTTTTATTCAAAAATAAAGAGATTTTATTAATAATAATTGGTAGTAGTTGTTACTTTTAAACTTTGTAACCAAAAACACTCTGCAAAAATTGTTTGCGTTATTTTGTATTATGTGTGAACTGAGCAAAAACTAAAATATTAATTTTCGACTAATTTCTGGGGGTGTTTAACCCCTAAAATCCCTTTCTGCGTATGCGCCTGCAAGTTTGTATACGCGCCCTCCACTTCGGTGTGTTATACATATATGCATTAAAGTGTACCAAGCCCCATACAAAAAAAAAGTAATATCCCTTTACTTTTTATGAGGATTCCCAAAATATTTCGGCTCTAGCGATTACTGTTCGTGAGCTATTTTTAAAATATTTTAATGCAGAACCTAATCATTTTTTAGCATCTATTATTTGTGAGCTTTAATTTCTCATACAAAAGTAAATTTTTGGGGTTTTTTTTTTTCAAAACAATCCAGGTCAAGAACAATAATCGCTAGAGCCGAAATACTTTGGGAATTATCATAAATAAACCGATTTTTAGAGGAGTATAACAGCTTTTTCCATAACGCACTTTTATGTACATGTGTGATATTTAGGAAAAATTTGTCAGATAGAAAATACGATTAGATCCTCTACTTTTCAAACAATTTAGCAAACGAAAATTTATATCTTATAAACAATAAGTCAAAGTGAATTCTTGTACATTAGCTTGTAGTTCGTAGTTTACCGATTCCGATTCATAGATGTTTGATACGATTGACTTTGACGCCCATTTCATTCTATCGATAGCAAATCAATTAGCAAATCATGTGATGAAATTGCTTTCAATATTTTTTTTAGAAATTTGCACTTATAAAAAATTGCAAAACTAGTAAAAAAAAAGAAAATAAAATATAAATAGAAAAAAGACTCGCGCACTAGTTAAAATGTTCAGCAAACTAATCAGTTTGCACGTTTGCATTGTGATTAGGTTAGAAAACTGGGGGCTAAAGGGGTGGTAGGGTTAACATTTTGGCCGCATAGTATAAAAGTTGGCTTAACTTCGTAGTTGTGATAAGATTTGCAAAAGAAATAAACACATTCATTTTGTTTTGATTTTGATATTTTGGTAAATTACTTTTATCAATAAAGTTTGTTTGATGGGTTGCTTTGAAGTTTGGCAGGCTGGATTTTTCGGTTGCCAATTAAAGATAAACAAATAAAAGGTATTAGACACTAGGAACTTTTTCAAATTGAAATATATATAAATGCAAATTATACATGAGCAAAATGGCTAATTAAGATAATATTTGGCAAATTTTCAATTTGAATTAGTTCATTTTAAATACAATATATATATATAAATTAGAAATATATGATGTTTGTGAAACGAAAATAGTAACAGCTTTTTGGCAAATTACAACATTGTATTCGTATTCTGGCAAAATTAATTTCATATTTTCAATTTTTGAAATATTGGTAGAGCTATTATAAAAAAAAAAAAACATTGTTTACCAATAAGTAGAATTCGACCGTAGGTGACGTTCGGCCTCTGTCAAACTTACAGCCGAGGCCAACTTTTGCCTCCAGCCCCAAATTTTTGATTAGATAATTAGAAGGCCTTTTTTCAATTTGTTTTAGTAATTAAATATTTTTCTAAAAAAATTCAAATTTCCAGCTACCCACAACTGTTGTTTTTCTGGCTAATATTACGGGAAATATTTCTTATTGAAATTCTCAGATTCAATGAAAATAATTAATTTCCCTATTTTTCACAAATTTTTTACTTTGACAACCAGCGTTGCCAGATGGACGACGTCAGCGTCATTTGGACGATTTCAGAGCCAAAAGACAATTTAGTAGCACGAAATAACGTCTTGCGAAAAGTTTAAAAAAAAGGAAAGGCAAACAGAATAATACACCATACTAAAAGTTGAGACAGATTAGATTTAACCATAATGCTTATGTGTTTTTTTATAAAAAAAAAAGAAAGGGAATAGAAAAAGCAGTCAAAAGTTCTAAAATTAAAAATGTGTTAAAGTAATAAATTTGAGTAAGTTTAATCACTGGCCGTGTTTTGTTTTATTTTACTTTCTTATGGGCTATTCTAGACAACAAAAATTTAACAAAAGAAAAAGGCGCAGAATTTGCAGATGAAACTGAATGGACAGGATGAAGTAGACGGAAGATACGGAATTAGCGGTTGAGGAAGAAATATTAGTTAATTCAAAATGTGGCAATTTGAGAGGCATGTACAAAACGCGCATTCCATTTATATCTATCTACAAAATATATAAATTAAAAAGTGGCAACAACAGCAAAAAATGAAATAAATTATTAAAGGCCTTCATTAAAACGCAGAAAACCATGTAAAGTTCGTTAACCTCGTAATTTTACGTGCCTCGGAAACAAAGTCTCAAAATTTGTATGGGGGTTAGTTTACGCGCACTTCATGAAACTCCAAAGTTATTTTAGTTTGTAACTGCCTCGTAATTATACATAATTGTTTCAGAGCTGCTGTTGGTTATAGAAATTTGATACTAAATGCGACTGCTAATGACTTTTTGTGCCTATTTATGTTTCTTATCCTTTTTCGGAAATAAATAAAAATGAAAAAACTCCTGTTTGAAACACTGAAAAATATTTGTCAACAACGGATGAATAAATACGAAAACTAGAATTTATATATACAATGAAAAGTATATTTGAAAAACAACCATTGTCACTAAAACAAAAATGAAACCCAATTTAAACTGTTATAAAGCCGATTTACACGATGATTTACATCATTGAAATGCCCTTATTATATTACGTAACAAATTATTAAGTTAATAAAAATACCTCACATCATTTTTTTTTTTACCATTTCAAATAACGATTTAAACGGTCAAATGACGCTTTTCAAAGCTGTTTTGAATGTTTTGCAAAAAAAAAATTCTGGCAACACTGATCACAACCCATAAAAAATGGGTGGATGTTATGGTTGATATTACACACATTTTGACGAAGGATATCTGGAGATACGCTTGATATCGTACATAGCATTTACGATTTTTGTCGCCCACGACGATAAGACAAGCCTATGGCATTCATGCTTCGCTTACATTTTTCATAATCCTGATGATGCGGATTTCAGAGACAGTTCTTATAAGAGCTCTATACATACATTAAAATTTAAATAAATTGAAGTTAATATATAACACAGAAAGTAACTATCTACCAAAATAAACCAAAAATTATCTAAATTCAAACGAAGGAGACGTTCGTTCACCTAGTATAAACTCACTGTGAGGCTTAAATCACAATTGCGTCGTATGACGGTAAAGAGGTCGACGGTACGTGAACATCAGCCCCGCCACCGTAACTTGTGACATTTCATAAGAGGATGTGGATTTTAATTTTGACAGTGAGTAGCCGTTGACCGCTTTTGTACGACGCAATTATGCTTTAACTGACACAAATTTACCAATTACGTTTTGAAAGCATTGGAAAATGTTTGTGGAATTCACGGAACTGGCAACTCTAACCACGAAGCTTCTTAACTGTAAAAACATTTCATATCGAAAAATTAACATATATATAAATAGGTTTTCAGTTCGCTTGGTGGTACTGTCCCTTGTGTCTTTTAAATATAGAAAAGTTAAAGATATTAATAAAATCTTTAAGAGGTAAACATTTTTATAGATGTATTATAAAGTTTTATTTCGATCTTCAAAGCATTTGGAGCTAGTAGAAATAAAATAATTTGTTCATAGGCAAAAATAAAATATTCTAAAACGTTTACAATTGCTAGAAATACAAAAAGATAACGAAAGTGCAATTAGCCTAATGAATGTTGTACGAGTAGCGAGTCCAAAAATAAAAGCAAATGACGAACGTGGATACGCATGATGCCCAGGGAATATCGCTGCTCGACTTCCGTCGGCTGGTTGCTTCCCATTTCAATGTTCCTCAGCGCAATCGAAAATTTGTTTTTGTGACTCGAATGCGAGAAACTGACATTCATGCACTAGCACGAAATGCATTTTATTTCCCGTGGAAGGGTTTCAAAATCAATATAACTATTCAGCTTAAATTTTTGTTCTATTTAAACAATTAATTTTTATAATTTCTTTTATTTTAATTCTTTAGAAAACATTTTGGTTGGACATTTTTTGGTTTATTCAATACAAAAAAAACTGCACATAACGCTTTAGATACTAAACCCTCAACTTCTACAAAAATGCCTGAGCCAAAAGCTAAAGCTACCGAAAAAATAGATGTGCCGGAAGTAAAATCACCATCTAAAACCACACCAGAGGTGACACCGGCAACGCCAGGAAAAACAAAGTCAACAACGAGTGAAGCCCTGGCTGTTTCACCAAATATGCCGATACATGTGCCTGCTGCTGAAAAAGAAAAAGTTACTCTACCACCACTTGGAAAGCTAGAAGGCGCAATACCACCATCGCCGGTAGCAAAAACAACCGAGTTTAAACCAGCGGTCACTTCACCCACTGCTGTTTCAAGCAATGTTGCGAACGCTAAAAACAATGACCCAACGACCATAGATGCTTTAGATAAAAAACTTTCCGAAACTAAAAAACCATTCGAAAATGGCGAGTCTCTCAAGGCTGATATTAAAGAAGCTACCGTTGATTTTATGGAAGGCGAACAGCAACCAGCGAAGCGCCTTAAGAGGTACGGGGTTTAGTTTAAATTATTTGTTTTTAATTTTATTATTTTTATTTATCTTAGTATTGTAGATTCAAAATATAACTGGTTAGAACAACGTTTTTCAAAAAATATTATTCTAAGGCCCCTTCCCCATATTTCACGCATAAATGTAGCATATGTGTATCAGTTCATTGACATTTTGCGCAAATGCAGTGAGTTGCATTTGTGTCAAAAATAATTTGAAATTTTTTCCAAACGCATTTTAAAATAAATATAGTGTTGCTCCAACCTCCACCATTTCATCTTTACCAGCTTTTAATGGCGTCGTGGAAATTACTGAATGTATCTGCAGCATTGTTGACTGACTCTAACAATATAAAAACGCATCATTTTCGTTTTGTATGTATATGCAAGAACAGCGCACAGTGATGCGACTTCATACAAAAGATGCAAAAATAGAAGGAATCGTACTTTGTCACTGGATTTGAAAATAGAGAAATGGTAGAAAATTGGTGGTCGTGACTACTACATATGTAAATAAAGATTTATATGGACTATTATGGAAGAAACACGAATAGTTTTGGAATACTGCTTTATGTAATTTATGTCTGATCCATGTCTGAAGTTATATTAAAATATATTAAATAAGTCAAACGTTAATGATACATACTAATTCAATACAATTCATTTAACTTCTAGAAAACTCAAAATATCTTAGATATTTGTATCACGCATCCGCCGTTTATTTTATGAATCGAATCATTCGTTTAACTCTGTAGATGGTATACAATTCATACCACAAATCCGTCGATTTATACTACCTTTAGTATGCAATGGTAATATTTTTTTCTACATATTTGAACAAATTTGATTAAATATATATATGTATAAAAAAATGTTCGCGTTTAAAAATATTAAAAATGTGATATTTCTTAGAAAGTTTTGAACAGACTTTTGATCTGTCTGATTTTTTTTTTTTGCTTCAATTAATTTCATGCATAAAATGTACACATCGCACCATGAGAATAGAAGTGTCGTGTCGTAACTTCCAAAACATAGTTTTGAGAAAATCGCGTTTCAAACATTGTAAAAGTGTTATGTTTCATGAGGTGGAAAACTGTTGTTGGCTAAATAGCACTTAAACGATAAGAGATGGAAGTTTCGACAGTGTTACATTGAAAAGAGGGGTTAAAAATACATTAGATTCAATCATAACCTAAAAATTGTTATTTTGAAAGTTACAACACTTCTAATTTCATGGTGCGACATTATGTGCGCTGGTATGGAGTTTATACCATTTGTATGGATTTTAACCATGTCTTTGCGCAAAACACCCATCACAGAAAAAATTATTTCCCACCCCCCCATTCTATTATTAAATTATTAAATAAGTAAATGGATAAAAATAGAAAAGATTTTCTTTTTACTGTTTTTTTGAGTACGCCGGAAAGAGTTGAAAAATCAAATTTATTCGTTCTTTAACATGAACAAAAGTAAAATTAGTATATGTGGGATTTAATTTCTGCAATTGACGACAGCCAAAAATACTCAACAGTAGCTAAAAACAAAAATTTCAACATTGTCAGCTAAAATGCAATATGCAGATTTACTCCGCTGAAACATTTTTATATCTTTGTTTATTTTTACACATGCTTATGGATATAAACTTTCCAATCCAATGAACAATTGTATGGAGAAGGATTGGAGAGATCATATTAAATTCTATTTTAAATATATACACTCTTCATGTATAAATTGTAAAAAACATTCTGAATTTCTGTTCGCATATATCAATCTGAGTGTGGATACGCTTTTAGAATGCAGAATTTCACGGCCGGTCCTACAATACCCTACATCACACCCATCAATAAAAATGTCATATTGCTTTGATATGACAGGTGGGCGTGGGTATTGCCATTATTGTATAAGTGTTTTATCAGTATGGTTACTGTTTTCTTTGATACCACTATTAAATTTTGAGTTGACCTGATTTAAATACGCCACGCAATCTAAAACCGCGAATCTGATACCAATTAACATAAAAAGAAACAATGTGGCAATAAGGAATAACAGCTAAACTCGTATTTTTCATTATAAAACCCAAAATATTGAAAGTTCTTAAATAATTAATGGAGTTTAATTAATAAAAAACTATGAAGACTGCTAAATTGCAAAAATTTTTCAAAACCTTTCAACATTTTGGGGTTAATAATATAAAATACGCAGCAGGTTTTCATTCGACTTTTGAGTTTAGCTGTTATTCCTTATTGCCACAGAAATATGTATATCTAATACGAAGGATTGAAAAACTTTTCGATGTCACATTTTGTCCCCTTCAACTCAACTAAAAAAAAAAATCAGTCTTTAAATTGAAAACGTGCCATTACTGGTAGTCCTTAATGATTTAAATAGATTACTTAAAATTATTGTAGCTCATATTTAAAAAAAAAAGTTAAGCAAAGACAAATTATTTTCTATTGTAGTTTTAAATATGAAAAGAAATTTTGCATAAGGAAAAATGTTCAGAGAATGGTTTATATTATTACAACCTGACTACACTTGGGGAACGTGCTTTAAAACACTCATTTTCAATCTACGCTTGCATTAATTACCAACACAATTTTAGATCTCTGATGGGACATTGTGATCTGAGATAATGAAAAAATAGGATAGATTTTCAACCTGCGCTGATATAGGGTGTTTAAGAAAATTCCTTGTGAATAATATCACCAAATATTGTTTAATAACTTCCATATTTCTGTAGCGTAAAGCAAAGAAACATTAAGCATCATAGAAAATGAATATGGTAGACCCTAATTTTGATGTTAAAATTTGATACTCAAAATCCGAAAATAGTTTTTTTTTTTCAAAAAATTCAAGTTCTTGCAAAAGGTTTAGGTTTTTCAATAGTTGTGAAGTCGCTTGTAAGATATAATTCCCATATGAAAAAAACAGAAACAAACTTGCTTTGCCAACATTAACTGTGAAGTGTAAATTAACGAGATTTTCTAGCCAAAAGTAAATTTTTAAAGTTGCATTATTTGCATTTAATTCGAAAATTGTTTGAGAGTAAGTCTCAAACAAATATACCTCTTCACATTGAATATTAGGAGGGTGCGGTAATTTTAAAGGTACTTCAACAAAATGTTTCGCCATAGCCTAGTGGTGAGCGTGATGTACGACTACGCAGGGGCCCGGGTTCAATGCTCAGCCCGCTCAAAAATAGAAAAAGAAAATTTTTCTACACGGCATCAATGGCTGGCAATGCCAAACTTTCACGAGTAAAAATTACCTAAGAAAAGCTTTTCACTGTAGGTCTCCTCCATTCGTGTACAAATATACTTAATTTGGACAACATGAATGGATGGAAAAATCTCGGTGTACGTCCTCCGTGTCATAAAAGAAGAATAACTTCAACAAAGTATGCTCATTTTTTTTTTCACGTTTTCACTTATACATTATATATACACCACCTGATCGATTTAGCCCTACTTTGAGCACTGTACCGCACATGCGGACATAACTAGATAGGCAGTACCAACTCATACCCTGTAGACTCCAATGTATAATAATGCTGAAAGACACTTCTGACTGGGCTTTAACGCTGATGTTTGTATAAAAAAAAATCATTTTGGAACATCAACGAAATTTAACTTAGCACTGTATTTATATCTTGCAATGAAAACAAATCACTTTCCTGAAAATTGTGTCGATATACCTTCTGTAGAAGTACGAAATTCGAAACTCTGAAGCGCATTAGATTAATCATAATAATCAAGAAACATATTTGTTAAAATTATATAAACTTTTTGAATTGACGTGCCAAAAAAAAACGCCACTTGTTTAGTAAACAATAATTTGGCATTATTTCAAAACAAATCTCAAATATTCATATACTCATGTATGTTTGCATACATAAACCTGCAAACATACATATACAATATGTATGTGTGTGTATATATTTGCCAAATATTTTTAAATGAAGAAAAATGAATAAAAGTGTTAGAAAAAGTTCTGCTCAAAGTATGCGATTCGCGTGTACAAGCACAATTGATTAATGTGGAAGCATTTCCCTTGCCATTTTCTGTCAAATGGCAAAATGATAGCAACAACAACAATACCAGTCGAACCTATCAAAGTGACAAAAGCTTGCAAAAATTTGTATTTCACAATTTTTCTATTTGTTTGCTTGTGGTGGTGCTCGCCACATAATTTTCCGCCATGACAGAAAAAGTAAAATTATACTAGAGTATCATTTCATTTTAATGAAATAATAACGTAACACTTTAAGTACCTCTAATTATTGTACAATAAAAATAAATATTTTGTGATCTTACGATCTACAGATCCGTCCGTCCGTACGTTCGAGTATAAGTATAGAATCTTAAAGATTACGATACTTGCCACATCTCACTTCTTAGTTTTGTATTTTTTGGCAGGGGATGTTTAAATCTTAAAAATAAAAAAATTTGGTGTATATATTTTTTCATTCTTTTTTCTCATCATTTTTTTTTTTTACTTTGTTGAAAACATAGCGGGAGACCGTCGTTAATTCTATGAAAAATCGTGAAATGAAATCGAAATTATTGTGTAGCACAACATAAAAAATGTATTTTCTCAAATTTTTGAGTTTTTTTTGGATCCAAAAATATCTGACTTTGCATGGGGAGATCATGTGACTTGCTTGTTCTAAAGAATTGTTTAATTGTGAGAACTTAAAAAATATTTTGTTTGAACCTTTTGTAGAAACTTGTTCATACGGGTGTACGTTAAAGATTTAGCAAAGAAATTGCTTTATATCTTTCGTATTCAGATGTTGATATATACAGTAGCGGACAAAAGTGTTCACAAAAGTTCATAAAACATAATATTTATAAATTTTATTAGTTTTAAACAAAATTTTGTAAAAACAAAGCGTTACACTTGGGTTGACAGGCAAATTAAAGTCCAACGCGGTAATATAGAGAAAACTATGAATTTAGTATGAGGCGGTTCTCTAATGGCTTGGGCTGTTTCCTTGGAAATCAGGTTGGAGTTTTGCAGCGCATCAATGGTTAAATGAAGGCAATTGCTTACATTACAATTTGGAAGATTCCAACCACCCAAGTTTGGACATATTCGGGCAAGGAACATGTTTTTATGCATGGCAACTACCCAAAACATGCTGCCGCTGCCACCAAAAAGTGGCCTATGCAATAATGGCCTAATATAAATCTTATAGAAAATTTGTGGGCCATGGTGAAAAGAAAAATGTATGTCAAAAAGGGTTCATAAAGGACTATTGAGGAATTATTTGGGAGAGCTTTATCAGCATGGCAGGAAATAAATTGTATCTCACTGGAAAGCCTTGTTGAAACCATGTCGCGTCATATAAAATCCATTATAAAATCTCGCGGGGACCACACGAAATACTAAAGATGATTTAAATAGATTTTCGATGTGAGCGTCAAAACTGTTCACACCACTTTTTCTGAACTTTTTTGTATTTTTAATGTTTTTTGTATGAAAATGAAGTAATTTTTGTTGATTTTTTATTCTGGTGGTTTTGAATATCAAAATCTTGTACTTTGTTTTTACATAATTTTGTTTAAAGCTAATAAAATTTATGAATATTATGTTTTATGAATTTTTGTGAACACTTTTGTCCGCTACTGTATGTACAAAGTTAGAAAGTATGTTTTTTCTTTTATATTTAAGAAACAACGAATTTTTTGTCATGTCGAGATCATGAAAACTTAAGAAAAGGAAAATATCGAAATTAGAAAACTCTCTACATTGAGATATCGGCAGAAAAATTTGTAGAATTCAATAAAATACAGTAAATTCGCAATTATATAAAAAAAACTTGGAATCTGTCTTTAAAGTCTGATGAAATAAGCACATTCGTGACATTCGTGGTTTTGACATACAGCCGACCAAATGTAGGTTAGGTTAGGTTGGAGTGGCTGTCGAGAGACACACTTAGGCCTGAACGGCCCATTGTGATACCACATAGTTGGACCTACAGTTTAACGCCGATTCCGAACGGCGGTGTGGCAATTTTTTATCGGCTTGGTGGTTTTGCCATTACCAACCAATGTATGTACTTGTACACTATCTTATAATTCTCATACACTTCATATTGATAGTGAATATAAGAAAGTAATGAAAATTAACCATCAGACGAAACGGGAATCGAACCCGAACCTCCCAGATGAAAGTCTAGTGCACTATCCACTAGGCTATCGAGGCCAAATGTAACTGATGATTTTTTTATTAAAAGATAAACTTCTGTAAACTTCTCGCAGGTAGACATATTTTCAATAACAAATGTAGTTCGTGATTGAAATGCACCTGCAGTTCGGGTTCGTGTTTTTAAAAGAAAACTACATAGAATTGTATCATTCGTGTATACGTTCAGAACCGAAAGCTCTATTCGAAACCGCGCATTCGCGGACATGAGGTGTACTCTACGGTGGAAAGATTTGTTGTCAGAAATTGAATTCGAGAAAAAATGTTTTTGTGACATTCCCATTATTTTTATCGTTTCCTTAAAAATTTTCGATTTCGAGTTGAGCCCGTTTTGTAGTTAGAGTGTGTATATACATATGTATTAGGGATGTCAATTCCGAAACATGTTCGGGGATTTTCGGGATTCAAATTTATGAGACATAAAATAAACACTGGAAATTTATTGATAAGATTCAAGATATAACATAAATTAACCCAGATACCCGCAATGACCTATAAGTAGAATACGCTTCAGAAAGTTTTGCTTGAATGTATTCTCATTTATACAAAATCAAACGTTTCGGTAGTGTACTACACAGAGTTGGGTAGTAATGATTCCTTTAGGAATTTAATTCCATCTCCATTCCAATTACAAGGAATTGTAATTGGTACTTTAATGTTTTCAATTCCTTAGTAATGGAATTGATAAAAGTTTCAATTCCATTACAAGGAATTGTAATCGGTAATTACAATTTTGAAATTCCTAGGTAATGGAATTGAAAGGCTTTTAATTTCATTACAAGGAATTGTATTTTGTAATTAAAAATATATCAATTCCTTAAAGGAATTGAAAATGTAATTGAATAGAAAGAAATTTAATATTTTAGTGTAATCAATTACTTACTTGGAATTAAATTCCAATTTAGTTGGAATGATTCCTAAAAAGTAATTGATTCCCTTTTAGTTCAATCCCAAAAAAAAAAAAAAAAATTCGGAAAACATTGTAAAATTTTAATTACCGATTACAAATCCTTGTAATGGAATTGAAAGTTTTATCAATTCCATTACCAAGGAATTGAAAACATTTAAGTACCAATACAATTCCTTGTAATTGGAATTTGGAATGTAATGTAATTGAATTTACCCAGCTCTTGTATTACATATAGGACATTGACCATTACCGGGTTAATATTTATTTCATTAGAATGGCGCATTTTTGCAATCATAGTGTAAAGAGTATAGATAAGAATATGCTATCCATTTAAATTTTTGGATATTCCTGCCAATATTTCGTAGAACAAAAAAATAATTCATCACAGCATACACTGTCACAAACTTAGCCGGCTTCAATCGATCAAACGATAAACGATTAGGAAAACATTTTCTCTCGATTCAAAGATAACAAAACACGAAATGTGTTTAGGTTTCCATAATATGACTACAAAAGTGAGTAACTTTATTAAAATAAATTTTTTATTTATGTTATATCTTGAATCGTATTAATAGTTATCAATTTTTTGTTTAATATTTCATAAAACAATCAAACCTGGGATTGAAATTTGAATCCTGAAAAATTGATCCCGAACGATATCCCTAGTTTACACTGTTGCAATCCAAAAGCATCCTAAAATTTTTGAATCAAAGGTTGTACTGAGGGCGTAAAATTTAACGGGATTCCGAGATCCCGGGGTTGACTTCCCTAGTATATATGTAGTGTACACGTGTAAAAAAGAAAGTATCGCTAAAACATACGTACATTTCCTTAATAAAATATTCATATTAAATTATAGTAAGCTCTCGTCTACAAATTTGTTTGGGGGACATTACTTTTAAACGTGTTCTATATATCGCGGCCTATGGAATCCAACATCAGGGTTATATGAGGGAGAACTATATTTCGTTGAGGTTTTTATTGATTGAAGCATGAAGAAAAACATTGCATGTCCCATTCTATTATTCGATTTTATTACATTTTATTTATAGAAAAATCAATTGTATAAGAAAAGTTGAAAGTTGAAAAAGAACCAAAAACGGTTATAGAGGAAGAAAAAATATGTATCTAAAAAAATTTTTAAATTGTGCCTACATAATAATAGACGGGTGCTTAAACGTGATTAATATTCGGTTGGTTAAATTGTGGGAATTTGTAAATTAAAAAAAAAATTTCATACCAATAGAAATTGAATGTCAGATAAAACTAAGATATGCTGAAATCCTCGACTGGCTTTGCAATTTTTTATCTTACGAAAAACGACTACTAATTTCAGTATTTAACCCATTAAACCCATTATACTAATAAAACATACATAATTTGGCAATAAAATTTAAACTTTGTAAAAGCAACTCAACGAAATAATAAAATCGGGAAATAAAGAAATTTTAATACATTATTGAACTGAAGAAGAATTTTAATATTGAGACTAAACTTTTTGGCAATGTTTATGTAAACAAATATAAAAGATAAACAACAATGCATACCTATGGCAAATAGTGGTGGTATTGGTCAGTACTACTACGATATTAAGTCGAAAATCAATAGTGTGAATACACGAAATCACTTTCAGTTTCATGAGAAAATAAATTTGACTTAATTTGTTACGAAAATATTATTATTCCGCAGTAAAGGAAAAAATGTGAGGCTCTTTTAAATCTAGCTCAACCAGAAGTTATATCGGTGGAGCGATTGAGTGCAACATCATAGGCTCGGGTAAAAATGTGGTTACATACTATTTCATTAACCCGCAAGATTGAAAAATTAAAAAAACAAACACCAGAACTTTTGTTTCCAATTAATATTGATGAAAGAAAAATTAATATAAAGTCCATTTTTTGATTAGTTTTTGAGGCGGTCTTGCGGGTTTATGCCAAATTCACAAGGTGTCTTATTTGGTGTCGCGGCCTTACGGGTTAGAGGGTTAACCCTTTGATGTTTGGGGGAACCCAATAATATTATAATTTTGTTATATGGTATATGTCTTAAAACAACAAATTGTAAGCGCAATTGTAAGCAATTATAAAATTATGTGTTTTAGGGACTAGCAACATTTTGAGAAAAGTGCGAGTAATAATCGCCTGTCGAATTAGACCGGTAAATTTTCATTTTTGTATTGTGAAATTAATTTTCAACGAAAAATGTATGAACTTTTACATTTTTATGTTCGCCATTTAAAATAAGCATCTGATTTTACTGACAAAAGTTTTCTTAATTAATACGTACAAAAACAGAAAAATGATAACTGTCGTATAGTTACAGTTATTTTTAACTCGGAAAGCACGTTTTGCAAAAAATTTGAACCAAAAACGGAAAAAAGTTGTTTTTTTAAATTTATTTTTAAATTTTTATATATTGCCGTGCTCAAAAAATTTTGAGCCAAATTATAAGAGATAAAAACAAATAATTATTTTTAAGAATTATTGCAAATATATTTTAATTCATTCTCCAGATAATCCCCAAAGGTTACTAAAGTGGCCAACCATGTAAATCGAAATTACGGTATCTTAAACTAATTTATTTCAAAATTCGTTGAACAAACATTTTTTTTTAATATCACTCAAAAGGTTGCAAATCGATTCCATCACATTGATTTTTTGTGCCATGAATCCTACAACCCACATTGATTTTCGCTTCTGAGACCCTCATCTGAAATGCACTATAAATTATAATAAAATTGTTGAGTCCATGTGTGGCGAAATATTCGAGGTTTATATATTTAAGATGCTATCTAAATATTTTTACAGTTACTCTATTACTCAATTACAAGTGATCATGACCACCTTTTCCAAGTTGTGCTTAGGACTACTTTTTATAATTTAATTAACGAGCAGAGGCGGCATTACTTAGTCCTGCCATAAGTTCTGTTACAAGTTTAAAACGCTTTCAAAGTTAAATATGGAAACTTTTTGTACCTAAACAATTTTTAATTTGTTTATAATTGTAAATACGACAAAAAAAAGTTTATTCGAAATGATCGCCTTTTACTTTTGTAAAGGCCTTTAAACGGTCGGGCCATTTGGCCATAGCGACACGAACGGTTTCTATCGATATCGCTGACGCTACTTGCGTCAATGCTTTCTTGAGGCTTTCCAAATTTCGATGAGGTGTTTGGCAAGCCATGACAAACACCTCATCGAAATATGTTTCCCGAAAGCCAATCTTGAGCTGCAATAAATACTGGAATATTGCACCTTTGTGTATTTTCAGCCTTGTGCGCAGGAGCAGAATCCTGCTGGAATGCCCATCTTTCTCCATTGCATAGAGTATTTGTTAAACCCTTTACTACACCCTCTAAAACATCTTGCTAGTACACTTTAGCTCCAGTTTTAATCTCTTTTTCGTAAAAATGAAGAGATATGACACCTTTGTGGAGAGACTCTCCACCAAACCATTACTGATGCAGGGTGATGACCCCGCTGAACCCTTGGAATAACACTTTTTGCTTCTTTTGATGTTCTAGCATAGATTTCATCATTTTGTTTGTTGAAAACTTCCTCCACATCAAAGATTTTTTCGTTTATGAAAAGAATATTTTATGACCATTGTCCGCATGCCACTGCAATAATTTTTGCGAATTCATTCTCGTACAGCTTTTACGACTGCACTTGTCCGGGCAACGCGCGGACGACCACTTCTTGACCTGTCTTATACTTCGGCCGATTCAGAGTAACTATCAATAGCACGATAAACAATCATTTTTGATATTCCAAGGTTTTTCAGTAATGTGAAAATTTGACCAGCACTTTTCCCGCTCTTGTATAATACAATTACCGCAATTCGGTTCTCTTTGACACCCCACTCCATTGTAATTAAACAAAAGCTGAAATCTAACTGTTTGGTTTTTGATTGTGCTATTCCTTTAAAGTTTTAAATGAAGCAGGCGATCGAAATTTTGTAACAGAATTTATGGCAAGACTAAGTATTTAAATCTTTTTTTTTTACTTACACTTAATTAAGAAAATTTATTAAATAAATTACTAAATTACTGATGGATACAAGAAATTCCAATCCATAGAACCAAAACCAACTTTGCGTAAGCAAAATTGCGTGCGCATAAGTGGGCTAACGTCAATATCGGATAAGATTTCGATTTAATAAAATTAATTTTGCCCAATAACTTCCAATTTCTTTCACCGGCTTATAACCGCTTACGAGATTCAAAGTTTTTTGTTAGAGTTCCATCTACTTTTGTTAAGATTTAGAATCCAACGTCAAATTAAAACTTTTATGATGTAATGTTCCGCGACAGTGCGTTTTATTGAATTTTCCCCCTTATTTCGAAAATTAGATCTGATTCAGAAAAACGTTAAAATTTTCGCCGTGAAATTTTGAGAATTATGAAGCAGCCAAAAATAGTTTGAGCTTATGCTTTTTGAAATTATCATTACTTTAATTAAAATATTTAAGTAAAATATTTTTATATGCTTAGGCAAAATATTTTTTTTTCTTTTTTAGATTTTATAACGATGTTGCATCCCTACTTCCCCCTCTTTTATTTGCCCTTTAAAACTATTTGTTTTATTTTTTTATCTTTTAATTCTTGATATAAAGCAGTGAAGAAATTATTATGAAATAAGCATTGCACAATTTCTTTCCTTCTTCACATGTGACACAATGATATCGTATCGTAGATAAAAACGAACGAAAAACAATCGTCGTGTATAAATATGTACATATTGTATGTATGTACGTAAATCAAATGTTCTCGTTGTTGATTAAGCGAAAGCGTTTTCAAGGTCATAATTTCTACTCTGTTCTGCTTGGTGTTGTAGTTGTTTACTGCTGTTTTGCAAATGGAACTCTTTCACATGTTAATGGGAAGCAAGCAGCGCTCATAAAACCAACAACATATTTGCCAGCAACACAGCGCAAAAAACCGCAACACCCTATGCCACCCTTTGCCACCCACAGCTTTGAGTTCCCACAAAATGCCAGCAAACGAAACAGCTGAGCACACAAATTTGCCACAAACAAGAAACTTGCGTAACCGTAAGAATGAAAATTGGAAAATGAAAACAGTGCTACATCAGCGGATGTTCTTATGTAAGATAATTACTCTTTTTTGCTTTGGCACTTTGTCTGGGCTAAAAACAAATCCGAATTCGTTGTCGAATTTGTGAACTTTTTCTTCCACCATTTTGGCAAAATTTCAAATATTTTGTTTGTTTTATAAGGCACGGCAATAAATACTAATTATAACAACACCCAAGTTCAAGATTTTATTTTTTATTATTATTTTTTTTTTTTTTTGTGTGCTAAATCAAAAAATAACAAAATTTTGGCTGCGTTCAAGTTCAAGAAAATTTCTTTCTATTCTCAAAAAATGTTTTCTTTTATCTAAGACTTTACTTTCAGATTTACTACAATAAACAAATTGCCATGGCCATTTTTGAGAATAATATGTATTTTGTAACTTTCTATTCACAACTTTAAACAAGCAACGCCCGGCTCACAAAAATACTTAATAAGCTAATTAACTTTAACTTGTGTTACCGCCTTAGCAAATATTCATAGGTTTTTTTTGTTTTGCACCTCACAACCTCATTTCCCAATGCTTGCAATTTCGCTACGGTAAACAATTTCAATATTTCATTTACTTAAATGAGAAATTCGCTTATTCAAATACATATGCATGCAAATTTCCAGGCTGCAAAATTCTAGTCATAAATTATAAACCCCCTTTTTAGATTAGATACCATGGTTAAATTTATTTTGCTTCCCCGAGAATGTAATTGAAATGAACAGAAAAAAGTACATTTGAGCCGTTCATTGTAGAAATCATTTAACTCCATAAAACAAAAAGTTAAGAAATGCGATGAAATAATGTGCATTGTTTTTAAAAATTCCTTTTATTTATTTGAATTTATATTATATAAATTCAAATAAATATTGTAGAATGCATAAATACAGATGTAGCTTTTATCTAACGGTATGTATAATTATTAAGAAAGAATAGCGAAAAAATAATCGGCCGTAGTGTTAGAATTTTTAAGTGATTTCGGTGGAGTTAATCGATTTGGCAAGTAATAAATTCAAATTTAGTGTTTAAATTTTTAAGTTTTTTTGTAATTACTTAATTCAGCAGCAATATAAATGATGTCTTCTTCATCAGCTGTATGTGAGGGCTCGCCATTTCGATTTGTTGCCAAGTTTTTATAGTAATCATGTTTAACAAGAGGAAAGCCATAGTTCTACCTTTAGGATATACATAATAAAAGCTGATCTACATTTTTCAAACTTTGTGGTCTACCTGCTGCAGATTTCCTTATAGTTACATTTAAATTGTATGAGGTGGCGTTTGGGCCTTTCTAACTTTATCCAGTGGAGTTAATCGATGTGTGCAGTGAACGGCTCATTTGTTGATATCCTATATGTACCTACTTTAGAAACTCGTTGCCCGGTGTTATTATTTCAATTTAATTTTGATTCATTTAAAGTGACAAAAAACCTCGCTCTCTCTTGTCCTGAGCTTTTGGAAAAATAAAAGCCAACATTTTTTTATTTTTGCAACGATTTAAAAAAAAAATTTAATCTACTTTTTTCAGTGTTGGTTTTTCTAATTATTATTAACCCTTATGTAAACATCTTTTTTTACATTTGTAAAGGTTATTTTTATTATTTTTTTTTTTATGATAGTGGTTACACATTGAGCTCCTAATTCATCTAATTCTCAATTATAAACATTTTTTATTCCAAAACAAAAAATTTGAATGGCACCTCCCATATAACTTGAATGTTCATTGTGGTATATCTCAGGAGCCATTTGTGATATTTGTCAATACCTTTAACAATACCATTTGCAGTATACCATATTTTTGAGGTTTGGTTGACTGACGATGACATACTGCTGGATGTGACGTAACCTGAATATTCATTTTGGTACCAAGATTTGATTTGGGAATATTATTTGTCAATGCCATGGCTATTTTGGAGTTTGAGTGGGGTGGCATCTCCAATTTTAGTATATCTCCGGATCCAGTCATAGTACTGTATTAATATTTGGTACAAAGACTTTGGTTCGCAATACCTTGCCACAGAAAAAATGTGTGTGATAATGGAAAAGAGGACGTGGCACCTCCTATAGCATGGATATTCATTATGAGATATCTAAGAAACCAATTGCTAGCCACTCCAAATCCAGCCGTAATCGTTCGTAGGTTTCTGAAAGACTTCTGGACAGCGTTTAGGTAATTATTTCGAATACACGTCCTATTCCTTTATGAAGAGCTTACACTTTTTGGCTTTCCAGTTATTTTTATACCCTAATGAGCTTAATTTTTCAAAAAGTTATCGGTTGGGCGGCACTGTGGTAAATTTGTTGGATTCCTTTCTTTAGGTACAAATTCTTTTGAGCGTAATAGGAGAACGCTTTATCTGGTTATAATTAAAAATTTTCATCAGTATGATATTGATTCAAAAATGGTATTAAAATGTTTATCACTGAAATGGCTATATACTTCATGAATTTAGGCTCAAATTTATAGTTAAACTTATATTTTAATTTTGTATTACATGTCGTCGTACGATCCGTGTAAAACTATCATTCCTCAGCGGAAATTAACTTTCGTCATCCAAAACATTTAGGTTCTTCTGCATTTCGTTGGCTAAGTGAGTCTTTATTGTTGAACTTCTTTTCAAGCACTTTCAGAGATTTTACTGTCATACTCAGGACTTGGACAAAATATGCAGCAAAACAGCACAAGTTTTGTTCAAAATATGCGTAAAAACGCATATTTTTAATCTATTACAGTTACAAATTCTTTTAAATTTTCAAATTTGTTATCGCTCAAAATAGATTTAAATGACGGAAATGAACGTTCTACATCAAAAGACGTCGTTGAATAGAACTTGAATGCTGCTTACTCAGCCAGTGTTAATTTTAGCGTTTCGTAGCCGAGATTACGTTGAAAAAAAAACAATTTTTATTAAATTTTCCTAAAAATTCTTTCATGTTCAAGCCATCCAGCTCATTACATTTATGCGTCTCTTTAAATTTTTTATTTTTTGATTCATGACAAATGATCAAAATCCTCTCCTAGGATCAGCTAGTGTATGGGATACTTCCCTACATTTAAGTACATATAAATTTAAATTGACTACAGCTCAAAAGAGAAATTGATGTCATTTTGAACATTAAAAATTTAAACTCCCTGGCCAGATGGATAGTAAACTGTTTGTGTCGTTGTACAGTAGAATCCACACAAGTGTTAAAGAAGAGTATTGTGCAACCGCAATGGGAAAATCTAAAATCTACAAGATATATAGTAGGTATGTAAAAGATACATACTCTGGGAAGGCTATTCTTTTTAATTGTGCTTGTGTACAGTTCGAACGTAAATATATCCAATGTAAATAAACAATTATTAAAAATATATGCATATGTATGTATAAACGCTCACATTCTCGCATACGCATACACCCACATTCGCCGAGAGCTGAGGCACATTAAATTCAAAATCGCAACGTCCGTTATTTTTACAGTTGTTTGCCACTTTCCGTTTCAATAGAAGAGAGCAGAGCAGATGTAGAAGGATTTTATAGGAGCTTTTATCACCGCTAGTGTGCATTCATAGATAGAAATTGAAGAAAAGCTTTTTCTAGTGGTATCGCTAAAGCATAGAGCAAGCTGACGCACCTACCACGTCCTACGTCAATAAAATACAAACACAAATATGTAGTCAAATAAACTATATGCAAACCTCTGGTTGCTGTAGTATTAGTGCTATAAAGTTCCTGTGCCGCCTGCCTACAAAATGCGGAGCGGCGAGAGTATTTATCAAATGTTAATGTGTGAGAGTATTTGTGTTAATATGGATAAACTTGACGTTTTTGTTGCCGTAGTTGTTGTTATTTTCGTTTTGAAGCCATAAAAAAGTGTGAGTGCACTTTTTGAAGTGAAATGAATCGTCTGAAAAGGAAGGAGGCGACGAGGCGGAGGTAGATAGAGGAAGGCGAACAAAAAGAGAATAATAGAAAAACCGAAGTATTGCAGCAAAGGCAAGAACACTTTCAGATCATTGTATCGTTGAACGTTGAATTCTACGGTTGCAAAAGGTGAGCGTTCAAAAAAAAAACCAAAAAATTAAATAATGGTGAAAGAAAATTATTATCTTGAAATATCTAACTGCTACTCTACGTAGCAAATAAATTGATAGCAAATAATTTTTAATTACAATATTCCATTAACAAAATTATTTTTTTATTAATTTATAAAGTGAGTGTAAACGACGAAATTTTATGATATATATATGTTTTTTTTTTTTTTTTTTTGGCAATATTTGTAAGTTTTATGCAATATTTCTTACAAATATGCTACCAAGTGCAAAGTTGTGTTGAGTGTGATGGCATCGGCAATTAAATATATAAAATTCATTATTTATTATGCAAACCGGTTACCGGCATTTTTCCAATCGACTTTTTGCTTGCATACTTTTTAAAATAAAACTGCAAATTGCAATAAAAACATGTTTTGAAAACTGATCGTGCATTAACTTTGCTCAAATGTATTTGCGATGACTAAGCTAAGCCATGAAATTGCACGCCCAAATGCATTTCCAGGGTGACTGCTGTACATTGTCTCACTGCGCGAAATGTGTTCAAGTCCGTCGAATTTGTGATCACATGTTAAGACAGCAGGCAGCAACTATAAACTGACATGCAATTTACTCAATTTTAAATATTTTAAATACAATGAGTTTTACATTAGCAATCCATTGTGTACCATTTTTTGAACCATTGTGTACCTATTGCATAATACCAGTGATGCCAGCACTGATTTTTTAAAAATGTTGAATGTTTTTTTCCACAACATTTCAAAAATAATTTTTTCAAACTTTTATCTGCATCTATTACAATCTTATTTTTGTGCATGTAATCAGTTATGTGAAATTTATTGCGTTCCAATATCACAAGTCAGCTTTAAAAGCATCCATGTAATAATATTATTATTATAAAGTTGAACGAAAGCTGAAACCTCCTCATGAATATTCCAAAATCATAAAGAAATACTACTTGGTATCCCTGATTATATTTTGAGAGAAAGAGAGAGAGAGAGAGAACTTTGTTCCTTAAGAAATTTAACATTCTGCGCTCTCTTGTCTCTAAATTTGGCCGTCGTTCAGTAGACGGAAGAAAAATGCTGGCATTGTTGCTAAAAATATGATCAGATATGTAGATACACACTCATAAATTCCATTCAAAAATTCAATAAATTCTAAAGGAGAAAAGCTACTTAATGTAGAAGAATTGAGGTGAGGGGTCTAAATATTCTTATTGAAGTACATACAATTAATTGAGAAAAATAAAACTGATTGTAAAAAGAGGTAAATAAAAACGAACGAACGAAAACGAAAAGTGCAAAAGAAGAACATTTTGCAAGTCAAGTCCAAGGTAAAACTCAAAAGAAATGATAAAATTGCTTTACATTTATTATTATTCACTGATAAAATATTTGATATTTGTGATTAATAAATAAAAATAAATATTTATTTGTTGTTATTGCAATAGCGTGTGAAATTCTTGCTTTTTCCACCATGTATATCAGTTAAATTATAGGAAATTAAATACGTTGTCTGTCATCCGCCCTTGTACAATTCAAAGAAAATAAGCGAGATTGTTAATTATTCAATTGAAATCTATTAAGACTGGAACAACCATACGAATGGCACACATTCATTCACTGTAGCCAATTCTGTTTGTGTTACGAGGTATGTGCATTTAAATCTTTTGATTA
Source organism: Toxonevra muliebris (assembly GCA_963691655.1). Taxonomy (NCBI): domain Eukaryota; kingdom Metazoa; phylum Arthropoda; class Insecta; order Diptera; family Pallopteridae; genus Toxonevra; species Toxonevra muliebris. The sequence continues at coordinate 2,924,231 of OY829326.1, forward strand.
AAGTTGGAAAGTGTTCTAGAATCGGAATGAATCTACATTGCCAATCAGAAATATAATCAAAGCAAATTAACAACCCCTTTTTCCATTTTACAATGAATTTACAACGTAACAACAACTTCAATGCAATACAAAAATAAAAACCAACTTTTGTTTTCAGTTTTCAAATAATGCTACTGTTTTGTATTTCAACTTTTTATTTGACTTCGCCTATTGTTATTAAATGATGTCAGTCAATTTACAGAAGAAACATCTCAGTACAATGCACTCAGCTATGTGTGCAAAGCAAAAAAAAAGTGCATTGTGATGTGCCTTGCTGTTAAACTTTTTTCAATTTCCCACAACAAAATTGCATAACAACAGCAAAACAAAAAATAACATCACAACTAACACAAAATTTTCGGTCAGCGGGTGGGTGGGTGGTGCTCATATATGAAACAGCAAAAGTATTAAATAACAATTGTATCAATAAAATAGATTCTTGTTTATAATATGACAATAAAATATTTACAATAGCAATAGCAGCATAGAATATTTTTGAAGTAGATATAATTTTCATCAAGATTGCAAAATTTTCGCAGTTACGCAATCGTATATTTAATATAGCTATGTATATTTATATATATGTATATATATATGGATATATATTTATAACCAGAAATGTGTATTAAATTTATATTATAAAAAAGGTACTATGCAAAGTTATACTCATTTTTGCAACATTGAGTGTGAACTTTCATCAAATGAGGAAGAGCGTAAGCTTTTTCTTCTTCTTTAAAGAGCTTTTTAAAAATATAAGCTTTTATAGCAGAATTTAATTCAAATGGTAACAGACAACAAAGTAATGTTAAAAGTATGCAGCAATAGACGAAATAAAAATGTTTTCGAGTGTGTGTACACTGCACATAAATGCTCAGCTCTCTGTCAATTTGCAGATTATTAATATTTCCCTTATGTACAAGTAAATTTAACGTTTAATATGTTTCTTTTCCTAAATTTTTTCTTAAATATTAATGCTTTCTGTTTTATTGTTTTCGTAGACATTTTTAAATCAACGACATCCGCTTGTTGATTGTAATTTATTTTATATCTGATTTGTTTCGTTCGTATTTAATTAAAACGCTGAACGAGAAATCAACAAATTCCATACAAGTGTATGGTGTAGTTAGATATCAGAAATGTTTGCGAAATTTAGATAATGGAAGAAATTGAAGTGATATGCCTTGAAGCTTTGGCAGATCTTGCTAATATAAACTTCTTGTTCTATCCGTGTTGTGATAGGCAGCATTGTTTCGAAGAATTACTTTATTTAAAAATAATCTTATTTACTGGACAGCATCATTTTTCTTTCATACTTTTGTTGAAAATGGCTTGTTGTGAATACCTCGTTCAACAATGATCTTGGTTATGGGCGAGTAGCATATTGCGTAATCAGAGGGTATTGATGTTGTAGGCATGCTTATGCAATGTGAAGAAAGAAGCGTCCAATAAATGCCTCAAATTTCAAAATTAATGAGAGAAATATTTCAACATTGCCTATATCTGACCGAAATTTAAATTTAACTACCCCCTGTATGCAAGAAAAAAAAAAACAAAAACAAAAAAGCTTCTTTAAAAATCAGAATTGAATGCTCCCAGAACTTTGTCTATCGATTAATTTGTTTGCATGTCTTTGAAAATGTGGTTTATTTGTTGCCACCTCATATTTTTTGAGCCTGTTTGTTACTGATCATGATCGGTAATAATTTTTTGTTTAAGTCTTGCCAACTGCAAATTTATCGACAAGTTCTAATCATATTGGAAAATCAATTAAATATTTATTTATATTTATATATTTATTTATTGGGTAACACAAATTAGTACAATAAGAAACTAGTCTTTTGCTGCACAACAATAGCAAGCAGTACAAACAAGTGGAAGAACTTAAAAATAAATTAAAATTAACATTAAAATTAAAATTAAAGTTAAAAATCACAAATTCAAATAAATATCAAATAAAAGTTAGTTAAAATTAAACAAATTACATTATAATTAAATTATATATTTAAAATTTAAAAATCAAAAAGTAAAGTAAATCAAATAAAACTCACTGAACATTTAACAAAATTCATTAGCATTAAAAAGATTTTGAAAAATAATTAAAAATAGAGTTTGTAAATTTAGTAAATAGTTGAAAGAATATCAAAAGTGTTATGTTTTTACGCAATGTATTGCTAAGATTTTCACTTTTCCGTTCACGATCGAACATAAAGTGTTTTGCATTTTAAATTGGCAGCGGAAAGACAACAATAAAAAATTTAGAAAAGTAACTAGCACACGCTCACATTCGCACATTAATAATGCAGCAGTAGCGGCAGCATGATGGTGGCTGCAATTAAAATCTCGAACTAATTAAACTGGCGACAGCATATTGCATATTTCCCCATGAAGCGCGGCGTAGTGTAAGTATTAGTAATTGACGGACGAACGATTGGCAATAAATTTAAAATTGCTACTGCTGCTGCTGCTACACACATAATCAGCAATCACCGCAATTACAAAACACGACAGCAGATTTTTGGTAGCGTCGCACAGTGTCTCGGCTCCATACAAGCTTGAAGCAAATGTAGAGAAACCAAATTTTAATGAATTGATTAATGCATTTGGAGTAAAATAAGAGGATGGTGTAAAAATTGGTGTAATTGGTCAAAGGCCATGCCTCACTCGACCCGTGGCCCAAGCTGCAAAAGAAAAATTAAAAAAAAAAAAAATTTATTTAAATTTTTGTGGTATCGATATTTTTTTTTTGTTAGAACAGACAAAAGAAGTATTCAAGAATACAGCATTCAGACAAGTTTTACGTCCATTGTACTATATCCTGTGTTCCCTTTTGCAATTCTTTAAATCTACCAGATTTCTTAATAAATCTTAGCAGATCCTGCGGTGTTAGAGAGCTCAGGTGTTCGTCTCCCAACACTCCAGTACCAAATATGTAAGAAAGTAGTCCGCCGTCTCTTCACATTCTTCCTCCAAACCACAGGAAGCACAGAAGGCACTAGCTCCTAGGCCAATCATATGCAAATGTTTGGCCCAAGAGAAATGACCTGTATATAATCTCACCAGCTACCTACAACTCTTTCTGTTAAGTGATAACAGAAAGTCTGTTACACGCTTCGAGATAACAGGTAACATGGTCTTTGTCTGTCTAAAGCCCCTCAGGTCCTCCCATTTACGATTGTGGGTCAAGTCGACCCACTCATTAATGGTGGTATCGATATTTATCGATAAACAGTTTTAGCGAAATTTTTATTTGCAAGATGGTTGACTTCCAGGCTAATGTAATTAAACATAGAAGGAAAGTAGAGATAATATTAGGTTTTGTTTGCCGTGTCGAATGAAATATAGAGTTGCATATGGTATATTATTTCAAATAAAAAGTATTTTCGGCTTTTTGTCAATGTTTGAACAAAAATTTCCTTTATTAAAAATCAATTTTAATTAAGTACATAGTCATTATTATCTGTGATCTTTTGCCATTTTTCCGGTAGCTTCATAATTCCATCGGTATAAAACTTCTGTGGTTTATCGGCGAAAATCTTGGCCAAGTGATTTTCGGCGGCTCCTTCTGTCGGCCAATTTTTTTCCATCAAGAGAGTTTTCCAGAGACCGAAACAAATGATAGTCAGACGGTGCAATGACCAGGCTATACGGTGGGGGCATCAAAACTTCCCAGCCAAGCGCAGTCAATTTTTGGGGGTCATCAAAGAGGTATGTTTGGCCTGGCATTATCATGATGGAACACAAAATCTTTTCTGTTGGCCAATTTTGGTGGCTCTTTCTTGATTGTTTCGTTCAAATGGTCGAGTTTTGAGCAGTAGAGATCAGAATTGACTGTTTGGCTAGGTGGTAATAGCTCATAATAGACAATTCCCTTTCAATCCCACAGAACACTCAACATAACCTTGTTTGCCGCCAATCCAGGCTTTGAAGTCGTTAATGGAGGGTCACCGGCCTTGGACCATGATTTCTTTCGTTTGATATTTTCGTATTTTGTTGCGTTTCAGCAGCGTTTTACCGATAGTAATTCGGTCAATAAAATTTCTTTGTGTTAATTCATGTGGCACCCAAACATCGAGATTCTTTGAGTAGCCAGCCTTTTTAAATGATTCCAAACTGTCATGTGGTTGATGTTCAGTATCTCCGATATCTCCTGACAGCCAGCTTGCCGGTCTTTTTCCACCAGTTGCAAAATTTCAACGGCTTTTTCAGTGACTGACCGGCCAGATGCATCTTTGACTTCGAAATTCCCAAAACGGAATCGAGGAATCCAAAGTTGGACGGTACCGTTCTGTTAAAGCATCCCATGTTTTTGCAGCGTTTTAAAAATTTCACTCATTTTTAAATCAATGCAACTTTTTACATGAATGGCGAACTAGAAAACTGTCTTTTCAAAAAAAGAGGCCTGAAATATCACATTTCAAACGCGCATTTGTTTCGGAATCGCATCAGTGGTGCACAATCTTGTGACAAAAACCGAAAATACTTTTTATGTGACACAATACTTTCATGTTTGAAAAAAAACGTTCAAGTTCAACAATATTGTACAAAACATAAATGAATAACGACATAGCTGAATTTAATTTGTATAAATTCAATCAAAATTAGTGCAGTATTCAAATTTTTAAATTTTTGGGGCCCGGAATAATTTTGCCACAGTGGCCCCGAAAGTGCTAAGACGGTGCTGGGCAACGCCCACCTCTTAGATTTTATTCAACGGAGAGCAATGTTCAAAAAATCGTCAATGACCACGCCTTACTTTTCAGTAAAATAGTGTAACTTACGATTTGCTTTTTTATAAACAATTCATATTTACACAAAAATAGAAAATTTCTAGAAATACAATATATCAAAAACTTAACTCGGTCAAAGAAATTGAAAAAATAAAAAGTGATATTAACCCTTAAATGGTTTTTGATGCATATTTGCATCGTCTGAAAAAAATCTCATATAAAGAAATTATTTTTTAAAAAGATCATTTTTTATAAATTCAATTCAAAGAATGGGGAAATAACAACTATCGTATACTTACAGTTATTTTTAACTCGAAAGCATATTTTGCAAAAATTTTGAGCCACAAACTGAAAAGACGATTTTTTATTTTCGAATTTTCATATAACATTTGTAAATTGCCATGATAAAAAATTTGTGCCAAATGGTATGGGATAACACCAAATAATTGTTTTTAAAAATTATTACACGTTAATTTCAATTTATTCTCCAGATAATCCCCAAAGGCTACTACAGAGGTCAACCATGTAAATTTACGGCAGCTTAAACTAATTTTTTGGGAGACTTGTAAAACAAACGTTGTTCGGAATCACAAATACTACCTCTAAGTATGTTTTTAATTGAAATCGGACGTGTTGCGCATTTAAGGGTTAAAAAGAGTAAATTTTTTGCAGACCTACAGTTTTTCGCAGCTAAATTCTCCAGCATATTTTAGCTCCTACTAAATTGCTTCCAAGGTTTGCTAATTACTCGACTAAACTTCAAAAAGTGATATTTTTAAATTACGATACTTTAAATATTGTTAAAAAAAAAATTATTCACGACATACTCGGATGTGTTATACACATTTAAAATTTTCATAAAATCTATCAATGGCGCGTCACTGTGCGTCGCTCCACGTCGGTGCACGCGTACGTATGAGTTATCAGCAATGTTGGCTTGTATGTTTGCAGTGTTTCTGTGGTGAAAATGAAAAACAGCCTAACTCGATTTACGATCGAAAATATTTTATCATATATTTTTGCTTATAAAATTTAAATTGGTGCGAATTTATAAATAATTTTTGGAATTACATATCGTTTCAAGAATGGTATTTGATTTGGGCATAGAGTCTTTTGCAACAGTGCTTTAGTTTCTTAAATCGTCGTATAATTATAATTTTTTGTGGAAAATTAGAGCATTTATGACAAATGAGAGGATACGATACCAAATAAGACACCTTGTGAATTGCCCAACTATATCTTTATTTTTTGGCTTAAACCCGCAAGGCCGCCTCAGGGCAGCCTTTCGTTTTTCTCACCTAACTGTTAAACTCTAAATCTAATCAAAAATGGACTTAATATTCATTTTTCTTTCATCAATATTAACTGGAAACAAAAATTCTGGTTTTTGTTTTTTTTATTATTTCAATGTTGCGGGCACGGTTGCCACTTTGGTACAATTCTACCAAAACTGGTATATTTTTTTCCATTTTTCTGCGCTTGGTACATTGGTAGATGTTTTTAAAATTTAGTACATTCTGTGGGCAAAGTTAGCTTTCATAGTAATCAAGAATTTTAAAAATATTTTCAAAATACTTTACAAATTAGAAAATTGTTCAGACTTAGTCAAAATAAAATGAGTAAGTGCCAACCGTGGTTGCGGGTTAGAGGGTTAAGCTGTTATTCCTTTTTACCACAGTTTAGCTGACAGCACTTCAATTTTAAATGTCAATAGTTATAATAATTATTTATATTGATATGTGTGCATTTCTGCGATTGTGGCTATGTATGTGTGTGTGTATGTTAAAAAATTACGTAATATTTGCCGAATAAGCGCAAAGAAAGTAGAAAAACAATTCTTTGATATCTAATCATTTGTGCTAATCTTTGATTAAGCCTTAAATTGGTGAAAAATGAAAAATTATTATGTTATTGTTGCTTTGCTCATAAATTATACTCTATTATTCTGTATTTTTTTTATTTTATTGGATATTTTCTTCATGTATATTTTGCAAACTTGAATTTCACTTTTCGTGTAAAAAATTGTAGTGTTTATACTTTATAGCTACAGCGTTATAGATTTTTGTTTTACACTCGTGCCTACACACACATATACACATGTATGCTTGTATTTGTTTATAAGTATATGTGTTTGCGTGTGTACGATGTTAAACGCTTATCAAATTGCAACAAAGGAGATAGGCAACAACGCAGCGAGATATGGCAACACCAACAGCAAATTGGTAGCAGTTTTCTGTATTTTTTTTTCGGTTAGAGTTTTCGTTTTAGATTTATGGTAGACAGGCTCTAACCAAGTCATTGAATTGTTAATCGAAATCCATAAGTTACCGTTAACGGTTGTAGCCGCAGTCGTCGCAATCACAATCGTAACGCCAACACCGCAGCCATTTAACTTAACTCTTCTACAACAAATACTTGTAATAATTTTATAGCACGCAATCCAAGCGGCAAGACGGTCGTTGTCGTTGTCTCTGAAACGTTAACAGTGGTAGTACCTATAAATAATAATAACGCCGCGAGTTTATTCTCACTTAATAGAAAAAAATAATTGTACACAATAAATTCATAAAAAATAAAACCAAGGGATTGATATTGAGGAATCGTGCAGTGAACAGTGGTGAAATTCGAATTAATGTTTTTACAAATTTTGTGCCTTTGAAAATTCTTATTTTGATGCAAACGTTTAAAACAAATTGAATTTTATTCAAGCAAATACCATTTTAAGCTTTAGCTGAGTTTCTTTTTCTTCTTTTCTGTTTAATATTCAAACTTGATTCGTTTCTTTTATTTTTGAAAACTGCGTGAAGATTTTAATTAACACATAATTTCATCACCGCCACCGTTGACCTCATAACGACACAGAATGACTGACTGCAGTAGGTTAAAATATAAAGTGCATTCATGCACGTAAACAAAACTAAAAAGAAATTCTTTGTAAAGTTGCATGAAAAATAAACCAAAATTGCATATTTTCATCCCTTTGAACTAACGTGTTACTAGGGGACACATGTCTGGTTACACATTCATTAAAATTTCATACCAAGGTCAATGTTCTGGACAATAATTTTATTGCCTTTTCTCGCACCCTTTACTTACCGCTCACAATGGCATATTGAGCTGTTCTGGTGTATGTCATAGACTTTTATAAAGTACGATACATATTTGCAATTGGGTTTTTTTAGATATTAGAAACGAAAATAAAAATTATCAACAGCAAAAAATTTCTAATCATGTCTTTGGTTTCTCTCCTTTCCCCCCTTTCCTCCCTTTACCATCAACTTATCTTATCAAAGTAGGTACTTGAAGTCTATTAACGCCATCATTAAAATAAATTGATACTAGTATTGATGTAATTGTACTAAGATTGTTAATTATTTTTAAGTAAATTAATATAAATTGCAAATATTTAATTAAATCGTAAGTGTGAAAGACAATTGAAATAGCAAATCAGTTTCTTTTTTTTTTTTTTTTGGTTGTTGTTTTCTACTGATATCTTTCAAGTGTAGATAAAATACAAAAATGAAACGAAAATCACTTCTTTTTAGATAAGATTGTGTTATACAATAGTAGAAGTTTTATACATTTATAGGTCGTCACAAACAATTCTCTTTTTTACACAATAGCATAACGAATTCTTTTTATCTTAATTGTGCCAATTTGTGTATGCAAAAATACATACGATAAATTAGAGACATCGTGATTCACAATTTTTACACTTCCTTGAGTTAGCATATATTGCACTCAATTGTAGTTATATTTATGTTTATTACACTGCAACACATTTTTCTAACGAAGAATTGGCCAACAAAGGTCGATAGTACTGATCCAGAGTAACAAAACCCTAAAAGGGTTTTGCAAGGTTAGCTCGCTTTTAAAAGATATAGGCATTCAAAGTTTGCCTCTTGCAGCTTTTTTTTTAAATCATCACTCGAATGATATTTGATATTTTTTACTACTTCAGCGAAATAATAAATAATGTCATTAAAAATGTTAACATTGTATTGGTTTTCAAGTTTAAACTATCCATTACATGACTTTGTAAAAAATAAGCAGTAATACTATTAACAAAATTGTATAGAATTTAATTAAATTTGGATTTTCAAATTGTTTTTATTATAAACAGAAAATAGAATTGAAAAACACACTAAAACAGCTCAACTTTGAAAGGCTATAACATTTATAAGCGAGCTAACTTCTTAAACCCGTCTTGGGGTTTTGTTAGTCAAGACCAGTACTATCGACCTCCGTTAGATTCCATGACCCTAAAATTGTTGCACAGTGTTATATTCCATTTCATTTTTTATAGTATTGACGTACAATATTTTTCGAATGGAAAGAAACTATTGAAATACAATTACTAAAAACTGAATAAAAACAAATGGGGGGAATATAATTTAGTTGTACGCCACTGTTCTCTTTAATAAATAAATTGAGTTGGATGGCATTTTTCAAGCTCACAATTACTCATCGAATAAAAATAATATTTACTTTCGTTTATTTTATATGCTTTGTTGGCTGAGTTAGTCATTTTCTTATTATTCGCCATCAACAACTATACTAAACTTTACAGCTGCAACAAGAAAATAAGTGATTGCACTGAGACATGCTATCATATCTACTAGTTCTGCTGGGCGACAAAACGTTCCAAATCTTTCGATTAATACATACATGCATATTACTTACTAGAACAAAAAAAAGAAGAATATTTCGAAAATGGTGTCACAGATACAGCGAAGCTACAAACATTGTTGACATTACTTAAGACCACCATCGTCATTAGCAAGTTGTGGCTTTTGGTTGTGGCTGCTCTCAGACAACAAGAAGTTGATCATTAGGTGTATTTCCTCAGAATGCAATGCCCTTGGCGAAAGTCAATTGTCTGCTCTTCATATCTTTGCAAACAACTCTCAACTAGTTGGGGCTGGCCAGCCGTAATTCCTTTTAACCATTATCGTTTCGTAATTTTAAGTTTGTGTGTACATCTTTTATGTTAAAATGAGAAATGAAAGCAAAAAATGTAAAAATATTTACTTTAGACCTACAAAGCAGTAAAACTACAATAAGAAGATTATTTTACATCAATAAGTAACATTGGATACTCGACTGTCCTACCCGACTTCACAGAAATTAATAAAAAGCAATTATTTATATTATATTTATAAATTATTTTTTTTATTATTCAGGAAACTTGCTTCAGGAGTTCCAAATGTACTTCTGAAATTAAAAAGTAAATAATCTGAAATCTGGAACTTCCTGAAGTAATACTGAAAAATACACCAACTATTTGAAATACATATATAGCAATAAATTTGTTCAACCAGTTGGTTTTGCATCTACTGGGTTATTCGTTGTTCATGTATGTATGTATGTGTTTACATGCAAGAGTAGTGGCCGCGCTCATATTCTCCATCTATCAACATTATTGTTTTAATTGGAGATTTATGGTGGCAAACTTTGAAAGTTAATTCTCACTCTCTCAAACGTACTCACTGCATACAAGCATACATAAATTATGATCAAGCAGCAACAATAATAAACATACCAAGAAATCTATGGTGAGCTTTGCACTTTCGGTGTGTCAAAGATACGCTTCCATACGCACAAGTATAACGAAATTCTATTCTCACTAAGCAACCCCTTTGCCTGCCTGCCATTGTGCTCGAGAAGAAAAAATGCAAACACGCACGTAAAATAAATATTTCCTTCCTCATTTCGGTGTCATGAGATTCCCTGCAAACTTCATAAACTGAACACAACTGTCTTCGATGTATTCTATTTTAAATTCGCGAAGTCGTCGTCGTGCCCACAATTAAATTTCACTTCCAGCTCAACAGTTTTCCATCGGAAATTCTCAGATAAATTTTGCAGAGTTTGCCCATTATAGTAAGTACTGCGCTTGTGTGTATCCTTTTCCTTCCTTCACTTCGTACGTGGATTCTACCATCTACCATGTGTGCCCCTAATGTCGTTCGTTCTAATTTGGATTGGTCTCGTTTGTGTATTGTACATGTAGTTGAGATTCATGGAGCGCTGTTTTTTTCACCCTTATTTCTCAGTCAATGTTTGCAATATTTTCGGGGGGGAAAAAAAAAATATGCGCCGAGGCAAAAAATATTCTCTATTATGGCAATTCTGTAAAAATATGAGTTTGATGAATAGAAGGGAAATTTATACAAAACTATACTTTCCAATTTACGGCAATTTGCGATGAATAGTAAATCGCCGCTACTATTAGTTAGAGTAGACCTATAGCGTGAAAATTATACAAATCAATGAAGTTGGGCAGTGCTATGCACTAATGCATCATCCCACACGAAGCTAGTTTTTAGATATGGACATTTTTACATTGCTGTATAAAGACAGTGACTATTTTCAATTATTTTATATTTTTAAAACGAAAATTGTTCTATCATTGCATATGTGGCTTGTTATGTTTAATTTGTAGGTTGCCATATGCATACCAGATTAATGGTCTACATGAGAAGTAGGGAATGTTGTGGTCAGCCTTGCTAACTCATCGCCTTTGAAATTACCCGGAATGTTACTATGACCTGGTACCCAGTATTAAGATATATCTTTGAGTATTACGCTACTGTGAACCCATGGAATTGCGCCTAATCTTACGGATGTAGTTTTTACTATCTGTCTGCCTGCAAGGCCAACAGAAAGTAAATGAGACATGATTTCTTAGTCTAAATGTTTGTGAACTGAATATATCACACAAACTATCTATGATCTCAAAATGTATTTATTTCTCATAGTCTAGATCAGGAATGACCAGCCAGAAGTTCAATTTAGTCTTTTGGCTCTTACAGCAAACACAACAATTTATAGAATTTGAGAACTCATGCCTTGTTGTTTGTGTGTGTGTGCGTTTTTTTTTTACAAAATTTTCAACTTGTATGCATTTGGTTTGTGCACAAATGAGAAATAATGAGTTCTCTCCGGATTCTTTTAAAATAAATAAAAATTGGAGATTGCATGTAAATCAAATGTTGAAATCTTCAAATTTTCAATTCGGTTCGTGGATCAAAAAATTTAATTCGTGAAGAAATTAATTGGGATAAAAATGAGTCAGAGACTTGACTTACCTTTTTTTTTTTATAATTTTCTTTAGATTGTGAATCTATTTTTGCTTACATTTAAATATTTTTTAATTTCGTACAGCATCACTCGAAGTATGAGTATTCGAGCATTGCCAGATAAGCCAACTGCACTGTCTTGTGAACTCATATAGATAGATATAGGTTGTTCCCACATTAGTATGGTAAACGAGCTCCTATTGTCTCACAGTCTAACAATGCTACCATATCATTTCAATTGGATTTTCCACACATCGAACAATGGCATATAGCCTCACGAACAAAACGTTTACTATCCCAGTTCATCCCTTATACATAAAGACTCGAAATAAATCCAATCTCCGAATAAATAAAATTTGCTCGCTCTCTGCTGATTATCCTCTCTGCTTCTCCTCTCTTTTACTTTCAATTGCTCATCCACACCCAAATAATAATTGGAGGTGGTGGTGTTGTGTGTGTGTGTGTGTGTGTGTGTATGTGATGAATATATGCGAGAAAGTGCTCTCTTTTCCATGAAGGCGTAACGGTTTCACTGGTTGTGTTATTCAAAAAAATTACAAGCTCAGCACAATTGATTTCAAGACACCCAAGTTCAGTTCCTTTTTTGATTGTCCTGTTTATTTGTTGTCGGCAGCAACGCGTTCGCTTTGTAAAAGTAAAAAAGAAAAGCAGAACAATTTTTAATTTGTTGTAGTATAGTGAGAATACTTTTGGGCGCGGCGACCTTCAGCAAAAAAAATTTTCCAAGAAGCGTGCAGAAGGGAAAAAAATCAAAAGCAAATACAAACGAAATACGAAATATTTGAAAAAAAAAATTTATTACAAAATAAAATTTAAAAAACAAATAAAATTTGCAATAGTGAAAAATTATCAACTCAACGTCTTTAGTCAAGAGTTTTTTTTATAGTTATCAATCAGCGTACATTTTTGGGAATCAGTTGAAATCTTTAAGATTCACAATCAAAAATAGAAATTTAAATCTGTAACGCGCACAAATCAAACGAACCAAAACGCGTGTGACCGAATTCAAAAAGTTAGAGAATCTAACCAATCAAACGTCCTTTGTACCAACGAACTAAAAGGAAATTTTCAATAGTATTTTACTTACATACAGAAGAAATCAACATTAGAAAATACAGATCTAATAAGTACCCATCATCATCAACGACAACATCATTATCATCATCAGACTCACCGCCGCCACCAACAGAACGAACTCGGAATAACTCAAACGTGTTGCCAGTCGCGTTTCAAAAAAGGGCGAACACGCCCATTTTTACATATAAACACAAATAGTTAGAAGGAATCAAAACTTAAAAATCGCAAACTTAGGTTTACAATTCTATTCAATTAATTAATCATCAATACGAAATCTTAAGCAATAGAGACACTACACGCTAACGAATCAAACGACAAATTTTTTGTATAAAATAAACTTTAGTTAAAAAAAAAAATTGGAAACCGTCATCAATATAAATAATAACCTACTTTATTACCGCTTTTAGTGTGATTTAAATTTACTACTACTACTATACACAAAATGCATATATAAACTTTATATATACATACATATATATACGAGTATATACATATGTAGTCATAGCTTATGGGAGAAGAATCTGCGAAACATTACGAAAAGCGGTTTACTTGAGAATATCAACTCAATAATCGAAAAGGCAAGCAGTATAAAGTTCAAGAAATAGAATTAGTTCAAGTTGAAGAAGAAGCAAAGCAAAAAAAGAACGAATCCTTGTGATTTGATTTATACCTGTAATGAACGACAACTTTTACATATTTATCTATATTTAAAATTAACGACTTTTACGCTTAACGAAAAACAAATATTTTTTACAAATAAAAAAACAAAAAACAAAAACCACTTGCAACTTTGTGACCAACTCGCCAAATTTATTGAATAAATATAAAATAAAATAAACACATTTTTATAATTGAAATCTAATTAAACTTAAACGATATACAATAAAAAAAAAATGGGTGGGTGCGCATCCAAAGATAAGAAGGACACAGTGGTCGATGGTGATGCTGCTGCCACTGCTGAAGGTACGGCTGTGGATGGTGCGACAGATGCCGCAGCTAATGGTGCTGCTGCTGCCGCCGATGACGAAGGGTGTGTATTCTCGTGTATCCTGAGTGCAAAAGCATGTTTTAGCATTGCGTAGGGGAGTAGAGTGTTAAAACAGTGGAAGCGAGTATGTGTCTGAGCGAGTGTGTATCTACAGGATGCCAAAAATTTTTTACAGTTTACCTTGTTTATGTAAAACGAGAGTACCTACTTTATATATATACCTACTTACAACAAATATGTGTGTGTACCCATAAAATTAAATCACTAAAGTGAAGAAAATTGAAGCTCAATCATTTTATATACATACGTACAAAAACATGGTGACTCAGGCTCTAGCGCCAAAAAGTGGGCAGCTCACTCCCCTCCCCCTTTTACTAAATCTCACTTAACATTACGTCATTAAAAATAACAGTACAAGTGTGGTAATGGAGCAGATGTAAGCAGCCAGGCAGCAGATGAGCTCTATCAACTAGCGGCAATACACTTTTACTCTAGCGTGTTTTTGCCTCGTAAAGTTTTTCTTTAAACAGCAGAAATTCATCTTTTTAATCGTTTACATTTGTAAACTACCGCTAAAAGCAACAGTCACTTTTTTCATGTATTGTATATGTATAATAAAGTTGTAGCGAACACCACTCTCGTGTTTCTATCGGCTGTTCATAGTCATTTGCTCAGTCATCCTGAAATTGCGCACATTGGGTGTATATCTTGGTTACTCACTTGCGTTCGTTCTCTGCTTCTCATTATTCAGCAATCAAATGAGAGCGAATATACATGCTTTTAATGTCTGCTTGCCCACATCCTTACTTCCGTTTTTCTTTGCTTTTTTTTTTGCATATACATATTATATGTACCTTGCAATGGCTCTCCACAGCATTGTATACAATAACGGGCTACTCTCCTTTCTAGCCGGCAAAGTTATACATACATATGTATGTGTCTGTGTCTGTATCTAACCCTCAAATGAGCAGGGCCTAGTGCTGCGCTCCTTTCAATATTGCCTGCATATTAATCTCGTGTTCACATGCGAAAACAGTGTCAAATTGCAGTCAATTCCCCCGCTCACCCCTTTGTCTTAATTATTTTCCCGTGGCATTTGCAGTCGCACTCAGCGTCTGTGTCTGTCCCAATTCATGAGTTATCTGATGCGTGATAAGGACGTAATAAACCAGCCTTGTCTGCCCGCTACTGCCGCGTCATTTGTATACTTGGGAGACTTGAACTCAGTAGTAAAATTAAAAAATTGTTCAAAAAGTGTTTACAATCAATTTAGCAAATGTTCATTTTTGAATTCTTCACAGAAAAACGATCGTTAAAATTTTCATTTAAAAGCTACACAATGCGCATTTTCATAAAATTTTGTCGTCTTGCTTTACAAACGCGCCGTCACTACTCATTGCAGCTTCCAACTACAACCATGTACATTAAGAATTTTACCAGGACCAACAAAGATTGGTGCAAGAAGTAATTCTTCCTTTTACGTATTTCGGTGTTGTTGAATTTTCCAATTTAAATCAATTCAGGTGAATCCATTAACGCAATTGTATTTTTTTTGTGTTCTTGCAGACAAACATCAGACACCATGGTTGACGCTGCTGTTCTCGCTAAATTGGAGGAAGGTTTTGCCAAGTTGGCTGCTTCTGACTCTAAGTCATTGTTGAAGAAGTACTTGACCAAGGAAGTCTTCGATAACTTGAAGAACAAGAAGACTCCAACTTTCGGCTCTACCTTGTTGGATTGTATCCAATCTGGTTTAGAGAATCACGATTCCGGTGTTGGTATCTATGCTCCCGATGCTGAGGCCTACACAGTATTCTCCGAGTTGTTCGACCCAATCATTGAGGATTACCATGGTGGTTTCAAGAAAACCGACAAGCATCCACAAAAGGACTTCGGTGATGTGACTACCTTCGGCAACTTGGATCCCAACAATGAGTGCGTTATTTCGACCCGTGTCCGTTGCGGCCGTTCCATGCAAGGCTATCCTTTCAACCCCTGCCTTACCGAGGCCCAATACAAGGAGATGGAACAGAAGGTTTCCACTACTCTGTCCGGCTTGGAGGGCGAATTGAAAGGCAAATTCTATCCATTGACTGGTATGGAAAAATCCGTTCAACAACAATTGATCGATGATCACTTCTTGTTCAAGGAAGGTGATCGCTTTTTGCAAGCTGCCAACGCCTGCCGTTACTGGCCATCCGGTCGTGGTATCTACCACAATGACAACAAGACCTTCTTGGTCTGGTGCAATGAGGAAGATCATTTACGTATCATCTCCATGCAAATGGGTGGTGATTTAGGTGAGGTCTTCCGTCGTTTGACCAATGCCGTCAATGAAATTGAAAAGCGTGTCCCATTCAGCCACGATGACCGTTTGGGTTTCCTCACCTTCTGCCCAACTAACTTGGGTACCACCATTCGTGCCTCAGTGCACATTAAAGTGCCCAAATTGGCCGCCAACATGGCTAAATTGGAAGAAGTTGCCGGCAAGTACAACTTGCAAGTGCGCGGCACCCGCGGTGAGCACACTGAAGCTGAAGGTGGTGTTTACGATATCTCCAACAAACGTCGTATGGGTCTCACCGAATACCAAGCCGTCAAGGAAATGTACGACGGCATCACCGAACTCATCAAGATCGAGAAGAGCTTGTAAATTGCTACTGCCCAAACGACAGTGCAACGTTAGTCGTCGTCGCTACAACATCTCACCAACACGACCGACCACAAGTTCGAATTTTGAATGTAATCATCAGAGGCGATAATTTGTAGTAGTTTAGTTAGAGTTAGGCAGCACAGATAGACTTTCGGCATTTTTGGATAAATTGTTTTTTTTTTTTTCTTGGGAAGTCACTGTGTCTGTCTGTTTTCGTTGTGAGGACCGCCGCCTTCCTGGAGAAGAAACAACACCATCATCAATATCACCACCAAAATTAAACAAAACAACAAATAAACATAAACAACAACTTATTAATATTTAAAATAATGTGAAACTTCTTGACATTTATGTAAAACAGAAAAAAACAAGAACACAAATATTTTTAATTTTAAGTCTTAAGTTTATAAAAGGATTAATTATTAAAAATAAAACAAAAAATAAAAAAGCCTAAAAAAAACAACAGTGAAATGTTTTCTATGTAAAGTAATTGTCGTTACCTACTCATAAAACATGTTTAAATTTGAGCTGGTATGTCAAAGAAATATACAATTTACTTATTCCAGTTGGACTAGAATGGAAGAAGATCTGTAGCATTGTTCTCGTCTTCCATGTCTATTACTACTATTATTATGGCACAACAGCCCCTGGAGAGCCAAGTCCGAGCTTTTTCGCATCCATTCATGTGTTATATGACAAAATTAACAGAAAAGCTATTCTAATTTTTTACTAATGTTGATATTGGCCTTTTCAGAAACTTAAACAATTTCTATTGGAATCGTTTAATGTTGAATGCAACTTCTGAATTTTTACACCTTGTCATTTTTCAGCATGATTGCATACTTTTAGGGTTAACAAAAAAAAATTCCCAGTTTTTGTTGAAAAAATCATATTCAGACCTATTTTTGAATTGAATTATTTCCCAAAAGCGGAGGATGTTTTTGCATATTCCGATAAAGAAAGGTGCCTTCGAAAATTAAGAAAAAATCCAGGAACATATTTTTTAGGTTTTCTCTGCCAAAATTCGTCAATTTTCAAAAATTCTTAACTTTTGGAACAATGCAGAATTTTTAACTTTTCAATTCAATTCTTGATTAAAAATTAACACCAAAAATTTGTCGGCGGAGCTTGAATTCGGTGGCAATATTCGACAAAAAGTATGCTCTGTATTCGCCCGTAGCCTCTCCCATCGCCATCATTTGGGTTAGGATCAAACCATCCATTTTAGACAAAGCGTTATCATTAACCGATTTAGTTGTATTACTTGACTTGTTAATTGAAGGCCATTCCCTTTTTATGGCGCAAGTTGATCTCTTTTTGTCTAGTTGAGATTGAACTAAACCTGGCGAGGATATTAAGATTCCTTTTCGTAACCAAACTGGCCAATGTTGTTACATTTTTAATTTCAAATTACTGTTAAAAAAATACTATTTTTTGGCTAAATTACTGTACGTTTGAAAAATGAAATAAAACAACTGTTTTTACTGAAAAACAGACTTATATTTAATATCGAAAGCAAAAAAAAGTAATAACAAACAATTCAATAAATAGGAACTTTTAATTTTAACTCGGTGTATATAATGTCGATAGTTATACATTGAAACCTCATGTATTGAAACCTTTGGTATGCAAAATTCCCTCTATCGTTTCGGTATTTAACCTATTACTTATTTTTTTTTTATTCAGATTAATAACAGAAAAAAATTCTCTCAACTGTTGCCGAACTATGCGGCAAAGAAAATATATACGTTAAAAGTTTTGTTAAAAACGGAGGGAATTATCTCCCTTCCTTAAATGACACACCTGTTTTCGAAATTTCCAAAAATTCGTTTTTGTTAATGTTTTGAATTTGCCTAACAATGCGAAATTCTGCCTATATTCCTCAATTTATTTTCCAATTCAGGTGCCAAGTTATTTTCTAAAAAATGCCGTAAGTTTTCCTCCTAAGTAAATCTCTTTTAAAGATAAATGATTATCAGAATTATTGAAATAAATTATTTCAAAATCGTTATCTTTTGAATAATCAGACTATAAAATTGGTTAAAATATTTCTATAAATTAAAGAGATCCTCTCATAAATAAGATGAGCTTTGACTTTTTCACTTTGCGTTTCTAAATTTAAATTGGTAAACAGAGGCAGAATATACTCTAAAAATTCCAATTATAATATAGTTAATAGGTTATCAAACCATGTTATTCTTTGAAAGTAGAAGAAATTTAAAATAGTTTTACCAAAAAAGTTCTGAGCATAGTAAAACTTAATATTTCCAAATTACTGTATTTTTTGGATTAATTACTGTCGTACTCTGTGTTGTTACATTTATAATTTCAAATTACTGTTAAAAAAAATAAATTACTGTTTTTTTCGTTAAATTAAATCCCAGTTCAAGCCCCGCTGATTCGAAATATATAAATTTTATTTTGCCTTTTTTTTTTGCAATTTTTAAAAAATGTTGCCTTTTTCGAATGCCTTTTTTCTATGTAATAAATACCTTTTTTAGGGTTTTTACCCATTATTCCTTTTTAATCTTTTACTATTTTTAATGGCCGATATTTTGTGCGCGAAATTTTTAGCAAAAATAGGAACATTTTTTGCTTTGTTTGTCACGAAAAAAAATGAACGTAAACCGATAGAAATATATTACGATATGATAACTTCTCATTTTGGACGCATAACAAATGAATTTTACGGCAACCCAGCAAAAATTATGCTGACGTGGAACATACTGTTGAAAAAGCTCCACAGTCCAAAATTTAAAGCTGTTTTGAGAAAGAAGAAACTTTCCGATGAGTCCACAGTAGAAAGAATTGTGTTCAAGACTGCTATGATGAAGTTCTTTTAAAAATCCGGTTACAAATTAGTGAAAACCCTATTTTTATTTCGATGAAACGACCGACAAAGCTGGACGTCATGTAGACAAGGTTAATGCTGGCCCTTTGGTTGAAAACGGAAGTTGGTGTTTTTTGGATGTAGCAATTTTGGAAAAGGAAAACGCATCTGCAACGTTTTTCTTGACGGCTACTTTGGTTGGTGGTCATACGTTGACACCTCGTAAATACTTTCTCACCATTTTTGGAACAGACGACCAAAACACAGTAAATGTATATAAAAGATTATAAATAAGAAAAGCAATGTTTTTGGAATATTTTACTTATGTATTTTGTTTACAGATGTTATTCTTTGAAAGTAGTAGAATTTAAACCATTTTACCAAAAAAAGTTTTGAGCATAGTAAAACTTAATATTTCCAAATTACCGTGTTTTTTTCACTAATTACTGTCGTGCTGTCAGGGGTCAAATTACTCCATAATAGTGAAGGCTAAAATAATAATGTTGGTTTTTGCCTAAATGTATGCAACGTAGACTATGTCGAAATCAAAGCGTTTTTTCACAATGAAGGCTAAAATAACAAGGCGCACGAAAAGTTCAAGGTCTTTGAAAATTTTAAATTAGTTGAAAATTGACGGTTTAATTAACGCCATCTACCTGATGAAGTTAAGATCGTCAAGAAGGTTTTATTTACATAGCATATTTTTAGGCAGTTATATTAAAAAACTACCTGCAATTTATATACATATAGAGCCGCTAAATGCAAAAATGGTGTAAGTCATTTTTTTTATTATTTGGATTTTCATCTTCAGGCAATAATTTTGACCTCATTCAAACGTAGTACATCTAGGTTGAACATGTGTATAAAGCTGCCTTTACATCTAGAAAATAAATTTTATAAGAACCCTATTTCATACAGCACTTCTACAAACCCAATGTATTTCCAAAAATCTGATTCTGACTTACACTTTTGCACGCAACGGCTCACTTTAAACTTCTTTAGCGAGGGTAAATCAAAAATTCTGCACTCATACGAAACTAATAAGAAACTATTGTTAGTGTTTAGCGAACGAGGTCATATAGGGAGCCGATCCCATATAATCATACATACAATCATGCGGAGAGTCGACTTTTCGCAGTTTTATCTCATGTGCTTTAGTGCGAGAGCTTGATTGCAGTTGATCAAATTTGCCTCTCTCTGCGCATGTAATCACAAGCAGTGTTGTCAGAACGACGATTTTATCGTCATTTTGACGATTTTTTGGCCCAATGACGATTTGACGATTTTTATTGAAAAATTACGATTTTTTAGATTAAAAAACGACTCCAAAAAACTTTTTTGTTTTTAAATCTCTTCTGTTATTTTTATACACAAAATAAAGTTTCCACATACCAAAAAAGACTTTAACCCCAAAAATCTTCTCTATACTAAATCTACGCTGAAAACGTGATTCTGATTTTTTTTAACTCAATGTCATAGTATAATGTGACAAAAGTAAGTTTTCAAAAACTTTAGTATTCAAAATGGCGCCATTTTACTCCAGCAATTTTAGTGAATTGGTCTTCAATAGTAAAAAGATTTCTACACCGACCTTCCCCAAAATATTCTTTACCAATTTTCTTCATCCACGACACTGTGAGAAGTACGCTCTAAAACAATCAACCCCAATCTGCTCTTGCACTACCATTTAATGACAAGTCAGGGCTTAGAATTTGGAGTTGAAGGTGGGCTGGACTAAACCAAGCACTCAGTCTCAAAGACCATTATACTATCTTCAAGATAGAGCCAGTAGAAGAAAGTAGTAGAAGAAGTAGAACGACAGGAAAGATATGTGAGGGGATAAATGGGAAGAAGAAAGGTCTAAGGTCTCTCAACCTCGAACTTCTTTGTTTCACTGATGATTCTTAGAAGCTCAGGAAGAGGGAGAGTGTGGACATAATTCATACTCAAGACATCACTACCCAACAGCCCTAATCTGATTCTCGCGAACGCCGGACAACTACAAAGATAATGCTCCGTAGTATCATTGTCCTTAAGATACTACTACTGCCACCTTTCTCTTCAGGAACTGGAACGCCTCTTAAAGAAATAAAGACTTGATTTCCAGTGATACAATTTTGATTATGCTTTCCATGCATAAATATTTTAAGACCAGAGTATTTAACTCTTGGTGTTAACAATATTGATTTCAGAGAAAAAACATTAACGCCACAGATAAATTAAAAATCCTTGTAATCCTCATAAACTGCATAACATGTGTAAACTTGTCAAAATTTATATGAAATTTGACAGTGTGTTTCCGTGTAAACACAAGGCTTTTGCACGTTTTGATGTTTTACAAAATATCTGAAAGTCTGTTTTCAGAATTTGTTGTGTAATCGAATAAAAAAACGATTAGATTTTTATAGTGCTGTATTGAAAGAATTAAGTTTTGTTTAGCCAGGCAAACTAATTTAAAAAAGTCAATTCATTACAAAGTTTAATGTAACATTTTAAAAATTTAGGGGACGAAAACTTCTTTGAGCAAACTAAATATTGACTTTAGGGAGCTACGATATGTATATTTTGAGACAATTTTTGATAAGGTGAATGAAATTGTAGCTGAAGAAATCTTTGGAAAGCTATTTCTGGAAAGCTATTTCCAACATAAAACGTACATTTCCATTGTCAAATTTAAAAGTGTTTGCTTGTGAAGTTTTAAAAAGTGAAAAAAGCTTTGTGAATATTTTAAGAAGTGTTTTTTTTATTAAACTTTATTTTAATTTTATTACTTGACTGAATGTTTTACAAATAGTATTTACTATAAATAAATAAAATCCCCTGAAGAAGGCCTAAAATTTGCGCCGAAACGTTGGGAAAAAAGTATGAAATAGTTAACTATTTGCGTATGAAAATTTCGACCAAAAAGCCTGTCATTATAATCTTGTTAACAATACATAAATTGGTCTAATAGAAAATTAAAAATTCTT
The DNA here is from genome assembly GCA_963691655.1 of Toxonevra muliebris. NCBI lineage: Eukaryota > Metazoa > Arthropoda > Insecta > Diptera > Pallopteridae > Toxonevra > Toxonevra muliebris. The sequence continues at coordinate 2,946,617 of OY829326.1, forward strand.
TGTGTTGTTTTCAATTGTAAAAACAATAATGTCGATAATAAAAGGCGGCGGCAAGACTTTATATTAAAAAAATGAAGTATATTTATTGAGATGTAATATTAAATGCTTTTGGTTTTCATAAATTTGTTTTAATTATTGTTATTGACACTAACTTTCCGTGATGTTGAAAAAGTGGTGGTTTGCTTACACTGAGTCCACATTTGCAAGCAAACTGCTGCAAATAGAGAATAGTTCGAAAATGACTTGCTAGTAGCAAATTTGTGAGTATATTAGTGAAAAATTTTAAATGTATTGAGTTTTTCGAACTTGCGCTTGCACGTGTGAACGCAGGGTAACACAGGCAAGTGCGAAAATCTCATTACGTTCTTCACTTTTTCACTAATATACTCACACAATTGTTACTGTAAGCAGTGTTGCCAGAATTTTTTTTTGGAAAACGTCCAAAACAACTTTGAAAAGCGTCATTTGACCGTTCAAATCGTCATTTTAAGTAACAAAACAACAACATGATTTAAAGGTATTTTTATTAATTTCAAAATATAATAGTTTATTTAATTTTTTGCTGCTATTACAAGTTTTCAATTTATGTATTTTTTATAATTGAAAAAAAAAAAAAAATGGAATGCTTACTATGTATATGCCTCTCGAGTTTGCTATGTCGGACTAGACCCGCTTTACCTTAAAAGTAAGTTGCATATTTTGCAAAAACCTGCATGCTTTTCATCCGATTATTTTATTTTCTGCAGCCATGTTTTCAACTTTCGATCCTTTAGCCAGGAATCACAAAAGCTGTGAATACGTTTTTTAGGCACCTACAAGTATAACAATGCAATATTTTAAATTACCTAGTTTTTCTTCCTCAACTACTAATTCCGTATCTTCTACCAAGTCTACTTCATCTGCACATTCTATTTCATCCGTCCATTCTGGGCCTTTTTCTTTCGTTAAGGATGTAGTCTGGTGTTCGAGTTTCAAAAAATCGATTATTTTTTTTAATATATTTCAAAAGTACAATATTTTGAGAGCGTACTGTTTCAGAATTCAAAATAATAACGAAGTTATAGCACATAGTCAAGAGTTTTAAAGTGTTTTTCTCAAAACAACTTATTTTTGATTCGTCCAAGGGTCTGAAAGAATACTATTGGGCAGAAATTTTAATATGTTAAACTACACGCCAATGGCTCTCGCAGGTAACAGAATTATTTATTTTTAATCATTTCCTATTTTTTACCCCATTTTTCAACAAAAAACAAAGTCATTTTTTAGAAGTCCGCCATTTTGTTATTTTTGAAGAAAAATGTTTAAATCTATTACCTGCCAGAATGACATGCCCACAGAACTGAAATTTGTTGTTTCTGATGACTTCAACTATCGTGATCACCCGAGTCCCACACCTCTTTTTTAGGTGTTGACTTTCGACGTAAAAAACCCTTAAAAAAAATATCGTAAAATAAACTCCAAAAATTTTTTTTTTGTACAATGAAAAAAGCCAGTAGTAACATATAAAAAATTTAAATGGTTGTATTTTATTTTGTTATAAAAAAAATTACCGAAAAATATTTTTGAAAATTAGGCCGGAACAACATTCTTAAATTTTTCTTACCTGAAATAACTCAAAAGAAAATTATAACAAAACTTGGCCAGTATTAAAACTTACTCAATTTTATTACAAATTTACAGATTTTTTAGTTTTAGCACTTTTGACTGGTTTTCTTTTTCCTTTTTTTCTTTATTATAAAATATCAAAAATTAAGTTAAATCAGTTGTAAATTAGTATAGTGTTTAATTCCTTGTCACATATTTGTAGGTATTTTTTTCAAGTTTCCTTTTTTCACTTTTCGTAAAACGTTATTTCGTGCTACTAAATCGTCCAACCGTCATTTGGCTCTGAAATCGTCCAAATGACGTTGCGGTCATCCATCTGGCAACGCTGACTGTAAGTAATTTTCGAACTTTTCGAACATAATCCGAATTCTCTACTTGCAGCAGTTTACTTGCACGTGTAGTCGCAGGGTAAGCCGAATCAGAAAGCAAATCCTTTGTCAGCAAGATTTGTAATCGTTTTGTTGTGTGGAGTTGCCACAGTGGCATTTTAAAGTAGTTTATCATTATAGTTTGTGGATGGCGATGAGAATTTCAGACTTAAGCGCTTATTGCTTTTGACCACAGAAATTATCGATCGTGAAGGTGATTTCGTGTTATTTTCGATTGTAAGCAATAGAAAAATAAGAAAGTTAGTGTTTTAAGTGAAGAATGAGTATGGACGGAAAACAAACTGAAGAAGTGACTTCTGTCGTTGGCGTATTCATTGTGTTTGGAGTTTAAGTTGCAAAACACGAAAAGCTTTACGCAATCAGCTGATTTACTTATTGGCACAGTTGCCACTTTGGTACAAGTGTACTAAAAGTGGCCCTTTTTTCCCCAATTGGTTCTTTTTTGCTCTATTTGGGCTTTTTTTTAGAAATGAGTAACAAGGCTATGTCGCATCACCCCAGCACTAGCCTATGAAAGAGCAGTTTTATTAAGTTATCTCTCTCCATAGCACCAATGACGAGGTGTCAAATGATAGGCCTTGATTTGCAAAATTCAAGTATCAAATGGTACCATTTCTGGTCCAGCCGTAATCGTTCGGTAATACAATTGTTTATATTTTCTTCTTTGGCATTCGATTTACATGAGTTCTACAGAGATGTAAACATTGTAAAAGGCAAACTTAACAAATCGTTGTACAGCCAACTTTAACTTGTTCCCTCTCCTTTCCGTACTCACGCAAACAAGCTACAAATCGTGGAGAGAAATTTCATAAAAATCGTTGTATCTAAAAGGGATTTAGTTGCATACAACTGTATGACCCTTATTACATACTACGTGCTATAATCCTGCAACTATAGCCTTTGTCCCCTTTTACATTAGTCAAGTCTTGAAATTAATTTTTGAAGTGTAACTTCTTTTCTCTTGTCCTAGAGTAAAACCAACCGGATGTGACGTCGCGCGTAAGTTTGCAATGCGACATAATTTTGTCGAGCAATGTGCATAAGGGGCTTAATATCAATATTCCGTAACTGAATTCACGAGCAAACTATATAATAAACGATTCATAAATAGTTTTAATTCAATATAACATATTAATTACACACACACACACACACGCCTATGGCAGAAAGAACAAAGTGTAGTGTCGCCATCTTAAAGTTTATGACAGTTATACATTTCACATACAGATGGCGCAAATGTCCCAGAAATTACATGAAGATGTCGCACACAAAAAGAGTTCGCTACAATTGTCATCGACATTACCGGTACAGAGTTGCAATTTTTGTTCTTGCATAAATCCCAAAAAAAAATTGGTTGTTTATTAACGAACACAAGGCAGAAGTGTAACTTCTTGTGAACTAAATGAAACACAAGCAAAAAATTTAGCAAATGAAATTTTTCAATCGCTAAATTTTTTGCTTGTGTTTCGTTTAGTTCACAAGAAGTTACACTTCTGCCTTGTGTTCGTTAATACACAATTTAGTTTTTTGTTCTTCTTTGTGTTTGCTTTTATATTGGGTGCGTTTCGCGAACATAAAATTCGAAAAGCTGATTTCAAAGTGTGTTATAAACGCGTCGCTGAGTGTTTCTAATTAACAAAGCTGCTTCCATTTGACGCCATTTCTGATTTTTTAGGTCAGCAAGATCTTTCAAAACTTTGACAGTCCTTTGACTTGACACAAACTCGAAATCGTCCATAATTTTATTTTGGAAGGAAATTAAAACATTTCACAAACTAGAATTTAAAGATTTTCAAAAATTTTGTAACTAATGGATTATACCGTTTCTAATCGCAAACACTGATTTTGAAATCAGTTTTCTGATTTTACGTCCGGGAAACGCACCCATTGTTCAAGTTTTGTTGAAATCAAGAACGTGCAAATTACACAATATGACAACAAACTGAGAACAAATGCACAAGTGAAATGACAAAAGCATAAAAGGGATATGAAAAAGTTAACGGTACTTCTGTACTTCTCCTCTCTCGCATACCAACACAAACGATTTATTTCAAGACTCAAATAATGTAAAAGGGGACTTTTGAATATCCTTTCATTCTTTTTTTTTACATTTAATCGTTTATCTTCTATATTTAGTTTTCGCTCGAATAAAGCAAGAAGCAAAAATATGAAACAGAGAAATGCCAAAATGATACAACAAAATCAGCCACCATGCATTTTTGTCTACTCGCAAGCTTCTCTCCCCCTATCAAACACAAATTCGTCAAACGAACATCGGTCTATGTACATATATATGGTATATTTTAATATGAAAATACAAAACTGATATGGAATAGAATGTTCCTTTTTATATGTATGAAGACTGAAATATTATTTTGTTTATGTATAGTTTATGTGTGCAAAATAATACATTTTGGTTTTTTCTTTTTCATGCTTTTTTTTGTAAAATTTTCCTACACAATATTTTGGCAAGTTGCAACCGTGCTTATTAATCAGATAAATATCAACATCGATTAACAAGTACGTTTCAGTTGTTTGTTTTAGCTTTTCAAGTTTGAGTTGCTTTCTTTGTGTTTAAGAATGGTGAAGGCTTGGTATATGGACAATGAAGATACCGATCAACGCTTGGAGCACCACTTAAATCCACCAAAATGTTTGACTCTCCAGGAGTTGTACAAAAACACAGGAGTAGAATACTTCCGGGTGACTTATCTGCATTTCATTGTTTCTTATCAGTTTCTTTTCAATCCCCTACTTTTTTTTTCAAAGTGTTGCCACATTAATAAAATTATAACTTTTTTTATGATAGATCAATGTACCAAACTATGCAGAAGATAAAACTTTGAGTGAGCTTCGTGAAAAACGAAATTATACATATGAAGATGAGGTGGGCAGATCGAATCCAATTTTGAATTCTCTATAAAACAATTATTAAAATTTGCAGATAACATGTTCTGAAAAATGTTTACCTGACTACGCAAACAAATTGAAATCGTTTTTTAGTGAGCATTTACATACCGATGAGGAAATTCGTTTAGTGTTGGACGGTTCTGGTTATTTTGATGTGAGAGAGTAAGTATGAGTACAGCAAGGTTTGTGGAAGATATTAAATTTAGTAATTATTTTTCTGCTTAGTGCCGATGAAAATTGGATTCGTATTGCGGTGTCAACTGGGGATTTAATAATAATTCCAGCTGGAATTTATCATCGTTTTACTTTAGATGCGAACGTAATCAATAATGATAGCTACATTGCCACAATTTATTAATTATCTTTAAATCTCTTAGAATTTTATTAAAGCAAAGCGTTATTTTGTTGGAGAGCCAGTTTGGCTGCCATACAATCGTCCTGCTGATGACATGGAATGTCGTAAGGAGTATCTTAACCATCAATCTGTGGGTTTTGCTTAGTACACAATGTTTAATGGCTTGCATTCCAACTTGCAAAACTCAAGAATCTAAATATGCAAGCAACTAATTGGAGAAACAAAAATATATGATTTTTAGTGATTATAATTATTAATTGAAATTTCATCTAGAAAATATTGGAAATATATTTGCAAATTTATAAACTTTTTTATTTCAATATAACAAAGTAATAATAAAGTTGCTAGTGTAATATCGGCTTTATGAATTCGTTTACCCTAGTAATAGTTGAAAAAATCAAAGTAATTTTTTTTCATATATAAGAGCTTTAACATAAACGTCCTGCCATACTAAATATATGAAGTTATTTCTCTAAAATATAAATTTAGTGGCTGTTTACATTAGCAACTAGCATGCGCTAGTTTTTCCCAACGAAAATTTAACGGTGGAATTGGAATTATGGCATTTCGGCTTCATTTTATTTTTGTGCTTGTGTTCTTTTCTTATAAAAAATAAATTGCGTTTTAAAAAATAAAGACAAAATGCTATTGCGTATATCGATCAACTATTGACTATTTTTGATTAGGTACACGAAAAAATATCAATGCTGTATGGTATCGATACTTTTTGTGTTTGAAACCGATATCTTGTATTCGAAACTTTTAAACGATACTTTTCAGTATCGAGTACTTAAACACTAGTATCGTAGCGAATTAAAGAATAATATTTCAAATTAAATTTTATATCCAATATAATTTATTAAAGTCGTATTTGTATATGGCTATAAAATCAATTCTGTCTTCTTTGGCAGTATGTGAATGGGGTTGCTGTTTCAACTTGGCTTTACTTTTATTACGGATCTCTTTTTTGTTATATTTGTAAAAGCAGTTAAAAATGAATATTGAAAAATATTATTTTGATTTCTTATTGAAAGTGATATAAAATGTACAAATTAATCAATCGTTATGCTGAATAAGTTTCCTTATAAAATGCAAACCTTTTTAAATACAGACATGTGTTGTTAAAACAGCTTAAAACTGCGAGCAATTATTTTATATTTTACATAGTTTTGAATGTTTAAATGTTATTTTAAATAGTTATGAATTGAATATCTCCAAAAATTTAATAAAAACTGGTTTTAATTCTTATGTCAAATAAATCAAGCAAAAAAATATAAGAGCAAAATAACTCATCTGTTTTGTTGGAGGCTGCTCACACCGGCGCAAGCATGACTGCCTGTCTGAAAGAGAGAAGTTGAAAAATTGGTAGTTAGAAATCTTTTTCGGATTCTCATCATTTATACTTGGTATTTCTCGTCCGATAATGCATATAACCAAAATTCGATGGAGCTTATTTTTCTTATTTTGAAAAGTTATAAAATACAAAAAACAATACAAATGTAAAAAATCTTTGACACCGAAACATTCATTAGTTGTCAAACTGAAAGGTCACTATAGTGTCATTCTCGGACGATTAAGTTACATAATATCAAAATAAAAATTTGTTGATATGATCGACCATAGTCGAGTTGACAGTCGATCGAGATAAAAACGAATGCAACTAAAGGCTAAAAATTTGTGAGCGTTTCTTGTTTTTAAGTGCAAAGCATCTACGTAATTTTTTGTGATTGAAATGCTCAGAAAAAAGGAATCCAGCAACATATGTTTCTACTAATTCGTTTAAGATAATTTTTATCTATTTTCAATCATGTAATGAGATATTTCAAATACCACATACAATATATTAGCGCAAATGTTTGGTTGGCAATGATTTGTATGTGGCAATTCACACGGGCGCAAGCATGAACGCCTTTCTGAATGAGAGAGGTAGAAAAAATAGGTAGTAACAACGAGTTAGAAACTAGCTTGTCTTTATCTAACTATCTACTTTTTCTACCTCTCTCTTTAAGACAGGCGTTCATGCTTGTTCCCATGTGAACAGCCACTATCAGATTGCAGCATACGATAATTATTTTAGTAATAGTTTGCAATAGTTTATCATACGTATTTGATAGAAGATCAGAGATTTTAAATAATCTGTCGAACAATTTTTTAGGAATTAATTAATTGTTAAACATGGCGATTCCCCAGATACTATCGAATGCAACATACGACAACAAAAAACGAAAACTATGAACTTGTGGCATCGCTAATAGTTAGCATTCCACAGTAATCGATAACAAAAATTTATAGAGCGAGACAACTATAGCTTTTGACAGCAGAAGACACCAGAAAGACGAACAAGGCAAATGAAAGGAAATTTGTGGACAATTTTGCAGAAACGTCGCTTGTCGTCGGTCCAGAAATTTATTGTCGGACAAACCTGAAGAAAAATTAAAAAGATTGGTGCGTTTTGTGATTTAAAAGCAGATTAAATTAATTATGCAAATGGAATAGCGGAAATATAAATATATATAGTGTTGGGACACTTTCCAAAAAGTGGGTGGATGATCGATTAGAAGTGCAAACAAAAGTTTGGAAAAATTTTCATAATTTCTTCAAAGAAAAAAGTGTAAAAGCAGAGCATAGTGACAGTGGTGAAAAGAAAAAGTCTCAAGTGCAGAAGAAGAAGAACAAGCAAATGTAGATGTAGATTAAATTTTGAAAGTAAAAAATAAAAATAGAAAAAGGAAATTTTATCTCTTTGTTGAAATTGCTAGATCGAATTGCATAAAAAATTGTGAATAAAGCAATAATTAGAAAAGCATAAAGTTAAAAGCATTCCAGTGTAGTGTCAAATAAACTACAACGCTGCTGCGGATACAGACAAAAAATCCAGAAGGATTAAATTTTATCAAAATTTCTTTTGGCGCTGTGTAAGTTAACATTAGTAATAACGTATTTAAATAACGATAATACGGGTTAAGTAAATATGTAAAATGCAGTAACATACAGCATAATAAGTTTGGATGTCGCTCAATTACGTTTGGTTTTAATTGGTACATGTACCTCCTTGCTTCATGGTAGTGGAGCCCTCCTCCTATAAACGAATGCTGCTTAACCGGTCTGTGTAGTTATGGCGTTAAGCTGCACTGCTTGCGTATGCGCCGTTGTCATCGTCATCGTTTTTATCTGCTCGTTCTTATATTTTCGTCGTCTTCGTTTTGTTCTTGTTCGTTGTTTTTCGTTTTCTACTTTGAAATAAAATTTAGTCGTTGACGTTGCTTTCAAGCTGACAGGCTGACTGTCGTCATTTGACGTTTTTGTTTCTTTTTGTTTGCTTGTTTCTTCCTCATTTGCTCCCGCGTTCAGTTTCGTCTCGCGTAGCAGCCGCGGCCGACGTAGACGCTGTCGTGCTTAGGCTTTTTTGCAGGAAGATTATTGAAACCGTTTGTGATAACTTATGCAAATCAATTATTAATTCATATTTTAATCATGTTAAAAAAAAAAACTATCGTTTGGTTTTTTAAGGAAATCCGATGTTTTTTTTATTTTGTTTTTTTCCACGAGGAGTAAAAGCATTGAAATCCAAAGTCAGTCCGAGACTTCCACCCGCTAAACATCTTCTCTCGTCCGACAGAAGGCTCCTCCCGGAACCACCGTTAAGGATTTCGTCGGGAGGCCGTCACTCGTCTGTTTTTTTTTATTGTCGGTCTGGTCCGTTACCGTCCGCTATGGGGTTGGGTCACTGATACCTCTTTTTTTCTTCTTTTTTTTTTGTTTTTGAACTGCGCCTTGTTGCTTCAACCGATCTGGTGAGACGGGCGTGGTCTCATTGCAGTCGGGAGTACCGTACCGTATAAACGCAGTAGACGTCTGTGTCTCCTTCGCGTTTATTCGTCTTTTGGGCTGCGCCTTATTTTGGTCACGCTTTCTACCTCTGCGGGGTATTTTAGTCGCCTCTTAACACAGGCATACCTTACCGCGGTAATATTCTAGCCCTCTTCCTGCAGGAGCCAAGGAAATCCGATGTAGATAGATACAAAATCCGATGTAGATAGATTGCAAAATGAAAAAATTTTTGATTAATAATCTGTCCTCTTTTTGTAAAAGCAATTAAAAAACTCTTATGCATTTACACATTTTTTTTTTTGAAATATAAAAAATTATTGGTATATTTACCAAATACATATGTACGTATATATTCACAGAAAATTTTTATCAATTCTACAATTACTCGATGAATCTTCTAGGGGGTCGGGCCATGGAATAGCATGTTTGATCACATGAGGGCTACTGAACTTCCCATGTGAACAACATGACTGAGGTGCCACAGCCATCATTCAGACTAAAATCAAGAGGTGTTGTCATGCTAACCTCATCCAGTAGTAACAAATTTTACAATATACGTATATAAATATAAACACATATGTATGTACAACAAAAAAAATAAAGGTAAATGTTCAGAATACACAATCACTTAAATTAAATCACTTTTTTGACCCATATTTTGGTTATTTGAATTAGGGAAGGCTGGTTCTCGAAAATCGGGTTCTTGGCGTTAAAAACTCGAAAAATAACTAAAAAAAAAAAGATCACTAAATGAATACTTCACACAATAAATGCGGCGGCCATGGTGGTTCGTTTCCACCCAGGATAAGCCAAAACACAATTAAAGTTTAACTACACTTAAGAGGTCAAAGTATTTATATTCAAAAAATTCGCGCGAATTTTTCACCATTATTCTTTTCAAATATGCAATTATTCATTTGTAGTGGCTTTTTTTAAAGTTATTTTTACTATTTTACCACGTTTATATCAACTCGCTTTCAATGGTGTGTCTGTCTGTCAGTCTGTTCGGTACAAATTTTGCAATCGATTTTAAACTAACTTCCCGATGAGGTAGAGACTTGAAATTTTAAATATAGTTCAGAACTGGAAGACAATGCAATATGAAGTATCTAAAATATATATAAATATAATAATATTTAAAATATTAGCATCGGAAGTTTTTCCATTTTTTCATAGATCAAAGCATTGAATTCATCGTTGTTAAAATCATTGCTTTAGCGGGAGTAGAATATATGTATATGTGTATACATACACAAATTCAAAGACAAATGAGAGAGAGAGAACAAAAACAAACAATAACGAACTTTTTTTTCGTTTTGTTCCGCTTACAAAGAGTATAGATTGTAAAGAGATCGCAATTTGCTCTTGCTGGAATCGAAACAAAAAATTGTAGAAACAGCAGCGAGGTGCAATACCGATGGTGTGACAGCGACGGTTGTCAACACATCCAGCAGACAAAAATGTATGAATGGATGAGTTTGACGTGTTTGATGAAATAAATATTTATCATTTCTTTTAGCTTTCAACATTTGCAGTATTTATATATTCTTTATATACAAATATGTAAACGTTTTGTTTTGATTTTATGAATTTTATATAAGTACTTTTAAATCTTTTTCTACTGATTTCATGAAATCAAAATGCGAAGAAATATTATCACTATTTTCAACATTGTTCCTAAATATATGTATGTAAATAAGTATATTTAGCTAAAATGTTAGAACTTTTCATATTTTATATTTTAATATATAAATAAATTATTCTTCTTGTACATTTTTACATCCATAACAACAAATCTTCTTACTATGTATTTGGCAAATGCCTTTATTTCATTTCTGTTTCAAAATGTAGAATCACAACGAGGTGCAATGTAAAAACAGTATTTATTGCGTACCCATTTATGTGAGAAGATATAATTTGAATTCTGTTATATTTAATGAATAGGGCTATTCGTAATCTGGGGAAAATGATCTTGCACGAGTCCAATAATTAACTGTGACATTGCTTAGACAATTGGTTTTGATTCAATGTGTCAACAATTTTAAATTCCAATTGAGTTCAAGTGACTTCAAAACCTCAATTGACTTCAAGTTACTCCAATTTAGTGCAAATTGTCGGTTATTAACCATGACTTCAAGGTATTGCAATTAAATTGAATGCATTCTTTTACAGCTCTGGTCTTTACTTAAAATCGATTGCAAAATTTCACACACACAAGACTAAAAAGTAAAAAATAATAATTTAAATAAAAAATATTTTTAATATACCAAGTTTTTAAAATGGACTAAAAAGTATAAAATAATTTCTCCTAACCCCATACAGATTCACAACCACATATAGATGTTTTATCTCATACAGATTGTCTTGAAAATTTGTAACTGTGAATTTTAGTAAAACGAAAATACTTGTATGATTTAAAACGAAAAACGTGGGACGCATATGGATAGAGATAAAATTGCTAGCCGTTTAGGTGATTTGATCCATAAATTTCGTATTGCATGCGACCCACGTTTGTTGTTTTAAATCATACAAGTATTTTCGTCTTACTGAAATTCACAGTTACAAATTTTCAAGACAATCTGTATGGGATAAGGAATCTATATGTGGTTGTGAATCTGTATGGGGTTAGGAGAAATTATTTTATACTTTTTAGTCCATTTTAAAAACGTGGTATATTAAAAATATTTTTTATTTAAATTTTTCAAGTATTTTTAGCACCAAGTACCCGATTCAGTGCAGCTAAAATTTAATGGAAATCGCAGAGACAACATACGATTACGTATACTTGGTCCGCTTAATTTTTGGAATTTTCTATAAACTTCAGAACATATTTCAAAAATGTAGAAGCGAATGAAGTTAAAAAATATGTTTTTTTTAAACCTTTGAATGTATATTCTCCCTTTATTTATTTTCCCCTTTGTCGATTCTTTATCTGAACATTTTTAATACATATTATTAAAAAAAATAGACGTGTGCTCTGTCTCTACGTATTTTATAGCTGTTTTCGATTCTCCGTGTTTTTTTTCAGTTTTGCTAAATTTTAAAATGTTACACTAGAGATAACATTAATTTAGTTAGTACATTTATTAAGTTAGTAAAGAATATTTTAAGAGTTTTTTTTATATTTTTGTTACATACATATGTCGTTTAAGTACAAAATGTACTTATACTTTTGTTGTTTTTTTTTCCTATTTTGATATTTGTATATTTATACTTACTTTTGTTTACTTTAATACCTATGACATCAAAATGAAAAGAACTTAATGGATACCAAGTTTTTTTTTTACTATATGTATCGGTATTGGTTGACCGCTCATCGACATCGGTTTCGGCCAAACCTTTTCCGAAAGCTGATCGTATACTTTATTTTAAAAAAGTTGCTGCTATTTAGATCTAGCATATTTGTAAATTAAAAATAAAATACCTACATTAAAACGAAATTCAGGCACAAAATGTACGACCCTCAAATAGATTAATCCAATTATATTTATCGGTTCTTGCATACTTGCTTGATACTGGTATGCTCATGATACGTTCTCCAAAATCAAAATTTTGATTCAAGCACCAACAATGAAAAACGATTCTCCTAATCGTTGCTTGATCCAGCTAATGACCTTTGTTTTTGCTTTTTTGAAAATCATCATTATTGTTTTTGCTATAGCAATATACCTAATAGTGCGGACACACGAAAGTGCATTTCGTTGAAATTCTGCATTTCAAATTTAGGTGGACACACGACAAAAAAGGAATTTCAAATTTTTTTGACTGATTATAAGTTTGGAGAAGAAGAATTTTTGTGCGTCTTTTGTGTAAATATAAATAAATAAAAATATTGCCTTTTAATTGGATTTGGACACCAAGAATTTATGGAATGGCAATGAGTTACTCTCCGACTCCATTACTTTATTTTTTCACTTAATAAATATTACAAGATCAGCTGTTATGAAAACAAAATCTAAAATGTCTGAAAAAATGTAATAGATCTTAAATTTTTTCTGTTTTTTAAAACCTTGTGTTTGAGGGATGCTTGTTACTTTCTTCATTTAAGACACATTTCAGCGAAATGAGTCTGAAATGCAGAATTTCATTTGGCAATTTTTGTATGGCGGAATTCTGCATTTCAGAAGCATTTCAACGAAATGTTGAATTTGCCTGAAATGCACTGTCGTGTGTCCGCACTATAAAACATCAGTTTAACCACACATTGTTCCCTATTTCCATGATAAATTTAATTTGGAATTTTATTTCATATTCTTGAATTCTCACTTGGTTTGCAGTACATACATATTCTCATTCATATGTATCTCACTCATTCGTGCGCTCTTCTCACACTCTCTTCGTGTATTAACTTCTCGCATCACTTTTGAGTTGAAGTGAATCGAAAATGGCGTGTGTGTGTCTAATGTGATATTGGTTGCACTTGTACGCGTGTACGTTAACTTTAGTTCGGCGTTTCTACTGCCTTGATGCAATTTTCATTGAGTGCAACAACGGCGGAAGCACGTTCCCCGATTATTTACATACATACACATGTACATATGTATGTATAAGCTCAGAGAACTTAGACACTCAAACAGGCCATCATAATTTTTTCGTTGTTGTTGTTCCCTATTCATATTCGCCACCGCCACTACCAGTGGCACTGTATTGTGCATGCATTTTGCATTGTGTGTCTACAATAAACTACTTGCTTATGGGTGGTGTTTGTGTTGTTAGTATTGTTGTGTTTTGAGCTCGAGTGGGAATGTGACGACTGAGTGCATGCAAGTGCAAGTGCGAGTGGGGGAAATATAATTTTGTATACAATATTTTACGAGTTCTGCTCTGTTATTTTCTTTTCTCATATCTCCTATGCTCTCTTTACAATCCACTACCGCACAATCACTACCACTACATGCGAGCATATTATAATATGTTGAGCGAACAACGGAGAGAGAGTTCTCTGTATCTACCAACTATTTTGATATGTTTTGATTTGCAGTTTTTGGTATGTTAAATAAATTAGAATAGTGTTGATGGAGATGTTTATTATTATTTGCTCTTATTGTTGCTATTGTTGCACTACAAACTACATGAAATAGATTTGCGAGTATACATACCGCTAGAAGATAGCAGAGACAAAAGGAAAATATTTCATATTACGCAAACAATATTTTTTAGTAATATATTTATGGGTAGTATTTTCTGAAATGTAACCCCAAAACTCAAACGCAACATTTGAAATGTTACTATCACTGTTCCGGTATTATTAGTGACTAAAAAATTTGTAAAATACTATTTTTCTTGTTTGTTATAAACAAATAAGCTTTTACATAGCTGTTTTTTCAAATTGACATTTTTATTGAATGGCTTGATAAAAATTAACCATTCTTGGCTGAAATTAATCATAAAAGATGGCTTTACAAAATATTAAAAGTTATTAACATAAAACTTTTTAAATATTAGTAAATAATTCAGATTTTTATAAACAAATGAATTTTTAACAATGTTCTGCGCCTCGCAAATTATTTTAAAGTCATTATAACCGTTACTTATCGATAAAAATTTTGGTGTAAAAAATATCATGGCACCATATTAAGTCAAAAGTTATGAATGTTACAATAGCGCCAAGCGCAGCGTTCTATACTGATAACACAGTGCAACGAAATTTCAACATCTGCCTTATGCACGAGATTTTCTAACGGTCTTATAATGATTTAGGGTCGCTGATTACGACTGCGTACTCAGTTTTTCTCCATCACATCTAGGTCTTGCATACTAATAAGTCCGTGAAATTAACGAGCGCGTAATGCCAAGCTTGTGGAATATGTTTCAATAACATTCACTTATCTTGTGGAGCTTCATTATTGTAGACAATGTCTTAACCCTCATCGGTCCCCTGTATCCAATATGATACAATGTCAATATATTCAGTTAAATATCTTCTATAGTTATTATCCGATTCAAATAAAAAGAGGGTTCATGTAGTTAATTTTGAGGAGGAATATAACGCTATATAAAACAAGTAGTTGTAATATATGTGCGACATTGTACAAAAAAAGTTACAAATCGGTCCCTGTGTATCCAATATGGTACATAGATGCATATTTATGGAAATCGTGAAGAAAGTAATTTTTCATCAGCATCAGATGACGAAGATTTCGATTTTAATCTAAATACAAGCAGTTTAGAAGAAGAAATCATGAGAAAGACAAGTGACATTGAAAATTTATAGCAAAATATCCGAGTTGAAATGGCGGCTGACCCAAGCACTACGTATTCATTTCAATATTCTTATGAGCCAATTGATGTAAATGTTCAAGTTTCATATACAAATAGTGCCGATATGGTCTCAGGCATGTATTTTGATCTATTTCTTTTCTTTCCTTTATTATATGCAATACATATAAAAATATGCGGTGCTTGAAATGGTTTGCTGGAATGTGTCTTATTTATACACTTGTAGGCCCAAGAATGAACGCCTACTCCTGTGCTTCTTTCTGCATTCTTATTGTAACGCAGTTATGGGACGATGAGAATGATACAATGTCTCTCAAAAAATTCAAATTGATCCGCAATTGCATTCGATTCGATGGTAAAACCAATAATTGAAAGTCATTCTAAAATGCATACATCATCGCGCGAAAAATTGTTGAAAATATGAGGCTGGGTTCGAATCTTAATCTACAGCATTTGGAACCAAGGCGAAAAACAGGTCGTTGTTCATGTGTTCATGACGACCTAGATAGTGTAGTGGTAGTGCACTAGACTTTCGTTCGGGAGGTTAGGGTTCGATTCCCGTCTTGGTCTGTTGGTTAATTCTTATAACCTTCTAATATTTTCTATCGATATGAAGTGTATGAGAATTATGCGAAAGTGTACAAGTTCACATCTTGGTAGGAAATGGCAAGGCAAAACCACCAATGTGATAAAAAATTGCCACACCGCCATTCGGAATCGGCGTTAAACTGTAGGTCCAACTATGTGGTATCACAATTGGCCGTTCAGGCCTAAGCGTGTCTCTAGATAGCCATCCCAACCCACCCATATGTACATATAAAAACTATCAAAATATGCACTCAGATCGCGGAATCCACATAATCGAAATAATATGCTAAAACACTTCACTATTAATTTTTCATTTATTTTCATTATAATTTGTCACTAAAAAAACATTCAAAATGTGAATTGATCTTCAATAATAAACATAATAACTATGCAAATAGTTCTACACACTATATGTGTTGATGTAATGCATTTTTATGAATTGTATCATATATGATACATTAGGGACCAATTAAGGCAATTTTTTGAGGGGCCGATGAGGGTTAAGCATTATAAAAGGAAAATGAAGTGAAAAAAGTGGGGCCACATTGATGCTACAAAGGAAACAATTTTGTTTACACACATTTCTGATTTAAAATTTTTGTTTTCATGATTGGTGCTGTCAGGTATTTTTAATATAATTCTAAAGCTCCTAAAAAATTCCACCAGAAAAAAACACTGTCATTACTTAAACTATTTTTAAATCCAAAAACTTCATTGCATATAATTGAAATTTACTTCTCAATTACCGATTCAAACATGTGCAGCGTTTAGAATGCTTAAAAGGTTTCAAATTTATTGCAATCTTTCTTTGTGTGAATTTTACCGCAAAATTAATTAAAATATCTCATTATGCGATGCGAGTGAGCAGAAAAATGCATTTCATTCCCATTTCCAGCGTATGTTTTTAGTTAAGTCTAACTAAATATTTTTCACAATTTTGTGCCGAGCCATGCCGTGTCGTGCCGTTCAAGTAAAACAATGCTTAAAAGTTTTTGGTACATAACTTAGCAAACTTTATACTATATACTTGCTTGCACTACATATGTATATGTGCCTACATATATCAATATATACCTAAATATGTGAATATATCTACATACATACATACATATGCATGTACCTAAATTCAATAAATGGTATGTAGAAACGTATGTACTTATGCATGTACGTGTGTATATGCTATGTAATCCTTTATTGCTGTTGTTGGCGTTGTTGTTGTAGTTGCTCAACGCACAACGCCAATTTTACATAATCAAATTTTCTCGAATATTCCTGTTTGCTATTCTCTAAATCAATGTAAAGGTTTTGTATGTTTGTGTGTGTATGTGCATATGTATATGTTTGTAACTGGTACACTTTAAAATAGGCTAAGAGAAAAGAGCACAAAAGAAACGAAATTAAGTACACCTAGTGCAAAAACTTATCCTAGTGTATTTATATATTTTTCAGTTCTTTTCTTTCTTGGATACAGAATACATTGGAATTCTTACCTACACGCAGGGCACGCAATGCGACGCAGCATTTGTTGTTGACGTAGCCCGCGGTGTCTACCCATTCACCCACGCCCATATTCAATTGCCCAGCAAGTGAGCCCAAATACTATCTGCGGTTCATCCACCAAAATATTTCAAGTAGCTACTTGGAAAAAAATCACATATACATACGCGCACACACACACGCACACAGTTTTAACCGATTGTAATTTGTTGGAGGGGGAGCGGATGTGTGGGCGAGGGTTGTAGGTAGCTAGGTTGGTTGGTGGGTAGATTCCGTCGATGGGTGGTTAGTTGGTTGGTTAGTTGGATAACGTCTCGACACAAACCACCATCTAGCTTTGTTTTTGTTGTTGTCGTTATATTCTGTGGCTCTCATTGTTGCTTATGTGTATTTTGCCAAAGTTTACACAACAACAACAATGGCAACAGCAGTAACATCAGCATTGGTAGCAGGCGAATGGCGAATTTGTTGCTATGTTGCTGATGTTGTTGTTACAATTCACTGCACGAACAGCGCGCGAGTATGAGTGTGTAAACGTAACCAAAAAGCGGATTCGCTGCCACAGATGGCCTGCCGCTCTCCGCATCCCATTCAGATTCCGTTCCTACCAACCTCAAACCACCAAACTTAACCAAACTCTTCTACAATTCGTTTTTATAAGTATTTTTTCAATTTTTCTAGTTAATTTTTTTTTTGTGTCATCTTTTTCTGTTTTGATTTTTTCTAAATTGTGTTAGACTCAAACAAGCAAAAAATAGTCCTCTACTCGACTCTTTTGAATGGTGCCTGCCAGCCTGGCAGTCCGACTGACTACCAGAGTCTGTCTGCTTCGCTGCCGTACCACCTCGTTTGAAGTTTTCCTTTTTTTCAATTTTATTTTTCTCCACTGCCCTCTCCTTATTCTCAGCTGAGCTGAGGGATGAAATACTTTGCTTATATTTCGTTTTTATATATACATATTTTCTTGTTTTAGTTGAATTCAATGTGGGTGGCTCATAGGTCTTCTTGTGATGTTTAATAGATGAAAAAAGTTTTTCTATGTTATGAACTCTATGTACAAACATTCGTATATTTTACTCCTGAGATATTTTTTCTTTTTGTAAGCAGAAAAATATATAGAAAAATAAAAGTAGATCGATGCCTGGCCTCATGTCCGTCAGAAACACACAAGAGTCACCCACGCGCTGGAAATGTGATTTAGCAAAGCATTACGTTAAAAGTTTATTGCGTAAACGCGATGACGAATGTAGCTTGTCTCGCATTATGTGCGAAATATTTTCAAATTGGAATTTAATAAATTTTAAAGCAAAGCAAATCAACAGAAATGCCTGACCAGATTTTCCTGTCCCCGGTTGACACAATAGCAACAATAACAGCACCTGCAATAACAACAATGAATTTTGAACTAACCCCAAATGCTATTCGCATATAAATACATAACTATATACAGATGTACATAACATACACATAGTTACTCACCTCTCTACCTCTGTTCTGTCTCAAATCCCATCGGCCGTAGGTCAAATTCCAACAATAGAATACAACATTATATCACATATAGTGCAGGCACATATAGATTTTGCAACTAAATAACTTCTATCTTCATTCTCGCGGCAAAGCAACTGAAACCATGCCATTCCCAACCTGCACCCTTATCAGACGTCACCATTATAGATGCTGCTGTTGCTGGTGGTGGTAGTGGGAATGGTGGTAGTGGATAGTAGTAGTAGCTGGACTTTACAATCTGCCTCTGATGCTATGCAGAATCTGGTAAAACAGCAACTGCAATAACAACGCAACACAACACTACAGTAGTAGGATATTATATGCAATTTTTGTCTATGAATTTAGAATTTCAGTCGTAATTATACTAATCTTTGAAACTCTAGAACAGAAAATTTTAACGATCTTGTTTCCGACTTGTTTATCTTTAATGACCTGAGTACTCCTTTAATTCTGCTATCAGTAGTTTTTGTGCTAGTGCTTGCACGTTTCTACTCGAAAAACTTTTGTCTATGACAGAGAATTTAAAAATTTTCATTTTTGGTTCACTCTAAATTCATTTGAAGTTTACAAATCGATATGAGTTATAAATATTCGTGTATTTAAATTTTCATGTAAAAATGCTGTATTTCAATTGCAGAAATACCTAAATTGTTTGTTCACAAAATCATCGTTCCCAGATAGCGCCACCATAAAAATTTCCCTTGAAAATTATAGTTTCTGTAATTGTTTCTCCTACAAATATCTGTAATTCTGCTTTTCTCTTTCTATAGTCCACTATCTGCATTATAAAGTGGTGATGAAATAATTTTATAAATTATAGATACCATATGTCAGGATATTCATGGCTGGAAATCGATCTTATTTCAGAGTTGTGTTTAATAAAATATGTACTACATATCCTCCAGTTACGCATTCCGCTCCAGTCGCTTTCCTAGATAATGCATCCCCAACAGGCACCAGTGTGCATACAGTACGTCCAAAAATTGTTCACACTTCAACAAATTTAAAGAAAAGCCGTGAATGATTCAAAATCTTTTTTAGTTTTTAAAAAAACTTATGCAGTGTGGTTCGGTTTAAATCTACATAGCTTTAAAACGTAATTCTGGGTGTAATTCGGAAAAAAAATTATTCTACTTCGCGCAGCTTGGCTACAAAGTCTGGGAACCCACAACATAATTACGTCTTAACTCTCTAATTCTCAAATTTTTGATTGATAAAAAAGAATCGGAATTGATTAATATTGGCGTGGCAATTCTATCCCTTTTAGTGAAGGCCGCCTAGAGGCGGGTTTGGGAACTAGAGGGTTAAAGCAAAAAAAAATTGTTCACACCTCATCACACTTTTTGAATGTTTTTATAACTATGTATTATTTTTGTTTTAAAGATTTGATTTAAAATAAACTTCATGATAATTTCAAAACAAAATTGTTGTTGAACGCTCTTCTACAAATTGAACCTTTCGGTGACCATCAGTAATTTTGTGAGACATTGTATATATATGCTTAATATTTCTTAATTTAATAGTTTTGGGGCATAATTGACCGGTTTAAACTGATTTTTAGGGGTTACCTATGTTCAGCAAAATTTTAGCCAGATAAAAGCAGAAAATGTTTATTGTTTACACTTAAACGAATTTGCATTTAGTCTCAAATTCCATACCCCGTGATAACTTTTTGCTAGAGTGCTCTGCAATATTGTAGACCTGTTTTAGAAACTCAATTTTGCCGAAAACATCAATACGAAATTCCTTGTGGCTTATGAGTTAAGTAAATTTATATTTATGACCTCTATTGCAGAATTTGACCTTGAAAAAATCGCTTATTTGACCTAAAGTAGCAAAACGGATCGATCTTTCTGCAGATAATTTCTAAAAATTTCAACACAAATACAAAACTAATTAGCCACATAGCATTTGAAAATGACTTGAAAAATTAAATACCGATTTGAAAGCGATTTAAAATTCCGTTTATACGATTGTTTTGAGTCAAAACGACTTAAACTATAGTATAAATAGAGAATTGGTATCGTATACTCTCATTTGTCATAAATTCTCTCATTTTTCATATAAAATTATACGACTTAACAACTATACAACAGTATACGACAGCTTGTGAGCAACCCAAGTGTAATATTTTATACCTATTTTTCAGATTTTTAGAAAATTATTCATATGGTAACTTGTAGCTCTTTGTTATAAAAATTTGTTAGGGTGTGAACAATTTTTAGGCATACTGTATATGTAACACAAAGTTCACATTTTCTAAATTCAAAAAAACTGCGACGACGCGCCTCAAAACATCGTACAAAAAAACAAAAAGCAACAACAACATCGAGAATACCAAGAGCATCGTTACAAAATTGTATAGCGGAAATCTACCCTTCCACGTTGAGTCGCACATTTTTGGTGCATTGATAACACCGTAGCCTTCCCTTTTGACGAATTTCCCCATGCCGAATTCGCTTTTCCCCCCTTCTCGATTCTTTCTCCACAGTCATAGTATTGTAGGAATACCAACATGAAACTAACCATCATCACCATCGCGAGCATTGGCACTATATGCAAGTAAGTATTCTTGCGTATGTATGTGTATATACAATATGAATATTAGGGTGCCTCACGAAAAGAAGTTGGAGTATCCCTTCTAATAAATACTGACGTCAGTATTTACGTTAGAAAATATTGGTAGTGTAACGCCGCCATTCACTTTTGATTATTGTAATATGTATGTATAACTTTATTTTTTCAGATTCAGATTCTTTAAGAAAATATTTGGATCAACTTGGGAGATAAAGCTTATATTAAAAATTCATATTAACGTTTTTCTGTGAAAGTTTTAATACATTCGCATACGCATTCGCGAATGTTAGCTTTTGACATTCGCATCCCCATCCGTTAAAATGGCATCCGTTACATCACTACTATAAAGACTCATTATCTTGAGTCTCATTTCTGAATTTCTATTAGTTATGGGCTTTTATTTCCCACAACCTAGTCTAATGAATAAAACGGTTTTTGTAGTTATTTAAAAATTGTCTCGAGTGATAAAATTTTTTGTGTGGGATCTCAGGCGTCTTAATGTATATGTACTGGTATGTTCTGTATACGTAATAATATTGTTGACACAAGTTTGGGAAATCGTGAGTTTACTTTGATTTTTGTTCTTGCTCCACTTTAAAATGCGATAATGTTTGATTAAACTATGAAACGAATGCAATTTGATTCTTAAAAAACTTAAAAACTTTTGCATTTTAAGTATCTCCCAAAGGTTTTTGGTTTATGTGATTTGCACATACCTACAGTTTCATTTCTTTATTGCTTATAAGTGCAGACTTTTATCAGTTTTTATATAATTTATTTTTAATTTTCTCTCTGAACTTTCGTTTTTGCAGAATAAATTATTAGTTACAAGTAGATTACTTATATTTTGATCTGCTTAGGCATTCATTTGAATGGATGGATAGATCCACTTTGGACTAAATTAAATATGTTTGTCTTCTTCTTTTTCAACATGAATAATTTTGTTATTCGTTATTTTTTAAAAGTGTGTATCGCTTACTCTGTCTTGTACAGTCGCAAAACGCACTCAAACGTACACCCAAACGCACATACACACAAACACACAAGCACATACACAGTCAGTGTAAACCAAATTCCATATTATTCTGCTGCTGCCACATTGCCATCACCATCATAACTACAGGGTATGCTATTGAAGCATTTGAATGCGAAACCCAACAAAACCCCCAATTCTTCATCATCTCCTCTTTCCACTTTCGTATATGTTTCTCTTCATCGTCATTGCCATCGCCATCGTTGTCGTAGATTGCCACTACTACTCTGCGTCTATGCTTGCGATACCGAATATACATTTATGTTATGTTTGTTGCTGCTGCTGTTATCGTGTATAACGCTAACGTCCGTCATCGTCACCATCACCATCACTGAAAACCCACCTCCCCTTTACCCAACCAAACCAACTTACCAACCTAACCTTACATTTGTCTACATTCCACATTCCCATACACGTTTTTGGTGGAACTCTCTTACTGTTGTTGTAGTATTTAGTTGTTGTTGATTTTGGTGTTGTAATTGTTGCTGTTGTTATTGCTTTTGTTATTGTTTTTGTAATATAATTCTGTTTCAGTTGTGCAATTGCAAATGCAACCGAAAAACAGCACTAAACATGTATCTAGAATAGTAATAAAGAGAAACCAAACTAAAGCCCGCACTAGTACAAGTAGTAGTAATAGTTACTACTCTTCCTCTGCCCCTCTCCCTTCACTCCATTCCATTGCATTCTATTTCACTTCATTCTTCTTCACTCCAGTCCACTCCACTATATTCTACTATACTCAACTCTCGACCTTTTCTCCAAATATCCGAGTAGGGTTGGCTGGTTTGTCAATAGGCCTCCTCCGAAATGCCTGACTAAATAATTTTATTGATGCCAATCAAATACATACATATGCATCTATATCTACATATATTCACATGTACGTTTTGAAACATACATATGTAGATGCAGGTATGTACGAGTATGTTCGCATATATCCTGTATTTTATGTATGTATAAATATATACATTTCCGATGCAAATTTTAGTCAAAAGAATTTTCGCAATTAAAATTGTAAACAAAAGATTCGAAAGTAATATTTATAGTAACTCTCTATTCCTAACTAATTGCATTAGTGGAGTAGGAGTATCGTAACCATCAAAGAAATGAAAAATGTGATTCAAATTGAAATGTATGCATGTGTGCATGTATCTATCTAATTTTGAAAGTATGAGGTAAGGAGATGGACTACTGTGCCCCAGATCAGGTGGAAATAAAAATTTCAACGAAAGCTTTTCACTTCGCCATTCAAAGTCGGCACAAAACGGTGGACAAATTTAACCACACAATATTGATGTGAAAATCTTGACTTAGTCTAACATTGGCTGGGCCAGATATATATCTCATTTTAGATTGTTCTAATCCGATTTCCATTTACCAAGATATACAGCTCTATTCTAAATACTCCAAAAATGAAATTCCCGGAAAAATTTGTTTCTTTCCCCCCATATTCCTATAGGAAAAGGAAGAAAAGGAAGAAAAGGAAGGAATTTTCCCCTGAATTTCATTTAGGGAGTTTTTAGAATAGGACTGATAGGTAATGAAACTGTAATATTAATTCCCATACCATTTAATCTGCACTTTATATACAGAATGTGGATTTCATCTACTTTATCCCTTTGAAAAGTCCCAACAAACCAGACGAATTCGTTACTAATTCCAAACGAATTCGTTGTGACGATGAAATGTTTCGAAAACGAATATCATTAACGATTCATTGAAGAGATCGTTTTCTTGGGGAATTGCCTCTTCGTTAACGAATTCGTTTTTGATTTTGTTTATGAATACATCTCGAACTCAAGAACTCCTTCGGAAACGAGCATCATTAGCGAATCGTCGTTCACGAAACTTTTTTTGTTTTTTAACGAACTTATCTCGAATACCAAAAGTTATTTAATTAAAACTTTTAGAAGGTTTTTTAACAAATTTTTATTCAGTAATATTATTTCTTGGTAACATGTATTTTTGCTATTTCTTCTATAACTCGACCCAGAAGTTGGTTTGTGTAAATATGATTCTTGATTTCCTAAAATATAAAAAATAAGGTTAAAATTCTGCAAATACAGATATAAATATTGATTTATTTATTTACCTGATCGGCATCCAGAAAAAAAAAACTTAGGATTTCTTGGAAATGGGAATGTTCTTATGAATAAATCTGAAAAAGATTGTTCTTACCGTACAAATTTTTGACAAATAAATAATTTAATATATTTAATTGAAATAATAAATTGTAATAACTACAAACTAGATTACTAATAATTTGGAAGTTCTAGCGCTAAGAAAATTTGAAGGTTTTCCTTAAAAATTTGTACCTATTGTAATAAGTAAACTTAAAAATATTTGTATGTGCAAAAAAATAATTGAGCGAAAATTTTTCCACACGTATTAATATTTGGCTGACCTCCCTCGGGCTTAAATTATGGCGTGACACCTTGCTTTCTGATTTTTGGAATTTATATGCCTCCAGCCTTGCTCTATCGGGATCAAAACCGGATATTTTTAGGTTCGGATCTTCATTTCCTTTACAAATCCTAATCCAAAGGAAGAAAAGTTGATACAAACAGATCGAAGAAGCATATACAAATTTCAACCTTTGTTTGCTCTAGTTGTAGTATTTACGTAGTATGACATGGCAGAGTGTTATCTTGGAATACATAATTATTTTTTCGTACGAACTGCCTCTGAGTAGTAGGTAAGAGATCACTTTTTTAATATATTTTAATATACTTATATATCTGCATGAACAGAGCTGCGAATGAAGTTAGTTGAACCTATTCCTTTGGTCTTGAGTCGATACTATGCATTCTCTTCGTCTGCGACCAACAAATGGGAAAAAATTACTTCATCCAAACTTGGTCCGTCCGATTAGAGTATTCTTGGCCCACTGTCAATCATGTTTTCTCTTTTTTTTTGGCAACTACTTAGTGAGTTCATCTTGTTAAAAAGTCACAATTACACTTTTGTTGTCTCACGCCAAGGAGCATATCCGCTTTCCATTTTCACTTCATCAGTTAATTCACATTAACTGTAACAGCTAAGCTAGATTTATTAAAAGGAAATTCCCAGGTAATAAAAATCGAAACAGGACAAACATTTTGGAAATGCTCCTTGAACACATCTCGTTAGAAAAAGAAAATTTCGGACTAGGTATTTTTGATATTTGAAATAAAAACTTTACACGATCAAGAATCAATGTATGCCTCGATCATTGCGCCCCCATCTACGATTACACTGGAATACAGTGAAAATATAACATGAACCAAAGTATGTTTTGTAAACCAATTTGAGGTCGCTGAACACGAAAATCACATTAATTTTTTTTTTCTATGGGTAAATTTTCGAGATATGACAAAATAACGGTTTTTCAGGTTACAGTTTTACTTACAGCCTAATATCTCATTACCTATAGCTTCTATCGATATGAGTTATATGTTATAGGAAATACAATTAAATTACGCGTTTAATGCTGCCAATTTTCATCATTTTCTACAGCAGAATGAATTTTGAGAAAAATTTCGAGTTTTCGAGAATATTTTATTTTTACTCAATCCTTGATTACTGTGTCATTTTTGTGATTACTTTTTTAGATTTTGTGATTACTTTTTGTGAGAAAGAAAACTTAGCCCACGACTAGTGTGAAAATTTCTCAAAAATTACACGAAAATTGAACTTTCAACATCTATATCTCAGTCATTTATAATCCGATTTTCGGAGAAGCGTAAGACGCGTAATATAATTATAATTCCTATGATATACAAATTGGATCGGTCGATACTATAGGTAAATAGATATTAGGCTGTAAGTAAAACTGTAACCGTTAATTTGTCATATCTCGAAAACTTACGCATAGGAAAAAAAATGAATATGATTTTCGTGTTCAGCGTTCTCGATTTAGTTTAGAAAACATACTTTGGTTCATGTTATATTTTTAAAGTGAAATTTTGTATTCCAGTGTTATAGCACAAAAAGTTTTCAAGCAAATTTCACATAAAATTGACACATTCATTTCATCAGAAGATGATAAAATAAAATATTGTCTACTAACTAAATAAGGTGAAATAAGTATCTGATATATTAACTAAGTTTACTGCTATAAATACGTGTAATTAGTTATTAGCGTTAACTTAGCATTTATGTTTCAGCCAGCTCTTAGCTACCTATTTAGCTACAATAAACATGAGTATGTTGATTGTTTTGCGCGTTTGTCTGTCTCACTCTTCTTTTTTTATTCTTTGCCTTTCGTCTTTCTTTCATTAAATTTATTCAGGTAAGATACATATGTATGTGAACAACGGCAAGAAAACAGACAACGAAAGGGAAACAAGGAGGGGGTCGATTAAGTAAACTCAACAAAACTAAACTGTCGAAAAACGTGCGCTTTACTATCTGCTGGCTGACTACACAGTTACACTGACATATGTATAAGTACATATCGAGCGTTTGCTGCAAGACTGTCATAAGTCGAAAAAACAAATTTTTGATAAAATCACATTTAAAGTTCTCATTGAACTACTACTCAGTAGAACACAATAATGACCGACAAATCCTTCCTCAGGAGCAGAGTTCATAAAACCGTTGTGAATTTTTTTTACACAAGCTAAAGCATTAAACAATAGTTATTTCTATATACATAACTCGATTTGTTTTTTTTTTTTTTACTTATGACAGTCTTGCAGCAAACGAGCTATACATATACGAGTATATATTAAGGTTCCTCAAGTCTCATATAAAAAAAGTTGGCGCTATTTCCTTCTAAAAATTATGTATTTCATGAAGATTCCCAAAATATGTCAGCTCTAATATTTTGGCTAAATGAAAGTGCTCAATAATCAGGATAATGAGTTTTAATAAGTCTTTATAGTGATATTTTTAGGTGGCTTCAATTGAATCGGTTAAATCAATGTATGAGGTGGTGACCTGACATAACGCCCATGGAGATTTAAACCGAAATTACTTTGGTTGATGCGCCTGCCCCATGCGAGCGTTATGTCCAGCCCCGTTATAAAACACCATCATTAAAATCTCCGAATGTTTTGATGCAAAACCTTATCATTTTTGAATTACTATTATTTTTAACCTTTTATTTGGCAAACAAATTAGTTTAGCGATTAGTTTTTAAAGTTTTTTCCAAAACGAACCACGCTCACGACATTTTAAATTTAGAGCCGAAATATTTTGGAATCTTCATAAAATAAGCCAAGGTTAATTTTTAAGAGGATTGTTACCAAATTTTTCTCGTGAGGCGCCTTAACGTTACTTCCTACATCTGTATGATGTACCTATACAACATATATATATATAATATTAGTTATTTTATATAGTAGTTTAATTATGGTTAGGTAGGTAGGTATACACCACGCTTACTACATTTTGTTTGCTTGTTTTATCGCGTTTTGTCACACTTTATTTTTGTTTTTATATTAGAGTTTTTCGACTCTTCTCGGTTGACTTGCTTCTTTTTTATATGCACATTCATATAAATATTTTAGTTTTGCGGTAACCTTTTTATTTGTAGTTTTCTCCCTAATTGTTGTACAGTTTATCATAAATATTTTTGTTCGATTTTATTCGATATACAGGTTTAGAGCTTTATTTCTATGTTACTGTTAATCGTAATCGGGGAAAAGAATAAATATTCTTCAAGAGAAGTTTTTTCGTTACTGCAGAAATTAAGTGAAATGCTTGCGAAGAGGGTAATGACTTACAGTCATACCGAAATTGTTGTCAGACAGTTGTTTCGTTTCTCCTTTCGCTTTCTTGCAGCTAACTTTAATTCCGAACAATGTGAAGTTAATTTTGCTTTGCTCTCTACAAAAAGTATGGGCATGGAAGAGTTTTGGCGGATAAACGACGCGACGCTCCATTTCAGGTATGGCTTTAAGGTCTTATTTCACGGCAAAGTTACTAAACCTTATTCGATTATTTCATAATAGAATTTATGTTTAATTTAACCTGTTCTGAGTGACGACAGGTTTTTGCAAAGTGCAATACGATAGAACATATTCCATGTTAGTTTCTAGCTGTCGCAAACTTCATTTCAAGAGAGTAGGAAGGTATCGGGCAAAGACTTTTTGGCGTTCGGTAGGAATGCTGAATCAAAACTCGGAGAGAACTTTTAGTTCGCAGTGTCCGCCTTTGGGTGTAATCGCAACTATTAAATTAAATGTTAACAATAAATTCACAGTTTGCTAGTTTTGGCTCTGGAAGAAGAGAAGTTTTGAATCAGACCATTTTTGTGTTTCAAATCAAATTCATAATTTCATCACATTTGTCAATATACTAACGTCATGTATTTTTGTGGTATGTATAATAATAATAATGACAATAATACTCAAATTCCAATTACGACAACAATTGCATTTGACGGGCAGGTAAACAGGCGACAGGCAGGTACTTGAGAAAGATATAAACTCTGCATGAGTAGTTACCACTTATATATTTATGTAGATATTTTACTTATTTCTACTATTCGTAGATGAAAATTATTGGCTGGTGCTTGCTCGGCTTCTATACCGCCAACTCCGACACATATAAACTGCAAATTTCCGCTTTTTTTATATGCATTCGTACGTATATGTACATATGTATACATCATCCACGTTCGTGCGAACCTTGTATAGATGCACGTTTGTATATATGTACCTACATAGGTGTCGTTTGTTGTTTGTTGGTACCTCAACGATCGATTCAACCTCATCATTTCATTCTCGGCGACTAGAGCGAACAAAGAACAATTTTATAATAAGCATACTTAAGTATTTATAATCATATACCTACTTTTATACCTATGTACGTTTGTAAATATGTGTATTTGTGCAAGTGTCCAGCCGCTGAAATCTGGGCATCAAAAGCGCATCTCTTGCACATCTTTCGACGTATTTGGACGTCTTGTCCAGGGGATGCTACGCATAATAGTTTTTGATCCCAAAATAAACAATACTGAATGTTACACCCAGCTTGTAATTAGTTTTTCATTATTTTTTGTTGGATACAGGCTGCTCGAAGTGCTTTCAAACTGATTATAAATACTGCGCGTAAGATGCGCAGACATTTAGAAGCACTCGATTTGTGTCGCTGGGCGAAGACTATGCACACGCATACACACACACACACTTGGCAGTGTGTTATATTTTAAGTTTTTTGCTTTCAATTATATGCGTGTCGTTTATTTAGAGTTTGTTTTGCGTTGTTGCTTCTTTGTTGTTGTTGTTATTAAGATAAGTAAGCTATAAATATTGACTGCTGTTTCTCATTTCGTTCAGATTTTTTCTCGGTCATATGTACGTACATACGTGTCTAACAAACAAACAAATAAATAAACATGGACGAAAGTGCGAATGCCAATTGAAATGTATTTTTATTTTGAAAAACGAAAAGAAAATGTTGCAATACACACAAGCACACTTAAAGATATTTTTGATTTTTGCCTTTATTTGTTTTTTGAAATTTTAATTTGTTACTACCTTTTTATTTATTATTGTTTTTTAAGCGAAGAACGCAATTTATTTGCTTTTGCTTGTTACGTCGTGGCAAGAATAACAAACAACAACAACAGCAGCAACGACAACAACATCGGCAATAACCACAACCACATCTACTACTTCTCTCTCATGCAAAAAAGTAGTTAAACCACTTTTTTGTTATCGTAGTTGTTGTTG
This sequence comes from Toxonevra muliebris, assembly GCA_963691655.1. NCBI lineage: Eukaryota > Metazoa > Arthropoda > Insecta > Diptera > Pallopteridae > Toxonevra > Toxonevra muliebris. Next base: position 2,976,791 of record OY829326.1, read on the forward strand.
TTGGTATTTTGGGGTTTTTCTTGTTAACTGAGCGAAGCAGCCAAAATACCATGAAGAAGAAGAAGAGCAGCAGCTACAGCATCTTTACTCTAATTAGATGAAGTTTCTTTGGTTGTACGTTTTATTTGTTTGCTTCTTGTTACCGTTTGATTTAAAAAGTAGCAGAAACTTTTTCGGTACATATTTTAAGTACATGGATACACAAAATATTATGCAAAAACAACACAATTACTTTTCGTAATCTTGATGAAAGTGCATCAAATACATACATACATACATGTGTATCTATGTATATATGTCTCTCTATGTATTTGTATGTACATATATCAACATAGACTATAAAGAACACTTGGTATTCGATGATGTTAAATATTTACTTAAGCAAATTGCTATAAATTTCTCTCATGTTTTTATTTTGCACTTGTTGTATTTCCTTCAAAATTGATTTTACTTACAAATGTGCAAAATATTTTGGCAAATATTCAAAATTAGAATCCGAAAAAAATCCAATATTTTTTTGAAAGTAGAAACTCAATAGAATATTCAACAAATAGTTGGCAAACAAAAAAGAAACATATTTTCTGTCTCACTCTCTCCCTCTTTCTCTTTTTCTCCCTTCCATGCTCGATACTAAATGAATTTGGTTTTGGTAGTGCGTCCTCCTCCTCCCTTTGTTGTTGTGCCTCGGTAGTAAATGAAATTGAAACTTGTTTCGTAACTCCATAGCTGAGCTGTGGTATACTCCCATTCGTCGTCCGTCGTATTTACACCTTTCAAATGTGTTTTTGGATAACTTGCTCTTGTTGCTGTTGCTTCTTTTTATTTAATGCAGTTATTTAAAGCTTGAGATATTTGTTTTTTTCTTCTATTGAAATACTTTCTTCATATTAATAAATGCACATAGAAATGGAAATATTAAATCTAACCATTTTAACAATCGACATACATATATATGTATGTACAATATATATGTATGCATGGATGACAGGAAGTGTTGAAAAACTTCTAACCGGATATGTTCGTTTAACGTAGATTTATAAAGAAACACACTCAATGTCTGAAGTTACTAAAGAATTTTTTTTTTGGGGAATTTGCCGATTTTTTGCATTCTTTTTCGTTCCCTGTGCGTGATTTAATTACTTAAATGTGCCCCTTGCATTGCGCCTTACTCGTGGGGAAGCAACGCAAGCAATCCTTCTAATGCAATTGTTGGAATGGTCCGAATGGTCGTTGGATTGTATAGAGTGTTCGCTTCAGATTATGTTATTATGTGGTGTAATTAAATTATGATAACTATAATATATTTTTCAGCGAATAAGGTTGACCTTTTAACCTTTTAACCATTGTGTTGCAACATAAAAATACCTACTTCTTCAAGAAAATAACTTTTCATGTATATGCTTGTGAGTAGTTCATTCAGCATGACTATTGAGGAGAAACGTCTTATTTTGCAATTTCTTAGTTTTGTTTAATGACATCAATTTCATTGGCTTTTAACCAATCTACACATAGTTTTTCATCATATTTATATATTTTCATTGGTGTCTGTAAATGTTTATTTATTTTTTTATTTTAATGTGATGACTTTTATGTAATTTTTTTGTTGCTATTTGCGTACATGTTTCGAATGATTTCTAAATAAATTTAAGTGTAAAAGTAACTAAGTACAATTATTTTGTATAATAAAAATAACAAACAGAGTGCATGCGATTTGTGACCTCGTCATAATGAATACATACTTGAACATCTACATGCATACATACATACATACATACATACATTTCTATATTAGCCTTGAACTAAGAATACGATTTTTGTTTTAGTTGTTGCTTTTTTTTCTGCGTTGTATATAAGTATATGTATATTGTGTACCTATGTACTTGTATAATTATTATATCTTGGTATTTGCTAAATGCTCCTTATTTATTTATTTTTGTTGATAAGAATTTATTTTTTTTACGTGCTAAATTTTTAGTGATTCATATGAAGTCAGTCATATCAAGATACATATGTACTCGTACTTATTTACTTAAAGAATGTGTTTTCTTTAGAAATTTGAAAACATACATAGGTACGTAGTGTATTTGTTATTAATCTTATGCCTTTTCTTTATTTTTGGTAAAATGTTAAAATTTAATGATGTGGAGAATTTTCAAAAGTTAAGATGGAGAAAATAAGAAACCACATTTAAGCCATCAACTCCTCAAACTGTTAGCAACTACAATAACAACTACACAAGCTAATAAGACAAGAGAGAAAAAACAAAAATTTTGCAAAAACAGAAAAAGAAATAAACACTAAAATTAATGACTTTCAAACTGGTTTTTGTTTTATTTATTTTTTTGCTTTTGCTGTTCGAAACAATTTCATGTTGCAGTTGCGCTGCTGCTGTTGTTGCTGTAATAAAAAAAAAATAAATAAATAAAAAAACTAACTAAAAATAATGCCAGGCAAATTTTTATATTACAAAATTTGAGATAAGGTAGCAAATACAATAAATACTTATGTATAATAAAATGAACACAACTTTCTTATGTGTGTGACGTTAGCCCAGTCGGAAATGTCTTAAAGTTGTTGGTGTCGGTGACGTCACGAAGGATGTCCCAACGACAGTTTGCTTCCTTGCGTAATTATTAGTTTCAGATGACATTTGTAGGGGAAGGTTGTCAGGGTATATCGACGAAAAACGTGCTGAAGTGAAAAAAAAAAGATCTGGAAAACAAAATTTAATGAAATAAACCAAATGCATTTCACATTGTTTTTATTGAATTTTGCCATTAGAAAATTAAAATTATAATTGAAAGATAGCATTATTCGGATTCGCAATTCTTACAAACAAAAATAACTATTAGTTATGTTCGCGCACCTCAAATGGACTTCGCGCTGGCATTTCATGCATGCAATGGAGTTATTGCGATTTAAGCGAAGAGGTATTTTTTGCAGACAAATGATACAAAAGTCCTCGTCGTCGATGACGATGACGATTTTTGTTTCCGTTTTTTGGACAGAGACCACTTCTCGCACGCGCCAGCCACTTAGTGGGTCCTCAAATTAATTGTTCTGATTGCGCGAACAATTTTTTCTACGCCAAAATTTCCGCGATCAGTAGCACGAACATATCGAGATTTACTTCCAAAAGAAACACAAAAAGTTGTTAAAAATACTCTTCAGACAAAGAAAATTCACGTAATTCACACTTTGCCACACGAAAAAATAACGGCATATCGTCAAACTAAACTTCTACGCATTAAACTATGGCTGCCCAACCCTGACAACAAAAAGTGCCCTTACAACAAGAGCTATCCCCGCGTCGCAACACGTCATAACCAAACACGTTTTAGAATTGATTTTTTTCTTTTGGCATTTTAAAGTGCACTGATCACACAACACACACACATAACTTACCTTGAAGATGCCATTGTTTTTCCTCAATTTTTGCCACGAAAATCGTCTCACGAAAATCACTTCTAAACATTTTGAAACACTGTGTGCACACGACTTTATCCTTGGCTTGATTTTTTTTTAAAGTATTTCTATGTTGTAGAAAAATATCTGCTAAACTAAAAATCCCAAAAATTTTAGAAAGTGATCTGAGGCGATTTTGACTTGAATATTACCGCATATGTAATTTTCATTTTATGCTTTGCAGTTTCAAATAAAAGCTGGAAGTTTTCGTTTAAGTGACGTTTAGAGACATTGCGCTACCGTATGAATTTCCGGCTGGGTGGGCATGTGTGATTACATGTGAGTGATACTTTAAGCATATGCATATTAAAGTGCCTCATAGTACGAAACCTTATAGTTTTGAATTCCTGTTAAAAAAAATCCTATCAATGAAAATTTTCATATAAAAACACAGATATTTATCTGAAACGGACCAGCTCACGACAGCTTACCGCTAGAACCGAAATGTTTTAGGAGGTGTAGCACCAATTTTTTTTTTTTTTTGTTATGTATCTTAATTTACTTATGCATGTGTGTGCATACCTATGTGTATGTGTGTATGTATTTAAAATTGTTTATAATAATAACCGTCATTTATAATTAATGATAATAAATTCTTTATTCCAAAAATATCGCACTTGTTGTTTTTGTAGCTGTGTCTGTTTCATTTGGTAAAAATTTGCATCAACAGACAATCAGACAGGCAAACAGACAGACAAATAGAAGAGACGTTGCGGCTGACTCACTGACATATGCACATATGTAAGTATTTAGTGTATTGGTGACATACCGCAGCAGTACATATACATATATATGTATATACATACATACATGCATACATATGTATGTGTGTATGTACATATGTATATAACAAATGCCTCCTAACTATACAAAGATGTATGCATGTATGTATGTGCAAACTTGCGCTTGCAAGCAATTGTGCTGTGCTATTGCTGTGTTGTTACTGTTGCTGTTATTGTTGTTATTTTTTTTTTTCATGTTTTTGTATATATGTGCATTCGTATATATGCAAGCATGTATATTATGCATACATATACATACACGCTAACACGCATTCAAGTATATAAAGATTTGTATATAAGATTCTTGTGTATGTGTTTGTATGTGGTATGGTTTTCCATGTGAGTGTGTGTGTTTATATTCGTTTATGTATGTACATATATATCTTCATATATACCTATGTATGTATAGCATTCTGGCAGCAATCTATTTGCTTGCTTTACTTGCTTGTTCGGTTTATTGGTATGTTCATGTATATGTACGGTTGTATGTATATATATACGTCGATTTGTGCTCTACTCTCTACGTTATACTCTGCTGCTCTGCCACTTTATACTTTGCGGTATTGCTTGGCATGGTATGGTGCGGTGAACTGAGGAGGTATGGTATGGTATCGTGTTCGTCTGTTTGTTTGTCTGTATGTATTCATACATTTGGGTATTTCTTTATGCCATAAAATTATTGTTTTTTTTTTCTTTTCTTTTTTGGTATTATTTTGTTGTATATTTTTTTTCGTTGTAGTGCAATGGTGTCAGCGGCCGTAAAAGTTTTTTTAAATTTGTTTTCTTTCCGTTTTTTCTTCCTTTAATTTTTTTTACTTGTAATTTAACTGATTGTAAAAGTATCTAAAAAAGTTTGTTATATAAATATGAGCTACTTACTTACTTATTAGCTTCTTATATGTATGTAGGAATATGGCTCGATATTCATAAGTACGAATAAAAAAGAATGAAAACTAAAATATCGGGTAGATCGTATCTTAATTACATACGTGTGTGACGAATTGTTGCTATCAATTTTTGTTGTTGTTAGTTTTTGTTTTGTTTTCAGCTCAATCTAACGAAATCGCATTAATAAATTCTATTCTCATTTGTATTGTAATTTGTAAAATTTTTGGGTAAACATAATCAGATTTAATCCAATTCTCAATTTTTAGCTTTTGGGTTGTAGTCCTGAGTATCGCGAAATTGAATAAAAACTTGTTTATCAGTTATAAAATAAATAGATAAATCGCAGGGATGGGGTTAAAGTCTCCACATACGTAAATGTGCTAAAGTCATATCTATCCATATGTTGGTCTGTCTGTTGTATTTGACTATTTTAATAGCGCAGTGAAACTCAAATGTATTTTTGCGATTAAATTTTTTGTCTTTGCTGCTGTTACTGTTGCCTGCCGTTGCTGCTGTTTTTCTTAATTTCGTTTGTGAATGTTGTCGCTATACTTTTCTTTATGTTCCTTTTCTTTTTTTCTGTTTTTTCTATAACTTTGTTGTTGCTTTTTTTTTTTTTTTTGCTGTCTTCTCTCCGACGTCGTCTGCTTTTCGCTTTTGACTCTCTTTCTTGTTTTTATTTCTTAAATTTGTTGCTGAACGCGAATTCTCTGTTGCTGCTGCAAGTTATGCCACCATTCATCCTCATGGCTGTCCACATACTCGTATTATTACACTGCATTGTGTATTTCTGTGACTCTGATGCTCTGTTGTTTTATTTTTTTGCATTCTCTGTAGTTGTTTTTGTTTGAATATTTGTTGTTTTAACGTATGACAAAAGATAAGATTTATACCTTTCATTTCCCTGATATAGTCTGATATATATAGTTGGTAGACGTACAAGCGAACGGGAGAAACAGGGAAAGGGAGAATAAAAAAGAATATTTTGTAGGAAACCCAGAGCAAATAAGTATCGCTCACTCTGGGTTTAGCATTTGGCATGAGAGCATCACGAAGAGCCAGCGTCCTCATTCATTGATCTTTCCAATTTGAAGTCCATTTCTTCTCATATACATACATACATACATACATACATAGTGTGTATATTCATTAATTTGCAATTTTTATTACTGAAAAAGAAGAAATGTAGTTTCTTTTGTTATTTAAAAACAACAATATATTTTTTGTTTTACATTATACATTTTTGCATATTAATCTTTGCCTCTCCTCCGCCTGCTTGCCTACTCACCACGAACAAAGTGGTGGTCACAATCACCTAAAGTTTTTTTTTAATACAATACATTATGGTTTCGCATATAAACCCCTACTCTCATGTACACAGACTCAAACACACACACTCGCTCATAAACACATACATATACTATACATCGTTTGCGATACACAACTGTACTTTTTTTTTTTAAGATTGCTTAATTTGAACACTTTTGCGTTGTTGTTATCGGCACAGATACATCGTTGTCGTATTCTTTGTAGTTAGTTGAAATTTTCATAATCGTCTGTTTGAAATAACCGAAATCCGAGAAAAAATACATGTGTGTGTATGTAAGTGTGTGTGTGTGTTGAGTTGTAGTACTTTGGTTAATAGAAAGTTTATAAAAAGTAAAAAAATAATAAGAAACAATATGCAGTCATTCATAAATCTTCTCACGCCAAACCACTTTCTTTTAAAAGATTTTAATATATAGTTTTTTTTATGACCCAACCGCCCATTGAGGTCCTAGGCTGAGCTTTTCGCATTCTTTCATGTGCGAGTTATATATGAGCGAAATGGAACGGACCTAAAGTTTTATGCCGAATCCAAACGGTGACTTGACTTAGTCAATATTTATTCTTAGAGGTTTGCCATTGCCGTGTGGAAAAATTTTTATTTTCTACCCTGCCGAGTAGTGAGCTTGGGCACCCTGCGTAGCAGTCCAGCTCATAACCACCACTACAGCGCTGTAACCTACAATCTACCTTTAGATATATGCACATATTCTATTTGAGCGGTCGTTGTTGCTCTTTGTATTCATTTCAACTGAAACAAAAATTAAATTAAGTTTTTTTCTGCTTCAGATTATGCAAAACATTAATTACTTTATCTGCGAGGGTTGTGCCAACCTTGAATAGATTCCACATCTGCGTGGAAACATCAACCAATGATGACAATAAAGTCAAATGCAACAAAATTTTTGTACTTTGGTCTCGACCACGGTTTGGTTAAGTTAAATTGTTGTTTCTCTTAATCTCTGATGAATTTAATATCGCGATAGCACCTTTTCTAATACTTTATGTTTCGGCTGTAATATTAAAAAGAAAGCACAAAACTTTCGCATTTCACATTGAATAATGGTTTGCCAAAGGTTTTGAACATCCTAGGCTAAAGCCGAACATCCACACAGGAAGTGTTCGATAGTTTTTTCCTCTTGAGGCGGACTGAAATCATTTTCGGTGGAAAATATATAAAAGCAGTTAAATCGCTCCATCTGATGTTTGATTGTCGCAAAAAGTACGAGAAATTTTCCTCTCTAACCAAACAAAAGGGACTGAGACATGTATATCCAACGAGGACCCGTTTCTAACCAAGCCATTCGAGAGTTTCGTTATTCTATTATGAATGGCAGATTTATCTCAATATTTTTTGTAAATGAGCACCACGTTTTCGATATATTAAAATTTAAAAATAATCCAAAAGTGTAATGAATGCACTCATTGTTGCTTCTGTCGCTGTCGCCATTGCACAAAGACCTTGCGTTGCGTATAAATATCTCTTGATCGTTTTGCGCGACACTTTAACGAGCGCAAACAATCTTACAAGTAGTCCAGTAATATTTTATATGTAGCTGTACCCATGTACGAGTATCTAAGCGATTAAAGTGAAATAGTGAGTCAAGCAAGTAAGCTGGTGTACGAGAATGCACTCGTCGCGTGTACTCCATATTGAGGCCGTGTAATGTGGAAATGGAGACAAAAATATAATAATATATAGTTGGCAGCTCTCTGCTGATTTACTGTCTGTTTAGTCTGGACTGATCTGATTTGGTTTAGTCTCAGTTGCTATGTTGCATGAGTTATTGTCTTTCTATCCTCTTTCCTCCTTTCTATGCGCGGCGATGTGATCATTCATCGTTCGTTACACCATTGACCATAGCCACCAGCATACAAATTTAGCAAAAACAAAATCAATCGTTCGCAAAATATTGTGAGTGCGATGTTATGAAGTTGCAATATTTAATCTGGGATAAATGCTATATTATTATACCTCGAGCATTTTTCGCTTAGCTCTTGAGTTTTATCTTTTCTTTTTGTTTTCTTTTACCTATTTTCCGTCTTCTAAGCATTTGACAGTATATACAGTATATACAGTTGTATTCAATGAGGTAGCAGTGCGTAGAAAAAAGTTTAAACTGAGCATCTTTCAATTCGTTTTGTATATGTCTGCAGGGCTGCAGTTTCATGCCGAATCTGAACGTCGAAGTGAAAAGTTTTTCTTTGACAATTTTTACTTTTGAAGGTTTGCCATTGGCAGCAAAGAAGTAATGACTTTTCTTTGAAAAGTCTTCTATAACTTTTGAATTTTATTTATTGGTAAAAAGTAGAAATATATGGGTAGTATGCACACTTATGTATAAATTGGAGGCAGTTGTTTGCGGAAACACATAGCCTAAAAAAAAAACAAAATCAGTTTCTTTTCTCTTTTTCCTCGCTTGGTTGCAAAAGATGAAAACCACCCCGGTTTCTTTTAACTTCAAAAACAGTTTTCAAAATGGTACGTTTATAGAAAACCAAAATTGAATCAGGAGCAAATTCTACAAATCGAGGGCTTATATTCAATAGTGTCTATCAACAATTTTGACGAAAATAGCTACATCTAGGTATGATATTAATTTCGAACTAAAAATCAGTAAATATATTTCCTAAGCGAAACCAAAAATCAATTTCATTTGCTATTAGTGCCATAGAACCACAAAAATTTTCCGTATAGTTCCCCCAAAGAAATTTGCTGAATTTCTGGTTAAATCGTAACTCATGGCTTCAGTTTATATAAATCAGGAAAGTTATAACAGATTCCCTGTCGGCCTCTTTGGAAGTTGGTTCCGGCTAATTCTGTTAGACTCTGTTGTGAACCTTTCATTCCAAAATCCAAGGGTTGATCGAAAATCGCACGTTTGAGATCGGCCAAAAAATATCTCAAGCTATTTTGTTTTATTTTTTTAACATTTTGTTTTGCTACGTTATTTTCATAGATTTTTAAAGATTTTTTCCTTATCTGTCGAACGCGATTGATGTTTATGATTCCCATTTAAAGGTTGGTGGGCGTGGTTATTAAGCGATTTTTATTGCAATCGTATTAAATATTTTATTTATCATAACTTTATACAAAACCTTGTTGATTTGTACCAATATTTCCTTTTTTATTATTTATTGAGGCGTGGCTATTGGCTGATGTTGACACAATAATAATTCTAGAGGATATTTTAATGAACTTCTCTGATTTTAGTGATTGGCTTTAGAATTTTTTCCACTCCACTCTTTGAAAATTGAACTTATAAGCTACCCCCCCAATTATATCCATACCTATGACTCGTTATTACCTTTCATATCAATTTGTGAGAATTTCATTTCTATGGGAAGTACCATGCCCACTGGAATGATTTTCATAGTTTTTGCATGAAAACTTGACTTCCTAAACTGAGTTTCGCTTGAAGATTTCACATGTAGGTACGGGATTCGTGTTTCGTGTTCAGTATTAGCCGAACTTCAAAAAATCCGAAGTCCGGGTTCATCACTTCCATTCCTATCAGACAGGAAATAGTTAAGAGTTGATGTCAGCCAAAGGGTGAGGAAGGGTAAGGGTCAATCACCCAATTATCTTACCTTATGAACCTAAGAACCACCACCAGCAACAACAACAAAAAGGAAAAAAAGAAATTCAACCGAAGATGACGACAACATTGAAGTGTAGTGGTATTATACTCAACTTCTAAGATAATTTATTTCGCGTTGAGGTCGTTTGCTCGTTGTTTGTGTTGTTTTCGCTCATCTATAGAAGCAAACTGTCTACAGCATTATTAAGAATGAAACTGAACGGCAGCGACGACCGACGACGATGACGGCGACTGAGACAGCAACAGAAGTTTCTTCGATCACATTGAATTTATATTTCGACGGTTTCTTATCCCAGTTGCACAAATAGTGAGTACTCCTCAAATGATTAATGATTCCATTAATTCGAAAGGGGGAATAAACGAGCAACTCCAATACAGTAACAAAATTTTTGGATTTCACCAATACTATTTCATAATTTTATATGGTCTATTTTTAGAAATAACGATAAACAAAGACAGACTGATTGAGTAGCTCGAATTTGTATATCTTACTCTCTCTTGCCTAGTTAACTCATTAGGGGTAGGTAGGAAAAAAACGTCCCAACTTTTACATATTTTTTATGCATAGTGTGATATAATTTAACCCACGTCGAAAAGTTGAAATTACTTATAGTCACACAGTTTAATATTTTATTTACAGTTTCTCATTCGGTTGACAATGATACAAGCCAAAAATAATTCTGTTCAACTGGTGTTTTTATTTTCTTTAAGACATGTGCATCAAACAGTAACTAGTATTAGAAACATTGCAAGAGTAAAACAAAACAAAATAAATTTGATATGCCTGGAAAAAGGCAACTCAAGAAAATAATAAAAAGGCAACTGAAGAAAATAATAAAATAATGGCGTCGTGAATTTTTCAGCAATAATTTTTGAGTTTTATTTTTCTATGAGATGCAAGTGAGCTCATGCTCGTAATCGTGTCCTCCTTTTGGAGGCTAAAACAAGTACTCCATGCCATACGACATACAATGTTAAAAAGGAGTACAAAATGCTAGAGCTCTGGAGCACTAGGGAGTAATCGATTGCTCTCTTTAGTGCGCTCAATGATTCCTCCTACGATCATCCAAAGTTCAACTGGGTATGTTGTTCGTTCGATGTTTTGTTGCCGCTGCTGTTATATAGTATTCTAAGTGTGTGCGTGTTCTGCGCTCTCTTTGCTCCGTTCACATGGAAAATGTAAGTCGAGTAGGGTCCATTGGTTTGTTCGCTGATAAAATACAATAAGAAAATAGGCTACAACAACAACAGCATATATTGTACATACGAGCATTTATATTATTCGCGTATTTTACGCTATTAAAAAAAAGTAATTCGCTGCACGAGACTACTCACTCGTTCGTCGCTTGTTCGTCATTCATTCGCTTGTTTGTTTGATTGCTCGCTTTTGCGCTTTCGCTCGTTTACTTCATTTTACTACTGCAGTAGCAGCAACATCAGCAACAGCAGCTATGTATGTGTGTGTGTGTGCGTATTTTGTTCGCACAATGATTGCTCTTATTTTATTTTAATTGGACTGTTTCCATTTCAATGATCGACAACGTTTAATTTGTTTATTGTTTCCACAAAATTAAACGTCATTTTCAGGGCAGCCAAACGAGCAACAAAAGCCGTCAAGCACAACCTTAACAAAAACGGCATTTGTCTAGCAGCAGTGCAGTAAATCATTTGGATGTGCTCTAGAGGTGAAGAATCTTCAAAAATACCAGTAGTCCGTTAGGTATTACTTCACGGTACCGACTTGTGTTTAGGCTGTACTTGCCTGAGTCATTCACTTTTTCTTAGAAAATGAATCACATTTTGGAGTAAAGAAAATCCACAAGCCATTATTGAAACTCCGGACTTGCAGATTGCTCTTTATTCCCGAAATATTGCCATATGCCCGAAAATTAACACGATTTTTACTTTGTTTCATTTTCAATCCGGTCAAATTTGGCCAGAACAAAAAAAAAAAAAAAATTTATGAGAGTAAACTCTGATAATAAATAGATAAATTTGAAAAACATTTTAGGAAGCATTTATACTCGCTTCATATGATTGCACTGTACAATAGCTAGCAGTATCTGGGTCTGGCTATAATTTAGATACTGTTCCTGAGTCTCATTTTGTTTTACAATGCAATTAAAATATTTAAGGTCTGTTGATTAATCCGCGAGTAGTTATAATTGGCATGGTTACCGCTAAGAGTTCTAGGTTAAAAAAGTGTTATAACAAATCAATAGTCCTATTCTTGATATGCTACAAATGGTCTTGCATCATTGCAAATGCAAAATATTTCTGCTATCACAACAACAAATATATGCGATTTGCAAAACCATTTGCAACTTATCGTGAATAGGGCCAATGTGTGTGTTTACCGATTGTGAGATGAATGCAATCAATGATAGCCCTTTTTCTAAATGCTGCAGCAAAAACGTTTTTCTTTGATCAACGACTTTGTAATACTAGTTTCAATGCTTCCATTTGCCTATGATGAATCAAAAAGTCTCGGTTTTAACTCAGCCTCAAACAAAATATCTTGCCACTCGTCGTGCCATTTCCGCAATTTCGTAGACGACTTCATCTTCGTCAATATCATCTACTAATGAAATCCAACAAGTTTATCAACCTTTTGCGGAGGAAAGTATAGAAATGACAAAAACAGCTACAACAACAAAAACGCCAATGGTTTACAAGCTTTAATTCTCTATATACATACATATCTATTTATATTTTTTGCTTTGGCTTCTTCTTTTTGTTCGTTTGCAGTTTAAAAATCCTGACGTAAACATAATTTTTCTTTTCATTGTTAAAAAGAAACAATAATCAAAAAAAAAAAACAAAACGAAAAACGAGACAAAATAATAATAAAAAATATGCATTAATTGCAAATTACAAAACCCAGCTAAGAAATGAGAAATCACAATATGTATATATATGTATGTATGTATATTGGATTGGATTGAATTGTGTTGTTGTGGAAACAACACACATATTTGCTATGGGTACATACTCATAGGTGAAGAAGATGATGATCTCTTCATGCCTTCTCTATGCCTCACTGAGTTATTCGCCGTCTATCAGTCTGTCTGCCACCCAAACTTTATTGTGTGTGCATACATACATACGCATTAGCATAGCCCATTTTTCTTTTATTCCAAGTTAGTACTGAGTGGTGCAATTAAACACAAATCTTACCTCTATATAACTCATTTATTAGATAATCTGCAATAGTCTTTTAATTCTTCTTAGGGGAAACCGGAAGAGAAGTACAGTGGAATCGCGATAATTCATACCCCGGTAATTCAAAAATCTCAATAATTCGAAACAAACTGTTGGTCCCTTGAAAAAATCGCTTTAATTCGTAAAAATTCCATACATTTGGGAACGGTGTGAAGATAGCCACGCGTGGCTATCTTCACACCGTTACATTTTGGTCCCTTCGCTAATTAGTATTTTTTTTTTTCAATACAATTCTTATAAATTGAAATTGGTTGTTGACAACCTCTTATAATTCGTAATGCAAAGCAAAATTACTATGTATGACACTATGATTCGAAAAAAATCAATCATAGTACTATAGATAGCTACGTTCACTTTTTTTGATGGAATTTTTTGTGTTTTTCGTGGTTGACAAGATACGCGAGAAGAGCCGTAAACAACTTAATATTACAAGCTTTTTAGAATATAGTTTTTAATGGGGTTCAATATGTGTACATACGTGCATACATATTTCAGTTAAATGAATGATTGTTTTTGCCTTTTTCTTTTTATTAAAGAAATTGAAAAAAAAAACGTCAATTAATATTTTTCTTATTTTAACTTCGTTAAACCTGGGATTGTTTGTCCCAATAATGTCCGAAAACTCAAGTAAAATGGGAGATATGGTTTCCATTTTATTTGAGTTTTCTTCAAAATACTGATGGTGGCTGTCAATGAGTGGATTGTATACATGCAGCTTCAACGCCATAAGTTGCCTTTGCTATAATTCCTGGTTATAAAGGTTATAGTAGACATTATACCCCATTGAAAATTTTAAGGTTAATTGTAAGGATTAAGAGTCCTGGATATATTTTTTTTAAATTTATTTTGATATTTGCATAAAATATTGAAGAATTCAACCAGATTTTGAGAAAAAACTCTGAGATGAACGGGTTAAATCAAAATCTCGTTAAATCGAAAACCTCTGTAACTCGTAAAAAATTGCTGGTCCCTTGCGATTACGAATTATCGAGATTCTACTGTAATAAAGTAGTTATCAAAACAAACAGAAACCAATGAAATTTTTTGGAAAAACTTCTGGAAATATATTTCCCCATTGCTCGTTTGCAATACGAAGGCAGTGGGAAACATATTCATTCCCATCAACAAATTTATTTTTTAATTTTTTAGCTTATACAGCTTTTTATATTAAAATTACGTTTTGCAAATGGTTTGAACAACTGATTGATAAACTTTTCCATATTGCAAAAATACGACTCGGCTCTTCTGTATTGCGACCGCATACATATCTTTTCTTCAAGCTTTCCAAAAGATAAAACACTAAAAAGCAGCGGTAGTTTTAATGTTTGGAATCTTCATTGTTTAAAAGAAAAGAATTCACAAAGATGGAAGAAAAAATTATAAAAAGAAAAAGTTGAATAAAAAAAGAAAATCTACTTTTTCAAAATAGTTAAAAGAAAAAAAAAATCTTATTGATTGGCGCATTTTGAACAAATGTCAAAGTGATTTTCTGCGCAAACATAATTTTTACATTGCCCACAACGCACTGTGGTTGCTCTCATACGACAAAAATAAATAATTCAAATGTAAAATTTTGGAATTATGAGCAACTGCACAATCTCTACCACACCATTACCACACTTCTCAACGATAAATGCAAGTATCAGAAATACAAGTATCAATTGAAGTTATTTTTGTATTGTAAAAAGTGTGAAAATGTACTTAATTTTTGGCAATAAAAATCTAAATGAAAAATACTTCAAATCCCATTAAACAAAATGGAAATTGAAAAAAGAGGTATTAACTTTATTTTCAAGTGGTGAAATTTTTAGAACTTGTGGTGTGGTTTTCATAAAATAATAGTTTTAACGAAATACTTTTTTTCTGTATTTTTTGTAGTTCAATTCTAATTTCACTTGGATTTTTAGTAACTTCCCCCCCCCCCCCCCCCCATCCCCGAATCCCCCTGTCATTTATTTTTTCTAAACAACAGTCCACAATCTAAGTTCAAGCAAATGTTCATGGTAGCTGCCAAGATTTGCCAAGGTTTGGGTAATCTGCTATAAACTAACTCTTACTCATTGTTTTTAATACAATTTTCTGAATGAACAAGAAAATACAATAATAAATATTTTTTTATTGGTTGCTTGGTTGTTTTAAAAATGCGTGTTTTCACGCATGCATATTTTTGAAATCTGGTGGTCATGGGTTGCATAAAAAATGTTGGAAATTTTTTTGTGTTTTCTGTCAAATTTGAAAAAGGTGACTTAGCTCTTAGCAAGTGGGATGAGACCACGCCCATTTTTAAAGAAAATCAAATTTTTTATGTTTGGTAAAAAATCACAACATTTGTATTGCAATTGTCTCTAATTTCGAAATATTTTTTCTTAACAAAAGTTGACCTTAGAGGGTTGTGACCATGCCCATTTTTCCACAAAACTATATTTACCTTACCAAAAACTTATTATCAAAATTTCAGATCGATATCTTTATTCTGATTATTTTTTTCGCTCTCTCCCATACATATGCAACCACTGTACAACGTGTTGAGAATAGATTTTTGTTGGTTTTCCATCGTTTTCTTCGTTGCAGTCCAATGTTTGAGTGGTCCATTTACGCGAAAATCGAGAAAGAGAGTTTGAAACAGATAGTGATAGTGACAGCGACTTTGACGCAGATAGTGAGGATGACGATGACCGCTATGTGGAAGTATAGCTGCTCATCCACAAAATGCGTATATGCCTTTTTCTTTGGTTTTAGGTCAACAAAATCTGCTCCCTACTTATAACTTAGTGAAATAGTAACTTTCGATATAAAAGCGACATACCGCCATAAACGAGTCATCTGCTATCTAGTTATCACTGGGGCCCTCATACCCTTTAAAATTGTTTAGTTGAAAAATTTTGTTTCTGTGGATTGTGCATATCAATATTCTTGTTATGGGCGAATAGGCTTTTGTCGCTTTACTTCCTATTGTAGGACCGTTTCCCGGATGAAATATTCTTTTTAGAAGCATATACCACAGTGTGTGGTTCCATATTTTAGTATCCATAAGGACAAACAAAAACTTTTTTTCGTGTCTCACTCCCCAAAAAACTTATTCTTCATTATTAATTTTTTTTTTACTCTAAGCACTGCAAAGGAGACACAGACTTACTAAGATCGTGTCGTTGTTTCTGGGTAACGCTAAAAGTATGTTATAGCCATGTTAAGGAATGAAAAATTAAAAATAAGTTTCTTGGGACACGTGAGACACGAAAAAAAGTTTTTTGAGATTTTTCAGTTTATGAGGTTAGGGACGACACATTTCCCGTGGAAAATAATATTAGATTCATGTTTATCAAATGAAATTACACAAAAATAGGCTTTCCCGTCGTTTTATGATGACTTGGGCAAGCGTGAGACCCGAAAAAAAGCCTTTTTGGAACTTTTTTGAGGTTAAGGAGAACACGTAACATTTCCCGTGAAAAATAATATATTCAAATTCAGCGGAAAAAAATATATGAAAAAAGGCTTTATGTAATCTTTTATAATGACTTGGGTAAACGTACGCTTGATAAAACTATTCTTTCAAGGTGAGGTGGTAGAGTTGCAGCCGCCATATTGGTCCACCATCATGCCAAATCCAAAAATACGAAATTTTGCATTCGAAACTAGAGAGCCCAAACATGCCATAAAATACCTTAACCAATTTTGGACAGGGGGGGGGGGGGTCTCCCGTTGACAGAGATTGTCCCACATATATTCAATTTGTTTGCCCTTTGATAAGGTTTGCGAACGATGAAACTAGTGCATACGTTTTTACTCATAGTGTTTTCCTAGTTCAAATTTGTAATTTTTTTCAGATCAAAGTAGCTTTGTTAATCATCTCTCAGCTCTCATGTAAAATTTTGGGATCATTCGATAGTTTTTGGCAGAGGCACTAGAGTCTGCATATTTGGACCCGGCTGCGGCAAATCTGCCAAGAAAATGTTATATAGGATTGGACCTAATAGCGAACTTTGAGGCACCCCCGCTAAGATTGTCTTACATATTGAGTTTTCATTTCGTCTAGTGACAAAAAATGACCGGTTCGGTAAATAGTTCAGAACTATCCTGCAAATAAAACAGTTTAACCAAAAGAGTTTTCGCATTTCAAATACAATACCCTCAGTCCAAGTTGTGTCAAAAGCATTAATAAAATTTCTGTTTCGTTGTCACTATCACTACCTGTTTCGAACTCTCTTCCTCAATTTTTACGTAGAACTCGGTCCATCTTTTTTTTTTATATAAAATAGTAAAAACTCAAAAATATTTATAAATGACAATCAGGAAGAATGAAACAAAACTGTTAGTCAAACAATTTACTAACGATTTATGTCGGTGAATGCGATTGCATACAGAAGAACCGATTTGTCGGCATTTTTGCTGAGCTAAATTAAGCGAGGGCGACATCTATTGATAGTGGAAATTAGTATTTCAAACCAAAAAAATCTATTTGGTAAAATATTATTTCATTCTTACAATATTTACTATGTTTAATTTACTTAGGGTTAAATATAAATATTGTTACTCGTAAATTTAAGCTAATCCAATCAGATATTCAAAAGAAGAAAGAAAAAGAACTTTAGTTGTTGAACTTCTCAGCCTTCATTTGTTCCAAACATTTCTGTAAAGCCATTAGAAGCATCAAAATGTGGTGTCCGCGAGTAATTTTTTTGAGTGAGCTTTTTACGAATGCCACGCCTACTTCACGTAAAGGAGATTGCATATTTGTTGATCTTCGAAAGTGCTAGTAGATTTTTTATCACACCTTCATTGATGAGAACCACAATTTTATCTACTTTTTGTACTTTGCCAATAAAACCGAGCAGTAATATCTCAAGTGAACTTTGTGGAATGAATGATGAATGAAGCTTGGAATGGCAAAAAGATTCAGTTCAAATTTCTTGTAAATATAACCATATAAAACGTTCAAAGAAGCTATACGAATATTGTATGTAAGTGTTTTTAATTGTATAAAAAGTTGTAAAAGCTTCATCCTTCTTTATAGTTAAAGAATACGAAAAAAATCCCCATGAGGCCGTATACCACCCTAATATGAATGCATACATTTGTATGCATAAATTCATGTGCACCTACATATATATAAAATTTTTTTACTAAATCGAAAACGTGACTTGCAAATGTCTGCAAATGGCAGGCAGGAGTGGAGCACAGGCAAATATGTGCCTTCTCAAGTTTATATTATTAAATCATTTCAACAAATATTCGATTTAAACTATTTGCTCTTTTTTTAGTTTTTTTTTTTTTAGATTTGAGCATCGTGCGTTTTAAGGACACGAATTGTTTCTGTTTTTTCATTTTTTGCCATTTAGGCAAATCCACTTGGCGATTGTAACGTATATACAAACACATGTATGCCATTTGAGTCTAGTCGTCATCGTTGAAGTAGATGAAACTTTGTTTAAGGGAAGGTTACCGTCGAGAAGCATGAAAAATACGAATTTGTTTGAGTTTTATATCAAATGGTTGTTAAAAAATTCTTACCAAAAAATTTATAGCGCTTGGTTGCTTTGCATTCTGTATCAAAATGTATTAAAATTACGTTTCAAATTGGGAAAAATGCGACTATGGTTATGAGATATATACAATAGTCCACATGTATTGAACCATAGATTTTGCGAAGTATCTTCCTCTCGTCATTGTCCACGTTTCAGAACGGAAAAGATGAGAGAATAAGAGCGTTATTTTCATCCTTTGATTGTATATTGAACCTGTAGTATCACCTGTTGGCAATAGTTTTTTTTCGCTTGGCATCTTGCTTTAACGTAAGTTAGTGCTCTGGATCCTAGATATACGAAATCCTTGACGACCTCGAAGGTGTGATTGTCAATAGTGACACTTTCTCCAAGACGCCATAATTCTTTGTAATTAATGGGTCGATCTATTTTACTCGTTTCCCCTCTTTGATTTGTTGTCAGCGCTGTCAGTGATTGGACGATCCGGAACAGTTCTCCCAGTGGCGGTATTATTGTCGTCGTCGCCATTAATCAGCCGCCAGAAATGTTCTCTCTTTAACCTCCTTATAATGGATATCTGTCATCCCATTTATACACATTTTTATTAACGCGATAATTTCGTATTTAGAAACTTATAGCAAGAATAATCTCTCCATATCAGCATGGTTTTGTACCTGGTCGATCTACGATAACTAATTTGCCCTTATTTTCGGAATCTTGCGTATCAGCTTTTGAAAATGGTTCTCAGGTTGATACCATTCACACAGATTTTTCCAAAGCCTTCGACAAAGTAGGTCTCAAAATTTTACTTCATAATACTTGGATTTCACTCAGTTTTTCTAAAAAACCGTATATGCTATGTAGTCATAGAAAATGTTCATTCTGTCTCTTTTCAAGCTTCATCTGGTGTCCCTCAAGGAAGTATATTGAGAACCTTATTTTTCATTTTGTTCATATATGCCATTAGTTCATGTTTAAACTTTTCTAAGTATCTGCTTTATACAGACGATTTAAAGACATATCTGACGTGATTTCGTTACAATCGGACCTCAATAATTTAGTTAATTGGTCCTCTCGTAACGGATTTGTCTTAAGCATTAAAAAGTGTTTTCATGTGACTTATTCTAAGTCTCACCACCCAATTCCTTCCTCGTACAATATTTGTGGCGATACCCTAAGACACTATCTGAGATTTCGGACTTAGGAGTAGTTTTTGACACAAAGCTTACTTTTGCAAGTCATATTAATTGTATTATTCCTACGGCCTACTCTCTTTTAGTTTTCATTAAACTCAATAGCAGCGATTTTTCCGATCCCTATACAAAAAAAAAACTATTCTATAATTCTTTTGTAAGATCTAAATTAGAATATACGCGGCAATTGTCTGGAATCCTTTCTATGAAATCCATTCACAACGCC
The DNA here is from genome assembly GCA_963691655.1 of Toxonevra muliebris. NCBI lineage: Eukaryota > Metazoa > Arthropoda > Insecta > Diptera > Pallopteridae > Toxonevra > Toxonevra muliebris. The sequence continues at coordinate 2,996,975 of OY829326.1, forward strand.
TGGAAAAAGTTCAAACGAGATTTTTGAGGGTATGCTCTTTCCTCTTTAAGATTCGAAGAACCAATTCCTTAAACTCTTTAATAAATCGGGGAATGATGCAATCGTTAATTTTTGTGTACGACATCATTTGTGGTATTGTAGACACATACCTGGTAGAAATTTGCAGAATTTCAATATTTTCTACATAAAATTACATTGATCTAATTATGCTTGTAACAATCTAATAACTAGAACCTTAAGAGTATATAATTCACTGTCCAATAATCACTTAATTGATTTTTATAAACTTATTTGTAGTATATACATATTCATAATTATATGCATTCATTACATATCATTTTAACATTTTTATAATTGCATTTCTAGTCAGTAAGATTATTATCTATTTGGTTTAATAAGCTAAACTAAGAAAGTTATTGCTGATTGTGCCGCAACCTGTATGATAAGTTGTATGTCCCCTCTTCTCTATCTAGTCTAATCTGCCTAGAGAACCTCATCCAGTTCAGTATCACTCAGAAAATTGAGTACTGCGACCGGAACTATGAATGCTAGTTCAGTGCTGTTCACTTGATAGAGCATACATCAATCTAAGCTAGCTCATCTCAGGTTTCTTTATCCAAGGATGTTTTGCTGATGCCGATATCAGATGGAAATATTAACGTGAATTTTATGCGCTGGCAAGGTCACAAAGGTAGCAAAATGTGTGGTTGTGGTTGTTGGTTTTGTATCTGGTCCTAAGAAAATTATAACCAGGAAATCTTATTACTTTATCCTGTAAACACTCCACATGCTATCCGCAAAAATAAAAGGACACAAACACGACATCCAAACTCAAACAAAAAAAAAAAAAAAGGTTCGAACTCAGAGTAACAACACAAATGGGGAAGAACTCATTAGGGGTTAGTGTCGCCGCCGCCGTTATAGCTGCTTGTTGTGTGTGTGCGAGTGTTGTTTTTTCTTTTTGTAAATTATTGCGGAGCGAAAACAACAACAAACAGGGAGGGATCAATTCACCCTTAGAGCACAAACCCACATACATACACACACACGCACAAAATGTTGCGCACGTTTCGTCTTTCGTTTGTCTATTCAGTTTTCTCCCCTCTCTTCGCACTCCCTTGTTAGATATACATATACTTGACAGTTTGTGTGACGTTGTCTAGGAGAAAGAGAGCAGCGAGTGAAGGATAAAGGTAAACAAGTAGAAAAAACTACTTGAAAGCAGAAAAAATAAGCAGCAGAAAAAACACTTTGCAACAGAAATTTTCCCTTGGCTGCTCCAGCGAACGAAGGAACCTTTGAAAAAATATATTTTTTCACACAGCAGATGTTCACAGCGCATTGAAATTTAGAAATTTTTTTGCTTGTAATTTTGTCTGGAAATTCGTAAATAAAAATTAGATTTGCCTGGCTAATAATATGTTTATCACTCTCTCTTTGCAGGTTGCCTAAATATAAGCCAAGACGACGCGCCGCGCGAAAATGGCCAAAATGGAGGTCGACGATGTCGTCGACTTAAGTCTGGGTTCAGGTCGAGATCCGGCGCTGACCATTACACCGGCAACGGTGCGTGATTTGCGTATGCTGACGCAGAATTCCGGCTTAACTATAACACCAGCACCGCCGCCACCGCCACTTGTGAGTAGCAATGGCGGTGGTTCAGCCGTTGCTGCCGCCGTTTCCACCACAACATCATCATCATCTAATGCCTCTGCCGCCTGTGCGCCTACTTCCTCGTCAACGACGTCTGCTGCACTTGAAACTGGCGCAGATATAACTGCAGCATCTGCGTCTACAACAGCAGCAACAACAGCGACATCATCCTCGTCAATAGTTTCGCAAGATGAAAATAAAGTGCAACGCCGTGTTTTAAGACCACGTACCGAACCAAAATCGTACGCTGAAGCGCCTGACATAGTGCTCCTACCGGCTCGCATGAATGGACGCCAACAAAATGGCAACATCGACTCTGAGACTGACGACGAAGAGATGCCGCCATATCTGCCCATCAAGGAATTGACACCAGCCGAGTTGAAGGAACGTGAAAAAGGCTTGCGGAAGCTCCGCGAAGATCTGCGTAACGAGGAGACCAAATTGGTGTTGCTTAAGAAGCTCAAACAGTCACAGCATGTCATGAAGGAGAATCTAGGCGTGACACCGACAAGTGTTTCACCCACCAATCCATTAGCTGCAATACCTGCTGCACTCACATCAAAGGGTTCATTGAGTGTAACGCCAACAACGGCAATTCCATTGCCAGCCCACTCCAAAGGACGCTCAGCGGCTGTGAGCATAAGGTGAGTACTTGTGGTTTACTCGTATTTAGAATTGGAGTAAGAGTATGCTGAACCAATTTTAATTTTAAGTAAATCAAAAAAGTCACTTCTTCTACTCTAATTCTTACTACTTACTTTACTTTACTACTCAATTTCTTATTTAATTTCTATGTTATTTTTGTAGCGCAACTAATAGCCGCAATACTACATCAACTTCCTCCTCATCAACTGTATCATCACCATCATCGTCTTCAAATCGTACGAGCACTTCGATACTCCCGCCACCGCGTTCATCACTGCCCGGCGGCGCTACTCTCACCGCCGGCAGTTCGCCATCATCATCATCGTCATCTCATCGTTCGAGTGGACTTCCACCACGTACGAATCTTCCGAATCTCACCATTACACCCTCGGTGACCATAACACCAACTACAGCCCCACCATCGGGAATCAAACCACGCAATGTGAGTTATTGTAATGTAATCGTTGCTGCAGTAAGCTCTGTGTTAACTGCTCATATTTTAAATCAGCTCAAATCCAAAACGATAAACATTAACAAAACATCACTCAATTTTCAATTACTAGCAATTCAACAATTGCCATTTTTACATTAATCACTCGCATCAAACACTCACGCTTACTAACAACATTTACACGGCAACATTTTAACATTTTTAACTTCATTATTTTTCACTTATCAACAATCACAATTTTCCAAGGAGGAGCGGCTTAAAGCTTTTTTTTTACTGATTTTTTAGAGAATCAAAAGCAAAAGATTTCATAATCGATTTTCAGTGATTCTTAATTTATGTGCAATAGTCCAAAGCAGTTTATATTATGGGCGTTCATGCAGAATTCACCGAGTCCATTTTTTAATTTCCTAAGATGAAGTTAGTTTATTCAGCTACTACTACTACGCTATGAACACAGGATTAAAATATAATTAATATGTATGGACCCAACAAAAAAACTAATTTGGACCTGGTGATTTTAGCTTGGGCGCCCACGGTATAGTCATTGGCTAAGCCATTGCGAAGTTGTAAGGCGAACCAAAGAAAGTATGAGTTCCGCTGCTGCATATCTTCAATGGAACCGTCTTGACGCTCAAGTTCAGCAAGTTCGTTCAGCATATAATTGCACTTAAATAATGATATTTCCTCGGTGAATAAAATATTCGTTTATACTCAGTAATCACAAACTCAGCGCAGTAATCAATTTGTTGCGTACCAGTAGGTACGCAATAAGTAGGGCTTATTGAAAGGGGCTTCTTAAGCATGGCAGCATAAATCTAAAATGTTATTTTTGGTATAAGGTCCGTTTAGTAATCGATGTGTAAATTCTTGTTCCCAATTTTAATTGCTAGAAAGCCTTGACAATAGTTTTACGGCATAGATATTTTGACTGTCCGGATACAGTGGAGTAGTTGGAATTGAGAGAGTCGCGTGGAAATTTCACAAGCAAGACCACACCATTCACTGGTTAGTCCTTGGATAAGATATGTAAACATCATGCCCGCCTCCATCAGGTTTCCATATCACTGCGGCCTATTGTCATATACCCCGAGGAAAGAAGTTAATAGTTCCCTTAAGCGGGCTCACACACTTGGTCCAAATGAATGCAACTGTGAAACTTCTAAACATTCCTAATTCAAGCGGGACTAAATACCAACACTAATAAACATTACCGCATAAACTGCAACCGCTTAACTTAATATTAAACAAAGTTCATTGGCAAGCAACGCAAAAATTGAAAAACCAAAACCAAAAAAAATTGTTCTTGGATTATCACCGTAAGCCCCCTGCACCAACTACTTCGTTCCTCATATGGAGCCTTTCTTGATCTCAGTTATTCCTAAGTATCAGGGAATGCCACTTCGAAGTGGTGACAGAAATTGTAGCTCCGGATAATTTTTCATTGAGGATTACACAAAGATTGGTTCACCCTAAATCGCGCGATATTTGCATTTGTGGTTTGGAAAAGTATAAGTTAAAAAAACAGTGTTCTAAAAAGCTTTAAGACCTCCAAAAGATGAAACTAATGCATTTTTGATATTATTAGACTTAAAATTTATTGCAATCAACAAATTCTCTCTATGGTGCTTGGATCCATTTAAATTTTGATTGCCTTGGATTGTTGATTTCATCAATTCCAACTAGACGCATAACACTAAGAATTTGTTATAATTTATCATTAATTAAAATAATTTTCACTAGTCGAATGCCATAACTAACATTTATTATCATAATTTCTTAAAAAAAATATAAAAAAAATACAAAAAATACAATAAACGAGCAGCCTAATATTTCGGAAAATTCAAAGGTACCTGGAACTATCAATAATTCAGTGTCCATAACACCAGCGCCGCCGCTATCGCAGCAGAATCAACAACATAATGACTTGAAGGTAAGCGATATTGAGTGAAATAGACTTGTTCATAATTTGTAATTTTTTCTTCCTTAAATTTGTTTTTGTCTGTTTTGATTAATCCATTTCATTTTTAATTCGCAGAGCGAGCGATCACAAGCGCGCGAAGAGGTGCAGACACCAGCGCAAAGACAAGCAGCCGCCAAGTTGGCATTACGGAAACAACTAGAGAAGACCTTGTTGCAAGTAAGTGTATCGAAAGCTATGCTGCTTCTATTGTCTTATTTACATTTGACTTTTCGTTTTCTGCTTGTCGTTAGATTCCGCCACCAAAACCCCCACCACCAGAGATGCACTTCATTCCGAATCCCAGTAATACGGAATTTGTGTACTTACTCGGCTTGGAAACAGTGGTTGATTATTTGATGACCAACAATAAGAAACCGAATGCAGTCACGCCACCATTTCGTTGCGCGCAGTGTAAAATTGATTTTACGCCCGTTTGGAAGTGGGAGAAACAAGGTAGGAATAGGAAGTTGAGTTTAAACAACTTAATTCATACATTACTGTTGGCTAATTATAGGTAATAAAGATCCTAAAGTTATATGCGAGCAGTGTGTCACTTCGAATGTGAAGAAAGCATTAAAGGCCGAACATACCAATCGACTGAAACAGGCGTTCGTCAAAGCGTTGCAACAGGTATAACAATAACGTTTTCCATATTGATATTGATATTTTATAAATGGTATGTTATTTAGGAGCAAGAGATTGAACAGCGTCTGGCCAGTCAGAGCAGTCCCTCTCCAGTAGAGTCTCATGCATCGTCATCGCATTCGTCGACTCCACAACCGTCGCAGACATTACATCAACATCAGCAGCAGCAGCAACAACGTGAACAACAGCAGCAGCTTCAGCAACAGCAGCAACAATTGCTACAGCAACAGCAGCAGGCACTTTCATCAACCGCTGCTGCACTCGTTAATTTACCACCCTCGGTCACTGTTATACCGACAAAATGTCAAACACCTACACCAAGCATTACACCCCGTCCCACGCCACCACCCAGCCAACCAACACCACCACCGCCACCGCCGACAATATCGCGCGGAGGACGCGGTGGCATTGCCGCCCATCAACAACCTCAATCCAGTCCTAGTACTCCAACGCCTAGCCAAATGGTAGCGGCGGCACATCATCATCAACGTGAACGTGAACGCGAGCGAGAACGTGAACGCGACCGTGAACGTGATCAACATCATCAGCGTGAACAGCAACGCGAGCAACAGCGCGAACAACAACGCGAACAACAACGCGAACAACAACGCGAACAACAACGCGAGCAACAACAGCAGCAACAACAACAGCAGCAGCAACAGCAACAACAATATGACAAATATACCACAGCAACGATTGCTGCCGCCGCCCAATTAAGTGCACTGGGCGGCTTGCCCAATCTAAGCAATCTCGCAGGATTGGGTGGCTTAGGTAATTTGGGCAATCTCGGTAGTCTCGGCAATCTGGGGCAGTTGGGCAATTTGGCAGCTCTCGGTGGCTTGGCAAATTTAGGAGCAGCAGCTGCTGCAACCAATCCCGGAGCGGCTGCTGCAGCGATGGGGAATGCTTCGCCAGCAGCACAAGCGGCCGCTGTACAAGCATTCCAACAACAATTATTTAGAGGTATCTGCCATTAACATTCCCATATACATTTATTCAATGCGTTCGTTCTCTCTTTACAGTTTTCGGTCAAAGTCTTGCCACAAATCCACAACATATGATGCAATTTACACCATTGCTCTACTCCTATCAAATGGCAATGGCACAAGCCGCACAAGTAGCAGGTAAATACTGAAATCGGAACGAGCTCTCTATTTGCTTCATTCTTCATCCTCCTCCTCCTCTTTCAGCATATACCAATAAAAAGAACTCCTCGTCTTCGTCTACATCGAAGAATCAAACGACAAGCCTAGCGGATATACAACGTGCTGCCGAATTGCAGCGACAATATTTACTTGAAATGATACCACCCCAGGCACCCGGACCCAGCAATAGTCGTCAAAATAATTGGAAAACATAAGTTAAAGAATTGTGGGCTTACATGCGTTGCAGTGGTGGGTGTGGATTGTGGGTGCGTGTGGGACTTATGTGGATCATAAAGAATCGAAATTGATACACAAATACAAATTATGTTGAAAGTCCACACGAACGACGACCACACAGCACGCATCAAATAACAACTTTTTTTTAGAATTATATATTTCATTTTAAAATTTTTGTTGCTCGATTAATTTTAATTATTTTATCCACCATTATCGACTTAAACGATGAAACTTTTCCAATTCTAAAAATCTAGCAAACACTCTCATCAATTTTTAAAATTCATAACTTGGACGCTCGTTCGCTCTTGTCTTGTATTTTGTTTTAAACTAAGTTTCTTGTACAGATTACTTTGTGCTTTACATTAAATAGTTTATTGCTTAATTAGTATTTATTTAAATAATCTAAAAAAGGAAAAACAAATCGTAAAGAATCAAAACTAAAAGTTTTTACTTTAAATCTTATCGTTTTTTAAGATATTACAATAAAAAAATAAAAATCACAATATTTAATGAAAATTAAAACAATTATAGTATAAAAGGCTCTCCCTTTTTGATAGCTATCGACCTATGAATAGCCTATATTTCACTTAAATGTAATTTTAAATACATATGTACTACAAAAACAAGAGAGGAAAACGAAACACAAAAAAAAAAAAAACAACAAAAACAAAAAAAAAACGTGTAACTACACAATTATTTGCATTATAGTTAATTTTTTATACTAATTGTAAGTTATTTTGTTACGCCGTATTGGCGACGCGTCATCTTCTGTATTGTCGTCGATCGTTTTCTTTTGCAACCACACCTACAAATATTACAAAATCTATATTTAATTGTTAAAATCTTCTTATTTTAATGTATAAATTCATATTCTTCTGTCAATCTATTCACAATGCGACACATTTCGGGCATGGGGTTTTTCATACGGGCTGATAACAGAGAGAGGCTGGGTGCTGTAAATATTTAGAACTATTACTCTTGCCTGCATTTCCAGGAATTATTGTTATTTTCGGATGACTCGAGAAAGTTCATCGGAAACAGTTGTAGTTCAAAGATAAAAAAAAAAATTTATTGAACAAAACAAAAAAGGCACAATTCTACTACGCAGAGTTCCCGATTTCGATGCTCGGCACGGTAAAAAAAAAAAAAAATAGAAATTTTTCTACACCTACCACTTCTTGGAGTACCAAGAGTAAGAAAAGCTTTCACTTCCCCGTTCAAATTCGGTATAAAACTGTAGGTGTAAAAACTCGGTCCAGGCACTCCATGGGCTGTTGTGCCATAAGCGAAGAAGTCATTAAAACTATCAAATCATCGATGCCAGTTTCCCCCTTAGAAATTTTCATACATATATCTTGCTCTGATCTGCCGTGCAATCGAGCACTCCGAAGTTTTTCGGCAGTAAATAACCTAGGACCAGGAATGAGTTTGAAAATAGGAATAGCTGGTTTCAAATCAAAACCAAATACACATTTCTTATTTATGCCTTGGTGAAAACTGTACTGTCTGTCGTTGAATGGATCCCGTCATAAGATCCCGAATGCCAAAACTTTGTAAAAATTATTTCTTTAGTGGTTCGTTATTGGGATTTCTTTCCACCTACGTTGTATTACACGGTTCGACAAGGGCTTGCACCCATCTATAATTCCGAAAAATTATGTAAATATACGCCAAAAGTCAATTGTAGAATAAACCAAATTAATTAAATAATTCCAAAAGAAATAGTGAAATATGAATTAAGGATTTTGGTTTTTAGTCAAATAAATAGATACAGTTTTTCATACTAAAATGTTTTTTGTTTTTGGATTCATTAAAATGCCATTAATGTTTATTTGTAAAAACTCACTTTCTTCACGACCACATTTTTCCTGCCGAATAAGTGACGAGCATAGGGAACATTTTCACAAATATATCGCTCCAAAGGAAAAGCCACGAGACATGCTACCCGAATACGGTTTATTTGACCTATTTGCCGTGACACGAATCTTTAAGCACGAAAATATTAATAAACATTTCAACGAAACGTAAAATACATTTCAGTATTTTATATAATATAATCGTCAGCTGAGAGTACGGTAATAACTTTAAAATCGATTTAAAAAGAAACATTAACTTGCTACGGCGAAACGACGAGACTCGAATATTTTTTTTACGAATATTTTTAGAATTCCGGGATCTCCAATGAGACTTGAAAAACTACAGACGACGACTCTTCAGTACACCTTTCTCGACAGCACTTAGATTCCAGATTATTTCTAACGTAAATTGGAAATTTTTTTAAGCACAAATGAAATATTACAAAGTACATTTGTAATAATTTGAAGTACTATTGAGAATGTGTAAATTCACATCAAATATTCTTGAAAGGTTAAGTAATTTTTACTCTGGCGGGCGTAGTCACAAAACGAATCCAAAAAAAATTCATAGCTATTTATGATCGTTTTGAGTCTAGTTTGGTTTCTAAACTCTTTGATGGATGGACGAATAAAAATGTGTGACTTTTCAGTTTAATCTTTCTTGTCCTCTTTTTTTAACCACACCTTTGAAATTTAGTAACTCCGACTTAAATGAAGCATAAAACTTACTTAGCCCAGAAAATTCCATTCCAAGTGGGAACAATTTAATGCCCGAACAATTGTGTCGCACTGCGTTGTCTGTCCCTCCTCTAAGAATGTAGTAACCAATTGAAATAGTTTTATTATTATTATTTTGTTTAGTAATATATAAATACACCATAGTTATAAATATTTTGAATTTACATTTAAATAAACTAATATTTTTTTCGTCGTACAAATTAAATTTTAATTATTTTATTTATCTTTTAAAGTAGATGAATTTTTTAGCCTTCGACGTATAGCAAAACGTCGATGTTGTTCCCTACAAAGCATGAATAATCGACAGTGAATTGAATATAAACATTTGAATTCTCTATTGTATCAATTACAATGTTCAAAGAGTAATTGATTCAAATTTCAAAAACATCAATTCACACTCAAGAGTATTTTTCTTTTGATACATATAAATTTTTAGTAAGAACTTCTTGTTGTTTTTTGAAACCTGAAACCATAGAAACAGCAACACATACCACACATTATTCTAATAAATATAAATGCCTTATTTTTTGTGTTAATTCAAATGTTGTTAAACACATAAAATCTCAAATGTTTTGCATTGTTTTAAAGAAATTATTAAAACGAAAATTTTGTTTCTTCCATTTATTTAGTGAATACGACAAAAAAGAAAAGAAAACTATTACAGTCTTTTTCTATTTACGTAAAATGAACACACACATTAATTCTTTTAGGTATAATTGTAATATGAGAATTTTAGAATTTTTCTTTCTAAATCTTAACAAACTAAGTAAGTAGCTCATAACTATGGCTTAAAATACTAATAATAAAAATAATTAAAAAACTAAACTTATATAAGATTAATATTAATAATATAGTATTTCTATGTGTATATAAATATGATAATGATAACAATAAAAATTGAAATTAAATTTGTATCACATACTTTTCATTTCCTTCCAGTTCATTTAATTAATATCTTCATTTATTTAATTCTTGCTTATTTCATATGTTTTCGATTTGATTTTGTATTTTGAAACATTCAATGCTCGATTTAGCTTATAGAAACTGCATGATCTTGGGAGAACGTTTTAAGTTCACACATCGAAAGACAAACTTGGCAGAATAACTCTGTAGGTCAGGGCTGTGTAAAGCACGGCCCCCGGGCCACACGTGTTAACAGTGATATTGATAGGATTGCAAAAGATAGATTAAAAACGAACAAATGAACATATGAATGATATCGCGCGTATTTCTATTTTTTTTTTTTTTTTTTGAAAGCTGAAAGTATTTGTGTGGCTCGGGAACGTATCTGTTTTGGACAGCCCTGCTGTAGATATCGAAATTTTTAAGAACGAAATCCATTTATGTATGTGTGTTTTTACTCCAAGTAGTTAGTGCCCGTCTTCCCCACTTAATTAGCATAAATATGCAGCCATGTTCTGAATTTCACTTTCGAAAAAATTTTGAACTCAGTTCCATTTCAATTTTAAAAATTCAATATTAAATCGGACACACTTCTATCAGAACGAAATACTGCAATCACATACGCTGTTTAAACTCAGTCACTGGTTGTGTTCGGCCATGTTCCTAATTTCAATTTCACCTCGCACCGTAATATAATTGATGAGAATCGGTTTCATTAAAGTTTCATAATAGTTTTCATTAGAGTCTCGGGGCGAAATGTGGTTTTCAAAGACACATATCCATGGAAGTTCTGGCTAGAAACAATTCAGATAAAAAATTACAAATTCTTTAATCTATTCAAGCAGTTGCACTGAAGAAAATTATTAATTTTTACCATGATTTACTTGAATTCGGCAAGATCTACCAAACCAAATTCGATCAGCTAATACGTTCACTTTATTAAACAAATATAAAATATCTGAATGTTTAGAGAAATTGAAAAATTTCATTGCTAGTTCAAAGCACGATTTAAATTTGAATTTGCTATACTTGAGTTTTTTATAAGTTAGCTGTTTGACAAAAGAGTTTCAAAATCACTACAGTGAATACAATCCAATCGAAATTAACATAAGATAACGTTTATTGAAAAACAAGAAATATTTGAAAATATGGAATAAAAACAGTGTTCAGGCTGTTTAGCTATAAAAATCCGGGGATTGAACGCACTAACCTGACCGTTGCCAATTTAATGATTTATTCTCATTACCGTCACCGCTAAAAAAAAGTTTATTATCCAAAATAAACTCCCTCATAATAACACAGTACAACAAATTTTCAACGTTAGTCCTATGCGCGAGATTTTCCAACGGTTTTATAGTAATTTAGGGTCGCGATTACACGTGGTTCAATTCCATGTGGAGCCAACAAACAAAAAATTGTTTTTTTTTTTTAAATCAATTAAATTTTTTTTTTAATTTGTTGGCTCTACATGGAAGCCTAATATAATTACAACAGCAAGCGATTGCATTTTTTAATTACATAGTGTGAGTGGCTCGATTCGAATGTAAAAAATTTGGTTTTTGCATTTTTCTGCAAAAATTGTTCTGATGTTCTGAGATCCCCCAATAACTTATCGAAAAGGGGGGCTTAAAACCCCATTTTCAAGGGCAAGGGTAAATGGAGGAAAAGTGTATGCACGAAAATTGTTTATCTCTTTATGCTTAACAACTTTACTTCAGACATGAAATTCGTATATGTTGAAATAAAGGAATTTCTTAATAGCCCCTGAAGATCCCATTTTCCGACTTCAGATTTATCTGTATCGTGGAAGAACTAGATGTGATGGAGAAAAACTGAGCGCATTTGTTGCACTGTGTAATAAACAGATGTAAAAAAGCATTGTTGACGTAGTAAAATTGAATTCCATAGAAAGCAATCCTGGCGGAGTCAAAATTTGGTGCAGTGATGTTAATGCGAAATAATCATTGAAACATGTTTCTTTTTTTATTAACAATTAACTATAAATTTGATTTTAAAGCTACTATGAATTAAGCTATGGCTGCTGAGGCTGCACTTAGCCTAAACCAGTTCTAGTCATATGAAATAGGTAGTTTATGCTATGCAAAGCAGTGCATTCATTTCATATTCATTTTTAAATAAAACTTTTCGCTCGTTTGCTACAAGACTGGCATGAAACAAAAAAAAAAAAAAAAAAAACAAAAAAATTCGAGTTAAGTATACAGAAATAAATGTTATTTACTTATTTACTAATATTCGTTTTGGTTTGAATTCCTGTAAAAAATAAAAATTATTTAGGAATAGTAAAAGTGAAACTTCTTGACGTCTACTGAAAACTCTTTTCGCTATAAATCACATTTTCGTTTTAATCTAGGCACAAAGAGAACGAGCATTATATTAGTATCTCTGGTCGGTTCTGCAGTTGCCGTATTGTGGTTTATTTTTATTTTCGTGCTTAAAGGATAATCAATGTTTCCCTACGCTAGATTGAGCCCTAATTATCACAATCAGGCAGCAGGAAGTTTCACTTTAATATATTTCATTGTTTTTTTACATTTATTTTTGAATTCCCTTTTTAAATTATTAGGTTTTTTTTACAAGGAATAGAACATTTCCATAAATTTTGATTTTTTGTTCATTATAATTATCACGTACTATACTTCACATCGAAAATTTATTGTAAATACAATTATTTAAATTTCTGACTGAATTCAATAAAATATAAAGCATAAAAATCATTTCAATTTAAAATGTTAGGCGTAAAATATTTTGGCAAAAATCTAACAAAAAGTGTTGTAAAAATTAAAAGAAAAATAAAACCAGAAAGTTATGGGCTGACAAAAATAACTGAAAAATTAAAATAGGCAAACAAGAACCAGTAAGAGTTAAAGTAAAGAAAGGTTGAGAAATATTTTTGGATGAAATTAGATATTTGGCATATGGAACTTGAGGCAAAGAAATCAAATTGTGATCAAAAAGAAACATAAAAAATGATTAATTTAAGCGAAATAAAGAAATAAATACATTCGTAAGCTAAAAAATAAAACACTTTAATGTTAGTGCTGAAGTTTTGCAAATGGTGAAAATTAATTTTAAAAACTCTAATTTTAATGTAATGTATGCTGCTTTTATTTAAGATTTCTTTTTTTTTAATGAGACAATTATGAGCATATACATTAAATTTAATTTCTGTGAAATTCAGAGGAATATATATATAAAAACACAACAAAAATTTTAAGATTAAGTTTTAATTAAAAAAAAAAAACACAATGCAAAATTAAAATGAAAAAATTCATTTATGTTTTACAAAATCGTAAAATTACAACATTCATTAAACGTACTATAGTAAATCATTAATTATTTATTATTAACTATTTTCTATTATTATAATTAAAACAAAAAATAAGAAAAAACTAACAGAAACAAAAATAATAAACCAATCTCGGTGTGCTACTTTTAACTTAAAATATACATTTCCTTTATGTAGAAAAAAGTATAAAAATGATGTTTTATTAAAGATTGTTAACTGAGGTCATCATTACTACTATTATTGAGAACTTGTCCTATCTACATACGTAAGGTTTTCAAATATCTCGATGGCTCTTTATTTACGCCCTCAGCTACCAACTCCCTGAAGATTCTATTCCAGGGCCGTGCGCGCTATTATTTCGTTTGGGTTCTTTAGAAGAGTTTCGCCGATTCAGTCATACTGTCTCTTAATGATGACTTTTTGAATGCTTAATTGGTCCGTACCTTACCATTACCTTCCATTATAGTTCTTGGTCAGAAAATTCCAATGATGAAACGCAAACAGTGGTTGATGAAATAATGTAATTTAAGTATCATCTTCTGCGGTCACGCCACGTTTCGCAGTTTTTGAAAGTTTTAATTTTGGTACCTCATCCTACCCAAATGTACCCTTAGACCACTAAGCCAAATGAGCTAAATATAAAGAATATGGGTATTCACGGGTTGATGCAACATACCTTTGCGACGTTGCGAAAGTGCGGATTGCAGAAGTTTGACACCTTTCTACCTTTAAATTCGTAAGAAGAATCCGAAATGTTTTCATTATTTTTCAATGAGATGGCAATATTTTGTCTGTTAAAATATTTTGCAGCTCCAACATTTGCATTGAACGCTCACATCTTAGTGCTCTAAGTCTCACTTTCGCAATTTCGCACTTTTGCATCAACGCGGGAATACCCACAATGATCATAATTTTCGCTAGCAAAATGAAAAATATTCAATTCAAACCAGATTCAATCTTATTTGTTTGCAACAGCAGAACTGAAAATCGACAACACCGCGCTGAAATACAAAATTAATAAAATTTGAATAAAACTTAAAAATGTAAATATCTGATTGTGTGTGTTGTGATGGGATTAAGTGTGTAAGTTTATTAATTCGAAGTCCTACATCGTTGACGTCTGAGAAAAAAAAAATAAACATTTTTTTGCTTTCACCCAAATCGTCCACGTGCTCTCTGTGCCCTTCTTTTTGGCAATTTTCGGTATACATTTATTTAAAAGTGTTCATACTGGGCAAACGGCTTGAAATAATGACATACTTTCTTTTACAAAAATGTATTTCATAAAAAGTAAAGAAGACTCCAGAAAACCAAAATTCGTTTTTGACACTTTTATGCCCGAAATTCCCCAAAACACCGGCACTCCGAACAGATAGAGGCTTGGTTGAAAAACATTCAACATTTTGTAACAAATAACTTTTTCTCGGACGTCAAAGCTCGGGACTTTAATTTAATAAACTTACACAATTGATCGTATCCCAAAACACAATGTAAATATCATTTTTCATTTTTATTCAAATTTCAGCAATTTTGTATGTTAGCGCGGTGTTGCCGGTTTTCACTTCTGCTGCTGCGAGCAAACAAAATTGAATTTGGTTTGAAATGAATATTATTCATTTTACCAGCCAAAGCTGTACGACTTCAAAATAATATACTTACATATCTACCAATATCAATTATAAATGCTATGATTTTTGCAAGAGAAATAGAATAAAAAAGCGCAAGTATGTCTGTAGAATTTATATGTATATATGTAGAATAAATACAAAAATTGTTTGTTTACATGTTATCATAGCAGCGATATTCGGAATTTAACATGTGCAAAAAAATTAACACTGCATCTCATGTTAAAATCTGATTGTAAGGTCGATGTTACACGATCAATGTTTTGCTGTCAAACAATGAAATTGTTGTTGTTTTGAAAAATGATTACTGAGCAAAAGAGAATGAACACATTTCACTTCAAACTTTTGTACTGAGGCTGATGTTAGGCTGATGTTAGACGGTCAATGTTTTGCTGTCAATGTTTTCTGTTTTTACTCTCTTTTCATCGTTTTGTTTGATGCCCTGTTACACTATCAGTTTTTTCCTGAATGTTTTTTTTTAATACTTTTATCTGCAACTATGTTTTTCCAATTAAAAAGTATTTAATTGTATTTTGGAGTGCATGAAAATTCAACAATCGGAATGGAATTGAATGGAAAATAATTATAATGACAATATGAGATAATGTTGGTGGAAATAGCAACAAATTATACAAAAAATATTGCATTTACATATGAAAAACGCAGAAAAATAATCTTTAAAATTTGCGAACTATTAACATAAGCTCTGCCACTTTGTTACTTGGCCATGTTTTTATAAAAATTGTTAAGTAATTTTTTAAACAGCAGTAATTTTTACAAACAAACAAATGTCAAACAACGCAAAGGGTGGCAAAGAAAAAAATGTATTTATAAGTTAGTAAAAAGTCTAGTATTTTTCATAAAATATTAGTATTTTCCAATGAAATGCAACAGTGAATCTGCAGCAACCCCATTTTATTTGAAGTGATGCAAGTTTTTTTCGACAGTAAAAAAATTTGAAGTGAAATGTGTTCATCCTCTCTTTTGCTCAGTATTCATTTTTCGAAACAACAACAATTTTATTGTTTGACAGCAAAACATTGATCGTGTAACATCGCCCTTACACTATCAGTTTTTTGCAGAATGTTATTTTTTAATACATTTATCTGGACCTATGTTTTTCCAACCAAAATGGTTTTTATTTGTTTTTCGGAGTGAATGAAAATTCCGCAATTAGAATGGAATTGGATGGAAAATAATTATAATGACAATACATGAGATAATGTTGGTGGATAAAGCAACAAATTATACACAAAATATTGCATTTATATATGAAAAAAGCAGAAAAATAATCTTTAAAAATTTGCAAACTATTAAAATAAGCTCCTCCACTTTGTTACTCTTAAAGAACACCATGAAGTTGTTGTTGCACGGAACACAAAGAGAGAGTCTTTACTCACTCTCACACCGAACACGATATGCTCGGTGTATTGTACACCGAGCACGCAGAGTATTCAGGGTGGGAATGAGTTATTTTACAGAACAGTATCATTACATATAAAATAGTATTAAACAAACGAGTATATTTTGACAAAAAACAACTCTGCAGCGAGCTGAACACCGAGCACCAATATAATCAGGCGCTAATGCAAAAGGTCACAGAGAACAATGGCAACACGTTGCGAGTATACTTTTGATAGGAAACATTGAAGGCGATTCTGATCGTCAAATGTAAATTGAAATATCCATGCATTGATTTCTATAAATATCTCATAACAAAGCCGGAATTGCTTGGTCAAAGGACAATTACAATACAACAACTACATAAGGAGATATTGAAATGGAGACGATATAAATGATGGATAATTTACAGTCCTAGTTAATTTGCATTGAATAAAAAACAGATTTTTCAAATCAATTAAAAAAAAAATTTTTTTTTGAATTACAGTAGTTTTCTGATTTAATGAACATTCGTTTCTACGAAAACCGCAAATAACGAACAAGCAAATTGTTTCCATTGAGTATCTTAAATAACGAACAAAATAATTTTGCTGTACTCAGTTTAACGAACAACAAACAAACTCAGAGTATTTCAGCAGAATAAAACGTTTTAAAACATAATACAAATGTATCATCATATAGACAAAGAAAAACAATTGCAAAAAAACAGTTATATCATCATACAGAGAAACAAAAACAATTGCAATAAGAATAGTTATGTCAAAAATTGGTTTTATGTTTTGGCATTTTTTGTCATTTTATTGTCTTTGCTCGAAGTGTAGACACATTAACTCTTCGGAGAGCAAATTAGCCGCAAATTGTTTAATTTGTGTTTTTAGTAATAGTAGCCGACCACTGCCACTCAAGTGACTTTGTAAGTTTTGAGATGCAGCGTGGTTTATCGTTAGCCGTTGGTTTCTGCATTACATCGTTTAGCTGCTATTTGTGTTTGAAAATTGGTATCTCGCATTCTCGCAATTCGAGTGTAACTTGATGAAATTTTTTCAAAGTTAAATAGATGACGAATAAACATTAAAATATATTTAAATATCACTAGAAAGGAATCAATTGTTTTATTTTAATGATTTTTTTGCTATAAATATGAAAAATTGCTGTCGATGCTATGAAATTTACCTTGCGGCTAAATTGCCAGGGCACATCCTGTAAAATGTACCTTTTTTTTCTTTTCTATGTTCGTATCACTTTAAATGATTATTTCAATAAAATAATCTTTGACAATACTATTTCTAGTCATTTCAGGCATTTTAATTAAAAGAATAAGCTATTTGATTTTAGTACTCGGTTTAGCGAAAAATCGACTTAACGAATTCGCCTGACAATAATTGTGTTCGTTAAATCGGAAAACTACTGTACTTTTAAGGGAAGATATAAGAATGATCAAATATGAAAAAACAAATTTTTCGTACCTGCCTAGGTATAGGTATGGAGAAGTGGTGCGAAAACGCACCACTATCAGTTAACAAGTTCACTTTTTGTGAATATTTAAAAGTTTGTGTTTTTATTGTTGGACTGAAAAAGTCATTAAATTTGTAATTGTAATTCTTTTAACATGTATTTTTAGTAAGTACGCAGTTAATTCAAGGTAACTGAAACTTTAAAATCAAATTAAGGAATTAGCGACTTTTTATAGTCCAAGAGGGATTTTGATGTATGTATAGCATTTTTGGCAACTTGGTCTCCAAGAAAAGGTTAGTTGGACTATAAACAATCAACTTCGGGAAATGCGTCATAAGCCGAAACAAACAATATGCCAAAAGTCGTGCTAAAAGTCGTGCGAATTGCATATGTCATGTGAGAAATGTAAAGAATTTAACTAAAACAAGAAATAGAATAAACAAAAAAAAATCTTTGCAATTACATTCCTTGCAAAAAAAATAACTACACATATTTTATTGTAATAAAAAGAGGTTTTCGGTCATACGGCTAAATATGCGCTAAAATATAATTAAAAACTTATATTAGAAATTTTCACTATAACTATGAAGTGACTGCTTTAACAAAATAAATAAATTTTTTTTTGATGTTGTCATTATAATATCAAAAACTCAAAGCATTGAAATTATCCTAAAAATGAACTCGTCTACTGACAATGGTGTGCTTACGCACCACAAAGTATCATGGAAACATTACGGTTGAACAACAGAACCGATCTTAACACTTTCTTTCTCCGGTTGAAAGACAAATAATCGAACTAACTATTTGCAATGTTTCACAATTTAAAAAAAATATTTAGTATTATTTTTGAATCTTTAAAATTAAAAATTTGCACAAATTGAAAACAAGCACCACTGTAATGGGCCTGGAAGTGTATATATATATAACCTATGGGCTAAAAAAAATCGACAATACTTCTGAGAGACGTATAAAACTAACATAATAATTTCATTCTCAATATCATTTACCGTTCTTCAGATAAAAATCTATAAAAATCTCACTTTTAGTGGTACGTTTTCGCACCATTGTCAATTAATGGGTTAAAGCTTTGCCAAAGGGTAATTTTTTATTATTATAGGTCCATAATATTCTATCTTACAGAAAATTATGCATATTTTTGGATTTTTATTGATTTTTTTGTTTTGGAGCACCCGGAGAACTTTTATGACACCCGCCGACAAAACAGACGATTTTTCGGGCGCCATCTACAAGAAAACTATTGAACCAAATTGAAAAATAAAAAATAATTTGATGATAATTAGATGTATTATAAAATAAAAAAAATTCGAGCTGATATCTATCATATTCTTTTTTTTACAATTTCGAAGTTTACATTTTTTTCGACTCGAGCAATTAAGAGTATTTCATTTTTAGACATTTTCACTTTCAAATGTAGGTACCATAGCAAATGTTATTTGTATTTCAGAAAAACCAATTTGGAATAATCTGAAATCAATTTGAAGTTTTTTGAAGTACTACCACCTCAAATAGGACATAAAAAAACATTGAGGGTCGAGTCTGACATTTTCGCATCCATTTATGTTGTTCGTGTTATAAATACAATTAGAATATTCTGAAAAAAAATTTGGAATTTTCTGAAGTAATGTTTAAAAGGTGTGGTCATTCGATAAATAATTTTAAAAAAAACAATAAATACAAAACAGTAGACATTTAATATTAAGGCCTCATTTAGAGTTGTTGATCTGGAACTCGGACATACTTAATTACGAACAAAAACAAATTTTGCATTGTATAAGCATATTTAATAAATACGCATAGAATTTTTTCTTTTAACTTTTGCTCATTAATGAGATTATGTTATTGTGCATTTCATTGTTTTAAAACAGACTTTCATTTTGGTTTTGATATAAAAGTCTTGAGTCAACGTTTTTTCGTAGTCACTTGTAAATATGAAAACCATAATTTGCTGTCTGCTTGTTTTGCTTATTCTGGCCGCTTCGACACAGGCTCAGCTATGTTTTGGAGAACCAAGTAAGCTATATAACCTTTAAACTATTCATGTTCTTGTATTGAGACTATACATTCTTTGGAATTTTAATAAGTAAAAACATAATTTCGAACTTTTTTATCTTATGTTTATTTTTGACTTAGTTGGTGCTCTCGAATGCACATCGCCCGTGGGCTTAGGTGTCACTGGACCTATGTGCAGTCCTGTAGCAAGATGGTACTATGATGTTAACACCAGAAGTTGCCGACAATTTACGTGGAGCGGTTGTAGTGGCAATGGGAATCGTTACTGTTCATTACAACATTGCAATGATGATTGCAGTCGTTGATTTATATAGAATTTATGTTTTTATGCTTCAGTGCTCTTTTCTATGGTTTTGTTGCAAAATAATACACAATTTCTTTGTAAATTTACTTATCTTATTTCATTGAAAAGTTTCGTTCACAATTAAATTAAAATGACATTTTAATAGCTCCGACTTTATCAAGGGTTCAAAAGATTATCAACTTCATCGTGAAATTATCACTTCAGAGAGTATTTTCACTTGCTTTATTATTCTTTCCGTAATTTTTTTTGAAATATAAACACTATTTTTAACTAAAAACTATACGTACTCCTAGACGCCAGTCATCAATTCCACCACTACCTTCACCATCGATCATCAGTAGCATCGCAGCATGAGTGGAAACGTCAATAGGAGTGAAGAAGATATGTTGACGCCATGGAAAATATACAAGTAGGCGAAATATTCAAATTACTTTTTCTTGTAGTCACGATGTACGTGCAAGCGTCCCGAAATTTTTGTATTACCAGATTCCAATTGGTTCGTTTTGTGTATCACTTTTGCGGAGCCTTCAATTTGTGTCTTCTCATCAGCGCTGCGCCACAGACCTGCAATTGCTTCCAATGCAATTTCTGTTTCTTCTTCTTTGTCGTCATGCTCAGCAGATAGCGTAAAATCAAATTGACGTCGAGGACGTTTCAATGCCATTACATTTGGTTGAGAAGATGTTGGCAAAAGTTTACAATATGACAAAGTTAAGCCAACGATTAGCAGAAGGAATAAAAATCTTCCTGAGCTATACATTGTTTATTACTGTAGTGTAACTTAGTTTCTATTAATTTAAAAAGCAAAATACGACTGAGATAATTCAATGAGCAAAATAACTTCTGGGCACTTTTTATATGCAAATATTTATAATATAACTCTGTGGTGAAAATGAAAAACAGCCTAACTCGGCTTAAGATCGAAAATATTTTATGACATATTTTTGATTATAAATATTAAATTGGTTCAAATTTTGAAATAATTTTTAAAACTATATATTGTTTCAAGAATGGTCTTTGATTTGAGCATAGAGTCTTTTGAAACAAAGCTATAATTTCTTAAATACTTCTATTGAAAGCTGTTAAACTCGGCTGACAAAAAAATAAACTTAAGCTGTTATAAAAGAGAGAGAGAGAAAGAGGAAAGAGATAAGAGCTACTCAGTAATTACTTTTTCTATATTTGCACATAATATATACATTATATTTGTGGCAACAAATTAGAGTAGCTTAAGTCGATATAAGTGTAAATTGAGCTTTTATTAGTAATGCACCGATTGCGATTATCATTAATCGTAACCGCAGGTTAATAGTCATTTTGCGGTTAGTCGTAACCGGCGGTTATTACGGTTATCGTATAAAGGCGTTATTAAAAATATTTTTGTTTTTTGAACACACTTTTGACCCAAAAAAAAAAGATAATACTCTGAAAGAAAAAGTTGGTTTCTATTTGAAAGTTCCGAATTTTAAATATGAGTTTGATCCAATTGATTATTAGAAAAATAGTGTATTATTTCCACACTTGAAATCACAAGCTCTCAAATATTTTTCATTAGCTCCAGCAACAGTGCTTTAGAAAAGATATCTTCTACCGCAGCGCTTATACAAAACTGATATGCTTCTTGCACAAAAATTTGCCAGTAGTTAATTTTGAATACTAACATTTTCTTTGTATTTTTAATTAAGTTAAACCAATTTTTCATTAAAGATCAAGTGGCCGGCATTGTTTTTGTTTCTCATGTACATGCTAGAAAATATTGTTTCTACTTTTTCATTTCTTCTCATGAGAAACGTAAAGAATGCCGACTATTGGATTTAAAGTGTGAACTCGGTCTAATTAATTTTTTTAATAAAATATAACAAATACATTCTCAAAATATCGCTTATTAATTTAAAGACAATAATCGTAATCGGCGGTTATTACAAATGATAATCGTAATCGTAAAAGCCTATCAATGCATCACAAGATTTTATGTAATTATTATTTATCTTTTCAAAAGGTTTATTTCTAAATTTATGTTCATCTCTTAACAGAAAAGCTTAAACCAAAATTTCAATAGGTTTAAACGTTAGCAAAAAACTTAAATAGTACATATATAAAAATGCCAAAAACTAGCTTTTCGCTTCAAAAAATGTGCTTAAATTTATTTCAGATTCTGTTATGCCCAAAATAAATTTTTGAAGGGAATCTTAAGTACAAAACGATCAAAACACAGGTTTCCTAATAACATATTTTTAAAATCTGCCTTTTTTGGAACTTACAACTTATTTAACTGAAAAATGGAAAAACAGTGCATTAAAACCAAAGAGAAATTATTTTACACAAAATCGGCTACGTCTAAAAACATGGATTTTCAATATAAGCTACTCTAATTTATTGCCACAAATACATACTGAAAATATTATAAAAAGAATGATTTTTAAACTGCAAGAAACATTAGTAAAATAAACTTTATTTAAATTATACTGGTTTGCTTTTCATTTTGCTGTTGATTAATTCTAGTACGAGAAAAACTTAAGAATATTGGATAATAAAATTGTGAATAAAGTTACCAGCTATGTTCTGAATGTCACTTTCTAATGTTATTGACACTGCAGTAATATGAATTGCACTGTTTCGATTTCAATTCCATTCGAAAGTGAAATTGAGAGCATGGCTATATATTGTTTTTATATATGTAAAGCATGATTTCTTTTCTAGATAAAAAAAAAATTAGTAACAAGATAATTATGCAAAGAAAACTAGTTCGTTTTAAACTTTGGGTTCGGTAATAATTGCTGGTGGCCAATCCCATTGCTTGTGTGGTGCCGGCTTCACCAATTGCTCCCATGGTTTCCAGCCCAGCATTTTGCGTGCCAAAATTAATTCATTCTCTGCCTGTACAATCAATTCTTCGACCTGCCCGCAACCGATAGCCTTTTCTAGTGCGGAGATATCCTTATTCTGCAAGCATTTAAAATATTTTAATACAAATATTATTTGTTAGGAAAGGAATGTTGATTTACCGCATTTACAGCTTTGGAACGCTCCTGTATGATTTGTTCGGTATATTTTCGATATGCCGCTTCTTGGGGCATCTTAGTAAGCGCACGTAATATTTTTCCATAAAGTGCCCCAAGCGTATGATGGGGATTTATGGCTACAGCCAGACCGGTTAACCCAGTGGACTATAAATAGGCAAGTATATTGCATTAAACTTTTTGCAAGAAAAGGTTATCATGAACATTTTCATTTACATAACATGAACACAAATTTTATATTTGCAAGTTTGTTTAATTGGTTATTCTCTGTATGACATTACAAGAGATTTGAATAATTTAACTTACTGCTTTGAGAACTTTTGCCATTTTATCGCAGGTTTTTTAACAAAACTGCCAATTTCCGTAAAACAGTTTTCCTTGGAAAATCCAGCTTTAATTATAAGTGCAAGGAACACACAATTTGACAAACGCGTTGACATATGATTTTTAAAGAGTGCTGCCAATCAATAAAAAAAATTTAGTACACTAGCACGGCTGCCACACCGTGGGATCAAAATAAAAAAAAAATGGGAAAAATCTATGTTATACTATGTTCCCACTGAGAAGAAATTGCGAAGTTTCGGCAAATGGTTTCGAAGTACCTGGTTATATTGGTTATATTTTCTCCCGTGCTCGGTCGAGGTGGTTACATTCAGCTCGTTGCATAGTTGCTTTTAATCAAAATATACTCGTTTGTTTAATACTATTTTGTATGGTAATGATACTGTTTTGTAAAATAGCTCATAGCTGGCACCTAGAATAATTTTTTCACAAACACACACTCTCTCATGTACTAGACTTTCAAATAACGAACTGTTATGCAGACTAGCTACAATGGGGGAAAAACAACAACAAATAAGTATATAGAACGGTAGTGGTAGTTTCTTTCAATATCTCTATTCAGTGAAGATATTGGAAATCAAATCTGTAATTTCGGGATATGATTTCAAATATTAGCAACTTATATAGAATATTGAAAGATAAAGAACTATCACTAAGATCACTGATGAGGAATTGTGACGAATTCCGAAACGGCTGTCTGATTTTCACGTCTCTACATACATTGTTGTTGTGATGACTACATTTGTTCATTAAGCCTGTCTATATATAACTTCAAATAAGAAATAAGTGTCTTCGATGACTGCGGCAATTGTCGTTGTGTTGCATTGCCACAGTGTTGCAACCATTGTGTTTGTTTCATCAGAATACATGCGATCTAAGTGGCGGCAGTTGTCGCAATGTTGCTGCCGCAGCCATTGTGTTCGACCCATTATGACAATTATATTTTTTAAATAAATAAATAAGGTAATAAACTTTACAATTATTTCTGCATTTTGTAAATATTTGCTTTAAGGACTTCTGTAAAATGAAGAGGCAAGAAAATATGACTAAAATTACCTTTTGTTGCTCATTTTTTTTTTAAATATCAACAAAATAAGTCGAAAATTGCACAAATGTTTGTTTTTTGTCTTTTTTGATTGGAGAGAAGTAGATTTTTTAGTCATACTTAAACTGTACCCAATATTTTGGGTTTTAAGAGTAGAATGATGGTTAAGTATTCGCACATTCTCTCTAATAAAAAAAAAAAAAACCAACAGTACAATTTTCAACTTTTTTATATGGTTTGACAACAAAAAGTGATGAAATAATGTGAAAAAGTTAAGCCATGATTGCAGGAAATACATCTATTTTAATTTTGCTACAGACGATAAACTTATCGTTCAGCTGGTTGACAAACTTGTTGCGGTTGATTGCAAATAGACTGTGTGTGCCCAAGTTGAAACCCTGATTGAGAGATCTCAGCAAGGTTGTCAATCAGTTGAAGAAAAATCAAAATGTTTTTATTTTTGAGATCAATTTCAACTGGTTTATCAACTTGTTGGTCGTGTGTAGGCTAGATGGCAGACCATACCTACGATTTAATTTTTTTTAAATGCGCATTGCTTTTACATCGCATTTACCGTGAGTTAAAATTAGAAACTTAGAAATGTAAATAAAAACGTAAATTTAATGAAAGTGGTATTGGTAGCTGTAAATAATATTGAGATTGGGTTCGAAGCACTCACATATATACAATAAAATTTCAACAGCCATGTGTGTACGGGGAGGCATACACGCTGAAATAAAAGACTTCTATTTAGAGTTCGACCGAACGTCTATTTTTTGGCCGAAGCCGAACCGAACTTCGTTCAAAATTTGAATGTTCGGCCAAGGCCGAAGGCCGAATCGAACTTTTGAACATCATCTGAGTTTTCCTTAGGCAAAAACTTAATTTAATTACCTATAATATTTTTATAATCTAGTATGAAGGGATCATAAAAAAAAATTTTTAAATGTTAATTTTTTAAAAAAGTGGGACCTAAGTAATTTTGACCTTTGGTGACCCCAACTACTTTTTGATTGAAAATATTTTCCTCAAAGACTGTTTGTTGCTTTTTTCAACGATAAATTCTATATAAAAGAATTACACCAAAGAAAAGAAGATTTTTGTCTGGCAAAGATTAATTTCTGGGAAAAAGTTGGACCTAGGTGGTTTTTACCTTTAATGATTTCAACTATTATATTTTTCGAAGGAAAATATTTTCTCCAGTACAAAGGAATGCACTATGGTCCAAAAGCCGATTTTTTTTTGGCATAAAGTCAAACATTTTATGATTTTATATTTTAAAACTGAATCGATTTTCTCAAACTAGATATCCAAGATAGACAAAAAATATATTGGATTGAATTTTATGAATAACATTTTATTTTTGGCGCACGATCAAAGTCAACTGATTGAAGTCGCTAGTTGACTTGTCAAAAATTTGGGAAAACCATTGACTGCCTTTAAGTGTAAATATTTCTTTAAAATTTAAAACGGAGATAAAGTGTTAATATGAAACACTTTAGTTAAGGTGTGTTGAATAAATAATTAGTACTACTTTTTTCATAATTGTGTGTTGTTGTCCAATTGTGTAATGTTTTGTTCACGTGCAATTTTATATAAAACCTAACAATTGTGTTTGAGTTTTATGGAATATTACTTTTCTACTACAAGCGCTTGCAAAAAGTTGCAAATGCCAAGTTATTAACAAAATTATTCAGAATAATGTGTTATTAAAAACTTTTGCCCGTTTTTGCCCGATTTAAAGATATTAGGAATTTCTAGAATCACTTAAATTGCAACAAGAAATTGCAAAATTGAGAAAAAGATGAAATTAAGAAAAAAAAACCAAATTTGCTTGGTTTTGTTAACAAAAAAAGTCTGTGTTGTAACAAAATGTTGAATCGGTTTAAAGAAAAATACCCAAAGTGGGTTTCTGCAATCATTATTATTGCAATTAATGATAAATATTAAGAAAACCCAGGTTCAAGTAAAATGGAATGAACTCAGCTCAGTTACGCAGAAGCAAAGAACCGATTGAGAGAAAGCTGGTAACTGATATTTTTTGGAGCAAAATCGTAATATTGATATAATGGTTCATGCTACTACAATTGCGGCTAAAAAATCAGAGAGTAAAGATTTGGCGTGTTTTGTAAAAGAGAGTACGTCTTTTTCAGCACGGCCAAGCAAGATATGAAAACCGCTTTCTTCAGAACAAAGCAAGTTAGTTCCGCTTCCTCCTGAAGAAGTATTTACTATTTTACTTGAAAAGAACTTCAGTAGCAATCAGGCATGCTCCAGAATTCACTTTCGAGTGAAAGTGAATTGAAATCACTTCAATTTCACTATTTGGTGCTCTAGAACTCACTTTGTGAAATGAAATCACTAGCATTTCACTCGTTGGTGCTCTATGATTCACTTTCATTCTTCTTTTCTTACTCGTTATTAAAAGTGAATTTCGAACGAATTCGCATGCTCTAGAAACCGAATTCACTAAAAAAAAGTGATTTGAATTCACTTTAGCAGCAACAAGTGAAATAGAACAGCCGGCGCAAATTTAACAAAAAATTAATCAAGTATAGAAAATATGAATGAAAATAAAAATTTCAAGGGGAAAGCTTCCTTCTCCCAGGATGCTTTATTCCTCAATTTATGGAGAAGCATCCAGACATCGCTAGAGGCTTCGTCAAGGGCGATAAAGTAAAAGTAGAAGCACTGGCAATAATTGGCGACGAACCTTAAGAGCAATGGCCCACCACAAAAAGGAAGAAAATAGTAAAAATAACAACAATTCCGGGACTAGGGCGACCGGGAGCAGCCCCTCTATATCGTTTAACACAGTAATTGAAGGTGTAATTGGCACTTCACAGTTTGGCCCCCTCCCACTTTTGGAAATGTAGGCAGCACATGCTCCGTTGAAGAAATACTGCTGTGGTCGCTGCTGCTTCTTTTGCTGTCCGTAGTACCACCGCCTCTTCCACTGCCGGCACTTCCACGATCGCCAACGCTGCCGCTGTTAATGTTACTTCTACTGCTGCTTCTTCAAATGCCTTTAAATTTTTTCGCTAGCATATTAGTTTTTTCAATATTTAGCGCATATTCAAATAAAACACTCATATTTTTAAATTTTCACAACCTCTTTTTGTTTTTTTTCCTTGCGCCAATAACCAGCTGATCGAAAAATATCTCTTTTCTACGACTTTATGCAAAAAAAAAACGGGTTTTGGACCATAGTGGAATGGTAAACAAATTTTTTTTTTTTGCAAGTGTTAATTTTTTTAAAAAAAATTGGACCTAGTTAATTTTGACCTTTGCTGACCCCAACTATTTTTCGATCGGGAACATTTTTCACCATTACTTAATGGTAGGTTTCGCGTTTGTTTACCCGGTATAGTCATATATCGACTAGTGGCTTCATATAACACCCAAAAGAGTGGTTGGTGGGATGTTGCTGTTAAAATTATTTTTGGCCCCCCTTTAATGATAAGCAACGTTTTCTTAGCTAAGGAACATGTACAAGGTAAACTAAAAAAAATTTTATATTGGTCCCGCGTATACCAAAATCATGGGTTTTGGTCCCCACAGTGGAGCTCCGGGAAGAGTGACATGATGGACTGACTCCCTCATATTCCTCCAATTCATCACCCATTTTTCCGTCACTTAAAAACATCTAAAGACGAAATGATAGAAGACCCTTAAACGAATAGCAAATGAATAGTTTACTATAAAATTTTGATTTGTATTTTTAATAGTTTTGTATTTACTTTATAATACCTACTTACAAAAATTGAATTTAATATTGTTTTGAGTTAAAAAATAATTTTAAAAATGTTTTTATTATATTTGAACAAAAAATTCTATAACAAATGCTATTTTTATTAAAAAACTCATGATCCGGGACGGACCTATTGTTATTCACAATGAAACTGCTCAGCTGCTAGAGGTGAGACATTTTAATGGATCCCAGTCATTGCGGTTAATCGTGGGCATTGTTTTTAGTTTTTAACCTTTATAAGAACATTTAACGATGATTTATTATTATTTTCACCATGGCTGCCGGTCGAATCTTTTTATTTTTTTGCATACTGTCATGCTTTTTCTTTTATTATTGGCAGTTCATAATAGAATTTAATGTAGCTAAGCTTCTTGTTAAGTATATATAACAGCTATAATTATACGTCATCTCTGCCTCTTTGTTTCTGCTTTCTGATACAATTATCGTTGCTAGTTATTCATAACTAGAAGCAAGTGGGGAATAAAACGCAGCTAATATTAAATTAAATAAAATACAAATTTTCGCTTAGCTGTGGTTAAAAATATCAAATAGTAATTTTTGCTTCTAGTCGCAACCATATCACCAGATTGCAAAAAAAAAAAATGTTAACAAAGTAACGGACCTGCGGAAGTCGTAATCTTTATTTCTATCATTTACAAAAAACAGAAAGCAAACAATTACCTCGCACTTTATACTAAAAAAAATTTAAAAATTACGAAAAAGTTAAATTTTAAATTAAAATGAGGTGTGGTGTGTTTATTCGAACAATATTCTGAAAACGGCTACTGCGCGATCTGCTAGACGTCGAGGAAAAACTGCACTGACATAATCTCCTGTTTTTCCTATTTCACATTCGCATTTGCAAAACTACAAAAGAAGCTTCACTTCTGTCGAGTGCACTAAGTGCATGGGAATTTTTTTATTAGTACATCTTTTTGTGCAGTTTATTCGCAATATTTTGTTTTTCAGTTTAGCACTGCGTATTATTGGGTTAATACTCCTCAACGGTTAGAGCAAACTGAAATGATAAGCTATTTTGAATTCGCTGGTCACTCTCTACTCATTGAAACAAAATTAAAATCAATGCCTATTGAAATTGTGTCAATTGCTGAATAAATTCTCATTGAAATAACCTTTCCCAAATGCAATTGAACGATTCTGCTGTATACACACGTAACTCAACAACTTCAACGTGAAATTGATAAGAAAAATAGTATAAGCGGAAGCAACAACAACATGAACGACATGTACTAGAAATCAGCTGATGAGTGCTCGCTCACTTGGAGGCGAATTATAAGAAGAAGACCTGCGAGAACAACGTTAGCTGACAGAATTTAAAATAGCTGCTTGCAAGTAGAATAACCACAGTGGGAGAAGAACTGCTAGCGAAAACGAACAACCAAAAGCTCGCACAAATAATCAAGTAGCAACAACGTAACGAAGGAGAAGTTCTGAGCGCTGTTTGCTTGCAATCGTAAATCGCATTTGTAACAATAGCACACTACAATAGTAAAGAAGGTCAATAAAACTTGCAGAAAACAAGTTACAACAAAGCGTCAAGTAATATAGTATTGTATCTTTTGCTCGTCGTCATCAATTTAACGGATTGATTGCTCATCTTTCGTTCATCTTCAACTCTATCAAATCAATCTCAAGGGTAGTTTTGAACTCGTTTTTGTTTGGTTCTGTTCTGCTGTACGTTTGGATGATCTTGGTAACGTGTTTACTGAATCATTAATATATTTCGATTGCGCTTGACAATAAGGAGTGGTTGGTGGAGCAACGCGGAATTATAGAATTTCATTGAAAGCAACAATAGTACAACGAAAGCAAACAAAAAAAAAAAAAAAAACATTTGTATATACACAGGTGAGAAGCAAGAATAATTGTGTTCTGTGTGTGACGATCTCTTCGTTCGATGACGTCAATTGAATGAGAAAGAATTTCTTAATTTCTAAATATTTTTTCTAATTTGCATACAGCAAGTAGCGAGCAGGAAAACGATGGCACCACCCACTGTACTGGTCACTGGCGGCGCTGGCTACATTGGCTCGCACACTGTACTCGAGATGCTGAATGCAGACTACAATGTCATTTGTGTGGATAACCTTTGCAATGCATATAGTTCAGGTTCGACAAAATTGCCTGAAGCACTGAATCGCGTACAAGAAATTACGGGCAAAAAGGTTCATTTCTATCGTGTTGACATAACGGATCGAGAACAAGTGCGAGCAATATTTCAAGAGGTGAGTGAGTGCTTAATGTCGACGTGACCTATTTCCATTAATTAAAGCAAACCTAATGCGTGATGCGCTTCCTCTCACTTCTCCCTGCTATCGTGGTCATAACATTTAGTTAATTATTATCATTTTAATACTTCAACGCTGAAATTTTATCGTGCTGGCAATTTCCGCAATGAAGAAAATTTTTGTGATAAGCGGTTTCAGTAGTAACTGCGACTGAAACAGACGACAAACGGCAACAAAGACAGATGAATGTGTACGTGTTGTTTTTTCGATTGGGGTTCTTATGTTATCAGTCAAAATTGCTTGTTGTTGTTGCATTTTGTTGGGGCGTTATAAACTCCTTAATATTTTGCTTGAAAAAGTAAATATTTGATCTCCTTCTTCGTCACAATGGCAATTTAAAGGTTGTCATTGCTACTTACCACCAATATTTATTTTGCTTCTGGTGCTACAATTGTGTAAACACTGAATATTGCTAACGTTTATAGGGAAATTAATAGTCAAGAAATGTGCTCAGCTCAAATGGGAAATTATTTCTAGCACATGCAAAACTATTACAGTTTATTGTATTGAAAGTTCATACCTTTTTCAATACTGCTACAATTAAGCATTCAGCTAAATATATTAAATTGCACATGCTACGTTATGGATTAACATTACTGAAAATTTTTGTTGTAGATTATCTGCACATGAAATTTATAAATTTACTTCAAGTATCAGATACTTGAAATAGTGGGATTGCGTTCCCAAGCAATTTTTTTTCGAATTGGTTTATATCAATCCGATGTGATCGCCTTGGGTTTGGTACTATTCAAAATTTCACAGGGCCATTTGTTTAATGATCTTATGTTGCATAAAACATTCGTACTTTTTGCAATATCCTTCTGCCTTGCGAATTGATCTCGTTACCTGAACCTCTTCGAAAGGCGTCGTTCAAGCTATCCCTCAAATAAATGTATGTAGATTTCACCGAAATAGAATTTTGATCAGGGTAAAACAGTTGAAATTATAAATGAATATTAGTAACAGTAAACATAGCTTTTGATTGAAATTACTTATTTGCAACTTAGAATTTTCTTTTTCATATCCTTTTTTATATTATGATTCCAGCACAAAATCGATATGGTAGCTCATTTTGCCGCATTGAAAGCTGTTGGAGAATCTTGCCGTATTCCTCTGCAATACTATCATAACAACATGACTGGAACTAATGTGCTGCTTGAGGCCATGGCCGATAGTAATGTGTTCAAATTTGTCTATAGTTCAAGTGCTACCGTTTATGGTGAACCAAAGTTTTTGCCAGTAACAGAAGAACACCCCACTGGTAATTGCACTAGTCCATATGGCAAGACGAAATACTTTACTGAGGAGATATTGAAAGATCTTTGCAAATCTGATAAGGTTAATACTGAATAAATTCTTCGATAAATGAAATGTTAAAATTTGCTCTTTACAGCGTTGGGCTGTTGTATCATTGCGCTACTTTAACCCAGTCGGCGCACATCCTAGTGGACGTATTGGTGAAGACCCCAATGGCGAGCCAAATAATCTTATGCCTTATATTGCTCAGGTGGCTGTGGGACGTCGCAATGTGCTACGTGTTTATGGCTCAGATTTTCCTACTAAAGATGGTACTGGTGTACGTGATTATATACATATTGTCGATTTGGCCGAAGGGCATGTAAAAGCACTAGATAAACTACGAAATATTGCAGAGACTGGTTTCTTTGCATATAATCTTGGGACTGGTGTTGGTTATTCGGTGTTGGAAATGGTTCATGCTTTCGAGAAGGCTTCTGGGAAAAAAGTAAATCATGAATTAACTGAACGTCGTTCAGGAGATGTTGCAGCGTGCTACGCGGACTCGTCGCTTGCGACTAGTGCCTTAGGCTGGAAGGCAAAACGTGGCATTCATGAGATGTGTGAAGATACTTGGCGATGGCAAAGCAATAATCCAAATGGTTATGCTGCAAAATGATTGCAACCAACAATTTCACAGCGATGCTAAATCTTTTCCATATCGTCATCTAAAATCCAAAAAATTGACTATTTGATTAGTTATGTGTTATGCACTTGCCGAAACTACGCGCCCCTACTAAATTTAAAATCCAAAAGGCCGTAACTACAAGTAAATGAATTTAATAACTAGATGATACTAAAGATGCTAAACCTCCACAATTACATTCTTCTTAAAATCTGTATTCATTTTACAATGTTTTGTGCTCTTCCTGTAAAAAAAATAAAATGTGTAGTTACGGCTTTTTGGATTTTTGATGACGATATGTATATTTTCATTTTTGTCTTTTCTGTTTATATTTTGTATCTTGCCCACTGTGTGTGAGTTTATAATTATTGTAGGAATATTGTTTTATATATCTTAGTCATTGCAAGGACTCATTGCTCTACTTTTCCAACTTTTTATTTTTGTGTGAGAAATTGTTGCTATTTTATGTTCCTTCAGTTCTTCAATTATTGTTTTAGTTAATTGCAAAATTTATTTTTAGCACAATAGAGTGTGCATTTATGTATATTGAAGTAACAGTGTAAACTATGCTATTATTATTATATTAAATAAAGTACATACAAAGAATGTGAATTTAAAAGATGTAACTTAGTTTCCATTTCAGACATAGTAAATTAAAAACAAATCCTCTTTTAAATGTCATATTACAAATATTTATTTCTTAAATCATTACTGCAATATAAAACAAAACAATTAAAATATCGGTAATAATAATTTGATGCATTTTATCACATAAGAACAATTTGCATATATTTATGCATACATGTATGTATGTATGAATATTTGGAATGATAGGCTTGATACGATGAGATGCTATTTTATTTAATTATAACTGTTTCCTAGACTATTTCACGTATGTTCATACAAAAAAAGTAGTGAGTTATGCATATCGAAAGGCTTTGCCTATACATATATTTTCCAGTTTATTTTGAAATTTTTAATAAGGTCTTTTTATAATTGCAAGCATAATTTTTTATTTATTTTTAATTTGGCAATGGTTTGCTTTGATTATAATAAGTTTGTTTTGGATTTATACCATTTCATATTTTTAAATATCATATTTTAATTGGCATTTAGAATATCTGTAAGTACTCTTGCAACAACCTGTACGAATGTGAAGGAAAAACTACGAAACGCTGATATGAATCATTAATTAAACTTTAATTTTAATAACTTACTACAATAGAAATCTACAACAATTTGGAAAAAAAACTCGAAAACAAAAGTGAAGTGAATTTTCCAATTTATAGGTGCAAATATCAGAAGGTAATTCCACGTATATGCTTCAATAGCATAAATAACGAATTAATTAAAAATATTAATATCATTGGCTCCAATGTTTTACTTATATGCCCCGGATAAAGCTTATTCAAGAAATTATTTTTTTTTTTTTATAATAGATATATAAATACAACTAGCGGGTCAAATCCTGTTAGAACATACATAAGTTATTGCTAAGTTTGAATGGGTCCATCAGTTTCATTATTCTGACTTTAGTTAAAGTGGATCATTTATGTACCCAATCGGAGAGAATGAGAGACCTTTGAAGAGTGAAATAAAAGACCCATCTTTATTATTCCACTCCATTATTCAAGTCAATCAACACTCGTGGTTTCTCTCTGTAACTGCCTTAGCTATCGTTTTTCTTAATTTTTTATGTAATGTTTCCCTTGCAAGGGTCGCGCGCGAATGTGTCAGAAAAATATTGAAAATACTATAGAAATGAATTTATAAAATCTTCTTTGCTTTCCGAAAATAGTAACAGTTTGAAGTCATGTTAGTGTTTTTTTTTTTGATTGGGTATATAGACAGTTTGAAGTGTATTACAAAACAACACAACGTATATAACAAAACTACTTTAGTACATTTCTAAACGTACGTATACGATATGCATAGATAGTATAGTGAAATAAGAGATCTTATTTAGAGAGGCAGATTCGAAGAGTTATGCCTAATTTAGACGCTCGTTGTTTTGCACAATGTCTGTTGCTCGTTGCTGTTCGTCCGTAATTCAACGAAGGTATGAACAAAAAACATGGCAATGTACCTACAAGGGGAAACGAGTGTCGAAATTCATAGTAAGCTTGAATTTTGATTAGTTATTCAGACATATGTTTGATTTAAGCGCTAAAGTATAATAAATCAACGAGCGTGTAAATTTAGCATTAGAGAGCATTAGAGTTAGTTTAATGTGCCAGTATAATCAAATAGGCGAGTGTGCATGTAAAATTAATTCGATATTTGAAATTTACGTGGATGTCACACCTTTGCGAGCAACCAACATATTTAAAATTGGGTTTTTACGTATGTAGCTTACAGCTTTTTTATGCGTTACCATTGTAAAATCATAGCCATTGCACTGTAGGATTTTATCATGTATACGCAAACCGGCACGAGCAGCAGGACTGCCCTCATGCACTTCAGTGACATAAATTCCCTGAAAGAAATATAAATTATTTAAAGTATTGCAGCTGCACAATGTTAATGAATACAAATTTTACATAGTCGGTATATCCTTGAGGACTTTTTTTGTAATCCTGATCGATGCCACCGCCAATTTTAAAACCACATTTGAGTATTTCACGACCCTCATGATCGTAGTCTTTTTCCTTGTGCAGCGTTATTGGAATCTATGTATAATGTGAAGGTTAATATACTAGTTTCTTATACCAACAGAGCTCCACCCAAACATCTTTTTCGCATTACTTGTATGTACTTACACTCAAACATTCCATTGCAGTTCCGGCCTGGTGTTGAAATGCCATTTTCGCCATTTTTGCAGTGTTTTTATTTGATTACTTTTAGGGGTACGAGAATATTGGTAACAATTTAAGAAAATTTTTATTTAGTTGGGATTTAAATTGAAAGATTTTCTACTTGAAATATGAAAAATGGAGCAAAGTAGTAAAAATTGAACTTTTATACGAAAATTGTGTCAATTGCAGCAAAACAAAAAAATGACGTATACCACACAGAACAGTACAAAGTCATATCAAATAGTACTAAACAGGAATCTGCATGGTTGCATTTGATGAGAATCTCTGAGCAATTCAATTGTAATTTCATCGACTCTGGCGTCAATGTCAAAACAAAAGAAGTGTGATGAGAGATAAAATAATGAGAAAACAATAATAAAAGGCAATTGAGAATAGTTTATCATCTGAATCACGACAAAAATCATTCTACTGTAATTACTGTTTTAGCTAGTTTAACATGTCGAGAACAGAAAAGGGACAATTCTCGTCGCCACCATCATACGAAGAAGCCATGCATGCACCGACAAACCCACCAAGTAAGCAAGCGGTAAAGAGCAGTTGGTGACAGATTAATATTACCAATTTTTAATTTCAGACATTTATCCAAATGCGACTCATGTTAATGTGGGTATTCATCAGCCGCCATCAGCGCCTCCGCCACATTTACAACCTGGCTATATGCCATCGTACGGCGCATTCGAGTCGACCCCAGTGAGTGTTGTAATACAAGGACCCCCTGCAACAGTTCCACCAGAGATCATCGTCATTGGTGGCTGCCCAGCGTGTCGTATTGGCTACCTCGAAGATACATTCTCATGTTTGGGCCTATTTTGCGCCATTGTTTTCTTCCCAATTGGTATTTTGTGCTGTCTCGCTATGAAGACGAAACGGTGCTCCAATTGTGGCACTGAATTTTAAGCGAACCACTTCAAGTGAGTTCTAATCGGATTGAGATGAAAGTGTTTGTAATCGATAAGTGGTTAAGGTTTGCCAAAGCTATTAAAGCGACAAAATAATAAAGGCAGAAGCGTAAATAGGGTAGCTTTCAATCTCAGAAGGTCTGCAAAGCAAAATTATTTAACAATTATTTCTTTTACACTATAATATATTGAGATCAATTATGTAAATGCATTATAATTAATAATTATATGATTATAAAATGTCATATAAGTACATTCATACAGGCAAATATCAGTTTTTGTTTTGTTCTTCACACTATATCAATTTTGTTATTGCTTTCACTTTCGTGGATTGGAAGTTTATGCAAAGATTTTTGTAATTAAATGGTATAAATCTGTATGAATATATTTTTTTTAAATAAAAATTATAGTCATGTGTTCCTCTTACTCCATATTAGGCGGTTTAAAACAACAGCTTGCTCATATTCTCAAAAACGCTTGGTTCGGATATGATTTGTCATTTTCAAATAAAAAAATTAAACTTTACTCTCATCACAAAATGGAAGAAAATCTTGATCATTAAAAATTTTAGCATGAGTTCAAAAAACCAAATAATATTGAACACCTATGACGCTGAAATTCATGGCTAAAGGCTCTGGCACATAGAGTCAGTTGTGTACGTGAGAACGAATTATACAACTAACAAGAAGGAAGTGAAGGAGAGAGGCAACACAATGCATACTTCACCAACGGATATACATTCATACACATCATGCACAAAATTAATTATCTGCTAGCTGCCACACTCACAACTGTCAACGTATGGCAAAGTTGGGAGTTGCTCAAGTAACGCAAGAAGTTGAGCAACGGACTCTAAGTGCCAGAGCTTTAAAGGCTGATTTCTTCATTTGAACCATTCCCAAAGTGGAAGATCTTTTGTCTGATCTGTTAATCTTAAAGTGACCCCATTAAGGGTCGGATTGCTAAAGATGGGCATTCTATCTTTTTTCGTAAACATGAAAATGAAATTAGAAACAAAGTTATAAACACCAAATCAATAATCTGACTAAAACTACGTGCAAAATACCGAGTATAAAGAAAAACAAACATCAGCTGTCTCTAGGGATGCGCTAAGGGCGATGTTATGCAGATGGTCAAATGATCGACGGTCACGTCACTTTTTACACTCTCTCTTTGATTTTTCCGCTCTGTGCCAAAGTACGTTATGCAGACGATCATTTGATCGTCGGTCATTAGTACGTTTTTGTATGGTTTTAGTACCTTTTTGCTACGATTTTATTAGGAATTCATAGTTATTAAAACAATAACATTTTGTTTCTACTATCAACACTTTGTGAAATAAGTTAATAAAATTTTTAATAAATAAAAATGAACAATATTGACATTGGTTTAGAAGCGCTAAAATTTGCATATGCAAAAAAAGTTATATTTTGGAAGGATAAACACAGACAATTCATAAGAAAGTGCTTAAAAATGTATATTTCTGAATTTAATTTTAATAATTCATGACAAATATTATAATAATTACTTACATATTAAATTTTATTTGCAAGTATAACTTTTAAAAAACGTATATTTTTATATATTTACGTAAATTTTTTTTTATTTTGTGAAAAAATAAGCAAATATAAACGTAAACAAATGTAAGTGTTGCTATTAAGCAATTTTTCTTGTTTTTTGCATACATTTTTACCGAAAGTGTACTATTTTGCTCCTAAAAGTGAATTATTGCTAATAATTTTAGAACGTGTTGATTCGATGCCCACATAGTATCGATACTTTTACTCATTACTTGCATCGAATAAAAGTATCGATGCTACCGAAAATATCGGAAAAAAGTATCGAATATGTACTTGTATCGAATACCCGTTTAAAGAGACAAATTACTCTTTTTTTGTCAAGGAAAACATTCAGGGCAGAACGGCCCATTGTGATACAACATGGTTGAGCCTACAGTTTACACTACTCAACACGAGTTTTTCGCCTATAACTTAACTTAACTTGAAGGAAAACTAATCAACAGATTAAAGCTTAATAAAAATATTTTATTTTAATGAAAAGGTTTCAATAAACATTATGTTCTACATGCATGGCCGGAGATATTTTCTAGAACTTCAATACTGTAGCATTTTGAAAAATATTATTGATTGCTGTGAAATATTGTAAAATGATCCACAATTTTAAATATTATATAGCAATATTTCAGTTTTTTAAATAAATATTTTCCAAAAGTCGATACTGAGTAAAATACTTATGTTATAGCATCGAGTAAAAAAAGTACTTGAATCGAATGAAAAGTATCGAGTTTTTAC
Source organism: Toxonevra muliebris (assembly GCA_963691655.1). Taxonomy (NCBI): domain Eukaryota; kingdom Metazoa; phylum Arthropoda; class Insecta; order Diptera; family Pallopteridae; genus Toxonevra; species Toxonevra muliebris. The sequence goes on from OY829326.1 coordinate 3,035,746, forward strand.
TTGTATTACTTGTATCGGATCATCACTAGATTCGGCATCAAAAGCCAAATCATTTGGTGACCGTGGTGGTCAAATTTTACTCTCCGTCTTTCTCTCTCAAACTTTCGTTTTACATTGAAGCAACAACTCGTGCCCATGATGTGACCGTGACCGTCTGCATAACAGGGCACTAAATACTGTTTATTTATAAGTTATTAGTGTTGGTAATTTTTTGAAACCCCAAGACATTTTCCAATCGAACATCTTTTAACAATTTCTGACAATTTTACTCGATCAAATATTTGGAAATGTTTCTGTTTGGTATGTCAAAATCAGCCATACAAAAAACAATAACAACACATATATGGCGGCATGCAGAGAATGTCAAAATGAAGAAAAGACGTAAACAAACAATCAAAAGTAAACAATGGTTTTGACAGCCTAGGGTACTGAACACGAAGAAAGAAGAAGAATGAGTTACTGGTAGAGATGGGCGCTTGACTACTTTTTAGACTCACACTCACGCATGCTCACGGCTACTCACGCATGTTCACGCGTTTTTCAAAAAAAAATGCCTCATCTTCACGTACGTTAAAATTTTTCCAAAAAATTGCACGCATATTCACGCACGCAGTTTAAACTAAGTTTGCTTAAACGTCGCTTAACTCTGATCTTCTCTGGCAACACCGAGAAATACCAATAATTATCGATATTTTTGCTTATTTCTAACAGCTGATCATTTTTTTGTCGACAGAAAAAAATTTAAATCTAAAACGAAAAAATGGATTTCAAAGAAAAAAAATATTTAAAGCAGTTTTAATTTTAGCTCCGCGGAGATTTCTTTCCTACTAGAAGTTGTAGAAAAGCACAAAATAATAGAGTGCAAGCAAACGAAAAGGGCAAGTGTGGAAGAAAAGTCGAAAACATGGAACACTTTTTTGCACATGCAATGTCACACCAATTTGTTCGATTCCTTATATGCGGGTCAATAAGCTTCAGGACGCTATACGCAGAAGACTTTGTAAGACGGAATCGTTCATAAAAACCTTTCTCTCGAAAAATATGAAAATGGTTTGGCCGCGATTTTATTGTTCGAAGTCTTCTTAAAACTGTAATGTTTAAGATTTCGTACATTTCAGCATCACTCGCATTCCCTTCACCAGAAAAATTCATTTTGTTTCTTTTTTTAGATTCACAGACACTTTTATTTGAAAGAAGTATCTGCAAAAACATGGCAATTTAAATGAAGTTTAAAGTCCAATATAGGACGTTTAAACTGAGTTTAAACTTAAATCAAAATTGACTGAAAAACCAGATGATAAGTTTAAGCTTAGTTTAAACTAGAAACTAAGTTAAACTCGCACTGAAAAACTGGCCCTTAAAGTCCGACCGATTAATCGGCATCGGCATATTTAATTTTTAAAATTTAAATTGAAACCCTTTGTTATGAGTTTCATTTTTCTTTGCCTCTATTTTAATGCTTTTTAAAATTTCTTTGATTTTCCAAATGTCTCATTAGAGTCAGCATAAATGGCAGTGTAGCTGATTCTTTTGTGTTTTGTTTTGCTGAAATTTAATTTACCATTCAGTAAAAACAATTGTAAGTTAAATTACTGCAATTTAATGTCAGATATATAAACATTAATAAAAACAGTATAAGGCGAAAATAAACTTCTTTTTTACATTATAATATTAAATTATTAAATTTCGAATATAAATTTTAATTAAACAGTCTTTACAACTTAAAAATTATATGTTCCTTAACAAATGTAATTAATATACTTGAATTTTAAAGTATTTTTATGTTTTTTATTTAATTTTTATATTTTTGTGGCACACAGATATATATTTTTTTTTTATATATATTTTCACATCTATGTACATTAGACTGCTTCGAATTTGTCATGTAGAGTGATTTTCTTGCGGCCTCTGTCTAAATCATGAGTTTATGTTGTAAAAAGAAACTTCACGAAGCACGGGCTCAGAGACGCAATGTTTAGAGAATAAAAGTGTAATTTTTTTTCCTCTACCTACTTTTTCCATCTTGTAAGAAAAATTTCGATTTTTACTGTGCCAAACGGTATCAAGTACTCAAGTGAATTTTGACATCAATAGCTGGCAAAACAACGATGGAAAATTACATATAAAATTAACTAAACTAAAAAATAATGGAAAAAAGCCTATGAATGCAATATTCTGAAAATTTATGGCTATTAGAAGCAAAATCAAAAAAAGAATGAGCTTTATATTGCTGCCTTTTTGCAGAAATTAAAATCGAATAAAATGTGCGTTTGTGCAGTGAGGCTTTATTATTGTTTGTTTCCCTGTTGCTTATTGGTTGTGTTCGTCTTCAGCTGATTCCATCTGTCAAATTTTATAATTTTTTGACAATTATATTCACCTCGCAAGTGTCGAAAATATACTCATTGAGTACTTTGATATCATTTGGCACAGGCTCTGACTCGGTGGAAATAGTGGTGGAAAAAAATTTGTAATTTTGTTGTGCGAAATGGATATAAAGGGCGTGTGTGAAAGGGTAACTTTTTACTCTGAAAAGAAAATTTCGACAGTTCGGGTGTGTGAGACACCGTAACTTTTTACTCGGAAAAGAAAATTTTAACAGTTCGAAAGAAAATATTGACCTATGAACTGCCAAAATTTTCACTAGCTCAAGGGCTACTGTAAATTTTGACAATTCAGCATGAAATGTTTAGAACAACAAAATAAGCATTTTGTATGAAAACATACATAGTTGCATTTTACAAAAAATTTCAAAAATAAATATAATGCAAATTTGAAGAAACAATGCAAATTATAATAGCTAATGCATATAAAACAAATATTAAATATAGAAAAAAGGATAGCTATGGACGCCATGGACAGGAAAAATGTGGATTCCAACAAATTAATTAAATTCTTGTTATATATTTTTTTATTTTTTTTTTGTATTTAGTTAATATTTTTCTACTTGTGTAATTATTATTATTATAAATAAAGCAAAAATATATTTCTCATTGCAATAATAACAACATGAAAATACGCCCAATTCAAATATTTTTATTCTCAAAATCCACAAAGTTAATTTATTTCAACTCGAAATGTCAAAATTTGATCCCCATTTCGCACAGTAAAATCATGGTGAAATCATGTAAAAGGTGATAGCAAGATTACAACAATTTCACCATGGAAAAAAACAACACATCTTTGTTGTAGCGTCAGATTTCATAAAATGTCAAAATCAGCCGTGCAACAAAATAATAACAACACATTTTTGTTGTTGCGGCCATAATGGCGGCGTGAAGAGAATGTAAAAATGGAGAACAAACGTAAACAAACAAACAAAAGTAAACAATGATTTTGACAGCTATGATATTGACCACGAAAAAAGAAGAAGAATGAGTTCCTAGTAATTTCACCTGGTATAAATTCACCTTGAGTAAAATTATAAATTTCACTAAGATCACTGATGTGGAATCGTGGCGGATTCCGAAACGGCCGTTGTGATGACTACATAATATACGTTCTTTAAGCCTGTTAACTTTATTTAAAATTAAATTAACAAATTTAAAAAATTTAAAATTGAAAACAATAATAGCCAACAATCCAAATCTTACTATAAATTTGATAAAAATAAATACCTATAATACAATGCAAAATCCAGCTAAAAGAGCAAATATAAGTTACATAACATGTAAGTTATAATAACTGATGTATATAAAACAAATGTATATTGTATTCATATAATAGGGATAAAAAACATATGTTACAAAAACGCTGTGAACAGGGAAAAATGGGGATGCCAACAAAACCTGGAAGTAAATGACTTAATAAAATAATATTATGTATATTTTTTTTATCATATTTCTCTTTGTATTTAGTTTACATTTTTCTGTTTGCATAAAGAAGCAGACAATCAGGCATGTTCCAGAATCCGAGTGAAAGTGAATTTGAAATCGAGTGAAATTGTTTTTGGTGTTCTAGAAACCGAGTGAATTCATATTCACTATTTTTTTTTTAACTCGTTGTAATGTTTGCCACTCGCAGTAATTTTCAATCAGCTGATTGTTGGCGCAAAGAAAAAAACAAAACAAGTTGTGAAAATTTAAAAATACTAATGCTTTAATTGTATATGCGTTAAATATTGAAGCCAAAAACCAATATGCTAGCGTAAAAATTAAAAGGTGTGCACTAACAGCGGCAGCGTTGGCGGCCGTGGAAGTGCCGGCAGTGTAAAAGGCGGCGGTGCTAGAGGCAGCAAAAGAAGTAGCAGCGACCACAGCAGCTATCGAGCTGGACGGCATTTCTTCATCGGAGCTTGTGCTGTCTACATTTTCAAAAGTGGAAGGAGGACCAAACTGTGCAGTGCCTGTTACACCTTCGCTTTTTTCTTCCAAACCTATTGATGTGTTTAATTAGAAAAATGCGTACAAAAATATATGTATAAAATTACCTTTTTCCAATCAGATACATTTCCGTTTTTAATTGTCGCCAGTGTTTCTACTTTTGGTTGCGTGGTTGGTTGGTTGGTTAAGGAGGCTGACTCACAGCAGACCCACTGTGAGTCAGAAAAAGCGCTATAGCGCCGTTTTGAAACCACTTTCTCACCGAACTAGAATTAAAGTTGGACTCGTACTACCCCAGCTGGGCTCTTACCCACCTCGTGGAGTTTAGGTAATCTTGAAATTTCTTTGAACTGACTGCTTTCTCAAAAAGTTGTCTTGATGCTTCTTCATAAACTTGAGGAATAAGGTACCCTGGATGGAGTTCTTATGCTTTCGCCATTAAATTTTTATTTTCATTAACATTTTTTGTACTTGATTAATTTTTTATTAAATTTACTAACATTTTAGGGCCAATTGCTTTATTTCACTTGTTACTGCTAAAGTGAATTCAAATCACTTTATTTTTGTGAATTCGGTTTCAAGAACATGCGAATTCGTTCGAAACGCACTTTCAATAACGAGTAAGGCTGACGTTACACGGTCAATGTCAAGGTGAATTTATATAAGGTGGTAGCAGCAGTAAAACAAGTTTACCACGGCAACAACAACAGGGCGTTGTTGTTGCGGCTATAATGGCGGAGCAGTCTGAATGTCAAAATCAGCTGACAAAAGCAGTAGTACAACACAAAAATGACAATGCATCTTTGTTGTTGCGGCCATTATGGCGGTCGAAAAAAAAGTAAACAATCAATACGTAAACAAACTTTTGACAACCAGACTTCCCCACCACGAAAAAAGTGGCGCCATAAAAAGGAAGAAGAAGAATGAGTTGCTGGTAACTCCACCTTATATAAATTCACCTTGGTCAATGTTTTGCTGTCAATGTTTTCTGTTTTTACTCTCTTTTCATCGTTTTGTTTGATGCCCTGTTACACTATCAGTTTTTTGCTAAATATTATTTTTTAATACTTTTATCTGCAACTGTTTTCCACCTAAAAAGTATTTAATTGTATTTTGGAGTGAATGAAAATTCAACAATTGGAATGGAATTGGATGGAGAATAATTATAATGACAATATAGCATATTGTAACTTAACAAAAAATATTACATTTATATATGAAAAACGCGGAAAAATAATGTTTAAAATTTGCGAACTATTAAAATAAGCTCCGGCTCTTTGTTACTTGGCCATTGAATTACCATTTTTTAATAAAAATTATTAAGTAATTTTTTAATTTTTTACTATTTCCAATAAAATGCAACAGTGTATCTTTAGCAACCCATTTTATGTGAAGTGATGCAGGTTTTTTTCGTCAGTAAAAAAATTTGAAGTAAAATGTTTTCATCTTCTCTTTTGCTCAGTGTTCATTTTTCAAAGCAACAACAATTGCATTGTTTGACAGCAAAAAATTGATCGTGTAACATCGCCCTTACACTATTTTTAATTTTTAACAGCACTCATTTTTACAAACAAACAAGAGCCAAACAACGCAAAGGGTAGCAAAGAAAAAAAAATTGTTTAAAAATTAGTAAAAAGTCTAGTATTTTTCATAATATATTAGTATTTCTCAATAAAATACAACAGTGTATCTTCAGCAGCCCCATTTTATTTGAAGTGATGCCGGTTTTTTTCGTCAGTAAAAAAATTTGAAGTGAAATATGTTCACTCTCTCTTTAGCTCAGTGTTCATTTTTCAAAACAACAACAATTTTATTGTTTGACAGCAAAACATTGATCGTGTATCATCGCCCTAAGAATTTTGACATTTCGAGTTGAAACAAATAAACTGTGTGGATTTTGGAAATAAAAATATTTAAGTTTTGTGTATTTTTATATTATTATTATTGCAATGAAAAATTTATAGATTTTTTTCTTTATCAATTGCGAAAATTACGCAAGTATAAAATTAACTAAATACAAACAGAAATATAATTGAAGGAATTAAATATAAAACAAATTTAATTCACTTACATTCAGGTTTTGTTGTAATCCCCATCCATAGTTATCTCTTTTCTTTATTTGATATTTTTTATATGCATTAGTTATTATAATTTAAATTTTTTTTTTTTTTTGAATTTGCATTGTATCTATTTTTGGCATTTTTAGTAAAACGCTGTGTATGTTAATATATATAAAATACTTATTTTGTTGTTTTAAACATTTCATTTTGAATTATCAAAATTTAAAATAGCCCTTGAGGTAGTGAAAATTTTGGCAGTTCATGCCCACCTCAATAGTGTCAAAATTTTCTTTTCCGAGTAAAAAGTTACCGTTTCACACACACCCTTTGAATAGGAATATTATAGAAACTATAGCACTGTTTCCAAAAACTCTACGTTCAAATGATTATGGTTAAAATAATATATAATTCCAAAAATTATTTAAAAATTCGTGCCCATATAATATAATCTAGACGACCTCGATAATCTAGTGGATAGTGCACTAGACTTTCATCCAGAAGGTTGCGGGTTCGATTCCCGTCTTGGTCTGGTGGTTAATTCTCATAAACTTCTTATATTCACTATCGTTATGAAGTGGATGAGAATTATAAGAATGTGTACAAGTACACACCTTGGTTGGTAATGGCAAAACCAACGAGCTGATAAAAAATTGCCACATAGCCGTTCGGAATCGGCGTTAAACTGCAGGTCCTACCATTGCCACTGTGGTCTAGTGGAAGAGTGCCAGACTCTTGTTTCTGGAGACCCGAGTTCGATTCTCGGCTTGGGTATGTTTCTTATCTATCTTTCTTTCTCCTTTCCTTTCCTTTCTTTCCTTCTTTCTTTCTTTCTTTCTTGGGGCTTTGGTACAAAAGATCTTATAGGTCGCAGTGCCTGACTTTCGAGTCGTCCTTCCTTCAAATAATAATAATATATGATAAAATATTTTATATTTTAAATCGAGTTAGGCTGTTTTTTTCTTTTTACAGCAAATATAACGATGAAGACACTTAAAAACTTGGTCGTTTTATTCGCACATGTTAAACTAGCCGGCGAATAAAACGCAGCTATAAACATATTGAGTTACTGTTGACGTTATAGGGGGTTTAATATTTGAAAACGTAGCCGTAAGGTTTTTGTTTTCAAGTATCTCCACTGAACGGAAATGATGAATGAGACTACTAAAACTGTTCTTTGTAGTTATTTTTGTTGAAATTCTCATTGCAACTAGATATTTAACAGTTAGTTATGAGTTGTCTAATTGTCTTATTTTTGTGATGTCTTGTCTTATAAATTGAATAAATATACTATTGTATTTTAGCCGAAATTCCTTTTTAACTGATTAATTGACAATGATGCGAAAACGCACCATTTTTTATAAATACATGTATGTATTAGTGGATCCAGAGATTTCCTAAAAGGAAATTTTTTCATTTTGGCCGCCATTCAAAATGTATGAAAATTTCAATGGTATGTGGTGCAGGGTTCAACCCCAAGACCCGCCGTGGATCCGCTATTATATAATTTAGATTTAAAAAGATTAAGGATTTATTATGAATAAGGGTGTTTCTCAATGAACTTTAAGAATCTCCAAGGAATCCATTCCAAATACTGTTATCTCGAAAACTTGAACTGATCTGGCAAAGCGGTTGGTACTATTGAACTCCTTGAGCCAAAATTAGGCAAGATCAGTCATCGAAAGCATTGCCCAAAAAAAAGAACACACGTAAGACGCTTAATTAGGTTATACGTTTATATGTATTAGTTTTTGGGCCGTTTTCTTAATTGTGCTCCCCGGTTATTAATTATGAATTGAACCAGAAATAATATTTTATTTTGTCGATGCAATTAATCGCGTGCCAGTTTCGGCAGATATTATTCATAAATCATCCAATCACTGGTTCTGGCCATCCATTAAAATGCATCAATTCTAGAACTGAAGTAAAAATATTTGATGAAATTATGTAAGTAGAAATTACTTGCATAGGCAGGTAGGTCGTTCCAGCCAACATAAATAATATTTCATCCCTTTCAAGGTTCTTTAATTTGTATTTTCTATTACTTTAAAACAAGCGCATTTTAGAATTTGAAAGAAAACTACGTCATTTGCGAATTTGCAACACATAATAATATATGTATGAGTGTATTTTTCTATATATTTATTATTAAAAAATACATATGTATGTTTTGCATATAATCATGAATGCACGAATGAATATATATGCGTGTATGTTATAATATGGATCTTATGTACGTAATGTTTGTCGCATTAAAACCCAATACATCCATACACATGTACGCGAACTTTGGTCTAAACGTATTCAAATTTGTTCATAAATATTTATAAATAAATTTTTCATTTAACATTAATAAACATTAAAGTGACAATTGCTAATTAAGTATATTTATGTGTATAATAATAATAATAGTAGTAATTTTAATATATGTATGCATGTATATAATTTGAATATGCTTGTTTGTAAATATTTGATAAAATACTTAACGTTTAAAAAACAGTACAATAATTATAGTTATACATAATGTGTAGGTACATACACGAAGTGGTGCAGTAAAGTAGAGTAAAGAAGAAAATATTTATAATTTTTGATTTTCATGTACTCGTAATATTTATTAATTTATGTGTTTTTAATATCATTGTTGTGGCAATTTATTATTGCATTTTAATTTTAATTACTCAGTTCATTCATTAAGGAGATCAGCATACCGATTTATAGTTTTGGATCATATTTTAATTTGCATGTTTTGCTTCTTCTAATAATTTTTTGCTTTATTAAGTAAACACAACAACTGAAAAAGATTTTGTTTTGAAAACATTTGAATGTTCTTTCAAGATTAATTTCTAATTATTGTCTTTCATATTCTTCACTTCCACTTTATTATTAAGAAATACAATTAATGCTTTTTTTTAAATACAATGTATCTGTGTACATATAGATGGTGTGGGATTTTGTGTTAATTGACATGTTAAATTTATGTCCTTATGTGCATTTGGAGTTTATTAAAAACGTTTCCGTCAAAATATATCGTATATGTTTATGTTTAAATGTTGTTAAAATCTTAATACTTTAAGCATCAATAACACACTACAAATATATGCTAAATATTCAATAATATTCTTAAATTCAATAAATTGTTAGCAAACTTTGTTAAACGCGCTAAAAGAGACAAAAACATTTCAGTTTAAAAACCATTTAATTACAATGAAAATGGTCAAAACATTGAAACGTTGTAAATATACAATAATGATAATAATAATAACAATTATAACAAAGTACGTACACGAAAAGTCTTTTCAAATATTGTATAAACTAAATTAGAATTATAAATGGTAATTATTAAAGTCAAAACGAAACGAAAATACTACTACATACAATTACTTTTCAGAAGACTTGACAGGATTTAAGCGAAAATAATAAAAATAGAGAATGTAAACGTTTAGACTTTTCGTGTTGGATCGATAACTCCGCCAGAACCAGGCAAGCCGCTTGGACGACCAATTAAATAAGCATCAACTTGGCGTGCAGCTTGACGACCTTCGGCTATAGCCCAAACCACTAAGGATTGACCGCGACGACAATCTGAAGAATTTAAGAATTTTAGTAAAATTATGTTTGATTGTGAAGTGCATTCCAGATGAAATTAGTTAACTTACCACCAGCTGCAAACACTTTGGAATTCGATGTACCATATTGGCCATTGGAAGCCTTAATATTTCCTCGCCCATCCAACTCTAAGCCCAATTCATTGGGTACTGTCTTCTCGGGTCCGAGGAAACCCATGGCCAACAGTATCAAGTCAGCAGGGAAATATTTTTCAGACCCTGCCACCTCCTTCATGTTCCATTGACCATTTGGCGATTTTGTCCATTCCACTTCGACTGTTTTAACGCCTTTAATGTGCCCATTTTCGCCAATGAACTCTTTGGTTGTGGTGCAGTATTGACGTGGATCTCTGCCAAATTTAACGCGAACTTCTTCGTGGCCATAATCGACTCTGTAATTGAATTTCTTTGTTTAGTTAACTAAATAAAAATTAGCAATAAATTTATATTAACTTGCCGGAATACTTTGGGCCATTGCGGCCAAGGGTTGTCTTCGGCACGGCCTTTAGGTGGTTCGGGCAGAATTTCAAATGTGGTAATACTTTTAGCTCCCTGACGTAACGACGTTGCAATACAATCACATCCAGTATCGCCCCCACCAATTATTATGACATCCTTGCCCTCAGCAGAGATAATGTCTTTTTTACCACCCAATTGCTTCTTTTGCTGAGCTTCGAGGAATTCCATGGCGAAATGAATGCCTTTAAGTTCACGATTAGCTAAACCTAAATCACGCGGCCATGTGGAACCAGTTGTGATGAGAAGTGCGTCGTATCTGTTGAGTGGAAAAACCAATTAGACTGCACATTAATCCAAACATATACACCAGAACCACTTACTCATTCAATAATAGCTCGGCCTTAACATCTTTGCCTACATGCATATTGGTACGGAACTCAATACCCTCATCGGCCATTAAATCAACGCGACGCTTAACAACATCTTTGGACAATTTCATTGTAGGAATACCGTATTGCAGCAAGCCACCCACACGATCGTTACGCTCAAATACGGTGACAAAGTGTCCAGCTCTATTCAATTGTTGTGCTGCAGCCAACCCCGATGGGCCTGATCCAACAATAGCTACACGCTTGCCGGTACGTACTTCTGGTATCTCTGGCTTGATCCAACCTTGTTCATAGGCATGATCGATAATAGCGCATTCAATGTTCTTGATCGTTACTGGTGGTTCTGATATACCCAATACGCAAGCACCTTCACATGGAGCAGGACAGACTCGTCCAGTGAACTCAGGAAAATTATTGGTCTGCAGCAATTGGCGGAGTGCTTCTTGCCAGTCATCATTGAATACCAAATCATTCCATTTGGGTATGATGTTGCCGAGGGGGCAGCCATGTGAATTCGACTGGCAAAAAGGAACGCCACATTCCATGCAACGTGCCGCCTGCATCTTAAGATGCTTGCGGACATGTGGAAAATTGTAGACTTCATCCCAATCCTTTTGACGGTCGTTAGCATTGCGGTATATCTGCGCCTCACGCTTATACTTAATGAAACCACGCGACTTATCTAAAAGGCGATCTGCTCGTTTCTGCTCTAAAGCTACATCTTGAATAGCCTCTTCAATATCTTTGATCGTTGGTTCATGAACTGCCTTGCCATTTCCGATAGCCTTGATATCACTGCTATGTTCAGTGAGCTGTGCGGCCTCCATCTCTCTGAGGGCTCTTTGGTATTCATAAGGAAAGACCTTAACAAATTTGGTCCGAGTTTCAGACCAATTGTTAAGGATTTCCTTGGCCACTTTTGAACCAGTCTTGGTAATAAAATCATTCAATAGTAATTTGACATGAGCTACATCCTTCTCCAATTCTAGTAGAAGTAACTCAACGGACTCTGGATTAACTTTCGAACTAAAGGAGCCGTCAATGTCATAAACATATGCAATGCCTCCAGACATACCAGCACCAAAATTACGTCCAGTCAAACCCAAAATAACAACAAGACCGTCGGTCATGTATTCACAGCCATGATCACCAACACCCTATATAAATTAATTGAATCATACAATGAAGTATTGAAGAATTATGCCAAGATTTTCATTTACCTCAACTACAGCAGTCACACCCGAGTTGCGCACACAGAAACGTTCAGCTGCAATACCACGGAAATAAGCGGTACCTTCAGTGGCCCCATACAGGCACACGTTGCCGACTATGACATTCAAATGTGATTCGAACGTTACAGTATCTGGTGGCATAATAACGACATTGCCGCCACAGAGACCTTTGCCTACGTAGTCATTAGCATCACCCTTCAGCGTGACATTTACACCCTTGGACAAGAAGGCGCAGAAACTCTGACCAGCAGAACCCTCTAAGAAAATATCCATGCTCTTGCCAGCGGGAAGTCCAGCTTCACCATATTTGCTAAACCGGGAAAATAATATTTTTCAAAGCTATTACTTACATAAAAATCAGAACTTACCATGCAATGTGATAGCTGAGTGTGGAGCCAAACGCACGTTCCTCATTGTGAATACGCATTTTCAAAGTGACATTGTCCTCAATGCCATTAAAGATGCCCTGAACTTTCGCGATCAGTTCGTTGTCAGAACGTTTTTCCAATTGGAAATCTTGTCTAACAGAACCACCCACAATATTTGTGCCAGGACGCAGTTCCAAAGCGTTTTGTAATAGCAATGAAAGATCCAAAGTGCTAGCTTTGCTTGAACGCTTTTCGGCAACACGCAATAAATCAGTGCGTCCGATAAGATCTTGAAATTTGCGTATGCCCAAGTTGGCCATGATCCCACGAATCTGAAGAGATGCGATCATTCGAGTTTACATTTCACGGAGTTGTTAAAAGTATTAGTATGAAAACTTACGTCTTCGGCCAGCATAAAGAAGAAATTAATGACATGTTCTGGTTTTCCAGTGAACTTCTTGCGCAATATCGGATCTTGTGTTGCAATGCCAACAGGACAAGTATTCAAGTGGCACTTTCGCATCATGGTGCAACCTGAAAAGTTATTTAGCATTAACCTTTGTTTTCTATATTAAAAGTAAAGTTTTTGATCATCTAAATGACGTACCCATTACTATCAATGGTGCAGTACTGAAACCAAATTCATCAGCTCCCAAAAGCGCAGCGACGACAACGTCAAATCCAGTTCTCAATTGGCCATCTGCCTGTACAATCACTCTGCATGGGCATGAGCATGGGCATAATTGTGAGCATGAGCATGAGGTGTGACAAGATGACAAAGACATAAGAAATATGGAATATATTAGGAGAGATTCTATATGGGGTAATATATTAAATGAGTAAAAATTACTAATGGAACAGCTCGGCAGCTGGGCGTTCGATCGATCGAGAACGAAAGTGAGTGATTGCGAGCGAGTGATCGTATGAGGAACACAATACACAAAAACGACGACCACAAAACGAGGACAAGGAGAAGTTCTTAAGATTACAAGCAGAATATTACGTAAAAACGTTACAACGACATTTTCGAAACACTAAACGCATACATACACACACTGCACGACTACACACACAAATATGTAAAGCCGAGAAACTCGTTGGCATTCATCCTTCCAAGAAGTCAACATCTGCGTTCTTTGCTGATTTCGCCAGTTCTAGCTGAGCAGTCCAATATTCTCCGTCTCACTTTGCGATTGTGTGCTTGACATGCGCGCAGTGCAAGAAAACGACATTGCAACAATAACGACAATTGCATGTATGTTTGTTTGTTTGTATATATGCAACATTGAAACACATTTCAATTATGTACGAATTAAATTACAAGTAGATCACATCTCACCGGAAAGATTGTGATAGTTTTGTTTGTTTGTGCCCATCTTATTCTCTATAGACATTTAGATATGTAAGCATTTAGCACTTTTCATTTTCGAAACATATATTGTACACAATATGGACTCATGACTCATCCTTTCCAGCGATAAGCACGTAATCTGTATAACTATGTTCTTCAATAATGTTTCGTCATGGTTAGTGTTAAAAGAAAGGAGAAAGATGTAAGCTTACCTTGAACGAAGATTATTTAAAACAAGTACTTGGTGTGTTTCAGCAATACCCAACTCCCATGGGAGACCAGCACTCTTGATGCCGGTCCAGGAACTAGCACCAGTGCCACCGTCATGGCCGGATATAACAATATGCTCAGCTTTGCCCTGTCAAAAGAGAACAAGGGGGATACATTACGTTTGTAATTATAAGAGGAAAAACACCTACCTTTGCAACTCCAGAAGCAACGACACCAACTCCTACTTCCGACACCAATTTCACGCTGATCCGTGCATTGGGATTCGAGCACTTCAAATCATAAATGAGTTCTGCTAAATCTTCAATTGAGTAGATATCGTGATGTGGCGGTGGTGATATGAGGCCGACACCAGGTACTGAATGACGTGTTTTTGCAATATCTTTGGAAACTTTATACCCTGGAAGTTCACCACCCTCGCCTGGCTTAGCACCTTGAGCCATTTTGATTTGCAAGTCATCAGCATTAGCCAAGTATGAAGCGGTTACGCCAAAACGTCCTGAAGCTACTTGTTTAATAGCAGACCGACGACTATTGTTCGGATCTTGATCTAAGGGAAAGGTTGGTAATTCACATACATGTACACTCAGAAAGAATTTTAATAAAATGGAAGACTTACTTAAATAGCGATCAGAATCTTCTCCACCTTCACCAGTGTTACTTTTGCCACCAATGCGATTCATGGTAACAGCTAAAGTTTGATGAGCTTCTAGCGAAATACTCCCGAAGCTCATAGCGCCAGTTGCAAATCTGTATAATTAGTATCAAAATGGTTCCATTATTTTCATGTGGAATTCAATTTGATTTATGCCACTTTTTACCTCTTAACAATTTCGCTAGCTGGCTCCACTTCGGATATATCGATACTCTGACGATCAGTCACAAAATCAAGCTGTCCACGTAAGGTACATTTCTTGACACTTTCCAAGGTCGACACTTTAAATGCCTCAAAAGAACTTAAATTATTGTTCACAGCGGCATCCTGAAGGCTCGCAATAGAAGACGGTTCATTGATGTGCGCCTCACCACCGTTGCGCCAGTGATATTGTCCAGGATTGCGTAAAATGCGTGTGTCCGGGGAAATCTTGCAATATGTCATCTGATAACGTTCTAGACCTTCCTTGGCAATCATTTCTAAAGTCACACCTCCAATGCGGCTATGCGTACCACGGAAACACTTATTAACGAGATCCACGCCAAGACCGACAGCTTCAAAGATTTGTGCACTCTTGTATGACTGGAGTGTGCTGATACCCATTTTAGCCATTACCTTAGCTATACCGGTATCAATCGCTTGAGCGTATGCAGCATAAATCTGTTTATCGCTAACATCAGGGCTAATAACACAGTCATTACGCAATCCTTGTGCTAGTTCGAATGCCAAATAAGGGCAAATTGCATCAGCGCCATAACCCAACAACACGCACACATGATGCACTTCACGTGCTTCAGCAGTTTCGACAATAATGCCAACCTTCATGCGTTGCAGCGTTTCAATCAAATAATGATGGAGTGCTCCCAAAGCGAGCAACGCTGAGACCGGTGTTTTGCCGGGGCCAACATTGCGATCAGAGATAACCAGAAGCTGGTAGCCAGATGTGGCTGCTGCAAAGCCTTCAAGGCAGATCTTATCAATGCAATCGATGTAGCCCTGCACACCGTCACTGTATTGGAATGTAATATCCAAGATTTTAGTCTTCCAACCTCTATGGGTGTTTCGTTTCAAGAGATTAGTGTCTGGAATGCTCAGAATCGGATTTGATAGCCAAATACGATGCACTTGTTGAGCTGATGGCTTCAGCAGATTGGCTTCGGGGCCAAGTGGACATTGCATAGACATTACGACCTTCTCGCGGAATGGATCGATTGGAGGGTTAGTCACCTGGGCGAATAGCTGCTTGAAATATTCATATGGAAGTGGTTGGAATGTCGAAAGACACGCAAGAGGAGCATCATTGCCCATGGAACCAAGAGCCTCTTTTCTGTAACAGAAGTCAGATTAATGTAATCCCTATTTAGGCACATACTATAATTATGCTTACTTGTTTTTAAACATTGGCACGAGAAGCATGTTGACAGTTTCGTTGGTATAACCGAACAAAGAAAGTCTTGGATCAAAAAGACCGTGCAAAGAGGGATCATTCTTGAAGTCATTTACGCCATTAGAAGATTCTACGTTTAAGATGTTTGCATTGCGGACTTCATCAATGGTTATCTAGGATTATGTCAAATTGGGTTTTGTAAAATTTGTGTATTTGTTATGAGGGTGGGGTTTGAAATTTATTTACAAGCCTAGTCATAAAAAAGACCTCGAGCAAGAACTAAAAAACGGCATTTCAAATTTGAAGCAGCAACACAACTTACCATCTTTTAGTCCGTTATCAGATTTTTGAAGAGCGTTTTGGAAAAAGTAAGAAAAAATATTTAGACACATTTAAAAATTTGGAAAAATAAAACTTTTTTTTAGTGGCCAAAATGAACGATCGTGTCCAAAAGTGCTTTAAATTATTTTGAGACTGTTTGATTGAATTGAATCATTGCGGAATGGAAGTGTCTCACTGAACGAAAAACGCATTTATAACAAAAAAGCTTAAAAATATGAAGGGAACACTGTAGAAACTTCTTCTTACCTTTTGCTGCAACCAATCGGAGTGTGGGCGCGATTTGGCAATTTTCGTTTTCAATTCAACATCTTGAATAAATTTCTTCTCCTCGGTATCAACCAAAAGCATACGTCCAGGCTTCAAGCGACTTTTCAGTATAACTTTTGCTGGATCGACATCATAGACACCAACTTCAGAAGCCATAACTAGAATATTATCGTTAGTTATATAGAAACGCGATGGACGTAAGCCGTTTCGATCGAGAACAGCTCCAATATAACGTCCATCAGTGAAAGAAATTAACGCAGGACCATCCCATGGCTCCATTACACAGGCAGCCCAATGATAAAAGTCACGTTTCTCTTGCGGCATAGTCTTATCGTTTTGCCAAGCCTCTGGCACCATAGTCATTACGGATTCTGGCAGCGAACGGTCACTCGCCATGGTTAGAAATTCTAGCACACAATCAAAAGATCCCGAATCGGAAAGATTTGGCTCAACTACCGGATACAGCTTCTTCAATTGTTCTCCAAATAGTTCGCTCTGCATGACACCTTCGCGAGCCTTCATCAAATTCACATTGCCGCGTAAAGTATTAATCTCACCGTTATGTGCCAGCACACGCAGGGGATGAGCACGCTCCCACGATGGGAAGGTATTCGTTGAGAAGCGAGTGTGTACAAGAGCCAGATATGTTTCAAATTCGGGATTCTTCAGATCGGTATAGTAATCCCAAAGCTGATCGGAAGTGAAGAGTCCCTTATAGACAATTGTCTTCGGGCACAAAGAACAAATGTAGAAACGACGTCCCTCCTTCGCCAATTCGTGACTTGCACGCTTGCGCAAAAAAAACACCTGCCGATCAAAATTTTTTTTATCCATTCCCGATGGACGTGCGACAAATACTTGACGTGAGAGAGGTTCGGATTTACGTGCTACAACACCAATAGCATTTTGATTAGTAGGCACAGTGCGCCAGGCGATAACTTTCAAATCAATACTTTTGGTCAAAGCATTGAATTCAGATTCGGAATTGGCGCTAGTCTTGTCATCCAAGTAAAATATACCAGTTGCGTAATTACCAGGATCTGGTAAGGTCACACCTTGGGAAGCTCTATGCAGATAAAAAAATGGAATAAGTTTCATAAAAGTGTAAGTACATTTAATATAATTGTACATTAGGATGCCCGTTAATTTTGCAGTTTTTACCATCATCATTAATTTTTTAGTTATTAAAAAAAAATATGTTCCCAAGAGTACCCAATACGATTCCAAGCATATAAAAAGAAAGGAAAAGCCCGCAAGTTTAACATTTTTTACATAAATACTTTTTTTTTTAAATGCTGTAAGAGAGTACATCGTAATCTTCAGCTATTTCCAAAGGGGTTTTCAATAGCTATGTCCGAACTTTGACAGTCTATTGCTCTGGCGTCTATTTGTGTTCTATTATAGTCACCATTTTATCATGGAATGCTATACCATTCAACAACGCGTCGAAATTTTTAAAATTTATTATAAAAATTCTTGTTTTGTTCGCCAAACTTTTCGCAAGCTACGACATATTTACGGCCGAAATGATCGTCCAACCGCATAAGGAGTTGGCCTTTCTGTGGCTTCAATTTGATGACATGGATCTGGAAAATATATGGTTCAAACAAGACGACGCAGCGTGTTACAGAGCGAGCGCTACATTGGAGTTGTAGCAAAGAAAAGTTCCCAGAACACGTTATTTCCAGAAGAGGCGATGTAGGATGGCCGTTAGGATCGTGCAATTTAACGCCCTTCGACTTTTTTCTCTGGGGGTACGCTAACTCGCTGGTTTATGCCAGCAAACCAACAACTATGGAACAATTCGAGAACCACATGAGCCGTAGACAGGGTTCGGACCTTGGAAACCTAATGTCGTAGTAAATGATAGAAAATAGCGTACAAAACCAAAATTTCCGTGGTAAATTTAGAAATTTTCCTAGCACAAAGAATAAATATTGCTTTATTTGAAATATGTGTGTATATAAAAAATCATTGCAATCATGTGAACTGAGCGGCTTCTTCCCTGTTGCCGGTAGATACCTCTGATTTTACCACGTTTATATCAACTCACTTTCAATGGTGTCTGTCTGTCTGTCAATCTGTTCGGTACAAATTTTGCAATCGATTTTAAACTAACTTCCCGAAGAGCTAGAGACTTGAAATTTTAAATATAGTTCAGAACTGGAAGACAATGCAATATGAAATATCTAAAATATATATAAATATAATAATATTTAAAATATTAGCATCGGAAGTTTTTCCATTTTTTTCATAGATCAAAGCATTGAATTCATCGTTGTTAAAATCATTGCTTTAGCGGGAGTAGAATATATGTTTATGTGTATACATACACAAACTCAAAGACAAATGAGAGAGAGAACAAAAACAAACAATAACGAACTTTTCTTTTCGTTTTGTTCCGCTTACAAAGAGTATAGATTGTAAAGAGATCGCAATTTGCTCTTGCTGGAATCGAAACAAAAAATCGTAGAAACAGCAGCGAGGTGCAATACCGATGGTGTGGCAGCGACGGTTGTCAACACATCCAGCAGACAAAAATGTATTAATGGACGAGTTTGACCTGTTTGATGAAATAAATATTTAACATTTCTTTTAGCAAATAACTTTCAACATTTACAGTATTTATATATTCTTTATATACAAATATGTAAATATGTTTTGATATTAAGAATTTTATATAAGTACTTTTAAATCTTTTTCTACTGATTTCATGAAATCAAAATGCGAAGAAATATTATCACTATTTTCAACATTGTACCTAAATATATGTATGTAAATAAGTATATTTAGCTAAAATATTAGAACTTTTCATATTTTATATTTTAATATATAAAAAAAATTATTCTTCTTGTACATTTTTACATCCATAACAATAAATCTTCCTCTTACTATGTATTTAGCAAATGCCTTTATTTCATTTCTGTTTCAAAATATAGAATAACAACGAGGTGCAATGTAAATTGCAGTATTTATTGAGTACCCATTTATGTGAGAAGATATAAGATATAATTTGAATTCTGTTATATTTAATGAATAAGGCTATTCGCAACCTGGGGAAAATGATCTTGTACGAGTCCAATAATTAATTGTGACATTGCTTAAACAATTGGTTTTGATTCAATGTGTCAACAATTTCAAATTCCAATTGAGTTCAAGTGACTTCAAAACCTCAATTGACTTCAAGTTACTCCAATTTAGTGCAAATTGTCGGTTATTAACCATGACTTCAAGGTATTGCAATTAAATTGAATGCATTCTTTTACAGCTCTGGTCTTTACTTAAAATCGATTGCAAAATTTCACACACACAAGACTAAAAAGTAAAAAATAATAATTTAAATAAAAAATATTTTTAATATACCACGTTTTTAAAATGTACTAAAAAGTATAAAATAATTTCTCCTAACCCCATACAGATTCACAACCACATATAGATTCCTTATCCCATACAGATTGTCTTAAAAATTTGTGACTGTGAATTTTAGTAGGACGAAAATACTTGTATGATTTAAAACGAAAAACGTAGGACGCAAAACGTGAACTATTTATCCATCTGAGTTTTTTTCCTTTGGCCTCATCCGGATTTTTGTTGCGCAAGTAAAAGCAATGAAAAAAATCGTAGTTGATTTTAGCTCGAGCGGAGTGACGGAGTTGATTTTGAAATTTTCCGAAAAACGTAGTAAATTTACTACGATCGTAGTAAAGTCCGAACCCTGGCCGTGGAGGCCAATGAAAGGATTCCGTTAAATCTCACAACCAACTCTTTTTATTCAACTTTAAAGTTAAGACACGCTCAATGAAAAACGCTTTTTAATGGGTTATTAATAAGCTAATAATACAAGTTTAAATAACGAATACAGAAAGTAACAATTGTATTGGTGGGACAGCCTAATTATATAATTTCAAATTGTTTTATATGAGATGACTATTTACATCTATTTCTAAGAAGATTATTTCTAATAAAGATTATAGATTCTATTAATGTCCCAAATATTTTGAATGAAAATTTGAAAGTCGATAAGGGAATCCATAGACTTTCCGTTTTTATCAATTAAAAAGTCAGAGGGTACTAAATTAACGGACGCACTAATGTACATATATCAGCAAATCAATAAATAGGTCTTCAGCGCAAGTTATGTATAATTCTTGTGAATTTATTTAAAAAAGAACTTTCACTATTCTCCTCTGGGAGTAGTTCGTGATCTGAAGTACTTAATATTCGTTCATTATTCCTTTTTAAGTTATTATTTTATTGTCTTTAAATATTGTTATTTGTTTTATAATTTTAGTTTTTTAAGTCTCTCACATGTTAAATGACTCTGTTCAGGGCTAGTACCTACTGTAATACAAAATTTGAGTGTTGTACTAGAATTAAATTTATATAGAAACAAATAAAAAATATTGACACCGCGCTGACTGCCAAGTGCAGCACAACCTCGCTCAACGCAACCCTCGATGGAAGCAACATCTCGATTATTGCAACACCCCAATTAATAACATTGTTGACCCAGTAAATGTAACTTTTTTAAAAAATTTTCAATCACCTCAACTTGAATTTTTAAACTTTTGATATAGTTTGATTTGACTCCTTCACTGAAATTTTGAACTGTTTTTTTTTAAGGTTAGAGAACTTCCAAAGAAACCACTGTGAATTTTAGATAATGCACCCTGCAATCTTAAAGATGTCGAGCTAAAAATTGGCGATAGAATGTTTACCGTAAGGGGCCCTTCACATATTACGTCACGCGCGAGGGGTGGTTTAAAAATTTGTTACGAAGTGTTACAGTAACGTCGATTTTATACTACCAAATACAGATGACTTCAAAAATTCACTAGTTTATCAAATTAATTTTCTCCCGCCGAATTCGGAAATCATGGCTAAAATGTTTTTATGGATCATTTCGTGGGATATTGTAATTTTTTCAACATTTTTATAATTTAAAAATTATATCTCTGGCTAGAAATGTGCGGTTGCTCTTAAAACTAAATTGGGATAAGAAACATGTTTAATCAGATTTTTAATTGGTTAATTGATTCAAAAGATATCGATATAAATAGGTCAAATTAGACAAAAAAGCAAATTTCATAAATAAACATATGTTACGTTACTAGGGGGGGCAGGCGTTTTGTTACGATTTGTTACGACCAGGGGGAGGGGTCAAAACTGGTCAAAAATTTAAAGTAAAATATTTTTACTTTCATTCACTTGTGCTTATTCACTCAACATATAAATTTGAGTAAAAATAATTTATGAAATTATAAATTGTGTGTTTTTTTTCTTGATTCGCTCTTTGCAACATCCTCAGTTTTTACAACTGCCCAAATTTCTATTAGTTGCGTTGAGAGAGGACTTACTGTATATACTTTTTGTTAACTGAAAATAAACAAATCGCAAATTGTGTTTAGTGTAATTCAATTAGCGCCATGCAATCTGTTGTGTCCGCCTCACTGCAATGATGCAATTTTTTCACAATTACCACTTGTTGCACGACTCAATTAGAAGTGTGCCAGTAGTCGCTAGTGTCGTCTTTATTGTCATTCGCGTTGTCAGTCAAAAACTTGGCGTCACTCGTCATGATGATTTGGGTGATGCAAGTAATAATGAGAGGATATTGTGATATACTCGTACAATTCTAAAGTTTTAATTTTAAATTTTAATGATCTGATCCGAAATACCTATCTACTATCGTTAGATGTGCAAAAATTAAGTTTTGAGAAAAATAAACCAACTGAACCTTTCCACATAGACCAATGTTCATAGGCAAATTCTAGATATAATAAATATATGTTTTGACTTATAACTGCTAAAAATTCCACATTTTGGTTTTGGTATGTGGTCACCCGACGATTTGTGCATATGTATATATGCATTTATTGAATGGGTTTCTTGAACTTGGCAACTTGCTTTGCTTTACATGCTATCACTTAAAAATTTAAAAATGCTAATTTAATTGCAGTCATTGTTCTTAAAAATTTTAATGTGAGATTTGTTTGTTAACAAAATGAAGAATCTGTAGAATATTTGCTAGAGTCTCATAGATTCAATGCGGTCAATTTTGTAAGTTAGTGAATTCGAAAAATGCGAAAAATTTTTTATTTTTACAATCATATGGAATTTGGTAAATTTAAATTCTAATCGACAAACTTCTTAGAAATTTATTTATTTTAAATTAGTGGAAAATTTTCAGGTTTGTTTTGCTCTTGATGCGAGCAATATCAATAATTTTGTTTTAATACAATGCAAGGAATGAATGGACAGTACTTACAATGATTTGGCATACAATCCATGTGGTATAGAAGCCTTAACACCAGCGCCATCACCAGTGTCATTGTCACAGGCGCATGCACCGCGATGATTCATCCGTTCTGACAAGGTCTGGGCATCACGAAGAATCTAAAATACACACAAGCACAATTGTTAAATTAATTTCTTAAATAAATATTATTCGTCCATTCAATTAAACAATTCCATCTACACTGCAAAGAGTTTGGCTATTATTCCTTATTATCCTATAGTTAGATACACCAAGCATTAAATTTTACTATATTTAATTTTGTATGGAAAGTTAAGTTTTTCAAAACTCTAGTTGATTTTTTGAATCCTTTAATGCTCGGCCATGGCCGAAGGCAACAATTTCTTACAACAAGCTTTTATTTTTCAAGCTCTATTATCATGCTTATTATTCTATAGTTTTTGGAAAATTGTATTCTTTTCAAGTATCTAAAAAAAAACTGTTTTTAAATTTATATCGATATATTGCAGAGATTAGTAAATAATTTTTTTAAACACCGTCTTTATATTTACGATAACATGAGGTAATGCTAAATAAATTAATTTTTGAACCCTGAGTAAATCTAAATCGGGGAGATTAGGGTTCTCCATAATAATGATACAATCTGTGACATTAAAAAATATATATGAAGGGAGCACAAAAGTCTCCCAATTATATCATTATCATGGAGGTTTGCATTTCCTCAGAATAGATTCATTAAATTTTTAGAGTTAAAATAAATAACCATGCAGGATAATGGCAAGTTTTCAAATGGCTAAATTAAAATAATTTCAATAAAACTTATGTTTATTAAACAAAAATATTCATAAATATATGCTAAGGATTTACAGTAGTCCAATATTGAGTTTATTTTGTTGTTGTTGCTATGATAGAGATCTAATTTCGAGATTAACTTTTTACCATTTCTAAATGTTAGTTTAAAGGTCTGGATCAAATTTTCCGTCGCTTTAAAATGTGTTTTTGGATCATGAGCAACAAGCAAAATGAATGGGATTTCATCGGTGAAAGTAAAAGGGAGATGGTTTTATCCTCAGAACCCTCCTCCTTTGGATCCCCTAATTGTTTGGATCATTTTGATTGGTTAGGTCTGGTTAGAGATTTTGTTTGTAAGTGTAAAAGGCAAGACGAAAGAGGAAGATGTAAGCCTTGTTCATACCGTTGATCTGTGTGAAAATATTGCAAAATTACAAATATATTACGAAAATCACAAAGACGAATTAAAAAAACTGGCGTTAAAATTTCTGCCGGTTTAAACCCAAAATTGAGTGCTTTCTGCACTACCGTGAACCATACATTTTAAACTTTGCAAAACAAAAAACCCGAAACTATTTCAACTTTCTCTCTTTTTTTTCCTAAAGCTTACCTTGTGAGACTGTTTTCCATCGATGGCGACAATAAAGCCAACACCGCATGCTTCATGCTCATTTTGAGGGTCATAGAGACCTTGTGCTCTTGGTCCTTCCCATGGTAATTGCTTATGAGGACGTTGTTCATGTTGCTGCTGCTGCTGTTCCTCTGTTGTCTCATTATTATTAGTAAATAGTTGCTCTTGGCTCTCTTCTAATAGTTGTTGTTGTTGCTGATCGAGTTGGTGCTGCTGCTGAATATCATTAACATTCGAAAAATTATCGTTCTCACCGATTTGTTCGATTAAATCACCGCTATCGTTATCACTGAAATTGTTATTACTATTGTCCGAATTATCAACAAATTCACATCCTGATTCTAAATTGTCAGTAATTATTGGGGCCATTATACGTTTTACTTCTACGTTTCACACTTTATTGCTTTTTATTTCACTGTTTTATAGTTGTTGTTGACTTTTTATGATGACTTTATTTGTTCAAATACACAATTTTACGCCTTTTATCTGAATGATTTGATATATTGCTTTATTTCTATTCAGTTCTATTTAGTTTAGAACCAAAAATAGTTTGATGCGTTTTTTATTAAAGTAAGTTATTTCAAAAGATAAATAAATGCACTTTAGTTTAAATGAAAATTTAATTCTTTTATGTTTATGTTATGTTTTTAGGAGTTATTCCGAACTTCTACAAAAAGAAAAGGTAAATTTGTTTTGTATTTTTGTATATTTTCGTATACTATATTTTACTTTTAATAGGAAATTGTTGCACTTTCTGATGTATTTAATTTTTTTACTTTGTTCTATTTGAAATTTGTATTTAGCTCGTTTCGTTTTTCCGTCGCATGTATTCCACATGTAATCACTCCGACTGCTACCGAACGAATGAAATTATAATTCAGAATTCTAACTACTGCTGCTGCTAGCTGCTATTGCTACTATTCAAGTTCTCCTGCTTGCAATCTACATATAATCGAGGGAGCACGACTTTCTTTTTGCAAGTCTTTAACATGCATACATATATACATACATATACAAAAGAGAATATTTTTTTTGAGTTAGTATTAGTTTCAAAAAAAAGAATTTCTGTCAATGCAGCTGCATACGTACGAGTGAATTTTATTCTCTCGGAGTTTATGAATGGGAAGGATTTGTGGAATGCGCCGTAGACGCTGCCATGACAGTGAATGTTCATTCACAGACGCCCGCAGGATTTTCCCATGTGGGGTTTTGAATGAAAAATGTGTCTTTCTTTCATTGATATTGCTTTGTTGATGAACTTGCAGCCCCAAGGGGGGCGGACGGCGGGGGCTTAACACCTAAACCTTCTCCCAATTCCCCTCCTTAGCTTACCTTAGCTATCTGCAAAGTCATAAGCGATCTTACTTCCTCTATCTCCCACCGTCAATGCGATTCAAATTTCAAATGCACATATGTATGTAGATCGTTCTTTATCAATATGAAGTATAATTTCGTGTATGGAGAGTAAAGGAGGCGCAATTTTTTTAATAATGAAATAAACACGTTATGGAATTAAATTTGTGTAAATTTAGTCAAGCATTAAATTTACATATGAATGTAAATAAGTAATAAATGTGCACTTTTTTTTTATAATTTCAATTAAATTTCAAGTCGATAATACATACTATAATAATTAAGTCGCAATTTAATGTTGATTTAAATATTAACACAATCAAACATTTTTATTACAAGTAGATATTGATATTCTTATATGTATCTGTATATAAAATTTGCATTTATATATACACCCATTCCTCGATTTACACGGTTTCGCTTTTACTCGGTTTTTAAATTCAAACAAATAATTTTTTTTACTTTATTCTTGTACTTATTTTTGCCATACACTTTTATTATCTATGCCACCCCAGACCACACTACAACCGCAATTTCTCACGGGACGACTGCAGGAACTTGTTCGAAAAAAACAACGCAACGAAGTTTACTACTACTACTATATATCTGGAGGTCACAGTAACCTGCAAGCAACTACAAAACTAAAGACTGAAGACATGACGCACTAAGAACATAACTTGTTGTATGCGGTACTTGTGGGACAATTTGGCCTCGTTGCCCAGCCCCCAATATATTTTATAGATTCATTTATAAAATATGAATGTAAGTTTAACATCTTTCACAAAATTTTACAAGTATCAATTTCGAAATTTGCAAATTAAAGTAGAACCCAGTTTATTAAAAATTGCTATGGACTTTTTAAAAAATTTTAAACGAAAAAAGATAATTATACTAACCGAGAAAAACTGTGATTGCATAATTCATCTATAGCATTTCTTCTATTTTAAAAAGGTCAGATAGAAGATGTTGATATTTATTTTGAGGAATCCCCAAGTCCAACAGGATAGTTTTTATAGAATAACTAAATAGTTTTTATTTAATTTCCGGTTGTACTTTAATGTGTGTCTACCCCATATCAAATCACCTAGACATCTCAACGTCTAATTAAGATCATTGATGAGGAATTGTGGCGGATTCCGATTCGCCCGTCTCTACAACAACACTGTTGTTGTTTTGACTACAAACGTTCATTAAGCCTGTTAATTAATTAAAAATTAATACTTAGATTTAATTTTCATAGTCTCCCAAAAAATCGGAAAACGTTATTCTTTCAACAATGGTAAGCGTATAAACATTGACTTTTCCGAAGGAATGTTAACCACGTGCGACAAAAATTTCAACTAAGTATGTATTTATGTATGTATTATTGTACATAAGTATGTACTTATGTATTTATTATTTTCACTTTGAGAAATTGTTTAGATTCATGTTTGTGAACTCGTATAGAAATTTTTTGGGTTATAAAAACAAATAACAAAATAAAATAACAATAATATTTATAGAATGTATTTATTTTCCTATCAAATTTTACAAAAAACTGGTGTATAATTTTTAAAAACGATGGCAATGCACGATGTTGTCGTATTTTGTAGATTGATTTTATTTATATATTTTTTAGCACATTTAAAATTATTAAAAATAAGTATCGCCCCTTTCGAGATTTGTTTTTGTTTTCATTACCTATTATATTTTGTTTTGATGTTTTTTTTTGAAAACCACTTGGCGTGACATGCTTTTTATTATATATGTAGGTTTTTTTGCTCCAAAATGGTATGGAATGTATATATAAAATAATGACAGAACTCTGGACATGCAAACGATGCCAAATTGCCTTGAATATCTGCACATACATATATGAAAGTACGTTAAAGTGATTCATATTTGTTTTTCGCCGATTTAGTTCGCTGGCATCCATTGACATTATTGGAATTTCTAGTTCCCATATTTGTTTCTACTTTAAAATTTCTGACATCTAGTTTTATAATAGTAACTTCAATCAGAAGGCTATAAGGCTACCTATAAAATTATAACAAGTTATAATTTTGGAGATATGAGTGCTGGAAATTCGCTGAAACTTTTTAAGGGCAGACCATTAATTTCTCATCAATCTTTTAAGAAAATAAAGATATATACAACTGATAAACATCGTTCCTTTGAACCAATTTTCGAAAATAAATTGCAATTTCGGTAGTGTCCGAATCCACGATCAGATAGCGACATCACCGCGATTGAAAATGTTAGCTGGGCATATCTGGATATTTGAATGATGTAGGCGAGTGCCAAAATTGTTGTTATATTTTTACGCAATCAAGGTAATTTTACATAGTATTCTGTGCAATACATATGTACATCTCTGAACGTTTGCATGTATTGGTGTAGTATATCCCAGTGGGTAGGTAGGTAGGTAATATATGACTTTTTTAATCGATGAATTGATATGAAACTTAAATGAGAACTATTATTTCTGCATTCCATTTATCTTAACAAGAGAAAATTCTTAGATAAGCGAAAAAGGAATCTTATGTTCCTTCATTTTTGCATTGCAATGCAATCTAAAAAACGCTTTGGTTTTTCTACACAAAAACTTTTGTATGAATTCTTTAGGAAAATGAAATAGATATAATCTATTCATTCTTCTCAGATTTGTTTTCTACAAAAATATAAAAATATTTTTTTAATTTTTATTCAAGTAACTGCTTTTCAAACGGTTTAATTTTACACTTTTTAAATTATTTCAGCTTGAATTTTAGTTAGAATTGATTAACTAACTTACAATCTTTTTTTATTTTATGTATATTTCCCTTTTATTCTCAACGACTAATTGTTTGCTAATTTTAGATTTAAAGTATTATTTTGTTGTATAATATACATATAGTATTCCCTGCTTATAAGCACATTGCTTCTTCGTTTAGTAGCACCAAGATTTGTGCAATTTACTTTTCCGCTTCAATTTATTTAGCTATAAGCACCCCGCTTATTAGCACTAAAATTATGATCCCATCTTTAAATTTTCCCACAAAAAAGCACCAGTACAAAAAAATGTTGTGAGGTGACGAATCATCTGAACAGGACTCAGAAATGAAGAAGTTTTTGGCACCATTACTTAGTATTTTCCGAAAAAAATTGTGAAAGAAATTGAAAAACTGATAATTTTTTTTTAAATGCGTCACTTTAAGTTAAAATATTAAATGAAAATTAGATAAATATATATAAGTATAGGTATGTACTTATGTAGTTATGATTGTATATATATGTATATAGTATATATGTAGATTGGCCGAGCGGTACTTTTATCTTATGTTGCATTGCGCGTAAACGATAATATGAAATTATTCTAAAAGCAATTATTACTTTCTTACTATAATTTAATGTTTTCCTTCTTTAAAAATTGCAAATTTATTTCTTTTGTTTTCGTTACCCCGCTTAATAGCACCCGACCTTGTACATTTTCAAGGGTGCTTATACAGTATATTACCTACTAATTATTAACAGTGACTCACAAAATTGATCACGCAAAACAACTTTTTGGGAACACGATAAATAAGTTTTTAGAAATTAATCAAAAATTCTATGAATGAACTTCTTTTGGCACCAATAAACATTATCCGATTCTTTTTGCATTATACTTGTATTTGTAAGGGAATTGTGGAATTTGCAAAAAATTGTTGCCAAAAAATTTAAAAAAAAATTATAATTTATTGGCGAAATTTCGGAATTTTCAAGACCCTTTTGGAACCTGAAGATATCTGATTTGAAAAGTTTGCTTCCACTTTAGTACATCAAAGTAGACAATTAATTGGGCTGTTACTTTTTGATTTGACGCCAACCTTGGCTATTTATCGTATCCAAATTTTGTGGGTCACTGTATCTTTTTTTAATGGCATCTTTAGATTGTTTACCAAATCATCGATAAAAAATCAATTATTTAATCAACGAATGGGCAATGTAGAAACGAATGTGTTAATGATTCTTTTTTTGATAGTTTTTTAGGAGACTATGAAAATTAAATCTAGAGGTTAATTTCCAAAGTCATGACTTAAGTTCATGTCAATTTCGTTATTAGAAGTTATATATAAACAGGTTAATGAACAAATGTAGTCATCACAACAACAATGTATATAGAGACGGGCAAATCAGACGCCCGTTTCGGAATCCGCCACAATTCCTCATCAGTGATCTTAGTGATAGTTCTTAATCTTTCAATATCCCATATAAGCTACTAATATTTGAAATCATAACCCAGAATTACGGATTTGATTCCAAATATCTTCACTGAATAGAGATATTGAAAGAAACTACCACTACCGTTCTATACACTTATGTTGTTGTTTTTTCCCCATTGTAGGTAGTCTGCATAACAGTTCATTATTTGAAAGTCTAGTACATGGGAGAGTGTGTGTGTTTGTGAGAAAATGATTCTAGGTGTCATTTTTTTTTTTTTTTTTACGAAATCGAAATTAACTTAAGTCATAACTTTGAAAATAAACCTCTAGATTTAATTTTCATTGTCTCCTAAAAAACTATCATGAACTGATCGAATGGGGACCGTTCAGAAAAAATGGGATATTGAAAGATTAAGAACTATCACTAAGATCACTGATGAGGAATTGTGGCGGATTCCGAAACGGCCGTCTGATTTGCCCGTCTCTATATACATTGTTGTGATGACTACATTTGTTCATTAACCTGATTCTTTTTTTGCTTACTATGCATTACAATTTCCCATTGGGATGTCAACAAAAAATATTGTATTTTTGATGAAAAGAGCTATTTCCAACCGGACGACTAAAATCCCCCTTATCTTTATCTACCTAAATACTGTACATACATACATATCTATATACATATATGTATGTGTTGTGTATACTGTAATGAGTTTGATCTTGAAAATAAAACAAGCAAACAAGCTAACAAAAATATTCAAAACGAATGGAAATTTCCCAAGTTCTTAACAAAGAATTATAAAAATCTATGCCATCAGGCAATTCAATAAAAACATAAACAATTTCAGACATTGACTTGATAAGTGATAGTACGAAATTATAACAAATAATTGATTAAAATTCAATGCAGTAATATTTTGGTTATAAATAAATTAATTGAATGCTCATTCCATCGTTCAACTGACTAACTCTTTCTCTTTGTCACACTGGCCAATTTATGTTTGGTAGTCCAAAGCCCCTGCCGTGTAGAGATAATGTGCTGGACTGCTACATAGGGTGCCAAGATCAAACACTCGGCACGGCCAAAATAAAAAATAGACCCTCTTGGATGACAACGGCAATTCTCCAAGAGTAAAAACTGTCTAAGAAAAACTTTTCACTACATTTCGTCGTTCGGCTTCGGTACAAAATTTTAGGTCCCTGCCGGTCGTATGCAAACATAACTCATACATAAAAGAAGAAGTACAAAGTCTCACCAAAAAATTTATTTCTCATATTATTGTTAGTATTTTTGTGATACTTCGTTTGCAAAAAATGACGTCGCAAAAGCAATTCGCATACCTTTGATAATGAATACTGCTACTACGAAATTTAACACGGTTCATGCGAATGCTACCTTAAATACCATTCCCCCCCAAAAAAAAAGAAACGCAGAAATAAAAATTTGATAACTGGTTTAAATGATAAGATTCTCATAATCCCAGACGCTTTTTAATGTACATATTTGATAATAATAAAATATTATATTTAGAATTGAAAAAATTTAAAGCACAATCACCACCTCAACATGTGTCAAATGGGTGTCGACGTCTGCAAATTGCGTGATGTGATTGTGATTTGATAAGATTATCTTATTTTAAATTAATTATAATTATTTAATGGGATGTTTAATCTTTCATTTTATAAACTACTAAGCTTTAATATGTTTTTAAGCATATCTTTAATTCGTTGTAATTATCAATAGATAAGTGGCTAGCGCTATTTTACTGGGTGCGCTATTTTGAGCCTGAGAAATTATGTCAAACTATATTAACCATAAAAATGTTGGGCGGCGGTATTCAAAATTCGTGAAATTCTTTCTTGAGGAAACCACAACCAATTTCTAAGAAACTAATTATGTTACATATACTTGCAAATTTGTAAAAACTTTCCATTTCGTTTAAGTGGAAAATGTAGTAAATTTTGCTCCATTTTCTAGGGTATGCACTAGAAAAGACAAACTGGCAAATGTTTAAATAAAATTGAGAAATTTCTAATATCAAAATTGGTTTTGTTTAAAGTTTATTTATCTATTAAAGACTATTAAGAAAATAGCCCGAATTGAAATTCGCAGTACGAGTGTCTACTTAACTGCTCTTTTACTATTGATTGCGTTGAGGACAGTCATAAAAAAAAAAAAAAAATAAAATAAAAAATTAAAATAAAAAAATAAAAAATCAGAATCAAATGAAAAACATTTATTTCTGTTCAGCAATTAAGTACGCGCGTGTGGGGGCACTTAGGTCGTTTTCATAAACTCAATTGAAGAAATGAAGTAAATGAATGAAAAATGTGCAGAAAGAAAATCACACAAGAAGACAACGTCTTAATGATAATAAAATAAAATTTTAATTCTATTAAAAATGCAATACAGATGAGAAAAAACAAAGGATTCAACAATACATAAGTATCGTAAATTTCCTGGAGTAAAGAATCAATCAGCTACTCTTTTTTTAATGGAAACTATGAAGTAACAGCTTTGAATTTGATTGAGCAATATGGTAGTTATGTAAAAATGGCATGATCTTCTTTAGAATTTAAGAAATGGCAACTGCCATCTGTCATCACTGCAGTGATGGAAAGCAGTTCAAAGCACTAATCAGTAATCATGTTCTGATTTTAATCGAAATTAATCAGAACCAGTGAATCAAATCTGAACAAATCAAATTTGGCCCACAGTTAGAAAAATATTAATAAATCTTGATCAGATCAGATTTTAAATAAGCTATCAAGATATCCGAATACAAAAACCGAGTTCGTTTAGCTGTGCCCGCCGATAATACTTATACAAACATGGATTAAATATTGGGTGGAGTTGGAGAGTAAGTTTAAAAAGTAATATATTATTTTCATAAATTATTATTTCAGATGTTTTGTAGACATCTGATTTTTGAATAACGTGGCTATATTATTATTTGGCCTAATGAAAATATCTGCTCCTGACGGCCAAAGGGAAGTAAAACTAAGCCTTCCATGAACAATGCAATTCAAAATTCACACTTTCCAAATACTTAGGTAAATAATAAGAACCAATTGTAAATTGAGAAAAGTATTTCTGTTGAAATACAGTAATCGGCAAAAATTAATTTATAAGGAGTATAGCTTCAAAATAGAATATAAGTTTTCTATATTTTAGTGCTTTACGTTTTTCTTAGATATTTATTTCTGTTGTTCAACGAAAGTAATAGATTTATATAAATAATTCTACCCAATTCGAAATTAATTCATTTGTATGAATTTACTTCACATGTAAACAGGAAACTAAAACGATTCTTACAAAATTCTAAGTTTTAATACGAGCAAAATAAAGAAATTTGAAACCGCAACTGAAAACTAGCAGCCAACAGCGTTACGTAGTTAAAGCTTTTCTAGAGCCGCAGTAATAATAAAAAAATAAACGATTTCAATGTCGTGAATTACGTCGTTGCAATCAAAAATCAATGAGCAATAATCAATTTTCTCCAGAGATGAATGCAATAGCAGTCAAATGTAAAAAATGAACATAAGCTCTCTGTTAATTTCTTTCTTTTATAAAAATATCTTTCTCTCTTACTCTATTTTATTGTAATATTCAATCAACCTTTTACTGTCTCTATCTTAGCGCAATAATAAAAATATGTACCTACAATTTATAATGCGTCAGCAAAGCAATCCATTAAATGCTGATATTAATAATAATGGGAAAGTGTGTGAATGACGCCGACTGACTAACCGAGTGACTGATAAGAAAGAAGCCATATATTGTGAGGAAATTTTCCGTAGAAGGGGAAAAAACAATTTCAATTATACAATGTGCACCCGTAAATACAATCAGCCGTAATGGTGGTGGCGTTAAGCCATTGCAAAAGTAATTTACAAGCTAGTAAAAATCACAAGCAAGTCCAGTTTACCTTAGGGTATTCACAAAGAGTCTTATTCGGCGTCGTATCTATTCATTTGCCATACATTCTCTCATTTTTCATACAAAATTATATGATAGTATATGACAGCTTCTCCGGTTAGTTGTGAGAAAAAATTGTTTCAGATATTGGGTACATTTTCAACCACCACCTCAGTGATGTTTGAGAACATTCATTAGGAAAAATACTCACCACCAAATATATTGTATCATAACTTCCATAACGCTACGCGTAGAGCAAAGACAAACAAGGTTTTTTACATAGAAAATTAATAGGCCTTTATTTTGATGTTACATTTGTAATTAATAATTTTTTTTTTGCTACTTAAATCCACAAAAATTTTTTTTAGTTTTTTCGGAAAATTTAAGTTCTTGCTATAACTTGTGTAATAATTTGCTTAATTTTTTGCATTTTTTTATGATCTGTAGTAAGATATATCAGTTTCTTATACCAAGTTTGTAGCCAAGTTGTACCGTACAAATATACAGTACTTAACCCTGGAACCATAACGCTCTTTTATATTACGTTAAGACCAGCACTACGTAAATTTTACGAACAGATGAATATCCTGCTGACACGGTGGGTAGGAAGGATAGGTTGCATAAAAATGTCGACAAAAACTGAAAGTAGGTGTGTATTTGTTGACTATTACAGGTGAAAAATCCGTTTGGAATGAAATCTAAGCTACTCTTATTTCAAAAATATCCATGTTTTACATACAGTAGGTGAAGAAACTAAGTTGTTATTTTTACATCATTATAAAACTACATGAAATGTTGTTGAAAAAGCAATAACATTATAAAGAACAAAATTTAGTTCTGATTTTCTTTTAAAGTTTAATATTACTAAGTGACAGTACGATGGTGTAAAAGCTTCACCATCTTTTTCGATAACAATTTTAGTGAATTCGTTTTCTATGCTGTTATTTGTTCCTAAATTGTTATTTTTTTTATTTTATTGAACTATTTATTCGGAAAATTTAAAAATATAAGTTTTGAAAAATTGTATTTTGATGCTCATCACAAATTGCAGATTTTTTGTACACGTAAATTTTACGTGCATTATGGTTATAAGGTTAATGTTGACGTTCGTACTTTCGTATGAAAACCTGGATCTACACTTCGTATTATGGAAGTTATGACACAATATTTGTTGTATTTTAGTATTTTTCCTAAAGTATTTTCTTAAAAATCCTCTATTTCAGTGGACGTTCAAAAAAAATATGCCCTATTATACATTTTTTTCTCAGAACTAACCAGAGATTTACGTCTTAAATTTTTTTTATACTTAAACCGGATCACCTTGTACATATGTATATGCAGTTATATAATGTTTCAAAGTAGGCTCTTGAGGCATGGGTCAGGGGAAAGTTTTTCGCAATCATTTGAGTGGTATGTTTTCTATTTGAAACGAATCTATTCCGAATCCAAACGAGGAAGTACCAAAATGTTCATAATGTTCAAGTTGGCGCCATATCAGAAAATAGTGTGATTTAAATTTAAGTCATGGTTTAAAGATGTGAGAACAAGATCAGTGTGCGAAAGTATATCAGCATACTATATTTAAACATACAAGCAGTACACGGATACCTTGTCGCTAGACGACGGGTTAAATTATTAGTTTTTAAAACACGTGATTGAATTACTACTTAAATAAAGTAAAAATTGTAAAATTCTAAATTACATTATCAATGAAATTCTTATAGATAATGCACTTTAAATTCAATTTGTTATTGTTAAATTGATTGGTGCTCGTGTTGTGTATCTGTCAAATATTTTCCACATTTCAATTCATAAAAGTTATACAAAACACATTCCAACAAAAGCAATTGTATAATTGCAAAAATAAAAACTAAAAGTCGCAATTCAAACTTGAGTGCTGTTGCATTCAATACCTAGATGAAGCTACTTAGCAAAATTATATACAAATAGATACAGAGAATACAAAAAAAAAAAAAAATTGCAATCTACGTAGTTAATATTGATTAGGAGAGCAACAACAGACGGCGACGACTGCGACAGCGAATTACATATTGTAATTATTATCGACTAAACATTGTGGCCCGGTAGCGCTACTATATCGCTTACTTTCGATACGCAGATAACACTGTGTGACAAAAATTAAGTTTTGTTCTCGCTCGTAGGAAAAGTAAACGGATACTTAGTTTTTTTGTACTACGTCGAAAATCAAATCTTTACGAAGATATCAAGGAAAAAATCCTTAAAATTTTGATATAAATTAAATCGATCAGAAATGCACCCAGCCTTCAACCTTCCCCAATAATTTCAAATTTATAGACAACTTAAATATTATAAAAAAACTAAATTGTGTATTAACGAACACAAGGCAGAAGTGAAACTTCTTGTGAACTAAACGAAACACCAGCAAATAACAAGCAAATGAAATTTTTCAATCGCTAAATTTTTTACTTCATTGGCTTGTGTTTTTTAATTTAATTTGCTTGTGTTTCGTTTAGTTCACAAGAAGTTTCACTTCTGCCTTGTGTTCGTTAATACCCAACCAATTTTTTTTTTTTTTGGGATTAATGCTAGAACAAAAATTGCAACTCTGTACGGGTAATGTCGATGACAATTGTTGACGATCTCTTTTTGTGTGCGACATCTTCCTGTAATTCCTTGGACATTTGCGCCATCTGTATGTGAAATGTATAACTGTCATAAATTTTAAGATGGCGACGCTACACATTGTTTTTTCTGCCATAGGCGTGTGTGTGTGTGTGTAATTAATATGTTATATTGAATTAAAACTATTTATGAATCGTTTATTATATAGTTTGCTCGTGAATTCAGTTACGGAATATTGATCTTGCACATAGCTCGACAAAATTATATCGCATTGCAAACTTACGCGCGACGTCACATCCGGTTGGTTTTACTCTAGGACAAGAGAAAAGAAGTTTCACTTCAAAAACTTGGCAGCTATGGCTATTTTAAAGGCACAAGTAAAATGTGATTAAGATCGAACTATTTACTAATAAGATAGTCACGCGGATCTCCAAAAAACTTAAGAGTTCAGGAAAACTTTTGAAGTTCTATCGACACTTTCACATGTACATATATCGATTATTCCCTGTGTACAAATTCTTGGCAAATGGTGTAATACAAAAATAATAGCAACTATCTACATACTTTATGCTTGTAAGAATATACGCAGTTTAAAAATAGATAGAAGATTGTTAGTACATTCTCCATTTACTTTTCTCATATTCAGGTAATTATGTAACTAGTAGGAAATATCTATTACATATGCATGTAAGTTACAGAGTAGGTTGGTAGGACGTAATCAACTTATTTTTCCAATTAACTAATTAGTTAAGAAGTTAGTTAGACTTTTAGTCATGACTAACGAATGATGGCTAAATTTGGTCATGACTAAATAGTTTATTAATTTCACTATAGGAAACTTTACGATTATCAAAATAAAAATGTGATTTTTTATTCCTGACCCAGGTGTCGAAACCCATCAAAACAAATCAAATCGTAATCATTTTAGTCATTAGTCAACGAGGCATGACTAAATGACTAATAAAAATTAGTTTGTGATTGGTAAAAAAAATAAAAAAGTAATTAGTCAGATTGCATTTTGCGCAACTCTGCCTATAGCACAGTGAGATGAAGATTGTTTAGTTATAAAAATGTAAGTAGGCGATTCCTGTAGTCTTTTTGCCGCTGAAAACGAATGTGGCACGTCGTTGAGTAGTTTATAGCCAAATGGCAAAAAATGTATATTTTATGTTAATAGATAACCAAAAAAAACGGCTTAGTTTCGAAATAGTTACAAAAAAAAAAAGCAAACAAAATTTTCGCCTGCAATATTGGTTATGGGTAAATAAATTTTATGGTTTCGATAATGCTTATGGGCAACCAAAAAAGTAAAGGCACCCAAGATCGTTATTTTTCTAATTACATTTTTGTCTCAAAAAAATTATTTTGGGTTCTTGGTGTTAAATTTCTTTGACGATTAGTCAATCATGTAAAATTACGAGGCAGATTATGAATTGAAACTAATAAACACATAATAGTTAAGTAGTTAGTACCCAACAAACCATAAATCGAATACTACCAGTAAAAATACATAAAAGCGGTCATATTTCTCGTAAAGAGCATAGCCATTATGAGACTAAAGGTGCAATTTGCAACCTTCTTGACTGCTTGGAGATTTTGACATGACTTTTTGAAAATACATGAAATTATACGAAAAATCCATTGCCTTTAACTTGAAAGTTCACAACACTAATTACATACATTCTTATTAGTTGCAACACTGTCGTTTTATAAGATTTTTTTTACAAACTTATTACTGTTTTCAAATTTGCCACACTGACTTATGGAAAATTGTTTGAGCAATTAACCCTAGAGAGGTAATCATATTTTTTACATACGTTGTAGGTAATCTTCGTCGAATCGACGAAATCAAATTTAAGTCTAATTTCTGAAAAAATATATAGCGTACAAACTATAACCTATTTTCCTAATGATATTTAGACATTTTTAAAACAAATAATATGCAGGCAAAAATTAAAAGCTTAACAGATTGATATACACATTAGTATACGCTTTAACAGCATCATCAAAAATCGAATTTATTATGCCATTCGAATTATAAACGCTAATTAATACGGATTCTATTAAAAAAATTAATTTGGACTAAGTGATTTCTGCTTGAACGACGACATGATGTTCGTTGAATCGACGAAGATTACCTTTCAAGGGTTAAAAGTTCACAAAGGATAGCTACTGAAAAATGCTAGGGTTCTGCATACAAATCTTTTTAAATCTGCTAGCAAACTCAAGAAGAAAATGCGATTTTTTGGAGGTTTTTTCAAAATGGAACGGTAATCGGTAGAGCTAAAATATTTTGGGAATCATTATAAAATAAACCCGAGGCTTATTTTGGGAAGTGTACAACAACTTTTTTTTCGTGAGGAACCTTAATATATTAATTTTTTAATACATTAATACATTTTTTGTATATGCAAACTACTGTGAAATGAAATAAATGTTCCTATTATTAAAAAAAAAATGGGATGAGACTTTTTTACTCTCAGTGACACTTTTTTTGCAACTTTTTGAAATTTATCAATGGCCACGCTGCTCGTAAATACAAGTGAACGCAGAATCAATGATAAATAAATAATAAAAACAGAATGAAAACATGAAAGCCTGTAAATTACACTGGAATTTTTTTCTTTGTCCATTTACTCACGCTGAAATTAATTATTAAGTATTTTTTATAATTTTTTTTGAAGAAAATAAGATTTGCCAGAATGATGTTTGTGTAAAATTTATTTTGTAAATTTTTAAATTATCTATTTTATTCATAGTACAATTTTTTAAATATGTTTATAGATTCGTTGTGAAGCAATTAAAAAATTTATTTTTTCATAATTATTTTTCTCTTCTCTTTTTTAAAAAATACTGTTCAAATTGAATATTTTAATACAGTCCAACAGGTACATATTATACCTGTTTTCAATTACTTTCTTAAACCATTTTTCTTGGTATGTTTAATGGTTTTAATTAATACGATAAACGTACCGTTTCCTGCACGTTTTATTTGGTACGTGCCGTTTTTGGACTGAATAGTTTGTTGGGTAATGTGAGGCAATGAAGAAACTTGTCGGTATTAAATTAATAATAACACTAAATTCTGTTTCAAAGAGGAAAAATCATCAACCTCTTGTTTAATGAAAATTTTTAAGTTTGAAAGTTTTTATTCATCTGAACGTTAAAATATACATTCTGAAATATTTGCATATTTTCTTTAAAATTTATATTCAATGCTAAATATCAAACTCGTCTGACAAGAAAATTCACTTAAGCTATGTTTTATATTAGATTATAATTAATTATTCTTTTTTGGCTTAATCAATTTTTTCTCTCATTTTCATATTGCCAATGCACGGATGTTTCATATACGGAGAAAGCATTTAAAACCTATTTATAAATTTTTATAAAACGAAAAGAATTTTGCCAACATGTGCAGAAATTTCAAAAAACTCATTCTCATACACGTAACTTATACATACGTTATTATTTTATATTCTCTATGTAAGTATAACAAAAGGGAAGAAGAGAATATTTATTTGTTTTTGTTGGCTTTGTAAATGGAACACGAAATGGTTACACATACATTATATGATGTGCATATTGCTTAAAGTAAAAGCAAAATCAAACAAGTAAAAAAAATAATGTAATAAAATGCAAACGTCTACTGAAAAACAAAAATTTATTGATCTTGGAATAAGCGTGGATACGAGTATTGTACACTTGGTTCACATGATAAGCGAAAAATATTTTTTGGAGAAATTCGAAATGCCCCAGTTTTCAAGAGGAATTGCATATTTTAAATTACAATTGAGCATTTTTCCGACCCCATATTGAGGGCTTGGAAATGTTAATTACCAATAACATTTCCCATATAGTATTATAGTATATAGTAAT
The DNA here is from genome assembly GCA_963691655.1 of Toxonevra muliebris. Taxonomy (NCBI): domain Eukaryota; kingdom Metazoa; phylum Arthropoda; class Insecta; order Diptera; family Pallopteridae; genus Toxonevra; species Toxonevra muliebris. The sequence goes on from OY829326.1 coordinate 3,076,005, forward strand.
TATTACTAGTTTTGTTCTACTCTTAGTGAATGATTTTAATTGAATAATTACTGCTAGAATAAAACTCCAATTTTGTATCTTCTTTTACTCGTTTTGTTATACGCAAATTTTCATGGAACAAATCTATCACGTGAAATCAGAACCAGGGGTGTGATTCTGTAACTCGTTAGCGACAATTTTCGGATCGCTAAGTGAAGTAAACGACAATATTATTATTATTATTATTTGAAAGAGGACGACTCGAAAGTCAGGCACTGCGACCTATAAGATCTATTGTATCAAAGACCCAAGAAGGAAAGAAAGGCAGAGAGAAAGAAAGATAGATAAGAAACATACCCAAGCCGAGAATCGAACTCAGGTCTCCAGAGATAAGAGTCTGGCACTCTGCCACTAGACCACAGTGGCGATGGTAGGACCTACAGTTTAACGCCGATTCCGAACGGCTGTGTGGCAATTTTTTATCAGCTAGGTGGTATTGCCATTACCAACCAAGGTGTGTACTTGTACACATTCTTATAATTCTCATCCATTTCATATCGATAGTGTATATAAGAAGTTTATGAGAATTAACAACCAGACTAAGACGGGAATCGAACCCGTAACCTTCTGAATGAAAGTCTAGTGCACTATCCACTAGACAATCGAGGTCGTCACAACGACAATATTAAGGATACTGCGATTCTGTAACAAATTTTTAGCGATATTTGTAGCAAAGTTTACATTTCGTTTATGACAATTCTCATTAATTTTGCGATGGAAAATTTGGTGTCGTTAAGCTTTGCAATAATAATCAAAACACATTTGTATTGAAATGTAGAAGCGATTTTGTGAAATATTAAAGGTAACTTGGTTGATTAATTAAGAAACAAGCAAATTTAATAAGAAATGTTTATTTTTCCTACTCCAGAAGATGACATTTAATTATTTGGCGTACGACATAATCACAAGAGAAAATGACAACGTTGTGGTAGATCAGGCAAATTTACGTCTTGGTGATGACCCTTTCTATTTGGATGATGAGGAGTTTAAAAAGTTGTACCACATTACTCTCGACCTTGTACAAACTGTTATTAGCGAAATCAGGGAGGAACTAAAAGGACACCGAATTACTGCATTATTTGCGGAAAAGCAAGTACAAGTTTGTAGAAAACTAGCTGACATGGCAAACTTTGTTGTGCCCAATTTATGTAATTTGTTTTTAATCCAAATTCTCCCAGAATAAAACGTATTAAAAAGGCCGAAATAACGTAAATTCAATTTTTGGCTGTGATCTATAAATTGGTTTCTTAGATAGGGCATGTGTACATATGGACACGTTAGGAGGATTCGGGTTAATTCGGTTTTCTATGTAGCTAACATATATTCTGAACATGAATTAAATCGGACCATAAATAAAAATTATCAAAATATCTTGGCTCCAGCGCCACCCACCGTGTCCATTTTTTGTAAAAATATTTTTTTGCATATAATTTATAGGGGAGAGTGGTTCTGAGTCGGCACCGTAAGAGGGTAAACAGGGTTTAATGGCACTTTAATGCCTTTGGTGAGGTACGGCGATCCTTTGTCTACAATCTTTTTATATTAGTAATTTTAATATGTTTAGTTAAAAATTTTAAATTAATAAATAAAAAAACAATAATAGAAATGTCATTTGCCAACTTTGCCACTTTTTTCACTTTTTTTTGCGATAATTATAGCTAAGAATTTTTAGCGAAAATTGTCGCTAACACAGAGTAACAGAATCAGCACATCGTTAGTGCAAGCGATAAAATCGCAAAATTGCGATAGCGATTGTCGGTCCCTAAGAAAGTTAGAGAATCGCACCCCAGGTGTACTATATAATAAAATACTTATACGAAGACACTAGTTGATTTTATTTTTTGACAAAATTTGCACTGCGAGCGAATTTATTTCACTGGTGAAAATTGTAACATCGAAAAGAACAAACGAGTTTAAGAATCACATTTCAATTTCCCATCTTTGTGATTTTACAATATCTTCTGATTGTAAAATGGGTGGAATTCTTTCAACCAATTATCAATTCATTCCAGTCAATAGAACCTTAATTTGGGTTAAAATAATTTAATAATAGAATAAAAATTAGTATGATGAAGCTATTTAAGAAGAATTGAACGAAAACATTTACATCTTATATAAATATAATACTTTAAATACATAAATCTATACCTATAAATAAAAATGTAAATGTTAGTTTGTTCAAAACCGTAAATCTACGAAAGTTTTGAAATTTCGACACAACATTGTAATCGAATAAGAGTGTTTTTTATACCTAATATATCATATCTATATAAATAAACATATAGATAGGCAAAAACATGCCACAGTTCCTCATCAGTGATCTTAGTGATAGTTCTTAACTCATTAAATCCTACGTATACCCACAAAAAAAGTATGTTTTAATGCAGATAAAAAAGTTACCAAAACAAGTAATCGCTATCACAGTTGTTCTAACGCGAGCAGAGAAATTAAAAAAAAAAAAAATTCGATATCATTTGTGACGATTAAGACTTGTGATTGAAGATTTTTTTGTTTTTCAACGGGTTCGCTCTCGGACTTAATTAGTTAATCTTTCAATATCCTATAGAAGCTACTAATATTTGAAATTGACCATTTTTTAGAATAGTGAGGTTTAGATCTAGACACGGATTGCTTCTCACATGGTCAATTAAATGTTTTCTTTATTTACAAGTATTGTTAAATTAAACATATTAGAAACGTGTGCTTTCTCTTTTATTTCTTTTCTATTTAACCAGACTGAGCCACAGCTACACAGCTTACGCTAGTAATAAAAAAAAAAAAAACGATTTACGAAAAGAAAATTGGGATATGGCTTCCTAAAAATTAATCTTGGTTTATTTTATAAAGGTTCCCAAAATATTTTGGCTCTAGCGATAAGCTGTGAGCTGGATTGTTTTGAAAAACCTCAAAACATCGTCTTTTATATAAGAACATTTTTCTTTAAGGGGAAATTGCATTGAGTAATAGATCTCTTGAATTTGGCTGGAGTAAAAGAATATATGAATAAAATGACGAACTTTTTTCAATTTGCATGGATAACGCATTAAATACCATCACCAAAATCTCTTATTTTGGAATTTTTGCTCCTTGTGACCTTTCATTTTCCCAAAAGTCACCTGATGAAAAATTTTTTCATGCAACAGACGATTTTTAGAGGTTTTTGGAAATAATCCAGTTCACGACAGCTTTTCACAGGAGCCAAAATATTTTGGGAACCTTTATACCAAAGTTAATTTTTCTTGAGGCACCTTAATGTATATACAATGTTTTACTTAAAAGATCTTCAAGCCATTTATTTTTTGGTTTCTTCTTGTTGCAAATTCTTTTTCTTTCAACTCTAGTGTATAAAACCGAAGAATTAACTTGAAAACCTGTTTATATTTGATATTTATTTGCATTTTTGTTTTTTTCAGCAAATTTGTGTAATTTTCCATTCAATACACAGTAAAATCTACATCAATTTCCTTAACCAATTATTATTTTTTGTTTGTTGTAACAATAACATAAATTATTTGTGGTTATCATATTGAATAAAATAAATGTTCGGCTTTTCTTTTGATTAAGTTAAATTAATGCACTACTCCCTCCCTACAATTAAAATATTATTTTTGTTTGTCATTCTTCTTCTTTTGTTTTTCTTGTTCTATAAATATAACAATCAACTAAATATAGTAATATAATATTTGTTCATATGTATGTATGTAAGTAGTATACAGTTTTATGGGTAGACCAAGACTATCGCGTGACTTCGCCGGCCGGCATAGACTTTGGACGCACACCAACACATATGTATTTACATAAATACAACAAGTTTTAATTTTTTAGTTTTTGCTTGTTCATATTTTCTTTTTTTTTATGAGATTGGTGATTTTTGTTTAGGTTACGATGGAATTTGATTTGATATTTTGTGTTTTTCATACAAAACATTACATTTTTTCAAAAGAAATTCGAAAATATCTGATAAAATATTTCTTTTTGTTATAGAAATACTACAAAAAATAAATAAATAATATTGTATTGTTTCAATGTTGATAATTTCTAGAACGACATTTGGTGAGTCGAGTTTTTATTGTTGCAAATGAATTTTTTGTTTATTTTCTTTTCCAATAAATTTTCTGATAACATTAGGAGCAGTGAGCGACACGAGTATTTCTCATGATGTGTGGGAGCTGTATAGGACAATAAGAAAAGTAGCAAAATTTAAGGGTGTAGTGGACTTTTTTTTAATTATTTCCATGCATAGTTTTGAACATATTTTAAAATAAAATATTGTACAACTGGTAATTGTACAGAGTTAAGTAAATGTAGAAAAGCTTCTGCGCAAGAGGATCGCAATGCTGTAAGACTTTTCAAGAAGTATGTATTTAAATCACCTAAACGCATGTTTATATGTTTCTGGGATGACTATTCGGAGAACAATTTTAGAAACGAATTTAGCAGCACACAGTCTCAGAAAAAATCTACTGCTTACAAAACACCAGGCAAAGCATTTAGCAAGAAGAAAACAGTATGATTGAATCTCTGAAAATTATCACATGGAGACAACTTTCATAATTTACTCCCGTAAATTAGTGGATCCAAGGGGGAATCTTGGAAGCTGTGATCGATACAAAGCCAAGCAATAATAAACGCCTTTGGGATGTGGTTTAAAGTAGATGGCTTGCAATACCAGCGAAACGATGCCAGCGTTTAGTGTCTATTAAAGATTTACGGAACGCAGCAAAATACTAAATAGTTTTTTTTTGTTTGTTTTCACTTGACAGATTGTTTCTTACATGTATGTTTTTTCTTTCTAAACTTCAATAAATTATATGCATAATACAGTTATTTATTTTGCTACCATCACAAAATCACAAAGCTGGGTGAGAATAATGGTTTACTTTTCATTATCTCGAGAACAGTATGTCCAGAAAACTCCGAAGTTCTTTGAATTTGAATTAAAATTTGAGTTAAAATCATGATTGTACGTTTAATTTTTTTTATTGAATTGAGGGGGAAAATATTTTTTTATTTATTTTAAAAAATTTAATAAAAAATTTTTGTATTAGTGTGCTCAGCAAATTTATTGGTCGTAATAATAGCTACAACTTTGCCGAAGATAAAAAAGTAATATTAAAAACGGTATTGGACCTATAAACATGTAAATATTTGAAGTCTTTAGTTACAAAACCGACTGAATTTAACAAAATTCAAATATTGCATTTCAAACAGAATTTTTTTGATGTAATTTAATTCCACCCTTTTGCTTTTAGAACATATTGTACGTAAGTAGTTGAAAAAGTTTGCTCTTAAACACATGAAAGCGATAATCTCAGCATTTCAGCATTCCATCTGAAGAATATATTTAACGAACACTTTTCCAACATTTTATTCTTTGAATCAAGAGTATCACTTACAACGTCATTTTTACACAAAAGAAAAGCCAAAAACACACACGAAGCTAAGATATAATGGATTATGTAAGAATTATGTAAGCCGTTGATGCTGTTATGTACTTGTACAACTACAATGAATAGAGAAAATAGAAAATACGAACTGAAACACCCACTCTCATATTGTTTTCAGGAAATTTTTGCAATGAGTATAGAAGAAACAACAGATACCGAAAATGAATACTCTAGAAACGCTCTATGAACGACCGACCGCGACCCACGCAAGGCATATTGTCAGAAAAGCCTTGACAGCAGAGACAAAAAGGGCAAACTGTAAAGGTGGAGAGCAAGGACGGACGGCTGTGCAGGGAGTACACCCATTACAGGCAGACAATGAGGCAAAATTTTGTAATGAAAATTATAAAACAAATAAAGTAAAGCAAAGTTAAAAATGTTTGCGGCTGCGGTTTGCTAAAACAAAATCACGCCGCAGGAAATAAGAAATACACTGTGTTAAGTTTAACCTTACGTTGACCTTCACACAGGGTCACAAACTTAATAATGTGCCATACAGTTTTTCTCCGTTCTAATATTAAAAATGTTATTTACAACTTTAATAATTTATGTAGAACAAATGAAAAAAAAACAATCATGTAAATAAATATAACAATAGTTTGCGAAATGAAAACACATGTGAAAACCAATTTAAAACAAACAAAAAATAAAGGAAAAACAAGAGAATAGTGTAAAGCAGAACAGAGCAGCTTCACGATGTGGCCGTTGAATTGAAAAGTCTCCCACTGTACTTAAGTTTAGAATATAGAATAGAAAGAATCCAACTGGGTGGTAAGACGCAGCAGAGACGACATATACACGCACTCACGGGCACATAAATATTTTGGTGGCAACAGCAGTGGCAGCTGTGTATATATATATATATATCTATATGTGCATATGATATGTATGTACATACGTGTTCACGCACATACGTGTAGGTATGTAAAAGTTATCGATTTTTTCGCTATTTAAAGTAATTTTTTCTACTTCTGTTTTCCTTCGTCTCTCTGAGGTCTCGTTATCATCGAATTGGAAAAATGATAAAAATCTTTTTACGATAAAAAACTAAACACTTGAGGTTATTACAATAAATCTGTTGTTTTTTGTTTTCTTTTTTTTGTTGATGTTTACACTTAGTTTTCTTTTTTTAGCATTTAAAAAAGCACTTTTCCATAATTGTTAAAGCACTTTTTTAAATAATTTATCACCACTATCAAATAATGTATTCTACCCAAAAGGAATGCAGCAAATCTTTCAAGATTTTATTGTTATAATTATGACACTTAATATTTTTCAGAACTTTTCTTGGTTGAAATGCTGTATAAATTTTTTTTGGTTGATCCTCGTTTAGAACTTTACTTCCACTGATTTTCGACTGGTTCCTTCAGAAGATAGAACGAAACTGAACTTAATTCTCGCTGCGCAAAGAGTATGCAGCGATGCCGATTCCACTTTTGCTGTAAGCAGTCAATCGTAAATTGTGTATTTATTTCTCGAGATACCCTACAATTATAATAAAAATATTTACAGTATTCTTGACAGAGTGACTTCAGCGGCCCTCCAGTCGTTTCATACAACTTTTATTTTGATACGTATCCAATACGATGTTTTCTCCCATTGATTCATTGGAAGTTTCACAAAAGATATTAATTGAAAATGCAGAATATAAACCTGTCGTTCTCTCAGATATGCAACTAATTTGCAATTATAAATTGTATATCATTCATCAAAATAACAAAATAATTAATCTACCATACATGCAGTTTTTATAAATTTATATATATATGATAATTTTTATATACTAATATATTATATATATTTGTTATATCTCCTGAGCCTAAAAGATATGGAGGTGATATTCAGCTTCAACTCGTCTGATTTTAATTTTTTATTTCTTTGTTCTTAATTTCTCGTAGATAGTGTAGAGAATGAACAATTTGCATGACGATTGAGTGCAAACCTGTTCCGTTTCGGTTCCTCTCCTTTTTGTCGTCCTAGTTAGACAGTGTTGTGCCATCTATCTACTGCTTGATGACAGAGTTGGTAGTGGAGTCTTTTCTGAAAATCGGCCTTCCTCCTTACAGGCACCCTGATCACTGTAGTGCTGTCCATGCTGAACAATTGTGTTTTTTCTGACAACCAAGCAGCACTGAAGTTTTTAAATGTTTGAAAAATGCAGTCGAGTTTCTAACTCTTTCTATTTTTTCTACCTCCCTCATTCAGACAGACGTTCATGCTTGCGCCCGTGTGAACAGCCACTAAGAGAATACTGTACTATAGAGGCTCAGTTCAAGAAGGCTGGGTCTACTCGCCAATGGTTTCTGTGGAAGTTGAAAAGCAAGGTTGTATTGGAATAGATCCATTATTTCCTTTGTACACGCCTAACGTTAGCTAATAGAAAAAATTCTCACTTTGGTCAATACTTTTTAGGCAATCCAAAATTTTTAAACTCATGAGAAGGGCGTAGCGAAAAAAACAAAGTACACTACAATGGACGAATTCTTATAGGGCTGAGTAAGCCTCGGTTCCAGACATCTGTTATAGCAGAGAGAGGAAAAAAGCTATTTTATTAAATTTTAATTAATTTCTTAGCTATAAATTTGTGTATTTCTGATTAGGGTCCGTTCACATATTACGTAACGCAATTTTTGACCCCTCCCCCCTGGTCGTAACACATCGTAACAAAACATACCTATTTTTGATAGTATAAAATCCAGGTTACGTAACACATTGATGAACCCCCGTCGGACCCCCCTCTCCCCTCGCGCGTTACGTAATATGTGAACGGCCGCTTATGAGCAAGAAAAAGATAGGAATACAAAGGTATTTAAAAAATCTTTGAATACCATAGATTATAAATTTTATGTTACTTCTTTCCCCTCCCTGTATGTACAAGTATGTGCTGGTTGTAAAATCTCTAAACAACTTTCTTATTACTAGAGTAATTACTTAAATAACTACTTATTAATAAATTATTTATTTCCAAAAACAATTCCTTGCTGATACTTGCACTTTTGATTTCCGAAAAGATTTAATTCATTGGTTGCATGTTTTGATAAGAAATTTATTGGCTTATGTGCAATACTTCCAACTGTATTTCTTGGCTAGAAGAAAACCAAATATTATTACAGCTATGTTTCTTTTGTCGTGTATACCAGCTTTGAAACACTTCTGTTTGAAATTAATCCTATATATGCTTAGTTCTCGGGGATACTATCTTTACAGTTCCATTTAGCCCACTGTTGGAATTTTTTTAATGAAACTTTCAAAGTTAGCCTGACCCATAATATACATATGCCAGCATAAGCTAATGTCTATAAACTCGCTAATGTTCTGTCAAATACCTTAGTGCCTGGTTATATTGGTGCTTAGTGTTCGACGAGCATCAAACATTTTGTTCCGTGCTGGGTCGAGGTGGTTACATTCATTTCGGTGCAGAGTTGTTTTTTGTGAAAATATACTCGTTTGGTATGTAATGATACAGTTTTGTAAAATAACTCACTGCTACCCTGAATACTCGGCGTGAGAGTGAGTGAAGAACAACAATTTCGGTGCAACAACAATTTCATGATGTTCGCCGAGCATACTCGCAATATAACCACAGCCTAATGGCTTGTTTTCACTATGTCATATTCGCTGTCAAAGAGAGAATTTCCCATATAAAATTGCCAACATGTTGGCAAATTTGACATAATGAAAACCAGGCATAAGAAAACAAGAATATGTGTGAGCAAAAGTATGCACAAGTACGTAAATTTGAAATTTGTATTTTGAAAGATGTTATTATAGAAAACTGTGTTTTTGAAATATATTTTTTTAATGTTGTACCACCATATTTTATAGGTCTGCCATGGAAACCACTTTATAAGATTTTTTGATGTGAAACTTCATTATAGTGCGGACATACGATAGTGAATTTTAGGCAAATGTAATATTTCGTTGAAATGCTTCTTAAATGCGGAATTTCGCCATACAAAATTGTTAGACGCATTTCAACGATTTCACTTGAAATGCAATGGATTAGCTGTTCACTATCCGTGGGATAATTTTCCGTTCTCCGACGTAATTGTGTAAGTAGCATAGAAAATGCTTGCAACTAAAAATGGCGTCCGCTTAACCGTAGCACAAAGTAATTTTGTACATTCAGAACCAAAATTAAAAAGTGTTGCCAACAGTTGTGTCTCTTCGTCTCTATGGCACAAATTATCTTGATCGTAATTCTTTTAACAAAATTATTTTAGAGATTGCATTAATGCACATAAATTAAAAGTAACCCACTGGATTAGTAAATTATTCTTAATTTCACGTTACATTCTGATGATTTGTGCATAGTGCTTTTTATTTACTGGCGCTTGCCGAAATTTTTTTTATGTTTTTATGTTTTTATTTTTATCATTTGTTTTAAATAAAAGAAGGAAGTTAATAAATATTTTTAATGTAGTAACCCTCCCGAATAACTAAACCTAATGGTTAGAAGTATTCAAATGCCTGAATATAGTTAATTTTTTGGGGTTTTATTTTAATGTTGCTTTGAGAAAATTATTTTTGGGCTGAAAACGTTTCATGAAAGTGTAAATATAATAAAAAATTTGTGGAGAATTTTAATTTGTAAGGATTTTTTTAGAAAAGGATGTACCTGCATTTATGAAAGTGCCATTTGAGGAGAAAAATTAAGAAGGTAGATGCATTTTGACTAGTAATGCTTTAAGACGCTGGCATATTGAGACCGTTGTGTACGTGAGAGCGAAGTATACAACTGACAAATAAGATAAAATATATGAAATAGTAGCTGCGTTTTATTCGCCACTTGCTTCTAGTTATGTATAACTAGCAGCGATAATTGTATGGAAAAGCAACAACAAAGAGGCAGAGATAACACGTATAATTATAGCTGTTATGTATACTTAACAAGTAGTTTAGCTACATCATATTCTATTGTGAACTGCCAATAATGAAAGAAGAAGCGTGACAGTTTGCAAAAAAAATAAAAAGATTCGAAATGGCTGCCGGTAAAAATAAGTTAAAATCGTCGTTAAATGTTCTTATAAAGGGTAAAAACTAAAAACAATGCCCACGATTAACCGCAATGACTTTAATCCATTAAAATGTTTCACCTCTAACTGCTGAGCAGTTTCATTGTGAATAACAATATAATGAAGAATAGACTTAACAACTTGATCGTTTTATTCGCACATGTTAAACCAGCTGGGGAATAAAACACAGCTAGTATGTGGTATGGCCCATACACAACCTATACGTTGAAGTAACGCAAGAAGATGAGCAACTCTCAACTTTTTCCGTACATTGAGAATGTTGCAGCTATCATGATTAATTTTGTGTATGATTGTATATCCGTTGGCAACGTACGCTTTGTGTCGCTTCTTTCCTTCGCTTATGCTGTTATGATACTGGCTTTCTACCAGAGCTTAAAATTGAAACTAAGGCAGTACAACTAGTGTGCATATGTACGCTATAAGCACAAAACAATCCACAAATGTCAATTTTAAGACACTAAGAATGCAAACAGTTTTAATTTTCAGCGGCTTAAAATTTGACAGTTCTGGATTGTTTTTGGCACAAAGAAGTTAATTTTTTACATTTGAAAAATAATACTATAGCATATTCTTTTACAATCGGAATTGTTATCTCTTTTATCTGCCACTTATTTTAAATGCTTAAAAATGTGAAAAAAGCTACAGCATTACTTTGTGTCAGTTGTATACTTCGCTCACAAATAGCGTCTCGACTAGCTATAATTGTTGTCACAATATGAAGTGTGTAAATTATGTTTAGGCATTTCATTTTACAAAATGTTTTGATCAGTAAACAGCAAATATGCGTTAAATTTGTTTCTTATTTTTTCCCACGTATTTCTTTTCAACTCGAAATTTTTCTCTTTTATAATTTCATAAACACTCATATTCTCGATATATATTTATGAAATTAATTATTTCTCTTCTGTTAAATTTAACTTGCGCCATTTTTAAATACACGAACGTCAAAATCGAGTGAAACTTCAAATTTATATTAGAGTTGATAGCAGCAGTACTCCCTTGACGATATGGTATGACATTAACATAAGGTGTCTCGACTAGACATTTTGATGGTAAGACAGGAACATTAACATGAATTACAGCTAGTCGAGACGTTATGTTATGCTTGAAGCGGGACAAAGTTGAAACGTTCTTATTTTGCGCTTCATCTTTAGCTTCAACGGCAGCCACTTCATATTGTGTTTGATTACAATGAAAATGTATACATTTTACTTTTGACAGATTATTACTTCACGCTTCAGCTTCACATTCTGTTCCTCACTTTAAAATGACAAATGAGAATAAAAAATATCTAAGAACGAACAACACAAAAGAAAAATTGCCGGTACGAGCAAGTCTATGAAATAGTTCCCAATCGAAGAAAACCCGGCGGTGGAAAAACCCGTCCTGTGTAATTTTGTGCCATTCCATGCGGTTCAACACGTTCTAATATTGACAGCGGGTGTCCGTCGGATAGTTTTCCGTCGTTCGACGCAATTGTGTTTAAGGCATAAAGGGCCTTTCAGACGGTCGTACATGCTCGAAATAGGGTCACGATATCGAATAGAAAAACTAAACTGAGTAGACTGATTAGTACTCATTTAAAGTATCAGCTAATGAGTTCCGTTCGGCCAAAAAATGTATGTTCGGTCGAACTCTACCGTCGACCGTCACAATTGTACTTACTCGAATGGACTTTCTAACGGCAATGGATCAGCTGCTCACTATTCGTAGGATAATGTTCCGTCCATGGCGAAATTATAATAGGTGATAGCAGCGTCAGCTCTGTCTTCTTCTGCTCTAATTTTTTTTATATGAAGATAATCTTAACTGTCAAAATCTTTGTGTTTTTTTTTGTTTTCCATGCATTTGTTCTTGTGCTTTTGACAATTACGATTTTTAGCAACAACAAAGTAGCGTGTTGTTATTGTTACGTTGTACTTGTTGTAATGCTGCTACCACCATGTTAAATCCGCCTTGGTTCCGTCATTCGCCGCAATTGTGTTTAAATGTATAATTCGCTTGGTTGGGTTGAACGGAATTGCGTCGTACTTTCAAAAAACTTGATTGAAAATGATTTCTACTTTTTTACTATTTTTCAGTACTGTTTTATTTTTAAAGGTGGCGAACCTTTATCAAATGTCAAAAATGACTTCTGACGTTTTCAGTATTGCTGTTGCATAGTAATATTTTTGTTGATTCATTTCGTATATCTCACTTTTTTTCTACGGCGGAAACAAAAAGTTTCAATTTTCTAGAAAAATCACAGAAATTATTTTTGGAGTTTTGTTAATACTTCATAACGGGAATAATATCTAGTAACATAAAATGGCTGGCGAAGAAGGACGATACGATAATATTTTATTAGCCATGGCTGAAAAGCATCTGGGTGGAGTACCTGAGGTAGGCGGTGTTTGGAATATAAAGTTTTTGTTTTTTTCGATTGAAAATGTTTTTTTTACACAGCTTTTGCAAACTCTGGGAAGTTTCCTGCGTAGGAAAACTGATTTCTTCACTGGTGCCTCACAGGAGGAATGGGAGAAAATGTTGTTGGGCACTTTTCGCAAGGAAGCTGAAGTCGCGATGGTAGCGCATAAGGAGAAGTTGAAGAAACGTGATGAGGCGCAACGTCGCAAACAAGAGAAGGAGGAGTCCGAACGCGCTTCACGCAAAGAGGAAATGTCTGCAAATAAAATATGCGATATTTCCGATGAGGAAGCGGCACAAATTATGAAGGAAGAGGAAGAAAAGTATAAGAAAATAATTGCCAGACATTGAATGGATTTATTTGTAATGTTTTTACAGAAAACGTGAAAAATTATTGAGTGAAGTGGTTACAACTAATGGCGCAGCTCCCGTTGCCATTAATGAAGATGTTTCCAAACCTATTGATTCAGTAGAAGATGAATCGGAAAAAGATGAAGTGGGTAAATTGCAACCGAATGCCGGCAATGGATGCACTCTAGACAAATATTTGTGGACGCAAACACTGCAAGAAGTTGAGGTAAGTGAAAATATGTATATTACGTTCAACGTTGCGTCTCGCTTAGCAGCAGAGCAAACATTCATATGCTAAGTGGACTTATTGATTTTTTTTTTTGGGTTCCTGTGTTGCCCGCCATTTTGTGAATTTAAATATAAACAAATTATATAAAGTTTAACCAATAAGTTCTGGAGTTTCCCTTTAGATAAGGTGGTTATTTAGTGCTTTTATGTGATGAGCGTGAATGTCCTTGCTGATTATTTTTTTTTTTGTTATGCAAACAGGGTCACTTAACATATATGAAGCATTATTCTTGAACTGCACCAAATTTTTTCGTAATGTCTTTTCGTTACGCCTGTACCGCTAGATTCAAAATCTCAACTTTTTTATTATCCAAATCAAACGTTCAAAGGGGTTTTCATGCCCTTTAGTAATATCTTAAGCTCATTACAAATATTTTTAATTTATGTAGAGAAATTGTTAAATTAAAACTTTATATAAGTTTTTGAAGCCTTTGGGCACTTTTTTTTTATTATTATTTTTAAAAGGAAGCTTGTCTTTTTGCTATGAAAACCTAAAAGGACAAAATGGCAAATCCAGCAGTTTTGGAGATGCAAGACTTTATTGAACGCAAGTTTTGAATTTGACGAAATGTAATTTTTATAGCCACAATTATAAACATACTTGTAGGGATATCGATAACTTAATAAAATCTGGTGGATTTTTTTTCCTATAAAATCTTGTTTTGTTTCGCAGAAACTAAAATGCAAAAAAAAAAAAAAAATTTGACAAAATGTTTTTGTTTTTAGTCTCCCACCGTGCAGAAAAATATAGTTTCCAGATAAATGAGTTTAAACTTCAGTCGGCCCTTTTACCTGCTTCTGCGCTCACCTGCTAAATAGGCTGTATAAGTCGAAATACTGGAAATATTGATACGACAATTTTACAGTATACTTTTAAAAATAAATTTTTTTTTAAATTTTTTGATTTACCTTAAGTTTTCTGAGTAGTTTTGGAATTAATTTTTGTGCGATTGTTCTTTTCGCTTTTAGTGCTTTTATTTAATAAAATGAAGCTTAGCAAAAAAAAAAAAAAAATAAATAAATGCAAAGGCTATGTAGCATTGTAATAAAAATGTACTTTTCTTGAAAAAGGTTATTTTAAAAACCGTCTAAAAATCTTAAGAATTCGGAATTCTTAAGTAGCCTAAAAACAAACTACTTAAGAATTCCGGACACCCACTGTATTTGGACTGCATATGATAGCATTTTTCGCAGTAGTAAGCTTTACATCTAAATGTTTTCGAAATAATAGGTTGTAAGTTAGTAGAACGCCGAGATATTTGTATTCATTTACAATTTCAATATTTTGATCGCCAACAGACCACGCAAGAGACTTAGAGATCCTAGGGCCTTCACTAAATATCACTATTTGAGTGCATCTGTCATGGATTATAACACATCGGCATACATAAGCATCTTGACTATCGTACCACCTACTTGAATCCCACCCGGAAGTGTATCGTAAAAATCATTGATATCTTGTGAACTTCTTTATACAGAAATCACCTTCTTGGCATGGAATAAATTATTTTAGAAATACTTCTGCGACTCCAACTAATCACGTTGGTTATTTCGCATATGCTTCGTATTGCGTCATTACGTTTTAGATCTCGTCTTGTATAGCCAGCTATTGATCGTAGCGATTGCATTGCTTGTATCTGCTCGTGTTTCTATTCCATATGTCATTATTGGTCTTACACATGTTTTATATATTCGAACTTTGCTATTGAAGCTCATTACTCTGTTTCTTCATATAACATCACATAGACACCCAGATACGCGTGAAGCTTTTATAGATTGGTTTCTCACTTCATCTGTGAGATTTTTTGAGGATGATATTTTGGCACCCAGGTAATTGAATTCCATTACCTGTTAACGCTTTTACCGTATACTGCTAGCTTGCATCTTAATGGTTCCTTTGAGATTGTTAATGATTTTGTCTTCGAAACAAAGATTTGTATATTGTACTTCTGCGATGATTTCTCAAACATATATAGTAATCGTTGAAGATCGTTTTCTGTTTTCGCCAAAAGCACTGCGTCGTCCGCATAACATAGGATTTTTATCTCGGTGTTAGAAATTTAAAATCCGTGGGGTACAGCATTGACATCGTTGATGATTTCATCCATTATGGTGTTAAATAGGATAGGGCTCAAACCGTCTCCCTGCCGTATACCTGATACGATTGGTAACTTAGAGCTGATGGTATTGTTCGCTTTAATATATGTGCTGTTGTTTTGGTTCATGTCTTCGATGATTGATATTATGTTGTTGTCTACCTGTTTATGCGTAAGCATGTTTATGACATCTTTGAGTAACACTCTGTCGAATGCCTTTGTTAGATCCACAAAGTAAAGGTAAGCCGGGAAATTGTAGTCTATGGATTTTTCGATGATCTGCCTTAGTATAAATATGGCGTCAGTTATTGATCGTTTTTTCTGAAGCCTTGTTCTTCATTTATACCAGTAGATGCGACTTCCTCAGCCAGAATTTTTGTAAAAAGCTTTAAAATAGAGCTGAGTAGTGTAATACCACGATAATTATTGGGTGACTTTTTATCTCCTTTTTTGAAAATAGGTATTGTTATACTTTCTTTTCATTCTAGTGGAACTTTCCCCGTATCGAGTATCTTTTGGAAAAAATTGGCAAATTCATCAGAGATAACTTCGTTCCCATATTTGATCATTTCGTTGTATATCTCACCCTTTCCGGGGGATTTGCGATTTTTCAGTTTCTTGATTGTATTTGAAACATTTTCGATTCATATGGCATATCTTCCAGCTGCCCTGGTTTGACGTGTTTGGCAGTCAAGGGGGTAATCGTCATTGAAGGCGTCACCGCACAACTTTTTGAAATGATTTTCCCATTCATTGGTGGTTATGTTTGTAAATGAGAGGTGTTAATGTTTTTTTTTTTCTGTTTCTCATCATATTCCAGATTTTTTTTTTGTCCTTCTAAAGGTCGTGTTCCATTTCTGCGGAGGAGTTCTCCCAATATTCCATTTTGATATTTTTTATCGTGAGGTTTATTCTATTTCTTATGATTTTGTATTATTGGTATGTTAGCTGGTTATTTTTGAATTGTTGGTATGCTGTGCGAACCATGGTTTTGTTTTTTTGGTTATTATTTAATTTGACTATTCGTTTTCCTATAGCTTCCTCTGCAGCTGTAGTGATATTGCTTTTTACTTTCTGCCTCGCCTCTTCTACGTCATCTTCTGGGCTGAAGCTATTTTCATTAAATTTCTCGCGCAATCTTCTCAGAAATAAATATTGTGTCGATGTGTCTTTGAATGCCTCGATATTATACTTTTCAACGGAAATCGGTATGTTTTCTTTATTTTTCCGATGAATACATTCGTTTCTTAATTTCGCGATGACCAAGTTATGATCCGTTCCAACGTTCGCGGAACTTTAGACTCGAACATAGAGTATTCTTGATGGATGGATATTTCTGTTGGTGACCTCTTGTATTTGAAAAAGTAATTTTATGTTGTGGTTTTTGGTCAAAAAACGTATTATTCAGCCCTGTTCTGAAATCCGTTTCTGTTCGGAAACGGAATTGATTCTGATGTTTCGTGTTCTGCAATCAGATTTTCGGAATTGCTATCTGATTGTAGATGTTCTGATATCCGATTTTATGAAATTTCAATCGGGTTCAATAGATTTATAAATTTTTGAACAAATAGAAATTGTCAAAAAAAAAAAAAGAATTAAATGTGGAAAAGCAACTGTAAAAAAGACTGTTGTTTTATTTTTACAAAAACTTATTAATTAGAGTATTTTAAGTTAACAAAAATGTGCAAAGCTCATTTGGCAGCAATTTTAGTTGAGAACCAGAAAAATGGAGAAGAAAAAATTGTGTTTTGAGCTGCATTTTTATGTTTTCCCCTAATTATATATATTACAAAATTTACAAATATTTTACAAAAATAAATTTTGTTTATTTACATTTTTAAAAGCAACTTTTTTTATTGGTTTTATTTTATTTTCTTGCTAAATTTTTTAATTAATTAAACT
The DNA here is from genome assembly GCA_963691655.1 of Toxonevra muliebris. Taxonomy (NCBI): domain Eukaryota; kingdom Metazoa; phylum Arthropoda; class Insecta; order Diptera; family Pallopteridae; genus Toxonevra; species Toxonevra muliebris. The sequence continues at coordinate 3,093,570 of OY829326.1, forward strand.
TCAAAATAATTGTAATGTCAAACAATCACTAAACATACCCCTTGAACATAAGTTCGAATCGGAATCAATTTCAGTTCGAAATTTTCAATTCCCTTCTGAATGCAGAACACCTTTTTGAATCCGAATCGGATTTCAATTCCGTTTCCGAAGCAATTCAGCTTCGGATGTCAGAACAGGCCTGAATAATGCGTAGCTCGTTTTGGAGACAAAATTGTATTACCTGTTGGCCACTATCGATTAATTCATTTTCGTTAAATCGGTGTGTTATTCCAGAAATCGCCTAATAGAATAATTTCATCTTACGCTAATATATTATCCAACAACTGTTGCAAACTCGCGTAAAATTAATCTTTTATTTTTTATGGTTTTGATATATCTGGCGCATAAATGCTAACTATGTGAGTCGCCCTTGTTTTACTGAAAGCGAAAGTGACGTAGTAATCTTTCGTTCACATAATCCACTTTATCAATGAGTGGTGTAAGTTTTTCGTTCACCATTGATTCAACTCCAGACGTAGCACGTTCTTCTTTGTTCTTCCCGCTGCATATTAGCACATAACTTCCGCATTTCGCAAAATATTCTCCGCTTATTTCATTATACTACATTCGTTGAATACACTCCTGTAGTTTTGCCTTATTTCTATCTGCAATTTTGTTGGCAGGCATTTTCTAAGTTTTGTTCTTCGCTTTCGCTTCATATTCGGACAATGTACTCAGATTTGTAGTCCTCTCTTTTTTGCGCCGAACAAACGATTTTCCCTCGTGAACGAAATCGTTGGGAATAAAACACTGAAAGATATTGCAAATATGAATAAGAACACACGAGCTTTGTTTTTAGAATTACAAAAGAATCACACGAGATGTGAATTTTATTGAATATGAGTTTTATATTATTCCAGCAGGAGTTGCTAGAGAACTACCGTTTTCGAATATTTTCGTAGCAAGAGTTGCTCGATAAAGACTTAGAAATTCCTCATAGCCATAGAAATTTATACCGTATGGCAACAGGTATAAAATCCTTTGGGTCAAGGAAATCTATTACAAGTGTAAATATGTACAGAGTGTACATATATATAACATATTATACCAAAATCAAAGAGACAAATACCAGAGGTTTATTCTGAATGAATTTAACACGAAATACCAGAGTGGTATTTACAATCAAAAGAGAAAAGAGATAGTGCAACAATTTAACTATAACAAAATATTAAATATAATAATGTACTAGTTGGTGGTGGAAATGGCGACTAGTGACGGGAGTACTAATCGAACCACATGAGAGGATCTTAAACACCTCGAACTCATGGAGGTTAGACTTCGTAACTTTATCCCACATTTTTGTAGTTAAGGTGTGGTGCCTGAAATCCAGACAAACGCAAAATGGATTGAAAAAAATAACACACCATTTACAATTATTTTTATACTTTATTAAAAAAAAACATTACTTAAAATTTACAAAAAAGTTTCAATTCCGATGAAGTTTGCTTTTCGGACTTCTTGGCACATCCTCCATCGACTTTCAGTTGTAATTATGGTTTTTAACTTAGTAAATGAGAATTACAAAGATAGTTATTTTCACTGAATAGTATTATTGAAAGGAACTACCACTACCGTTCTATATACTTTTTACCATTTTTCTTCGATTAAGTTTTTTAAATAAGTAATCTTCATTTTATAGTCAATATTCATTGCTTTAGACCTTCATCTTGTTACTCAATTCTGGGACATTTGACGGGTTAAGAGTTGTCGCCACATATTTAATTCCAAAGCGTTGAGAATTGTGTTGGCGTAACGTGAAAGCTCTAGGCCTGTCCAAAATATTCTCAAAGCGCCGGTAGGCACTCTTCCTTGTAAAAATACGGCATTACTGATCCCATGCTTGCTAATGGCCAATCACAACAAAACTTTCTGTAAGAACTTGGTCTTATGGATATTTGGCCGGTGTTTTCACATTGGAAGACTAAAAGTAATATTTTGGGTCCCATTTCGATGGTTTTCAATCATTTTTTTGTAGTTTTTGGATACGACATGAATGTTCATTAATTTCAAATACTTCTTAATTTTAATTTAGAATTTTCGTATTTTTTTACAAGCTGTCTATAAGACTCTGCAATTCGACCCTCTGTTTCTGCTTTCAGAAGAGTGCGAACTTTGGAGTCATTGAACACATATTTTTCCCAAAACTTTTCTTTCTTACTATGATTGCTTTATTTTCTATCACTTAAATTGAAATATAGACACTAATGAGGCATTCTTTTACAAATCCAACACTCTTATTGGTCAACCACTTTTTTTCGGTTAATATTTTCGAAAATATAGTGGGGTGAAGTTTACGTGATTCGACGATTATAGCCTTTTTCAAATCTCGGTAACTTCTCTTCTGTTCATCGCATTGAGTGAAATGAACAATCATTTTAAAGGTTCCAACATTTTTCCTCGGTCATTGCAAAGGTATGTTATTCTTCTTAAAAATAAATGGATTTTTTTTTAAATCGGTTGAAAAAACTCGGAGCTATGGCCTGTCCTGAATTTAGGAATTCGGCGTCCCTAGGCAGTCTAAAAATCACATTGGGAAAAACTGTGAGGAGCTTGTTGTTTCTCAGTAGTTTGAGCAAATTTATGGGAGAATTATTTTCCACGTTCTTTTTTACGCTCGAACGATCCTTCGATATCTTGATCGTAGAAATTTATCAATTGAAGAGCTTTGCACCGAAGTTGGTTTTCATTTAAACAATGCATGTTTGTAATGACTAAAAATGTTTGTTTAAGAACTATTTGCTATTAATCTCTTTTGTATTCCATATAGGATTCTGCCCAAAATCACGTTAAAAGTATTTATTCTGAACCAACTTCTTATATGTGAACTACCAAAAGAGGCAGAAAATTCTCAGATCGCGTGTCAAATTTCAATTCCGAGCGGGTAAAACAAATTCTGAAAGTTTCCCCCGAAATTGGTCGTCGCCTAATCTTTGCCGTCCTGGGCAGTTGCCTACACTACCTATAACTGAGGCTATAACTTATTATACGCACGAATCTTGAAGACTAGAGTCAATCCAGCAAATTCAACGCCAGATTTGTGATCAGCGACCTCGATTTGATCAAAATCGACTCTTCAGTGTACCACACTAGCATGTCGAACCATCTTTTCATAATCAAAGCCTTGACAGTTCTGCTCCTTCTTCCTTACCTTTTGCCCAATTCTAAGGAAATAAAATTCACAATTTAAAATTTACAATAATTCTTTATTAAACATATCACAGGGATAAACATTTCATTCCTCTTTTTTTTTTTTTGCTATTTGATTTTGATTTTTTAAAAGTACCTAACATTTACAAAACAAATGTGTGTGAAATTGTGGCATTCAAAATGATACAACTAGATATTACGTAATTACCTACAGCAATTCTGCGCAGAGTCAGAAAAGCGATAGAACTATAAAATTAGTTTGCAAGAAAGATTTTTGTATGTCCGAATATATATATATATATATGTTTGTGTGTGTGTAAATAAGCATGATTTAGCTAGAGATTAAATATAATTATTATAAACTAATTGGGGGCAATACTATATGAAAAATTTATTTACAACGACGAAATAAATTTGGATCAATCAAATGTTGATAAATATGAAAAAGAAAAGATGCATGACTCTTGCGCCAATCAGACGAGAAGTGGAGTGAAGTGGAGTGGAGTGGAAGTGTAAGTGGGGGAATTGGCGATTAATTAAATAAAATTGGCTTTTACTAACCAAAATAGGTTATGATAATTTTCGTTGTTGAAGTTTTTTTAAATTGTTTCTCTTGGTTTTTTGTAGTTGTGTTTCTGCATTTTGCATTCAATGACATAGAATGTGCTTGTTTTACTTGTTTAAAGTAAATTGAATAAAATAAATATCTTAAAACTAGTAAAAAAAAAATATATTAACAGTTTTAAAATTTGCAAAAGCTAGCAGTAATAAATTAATAATTCTTTGTGTTTGTTTTACATTTACACAATTTCTAATGGAGACGACGATTAATGTGTTGTCCTTCAAGCGCTTCTTGATGATTTTTGTTTTGATAATTGGTTTTTGTGTTGATTGCTTTTATTTTGGATAATGTGCACAGTTTGTTTCGAATGGTTTTTTTCTGCTTAACATCACAATAAATTCGTTTCTTATTCATACATGCACATACGAAGTTTTATTCGTATTTGAGGCGCCCCTTTGTTTTTATGTTTTTTTTTTTTTTTTAGATATGTTCACCCGCCCACTGGATATTAATAAGATAAAAAATTGGTTGCTTCATTTTTCCGCTCTGTTGATGAGATTGTTAACTCTGTGGCATTTCACGTGCGCGCACTGTAACGAAAAGACAATAGTGAATGTTTAATTGTTAAAATTTGAATTTTTTGGTATTACAAAACTGTAAATTTTGAACTTACTTTCCAACGCATAAACCATTCCCATGATGAGCAATAGAAATATTGTGCTCATACTGACAATCAGTACTGTCACTTGACGTCCGCGATCGCACAGTCCGCGTTTCGGCTTCTTCGTTTGTCCAATTTCGCCATTGACCATTGTGAAATGCATCGAGCTTGCTATGGACACGGTGTCAAGATCTTTGGTTTTGATGAAATCTAAATTTGGATCCATTGTTATAATAGCATCGTTGTGGTTGCCGTTTTCCTGTGTGCAGCTGGTGCCCTGTGGCTGTTGTCGTTGCCCCCCACTTATTGCTTGCACTAGATTGGCATTGTATGTTGTCGCATTATGTTGATGATGATGTACGCTGGGGATACCTTCCATGTATAATTTATTATGCTGATGCTGTTTTTTATGTATCTCAGCAAAACGTTCCAAATTCGCTGCTGTCAGTAGCAGAGAACCAGATGCTGCTGACTGTTAATCAAAAAAATATACAATAAAATGAATTATTTTAATTTCATTCAAATTCAATTTAAGTTGTAACTTACTCTTGTGCTATTATTGCTGTCACTAGATCCTTGCGATGAACGTGATCCCCTTTTATTTGTTGCTGCTGCTGCAAGCACTGCGGCTGCTGCGGCCGCTGTTGTTGCTGCTGCTGCATTCAATTCACTATCTCGGCGTGGTATTGCTGTTGTTGCTGTTCTTATTTTTGTTGGCTGTGTTCTAGTGGGTGGTGTGTTACTATCACTTATACGTTTTTGCATGCGTGCATCGACAACACCCACTCCCATTTCCACTGCCATCACTGCGTCTTCTACTTTCGTTGCTTGGTGGCCATAATTTATAGTTGGAAAATTGTTTGCTACTGTTAAATGCATTTTTTGTTGATTACGATGTGAATGCTGGTGACGAGAATGCGTTGGTGATGCACGCTTTGCTACTGTAGGTGGATTTGAATGCGATTTATTGCTACGATTCGATGAGGAAGCCGATGACGCCGCCGATGATGCAGAACCCGCTAAAGAAGCGCGTGGTATATGCCAATAATCATTCATCTAAAAAAAAAAAAGAATTCGAATTAGAATTTATATTCAAAATTTATATTCAACTTCTGTCATGTGTGGAGGTTTAAAGAGTCCGGGAACACGTTTCCTGACTCTGAATCAAAAAAGATAGTGCAAATAAATGCCATTCATAAACCAAGATGACAGCAAAATTAAATCAAACTAAATGAATCCTTAGTTTATTTGTGTTACGTCTTAAATTGCTTCCCTATTTTGATGTATAATAAAACAAAAGACTTTCATAATTTTCAATTTTAAGAGTTCATCAATCAATTTAACTTGAAGTCACTCACTTACTATGCAAGCTATTAAATTTAAATTCATACATGCATACACATTAACACATTGAGTGCCAAGGGGTTTTAAAGAAAACCTTCGCCTAAGGTCACGCCGATTTCTTGTTGGAAATTTGTGGAAAATGGCATAAAATAAGTTTTCGACCATCCACTAATTCTGCCTGTTTATGATTTTAAAACTGTCGCACATTTTTGAACGACATGGTTCTGAAAGACTGAAATAGAATCACTCCCGGACGAAAACGTGGTGTTGCACAAAAACGAACGACATGGTATAAGGTGGAAAACTCCTGCACCCCAAGAAGCATTTGATGTTCAAAACCGTGCGACGTGGTACTCAAAGTGTTGAACGTGTGTGCTGATTCTAATTTATATTGGCATTTTCGATTTATAAATCTTATTTAGTGAGCAATGGGCTGAAATAATTTGTGTATAATTTTAAAATTTATTTTTTCTTCGTTTTTGAATTATTTTTGCATTTTTAAGCAGCTTGCGTGAGAACTAGTTTTACTTAAGAATTTTCGGGGTAAAAATGGAATAGAATAAGTTGGGTTTATAAAATTGCCTCGTCTTAAATTGCGAAAAATAATAAAGAAGAAAACAAAAATTTAGTGGGCACCATTCTCTTTTTTGTGTTTTTTTTTTTTTTTGACAGTTGGTCACGTATGTAGTTTAAGCGTTTAGTCAGGAGCGAGGGAGCTCACTTAAGAGAGTATGCGCGTGTGTGTATGTGTTTTAATTATAATTATTAAACGGTACTACTAAAAATTAGATAATATTTTCATTCATTAACTGAACAAACTCTTTACAAAAAAAAAAAAAAAAACCATAAATGTTGGAAATTTGCAAAGTCGAGGGGGTAAACACAAATTGAATGCTGAATATTGTTTACGAGTTTGTTGCCAAAGTCTTTTGTTATTTTTGTTGTCTGCTGCTTTTTTTAAGTTGCTCCCGTCTCGTCGCCGCGGCGTCCTGCAATTTACAGTTATGCGCTTATCGCAAATGCCTTCAAACGTATCATGTAAATTTTTATTTTCATAATCACTTAAAAAAAAAAATAATTATTATTTTTATTTCTGTGTACGAGTGTGTGGAGATGTACGGGTGCTTAGTATGCGGAAGTATTTCTCAAAATAATAACAAAACAAAACAATGTAAACCAACCAGTCTTTTGTGTCTTATGTATTTAAACCGTTTTACTATTTTATTATTTTCGTTATTTGATATTTTAATTTTGAAAAGTCACCGTTGAGTTTTTGTGATATTTGCTGCTTGCTTACTTACATTTACAATTTAATATTTACACAAGATTCTATTTAAATTAAGTTATCACAATATTTCTTTGTTACTTATTATTATCTCTTTTAATAAATAACTAATAATTTATTTTGTTATCACAATTCGCTTTAAATTTTCAAATTACAGTTTGATAATTCTTTTCTTGATGTTTGTGAAACTCGTCGTTATTATTCTCGGTTTTTTTTTTCATACAAGTTTCGTTAAAATTTATTGGCGGCGTATTTCTTTTTTCTCTATGCTGCTTTGCCTCTGATAGCTTTCTAGTTAATTTTTTATTATTCCGCAATATAGAACCGATCTATCCAACATCAAGAATCAAACTGAAGTTAAGTTTGTTCGCTGGTCCTACGTTGTACCGCATCGCGTCGAATGTGCTGCTGCTGCTAATTTTGCTAAGCTGTGAACTTGTTGTCGACAGGTTGTTGGTATTTTGTTTGCTGTGCTGCTATGCTGTTAGTTTTCTTTGCCGGATTTTTCGTAGTCTTTTGTTTCTCGGGAATTTGTTAATTTTTTTCGATCCGAATGAATTGATTATTTTGCATCTGTTGCTGTCGCTGCTGATTATTTGAATACCCGTCTATTAGAAGCTTGTCCGATCGATTCCTATGTGAACAACGATTTATTGGCGCGTTCACTCGCTGAATTGACGCACGTCGAGCACGATCGTTACGATAATTTTTTTTTTTTTTTTCAATATAAATATTTTGTTTTGAGAATTGATGAAGAATCATTCATTTGTCATTATTTGGCATAGTATTACAATAATTAAATACAACAAGATAACTAAAACATATTTTACGAATTTGTGTTATTTTTTAGATTTTTGTTAAATAGAAACAAAAGAAAATTAAATATTTTCAGTTTAGTGAAGTTGGTTTGCTCTTGAGTTATTTGACCGCTGCATGATTTTGTTCTGTTGTTGTTTTGTATTTAAAAGAGATGTGTATTTTTGTTGTAGTGTTTCTGTCGTTTGTATCGTTTTCCTTAGACATTTGATTTTTTTTTAATATTGTTGATTTGGGCTTGGCACGGATTTTTTGCAAGGGTTAATGCTACAGACTTTTGAAATATTCTAAATATCCTTTGTTGTAAAACATAATATCTAGTCTGTCGCTTTAATATGCAATGTTCGTAATCGCAAGTTTAGATAACTTCACTGACTCAATTAAAAAATGTTAAAAAATTCGAAAAAAAAAATTGGCGTCGTGTGTACAGCCGAAAAACAAGCAGGTCTTTTCTCTTCGAGTATGCATAAAAAACTGCGACGAGAGTGACATAAAGCAGGAGGTGCTTATGTAAAAATTTTAGATTCAATACCCATTTTGGGGCCCTATCCATCTTGGGCCCTTTCCCTTAAGAATAATTTTCGTGCCGTGCTATTATTATGAGCACAATATACGTTTTAACTGATTCATCAAAAATCTGAATTTTAAAATCTAATTATTACAATTGGGTAATGGGGCAATTCTGGAAGAGATGGGACCCATGAGCTGTACAGGGGCAAAATATAAGTTTCTCATAATTTAATGGCTTATCTTGATACCTGTGTACCTTTTGGGTACGAATTAATTGTTTTCTTCGATAATACACTGAAAAAAATTATAGTTGGCTAAACGCGACGTGTTTCTTTATTAAAATTTTTTTTTTATAAACAATCAAGTTTTATCTGAACAATTTTTTTTTTTTAGGTTTTTATCATTTAAATTAAATATTTCCGCCTTAATTCTCCAGGAAGAAATGATAGGGCAAGTTATGAAGTCGATGCAATATAATCTTATGTGGAATGTAATGCATCGATTCAAGAGGGACAACGCAGAAGCTATTGCTATGCAACAACTGTAAAAATGGCTGCATGCAAGTTGCTCTATTTTCGATGCAAGTTGCATTGATTGCAGGAGAAACTCTTGGTAAAACGCTTCAAAAGAAGATAAGCAATGCATTATTTCTTGAAGTTGTTTTCTATTGCCATTAATGTTTAAAAATTCTTTTTCTGACCTGATTTGCAGTATTTATCTTTTATATATCAATTTCCCAGCATATTTTTCTAATTTCATGAAAAAAGGTGTTCCATCTCATTTACAAGATCCTATTTAAATTCGGAAAAAAGGTTTCGAACTAAACTTTGGTACATTGCATATGATGGTTTGAAAAATGGGTTCCATCTCTCCCGAAATCACTCTAGTGATTTTTGTTTGAACGTCCACGACATCTCTCAACGAACCCAGATACCCCATTTCAAGGTGACATTGATTATAATTTTTATTTGAAATAGTAAGTTCATCTAAATGAAGGAACCGACTCACAAGTTTCCATAAGTTTTTCACAGACTACTAATCAAACTTTTTTGGAACACTAAAATCATCCTCTTCTATTATTCATGGTGTTATGCACGACTAGTTAAAGGCCACATCGTTCTCTCGGATTATTCTGATTACTGATACACCCTCTAAAGTACACAATATAAATTTTTCTCATAATTTCGATGGTTACATTCTTCGAAAAATATTTCCGTCTCAGTAGCAGTGATCATAAGACCAATCATAAGGGAGAGGAGTTTGTACCTAACTCCACTAGGGCGGACCAAAAACGTTGACAATATACTGCTTAAGAAAAACTTGGAAAATGAGGACGCTTTGTTATCAAATTTTATCTAAAAACCAAGTTTAAAATTGTAGAGGTCCTGCCAGGTATTATGCTAAGGTATTGCTATCAAAGATCCTTTGAGATTTATGTCAAACCCGGAACGCGAACAAGGAATTTTTGTATTGTGGTCATTCTCCACTTCGCAAGTGCCCAGCACATTATAATCCACTATTGTGTTGCATCATTCAGCACTCATGCACAATATTTGTTTATTTTTTATCATCAGTATTAAGCGATAGGTAAATCTTGAATAAATATTTCGTTACACATTCAAATGTGTGTACCTACTATTTATTTTTGGCATTCTTCAAATTTTCAAACTTTGCAAAAGTTTTTTTTTCATTTGAATGTTGAAGAATGCTGCTCGGACCTTATAAGCATTTAAGTGTAGAATTCATGCGTTACCTGACACTGCCAGTTACCATCACCATATAACGGCCACACGGTGCTAATGTCCAAATGCCAAACCGAAATCGACACTTGAATGTTTGTATGCGTACTTGCTCCTCGTACTCGTATAACAAACACAACAGATTTTCAGATATACTAAATTCAAAATCAACAACATTCACCAAAAAATTTCTTAAAGTACATCGAAAGCTTCTGTGCCTGTGCCTGTGCCATTCAAAAACAAAACACTAACAGCATACACTTTAAAATATCTATGTATAGCAATAAAAAGCAAACTGAAAGTAAATTGGAAATAATTACAAATGCAAAGTAGTAGTAGTTTTTGTTTTGGTGCCGCTGTGTAACAGCAGCGTTGTCTTTTCGGAATTCTGTTTGCTTTTGTGATTGTTTTCCTTCTTCAGAAGTGTCGAATCAAATCGAATCGATCGATGGCAAGTGGTATTAATTTGAAGCTTAATCATTTATTATGCTAATGGAATCGATGTGGTGGCAGTCTTTATCTGTCGTCTTTTGTATTATTATTATTATAATTATTAACAATATTATTGTCGTTTCTTCCTATGGAATTAATGTAAAATGAAAGCAATTGTCTTTTAAATTTTTGCTATTTATTAAAATGAAATTTTAATTAGTGGTGTTCAACTCCTGTTCTTAAGATATCAACTGCTTTGCCTAGTTTTGGCCCACGAAAGCATCGTTTATTTCTAGGCAGTAGATACCATAACCATATAATTTATCTGGCTGCTTTTTAGCCTAGAGGCTTCAACAGCACGACAGACGTCGGCTATAACTAATGTCATGAAATTCAACGATATCGCTGCGGTAGACATACTGGCTTCTAGCATCTCAGCTCAACTCAAGCTAAGCTTTAGCTTAGAAAGCTAAGCGTTCCACACCAAATTTTTGTTTTCTCTTTGTATGTTTTGTGCTTAAGCAGAGACGACCTGATGACGCAGCCCTATGCCACGCGACGAACATGTCTCTTGGGGCATCATTGAGGTTATTATTCTTTATTTTTTCCCCTTTTTCTAGCTGTCTATTAATCTATGCATAACATTAACTAGCTCTTCTTCTCTATTGCTATTTTTATTTTGTTTAAATTATAAACTATTAATCGTCGCTGCGTTTGTTAGTGGAAGCGAGCGTAATTATTAGGAAATTCTTTGAATATTAAATACAATTTCTTTCTATGTTTGATTGACGACTGCGACGACTGACTCATTCTTATTGTTGGGAATTTAGTTGATTGCGTTGAATATGAGGTGAAATGCAAAATGAAGTGAAAAGTTGTTGTTAAACTCTATGCAAAAAGCATTAGTCATCATTGATAATGAATTAATCAAGGTTAATTTAATGGAAAATATTTGTAGAATCTTTTCTTAAATTATGGAATTTAATTACATAGACCTTTCTCTGGAGGTCAACGTTTCACTGGTACCAATCTTTAATACGACTTTAATAAGATACGAAAAGTCAATCTTGTAATTCCAGCTCAATTAGATGAACTTTTTTGGTACAACTAAATATTATTTCTTTTAAACGTAATTATTTATATTGCCTTTGTTGTGGAGAAACCTGATATTAAGTAATTTTGTATACAATAATTAAAGCTTTTAAATACGGAATTCCTCGCAACCTAATCTTCACATTAATTTTCATTTCCATTCAACAAGATACTGCTTATTGAATGATAAAGCAACTAGTTATGTTCATTATTTTCATAGCATTAAATCCAATTATTAATACAAATACATACATGTGAATATGTATGTATGTATATATGCATGTAGTTTTGCAAAGTCTTTAGATCAACAACGTATTGAAATGTAAAATTGAAATTGATAATCGCTGACATTGCAACTCGTTATTCTTCTATTTTTCACTCATATAAGTTAATGCTAAGTTTAAGTAGAATGTGTCGAACCTCACAGATACGGCCTTCAGATATAGTTTACAAATTAACTTCCCATTAAGATAATAGATCCTAAGGGTTTTTCATTTTCTGAAGAAACATTTATACTCATATCCGTGTATAGTTCTAGATTCCATACCAGTAATAAATATACACTTCTAATTCTATTTGAAAGTATTTTCCTACCTTAATCCTAGAAGAACTTGTTGGTTTTGTAAATAGTTTTAAATTGTGTTCTCTTCAGCACTTCAACTTTGATATAACGTCCTAACATCTAAAAACATTCAGTGCGAGCGAGCAGCTTGTTTAACAACCTACCTCACCACATTTTAAATTTTATTTATTTATTTTTTTTTAGTATTCTTGTTTTGGCAATAATTCAATAATTTGGATGCTGTCACTGTCTCTGCTGCTACTATTGTTGTTATTGTCTTGATATGTAGGCATGTGTTGTTGTTGCTGCTTTTGATAATAGTATTGTATTGGTACCACCCGATACCAGACAGTATATATTTGTATAATCACAAAATTATCGACAAAAACAACAACAATGCCAATATAGTAATCAATTCATTTTAATTTTTGCCCCATGGACTAGAAAGACGTTAGTTTCTTTTTTTCTTTGGAAGTTTCAAATCGATGCTTACTTTTGAAGGTGAAAAGAAAATAAAAATAAATAAGAGTTAGGAAGATATAGCGCGTTATCGACTTTTTTTGGGGCTTTTTTTTCATTTTTGTGTTTTAAATTCGATAATTGATTGGCCATAAACGGTGCGGTGCTCGCATTCAATATGAGTTGAGACCCAGTAGCAAATGCCGTCGATTTGTCGTTGACGTCTCTTCACAGTTCTAAGAAACATGAAGTGAAAAACAAACTCGGATTTTAAGTTTGTTTTCAATTTGATTTTAGTATTTAAATTAAGCTCAAGCGTAATAATCTGTTTTAATTCAATTATCTTGTGGACCATGGAAGTAACAATTAAGGTTTATACTATGAATTGAATCGTTTTTTTTTTTTTTAAGTGATATAAAACTTTTTTTTGGTATATTTTTCAAATGGCGTATTGATTTCCAACTGGGCACCAACAACAATTGATAGTCGTCCATGTATAAATACTAAAAATTCGTCGTGGGTTACACAAACCTTATTGCTATTGTTGCTGTTTTGTGTTTGCTGAACCTTTTCTTAATTGACTAGTAGAGGTTTTCTCGTAGCATGATTAGATTAAAAACTCTCAAAAGAAACTGCAAAATAAAAAAATAAGTAACTGCCCTGCAAATTTAAACTTTTCTTGTGCGAATAAGATGGCTTCTAGCGATTTCAAATGAATTTTCAATGCTGAACACGAATCTGTGGTCAAAAACTTTCCATCACGTCATGTTTTTGAGACAAAAAGAGGACGAAATCCCCAAAAACAGCGTTTTTGGCCATTTTTAAAAAATGTGGAGCTGATCCCTGACGTGCTATAAGCTTCGCTAATATCAGAAGTTGAAACCTGAACCATGCCTTTCAAATGAGCCCTAAGCCAAATTGTTTGCCCTTAGAACAGAGGGTGTACTTATGTCTAGGGGTGCACGAAAAAAATGTACGCAGAACAGATTTCATCCTACACACTTAATTTGTCCGCCATTTTGAATTTTTGAAACCTGACTGCAGATTTGTAACCAGGGACCCTTAAAACACTTCGGACCACTGCACTTCCCATTATGTCTGGCAGTAGGTATAAGTAAAATAAAATCGGTCCACCATATTTGATCCTCCATTTTGAATTTTTGAAATCTAACTGCAGATGTGGAACCAGGGACCCTAAAAACATTTCGGACCACTGCACTTCTCATTATGTCCGGCCGTGGGAGTGAGTAATATAAAATCCATTCTGTGTACATTTTTTTCCTGCACCCCTAGACAAATGCACACCCCCTGCTTTAAGGGCGCATGCGAAGAATTTGACTTAGGGCTTCTTTGAAAGGGCATGCTTTAGGCTATAATTTCTGATATTAGCGAAGCTTATATCACGTCAACGTTCAGCTTTATAATTTTTCAAAAACGGAAATATGGCCAGAAACGCTATTTTTAGGAATTTCGAAAACGTGACGTGGTGGGAATTTTTTAACCCCAGACTCGTGTTCATTCGGAAACACCAGGAGTCGTCTTATTCGCAAAACCCATGCAGGGCAGTGTAATTTGTTTGATAAAAGTACAAAGTGTTTGAAAAATACGTTGAATGACATTTCTCTGCATTTCTCTGTTTGTGAGATAAGTATTTGCGTTTTGATTGAGTGGACGAACGTATAGTTAATCATCATCGTCTATCTTTGTGTAATATGTAGGAGCTATATGTCTGCCTCATTGTTTGACGGCTTTGTCTATTTGTTAATGTGTCATTCATAATCGATTTGAGGAACATTATTATTAATTGTGACCGTATTTACTCGAAAAACAATGAATACAATACAGCCGGGAGCAAAAATATTAGGCATCCCCTAATTAATCAAAATATTTAAAGGTGTCTTTCTTTTAGGCAAGAAAAAATTAACATTGGTAATTTATAGTGTCTCATTAATATTATGGTATATATTAATATGTATTATTATATAGGTTTCTTTAACTTCAGAAATTCACCGCTAGAAGGCACCTCCCTTGTGAAATAAATACAATTTTTAGCATAGCTCCGATCCCGAAACTCATTACAATTTTGGAAAAATTTAACCTTAAAATCTAAAATGTTTTGGTTTTCATAATCATTTACAAAACCTATATTTCGATCTTTTTCTATTGAAGGTTTGCCATTGCCTACCAACATGTGGTGCCGTGGAGAAAAAATTTTTGCTATCTATTTTTAATTTTTGACTGTGCCGAGTATTGAACTCAACGTTTAGTACTGATTTCATAATAAAGCACCATCACTTACCGTTTATATAGGTCCAATTTTTTCTCGATGAGATATGAAAAATTCTAATCTTTAAGATTTAATATTTGGTTAGAGATTTTCAAAATTCTGATGATTTTAAGGTTCACATAAAAAAAGTTTAGGCCGCAAGTATAAAAATTGTTTATAAATTTTATAGACTGCAGAAAATGGCCAAAACTGCTCTTTTAAGTTAAGAAATTCTAACGTGACAGAAAAATCCTGCATCCCCTTTCGAATTTACCTCACAGAAATGGTCTAAGTAAACGAAATATTTGAAATGGTGTATGTGGAGAATCTTAGTAAGAAAGATGATAAAGGATTGTGGCTTAACTGAGAAAAATGTGAACGCTATTAGACAAGACGGAAAGAACTACCCGTGCAAACGATATGAATGCAAAGCACAATAGTTAGATTTAGATCGGAATATTGAATTGATAACGATTTGGAAAACTGTTTTTCTTTTTAGTTAAACGCTTTATTCATCTTGCAAATAAGAAATGCACAACACTGACATTGATAAGGAGTCGTCCAAGTAACAAATACGTCACGCGATTTTTGGCCATTTTATTTCTAATTTTATTAATCTACTTTACTTTACATATATGCAAATTCGTGAAAATTATTTACATAGAATGGCAGATTGTTTTTTAAGACAACGATTTAATTAAATTAATTTATGCCACGTGTCGCCTTCGATTGAAAAATATTTATTCGCTGTTAACCAAAAAAAGCATTAGTAACAAAAATAAAGAAAAAGTATCTGCAATATAAATGTTGTTAAGTATATAGGGGAAACTGGGGATTGTGCGGCAGGTTAATTTTTCGTCACATTTTCGAATTTGGGACATTCATACTGTTGTCATAGTTTGGTCTGGGCCTAACTTCAGTTTTCATTAGTACCCGACGCATTAACACACATTTGGAGTAATGATAGCCAATTGAAAATTTGTTTTCAGATAGTTTTATTTACTGTTTTTAGGAATAAACGCAGTAACATGTGCATAATTATTACGCGCTAACAAAATTTCTACTTACAAAAGGAATTTTGCATGAAAACTCATTGACGGCCATATTGAAAACGAGTCATTTCTGCTATTGTGAGACATTTTTGGAGGGGGATTGTGGGGCGTGCCTGTTTTGCCATTCTGGCTCTTTTTGTGTAAGTTAATTGTTTTTCTAGTTTTTTAGTAATTTTGAAATTCTTTCATTTGTGAGACTGGTGATCGAGTAAATATGACTTACAGCTGTTCCACCACATTCAGCAATTGCAATTCTGATCAATATAATCTCTCCAGTTTAACTTCATTTTATCATTATGCTTCTAAATTTATAATTTTTGCTTGAACTAAAGCGTCATCACTATTCACCATCGTTTTTGAGAGTGTCATAATCGAACGTTTTTGAAAAACAGCCAAAAATTCCCATCCGTTTGAAGTTTCAACAAACAAACACGTAGTAACATAATTGAAATCTATTGAAATCTAATCGAGTTTTGCAACTAAAAACAAATCCCGTTCCCACCTTCCCTTATGTACGTATCTATGTATAAAAGTTCTTCACTTTAAATAAAATTTTTTGTTAAGCGCATTTTATGAGCTCTGCTCGTCATTACACTTGGAAGTGGTGTCTAAACAAAAAAGTAAATAAATATTGTATGGCATGCCAAGCCAAATGGTTTTGTTGTTGTTCGTAGTTCGTCATTGTGTCACTGACATGCACATTTACTCACATCCACACAAATACTCGCTAGTGGCAAGCATGTTTGTAACCCTTTGCTCTCTTCTGTTGCGTTCTTACTGTTCTCCTACTTGCTCTGCTGCATTATTTATTTAAAAGGGAAAGTGGGTGGGTGGTGATATTCAATTCTAATGGAGAAGCTTTTGTCTTGTGCGCTTAATACACGATCAATTTATTCTGCCTGAGCTGCAACTCGTTTCAAAAGTGTTCTACTCACCTGAGTGAAACTCATCAGCATGATGAACACCTTTGAAACGAGTTGTGTAAAATTAAATGTGTCCTTGGCTTGCATGATAACAACAGCTATACACAACGCTCTCATGCTTCAAGTGTAACTTTAATTGGCTCTTTGAGGAATTTTTTGTTTTGTTTCGCATTTAGTTGCAACAAAATTTAGGTTGAATATGAAATTAATTTAAATTAAATTCGTTTTTTTTTTCTTTCCATAAATATGTAGGTACATACATTTGTGCACTAAGGTCTTGATCGATTTGCGTCGTTAAATATTAAATTAAATATTTTATTTCGGTTCCAATTTTTTGAACAACTTGATGAAAAATGGATGTAGGAACAATTAATTCCATTTGCGTTGTTTTTTTCTGGTCCAAATTAACAACGCAAATCGAGGCTTTGATGTATTATCAATCTAAAAATTTTTAAAGTATGTATTCTCACTTATTTCGCTCCTACATTTTTTGTTAGTATATTGTTAATTACTGTTGTCATGATGGTTGTTGGGGTTGATGTTATTCTGTTGGCGATATGGTTGTGAACGCGTTGCTTCTGCTGCTCTGATACATGCAACAAAGTTATTAATTACCATTAATTTGCATAGTTTTCTTGGTAAATCAACAAGCCATAAATTAATTAAATATTGGTGAAAAATATTCTCATCAGCATTTATAACAAATATTATATTAATTTTTAATTAAATATTGCCGTTTACACACACATGCATATGCACTCACAAACTATTATTAATATTAATTAAAACTAAACAAGAACTCAAGAAGATGTTAATTAATTTCTAAAGACAAGCGTAAAATATGAAATTACCATACAAAAATTATCACAACTATTCAGATTGAATGAAAACGATGGCATTTTTTATTATATGTATGTATGCGAATAGTTTTGCAATGTGGCTACATACTTACATACATGTGTGCATACATGCATACCTACTCGTATGCATGAATGAAAAGTAATTGCATTTAATCTTTTATCAAACGTGCACGTGCATTTTAAAATATTCACCAAAAACAAGAACCCGAAATACACTTGCATTTTAAACACAAACTACATGTGCAGTTGACATTTGCAATTAAAAGTCCTTAATTTAAGGCTTGGTAATAAAGATTTTTAATAATTCACACGAAAATCTTTGAGCATCTTTCAAAATCTCTTACTTAGCTTAGAAAGCTACAATTCAAATATGTGTTTTAGTTCTTTTATTAGTAACACTGTTTAAAACAAATCATCTATTGCAAAAATAACAATGGTCTCAAAGTGGATTCTGTTAGTAATTATGCACATCTCGGCGTTTTAAAAGTCTTACTTCTAATTCATTTCTTTTGTTTGTTTGTTTGGCTAAAAAATTGGAACTGTCCTAATGTATATGTAAGTTTTACCAGTGTTCACAGCGCACCATCACCATGCATTGCATAAACTAACTTTAACTCAGAAATTATAAAGATGGATTTGATGAATTCTGCTTGAACGCCCACGATATCGATATATATGTATTTATGTACCTACACTTAAAGGCTTAAAAGCACCTGATGAGGAACTTGAATATTATACAATATAAACACTTGAAACGGATTTTAGTGTCTCTTCGTCATTTGTGTTCGTTCATCGTTATCTTAGCATATTTGCTACGAGTATTTTATTAGTAAAATTTTGCTTACGTGATTTAAGATGAGCTAATGGCATCATCTAGCAAACAATTAAATTGTTCCATTAAATTCTGTTTGATTTATAGAAAATTTTTATTGAATTCCTATTACCACAGTCAGGCAGTCAGTAAATTATTTAATGTAAAAAATTTTGTGAGTAAAGAAGAATTTTTATGATGTTGCCAAGCGTAACCACATAGTGAAATCGCTTACTTTATGAGTTTACATTGTATGAATACGTTTTTGTAATACCGCTCTTGTGCTTTTATTAACTGTGTGCAGTGTGCACTTGTGGGTTTACATATCTGATCAAAAATAAAAAACTAGTTAAGCTGCATTCCGCTTACATATATCCTGTTCAAGTCTTCGGGTTGTCCCAGTGTTCTAAAAAAAAAAAAAATATAATAGAGAAAACGATAATGAGTTTAACTGCACTTTGCTTTGTTTCTCTTTGGTTCTTGGTGTCGTGCTCTGTCCAGCTCAGAGGTAACCTTGAACTGGAAGCCAATTAAATTGGATTCCCGTTTTTTGCGGTTGTGTTGTCGTCCGTATCATGTCCTTGAATAAGGAAGTAACGAGATCAAGATAACTAACCAGCTTCCATCGCAACGAAATCATTAAAACAGCTTCAAGGCGAAGTTCAAATTGAGTCAAGCCAGCAGATAATGACGAGATTCAAGATTGATTCTTAAGAATGCATTGTTCTTCATTACGGGTGCCTCTATATTGCTGAATTTTAATTATAATATGTTCGACTTAAATGCGTGCTTCATTGCTTACTTTCATGATGGGCCTGTCTGTCTGTCTGTATGCCTGTCTGCTTATATGCATGAATATCTGTTTCTGTGCCTGTCAGTCACGGACACCAAACGCTTTCGTTGTTTTCGTGTATATTTTTTTTATTTTTTGATTTACTTTGGCATAATTTAATTCAAGAATTATAAAAAAGAAGCAAACAACAAAAATCTCAAGGCTCTTCTTCATTTACTTCTTTATGTATTTATAAGTACATTTTTGTACATATGTTTGTATGCATGTTTGATATTTTTTACCGAATCATCGCTATTCTCCATTGTCTGGTTGTAATTTTATATTTTTAGATATTCTAAAATTATTATTATTAATTATGTATGAAGCTTTTTTTTTTGGTTTTTGTTTTTTTTTCTATAAACATTAAATGTTTTCTTGTGTAATTTTAGCTTAAAATCCCCTTCAATATTTCATTCGCTTTGAGGGCTCGCGATGTTATCGTAACAATAGGAAAGAAATCTCTTAAAGTTGGTCTAAAAGGTCACGAGCCCATCATCGATGGCGTGCTCTGCGGTGAGGTGAAGCAAGAAGAATCGGTCTGGGTACTGCAAGATAGCAAGACTGTTGTCATAACACTTGAAAAGGTTTGTACTGTAGTTAGTAACTTGCATACATAATTACACATACTCGCATTCGTACACGGAAAAAACATAAACCATTTGAATTTCGTTGCATTCCTGTCAATAGGTCAACAAAATGAATTGGTGGGATCGTTTAGTTACCACTGATCCTCAGATTTCAACGCGCAAAATCAATCCGGAACCCTCGAAACTATCTGATTTAGATGGCGAGACACGAAGCAT
Organism: Toxonevra muliebris; assembly: GCA_963691655.1. Classification (NCBI taxonomy): domain Eukaryota; kingdom Metazoa; phylum Arthropoda; class Insecta; order Diptera; family Pallopteridae; genus Toxonevra; species Toxonevra muliebris. The sequence continues at coordinate 3,113,765 of OY829326.1, forward strand.
GGTCGAGAAGATGATGTACGATCAGCGCCAAAAAGAAATGGGTCTGCCAACGAGCGAAGATCAGAAGAAAAATGAAATACTTAAAAAGTGAGTGATTTGTGCTTGTATAATAACTCGATTTCTCTTATTTGCGTCTCTTCTCCTCTTATTATTCACAATAGGTTCAAGGACCAACATCCGGAAATGGACTTTTCAAATTGTAAATTCAATTAAAGCAAATGCTCAGGTGCGTTTAATCAATGATAGCAGTAAATTCGATGAGAACATTCGTGCGTACTTCTTCTTATTTTTCGAGAATTTCTTGCTTCTACATAATTTTTATATACTATTCTGATAAATACTACATTGTAATTGCATGTGTAATTCCATTGCAATATTGTATATTGCACTTATTTATCTAAAATTAACATTTTCTTAAAAAATGAATTGCTATAATAAACATTGAAAAATAATTATTATCAAGTTTTTATAATCCCTTAACTTTATGCAGATTAATGTCAGTGGGTGAAGCTAGTGAAAGTTTGTCATGAATTCGCAAGGCGACAATAAAATAGAAAATAAATAAAAAGAAAAAAATATTCCTCATCAAAAGTAGGTACCGCTATATTAAACAAAGACTATAATTAGAAAATATATTAAAATTAATTAATTTATGATTGATTATTGCAAACAAGCCAGCGAAAACAGTGTGCGGTGCTACGCTCGCATTTCTCGTCAGATTTTGTATAATTAAGCTATAAATAAGCACACATATGGAGGTATCACGCATGTTAACAATGACATTAATCCCACTAGACCTCCAGTATAAAAAATTTTATATTTTAAGAAAAAAATCTCATGAATGATCTCTAAAGTAATAAAGTATGTTGTGGTTTTTTGTGATAGGAACGTATTTAAGCTTTCAAAAAATTAGACTAAGATTTCTAGCACTATCTTTTATTCTTAATAGATTTTGACTTTGACTTTGTTTTCTCTACTTTTCTAGTTTAGAATATACGAAACTTTTATCATACTTTTTAATATGAATATCAGATTAAAACTAGTTTTCCGTTCTGTTTTATTTGTGATTAATTGACTGTTATTTTGATTCTTTTGTTGATCTTAGATCTTTGGGTCATTGATCCATAAGGTGTTGAGTGATTTAGCTTAGAGTAATTAAGAAATATAGAAAAATGTTGAAAAGGGCTTTTTTAAAAAAAATAAAGAGCTAAATTATTAAACATTCAGAAACTGTTAGATCAATCCTTTTAGAATTTCAAGAAATTACGCCATTCTTGGGATTGCTGGCAGAAATATTTTCAAGATATATCGCAATATCGCTTATCTTCAAAGCAGAAGTGGAACTCCTAGATTAAAGCTTTTTCCTCTCCGGCGCAACCAGAACGATATTTGCACGATTTGAAATATGCGGATACACGAGAGAACACTACAATTCCTGGCATTATGCTATTTACTAAGATAGCTTAGAATACTTTATTTAAGAGATCGATCCTGATCCTATGTGATGGCATCGAAATGCTAAAAGGGGAAAGTTGGAAAGACTTAGGAAAATACCTAGTAATGCATTGCATTGCAGGCTGAAAATAATATAAGGCGATTTTAAATAAATTGTTATCCTTTTTGAAATTATAATCCACTCTGTAATTATAATTTTTGGTAACCTGCTTGTTGGCTTACCCATTAATTTTTGCATATCGATAATGGAATTGCAGAGCGAACGTGAAGCGGCTTGCCAGCTGTTTCAGGATGAATTATATAGTTCGGTGTATTTTTTTGGGAGGTGCAAAACTTTTTTTAATATTGTATCTTATGAGCTTTTTCACTTCATTGTAGGATGAGCAGTTCCAAATTTGAACAACAGTCCCAAATGACACACGATTGCACTTGCCGTTGGTTTTTTCATATTTAGATTTTTAGTCTTTTGAAATAATTCACTTAAGAGAAAAATAAGCGAACGAATTCCGTTTGAAATTGTAATTATCTCTAAAATGCTAAAGCAGATACTTCATTCAGTCTCGATAAATTGACTTCGCGCTTAGCTAAATTATGGGGATGAAGACTGTCAGAGTCGCAATTATTGCTTAAAATTTCAAAAATTTAGTTAGAAGGTTTAGTAATTGAGATTAAGCATTAGTGAAATTCGGAATTGTGCTACTGGTAACTGTTTAAAAGAGGTTAAACTAACTATGGGAATGGGGTCTCCCGCGCAACCCTGAATCCGACACTGGCCTTACTAATTTTGGTTTCGCCCAAAAGTCATTAAGTTTATTGTGCAAAATTCATTAAAATGAGACTTTAAATAAAAAATTGACAACCGGATTTGAAAGCTAATAAATAATTCACTCACCAGTTTTCCTGTTACTTGAGCTAAACTTTCATTTCAATCTAAGCACTAAGCACCACAACAACAATAGCAAAATAAAATAGAATAAAAGCAGATTAATGTGTTTTGGCAACAATAGCAAACATTACTGGAATGAATGTAAGAGTATTGGAGCGGATGCACGAGACATAGAGTGGAATCATTAAACTTAATTCTGTAATTATGTAAAGTAAAAGCCAAACAAAAATTAAAAGTATTGATCGGTTTTTGTGTTAGACTCGGTTTGGTGCCGCTAATTTGCGTACCGCATCAAAAAATTTCTTTACGATTGTCTTTACGCTTTGTTGTTCCTAATTCTGCTCTAAGATTATTATTATATCCTCTTCATAATTAGCATTCGAGCTTTTTTTCTTCGATGTTTTCGAGCTCACGTGATTACTTGGGAATATTTTTTGCATGGCATGTGATAAATTACCCTAAATCCGGGTGTGAGTGATGCTGACATACAGACAATTTGTGGCTATTTTTACCTACTGCTATTATTGCAAACTAATAACATTCTATTGCTGATTGCGTGGGCGCGAGCGTGCGCCGCGTAGACGCAAGCGGCAACATGGTAAAAATGTTTGTATTTTTAGAATTTGTCGTGTATTATAAATGAAATACTTACGAGTATTTATATGCTTTTTTTAGCGTATAATTAATAAGATTACATTTAACAAATGAGTTGCGAAAAAATTTCAAAGCGAAAGACTCAAGTAGCAAACTTGTTTGTTTTATATGTTAATAACTCAAATTCTTTTCTGCTTTGTTTCAAGTTTTTTGCATTTTTTTTTTGTTCTTTTGCACAAAAAATTAAATTTTTTTCGATTTTAATCATTATTTAATTAATTTTTTTTATTTTTTTGTTACAAAAATTGTGTTTTTAACAAATTGAAAGAATTTTTATTTTAACTCAATAAAAGTATGTTTTCAATTACAGACAAATTCAAAACTCAAAATTTCATCAATCATTGCAATCTAAAGAAAAAAGTTTGGCATTTTCAAAGCAAAAAGTTGCAATAAAATTTGAATTACAATGCTTGACCAGTGAATTTGATACGGTATCCATTTATAATAGAGCAACGAACTTTTACCACTATAATTAAATTATACATAGTTGCTAACATTAACAATAATGCACATCAATAGCCCAAGCAGCACAAACACACAAGCATACTAACACGTTTATACAAATACATGCGAACATGCATACATATGCATTCAGAAAAAGAAGCAGAAGCTGAAGCAGAAAAAAACACTAAGCGAGGTGAAGGTCATGCTTTGGTCTCAAAACTATTAAACTACAAGCTCATGTTACAACAACTACAATAGCAACAAAAGCAATAGTAACAATAGCAAAAATTGAAATAATGGCAACTGAAACTAACTGTAAAACGGCGTTGATTTCAATTCGAACCATAACACCACAATAATACACAGCGTTAACGTTACTGCCGCCACCATTGCATTTTGATTTGCCGGGCTCTGTCATTCATTCATTCATCCATTCATTTATTCACTCTGCAGTGTTTTGCCTATGGAAAAAAATTTAATTTGCTTCCAAACTGCTGCGCATGTAATACGCTTCTCTTGCAAGCAGTTTGGGAGCAGTTTGAGTTCTCCATCTACGAAAAATGCATATCAGTTTCGTTTTCTTTGGCATGTTTAAGAGCATGAAAAAGTACTAATGCGGCCTAGGCCGTGGAGCGTGCTGTATTTGTATCCGAACCCCAAAGGTAAGCCAACAACTTTTCTTAGGCAATGTTTACTCTGGGGGATTTGTGGTGGTGCCTCGTAGAAAATTGTATTTTTATTTATTTTTTTCGATTGTGCGATTAGCAAGGCATTATGCGCGCAGGCCAGTAGTATGTGGGCACATTGTGATGCACAGTTTTTAGCCGTTGGGCTGCTGGGTCTGTGTGTTCAATGTAGATTTTCAACCAACGGCACCGATCACGTCAAATTAACAAGCGTGACATTAACACACTAAGAGTAGTAGAAAATACGTGTGAAAGAACGCCAAATATTTTTGGTGTGGCTATTGATCTTTCGAGCTATTGAATTGCAAGTCTCTTCATTATAGAGCACATAAAGACTAAACTGAAAGAATCTAGGTCAACGTCTCTGCTTATTTATATAAGCCAGAACCACATACGTTATACGACCCCCGAAGTCGGCTCTCTCAGTGTCATCTCATGTTCTTTATGCTCTTCTTAGCCTGTATTGAAAGTGCCTATGTACATACATATATACATGAATGCATACACTGAAAGGAACAATAATGTTTAATTTCTCTACTAAAATCCCTTTTTTAATTGCGAGACAAAGAGCCGAGCATATATAGCTTAACCCATTTTGGCCAGCCCGGTGATTCTAGTCACCACTACTTTAAGAGACCGTAGCGCCAAAGATATGTGCCAATTTGTGATTTCTACGTTTACAAGGGCCTTTTAGAAAAAACAATTTAAAGGATTTGTATGTGTGTGTATGTTTTTTATAGAGGTTTGCGTAAAACATTAAAAAACATATTTTTTACAATTTCATAAAAAAATAAATTTAATGAAAAAAAAACCGATTCAGAATGCCCTTGATACGTTTTTTTAGTAAACACACCCATACCATGCACATATGTGCTTGAAGTAGGTAGTATATTTGAAAAATTACGGTGGTGATATGTAATGAATTCATGGAAATCTATTCTATTGATTGTTGGATTTTGCTTCAGGAAATGTATCTGAGGTGAAGCAAAACGGTGTTTTCTCCGCATTGTTCGATTCCAGGCAGCAAGTTCTACCAATTCGATGGGAAGATAACGCCGAAGTCACGGTCCTAACAAACCACGGATCTTTTTGGTTAAGCGAAATGGTACGATCACAAGAAACAAAGGCAGGTCATCACCAAAATTTTTCAAGCTATTGCGGACTGTACTGCGGATATGGGTGGCGTTGACTTACACGACAATGCATTAGCTAATTACCGCATTGGAGTGCGATCAATACCACTTTTTATCATTATATAAATAGTAACAATATAATTGGAATATAAATTCTATAGTTTATTTCTTATTTTAATTTTTTTTTATACTTTAATGGGAGAAAATCGTTTTCGCCAAATCTTTTTTTTCTTTTCATCAAATCGTCGTCGAGCAATGTGTTAATCTTTTTGCCCACTGGTGACTGGTGACAGTCCATATCTCGGGAACCGCTTATTCTATTGTGATAAAATTGGATTTTTCATAAGAGAGTCAAAATAGACATTCCCTAAAATTTTCATTGAAATCGGTCCACTAGAACTGGTAGCTGGCCAAAATGGCTAAAAAAGCCTGGGCTGTAACTCAATCTACATATTTGGCAAAAACGAAGTTAACACAATAAAAGAGAATGCCAGCTTGTTTTAATTAAACCTAAAAACAATTTGTACCTGGCACATTATCAATTCGAAACTGGATTTTATTATTATGCCCATCCTATGTATGTGTTCGGTATTAGATATTTAGAAAGAAAATGTTTAATGTAAACAAAAGTATGTATAACTAAAACAAATTCTTAACGTACCACGTAATTACAAATAACAAATTGAGGCACATTTAGTATTTTAAATTTCTTTAGAACTAGAATTTTTAAAAAATAAAAAATAATAGAATTAAAACAAGTTTCACATTTCAAACCAATTTTTTGCTAACAATACGAGAATTAAAATATAATTAAGAATAAATCAAAGTTAATAAAATAGTTGCATTAAATTCACATAAAAGTTAAATAAACAAGAAGTTTCATTATTTGTTATTAAGAGCCGCAGAAAAATACGAAAAAAGCCAAAACAAACAATTTGTTTTTAAAATAAAGTCAAGATCAATGTAAAAAATATAAATAATGTTAGCGCGTTTAAAACGGAGTGTGTTTTGAGTTTTTTAAATCTGAGCTACCGATTTATTGAATAAGGTATTGATTATTGGTTAGTCATAAGCTAATAAAAATAAACATAGCTCCAAAAAAGTAAAATAAAAACACATACCGACAAACAACAAATTTCCCACACATTGACGTGATTTTAGTCACAACAAAAAATAACAACAGAACCACAGATGTTTCAAGAGATAAAATCAGAAACAAACAATCAAAATGATAGGAGGTAATAATAAAAAAAAAAAATAATGAAACTTGGCCATTTGCGTAGAACTAAAGCCGGACTTTCCATTGCAGCAAAATTTTTAAGTTGATTGCTAGAAATTGGTATGTGTATGGAAAGAATTTTTCTGAAATGGCATGACGGGCGCCAGACAGAAACCGGAGATAGTTAAAGAGGAAAAAACCAACAAAAACTTTTTCACAAAGAAACATGACTAGAAAAAGTTGAATTGAAAGTTGAGGTGTAAACTCAATCCAAATATGTTATGTACGAATTTGCTAGTTACAGTAGTCCAAAGCAATTAATACACACAAGGGCGAGTTGCATCGGATACGAGAAGATCCGGCTGCTAAGAACGTTGATTTAATTTACGCTTGTTATGGGCGTACATTAGCAGCTGTCGATGACGTAAATTTTGAATGTAAAAACCCGAAGAGTAGAACGCTGGTCATTCAGTTTAATGGACTTTTGTCTTTGTGTATAACTTTATTTACTAATGACAGGACCGGGTTTATTGATTGTTATGTTTGAAATAAAATTTTAAAGGGAAAAAAAACACAAAAAGTTGTTTGCTTGATTTGAATAAAAACAAGAAATAGGGCATGTCATAATTCGAAATTAAAAGACATTTGGCTAATTCACAAGCTGTCATATAATGTCGTAAAAACTTATGACAAATGAGAGGATACGATACCGAATAATACAGCTCGTGAATTGCCCAATTGAATTTAATAGTCACAAATTATAATAATTCATTTGCGACTACATCATCCTAACTAAAAATCTAAAAATGTTGAGTTATTGATGCAGAGTGAACCCTGAAAAATTTCCCTAGTTTACTCCCTAATCTCCCTAGTCTAGCCCCTAAAAAATTAAACTTAATTACTTTAACTTTAACTCGAGGTGTCTCTAAAACAACCGGCTCCTCCAAGCAACTGCTTCAATTGCTTATATGGAAAAAACGGCTCTGCTTCTAGAGCAGCAATTAACAATGATAAACCACAAAATTAAGCGAAAACTTTAAGCATCTTTAACAGCAACATTCAATCTGACAAAGCTGCACTACTTGCAAGTTCCTACGATATGAAATGTTTCATCAGAACTGAGTGAAATAAAAATGTCAGCCTAGTGTGTCAGTGATGCCATCAACACATCCTACACATTTACACTCAATACACAGAGCGGCATATTTAGAGTACAATTGTGAAATTATATTATTGTGTGATCTAATTTGGATGTGTTCAACATTTATGGAGAGGTTGGCATATGTATGTATGTAACATATGTAGGTATTTAACTGAAAAGTATTTTATTTAAAGACACAAACACCGAAATATATGTTTTTTTTTAAGATCAAGTTTCAGAAGCGTCTGCGCTAAGTTTCAATCCGAATTCAATTATTTTTTGATTATTTTTCTGGTTTTTTTTTTTAGTTTTATAGAATAAAATGAGCCACGATATGGAAAAATCAGTATCTGAAAATTTAAGTGCAGAACCAATATAATTTGTTGAGTTCTCGGCTCAGGAATAATTCTATATCGCCGTGTGCCAAATTCAAAAAACGAAGATATTGCTTCTGAAACTTGATTATCTAAACTCCTGTACATAAAATGTATTTCCCGGACATAAAATAAGTTAATTTGGGCAAGTGGGCTTGGCACCTGTCATTCTTTCCTTTCCATTTTTACTTCAATATAAATTTTAAACTTAGCACATCATTAAACAGAAGAGACAAAATGGACCGTTTACGTTTCAGAAACGGTATAGATGTTCTGGATTTGTATCCACAAATTAATCCAAGCTGGATTTATATCTTAAAAACAGTCAGAATTTATTGATTACCCAATTTAGCTTCGAAGAAAAATAAATGAAGTGAAACTTCTTTAGCGAGTTTATATCGAAAATTTTGCAACGGGAATAGCATTGCTGTTGCACTCAATGGTTGCATTCAGAACACACACCGGAGGCTCAACATGTTGAGATTAAATTCGCTTCTGCTACGTATTAACATTTTGTGTCTTCTGAATGGCATGATGGATCATTTGACAAATTTTTGAGAAACAGCTGTTTTATTTTTTGAGAAACAAAAAAAGTGAAAAATTTTTAATTTTATCAAAGACAAAAATAATATAAGATATCTATTATTAAATACACTCGCCAATTGTATATTGAATTGAAACTGTATCTTCGGCAGACATCATGTATATTTTCTTATATATATTTTATGGAAAAAATGGCGTCGAAATGCCAACAGCTCCACGGAGCGGAAATTCACAACAACCCATTCAGAAGACACACACGCCACAGTTGCGCAACAGCTGTACCTTCTGAATGCACCCATTCGAAACTAATAAAAAACGAAGTTATGCTGTTGTTAGTGTTTAGCGAATGAGATCATATGGATTGGCTACATACAATCATGTAGCGAGTCGACTTCTCGGAGTTTTATCTCATGTGCTTTACTGAGAGAGCTTGATTTCATATAGCTGCTTTCCTTTCATGTGTTATATAAGTGTAATACGTCGCGTATGTGCCAGAAAATAGAAAGAGGATGAGTGCAAAAGCTTCAACAACAATGATCACGGGAAAAATCACGATTTCCGTTGCGAAATTTTCGATTTACCCTTGCTAAAGAGGTTCGACTTCAAAAATCGCCAGCGCTACGATAAGTGTAGAGAGTAGGCGTTTTTCTTTATTAGCTCTGAGCGGAGCGCGAGTTGTCAAAAAACGTAATCGTGTTTCTTTTTAGCTCTGAGCATTCAGAGCAAACGTAATTGGTTGCGTTCAGAAGATACACAAAATTTTAAACTGTTGTTTGTAAATTACCAACAGTTGTTTTCAAACTGATGTGGCTTCTGAACGGCATGATGCATCGTCTCTCTAATTTTTGGAAAACAAGATGTTGGCATGATCGCAAAAATGGCGTCCAAATGCCAACAGTTGTGCTGAGCAAAAACACACAACTACGCGTACAGAAGACACGCTTTCCTCTGTTGGGCAACAGTTGCGTCTTCTGAATGTAACTATTGTGTTTTTGTTGTAATTAGAGCGCATGCTCAACGTGCTCAGAAGAAATTGACTGAGCAGACAGTGCACGATTGAAAAAATATTTTGTCAGAATACACAAAAATTGGAAATGGCAAACAAGGGTTCAGAATAATTAATTTATCCATTTTGCACAAAAAACTCAGAACGATTGAATAAGCTTTGTTGAAAAATAAACGTAATTATAGATAGCTGTTATCTGACAGTTCGTGCTCCATGCGTTTTGACCCTCTCAGGAGAATGTGTACTCCCGTGGTAGAAAAAAATCGAGATGTTGATTTAGGAGCCCCAAATAGTCAAAAAATACTATTCACGAACTTTTAGATGTCCAGGTTTAGCCGTAAGCGATGTACGCATATTTGTACAAAAAATCATTCAGGGAGCTTTAAAATACTCCAACTTACGCAAAATGTATCTCTATTGACATAAGAAATTTGTTTTTTATACAATTTTTTATTATTTAGTATTTTTAATAATTTTTTGAAATTGACGACACAGAAAAAAAAGAGCACAAAAAAAAAAGTGCGGTTATGCTTCGATTGTAACAAAATAAATTTCAAACAATAGAGGAAAAAACAACAAAGACGCCAAAATTGTTCTGTTGGCATTTAAATCAAAGTCAGAAAAAATGTTCAAATTCATGTGCACATATGTGTATATGTGTACGAAAATCCTGAGAGCGTTAAAATTAATTCAGAGTTGTCAGTGCGTGCTCGGTGTGCTCGTGTTCAGAAAATAGAAAGAGGATGCGTGCAAAAGCTTAAACAACCACGATCATGTGAAAATTCGCGTTTTTGTTGTACTTATACGAAACCAGTAAGAAACGAAGTTATGCAGTTGTTATTCGGCAGAGAGTCGACTTCTCGCAGTTTTATCTCATGTGCTTTATTGAGAGAGCCGACCAAGTTGCCTCTGCTTGATTGCATATAGCTGAATTTTCACCTCTTGTGTTATATACGTGTACTACATAGTTTTTGTGCCGAAAAGTGTAGAGAGTACCCACAGAAAAAAAGTTACAAAAAAATAGAGAGAAGAAGACTGCAAAAACTTCAACAGAATTTGTTATAAATGTTTTCTAATAATTTTCAAATAAACAACAAAGTTTCATTTCTACTGTGAGTACCTGCAGACACATAATCTCCTTTTTTCTATTATTTTTTATTACTGATAGTGTAACACTAAATGTGTTTCATCAGATATTGTTAAATATTTGAATGAAATTAGATTATTTAAATCTGCATTAATTTGATGTAAACAATTTTGTGTTTTGTAGTTATTCTTTTGTAACTTTTTTCTTAACTGCAAATATTTTCCTTTTTCAAAAATTTTGTTGTAGAGCTTTGAAGTCTCAGATACGTAATTGCCGAACTTAGTTGCATTGATAATTTGGCAAAAATTTATCGCAGTGAGCAATTTTCGTAAACGTTTTTAACCCTGGAAGTATATGTATATTTTTTATGTGTAAAGTTCATGCTTCGTCGAAACGACGACGCCATTACATGATCTATACGCCTATAACTTTGAAAGTTGATTATTTCCCATTATTTGGTTAATTTACTATATAGAAAAACAACAATGGACATTTTTTTAATAATATTTATTCATAAATTAAATGTTTACTAACACTTACTTAGAAAGAAAAATTGTAAAATGTAGGGTTAAAAGTCTTTATTAAGCCGTGTAATGGTTGCTGTCATATCCATATTGATAAAAATAAAACCGCCTAGCCGTTAACATCTTTTTTGTTTTTAAAACCCTATCTCTTTTCCCAAATTCCTTTTGAAAGTGTTACTTTCAAGATCTCTAAAACTTTCCTTATATTTGTATAACTCCAGATCACACCCATCACAGTGGAATGACCCCGGTGTAGAATATAATAAAATACTCAACACATTCTCGATGTGTTTTTATGTTAATTTCCAATGTTTGGTTTTGAAATTCTTAATGAAATGTGAGAAATTTGTTCACGTTTATTTTCTCATCGCTAGAATTTTTACGACAGTGGGAATGAGCGCATTGCATGGCAGCAACTACAATCACAACAACATCACTGAATGAGACGTCGTCGTCATTTTCTTCGTTCATTTCGGTATCAGGCGTCGGTATAAATGCTGCCAATGGATGGTAGTTGCTCTTAGTGTCAGCTTGCTTGCTTTTTTGTTGTTGTATCGCGTTAGTTGTAATGTATCATACAGGTGTATCTGCAAAAATTATGCTAAGCTGCTGTTGTTTATATTATTGTTGTCAGTTCTTGGTGTTGTTGTTGCTGAGCTTTAGAGGATGTCAGCAACAACATCATTTGTCTTAACAGCAAACATACTCACACCCATCGACACGTACATACATACTACATACATCATATGTACATGCATATATACACACATACATATGTACATATGTATTTACCCAACGGGAAAAAGGCACTCCAAATGGCCTTTCGGAGTGCTGACAAGTCAGCTGTAGGCGCTTCCTCTCCGTATGACACACCATCACGTGTTTAACATTGCATGAGATCTTTGCGTCAGCAGTTCGTTCACTTTTTTCCACTGCCCTGCTCTGCAATATTCCTCTTCTTCTTTTCGAAATGCTTCAAAAGAACTCTCACGAAATCGGGGCGTCAGCTGATTTGTTATTTTAAATTACGATGGTCTTGTCGTCGTTTGATTCGGAAACGATTGCTTTTCAGCAACAAGAGCTCGTTAACGAAACAAAAACAACAAGTGCTGACCTATACTCCTCAGGCGAGCTGCTGACAATCGGGACCGTTGGGTAGTTAGATATGCATGATTTTTTCGAGTTAGAGTTATTATATTTCGTTATGAAATAACACAAACATACAAATGCAAACAGAGAGACGAGAAAAGCAAATAAAAAACCAACTCAACACGAAGAAAAGCATACACACACACATACGTGTAATGATGTCAAGGTCAAATTTGCATTTGCATTAACGAATTAAAAAACATATGTATGCATGTGTGCATGCATGTAAAATGTTTGCGCTGTAAATGACTTGTGGAAGTGGAATTGGATCGCGCGCCCGCGTACATTGAATGAAGCGCCATTACTCGTTCGATTGCTTGCTGCCTTCTTCCATTGCTCTATAATCCAATTAACAAATAATAAAATAAATACAGCAACAAAAGCGTCGTCAGCAATAAAATTCAATTGACAACAACAACACAACCAGCAAGCAGGCAGCAACACTTAGCAGCACCGAAGCGGCAAATTGCAGGTGCCATGTGAATATAGTATTGTTATTTGCAATCGATGTCATTGTGGTTACTGCTGCTGTTATTGTTGTTGCTGATGATGATTTTGCCGGCGCACGTACTCTTGTATATTTTTGTATCTATTTTTTTCAGTTTTAAACTGAGTGCAAAGTTTTTTGTTTTATGTCAAGATTAGGTTTTCAGCTTCCTTCGTCAGCCTCCTCTCGTTTCTCCCCTTTTCAATCAATTGCACAACGACTTTTTAATTTACTATGCACATATGTAATGCATGCTTAAATTTTATATTTGTATTTGGAAAACGTTGAAATTGTTGTGAGAATACAGTGTGAAAGTTTACAATTGATTTCTGAGCCCGATGCTTAAACTGTTTATTCAATATATGGATTTAAAATATAAATAGCGTCATACATGTAAAAAGCTATAGAGCAATATTTATTTATTAATCGATTAAGTCGCTTATTCTCATATTTTTAAATATTTTCTACGATTACTGGATTAGCGTATTATTTCGTTGTAATATTTTGGTTCATTGATCATGGGGATCCACGAAATTTTCCACAGCCTCCGAGTAATTTTTAAAATAGTAGTTAATTTTCCCATTCGAATCATTTATATTTTTTATTTAACTCTGTTCAATTTACGATTTTATTCTAAGGACTCCGCGGACGAAAAATATTGAAGATCACTGCTATATAATAAGCTAGCGAGCTTAGTTAGGTTGATGAATGCCTCTTCATTTCTGAACAGCCATTTCGCGATTTTTACGAAAATTTATCTCCAAAAGCCGTCCCTCTTGGATCCGCTACTGTGTATTTCAGTATTTTTCCTACTGTTGTTATATTCTCGAATTTGGTGTACCCTGCAGACAACAAACAATTCTAAAACTTGTATTTTTCCCACTTCAATATTGTAGTGGCACGCTCAGAATCAAAATTTGAATATTTAATTCAAGCTCTTCAAGTTCTTTAATTATTTTACATTTTTGGTTTTACTTTTGTCAGTTTTTTTATAAGTGTTTGTTTGTGTTCAAGGTGTGCGATATGTAAATTTCCAAAATTTTTGGTTTTGCATTAAAAAAATTTCGAGTTGATTTGTTTTTAAAAATCCAAGTATTTTTGCAACTGGCATTGATTAAAAACAGCTGTGGCCAATATTTGTATAACCATAGATACAGACATTATTGGTTTTAGTCTTGCTGTTATTGTTATTGTTGCTGTTTTTATTATGATCTTCATATAAGACATCGCATTTTGCTAATGAAGATTTCGAAAAATTATAAGCTAAAACTGCACTCACCAAGTATTTTTACATTGAAATATGAAAACTTAGAATCGGCTTGAAACAACACAAAACAAACACAAATAATGTTGCTGCAATTTGCAAAAGAACAAAATTACCAACATCAACGTATGCAATGTCCCAACTGGCAAATTTCGAGCCTACCGAAAGAAACACTTTAGAAGCGCTCATTTTGTGCTTCGTGGAAGCTAGCATGGAGTGAAAGAGCAATATGATTGGCACATACTAAAGATCACCAACAGTGGTGTTTAGTGGACAAAAATGTTTAATTTTATTAATATATATTACAAAAATAAATATAAATATAAGTTAAATACAAGAAAAATGTTATTAAAAACAAATAGTGTTGGCATGGAAGCGCCCCAGAAGCTCTTTAGCCCTTTCTTTCCCGTAAAAGTATATGAAAAATAAGAAGAAGGTGTTTGAAGTGCTTTCGCGTGTTTCTATTTTTCAATTAAGGATCAATAAAAACGAAAACATTTAAATTCTGCGTGTTGGCTTTACATTTTTTTAGTAGCAGTAATAGTTGTCTGAACAATTGTGTTCGTTTTGAGTAAATAATTGTGTGTATTTCTTCTAAGGTTGTAACGAAAGCAAAAAATTGAAAGCAAAAGATTAAGTTCTCGATTTGTTAAAATATTAGATAAAATTTTATGTTTTTCAGCCACTTATTGGAGAAGAAATATTAAAATTTTTTCTTAAAAAGCTTTTAATAGCTGCCTGAAAGCCAGAAACGAGTTCAAACTGAATGTCTTCTTGCTCTTGGTTCCCAAACTTTTTTTTTCTCTTACCATCTTTGTACAATGTGAATCAAACGCATACTACAGAACTAAAAAAAAACTGTGTTTTGGGTACTTTATGCCCACCAAAACTGTAGCGTAATAAGAAATACCGTTAAACATGCAAGAGATTGATTGTAAAATGTAAAAAAGGTGCGAAAATGCAGCTTTTTAATATAATTCAGCCAACATATGTATATTTCGTTGCCACCGACGGTACGCGTACCACAGTTTGAGAAACCTTGCTCTAACCTTTCTTGCTTTCCTAATCAACGTAATATTTTGCATTCATAGGGTTATCCCGTGTCTATTAATTGCTTTTACAAAAAAAGCTTTGCGCAAAAATCGCGCATGCAAATAAGAATATTCGATACAACCTTGAATTAAAATGTATACCTTATTTTCTCAAACTAGAAATCTTTTACTGCTTCCAACTTCAAATTCACCCCTTCCTATGTAACAAGTATTTTCTTCTTTGCATTTATTGTTGTGGGCGTCTTCGTTAAGACTTGGCCACTTGAATGTAATATATCAGAAAATACTTTTTTCTTAACACTTTAACAATAAATTAATTTAATGACAATCTCTTGATGCTGTTGAGCTTCCTATAAATAAGTTGCTTTATGTACATACATACATAGTTATATTTATTCAACTATAAAATGAGGCTAAAAGAAACGATTTCTTAATTGTTTTTAATTACAAATAAACTTTAATGAATTGTATAATAAAAAAAACTTCTTTAAACAATAAAACTTTTTAATCTTAGTTTTGATACATTCTCATTTAAAAGTAAAATAAAATAGACTGCCTTACAGTCAATAGTTTGTAGAACAACTCAATTTCAAAGAAATAGATGTATTTGAAAAGTAACTTAAAGTAATAGCTTTAAAAAGGGGAAATGGAAACAAAGTTACAAAGCTTGGCTTCTTTTGCATAAATTTGGTTTTAGGTTCCACGGGTCATATTATGAATTTCTTTGCTGATAAATTTGAGTGCGTCACCCTGTGTTAAAATAAATCATTTTTAAAATGAAACTTTTATAGGCGCACTGAATTGATGGTAACGTAGAAATTGATGTAACGCATGGGTTGGGGGGAATGATTTTTACTTTTGGATGTGCATATCGCACCCTAACAACAAAAGTGGCGCAACTCAAAGTTCTGAAATATTGACTTTTTGCTATAAAACAGTTGGCCGTGCACATCTCTAACAACTGTAAGACCTTGCTATTCTTCTTTCTTCTCTTTCGCTTTAAAATTACCGCTATGTCTCTTTTTATGCTATTAGAGTAGCTTCTTAAGAATCAATTACTTTCAAATAACTTTAGTGAAGAATTAATTTGAGTTGTGACTTTCTAATTGATTTAGGTGAATTCATTCAACTACAATATATTATTTTGATGAAATAAAAATTGAGGAAACTTTTCTTTCTTTCCTACAATCTCAAAAAACAAAACAAAAAAAAAAAAAAATGGAACAACAGTTTAACTTACTGAAACTGAAACAAAACTATTTCATTGCATCAAATAATTTTTATAGGGGCACAAACTGAAAAAGCTTTTAGATTTTAAAAATTAAGACTCTAAAAATTAAGAAACATATCGTCGCCTGAGAACTGATTTGGTGTATAGGTACACAGATACGTATACACATACGCCAAATCAATTCTCCAGCGGCGATATGGAAAGTTGAAACCTTGAAACACAAAATTGGCTAATAGAATTTGCTATAAGTTTAAACCAAGGATATCTTTGTAATATCTGAGGTAAAATAACATCTTAAATAAATGCAAATAATTAATATGTTTTGACAATTGAAACTGTTTGTCATCTTTTAGTGTACATTAACGAAGCGTAACAACGAAGATGCAAGGGGGCCCTCAACTGAACCTTATATATACATACTGAATTAATCAAACAGAAATAAAGACACTATTGAAAAATATAATGAACATACATTTTTTTCACGCTACTAGCGGTTTTAAACAAATATAAATAAAATAAAATTTTTTGTTAACCCTTTCATTATCGAATTATGAAGGAAAAAAACTGGATGAGGAGAGTATATACAGTGATAATACATTAAACTGAAAGTGATTTCGTTGGGATGTTATTAAGCCGAACGGAATCTTTATGACTTCTCGAATTCAGAATAACGTTTTTCA
Organism: Toxonevra muliebris; assembly: GCA_963691655.1. Classification (NCBI taxonomy): domain Eukaryota; kingdom Metazoa; phylum Arthropoda; class Insecta; order Diptera; family Pallopteridae; genus Toxonevra; species Toxonevra muliebris. The sequence continues at coordinate 3,130,780 of OY829326.1, forward strand.
AACATCAACCGACCAAGAAACGTGAAAATTTTTCAGTGTTGCCAATAAGATTTGCCATTAAGATTTGGATGGAAAACTTTCAAGAATTATTGGCGTTTGACTGAAATCATTTTTAAAAGAAAATAGTTTACGAACTTTTGTTTCGATGAAGATGTCGAAGTTTTTTATTAGTTTCATTTTAGAAAACGAAAGATCGACCAAAACAACCGTAACTGGAATAGTCAGAAACAAAATTTAAACTGGGCAAACTTCTGGAAAGCTGGCAGACAAAGCAGGTTATTCTCAGTTATCAAAAGATTCGCCTTGGGCACACATTCATTAACCCAGTGATACAATATGGGCATTGAACATTCGCCCAAAAAGCGTCATAAAATTTTGATAACAAATATACCTCTGCCAACTTTTTATTTCACGGTTTTTAATTTGTACGCCGCTGAATACACAAGATTGTTACATTAGAAATTCTTGATAATCACTGGATTCTGAGAAGCTTAATGCAATATTTGTTTTATTTGTTTAGTTTTCATTTATAAACCTATTAATTTAATTAAAATGCCCATGAAGATAATGTCATTCCCGGTGGGAGGAAAACGATTTATTAGCCTCAATCAAGTTTCAAAGTCATTCATTAACATAGTCCTAGTACTCGTATTATATTAAAAAACAACACCATCAAACAAAGGTTTCTATGATTTATTTTGTATAAATATTAGTCTTTCATTTCTTTGTATATAGTTACTACATAAGTGCGAATGTGAATATCTGAGTATTAATATTATTTTTATTCAATTTAACTATTTGACTTTGACCTTTATTTTTGTAACAATGGCGTATAAAAACCCCGAATAATAATAAATGAAGATGCGTGCGTGCCTGTTTTCATTTCTTTGATTAACCTGCTTTTTTCGTTTTTCCTCTCAGTTTTGATACTGATATTAAACATGGCCAGCAAAAAATAAAATAAATACAAAAACATAACAACAATAAATACACGAAAACTGCTTTGTAATGTTTGTTGTAATATGTAAACAAAAATAAAATCAATAAACAAAAGCGTCAACAAATCAAGTGTGAAATTTGCTCACCTGTTTTTTTGAGGAATCCATTATCAATGATCAATTGATTGACTTTTTCTGTTTGTTTGCTTGTTTAAGTATGTGTGTGTGTCTGAGGTTTTTTCTTCTTCTTTGAGTTTTGAATTTTTTTTTGTTATTATTTTTTTGACGATACCTTTAGATACAAAAGTCAATTGCTGATACCAATCAAAAATAATCGTTGCAATTCCAGTATTATTATTATTAAATTATTTTTTTTAGTTGAAGGGCAACGTCTTTTAAGTATGATGACGATGGTGATGCGCTGATTAGTTTAGATTAATTCGTTCGTTTCCATTCCTTCTTTAGTTTTTAAAAGTAAGTTTATTGTATCTATGAGACATTTATTTCTATTGCATGTACATACATATTTTCTTAGCATATACCAACAATTGAAAATAATGATCAAGTTTTTATTTTCAAATTTTTAGCTGCGCAAACTTAAAAACTAAAGAAGCAAAATCTTTGCAACAAATTACAAAACCTCAAAAATGCGGCATGAAAACTATTGCAAAATATATTTTTGTTTGTCACAGTTTTATATGTTTTTGGATTTTTTTTTTTGTGTTCATTGTTGTTGTAGTAGTGTAGTAGTTATTGTATTTGCAATGAAACTGGTAAATCGAGTGTTGCAAATATTATTTTAATTTTTTCTTTTTTTTTTCTTTTCAATTCACTTAATAATTGTTTGTATTATTGAGAATAAATACAAATAGAGAATAAATTCAATATATATCGAAAGCAAAAGTTTAAGATTTATTTATGAAAAAGTTCCACACTTTCTTCTAGTTTGTTTTAATAGCGTTTCCAAATGTTAAAAGCGACAACATTTATGCACATTTTTACTATGTATCAATTCTTCACTCTGGTCTATGAAATTGTTATTAGTTTGTGAATTTAACGCGAGATTTCTTTATAATTTAATTGTGGGCGGTTTTGGCAATTCATTCGAAACTTTTGGAGATTTTAGAGTTGCATTGCCACTCTTCTATTCGATTTTATTTGATTTGGTTACGTTTTCGGTTCGAAGAAATTAAAAATCACTCATACAAATGAACAAATTGAAAAACTAACTAAACTTTGGCTTTAACGCTTAAAGCCAACTATATGTAGGTATGCTCAATTGTTCAGTAGTACAACTCCAACTCGATGATTATGACATTAAGCTCGTTGCTTGCTTCGCTGGCTTAATGCTGGGTTGCTTTGCTTGTTTCGTTGGCTGTTTGCGTGCGTTTCGCGTGCACACTCCAATGCGGCTGTGCTAAAACTAACTTTGCTGCCAGATCAATGCCGGCTCAAGTATTAAAAAAATTATTATGGTACAAAAACTATGAAAAAAACTTTTTGAAATTCAACTAAAACTATTTGTCTGTGGTATGTATTTGTTGTATTTTTTCATATTCATGCACTATGTACGAATGGATGTGCATACATATGTATCCACGAGTGTCTCTTCTTGTATTTATCATTTGCTCATTTCATATTTAATTTTTTGTTGTTGTAGTGGTTTTTGTTGTATTTAAACATGTAGCCAAGGTGGTGATGCATTGGTTTTGTATTGATGTGTATGCATATGTATGTGTGATTTTACTGCAAGCAAATTATGCGCAACGCAATGCAAATTAAAAGGAATCATTACGGTTTTTGTTTTTATATTTCTGCCTTATTGCGATTTGGTTAATAGCTTCGGTTGCTTCGGTCTAGCACAAAAAATTTGTCATTTGCTCTACTGTGGCCATACATTTATTTTTAATTATTACTTTATTTATTTATTTTTGATCATATTAAAAAAAAAGACTAAAACAAATTATTCACTGAGTAAAAAGGATTTCAAGGATATTGCTTGTTTTTCCAAGAATCACAAAATCAAATTGCATTTGAAATATCTTTACTGAAATCTTAGAAAACTATACGCTTCCACATCCACTCTCAATTTCCCTAAAAGAATATTTCTAAATTCATTTTCAGTTTCCGTACTTTCGATACAACTTTAGTCGTTTACGCTGCAAACTAATAAAAGACTTAAGTAACGAACTTTTCGGTGATATAAATTTAAAAGGTTTCTTTCTTTTGTAATTTTCGTTCTGCGAAAAAACGAAAGACACAGAAGCGAATTAAACGGAAATAAATTTGGTGCCTGCTTTTTATAGGGGAACTGGGGTATTGTGGGGTATTAGTTTTTCAGCAATTTCTAAGGAGTAAGATCGAAAAATCTTAACATACGTTTTACCTAATAATTTTTTTTGGGTGTAAAATTTAAAAATTTCTTTGATCTAGTTATCTTTGAAAAATATGTCTGTTGTTATTTTTCATGCCAAACATGTTGATTTATTGTGAGTATGATCAAAATGAGTGAAGAAAAAGAAATTCGTCTTAAAATTATTAAAAATTTTCAAAAAAATCTAAATTAGTCCTACAAAAAATTGGCCAAAGAATTGAAGGTCTGCCGTCAAACTGTTTCCAATGTTATTAAACAGTTTCAGGAGAATTTGACCATCGATAGGAAACCTGGTTCGGGAAGAAAACAAGGACCACATGATATTAGGAAAGCCAAGAAAATAGAAAGCATATTGAAAAGATCTCCGAACACATCTGGTAGAAAAGCTGCCCGGTTGGCACAGTGCTCTGACTATTTGGTGCGAAAAGTTAAAGCCAATGCAGGTTTGAAAACATACAAAGTCGGAAATTAAAATCGAATTTCATACAAAAATATTCATGTTGTATAATGGACGACGAAACGTATGTACTGGCAGATTTTACGCAGCTTCTGGGTCAAAATTTTTGTGTTGCTGATGCTCGAGGAAATGTCGAAGAACAATTTTTAATCCAAAAGCAGACAAAATTTCCTAAAAAATTCCTGGTAAGGCAAGCTATATGCAGTTGCGGCAAAAAAGGAAGTCATTTGTTACAGTGGGCTCTATAAATACCGAAATATACATCAAAGAATGTTTGAAAAAAAAGACTTCTTCCTTTCATAAGAGAGCACAATATGTCCACATATTTTTGGCTCAATTTGGCATCATGTCACTATGGCAAGAAGGCTCTGGAGTGGTACCAAAGTAATAACATGGTTTTTGTACCAAGAGAGGGCAATCCTCTAAATTGTCCGGAGCTAAGACCAGTGAGGATATATTGGGCTCTTGTGAAAAGAAACTTAAAGAGCACAAAAAAGGTGTCCCAAAATATCGAAGATTTTAAAAGGAGATGGGCAAACTGTTCCAAAAAGATGTCTGAAACAACTATCAAATCTCTAATGGAAGGCTTACCAAAAAAGGTCCACGAGTTCATAAATAATGGTTAGAACTATAAAAGTTATATTTTTCTGTAATTTGTAAAATATTATCAAGTAAATAATAAAAAATCAAAACTCTAAAATTAACCGTTTAAAAATTATTAAATTTTATATATGTTAAGATTTTTTCGATCTCACTAATAGTTTTTTGGTAAGAAAATAATTTTTTAAATGTAAGTATGCTATGTTGAGGTTAGGTTCTCTTATGTAGAGAATTTCGGTTACATTTTCAAAAAAAACGAACACATTTATTTATATTTATAATTTCGAACATTCGAATAATTAATTGGTGATATCACTTAGCTTTCAATAAGAATACACGCAAGCTCTACGCGATATTTTCCAAAAAACATATAAGTCCGGGACCCCACAGAAGAAGCAAACATTTTCAACTGTTTGTGACGTGGAAGAAGACATCGAAAGCTTCTAGTAATTCAAAATGAATTTTCCATGCTGAACACGAATCTGTGGTCAAAAACATTCCATCACGTCACGTTTTCGAGAAAAAGGGTATTGAAATCCCTAAAAATAGCGTTTTTGGCCATTTTTGGAAACTTGTGGAGCTGAACCCAGACGTGCTAGAAACTTTGCTAATATCAAAAATTAAAGGCTGCTATTTCAAATAAGCCCTTAGCCAAATTGTTCGCATGCTCCTTTAGAGCAGCGGGTGTGCTTATGTCTAGGGGAGCATGAAAAAAATTACGCAGAACTGATTTTTTCGTACACCCTAAATTCGTCCGCAATATTTGATCCACCATTTTCAATTTTTAAAACCTGACTGCAGATTTGTAACCAGCGATCCTTAAAATACTTTTGACCACTGCGTATATTAGCTGGTGTTGTGACTGGGCACTGCGGGCTCAGAGAACACCTTTGCAAAATAGGAGTTAAGGAAAGCTCAATATGTAGGTTTTGTAATGAGGAAGATGAATCATCAGAACATATCTTAGCTCAGTGTGGAGCACTGATCCACAAAAGAATGAAATATCTGGGTATGTACGAAGTGCCCAGTACAGAACTAGCATCCATAGATCCGGGCGCAATGCTCAAATTCTTGAGGGAAACTGGACTGGATGAAGCACTCTAGGCAAATCAGACTAGATAGAGAAGAGGGACGTGCAATAGATCTTATAGGTCGCGGTACAAATATATATAAACCTCACTAATACAATACAATACTAGCGACCAGTGTGGCCAACTTTTGTTTTTCAAATTCAATTTTCTTTAAAAAAGCGCTCAATTTTTTCCTCATAAAAGTGTTAAACACAAATTTTTTTATATACAGTAGAATCACGATAATTCGTAACCCGTTAATTCGAAAATCTCAATAATTCATAACAAACTGCTGGTCTCTGGAAGAAATCGGTTTAATTCGCAAAAATTCTACACATTACCTCTTATAATTCGTGCTGCAAACCAAAATTCTATGGAACTATGATTCGAAAAAGTCAATCATTGTAGATAGCTACGTTCATTTTTTTTAAGGAGTTTTTTGTGTTTTTCATGGTTGACAAGATACGCATGAAGAGCCTTAAACCATAAAACCGTTAATTCGTATTTTTCTTATTGTATACATGCAGTGTCATCTCCCTAAATTGGCTTTGCTATAATTCCTGGTTACAGAGGTTATAGCAGACATTATGCCCCATTGGAAAACTTAAGGATAATTGTAAAGATTAAGAGTCCTGGACACATTATTTTTTTAAATTTATTTTAATATTTACATAAAATATTGAAGAAACTCAACAAAGATTTTGAGGAAAAACTCGGAGGTGAAGGGGTTAAATCAAAAACCTCTGTAATTCGTAAAAAATTGCTTGTCCCTTGCAATTTGCGAATTATCGAGATTCTGCTGTATTAAAAAGAAAATTAATTAATTTCATGTATTATTAAAGTTTTTAATTCACAGCATTTCTAAATTATACAATCGAGGTCTATATTTTCTTCATTACTATCAACTTCTTCTGGCCATAACACACTCTTTAATCTGAGTTTTCGTGTTTTATCCCATTTTTTATGTGAAGTAAAGAATTTTTTGAATTGAGTGACTTACGGTTACGAACTTTGGTTTTAAATAAGTTCATTGCTCATTATTTCGATAAAAAATGTTGTTAGGATTATTCAAGAAATGGATTATTTAGTGAAGTATTTAGTGTCTTTTAAATTGAAAAAATACGTTAAAAAACCCGCTGACCACTAAATCACTAATTTTCCGCGTTTTAATTTTCAAAAAGCACTAAATTTAGCGGGAAAAGGGCTGAGTTGGCCACACTGCTAGCGACCCTTAAAGTAATTCGGACCACTGTACTGCTCATTATGTCTGGCCGTGGGTGCAAGTAATATAAAATCCGTCCTTTTTTCCTGCTCCCCTAGACATAAAATAGCCAAAAACCCATCTCGAAAACTTGACGTGATGGGAAGTTTTTGGCCACAGATTCGTGTTTAACATGAAAAATTCATTCGGAAACATTAGGGATCATCTTATTCGCAAAACCTATGCAGGGCAGTGGTCATGTCTTCGAATGAACCAAAACAATGAAGAATTCATAAAAATATATGTGATATGTAGTTATTATTACATATTTTAATAGATATAGATATAGAATAGACCGTTTGCAAGTGATTTTCCAGCTACAGCTTGAGAGTAGATGAATCGTCGTTGCGTTCATACAATATAAAAAAATAAAATAAAATTAAAAATTAAAAAGCTTCTCCTGGAAAATTCAGTGATGTGCATCCACTTTCATTATTTAATAAATCCATCATAATTACTTTTCATAACAGTGTGAATGTAGGTGGTAGTGCTATTAATGTAAAAGGACATTCTGCAACATTTGTGAGACCTTCTAAACTCTTAGTGGAGTTGTATGAAGTGGAATATGATTTAATATAATAAAAATATATCTTAATGAGATATTAATTCAACTCAAATAATCATTTACAATGCAACTGAGATTTTGAAGGATTACTTTAACATCAACAATCATGGTCATGGCATGAAAAAGTGAAAGTGAGATACAGTGATCTCGACCCTTTAAGGAGATGAGAAAGAAAATAAAACTACTCAAATCATAAATTTTTGCTGTCTACTGAATTCGAATGCACCAAAAAAAATTAGATCTGAAATATTTTACACTCACATTGGGTAGCCAACGACAAGCTTATGTATGAAAATGAAGCAGAGAAAAATATTCTATTTCGGAGTCACCTGGGTAACCTGTGGATTCCAACAAATGCCTAAAATATTGTAGAACGATGTCTTGTATTCGCGCCATTTACTTGCTCCACTATTTCTAATTAGTCATATCCACTAGTTAGTTATTTTCTTTAATTAAATGTATCGATGAAAATATTGCGGCATTAAAGTAACTAAATTAAAAAAATATATGTGAAAAAACTTTTCCTTTTCTTTCACTATTTACCATCTAAGCCCTTTTAAGTCTTTTTAGTTTTCCAACACAAGCTCCGACGTATTTACAATTTCACAATATTTCATAAAAATTTCCAAATGTTTTTTATCAATTTTCATTCTCTCATTTGAGTGTTTTTCTTTAGTTTTGGTTCGATATTACATTCCCCGTTTGTATGTGGCTAAAAAACTCAACCAACTTTCAATTTCGTTGGCATTGAAATGTGAGACTCTACTGAACTGAACTGAGCTGAACTGAACTGAGCTGAACTACCGATTGTAATGTGATGATAATGCGCTGAGCTAAAGATGGAAGCATTTGTGAGTACGAGCAGTGAATTCTGCCTGCGCACTGCTGCTCCACTTAAGGCACAGAAAGCTGCTGAGCACATATTTTCAATTATACTCACTAATTGACTGACTGACTTTTATTATTATGTTTGTGTGTATATGCAACTGTTTTGCAGTTAAATTGCTACATTTACAACAATAACAAATAGCGATACAGAAACTATGGTAATCATTTAAAATGGGTCTAAAAGGGCTAATTTGCAACATAATTAAAAGCATAAGGCAACAAACTAAGCAGAAAAACATAATAAAAATAATAACAAAAAAAAAACAAAAATAACGAAACCAATTTTAAAAAAATTTGTACCTACAAGTTAAAGCCAAAATATAAAACTGAAAACGATCATTTGCTTAAAATTTAAAGAGATGTTGACGTGGTTGTGGCTGGCTGATGATAAAGACCACGCGTCACGCATGGGCGCATTGTTCCAAATATTTTATTTATGGTTTTGAATCGAAGACAATGCCACATGTGCTGGGCGCAAATGCACCTACATTGCAGCAGCAGCACCAGCAGTTTGTATAAAAAATTTTAGTGCTCAATACCAAATAATGTGAATACTTTTCTTTTCATGTGAAGGTGAAAAGTTCTTCTTATTTCAGCATCACAAATCCTCAAAAATTTGACACCTTTTCTATCTCTCCCAGCCAATTAGGAAAGGTGTGAAAATGATCAATCCATCCACATGGAAATAACAACAAAACTATCATCATCAACATAAACAACATCATCAAGGTGATTTATTCGTAATGTAATGGACTTTTGCTACTGCGTCCAAAGTTTTTGAGTTTGTGTGCTTCAGATTCATTCGCTAATTCGTGCGTTTAGTTTGGTTATTGTTTTTGTTTACCTCAAGTCTTTATTTTGTATAAAAATATTTGGTTTACTATTACTAGTTGTTGATGTTATAATTATTATTATTATTATTAAATTTGGTCGATGACCGATAACTTAAGTGACATTGGTTTTTTTAAAAGATTTTTTTAGTTTGCGAATTTATGCGCTGTTGAAATTTTTCTTGCTTATTTTTCTTTGGCTTTCGTTAAAAAATGTTGCGCCGCATTCAAACATATGATCATAATCATAAAACAAAAATACATACAACTAAATTGCATGTTCTTTTGTTCTACATGAAGGCAAACTCTTGTAATTTTGGAGCTACATACACACGAAATAGTTTTAAATTCATTAGATTCAATATCCGGTGCTTAGAAAAGTTATCAGTGGCTTGCTTCCGTTTGGCAACGCTTAGCAACTTATAATTATGAACACGACATCATGAGTACTAAAACGTCACATTAAGGTGCACAGGTACATAAGAAGAACGTTTTAGTTTTAAACTGGCAAAATCTCAACTTCGGCGAAAAAGTGACTTATTTGGGTTTGCAACTGGACGAATATGGACCATATATAAAATTTAAATTATGAATCTGTGTCTGTCCTCCATACGCTACCAAGATCTTAATCCCATTACAAGTAAATTGCTTACGCACATCGGCTTGTTTCCAAGCAGGCTTGCCAACTCGGGGAAAATTCCCCCATTTCGGGGGAATATCGAAGCTCTGGGGTAATGGGGGACTCCAGTGGAGGCTTTTCAAAACAATGTTTTGGGTTGAATTTAATTCGAGAAAATGACAGAAAATGCATAAAATTGATCAAAAGTAAATTAAATAATGCAACAAATCAAAAATAGTTCAACTGTATCCACTTGAAAATGGACGGCCATCATTGTTAGAGTTGAGTTACATCAAATAAACAATAAATAAAGTAATTTCAAAAGAGATAAAATATATTCAAAAAATAGCTTGAAAGGCAATACAAACTTAAAATTGTGATATCTCTTGATTTTGACCTAATATTTAAAACGGAGTGTACAACTGGATTCTACGACAGAAAATTAAGTTTACGTGTCTCAACATTTTAGTGTGTCAATTTCACATACATGCATTGCTATTGTTCTTTTGGTTATATTCGAATCGGAACTTATTACTACTGATAACAAATATTGGTCTGAAATTTCAAAAACGAAAAACAGGAAAGAAAAAAGTGGCACATTTTTTCTTTACCCCATTCCATATCTAGTGTGAAACGGGTTTTTCCCAAATTAATATAAACCAAAGTTTAGAAATCGGCTGTCAACTACATTTTATATCTTAAACAATTATTTAAAGAAAAAACCCTTTGAATTTTGCACTATGTCGACTTAATTCCATTCATATATATCCCATAGCATTGGGAAACACAAATGTCAAATCAGTCGGTTGCTTTCGCTCTTCACTATGCACCTTCCATTCACTTTTGTCGGAACAAAAACGTAAAAATAACTATATTATTCTAGTTTTTTTCATGCAATCAGCTTTGTGTAGTAGAAAAGGACTTAAACTAATAAAGAAATTCAAAATACAGTTCAATGATTTTTTTCTGCTGATTGTGATGGCCTTGAAATGCACCGCAAATTTCATGTAACGTTAAAGACTTTTTGACAAAAAGTTTTTTCTGATAAATCGAACAAAACAAAAATTGGAAACGAGCTACTTTTTTTCGAGAACTTTTGACCTAGATTCTAGATACAAATGCATTTTTTTTAAATTATTCAATTTCCTCGCTGTATTGGCCATCAAACTTGTGTAACGTTAAAGACCAATTTCGCTGAAAAAATTGTACTTTGAGATTCGGCATAAAAACATAATTTACTCTTCTCAGAAACCTCTGAGCCGGGCATAGAGTAATCAGACGTACTGATATAGTCAGTACATGTACTGATTTTCTTGGATTTTTTTTAAAAGTACTGATTTTAAAATGCTGAAATCAGTACGCAAACCTAGCAGTTTTTGGATTTTTCATTATTTTAGTACTGAGTTTTGTAATCTTAATAACATTTTTGGCCCTTTTATTAAATTTTTATCTATTTTGTATTCTTTTAATGAAAACTAGACAGAAACATAGGTTTTGTAAAATTCCTGTAGAAAAAATGTAAATTTTTTTCGATTCCACTTAAAGAAATTTCAGTTTATTTTTCACTTTTTAGAGGAAGGAAAGAAACAGACTTTCCTTAATGAATTTCTAAAATGAGCTTATAATCAAAAGTAAAAATCTACATATATCTGGAAAATGTACTGATTTTTGTATTTAATTCAAGTCCAATATACTGATTTTTTAGATAAAAATATGATTTTTAAATCTCATTAGTCGATCTGGAAATGGTTGTACGTCCACGATGTGTTGTTGAAAGTTGTCTAACTTAATGGAGAGAATAAAAAAAATGAATATCGCGTACATTTAATCTAATTTTTTGACCTTCTTGCCCGAAAAAACCTTAAAAATATGAAATTTTTCATGTTTTTTGCACCAAAGGGCACCCTAGCGGCCGTTATTGGTAAAAATAAATTGCAGATTCAGATTCTTCGTACCTGAAAACCCAGAGAAAGACGTTTTGATGGTAAAAATATTTGCATTTAAATGATACAATACTACTCTGACGCGACCATAGAATAAAGCAGCAACTTCAATATGAAAAAAAAAAATCGCTTAAAATCGCCAACCTAGGAAAACTGAAAAATTACTTTTCTATATACAACCAAAGCTTTCCGAAAAATTTAGTTTCATCAACCAAAAAAAACCGAAATGCTCTACAGTGTTAGAAGTAGTGGTAAGCAAAATACACGCCGCGCGAGTAACTCCAGTGGGGGCAGAGCACTACAATGTGATATTGCAAGACTGGTTTTTGGATACCAGTGAAAAATAAACAGAACGATGATATTATGAATAAATATTTGTTTTTTTTCACCTTCTAGCAGTTTTCAGTTTTTTATTGCATCATATTTTCTTGTTTCTCAAAATAAAATCGCTATGTAACGTTATAGACTTTTTCGTGTAACGTAACCAGACATTTTGAATCTTAGAAGTGCAAGAGAAAGATTTTTTTGGTATTATTTTGATTTCAGTAGTTTATTTGATCCCTCATTTTCGATATAGTGCCTTAGTTAAGGTTTTTTCATTGCTACTTTCACTAATTTTTTTAAAATGTAAAGCCACCTCGAAACTCACTTCCAAAAAATGTCACGTTAAAGACCACATAAAACTGGTTATATCTTCGAAACGATAAAAGTTAAAAAAAAAAAGTTTGTTGGCATGAAATGTAGGGCTTAAGGGCTATTTTCATGTCTATGTAAAAAAATATATTTGCAATAATTTGTTGACGACTGTAACGTTAAAGACCAAAAAATTGGTTATATGTGTATTTACATGTGTATATTTATTTTATATGCATTTAAATTTTGTTATTGTATTGTTTATTACATTTTTATTTTATTCAAATAAATAGTGGCCGGCTATGGCGCAAGTTTGAAAAAAAGTGAGGGAATTTGCGATAAAATGGGGGAAAAAATTTGGAAAATGGGGGAATAGAAAAAAAGAGTTGACAGCCCTTTTTCCAGATAAAAACGTAAGCTATATATGAAGAGGTTTTGATAAGTAGGCATGGTACCTCCCGTACAATTTTTGGATATATCTCCTGAACCATTTACATTTACTTTTCATATAACTTGAATTTCCATTATGGGATATCTCAGAAACTATTTATGGTACGGTATTAAAATTTGTTACGCATCTCATGTAACCCTGATTTTTAATCAGTTTATTTCTTAGCTTATTTGTGGCATAGTATTAAGAGTTAGCACAAGAACTTTGGTTGCCAGTGGAATGCTCCAAGGAAAAAGCGAAAAGGTTAGAGAAAGCAGGCGTGGGACGCTCAATGACTGATATTTCTCCATCCCTACTTGCAATACCAAATCAACAAGAGTTAAAATTGGCGAAGAGAATCTTTTCATTTCGCCTCTTGGTCTCGGCATTAAAATCATTTCATGTAAGTATAAATATATAATATATATAAAGGACTGTTTTTTTTTACAAAAACTTAAAGTCTCAACTATCATCGGCACATTTAGATTTTTTTTCATTTTGTCTTAGGTAATTTTCAGGGGCAGGTGTTGCATAAAGAAATACAGACATACTTGTGTTCACTAAGAGCGGGTTTTAATTTTTTCGATCGAAACTAAGCCAAACCGGAACCCCCTCGTATTCGCTAGTGCTTACATTAACATCCACCACCACCGTCCCTCAGGTAAATGAGCAATTAACTCGCAATTAACAAGAACAACAAAATAAAAACATAGTTTTCATTTTTTTGTCTTTTCTTAGTCGTAATAATATCGAAATTAATATTAATTTCGATGACCTCCAATTTGGCTTAGATGGTTGGCTTTTTAATGTTGTTGTTGCTTTGTTTTTATTGTTACTTTGTAAGAAGGCACACTCACACACACACCATGCGGAATTGAATTTAAAATAAAGTGTCCATGATAAAGTAAGCAGCAGCAGCACATGAACAGAATGACGGAAGAGTTAAGGTACAAGTACATATATGTATATAATTTGTAAAACAAAAAGAATTGTTTATGGAGCGCAATATATGCGCATAAATTTTTATAAAGAAAGTAGCAAAAATGATGTTGTTATACACACAGAGAAAAAGCATTATAAAAAGAATAATAAACTAAAATATATTTCGTTATAAATTTCATATTTTCATTTGTAAGTCTTCAATGTCTGATAAGAATCGCAACCCTTTGACGCCAGTTATCTTTGACCTGCGGATTAATTTGCAAAACAACAACAAGTGAAAGTTTGCAGGTACTGTCTTATAGACAGTAGTTTTTGTGGAAATTGTGTGACAAGACAAATTACTTTTCTCCTCGCTTAAGGAGAAAGAATGGAAGCTATCAAAAATATGAAGTGATTGAGCGGTTTGTTCAAAGATATGGGGTAAGAAGCAAAATTTCCAGATAAAATTTATGAGGACATTTTAGTAAAAAATCATTTTTACAAAAAAATACAATGGTTGGTCTAAACATATAAACATTAAATACCGCTTAGTTAAAGATTATATTTTCATGAAGCTGATCAAGGCCGTATTTAGGGGGAGGTTTTGGGGGTCCTAACCCTCTCCCCCCCCCCCCCGAAATGTGAAAACTTTTTCCTAATTTTTGATATTGATTGCCAGTGGATGGAAAAAAAGTCAAAATAAAATTTATTGAACGATTTTTAAATATTTTTTAATCGGTTTCTTTCTAAAAAGTCAAATAAAAGAAAAAATTTAAAAAATAAATTTGAGTTGAAATCGTACGAAATTGTGCTACATGGCCAAAAACGGTATTTTCAGGGGTTTTAACCCCATTTTTCTAAACCGTGACGTAATGGGAAGTTTTTGACCTTAGATTCGTGTTCAGCATGAAAAATTCATTCGCAAACACTAGGAACAATATTGTTCGCCAAACCCATGCAGAACAGTGTTATTGAATAAGCTTCAAAGTTCTTAATCTTAAAATATAAAGAATTAACTTTAACCCATTATTGCTCAGAGCACCCGACTCGGAAGATTTCAATGCTGTGATTGCACGAATTTAGGGAATATATGCCAACCTCATCCGGGCTCCTCATCATTTATAATGGCCCAAATTCCCACTGATAATCATTCGAAAAAAATTAGTCTCTGACTATTTTTGGCATTTTTGATCATTTTTTTGAGGTTGGGTCGATTATTAGTAATGGCAAGCCAATGAGTTATCGAAATTATGTCTTTCACGATAAAAAATGTATTGGCATCCACATTGAATAATATTTATTTGAAAAAATTTAATTATTCTGTGAATTTTTTTTGTCATTTTCGACCATTTTTTTTAGGTTAAGATTAAGAAAATTCGGAAACAAAAATTTTTCCACTTTTCTCCCTAGTCTGATAGGGTCCATCAAATGCATCATCGTATTTAAACATCAGTTTCATAAAAATTTTATATGAATATTTTCGTCGAATGAAAATCCCCCCCCGAAAAAAAATCCTGGCTACGGCCCTGAAGCTGATCTGTGTTAGTTTTGAGGTATAAAGCGAAATATAGCAAATTTACTTCACTAAGCCAGTACCTAAACCAAAGTAACAGAAGATTATGGAATTAACATTTCATAATACAAATTTGAACAAATATACTTTAAGTTAATACAATTAATTTGATACAATACTTTTTCACTTTTCTTTGATAAATAGAATCCGATAACACTGTTCAACAGCCAAAGCAGAGACGGGACAAGTGTACTTAGGGTAATGGGGGCTCGCTGAGTCTGAATCCGTGGTCCGTTTTTCTTTGTTACGTCACAATTTTTTTATGGACATAAAAATTTTTTAAATTAAAATTAAAAATGCAGTTCACATTTTTTTCATCAAAACATCCATTTTTGCAAAAAAAATGTTTCGATTTTTTTAACTTTAAAAATTTTTTTTAAATTAATTTATTTTTTCGTAATTTTTTTCATCCTCGTTATCATCGTTCACTTTTATCTCGTTGTTTGCTTAACCCAGTAATGCCTAGCGGTGCCATATGGCACCTTGCCGCTGAGCTGTTCCTGACAATTTTTTTCTCAAGTTACTTTCTTGATCTATCTACTTTGTGTTTTGAACAATTAGATCCTAAAAGTTTCTTTGTTTGTTTGTTTCCTTTGTGACACGTTCTCGTATTAATTTTTCAACACGTTGTAAATAAATATACTTATAAAATAAAATGAAAAACATAAGTATCTATGAACATAGTTAAGCTGTTGTTGTTGCTTTCTTTCTTATTCGAATACGATATGTAAGAAGAGTTTAAAGCTCATTTTGCACTTAAGTACACGTTTGGCCATCATTGCTTTAACCCATTAAGGACGAACGGGAACAAAAGCAGAAAAATCAAGAAAGTAACTGGACAAAAAAATTGTTTTTGAATCTGGCTCAGGAACGGCTCAGCGATAACAACGACAAGCTGTTACGTAGCAGAGCAAAACGGATCACGGATTCGGACTCAGCGACTCCCCATTACCCTAAGGGCATCTATCTCGTCTCTGCTCGTTTTCAAAAGTTTCCATTAGTAAAACAGTGTAATAGCTTTCCAATGACAATTAATATATTGGAATCAATTCCGGTATACACTCTTTATCAAACACTACAATGCTGAAAAGGTCCAGTCTCTAAATAAACCCTTGAACGATTCTGTGTCTTCATTGCTAAATTGAGTCTTCATTGAGTCTAAATTATTTTGTTCGTATAAGCAACCCAATGGGAATAATAAAATTTTTCCACGCTCTTATTTTTTTATTCAGTTCCTTATTTTACTTAATTTAGATGTGTTCTTTTTAATTTGAAAAATATTTGGATGGGCTTGTTGTGAACCCACTTAACCCAGCTACACTTAATGTACTAAATATAGTACAGCAAGATCATGTCGCATCATGGACACATAACAATGTGTGCAAAAGCTACTCAGTACGCTAAGGGAGTCCTAAAAGTCAGTGCTCAAAAAGTTTTACAGTTTAATGTGTGTTATATTTAAATTCCAAGATACCAAAAAAGAAGGAATGCAGAATTACAACATAGTATGGTTTGAAAGGTTTTTAAGTAATTTATTTCATTATGAAAGAAGAAATGGCATAATTTTCCGTGAAATATAAAAAATTTAAATTTTTGAAAAATTTTATGTACCTTCAAATGAAAAAATTTTCCTAATGTACTAAATATAGTCCGGCCTAAAAGTCCTGATTTCTGAATAAAATGTTTTAACCTAAGTTTAAGCATGACTTTATAATCACATTTTAAGCGTAAATGCAATAAAATAATTTTGTTTTATTTTCTCACTAACTTTTAGGGTTATCTGGGTTAATGGACTATATATAAGCCAAGTTTTATTTGTTTTCCAGTGCTAATTTCAATAAACGGATATTCTGTTCTCATACAAAATTTTGCGTACATATTGCGCAAAGGTCAGTGGCGGATCGAGAGGGGGATACCTTATTTTTGGAGAGCTTGATAATGGTTTTTGGTATGGTTTTGATCTTAACTTGGGTCTTAATGTCCGGTCTGATTCCATGGTTGAAAAAAACAGTAAATTACTTATTTAAATTACCATGTTCAATATTTTATTGTAAATTTGCTTGGTTCTAAAAATTATTTTTAAAAAACCATATTTCAAATACGTCAATTCTTTAAAAACCCATAATTTGGCAAATAAGCTTCATACAAAAAATATAAAAAAATTGTGGGTCTACATTTATATTTTGTACAGGTTTAATTACGCCGAATTTCAACAAATTTCAGAACCTTACTTTTTTTTCGTTGTCCGCTTCAACGTCTCTATATTTAAAGATTTTAATTTAGTAATTGGTTTTTGTTAATCACTTAAAATTTTTTAATATAAGTATTCCTATGACATCTATATTCAAATGATTTGGTTGTTGTATTATATTTATTGCCTGCTGAAGTGAAAGTATGCCCTTTTAATTTTTTCAAAGAATTGGAGATCCAGTCTCAAACGCATAACTCGACTGCCATTTATTGAAAACCCGTCTATTGATGTTCTGCCTACGAAAATCAAAGTTGGACCTCCCAACGATGAAGAATTTCAGCTTTATTACCAGATTACTGGTGGCATTAGAACAAAATTACATTCTCTTTTGTTTGTTTCATCATCAGTTCAATTTGATGTCATAGCCTTGACTGAAACGTAGCTCACTGGAGGCCACTATAATTCTGAAATGTTTGATAGTCAACTCTACATATAATGTATTTTGAAAGGATAGATACTCTGAAACTACAGGGCTTTCAATGGGGGTGGTGTTTTGATTGCTGTCCGCATATCACTCTCCTGCATTCCAATTGAATTTCCGTCATCTACAACTCAAACGATCTACGACATCGATCAAATTATTGTTAAAATTATTATTAATCATTCTCATGAAATATTCTTAATAATAAGTTATATACCTCCTCAGAGTCCTTTTGAAGTGTATAAAATACACATTGATAACTGTTGTTCAATTTTAAAATCTTTAAGCGATAAGCAAAATATTATTATATTAAAAGATGTTAATCTTCCTAATGTGGATTGGTCTTATGATTCTAATCTTAGTTGCTTAATACCTTTTAATTATCTTGCTGAGTTCGATCTTTGTCAAATTAATAAGGTTCAAAATGGGTGAAATCGGTTTCTAGATTTAATCTTTGTTGATAAAGAATTTGTTTCCTTTGATAAAGAATTTAAAGCGGAAGTCAACTGCCTCACTTCACCCCCTCTCTCTAATTCCATACATCATTTAACTTTATGTTTGTCTTTTTAATTTTATAATCTTTTAAAGCTTCCTTCCAATCGTTTTTCTAAGTATAACTTTAAAAAGGCAAATTTTAATAACATTTCTAGTTTTATTAATTTTGTAGACTTGATGAAGCAATCAATATGTTTGTTCTTATTGTTTCGGCAAAAAGTTTCACTAAACCCATTTGGTTTAACTCACAACTTATTAATATTAATAACAACGAAAATAAGGCATACAAATCTTACAGTCAATCGAAAGGCAATATAGCATTATTTCACAATTATTGCCGCCTACAAAAACAATTTGATTATCTTAATAAATTTTTATACAAAAACTTCATTCTCAGTGCCGAAACTGAGTTAAAATCCCATAGTAAAAGCTTTTGGTATTTCATTAATAACAAAAGGAAATCTTCTATCTTTGATGGAGAAACCAGAAGACGTTTCTCGCCAGAATTTTCAATCTCTTTGCAAACTTTTTTCGCTCTGTATATGTCCTTTCTTCTGCCATTAGGGATTTAAATTCCAGTTCGGTCAATATTGGTAATTTGCAATTAACCCTAAAAGAAGTGGTTCTTGAGCTCATTTGCTTAAATTCTGACAAACAATCTGGTTTTTATGGCCTTCCTCCAATCATATTAAAAACTTGTGCAATTGCACTAGCCCCTCCATTGCTAATTATTTTTAATCGGTCTCTTGCTCGTGAGGAATTCTTAGATGTTTGGAAAAAATCGTATACTATTCCTATTCACAAATCTGGCTCCAAGGCTGAAGTTTCTAATTATCGTCCAATATGTAAGATTTCAGCTATTCATAAATTGTTTGGGAAATTAGTTTACAACAAACTTATGTACCTTCTGAAAGAAGTTATTTCTCCCTATCAACATGGATTTGTTAAGGGCAGATCTACATCTACGAACCTAACAATTTTTTCTAGCTTCGTGTTTAATAATATTGAAAATGGTTATCAGTGTGTCTGGTGTTATCTGGTGTCCCTCAAGGCCCACTTCTTTTTTTTATTATTTGTGAACGATATCACTAGAATTTCTCGTCATTCCCAATGACTGATGTATGCTGACAATTTGAAACTTTACTGTAGTGTCAAATCCATCACTGACTGTGGTAGGCTTCAGGATGATGTGTTTTTCCAAGCATATTGACTACTTATTAGTTAAAGCTAGATCTATGCTTGGATTCATTCTAAGGAACTTAAAAGATTTTTCGGATCCTTACACTCTTAAAGCTTTCATGATTTCATGTAAAAAGGCGACAGTTTCGAAGAATTCTGCCATTTTGTTTTTGACTTGAAAAATTCCCTAAAACAAATTATGTACCTTCATTCAAAAAGTTTTGTCGGAGCCTTATTGTGTCTGCTCCACCAAAAGTTTTTTTTTCGCAAACTAAGCACATAAAACCAGATAAATTTTGAAAATATGTCAATTTCTCATTACGTATTAAAAAACACTTCACTTTTTTCAAATTCACTTAGATTTTTTAAGAATTTCACTTCACAAAAAAATTTCAAAACGACAGTCCTGATGAGGACTATATTGGAGTTTTGCAGCATTATCTGGGAAAAGGGTTCAAAGAAAATTTACGAGATGTGCCATTCATAAATTGTGCTGGAAAACTCTTATGCCATCTTATAGAATCAGATGTCTCTTGCTTGGCATACAATCTCTTGAAGTTAGGCGTAAATTCTTCTCTGTTATGTTTGTAAGAGACATTTAAACAATCATATTGACTGCCCACCTGTGCTTCAATTAATTGGCTTTTATTGTCCTACTCGTAACTTAACATCTAGAAGTATTTTTTATGAACCTTACCATGGAGTAAACTACTGTCGCAATGAGCCAATAACACATTGTTTAAGGGAAGCAAATGAAGTCTGCAGCTTCTTAGAAGTTTATAATCATTCAAATAGTTGTAAATTCAAAAATCTGTTAATTATGACACTGCAATTTCCAGGTAAATTATAACTTAAGTTAGCATTTAGAGTATCTAATAGTCTATAAGAGCATGTACTCTAAATGATGAAATTGAAATAAATAAATAAAAAATAAATAAATAGATATACTTGAAATTGCACATTGATCAAGTCTCTCAATTTAATCGTTTTAGGTAGCCATTGGATTTAAAAGATCAAGCCATTTCTTAATAAACTTATTAATACTTAGCGTACAGAATGCAATTAAAATCAACGTCGGTTTTCCTTCTTCTTATTCCCACGCAATAATTTTAATTTCCTCTCTCCCGCTACTTGCTATAGCAACTGAATATTTTTCAGTTTTATATCTTTGCATTATTAATGGAGCCACTTAATTTTTATTCTATATTAATTGTCAAGTTCAAGATTTTAATTATTTACAATAATGACAGCGGCACAGTAACAGAACAACAGTTGCAAACAGAACTAGATGATTAAACATTCATCAGTGTCCATATGTGAATACGCAAGTGCATACACTAGCGGGTCCATAGATTTCCGAAGGGGGGCTTTTAATTTTTTCGTCCTTTAAAATTGTTTTTGATATTGTGATTGGGTACTAGTGTGGCAAGTGACAAATTAAAAAGAACATAAGTTTGAAGCGAGAAGAGACGAGATGGTTTACCACCAAACCCCTACCCTCTCTGACCCCCTCTATGTTCCGCTGCTGCATATATACATACATATGCACATTAGATGCAGATGTGTGGACTGCATATGGAAATTACAAATCAACCAGATGTAAAAACAACGAACAGATGTTTCTGATTGAATTGATTGAATGATGTTTTATGTAACGAAAAATCAAGTAAAGATTTTATGTCATTATGTGCATTTAGTTTGAAAGAGCAATTAACATTGTGCAAATCAATTTCGAGGGGGGAGGGTGGAGAGGGAGGCAAGCAAAGCTGAGGAATGTGAACAGCAGCAACAGCTGTACATTTCTAATGTAATTCTGTCAATGAATATTTACATTAATGTAAAAATTTATTGGATTTATAAATAGCAATTGAATTCGCTCGCGGAACTAGTTGGAAACAAAATATAAAGTACAAAAAATTAAATAAATTCACTTTAATATTCGACACGTTTTTTAGAAATTGCAATTATTGGAATGGCTCACTAGTGGGACACATATTTGAAGTATGCAGTATAAAAAAATAATTCTTATTTATTAATGTAAACTGCTGATGCTTGGCATGAAATTGCGCGCAGCTGCTCCACAGTGATATATGTACAAAAAGCAGTCGGAGTTTGTAGTCTTAAAATGGGTTAAATTAATTTTTTATTTAGCCAACGATTAAACGTGCTAATTGCATAATGAGACCACAAACAAGCCAAGCAATCGCATGATTATTGATAGTAGTGCTGTTGTTACTGTGACTGGTGCTGATGTTTATGCATTTACTTGCTAAAACAATTAAGCAATTCAATTAGAGACCGATGGGCAGAGATGGGGGCAGTGGTGGTGGTGGGTAAAGGAGAGCGGTATACAGTATAAGCTATACTTGCATTTCTATGCAATTAGCGAATATACATACTTACACACATAGATTAGTAGACAAGCAGTGAAACGGACAGATAGAGACGCTTTTAGAGAGACACATTTAAGAACATACATAAGACAATATTAATACAGCCGCTGATGCAGTTACATAAAATGTCAATTGGCAATGAAGAAGATGCCGACTGCCAACAAAATTGCCATTGCAGTTAAAATTGAGCGCACGTGGAGATGCTCGATGCTCGATGCTCGATCTTCTACATTTTCTGATTTTGTATAATAATTTCTAATTGTTGGCATAACCTTGAAATATTTTTACAAAACAAAGTTTCAGCTTTTCATTAATTGTTTTAATGCTCAATTACGCCAGTTCTGCATAACCATACACACATGCCATAAGTTTCGAAGTAATTTAAAAAAATATATGTTAAGCTTTTAGATCCTCAAGACGTATAATATACAATAGGTACGTAATTTGATTTTGCGGTAAGACATCAAATGGTGTGGTTTAACTAAGTGTGCCACATCAATATCGATGTGGCCTTAATCTTATTTCTTCTCTCCAAAACTAATCTACATAACCTGCTCTGAAGGCCTTAGAAACCCAGATAATAAAGTTTAAATTGGTAAACACAAATGCTGTAACTTCCTTCAAAACCTCAGTAACAACAAAGAAAACTACAACTCTGATGCGCTCCAGGCCATTCTGGATTAATGGGAAATGGATTCGCGGAACAGCTTGAAAAGCAAGGTGTACGCCTAGATGCAGACATCTCACCATCACTCTATTTCAAACTTTTTGAAATATCATGCCAAAAACTGTAAAAACTGGAACTGTACCCGACTCCGTTACAAAGGAGACTTTGGAGCACATCCTTCGTCATTGTACAATACCTACTAGGACCAGATTATACCCATTTGGATTCCATCCTTCAAACTGGAAACAGTGATGGATGGAGGTCGTAGCTCCCATTGACTCCCGAGAGTTTGTGTTAACAGTATGGAGCTTGAATGGTATATTGAAGAGATTCGCCTTCCACTTCTAACCTAAGTTATATGGACATTGTGTAATTGACTTGCAAGCATAATGATTTCTGTCGCAGCTACCATGACATTGAACAGTTACTTCCTTTGTGGCTCCCCGCCTTTAATAAGATATAAACTTAAAACTTTTGGCGGATTAAAGGATAGTTTCAAACTCAATACTGTACTGAAGTTTCGTGATCTGACTAAATGGGTTTTGAGACCCGAAAACTTAAAAATCTTTTCTTATTTTATGCGATATAGTAATATCAAAAAGACAGTGGTACGTTATTTGGTTTCTACGCGTTTAAGAAAAAACCACCGCATAACCTTGCTAAATGATTATCTATTACAAGGCTTGGCACTGTTCTTAAAATTAGATTAGAAATTCATATCTACATATGTAGATACTCTAAAAAGTATTTACTTATTAAAAACAGAAGAATTCATTATTACATAAAATGTTTATGTTATGCTGAAAATTGTGGGTAAATTTTAGGTTAGGTTAGGTTAAAGAAGGGGTGTGTGCTACGCACTTCCACTCGGAGGCCTCATTAGGCCCATTGTGATGCCCTTCAATTATATTTGGATGACCTTCCTTGGATACTTTGGAAACCACCCAGTCTTGACGAGAAAGCTGTGTAAATTTGAAATCTGTTCATCAGCTATGTCTGTTAGTTCGTCAAATAACCTTGCCCGAGAGTTCAGAGCCATCGTTCCTGAAATGAAGGACATTGGCATAGCACTTGCTTGACCGATTCCACAGTGTCCTCGTTGCCTCAGCCTCTGCATATGTTGTCAATAGCATGTTTATCGAGTCGCAAAATACTTTTTATTTTTTTAATATTCAGCTGTGGCCATAGGGTACGTGCAATGGCCGACCAAGCTCTGTTTGTGGATTCGGTTAACCTTTCTCCTATTCTCCCTGCTGTTACACAAATCGGTGGTAGTAGCTTGTTGATTGCGTCACTGGCAGGCATTGATGACCCTGCTCGGGCAAGTTCGTCAGCCATGTCGTTCCCTTCAATATTGCTATCAACCTGAGGATAATCTTTGCTGCAGTAGCTTTTACAAACATGTCCAGAGGGGGAAGGTGTGTAGAATCACCTCCAGGGCCATTCGTAAAGCACTTCTTACAGCTCCTGAAATGCCCAGAATGATAAGTCTTTGCACCTTCTCTAGTTTGCGTCGGTTGCTCTTTTACTAGAGAATCGTTAGTGATGATTGGCCTGATTATCGCCATATACATGCAATGGGTTATATATGGCTTTAAACCCCATCTCTTCCCGAAGATCCTCTTGCAAGCATATAGGGCATTAAGCCCTTTTCTCATTCTTTCTTCTGTGTTCCGCTTCCCCGAGAGCTTTGAGTCTAGAATTATGCCTAAATATTCTTTTGATAGGTTCAGAGTATACCCTTCCATTGTAGAAAGTGTGATCTTCTGAATCTTCGTTTTCTTGGTGAACAAGACTAGTTCAGTCATTGCAGGATTAACTCCTTTACTTTCGCGCCTCGCCTACCTTGAAGATCGCCTAAGGCGGATTCCATCAATTCACTGATCGTTGGTAAGTAATTACCATGAATCATTATGAATGAAAGACTAAAGATTTCGTCAACTACCAACAGCAATAGAAGAGGGGATAGCACCCCACCTTGGAGTGTCCCCCTTGTGGCTCTCCTTCAGATGGATGTTGGTCCCATCGTTGAATTGATCATCCTGTCGTCTAGCATGACTTCAACCCAGTCGACTGTAAACCTTTCCACCTCGTGTCGTCGATTATGGCCTCCATGGTTACATTGTTGGAAGCTCCGTCGATGTCGAGAAAAGCAGCCATTGTGTATTTCTTTAAGGCCAGCGATTTTATTTTTCTATACTGCTGACTACTCAGTGAAGAGCACTGCCTACTGATCTTCCTCGGAGATAAGCATGTTGTGTCCTACACAGTTCAGATGGGTAAATATTAGATTTTAAATAATATTTTGCGTCTTCTGTGTCGTCCGCCCTTGCGTCTATTATTTTTACATATGCCCCAATCAACTTGTTCCTGTTGTTATATCCCCTTCACTGATTCACAAACCAATACCGAATAAAGTGATAAGTATTTGTTATTCTGACTGATTGAAGTTGGTTTTAATCTGAAATATTTATAATATTAGTAATATTACGGATTTACCTTAAGTTTTTTAAATATAAATTAATCACCAATGAATTTCAAGCCACAAGTATTTTTTTCTTACAAAAAATGATTCATTGAATTGTTCTTATCGCTTGTGAGTATTTCAAATGAAAATTTTAATTAAATTAAACTTTTATTTAAATTGCCAAATTAACACCTGGCGCTATTTTCGTATGTATATTTCCAGTATTTATTTAATGTGTATAAAAAAATTAATAAAAATTACTGATGTAATTAATACGGAATTGCATACAGAAGAAATGGCGGTCAATGAACGCTAAGGCAAACGCTGACGTTGAAATGTTGCGGGGATGGCGTTAGCGTTAAAGTTGGTCGCTGTCGCCAAAACGGCAGGCAGTTGTACGCTGGGGGCTAATTTTGTTAATACTTGTTGGTATTAAAAATGCATGACCATGACGACTAATAGCCTTTTTTTTTGTTGTTGTTATGTTTTAGTTTGTTTGCTGTTTTTGTATTTGTATTCGAGCCGGAACGAATGACACGAAGATCATGCAATTGAAATTGGAATGTGGCAAAAAACTAAAAACTAACAGCAAATTAAACGTTTTTATGCCTGAAGCATATATTAAAAATATGATTCATTTTCTTAAAAATATTTATAGTAAATATGTAGTAAGGATGTCAGTCCCGAAACAATTTTTGGGATACGTAATTTTTGGGACTTATATTTTTTAAATCCAAAAATGTTACTGATACGATTCAAAATATAATGATTATTCCGCGTTTTGCAGTTAATTTTCAAATTTCAAATCATTCTATATACATCCCTTTTTTTCAAAGTTTCAGGATGTAAAGTGATAACTCTAAAGTGAAAAATATGAAAAAAATCTGTATTTTTTATAGTTTTTCGACCCGCATCGCCAATCTGAAATTTATTAGCGATGAAAATAATTTTTCAGGATATAGCAGGAAACTCTACCTTTATAGTAATAAGCCTTTCCGTTGATTTGAGCCTTCTAACAACAATTTAATTGCCTGGAACATTCGAATTTTTCCAGAATTTTCAAGTGGAGGAAAATTCGTGTATTCGTGGAATTAAGTGGTAGGTTTGAATGGTTTACTGAAGAACTGACCTGGAAAACCTTGAAACACAAATTTTTTTCACTTTACACTCTTACAATTCGAAAACACCCAAAAACTTTGAAAAAAAAATTGTATGGAGCGCGTAAAACTTGGAAAGTTTTTGACATTTATGTTAAAATTTTGTATGACAAAGAAATTAATACCTATATCACAAAATACTCTAAACAATTTGAAACAAAATGTTATGACAAAAATTTGGTCTTGGGTCAAATATAATAAGACCTAAAATGAAGATTATAGAAAACAAATAAAAACAAGAACTCCAATAAGTTTGCGTAGTTACATACGAATCTCGAAAATCTCGGGTTTTTTTCTTTTAATCGAGGAATTTTTGAGCAAATCCCGGGTTGACATCCCTAATATATATTTTTTTTTTCAACTTAAAGAATTCTTAAAATTCCAAGTGTTTTTAATTATTTCACTCACTTAATTGTTTCAATTTAAAGTACAATTTTTTCTTTGAATTTTTTAAACACTTCATTTAATTTTAACACATTTCTTTGTAGCTAATTGCAATCACTGTTCAACGAATTGATGTCCGAAATCACGATCGTCATTCCGCTGCGTGTTCGTTAGGGCCGCACATTGATGCGGTACTGAAGTGACAATTTTGTCGCATTTACAACAAAACGAAATACTTCTGCTTTTTCCTTCTTTTTTTATTGTTGCTCGCATTTTATTTATTTATTTATTTTTTTAATTTACTACATCACTCTGCCAATGTTTAGGAGTTTATTATGCAAAGAATGCATTTGTATACGCACTCACACACATTCCCTTTCATTAATATTTCGTTGACTTTTTCGATTGAAAACTTCAAAACTATCAACAGCCAGGTCCAATTCTAGCATATGGGTGAACTAAACGACCGCCTAGGGCGGCGACATCTTGAAGTGCTCACCGCAGAACGCCTGATTTTTTCCGGTATTCGTTCGACTACAAATTTTAAAATCGGGACTCTGATGAACTTAAAAAATTTAAATATGATCGTTATTTCCGACGTGTCCTCAACTGTTTTATATTTTTGGTTTTCATTTTAATAAATATATTAATATGTTGTCTTTTAATATGAAACTTTGAGTTTGTTACCAAAATTTCAAAACTTTTGTTTTATATTCTTTGAGCGAGGCGTTTCGGCTATAGCGGCAAAATAGATTGAGCGGCCTGGTCAACAGTAGCAACAACTGCCGCACTAAATAAGCATTCAAAATAATTTCGTACACTTTATAATTTCTAATTACAAATTCGTCACGTATATTTTCATACATTCTGCAGCACGTACATACATCCAACACTCATTATTTTTGGTAACAATTTTGCCTGCTTTAATATAAGCTTCATTGGAGAGCACGGTCGATTTTGAAGGCAAATTGTGGTTTTATTAAGCGGAGGCATCGGTTTTCAAGTTCCAGCAATTTTGTTAAAAATAATTAGTGCCAAGTTGAGAAATGGGAAATCAGTACTCGATACATTTACCCCCATACCCGATACTTTTATTATGAGTACTTGTACTCATTGAGTACATTGATGCTGGTATCGAACTTCGATACTTTTCAAAATTTCCAGTACAAATACAAATTAATAAATACTAAAAAATGCAAATGCAATCAAATTTAAACAGTACAACTTGTACTGTTTTGAATATATGCATAATTAGATGACGCTATTTTATATTTAGAAATACATACTATAAAGTGTTGAACAGGGGGTCGATCAACATTATCTATCTTAATTAAAGTGAGAAAGAACTAACAAACATTTAAAATATGTATATATTGTATATCCAGTTCTGTTCACGTTTTAATATGTATAACACATGCATATATATATCAAAATTGAAAACTTTTCAAGAAACGATCAAAAATAAAATGTTCTCGTAAAAAAAATGCATCTTATTTCTCATAACATAAGTTTTAAATCATTATCTACATGTTCTATACATTTTTTTTTATATACATAGGTATTTGTTTTCATTATTTATTTATGTACTTGTGTATATATTTCAAAACATTAATAAAAATTAAAAATTTACATATAATACGCAAATCCGATACTTTAGGTATCGAGTACATTAGGTAGATACTTTTGAGTTCTCAATACTTTTCGGTCGATACTTCAAATGAGTATAGTATCAATACTTTCCCCCCCATACCATTTCCTTACTGCCAAGGGAAATGGTATTTCAATAAATAAATATTTGCATACTTTGTAATCATAATATTTAGTATTTAATAATATAATTTCTCTTTTCTTTCATATTATGTGTTAAAATATACACTTTTTAGTTTCACATTTTTCATTTCTGATTTTAACCGCGAAAATATTTTATGTTAAAAACTACCAACCAATTTTCCTCACGAGAAACTATTCAACTACTAGATAAGTTTATTCTTGACACAGACTAACCAGAGTCTCCACCAAACTAGACAACAACTAGATATTTTCCAAGGCGGGTATAACTTAACTTATAAATTGTAAATCAGCACAAAAATATGTTGTGTGAAAATCGAAGTTGGGAGGCTTTGCACGAATTCAAAAAGGGGGGCGTAAGATGAAAACAGTTGAGAGCTGCTGGTTTAAAAATTCAATTTCTAGATAAAAGCGTGCCCACATTACACCACCTTACCCTACATAAATAATAAATTAATTAATGAGTAATACAGCAGCTACCATCCTTGAATAATAATGTCTATAGTTATGTCTGTCCGGTCGCTACTATGTCTGAATAATAATTATAATTAAATTAACTTTTATTTTGTTTCTGATATGACGAGAATCCTGCATTTGCTCTATGCAGTAGCCAAAAAGTAGCCAACCAACAACAACATTAATATTAGCATTAACAGCAATAACAAATGTTAGCGAATAGAATGACACTTGAAAATTTTTAATAGGATAAATAGCTTAACAATTTAAGCCCAATGAAGTGAAATTATGATGAGTATATGTTATTTATGATAAATGCTATTGGCCACAATATACAAATTAAACTATTGCCATTGATGATGATAATAACGATTCTTGCCAACAACAATAACAACAAGCAGTTTCAACAATAGTATATAATTCAGGGGCATTTAAATAAATGTTTTGTGTAAACAGTAGTAGGTAATAAGGTAATAAGAATTTTTGTTTAAAAAAAAAATTGAATTACACGGCATTGAACTTCCCCATTCTGATTTGAGTATGCGTTGCGTCGTTGAGGCAACAATATCAAATAAAACAAAATGTAGGTAAATTAATATAACTTCGTATTGAAGTAAGTATGTATATTGAAGCTTAGAGTTCTAAAACCTTCGACGTTTTTAAGCTCATTAAAAATTCTAAACATTGAAAATTGTGTATATCTGTTTAACTATGATGAGGAGTTAATTGAACGATGGGCACAAACGCTTAGGAATTTCTTTTTGTATTTCATTTCTTTAAATTTGAATTTTATTTCAGTTTTGGCAGTTATTTATTTTATTTGAACGATGTGGAACTTTAGCTCTCAACCAGTCTAGCATTTGCAAAAATAGTCGTCATTATAGACATACCATATTTCACGTATTCGCACAGTTGTGTTGAAATTTTCGATTGCTTACATATTTCTAATATTATGATCGATTATTGAGAAAATTCCCATGATTTCACTTTCATATCTTAAAAATGTTTATTTTAGCATCGTCATCATCAAAAATGTTATCCTCACCACGAAGTTATTGTAAGTAGTTTCTCTTGACTACGGAAAGCAACAAAATTCCAAATCGAAATTTCAAAATCCGGCTTTTGAGTTAAATTAAATAATGCATTTAATTATAACAAATATTATTAATATATATATTATTTTTTTAAATTTGTGGTTTCTTGTTGTTGTTTTGAAATCAATCACAATAACTACACATCGTAGAAGAATTATGAGCGGCTTTACTTTGCGTTGGTGTCGACGATCGTGCGAAGACGTCATCAATTTCTGTGTGTGGGATTGCATTTTAATTCTCAAAAAATTAGTAATTATTAATATTAATTAAATATTTGAGAATTAACACTTGAAAAAAATATAATTTATGAACATTTACTAAATACACTGTTAAACAAAATGAACTGGCATTTCTGTTAGACTCTCTATTTTTATTTGACTAGACTGGGAAGCTTAAAGTCATCGAATCGAAAATTAATACTTGTAGGTAATAATAAATATACTCTCTTAGTATACGAATCTTGTAGTAAATGTTAACGTCGTAAATTTTATTTTTTTATTTTAAAAAGTTTATACATATAATGCAATTTTGTATATACATATAAACTATTTTGCAGTGACACTGACTACTATGATCTTCTTTTTTTAAACTAAATACGTACTTATGTACAAAAACAATATGTATCTATAATAAATTAATAACAATTCATATATTTCAATATTCTGGCGATTTGTTCATCCTGTTACTGTCTGTTGATTGTTGTCTGCAGCGAATTCTTATTTTTCTTAATTTGTTAAGTTCTTAAATGCCCGAAGATATTTTTGGAATATACACAAAACTACTTGAGAGTTGCTTATTTTTATTATTTTTGTTTACATTTCTACAAGATTTGTTTTGTCTCGTAAATTACCTCAAATCACCACTTAGGTCACTTCTTCTAAATAATTCATAATGCCATGTGATTTTTACACGTTTTCTCCTGTGTACGTATATTGTACACATATGGTATGTATATATACATATGTCAACAATTAAAGTCCTCTACGGTTTATTCCACTTTGCTACTTTAGTTGTGATGTGAGAGAAATGTTACTAATTTTAATGAAGAGGATGTTAATCGCAATCAACACAAAACCTCGTACGCTACACCATGCATAGACGAGCACATTGGATTTAGTGGGAAGCACAGTGAACATTTTTCAGAACCGATGTACTTATTGGCATGTGCCATACAGTGATTCGTCCCATTGGCAAAGGTCAAGAAATACCTGAAAGCGGAATCTAACAAGTTTGATTTCAATTTACAAATAATACTTCAACGAAGAAGAATTGAAGAATTTAATAGAGTAACTAAATGCAAAATGTGGATGTAAAAAAATGCTAAAACTATATTTTCAAAACTTACCATGATTTTTTTGACGACCTCGATAGCCTAGTGGATAGTGCACTAGACTTTCATCTGGGAGGTTCGGGTTCGATTCCCGTCTTCGTCTGGTGGTTAATTTTTATAACTTTCTTATATTCACTATCAATATGAAGTGTATGAGAATTATAAGATAGTGTACAAGTACACACATTGGTTGGTAATGGCAAAACCACCAAGCCGATAAAAAATTGCCACACCGCCGTTCGGAATCGGCGTTAAACTGTAGGTCCAACTATGTGGTATCACAATGGGCCGTTCAAGCCTAGGTGTGTCTCTCGACAGCCACTCCAACCTAACCTAACCTAACCTACCATGATTTCACGATTATATTAACAATTTCCCAATAAATATTTTTTAAGATATTGAAAAGTTTGTATTCTGTAGTATTTAGAAATTTAAATATTTTTGAAAATAACGAAATACGTTATTTTCGCATTTTTTAATGAAATGTTTTGACTTTGAAACTATTTAATTTTTTCTGAAAAATAAATAAAAGTTATAAAACTCAAAAATTATTTACACTGAAGCAACTTTTATTGCGAAACTATTAAACTCATAAAAGAAATGTTTCACCTTTTGAAGCAAAACAAAATAAATTTATTTAAAACCAGTCTACGCCTTCAGTTGATATAGTTTTTCAAAGATGACGATATGAAAAGCTGAATGAAAGTAGTAGTATCAAGAAAAGTGTCTGCATTCGTAGAGTGTGGAGGAGACCTTACACATAAATTCAAATGGAATGTGTATAGAACAAGTAAGGTATTTGCACTTCGGCAAGGCTGAATATAATTATATTTTATTTTAATTTTCTATTTATTATTATTTATGTAGGAATAACTCCATTGTGACATATTATATACATACAAATAATCATAAATAATTAATAAATTCCGATATAATCGATTAAGCTAAGCTACTCACTGCCACAACACTCAGTCACACTCCTCACCGGTTGTTGCTTAAGAGTCTAGGGCTTCCCCAATATAAAATTCCATATACCAAAATATAAAAACATAAGCAACGCTTGACTGAGTTAAAACTAATGACAATGAATGACGATGATGACGACGACAACGACGACGATGAAGACAAAGACAACAACAATGAACACAACAACAATACCGATGAAAACATTAAGACAATGATATAAGTAGTATAATATTGTGTATTGTTGTCTATGCTGTTGCTGTTGCTGCTGCTTTGGATGCTGATGACTGTAGAGGCTGATAAAAATGATGACGCTGAATTCCACGTATAGAAACTCGTTACTATTACGCGCTTTAGAACATCACAAATTGTAGTGAGTGTGGTTGTGAAGTTTTGTGCAAACTAAGCAGTGAACCTGACCCGGAAGTATGTCTGTGCTTATATACATACATATCTGAGTGTATATCTGTTAGTTATGTCTGCGTTATGTTGTTATTAATATCTAAAGCTGTTGCTCTTCTGTGTTATTCTTTTGAAATTTCAACACATACTTTTTTGTTTTTCTCTTGGAAATATCAAAACGGCGCCTCTAACAATTACCAAACGAAAATATAGCAACAACAACAAAGATTATAGAAATAACTACTAGAAAAATAATATTAATTAACAATTTCGACAATATGCGAAAAATCATTAATTCTGACCAATACTCGTTGTGTCGAAATTGACGAGTACATGTTCATATGCACTCGTTTTTCATATGTTACTAGTTGCTGGTTGCTATTGTCTCTAGTGCCAGTTGCCGAGATATCGAATATGGTAACTTGAAATTTTGAAATTGATTTACTTTTTTGTTGCTGCTTACTTTTTTCAAGCGCAAGAGCGATTTGTTCATTTCATTTAATTTTTTGTGCAATTCTCTAATTTAATTAAAACTCATTGCGAGCTATTCCTATTTCATTAAGGTTTTCTACTTCCGTATTTTGTTGTTGTTGGCTGTTGGTTATTGGTTTAACTATACTTAGAATCCGTTTACAGACAAAACAAAGAACAAATATAGATTTAAGTAGTTAAAAATACTCATAGCGTAACGAATTCTATATGTTCATAATGATTTAATTAAATACGAAAAATATATAAGCGTTTTGAAATTGTTATGCCTTTTGTTTTCTTACATATATTTTTTACAATATGTATATATTTTGGTTTGTGAACTTCTAGGTACTAAATGTACAAACAAAATTCAGAATATTCAATATTAATTGAGATCGAAGCGGATACTTGGATTAGGTTAATATTTACCGCACAGATAATTTTTTTTGAATATATTCTCATTTACGGTAATCAAAATCAAATACATTAGGCATATCTGGGCTAAAATTCAGGTAAAGATATCTTAGCAAAGCAAAATTTAATTGCAGCAAATTAAAAACAATTCATAACATGGATTATAGTATTTCATTATAAGATTAGTATGACTATTAGCAAAAATCTGCAACAGAGTGTAACAACATTTTTGACACTTTTAATGATGGGTATCTCAAAACCTAACGAGAAAAGCTTTGAAAGCTTGAATTCAAGGAAACACCATTTTAGGGAGCCTTAGGACAGCTGAACTGTAGCATATAAATAATCCAGCGGGTGAAAGTCGCCCAAAAGCCAAAAATACACAATCTCGCACAAAAAGGTTCAATCTACTTTGAATTTAGTGTTCATTACAGATTTCAACTTGTAATTTTTCTATTTTTAAAAGGTAACAAGAACAAAGGATCAAAAGATTCCAGAAACGAAACTTTGAAACTTTCATAAAATTTGTTTGAGTGCTCGAGGAAGAAGAATTCCACAAAAGCTGGAATTTAGCACTGTTGGCACATACAAAGTAAGAGAAAGCCCTTAAGGAATTGCTTCCTAGTCACAACAACGTTGGATCGGGAAGCTCAGGTAAGAAATATTCAATCTGCCATGACCATAGCATTTGAGATCGCGGCGCGTCTGCCGTAACGCCAGTTTTTAAAAAAATATTTTATTTATTTAGTTACCTACTATTTATTGCGTACAGCTTCTTAAAGATCCACTAACATTAATTTTTATTAAGATATAAAAAATTCTAACTATTTCATCAAGAATATTCTTTTCAAGTGTAATTATCGTAACTAAAATTGTGTTATTCACCAAAAAACTTCATAAAACTCTAAGCGTTTAACATTTAACAGTATTTATTCCTACTCTTCGGCATTGATTAATGTTTTTTTGATGTCCGAATTTCAACACATTTATTTTTAGAAAAACCATTAACATGAAAAAGTTAAATATAGTTTTATGTATATTTCTTGATGTTTTTTTTTTACTTGGCGGAGGTGTGAAAGGGAACTTCTAATTAAGAAATGTTGAAATATTGTAAAAGTATTTCTCTCTTATTCACATCAAATTTTGAAGCGTCATCATATACGTAAAAGCAAATCGAAAGATAAAAACTATATTCGAATAAATTCTCACAATTCATCTTATTTTAACTAATAAGTATTATAAGTATGCGATTATCAGCCAATATCGATTTTGAGCCCGAAAATCAAATTTTCAGCCGCCATGTGATCATACTATAACAAAAAAACGTTCCCATAAAAAAGTCGATTTTTAGGGGTTTCCAGTTCACGACTGGAAACTATCTTTTTAAAAAAAGATAGTTTCTGCTATCTTTTTAAAAAAAGATAGCAGATAGCGCGAGGCACTTTAATGTGCATATATCTATTAGTAAATATGTTTGTATAAACATTTGTTAACCATCGTACAAAGTCTACTACACCTTGACCCTTGACAATTTAAGACAAGTGCATAAGAAATAAATATAAAAGTGTAAAGAGAGAATGGGCCATCTTCTCTTGCTCCTTATATCATCAATTCGTATCTTTTTGGCTGCATAATTTTTAAATGCTGATTGTAGCTGGTTTCTTTGCAAAACTTTTTAAATTGTTCTCATCATTTCATATTTAGATAAGCATTGCTTTTGTAAATTAGTTATATTTGTTTGTTTATATGTTTTTGTGTACAAGTGTTTAAATGTTGTTTTTGGCTTAATGCCTGAGTTGACCCTCAGGTTGTCTTTAACTACAGTTTAATTTGCGGCTTTAGATTCAGTTTCTTCTTTTATAATTTTGGTTAACAGACGTGTGAAAAAGTGAAATCTTCATATGCGTGCAGCAGCAGCTGAATCATTTAACTTACAAATTCTGTTAATTTTTCGCTTTTATTTATTTTTAGTATGCCTTTTTTCTATTGTTTGTAATTACATTCATTATCGTAATAATCCAATGACCAATATTATATTGAGACCATGAGCATTTCCGTGTTTTTTGTGTGTTATAAAAATTCTGTAATGAAAAATGTTTATTCATAGAATATGAAATAATATGAACGTGTGTGCAGCAGTGACTTTGAGTTATAACAAACAAGGCATAGCAAAACAAAATATTTCTTTTTAAATAGCAACATTATTTAAAATACTATTTTTCTTGTAGGTCTTGTCGAGTAAAACAGGAGTCTGTATGTGAAATTTGCCAAACACACCCAAAATCTTGATTTACCATTAAAAAACCGGTTTTGCGTACTTATAAGCCTGTAACTTAGTTGATTATCAACAGATTAGAAGAAAGAAACTTTGACTTTTCGAATGATATATGAATTATTTAAGAAAACTTGAGGAATCTATGTGTATTTGTCCAGCAAACACAACCGGTAAGAAACTGAAAATCTGTTAATAATCAACTAAGTTACAGGCTTATAAGTGCGCAAAAGTGCGCAAAACCGTGTTTTTAACGGTAAATCAAGATTTTGGGGGTGTTTGGAAAATATCACACACAGATTCTTGTTTTACTCGACAAGACCTACAAGAAAAATAGTATCACTTCTCAGGTATTTCTACTTCACTAAATTTTGTAACATTGTGTAATCATTCGAAATATTTTCTGGTAGTCGCCGTAGCGTAAGTGGTGTATGCTGGGCTGCTGCACAAAATACCTGAGTTCGATATCCGGGACAATCGAAAATTACAATTCATCTCCGAGCTTTTGTCATCCACTAGTGCTTTGCATTTTGTAAATATTTGCACGCGATTGCGAAGGATCATAGTTTTATGTGGTTAGGTGAAGTGCCAATGATCGCGTTTCGTAGACGTCAATGCTCCACCACAGCTCCATAACTTTTACAAAAAATGTTTTCGAAATGTCACCACTTAGCTAGAATAAGTTTTAACAGTTCAAACAGCTGACAGTTATTTTGGGCTCAACCCAAAAACCTCCACTTGGATCCGCTAGTGCTCACAGCAGACGCATTAATGTAGCTATGGCGAAACGCGGCCATTGCCAGCCCAAAAGTAATGAAGCTTAGAAAATGCTGTTTATTTTCTATTTTTGATCGTGCCGAGCATC
Organism: Toxonevra muliebris; assembly: GCA_963691655.1. Classification (NCBI taxonomy): domain Eukaryota; kingdom Metazoa; phylum Arthropoda; class Insecta; order Diptera; family Pallopteridae; genus Toxonevra; species Toxonevra muliebris. The sequence continues at coordinate 3,167,351 of OY829326.1, forward strand.
ATCCCGGTCAACCTGTCAAACACTTCAGCATACTAACGATTACTGCATGGCGACCAAATACTTCATAACAGCTATAAATAACAACATACAAGATGAATGTCCGGACTGTGGTCAATCCCTGCACGACAACTTTGGACGCATCCACTAGAAGTGTACCACTTCCTCGGATTAGGTTAGGTAATGTTTGGAAGGCGTGCGCGAATGTGTATACATATATATATATACATGTATGTATATATATGTATAAGCCCGCACTTCCACTCGGAGACTTAATTGTCCATTGTGATTGCCCTCATTTAATTGCCCGGATGAGGCACGTCTCTAACCACGGTTTCCGTCAGCTGTCCAGGTAATGTCTTTATTGAACCATTTGGTTCTCCGGATGAAGGTAAGAAGATCCGATAGTTTCACTTTCGTTATCTCTGTTAGACTATTGAAAAAGCGCGACCCCAAACATTGGAGTCTGCTCATCTGCAGCCTTGGACATTGATATTGAAAGTGAAGAATCGATTCTGTCTCTTCTTCATCATGACAACTTCTGCACAGTCCGCTCGTTGGAATGCGCCACCGTTAAAGCATTGGTGCAATAGCACAATGTCCAGTTATGACTCCTGTGAGCAGACGTACTGCAGATTTGTTGTGCCCTAAGAGGACATTTGTCCTCTTTCTATCTAACCTTGGCCACAAGGCCCGTGAAACTATACAGTCTAGGTTAGTCCAAGCGTCATTTGATACCGCTATGGTGTACTCGTCTATTTTCCTAAATAGTTCACACATCAGAGATTGTATAGAGGTATCCGCCTCGTTAATGTCCATTTCAGAGCCCCTTCTGGCCATTTCATCTGCTATTTCGTTCCCTTCAATATTGCTATGTCCAGAAACCCAGCAGAGAGTGACCTTGTGGTGCTCAATGGCCATCAGTGAAACACGACATTTCTTTACAATCTCCGATTTAACTATTTTGGATTCTATTGCCTTCATTGCAGCCTGACTGTCAGTAAAGATAGTGATATTCGAAATCGGAATCGTACTGTCTTGTAGAAGTCGAGCTGCATTCTCAATTGCAAAAATCTCTGACTGAAAAAGGCTGCAGCTGTCAGGAAGACGATACGACCGCCTTAGTTGCAGGTCTTCGGAGTAGAGACCAGCTCGGATTAATCCTGATTGAAAATATAAACGAGACTTAAACAGCAGATGAGTAAAAATGATAACAGAAACTGGCAACCACCGACACTGTAAAACAGCAAAACAATATCTGTGCTGTGACATAGTTGTTTTCAAATATTTTTGGCTGCTGATCAAGAATTTTTCGGGTCGCGTCGGGTTTCGTGAACGGGTATTCGAAAATTTTGTTTTTTTTTTTTAATTTTATGGAGTAGGAAATAAAAAAGGCAACAAAAAACTTTATTCGCCCATGAACATCCACCGTGTCACAACCCAAATACTGTTTCATTGCTCTTTATTTTGTTGTTCAATGAGGAAGAAATCATTCGCTCCCATTGACCCAAAAAAGAAATAAACAAAAGACTTAAGCAACAATCTGCCGAAGGAATAAAAATTTTGCTTAAAAAGAAATTATGTAACAACAGCCTTAAACGTTGAAAAACCTTAGTAAGAAATCTAATCAAACCAATAAAATCAAACTGTGAATTGAATTATCTAATTGCATAAACTTATCATATGTTTTCACAGACAAAGAAATTCACAAATTTCCATGCATTTTTTTTCTCGTTAAATTCCTCAATTATTTTTAAGAACCACCACTTCAAATCTTATTTAACTTAAAAATACCCAAGATAGAAACTTCCTAGTACATTTTCTGAATACTTCAGCTATGTATTTTTTTTTTGCCAATTTTAATTGTACATACAAGTAAAAACATAAAAACTAAGCAAATGTGCCTTCAAATGCCTAACAAAAAAATTACGTATGCTTTTTACTCTTAAGTTGAACTGAAAGCGCAGCTTCCGATCACCCAAAGCAGCTGGTCACTGCGCAGGTTCAACAACATTCTCAAACTTAGCTATAATACACCGCTCTGAATAATAAATATTAACAATTTCTGATTGCAAAAAGTTTGACGTAATAAATTCAGATGTACTCGAACTATTTGAAGTCATTGCACTTTTCGAGGTATTTTCATTCTTTTTTTTTTGATGACGCTGGGAGCTTAAACCACGTATCTACATACATACATTTATTTGCATGTTACCATTAGTTTATATTTTATGCTTTTATATTGACAATGTAGCTTACGCCATGTTGATTGTTTATACTATTTGCTACTTCCCATTTAAGAGTAGTAGGTAAATTAAATTATTAACTTCTAATGCGGTCACTTGTTGTCGTGTTTTTGAATTTTTTGCTTCGCATAATTTCGTATTTTTGTATTTAATTCAACAATTTTGATGAAGGTCAGTTTTTCTATATTTATCGTTTTTGGCTTTAATTTTTGTTTTTATTTAAAACTATTGTTTGCTGTCAATATTTATGAATATACTTTTAAAATTGGATGAAATTCCAATTGCAGTCAATTAAAATGTTCTTATCGCTGAATGTGTGATGAAATACAAAGAGTGTTTTATGCTAAAGCAGATTGGGGCAGCACGGGACATTAATTCTACGGGACTAAAATCCTGCATGATGGAATGAAGGTGTAAATATTTTTATTAATATAGTTTACTACTTTTTATAGACCCTCATGCTTAACGCGTTAAGTATGACGTCATGCTTAACGCAATTTGACGTAGTTGTTCAAGTCTGTTTCTACACCTTCGTAACAATTATCTTCTTTTTCCAAAAAAGTTCTCTCTCTGAAACCAAATTATGCATGGCAACTGAGAAACATGTAAAACTTCTTGAAAAATTCTTTAATAAAAAAATTAATTTTTTAATCAATAATTAATTAATTAACAATTGATTTTAGTTGGTGAACACAACTCTGAAAAATTTGAAAAAAAATCATACTTCATAACTCAGCCTTTGCAAAAAACATGGAACAAAGTCCTCCACAAACATTTTTTTAAATTCGGATTCCCTTATCAACAATCCCCCAAAAGATATCTCCAACACAATAATAGTATAATTTCTCTATTTTTTTCTTCTGTTAAACAAGCGGGGTTCCCGAACTAGTTTTTTGAAAATTGTGGGAAATAAAGGTTTAGCGCAACCCACTTTATTTTTTTAAGGTATTAAATTTACTAATTTTTTTATTTAAAAAATTTAGAAAACACTTTGAGAACTGATGTTTATATAAAATATTTAAATTGGTGGAAGTTATAGGTCTATGATTTGGTTCCTTTTTCCACTTTAAATTTAAGCGCCAAGAAATAAAGAAACAAAGGAGAAGGAAAGAAAGTTGCCAAATCGCATTCGAATTAGTTTGAGAAATATCGACAATTATCGTAAAGTCGCTACAATTCCCGATAGTTAACGATATTGTTGCTTATCGATAACATTGTTAATTATCGAGCAAATGACCATCTCTAGTCCCCAGAAATATGTCCGGCTGGTAGAATATTAAGTATAGCTCTTGAACCATTAGTATATCATTTATGATAACGTCGTCGTTCAAGCAGAAATCACTAAGCCCAACTTTTTCTAACTGGATCCGTATTACTTAGCTTTTATAATTTATAATTTTATAATTCATAGCATACCATGCACTGCATAAACTAACTACATCTCAGAAATTAAAAAAATGGACTTAGTGAATACTGTCAGAACGACGACTATATATTAGATGACAGATATAATAAGCTCGTATATAAGAACAACTCGCTTTCAACACAGCAAAGCTGATGCATCGTAATACAGTTTTCTTATATCATCGCTTGCATAAAAGAAATTGTCATTGTTTTTTCTTAACCCTGGAAGTACATTTACATAAGTTTACCAACACTTAGAAAGAAAAATTGTAAAGCGTAAACATGCGTCGTCGATTCGACGAACCATGTCCTTCCAGGGTTAATAAAAAAGATACAGCCACAATTGGAGACAATGGGAGATTCCGTAAATGTCACATCTCCATAGATTTCAAATGAGAGATGTACTCTTCTCAAAACCCCTAATTCAACTAGTTTGGTGATAATGAATTATGATTCAAGTAAAACTTAAAAAATCGCAGAATGTAATTTTGATTAATCTTTGAAGAATGTACTATGGTCCAGAAACCCGATTTGACGGCATAAAATCGAATATGAAGATAGGGCGCTAAGACTTCGCGATGCGAATGTAGAACAGAAGTCGTTATTCTTGGTGAATGGATGCGTTTAAGGTGTGCCATCAGGACACACCTAGAAGGTTAAACAAAGCGTTTTTCATAATTTTTTGAAGGTATATTTTTGTACATTATTAATACTTTTTTTTGACAGTGAAATAATAAATTACATCAGATTTATTATACTATTTCATGAGTGTCTTGTCTCTGCAGTCCTCAATCGGCGGGTGAGATCCAGCTCGTGATAAGCAAAAAAAAAACTCCTTTCGGAAAAATTGCAAAAAATACTTTAAGGAGCTACAACAATTATTTAAATAGACTTTTTTTGACTAACTTTTTTAATTCACTTAGAGAATTTAGTACTGAAGAAAATAAATTTTGGTTCGATTCAGCAGCTCGTCTAGTTTTTTAACTATAACGACCGCCAATTTAGAAAATTCGTCAAAATAAAAACTTCCAAAGTTTACAATTGTTTTTGTAAATACATATATTTATCGATTTAGGCATTAAAAAAAAACTATTTTTTTAACTTCTAATTCAGGATACCCCCTTAATGTAAGCATTACGAACTGTTACAGTTGCTTCGTTGATTCGTTGTCGAAAAAAAGATGAAAAAGAAACAAAACTGAATTCTAAAAGGATCTCGATCGAAAAAAGGAGTATCCTCTTTTTTTTAAAAAAAAGTATAGTTGGTAGTATTAGCGATGTCCTAGAAAGTAAATGCTTACATTTTCATATCACTTTTTTTTCTCAATTTCGTTTTTCATATGAAACAAATTCCACGAATTTCAGCAACAGACAGACAATCAGTGTAATTTATTTTAACTTCTTTTTAAAAAAGACAATAGAGAAATTAAAGAATATACAAGTTTTCATCAATTGCCTCTTCTTCATCGTGCATTACCTACTTTGCGACTGGGATTTGAATAATTTGGCACAGAGAGTCTCAAATGAATTAATGTTGAAAACTTCTTTCAACACTAGATGACACTACACATGATTTAATTTTAAGTTTACATTGCGCTAGATGTCGCCGCTGTTGCTTTTATTTTGACATTTGAGAAACACGTAAACAAACTTTTGACTTAGTTTTGACAGGCAAAGTTGGAGGGGGCCAAAAGCCAAAAGGTTCAACAAATTTTAATTTGATTTAATTATTCGTCAATTAAGTGCAAATAAAATTTAATTCAAATTAAATTGTTCACTGTTCCGTGATGCCCTCAATATTGCTGAGCAAATCGGATGTTCTATATCTGCAGAAATGTGCCGTCGAATTGGGATTTAGCTGGGGGTTGGTAATAGGGCAGGTAATGTAGAGGAAGGTGATGATACGATAACGTCATCAAATTAGTTCAGATACTTTTCTAACATTTTTTCATATACCTTCTTTTTTTTTTGATTTTTTTACAACAGCAAGCAGAATCTGAAAAATATGTGGTTGTACATTTGGCAAAAAACTGTGAAGAAGATGTGGAAGACGAACCTGAACATCCAGATGGCATTGGCGGCACCGCGGTACATCATGGACCACAATCCACAGAAGATATTAATACACAAGCGCTGACAAGTCAGTGGATAAGCGCATGCAAAATGATTCCAGGTTCATTTGATGTTTTAGGTTTGTACCACAGTGAAAATCATTGGCTTCGGAATTTAAAATGTTAATTTTGTTTCCCTTTCAGGTATTTTTGTTACTGGCACTAAAGTGGACATTATCGAGGAGAAGACATTCAAAACAGCGAAGAAATTGCTATATGACGTTTACAAGTTGGTTACACTGCGATTGCTAAATTTTATTGTTTTTGTTCATATTTTTAATCCTTTGTTGCAGTTTACTCGTTCAGAGTAATAATTTTTGTGGCAGTATCGATGACGCCGCCAATACTGGATATTTGTTTTTGGCCTATTCAACTGCTGCCAAAAAGGCCGTGTGCAAATCTTATGTGCATTCATCAAAGTAAGTGAACAAATATTTTATTATTTTTGTTTTTCTTAATGAAATTATAAGATTTGCAAGTTCCAATTAATATGTTTAAAAACAGTTAAAACCAGTTTTTATGGTTTGTATACGTGCGTACCTGTTGATTATATTTCTGCATGAAGCTTAAGAAGCTTAACATGTTAATGTGCAAATTGTTTTAAATTCGATTTGTTCGTAACTTAATTTTTTACTCTACATCCATGATATTTTTGATAAAACTTGCAGACTTGATAAAACTAAAATAGAGCAATTCCATAAAATGTCATTACTTTGAACGGCCCATTTCATATTCTCAATAGCGTTTTCTGTGCCAAGTGTCAAAACACTTAAGTTAATTGATCGCTTTCCAACAGTTAATGAATAGTGAGCTTTGAAAGTTTTCAGAAATGCTCTGAAGTTTCATAGTAATTTCATTAAGAAATTACTCAATGTAAATACATCTATCTCTCCATTTACACGGCAATACGTTCCAAGTCGTGGGAACGTTCATAATAACTTTTAAAATAAAGAAATACCCCATTCCCTGACAAAAATAATAACAATATGTATGATAGAAATAAGTGCCACGATTGCATCCTGTGCAATCTAATAAAACAATAAAATAAATTTTGCTTGAATTTTGAAACCCGTGTAAGTGGAAAAATGGGTATATGTACCGTTTGGGATGGATATATAAAAGTTTGACATTTTAAGGTCAGCTCTGAATACTCGTGATTCCGATTGCCATTTGGATGTAGAGTATCTAAACCTTAGTAGTGTTCAAAATCATTTTAACATAACTGAAATTTTAAAACAACAAACAAATCTCATGCTTTTTTCCCATTCGAACAACCAAAATACATGTGCCAGGGATTGCAAGAAAACATACTTTACGGCAAACATAAAATGTGTTTTATGGTAAATAAAAATAAGCGAAATAAATGTATAGTTATGAATAATCATTTTATATTTCATCTTTCGTATGATTGTGTTTATTATAGAAATTTATTACGTTTATTCTGATTTTTTATCTATAAATTATCTCTTGATACATAATATAATATTTAATAGTTTCAAATGAATGTTTTCCTTGTGTATAATTCACAATTCCATTATTATTATTGGCAATTGAATTATCCCGGTTCTGTTTTTGTTGGTTTTTTTTTTTACAAGGTAAGAACTGACCCCGCTCCATAATTGTTTGCAAATTGGTTTTCTTTTGCTGTTTTATCTTGTGTTATTAGCATACGTAGCAAAGACTAGCATTTACCAAAAATATCTGTTCACCTAAATTCTCTAAATCTCTTTAACTTTACTATTTTACAGCGGGGGCATCTTCACACCTATGGACTGCCGTTTTGTGGAAAAGGCATTCGAGTGGCATACATTCGAGTGCTGTTATGAGCTGGACGACATATTTCCCATACTGGATGCAACCGAAAAAATAAATATCGAACATCAATTCCAAAAGACAATCGCCGCAATGAAAAAGAGTTTAGCCGCATGCGAAATTTTCATACAAAACGAAAGTGTAGACGATGCGTTGCCGCTGGATGAGTACGTTAAGAAGAAAAATGCCAATCGGAAAAAAGAACATGAGGAGATATTTAAAGCTACCATATTTCTGCCAGTCAAGTGCCAAATCAGCGGTGAGCATCCGGTGAAAGTGCGTCGATTCAATGGTTCAATACGTTTTTCCGGCGTGATATCGTCGCGTATATGGTGCAATCCAAAGAACACACTGGGCGATGTGAAGCGCTTCGTTCGCGATGATATTTTACGTTCCTTGGCGGCGCGCATACAAGTCTATTGTGACGGGTTGACGGAGCCGAATGTCAGCAATGATGCCATTTTCATAAGTGAACCGCCGCGTCGTGTGTACTTCAATTTGCCCGCAGGCTCAAAAACAAATCCCATTCAATTCTCAGAGTACATTTTTCGAGGAGAAGCGCCAACGGTAGCGGTGGCGCAGGCCAAACAAATACTCGATTTAGACATAAATACGGAACATATTGTAGATGATTTGGAGGGTTTGCCGGATGATGAGACATTCAGTGATATATCATCCGAAATGCAGACTATAGCCTCACAGCCGACGGCAGCATCATCACGCGATCTAACCCGTACTATGTACATGCTGGGCATTGCCGTGGCGCTGCTGGTGTTGTTAATATCGATATTGTTGCACTATTTGCTGCGGCAGTGAAAGCGGTAAATGTGATGGAGGTGTTGATGTTGGTTTATTTGGAATTATTTGCAATATTGAATCGTGTCGTGCATACTTAATTTATAAAGAAAAACTTAATATTATTTCAAGCACACCTACACACATACAACAAACATACAATTGTAAATGTTTAACAGTAATTTTGTTTAATTTTGTATCTAAGCATTTTCGATGCTTTTTTTCTACCAAAACGGCAATGCTGAATTGTAATAAAAGGAATATAGTGTCTAAATGTCTGGTTTTTTATTAGTTCTTCCTCGAGATTTGTTAATTTATCGCACCGCCTCCCCAGAGTATTTTACTTTTACTTTAACATCCAAAAGACGCATCGACATGTCGCGAATGCATAAACCTCCTACACTACCGTATATAGTATTCAAATCCGTATTCTAGTCGTTAATAGAAAGCACGTCAGGTGCACGTAAATAATATTTTTATTAGATCAATTCCCTTAAAGCGCTTTCGAAACTTTTCAAAATTAATTATCTTGAAAATAGTTTCAATAAGAAAAACGAATACTTGGCAGAGAACAGCGTTTCTTTTGTCTTCATTTTTGTTTTGTCAATAGTAAAATGTTTTGCATTTGCATACATACAATTTTCTTTTGATTTAAATGGAAATTTCAAGACAAATATTTTTATTGCTATGCGCTCATCTCATCATATTTCTCATTTCCCCCTATATATTTTCTTATTTCTTATTAAAACGGCGTGGCGAATTTGTGTTTTATATTTTGAAAACACGCATTTCCTCGCTCTTCTCCCTCCGATTTTCGTCGTCAACTTTGTTTACCACGTCCCACTAAGTTTAGGAGGTTAGCATATGATTCTCTGCAGTTTTTCCGCTTACGTGTGTGTAGTATACGCATATACGCTTGAATGCTCCATGGGGAATCTAATTTTGGAATCCAACAAACATTTTGTTTTCTGTTTTCCAATTTTAGGTATCTTTAATTTAAATACACACTATGATAATATCAAAGAACACTGTGCATACACGGTCCGATAGCAGTTCACTCGATTCCAGGAACGTTTTTGAGTCATATGTATATTCAAAAGTTCGCTGCTTGTGATATGCAGTTTTGAAGTTTTTGACATTGATTATTACATATGGTATGCATATTGATTGGTTAAGCTGGTGGACACATTTATGCTTGCCGGATATTGAGATTTCATTTCTTGAGGAAGGTAAACATTTCCAGATTCTTGAACGATGTTCTTCTATTTATAAGAAAAGAGTTACAAAGTTAAATTGAAATACTCAAAATGCTTTATGATAAATTCGCACCAACATTTTTGCCAAAGTGTAATGAAAAACTATAAATTAAAAATAATTTTCATTTACTGTGGGTGTTGATTTGTTAATGCTTTGTTGATTTGTTTATGTTCGCGAAAAAATAATTTATGAACTGTCATTTGCTTTCCATCTTCTGATGTTCCCTGAATGAATTTTGTGTTTTTGTCGATGTAGTCTCGGAAAAAAAGTTACACGTAAAACGTTTCTACTAAAAGTATCTCTCCTCTGAGTTATGCTCAAACGAAGAAAAGAACTTAGGAAACCGAAGTAATAATAACATTATAGGCGGCTATGATGCTCAAAAAACTTAGATGTCAATAATTTAAACAGAAATGCATTAACCCATTTTCGACCGCTTGTAAACCGCTGGGTTAAAATCAATGAAACTTTTTGCAAGTGTTATAAACATGAAAAAAATGTTTAATTTATAAATTTTTTTTTATCTCTTCAAGTGAGGTCAGGAGGACGAGGTAAAATTTGACCCCAGCAAGAAAACCACGAAATGCGTTTATTATTTTTGCTGTAAACTATAATTCTAAAACAAGTTGAAATTCGAAGAAATAATATTTTCGAGCTTTTGAAATATTCTCTCCGAGCAATATTTTTTTCTTCTGCAAGTCACTTTGCGCTACTGTAAAGAAAAAGAGATAAAAAATACGAACTGACCCAAACCAATAGTAATTTTAGTTTAAAAACATATTTGCCGGTTTGCTAACCAGCTGGTTTGTTGAAAATGGATTAACACAACACTACATCGAGGCAGGTGGTTTCAATTGGAAACTTAAAAAAGAAAGAATTTCGAGGGCTAATAATCTTCTCTTACCCTGAGACCCCTTCATTTGCCATTCCTCCAAACTATCTTTTATTTGACGTGTTAGGGGTGGTCAGAGGAAAAAGCTTGAGTGGTTTTTAAAATATAGTGGTCACCGGCTTTGAAAATTTAGTTTTGGGAAAAACGCATTTAAAGTTCTACGCTTAATTAATATATACAAATTTAATTGATTACTTACTTACATAGAATTCTCCGGTTATTACAGAATATCTCTAAAAATATTCATTGGATCATCTAGAAATTTTCACAGAATAATTTCAAAATTCTATTACACTTTGATGATTTGAAAAATCTGACTACCTCTTATCCCTTAAGATAATGCAGTTATTTCATGTTTTGCATTTTAATTATTATTTTACTTTATATTATTTACAAATATTTTTCAGAAGTTGTATTATTAATAATATACATAACAAAGCTAATTAAAAATTACCTAGATTATATGAATGGTGTTGGTTAATGGAGAGCTAGTAATATAATATAAAAAAATATTTTCTTAAACTATAATTTTTGTTACAAACAAATATTACAATTTAAAATATATTTTCCAAATTTATAAATCATTCAAAGAAATACAGAACAAAAAATGAGTTTAAAATTGAATTTTAAATAAATATGGCATTAAGTATTTTGGGTTTTTGTAAATGATATTTTCCAAAATTCACTGGTATGTGCATACGATCCATTAATAATTTCAATTTTAAATTGAACTTTAAGCTTCCCATAATGCATTCGAAGTTATTCACAGCCTCTTCAGCAAATATTCTAATAAATTATAATTAAGTTATACTCATACAATATCTGTTTTTTATAATATTAAAGCAAATATACATATACATATGTGCAAATAAATAATTTAAATATTAATATTATAAAAAGTGAAAGCAATTTTACGCTCAATTTTCAGATTGAATGCATTCAATGCAATTTATCAAAATGGAACAATAACTTTTTTGTCACATGATGATGTGAACTTCTGATACCCGAACAACAGTAAATACTCGTATAATGGAACATTGTGGATTTTGCGATTGTTCGCACACTAAAGAAATTTAAAACCTGACAAACACAAATCATACACAAGCTCAATTGTAGCTTTTGTTATCTCCGTCATTTCGACTTCTGTCTTTAATGATGGCGATCAATATCCTTTCAATTATAATTGATGTATTGATGGTGCATACATATATTGAAAGACTACACACAATGAACCATTGGCGTCTAGTTACTGTTGCCGTAACCGTAATTGCTGCGTTGGTGCAACTTACAGTTACCATTACAATTGATAACCGACCACACCCAGTCAACGTAATTTGGGACCTTTGCATAAATACCGAATTTATTACGTTTCGCACAACCGTCACCGAACGAAGTTATGCCGAATATTGTCCATGGATGGTTGGGCTTCGTTGTGTCACGGCAGAGAAGCGGCCCACCGGAATCACCAGCGCACGTATCGATGCGTCCACGTTTGTGACCAGCACAGAACATATTCTTTGTTATGGTATAATCTTGATATACCGAACGGCAATTGTCCATTGGTATGATTGGAACGCTAGCCTGGTGTAGGACACTTGTGCCGGCCGCATCGCGATTTCGTCGCTTACCCCAACCAATGACGGTGCATTCGACATTCTTAGGCAGCGGTTGATAAGGACGCGGCAAGCACGAGAAGCCAATCCAAGTCGTAGTATTCACCGGTTTTGGAAGTCTAAAATGGCGAAAGAAATCCTATATATTGTAGGACCTGGCTGCGAGCAGAATTTCATTTCATCACTTACTTCAATAGTGCTACATCACTATCCACAGTTTTCTTATCGAAATTGGGATGCTTGAAACTTTTTAACACACGCAATTGCAATTCGGTGCCATCTTCATAGTCCAGATTGTGTTCACCAATGCGTACAAAAAGAACTTTACGTACGCAATGCGCAGCAGTGAGCACCCATTGTGGGGCGATTAGTGTGCCGCCGCAAAACGCTTCCTACAAATAATGACGAAGCATATTGAAAAATTAAACTTACAAACTCTTAAGCTCGATACACTCACCTTAAACCGATTAAAGATGGCAACTTGCCAGGGCCATTCGCCTTTACGTGATGCCTTACCGCCAATAATTTTCAGCATGTTGTACATGTTACGTTTGTTGCTGTATATAGGCGGAATTCCACATTTGAGCTTCATTGGCGTATACTCAGGTCCACGATAACCTTTACCATTCATAATGAAATCGCTTACAATGGAATTTGATTGTGTTCCCCCCGCATCGGTGGCTATGTCACGACGACGTGATGCCGCTACCGGACGCACTTCATAAGGCGGTGATTGCTGTATTTGTGCTTCCAGCCATTGTTGGCAGAAACTACCTTCGGTGTAGCAGTACGCAATTTCACGCAGAACCTCACGACCGCATTGCTCGCGCACGCGACATTTTCTAAAAAATCAAGGTGCGAAAGGGTTTAAACGCGGTTGGATTATCATCAATAATTTAAGCTTACTTGTATCTTCGAGTAGTGCACTTGGGTGAACATTTTGTCCAACGACTCCATTTGGAATACATTCTGCGATGTTTCGGTAGTTGACCATTGGACGTCGCTTTTTCTCTAGATAAGCTTGAATTCCTGAATTCAGCATAATCACTATCCTCATATGAGTCGCTGTATTGATTTTCAAGACCTCCTCTACTCAAATCATGATCGAAATCAAAATCCTCATACTGAAAGGTGTCGCCTTCGATACCATCATCGTCAGGTGGTAAATTACGTGGCCTAACATTTGGGCGTTGCCTATGATGCTTCTGATGTCTTCTGTCATTTCCATGTTGCTGTCGATACGGCTGATGTTGTTGATTACGTGTACGTAAACCGCGCACTGGCACAATCTCCGAGCTTTCCTCTTCCAATTCATCATCTTGCTCCTCTGCCTCTAGTTCAGCATAGTCATCTGATTCAATAAGTATCGGCTTTTGTTGCTTTCGGAATTTGTAGCTTTCATTGATAACATAAAAGTCACTTTCCTGGGACGTGCCTCTCTCTGCATTTGCAGTATCCCATTCATTTGTCGCTTCTGATGGATGTGTACGATGTTTATGATTGATAATTTTTTCTTTCATTACTGGAATCGCTATGTGGTGCACATGGATTTCAGGTGCTAGTGCTGGTGGTGGTAACGGTGGTGCGTGTCCACCACCACCACCAACAGCAGCAGCTGCCGCATTTATTATGATTGATTGTGGTATGTTGCTATTGTGGTGTAGTGATTGCTGTTGCTGTTGTTGTTGGTGATGATGTGAATATTCATCATGTGTAATTGGCTGCCAGGCGGGAGCGAAATGACAACTGTATCGCGAATATAATGAATTTTAAAATAAATATAAACTAGTAATAGTAAATAAGCCAATATGGTCGATTTCCTGCCCCCGAACTTACTTCAAGCATTTATGCTCTTCGACATGCTTTGTATGACCGCATTTCCGTTTCGCTTTGCAATATCGTTCTCTACGCTTTACACAATCGTGGCCGCAAGCTGACCAAGCCGTCCAAGCGGTAAAATGGTTATGCTCGATTGATTTGCGACGACCACTCCAACGATTCCGTTCGCCGTGGTACAAACGATGCACACGTTGTCCATTGTGCCAGTGTGAACCATGATAGTGATGTTTGTAAAAATTTACCGTTGGTGGGTGATGATGCTGATGGTGACGATAATGCGAATGATGAGGGTAATGGTGGTGCTGCTGACCAAGGGCACTCTTCACTTCAGCGCGTATACGATGTTTTGCATCTTGTACATGACTATTCTGAAAGTACAACAACACCGAAAAGGAAAACATAGACAAAAATGTAAAGTATTGTTGAATGAGGAAAATATTAAATCACAAGTCAAGAGAGATACGAGTTCGAGTGCATGCTAGTCTATTGTCGTATGTTTGTTTGTATGTATGTAGATATTGTGGCACGTGTGATTTATGAGCCACGTTCGAATTGTTGATGTTAAAGAATACGAATACAAAGAACACGAGTCTCTTGATTCGATGGTTGGTTGGTCGATGTGCTTCATTGGTTTATTGGTAATGTGATGCTATTTGGGTGTGCTGTCGCCAGCGTGTTTGTGGTGAAGGAAGTGTAGCCTTGATAGTTCCACACAAAGATTTTGCATTACGGACTTTGTTTGCCGTTGTATTTGTGCTTGTGGTATTATATAAACTAAGGTTTCAATATCAATTCAACGACAAATTTACATTTAAATTAGGCGTCAAGTTCATATTTCAAAGTTTCAGTGTGAGTTTTTGAGGCAGCGTTGTAATCTTCAATCTCTCGGAATCTGATGAACTTTTCATGAACTTTTCTTTCTGTTGTATGTTGTTGTGGTGGAAAAGTGTCAATGATCTATCAGTGAAATGTAAAAATCATCATACAATTCATACAGAAATAGAAATACACACATAAAAATGCATTTTCTTTTAATATGGCACCGAAGTCAGCAAGAAGTCATCGCCAATGCAATGAGGGGGGGGGGGGGGGGATCAAAGTGATTTGCGTATTTGTTTACAGCAAAGCATGCTCATGCGACACAAATAACAAATAATAAATGTGTGCATTGTATTTAGCAACTGCATTTCTATGCCTCCCAATATTGACTAGGAAACAGTGCAACCAGTAATCTCCTCATGAACTTTGCGGCCCATGCAACCAACACTTTTTATCATCATTCCAGCATTTTGGTAATAAAACTGAAATTATCTATGGCCTTTTCTGGCTTTTATTACACAATTTTGTGTCTTTTTCTTGTAAATTGCACTACATTTGATTTTTGATGAACTTCAACTTTATTAACATGCTCCTCTATATTTATTTTCTGGTAGTTTTTTAGTGTGTGGAGCATCTGCAATTAATTAGCAACTGCAAGAACTTACGATCTTCCTCAGTTGATGCAATAAATAATTGTTAATTTTTGTATGTTGCTACTGAGCGTGAATTGTCTGCTGCCTGCTAATGACGTTTTAAGCGCAACAAAACAAACGAAAAACAGATTTATTCTATTTTTGGTGCAGCAAAACAAAATCTTTTGGAATATTGCAAAAATTACATTTCAATAGTGGAAAATTTCGCTGTCTGCGGCATTTTAGCACCATTTACTTGTTACACCGAGTAGACTTTTTTGTACACAACAAAAAACAACCAGAAGAACAGCAAAGAAAATGTATCCATATCGTATCCAAAAATTTAATAGAATCCATCTGCCTTCTTTCTTTACCGCCTGCGCTGCCGATTGGCTATTGCCACTCGCACGACAAAGAACCAGTATTAATGTGAGGGCATTAATCGCATCTGAAAATGCCACAGTCAGTTGGTCAAAATATCAGATACATATGGATCTTTTTTGTATGTCCAGAAAGTCTGTCATTCAGGCGTTTATGCGTAACATTTACATATCGCTACCTCTATTCTTCAACCACGTATCTCCACTTTGGCCGAAATTGAGTATTTTTTTACTATACTACTATTATTATGGAACAACAGCCCCTGGAGGTCCAAGGCCGAGCTTTTCGCATCCATTCATGTTGTGTGAGTTATACCTACAGTTTTATGCCGAATCCGAACGGCGAAGTGAAAAGCGTTTCATAGGCATTTTTTTGCTTTTGGAGGCTTACCATTGCCAGCCAAGAAGTGGTGCTGTGTAGAAAAAAATTTTTTTTTTTCCATTTTTGATTGTTGAGCGTTCCGAGATATGAACCCGGGCACCTCTGTGTAGCAGTCCAACACACTAACCACTTGGCTACGGCGACCACACTATACTATGTAAGCAAAATCACCTAAGAATTCCGATAAAAATAAGTTCTCAGCGAGTTCGTGTGAAAAAAAAAATTTTAAAAAACCAACGCCAACACATTTTTCTTAACTATCAAAACCGAAAAAGTTACCTAGTTTCATTAATATGAAACAACTGGACTAAGCATCTTCCGCTACCATAGTGTGGCATGGCACCTTCAACAGTTCTCAGCTAGCATCAAAAGATAGGCTCAGGACCACCCGCAAGGCGGGGCTTTGGGTGTTAAAAGGCGTTTCGGGGTTTGTTCTCTTGTGATTTTATGATAAATTTTTAAAAACAATGGTTGTACACAGAGCGTGATAAATTTGTCTATTCTAAGATGAATTGAATCCCGGTTCATTTGAATTTTTGGGCATTTGAATTAGAATTTCATAGAGCAAAAAAAGAATATATCACAAAACATACTATCACAACCTTAGTCGGCTTTTCAGAGATCCTACCATGAGTAAGTTGGGAAAAAAATTTAGCCAAATTTGATGAAGATATATATAGAAAGACCCACCACTAGTCTGGATATGATGAAATCCCTTACCACAGATATGAATCGATACTTATAAGACTAACATATCACGTTGGCTTTAACCATCTATAGATCAAATATATGATATCAAATCTGTAATTGGGTTATTCCAGATCAGATTTGATGAACATTTTTTATCATTCTACAGCAAAAACCATTGGAAAAGTAAAGGAAACATATAATTCAGAATATAAATCTCTTAAAAAGTTTTTCTACATCCGAACGTTAGAAAGTCAAGAGATTCTCAGGGGTGAAAATTGTGTTAACCCTTAAATATCCAAAATTTTATTTTTTTTTACTTGAAAAAAAAAGTATTTTTTAGATTTCGTAATATTTTTTGGTGCAGGGCTTGCATAAATATTGATACAGTTCGTCATAGTTAATTACCTTATAGAAAAGCAAAACATCATAAGATAAACGGCGTGTTAAATTATATTTAGTAAATCGCTCAAAATGAATGGCCTTTTTGAATAATGATAATGATTTGATGGTACATCTAACCTGGAATGGCCCAACTTCGTTACTGACAATGTGTTGCTTGGCATTTTATATTTTTTGACACTTGGCTGTCATAAAGAAACATAATCCAAATGCACTTATGAGTGTGATATATCATTACACTAACAAATTTGTAAGAGCAATTTGTAAGATATTTATATTTATAATTTAAAATATTTACTAAATGCATGTGTGGCACAAGAAAAGTTATTTAAAATACATTGTCATAATATATGTATATAAGTATTCAAAAATGTCTAAAAAATACACAACTACGTATTTTGGTAAAATATATTTAGAATTTTTGGAATAGAAAACGAACAACTAAATTTCTCATGAAATCATGCGGAAATAATTGCGCTAAATTGTAGAATTAAAAAAATACAAAACAAAAACAATCAATACAGATTCAAAATTGATGTCAATGGCTTTTGTTTTTTTTTTGGTTCTTTAACTTTTTTATGATGACGGTTGTTTTTACTTTTGTTTATATTTTTGCTAATTAAACTGATCTTTCATAGAATCGTTTGTGGTTTTTACATTGATGACTACATTTTTTGATAATAAGTAGTTTGACATAGTATATACCTACAAAATTGTAATATGCCCCAAAAAAATTATTAGTAATTTCCACAAAGTATATTTCACCGCTGAGCACACATAATTTTTAATTTATGGCTTGTAAATCTATTCTTAATGTGTGTACATGACAACAAATAGAAGGAAATGTCTGTCTCTCTGTCGTTCAGAAATATTTTTGTTTTGTTTTTCAATCTTGCATGCTTTACTGACAGCTGTACAATGCTCACTTTGTATTGTATTGTTTTTCCCATTTAACTTTTCATTGGGATACGGGTATATTTCTCTCAAACTTTATCTTTCTCACAATAATTGACAAACATTTTTTTATTTGCGTGCATCGTACTTCATTCATGATTCATTGCCAGTTTGAAAAATAAGTGGATTAACCTTGATCAGTCAATTTTTGTTCTGTTCTATTTATTTTAATGCGATTTTCATTTTAATTTTTAATTTTACTATTTATAAATCAATGAGTTACGAAAAATAATGTAAATATCAACTATTACAAAAAAATTGATAGACGCTCACCTGACTTATTGTAACAATTTGAAATATTGTAAAAAAATGTATTAAACAGTCCAACTTCATGTTCAATTTATGACAGCGCACAATTTCACTGGACTAGAAATGTATTGATTTGATTGAAAAATGCTCGTGCTTGTTGTTGAGCTGTTGAGTTAAAGAAGATCATTCCAATTCCGAATAAATTGATGCTGCAAAACAAGAAAAAAATTAAACTTATTTCCTTAGCTTGTACGTATAAGTGTTCAACAGCCTAGCAACTAGTTCTTATTAATGGGCGTAACTTTGGTCTTAGCATGCAATGGAGAAGTAGTGTCCTTTCCCGATCAGCGACACTTTTATTCTTTTTCATTTATGACTCAGCCTAGGCTCCATAGGCTGAGTTTTTCACATCAATTCACGTTTACGAGTGGAAATAACCTACAGTGTTGTGCCGAATCTGAATGGTTTAGTGAAAAACTTATCTTACGCAACTTGTACTCTTGGGCTTTTGCCCAAAACAGAAGCAACTGCAGAAAGATCTGTGCAAGATTTGAAATTATGGGTGGATTTCAACAATAAAGAATTTTAAGAGGAAGAGAAGGAGAGATGAGGAAAAGGGGCTCCACAAAGATAGTATAATAAAATTTTATATTACTTAAAGGTTAAATGAACTATACTGTGCTACAGAGGTTGGTCAAAAGACCTGTCACATTTGAATGCACCTTTCCACATTTTCGCCAGATTTCTCAAATCTACATTACAAAAGCAAAAAAATATTTTCAAAAACCTAAATCTTTATATAAACGCTAAGACTCGAAAAGTAAGAAAATTAGAATAGGTGCATTCCAAAAAATGGGCCTAAAAAAGTAGATGTGATAGAAAATTAAATGGGAATGGAAAGTGACAGTTTTTCATAGCCAAACTAATTATGTAAGTCAGGACTATTTTACATTTGAATTTTTATTATTTATGGAAACACTTTCTGAAGATTATTGACATCAGCACATAATTAACTGGATCATTAAACTTTTTTTATATAAATTAGGAAAACTTTAAAGGAATTCACAAAAGGTCATTCCACGGTGACAGGTCGCAGTAGCCTAGAATCGTTTTTAAATGAAATTTGCACCCACTCTCTTAATTTTTAAGGATAATGGGAGTTTTACTTGCCTTGAAACAATTCCCGTGAACCTTGAAATTATTCTCTTGCCGGATTTCTGGAAAATTATTTTTTAATAATTTCTTTTGAAAATTGATTTTCTGTACTGATGAGCTTGCTAAATTGAACATGTGGTTTACAAATGGCTCAAAATATCAGTACAATGCAAATATTAGATGAGAGCTTAATTTAAGCGTGACAGTATAGGCCTATAAGATTCTTCTTAACCCTCTCAGGATTTTCGTACACATATGTGTATATGAATTTGAACATTTTTCCTGACTTTGATTTAAATGCCAACCACACAATTTTGTTATTGACGTCTTTGTTGTTATTTCCACTATGTAATGTTACAATCGAAGCATAACCGTCGAAACTATTGTGATTTTTATGGGACAACTTCACTTTTTTTCGTGCTCTCTTTTTTTTTGTGTCGTTAATTTCAAAAAATTATTAAAAATACTAATTAATAAAAAGATGTGTAAAAAGCAAATTCCTTATGTAGATAGAACCTTCCACTGTCGATAGAGACACATTTTGTGTAAGTCGGAGTATTTTAAAGCTCCCTGAACGTTTTTTTGTAAAAATATGTGAACATCGCCGCGTGCGGTTAAACCTGGACATCTAAAAACTCGTGAATAAAATTTTTTGACTATTTGGGGGCTCCTAAACACAAAAATCAACATATCGATTTGAGAGGGTTAAGCTTTCCGTTAATTTTAGTTATTTTTTTTTTTTTTGTGCACGATTTTGTCCGAAGATTCTTTTTCGGAAATGAAACACTATTTTATCCCAACATTTGTATGTTTGTAGTTTTACCAACATCAATTTCACAACACTTCTAATTCAGAATATAATTTATTTTTTAAGTTAATGAGTTTAATATGAAGTTTTGCTCCTAAAATATGAAAAAAAATAATTATTTATGTTGTGTATCAAAAAAATATCTCAAAAAAATTTTACATTAAAATTGATAATGCATCTAATGTATTCACATCCCTATTTTCTTTATATAGCTTTAGTAATCTCAACTTAATAAATTTTTTCACCCACCTTCCTTGGACTACCAACAACATTGCTATATTTCGTACATATGTACAATATTTCGTAACCACTTAGAAGCGTTGATATTTTGCAACTAAACGCCTTCTTGCAGTCACAACTCAATAAATTAGCAAAAAGAACGAACTCAGACGCTTCTCATTCAGTTATTCAGATACGATATTTAAAGTTTTTTAAAATTTTTTTTTGGTTTTTTGATGAAATACATTTCAATCAGAAAAACCACACACGCACATGAGATGAATGAAATGCGTTCGTTAATTGAATTTTATTTTATATATGTATGTAGATGTATGTAAATATTTTTTATAACTTTTTTTGTGGTTGGATTTTTGCATAAATGCGCACGTAAATGTTGCTCATCTTCAAAAATGATTTAATATCGATGGATACAAAACAGAAATATACAAAATGAAATTCATATACTTAAAATCAGAAGTGAAATAAATGAACAAATTAAAAGAAAAACAAAGAGAAAAATTACACAATATAAATTATAATTAAAATACATTTCTGAGTTTGAATTCTACTAATTGAAAAAAGTCTTTAACACAGATTTCTGCAATGCGATTGTGATTGCGATGGTAGTTGCTTCTATTGAAATTTCGGGGTAATTATTGGTAATTGAAATACACTTACGCACTTTTAACCTCCTCCCACCCTACCAAAAAAAAATAGCAAATTTTTCCTAATTGAAGCATAAAATAAACTAAATTTGCTTATCGCACTTTAGAGTAATTGTTGAGCATCGCTTGCGTCAAAAGTAAAAACAAAATAAAAATCTATTTCGTTCCCTTAGAGCAAATTATTTGCTGTAACTACGAGTAAGTACATACAGACACAAGTACTCGTACATCTTTCCAACAAATTAAGTGAGTGAGCTGATGTACCTTCTTTACACATATAGAAATATGTACATGTACGTATATATCCCAAAGAAAGAAAAATAAAGATATGAATAAACACGAAAAACGATCGCACATGCTCACATTTTACAATTAAACATGTACGGGCACATTTCTTGAAAATATGGTAAGTTTACACACATGCAGCATAGTCTGCGGTCTACAAAAGTACGTCATGTTTATTTGGCATACATATGACTTTATCCATACCCCATGGGAAATGATGTAAGTGTTGAAATTTGGAAAGGAATATGTAATTGCTCCGTAATTGTTGCAATAGCAAGTAATTCCTTCATAATTTAAATAAATTTACAAATTTTAAATTTAGATTTTGGCTTTACGGGTAAATTGAAGATTCAATCAGCATTGGAAGTGGACGAATCATACCTTACTTTTTAATATAAAATTTCAACACTGAAATCATAGATTGATTTGGACGCACTTCCAAGACTCAAAAAATGTACAACTGCTTCGTAGATTTGCGTTTTCAAAACGGCAAACAGAAACATACATTTTTTTACAAGCAGCACTGTGAACCAGTTACCTGCCCTGAGGGGTTCACAATCAACTTCGAGCTGCCACGTTATTTTATTATTTATACTCAAAACAAAACGAGGTATCGGCTACCGGCCAGCTTCCAGTTGCCGTCTCAAATTCATCAAGCCGCCGTTAAATAAAAATTAACGGTGGAGCTTCTTTTGTGAACCCTTAACCCTTCTGTTACATTAAGAAAACATCACACTTGTGATATTAATGTCACGGAATGACTGGCCAGTGTTTTGGGACTAATTTGGGATTTAAATTTTAACATTTATTAGTTGTACCGATTATTAATAAGTTTAATACTGTTTACATACTTATATATAGGTATATATTTACTATGTGGGCTTAAGGCAATAGGTTGTATAAACTATAATAGTCGTAAGGAGTTTTGGATACGCAGGTTTTTTGCAAATAGTGCAAGTTAATTAGCTTTTCCCTTCTTCAGAGCAGCGCCTGCCAAAGTGCTAGGCTCTTGTGTTTCTTCCCGAATAATATCTGCCGACAATTGAATTCTTAGCTAATATTTTCTATGCCGAATAACTTCCAGAAAAAGGTCTAAGCCCAGATTTTCGATTGAGTATGTTTGACGCGTTCCAGAGGGTTGATTTTTATCCTTAAAACGTAGGCAATTCTATTTCATCAAATGAAATGAAATTTTTTTTTATGTGCGCTGTGAAGCATAGAACGAATAACTCATATATGGTATATAGTAACTCCAGGACGTCCTTGAGTTACGTTTTCTACCTTGGCCCTAGCATTAATGGGTCTAGTCGGTTCCGTTGATCACTCAATACCTGTATCCTTCGATTAGTACATGGGAATGCTGCTATAATATGCCCATAGTGCGCCAACAACACTTTCCAACAACTTTTCCACTAAATATTTTTCGCACTCAAACGTCACTACACTCATTAATATTCCTGGCTTCTTTTGGCTTTCTTTCAAAGGATGTGCCGCTGCGACAAAATGCAGTCAGTATGCGAATCTCAAGCGAAAAAAGTCTAATAACAAATTTAAAATACTTACTGAAACTAGTTATCTTTGCATTTTATAAAAAGTAATAATTATATTATTATTCACGCAAAAAAAAAAACACAAAAAAAGGCGGGAACTACACATTTGACGTATAACAGAGGTGATAGTCACTGAATGACCTTATGGTACACACACGTAACTTTTGATATTGCCACTTACTTTATAAACAAAAAGCTTCTTTTTATACTTTTTCGGAGGAATTCACAAAGGAAAATCTCAAAATTATGTTTAAAATAGGAAGAGATTTCTTTTAAGAATTCATTGATGGTCATTACCATTCAGTGCTGAAAATATCGCTGGATTCAGTGATGG
This sequence comes from Toxonevra muliebris, assembly GCA_963691655.1. Classification (NCBI taxonomy): domain Eukaryota; kingdom Metazoa; phylum Arthropoda; class Insecta; order Diptera; family Pallopteridae; genus Toxonevra; species Toxonevra muliebris. The sequence goes on from OY829326.1 coordinate 3,190,837, forward strand.
AATTCCCGTTGGGTGCATACATACATATTTAAACATGTACATATATACACATGTATTCACATAGGCGGGCACTGGTACCAAATGTAATTGTAATAAAAGAAAAAAACATAGAAACAACTAAATATACTACCATAAAGCACTTTCGTTTTCTAAATTTAACATTTGCCAGTTTAAAACTAAAAATCAAAATCAACAAATTTCATGTTTTGTAATAGTATTTGCGGTGCGCTGAGCATATTTTGAAATTTCGCTTGATGCCAATTTTGAAAAGTTTTATGTTATTTTTAAAAAATTAATTGTGTTGCTATATACGTTTTCCATATATTCAAAATACTTACAAGATTCCAACATTTTGTTCTTCTGAGTAAATTAGTTTGTAGTACGATGAACTGAGTGTAAGGTTGAGAGTTCATAGGTTCATAGCCTAATCAAGGCAAAATCTAAAAATTTGTTTTGAAATATTTTGTATGTGGCATTTCTGATAAAGATATTTTTTGGAGTTTTCTCCTATATGAATAACCTGAAGTCTAGCTCAAACCAGAATAATGCTAATAAAAGTACATTTCCATGTTAAAAAATCGATTCCAAATCGTGGATGGTTAGGGCACTAATAAATAATAGACTAGATTTGCTGAAGGGGCTTTTATGATGGACCCTTGGCATCAAAATGCGATTTACTCACATGTACACATACTTAAAAATAAATATTTCAACTGACCTTATTAAGAAAATATTATGCTTACTTGCAATCTATATAATGTGCATAGAAACTATACTGTTTTTACCATAAAAGTAAAACATAATTATCATTGAAACGAACCTGTTCGCCATCAAGCATACACAGGCAAACCACGGAGCAACATTCTACTTTAACAACAATTCTGAACTTGTCAATTCATTCCGGACATATTTGGAAATTGAAGATGTTCATATAAAAACAAAAATTGCAGTAAGAAGACAAAATAAACTATAAAAAAAGAGAAAATGCAAAAAAAAGAGAAGACGCCTGAAATAAGTGGCAACGGAAAAGGAAACACTGAGAGCAATGGGGGAGATTTAAGATAGAAACTATGCATTGGCATCAGTTTCACTAATGGATGCATGAATGAATAAATGAATGTGTAAGCAACTTAAACTGATTGAGTAAATGACAACTTAAAGGGTTACAGACACACACGAGGTTGCCGAAATAAATTAGTACATACTTATATACAGCTACGGTCAGTGAAATAACAGTGGCAAAAGAAAAATATTTCATATCATGCATCTTGATATATTCATATAAGGTTTAGACAATGATAACAGAAAAAAATTTTACAACATTTATTACAATCAAATATTTTTAACAAACAAAAAGTGCCAGTAAATTCGCTGCTGAATAGAATTTAAGCCGAAGTTTGATGCGCAGTGTTCTGATAGTGGACCTGAAGGTGAAGCCTTTTAAAAAATCACGGCAGCATGGTATAACAATTAAAGATATGGAAGCCAGAAACAAAAAAATGCATAGAGCTGTTTAAGCGGCACGCAACTTCAAATATCATTTTAACTAACGGTTCTTTTTGCTACCAAGTCTTAATGTTCGGAACGACCATATTTACGCAGCTTCACTAGAGGATATTCCTAGAAGTAAAAGAGCAGCGTTTCAGCGTTTCCAGAATATGCCACAACCATAACCTGGTTTGGGGTGCAACTTCGGCGACAATCAAATTTCCGCTTGCTTTCATTGAAAATGACGTCAAAATCGAAATACTACCAAGAAGAAGTTTTGTAAACCACCTTATAATGCCTAATGCAGAATAACTGACGCCAGATAACCAGTGGGCTTTCCAGATGGATGGAGTGCCCATCCATCGAGGAAATACGGTGCAATAGTGGCTGCGGGAAAACGTACCTGATTCCATTTACAAAGACTTATGGCCAGAATCACCTCTTGATCTTAAACTGTGGTTTTATGCTCTCAAATCACTTTTGGTTAAGATTTGGGGCGAAATTTCCATTAATACGTTGCATGCCTAACGCTCCTATCTTTTTTCGGACCAAAAACTGTATATTTCTACCAAAAGTGTTTAAAAAACTGTAAATCGATTTGAAAAAAACGGTATAAATTTTTTTCAAAATTAAAATTAACAAGGAAAATCGTCTTCCTTCTCCATTTTCATATTTCCTTCTGTAGTTGTATAGAATTTGTGCTTGGAAGAAATTTGACGAAGCGATTCCGGTTTTGCTATGAGGTATTTATAGAAATCAGCGCATGCATATTTTAAGTTACATTTGACGATAAGAATCGCCTTCAATGTTTTCACTTCTTTCAAAAGTATAATCGCAACGAGTTGCCATTGTTCTCGTTTTTCTCCTGTTTCTTGTTTTTACAACAAAAAGGAAAAAGGACGCTTATTTTGGGCCACCTTTTAAACGCTATGCGGCAAAAACTGTGATTTTGAATTGACTGTTTTATAAATAGTACTAATGTTATTTTATAGGGCTTACCACAGTTTCCTAAAGAAAAAATGGAAAATATTATTTTTCTTTTCAATGATAAACATTTGAAAGCACAAAATAGAGATGAAGATGCATATGTGTTATATATATAGTATATTGTGTTGAAATGAATACCTTAAAAAAATATATTTTTTTTTATTTTATAGTTTTTTCAGTTTTCACATTGAAGACAATCTGCAGCAGGATGAAGAGTTGCGCCTGCACATGCACGGGATTGCTGCTGTCCCAGCAGAAAAATAACGCCGCTGGTGTCTATAGCAAAAGAAAAAGGATCATTAATTTTTATTCCCGGCAAATGCATCAGACGAAATGTCTTGATAATTTTTTTCATCATTAAATTAAGTCAAATTAAGTGGTAGGCATTTTTTGCATTTTATTCTTCATCTTTTCAGATTTTTGTTTCAACTTTTTCATTTATCTGTAAAGCTTTTGTTTTTTATTGCTGCAAGCAAATACAAAGATTCATTGTGATCTTTCATTGCCATTACCATGCAATAATAATGAGGTATCTATCTATATTTGGTTTTATGTAAAGAACAATGCATTGTTTTTGTTTTTTTTTTTAGGTGGATTCGAAATGTCTGGGCTTCTTGCTATTGGCGGCAAGATAAACAGGCCTTTGATTTTTAAGGTTTTCTCTCGTACAACACGAGTACGTATTTATTAATCGAAGCAAATTTACATGACTCGAAATTTTCATTAATTTGAAATGTAAATTTTATTGAAAATTCAATAAAATATGATATTTGTACATATATATAGGTGTGTTTTCTGATCATCTGCTAGATGGTTTGCTGTGAAATGCGGAATATTTTTACTCGGTGTCGTCTCTTCCGGCAGGGAATGGTGTATTTTCTGCTAAACAAGATCCAATGAGTACAACTGAATTGAATCAATCTTTTATTTTGATGCAAATGGTCTACCATAAGTAGTTGAATCTAATTACGGAATAAGTTATTTATCGACATTTTGGATTTATGCAAAATTATAAATATACATATTTATTTGAATACAACAACATTAATTTCAATCCAACATTATTGTTTTATGCTCTAATTATTTAAATTTGCTTGCCATAAATGTGTTAAAGTTATCACACAAAAATGAATTAACCCAAAGTCCCGAAATCCAGGGATACCAAGTCTTTTTTAAAGTCCAGAAAGAGATTCGTACTTAAGTGTTTGGAAAGTAAATTTTAAAAACCGACCGAAAAATTATGCGATGCCAGCTAAGATACAAAAGACTTTGACCGTTAAATAGTAGTGTGGATATTATTACTCATGAAATTGATTTATTTGTATCTGGCGGTTGTCCTGGGCACACCTACAAATGGTGGATAACTATCAATTTTAATTTCTCCAAGTGACGTGGAGCTCGAAAGACAAATTAAGATCTACTCTCACAGACGGCAACTAATATTTTTATTATTTATTATATTTAATAGCTCCGTAAAGGAAAGGATCAAGTTGAAGTTTACCAATTAATAAGATTTTTCAAAATTTATTATAAACTTATTTCAAACTTATATGAAATATTTTTATTTTTGTTTAATAATATGTTAAAACAATTTATTTTATTTTAACAAGCATTTAATAAAATTCAGCTGAAAAAATTATTTCAGATATCCCGGGAAATTCCGAGATCAGGCACTGCCATTTTAAAATATTTCGGAACTTAGCAAAAAAACTTATTTAGAAAAACTATTAAAGTTAATAAATTTGTGAAGCATGTTAATTTTATGCAAATATGTATCTGAAAATATCAATCTGAAATAAACTTCCGAGAACAAACATCATAAATTTAAACAAAATTACAAATTTCATAAAGAAATAAAATATGTAAAAAATTGTTAAAATAAAAGCCAAACTCAAACCAAAATTTTATGTTAATGTTTAAATTTTATAAGTTGACATTTTTTTGATGACCTTTGATTGCCACAACTTAATTAAATTATATTTGATTTCGTTTCAAAGTTAGAAACAAAAACTTACAACAAAGTTTTGCAAATGAATTTCAAAGAATTTACGCACAAATATTCGAAAAAAAAATTAAAGGCGAACGATTAATTAAATGGAATGCTGTGATATCACAAAAATAACGGAGACAACTTCAACCAAGATCCACGATCTTGATGATGACGTTTAAAATACAATATTTAATTTTATTTATTTGATTTTACTTAGATCGAGCCAAGTCGGGGTGAGGCGGGTCGAAGCGATCTACTGGATACACATACGACAAGGCTTGGCATAAATATGTAATTTAGTGTCCGCTTAGTTTATAAATATGGAATGATGAAGTGCTTCCTCAATGATGTGAATATTTTAAAAAATCGTGTATTTTAGTTTATTATTAAAACATATGTACATATATAATTGGACTCGGGGGCGTAGCATAGCACAATGGTCCCCGTTGACTGAGTGCTTTGGTTAAGTCCAGCCCACCCACAACTCAGGGGCGTAGTCAGAACTCAGTCCCTTTTTTAAATAAAAAAATACAAAATAAGTTTTTTCCAATAAGAAAGTAAATATCACTAGTTTACAGCCAAAACTACCCACGAATGCCACTATCCAATCCCCATACAAAATCGGCTGCTGAGTTCGAAAATCAACTCCATTTTTCATTCTATGGTGTGGTTTTGGAGATATCGCCAATTGATTTTTTTTTATCAGAGCAAACAAGATTTGTCCACATAATTATAAATATCTTGCAAACTAGTAACTCGATTTGAACAAGCAGTGTAAGAAATTATATTGTGGCGCCTGATAGATGCATATATGCATGGATAAGTGTTCTATTCTTAACACATATTGTTACATAAATACTTGAAACTATTTACCGTGGCTCTGCGCCATTTTTCTGTTTATAAATTTTCTTTAATTTACATGGTATTAATTATTTTATTTGCTATGATGCGTGAATATAAAATAAGCATGAAGAATTGCATTTAAAAAACATTTGTTTCATTTTTTGTTTTGAAATTCGTTTATAAGTATTTCGGAAGAATTTATATTTTAATTACTATGGTCTACAATAATATACAAATTTATTGGATTTTTAAGAAAATATTTGGCACTAAAAGAAATAATTAAAACTAGTGAATTTTTTGTGACGGACAAAAACCCACAAAGCCCACGGGCAAATGCTGAGCATAAACTCACATATATTTAATACGAAGGTGAAATTCAGAACATGGCTGTATATCAGAATTTTTATATGAAAATTTTTTTTTTGTTCTCTGAAGGGGCAAGGGGTTGAGTGTTAATCTCATCCCCCACTGGGACTGGGAGTTCATTCATTATTTTATATACATATACATCCAAAATTTGTGGACTTCCCAAAGAATTTTTGAATCAAGGGGTAACAACAACCCTTGAGTGATTTTCTAAAAATCTTGGTTGGAAGCAGACAGAAGAATTGATCATCTACTTCAATTCTTGTTCTGCTTCTGTTCAATTCTGCTTCAGAAAATTCTATCAGATGACCTTAAAAACACCGAAATGCGTAGAAGGAAATGAAAATTTAGATTTTCCTTTAACACATTTTGACCTAACTGGTTGATTTATCGTCCATCAACTTTAAAAATTCATCAAAAATACATTTTTTTCTAAAAATAATCTCTGTTTAACATTTACATCTACACTGACTTTAAAATTACATTTAGGTTATTTATAAATATTGTATTTAACCTGACTTAATGGCCAGGTGAACAGACATACTTTTTTGGAAGATAGTTTTGAAAATCAATAAAAATAGTTAAATTAGTAATAAAATGAGAAATTCACCTAGATAAAATAAAAAACTGACCGAACTTTTTTAAAAAAAACATGCAAAAATTAAAAAATGCAAATTTTTCACATTTAGCTGTCTTTGACTTCTAAAATAGGAGGGGGTTTGAACCCTGAAACCCCCATTTCCGTAAGCGCTTGATGCATTAATTCTCACCCCGTCATTTAATTGAGTGCAAAAATGTTAAATTTTTCCCCGCTCAGAAGGCAACATTTTTTAGAAAAGAACACAATACTCTTGGAAAGGGCTGCCTCTTTTTCAGAAATGAACTCGAAATTTGACAGCCCTCGCACGGTGCAGAAAAAATGCAACATTTTATCGAGAAAAGAAAACGCTATTAGAGTATTCTTTTATATTTGTATCATTGTAAAATAATAGTTTTTTTGCGGGTGAGAAGGTAAAAATGTATTACACATCATCGTCTAAACTGTCGTCACAGCCTGGTATATGGGGGTTGCATCACTAAAACTCCTCCTCTCACGGGATTTACTTCCACCCTTGGACCGTTAAAAATAGTGGAGTCCATGATCTGGTGCATATGGTTTTGCACCATTGCGAATGTAATACGCAATAGCCCTATTCACGATTTGGTGCAAATGGTCTTACATCATTGCAAATGCAAAACACAACAACAAATATATGCGATACGCAATAAAAATTGCATTTGCAATGTCCCAAGGCCATTTACACCAGATCGTGAACTCCGCTAATATGTAGCTGAAAATATTTATCCTGTGAACTTGCATTATGAGAGTTTAATGCAGAACAAAGCTTAGCGCTTACATTTAGTTCCGCTCTATAAATTACAAAAAATTATTGCGATAGTTTAAAATACAATACACAATTGTATGAACACATGATATTCTTAAAAAAGCATAATAATTGCAGGTGGCATTACTTTGTATTGTGCATATGCCTTAAAATGTTCTAAATTGTTATTGAAAAGGAATAAATTGACAATATACTAGCCTGCTGTTTTATAGATTATTACTACAGAAAACCGAATCAAGTCTATAAATTGATATAATCAAGCCATTTTTGGCATGAACAAGAAGCAGGGCACATGATACTTACTATGGATGACAATCCCGGGATCCGGCTTAATACTTTGTCCCGTACATACCAGGATTACCAACTACCAATTTTGGGGTGCGATTCTGCAACTTTCTTAGCGACCGACAATCGCTATCGCAATTTGCACTAATGATGTACTGATTCTGTAACTCTGTATTAGCGACAGTTTTCGCTAAAAATTCTTAACTACAATTATCTCTAAGAAAAGTGAAAAAAGTGACAACGTTGGCAATTTAAAATTTTTAATTAAAATTATTAAAATTTATATCCATGGCGATTTACATATGCTTCTTGGCATGGCATATTCTAAAGGACTGCGTGTTGGTTTACATTTAGCTTTGGCAGCATGTTACTCTACTGGAGTCATGGGGATACGAACATACCCTCGGATCATATTTTTGTTGATTGCGTCTTTTACCCCATGGATGCTTCGACATATCAACGGCTGACTTATCGAAATGCCCCACTGCATACCCACTGACAGCTGGTAGCATCCAGTTGAAGCGTAAAGCAGCAAACACCTATAGATTTTTTATTAGTTCGATCTCCATACAACATCTTAATATATAAAATCGATTGTGTGTATGTATGTAATAGCATCACGCCTAAGCAATAGAAAGTATCCGAACCATATTCACATCATATATTTATTTATTGTTAAGGTTGGTTTGTCTCTTTGTTGGACTCACTAGGTGGCACTGACTTCGAGATATTTCGATAAATTGTGCTGGAGCCAAGTTATTTTGATAAGTTTTATTTATGGTCTGATTTAATTCATATTCAGAATATATGGTTTCTCTAGGTAGCATTTTTTTTTTCTTCATTAACCCGAATTCTCCTAGCGTGTCCATATGGACACATGTCCTATCTAAGAAACCAATTTATAGATCACAGCCAAAAGTTGAATTTACGGACTTTATAATATGTTTTATTCTGGGAGAATTCGGATTAAAAACCAATTACATAAATTAGGCAAAACAAAGTTTGCCATGTCAGCTAGTTTTCCGCAAATAATGCAGTAATTCGGTGTCCTTTTAGTTCCTCCCTGATTTCGCTAATAACAGTGTGTACAAAGTCGAGAGTAATGCGAAACAATTTTTAAACTCCTCATCATCCAAATGGAAAGGGTCATCAACAAGACGTGAATTTGCCCGATCTACCACAACGTTGTCATTTTCTCTTGTGATTATGTCGTACGCCAAATAATTAAATGCCATCTTCTGGAAATATCGCTAAAAATTTGTTACAGAATCGCATTATCGTTAATATTGTCATTAACTTCACTTAGCAATCCGGAAATTGTCGCTGAGTTACAGAATCGCACCCCTGGCATTTTCGGGACTGAAAATAAATTTATTGAACCATTTTTTCTGATGTTTTACGTTTTTTAACAGACTCTGAATTTTGTAAATACTAAGGATATATATGAGAATATGAGCTACTAATTTGTAAAAATCATGTTAACCCATTAAGTCCGAGAGCAAACCGATTAAAAAGTAAAAATCTTCAATCACACGTCTTTATCGTCACAAATTCAAACAGCAAATGGTATTACCAAATTTTTGTATTTTTATTAAAGTTTCTCTCTTCGCGTGAGAATAATTATGCTAGCGATTACGTGTTCCGGTAACTTTTATTATCTGCATTAAAATACACTCCTTTGTTGTGCGTCATTAGGACTTAATGAGTTAATGACAAATGTTCCAAAGTTCTTAAAAAAAAGCAAAAAGAGATACCCCTCTTTAACTCTCTCTTTACGACTAAGGATGCACTTTTAGTAACAGAGAGGAAAGTTTTATTTGTAACAAGTTTAAGTCGCGTCTTGAGGATTCAATTCTATAAGTGAAACTGAACTTAATATTTTATTTAAAAAATGAAGTTATCTCCATAAATTTTAATATGTTTTTGTGAATTAAGTTTTGTGTATGTTCCTGAAAGGATTTTGATTATTATTTTTTGTTGTTGTTTAATTAAAAAATTTCAATCTGTTTTTATTACACCCCGTCTCCACGAGCAATAATTCATTGCATGAAATTAAAAATTTGTTGTTGTTTTCCGTGTAAAATGCAAAAATGTTGTTTGTTGTTTGCTCGTGGAGACGGGGGGTTATGGAATATATATGTAGAAACACTAGCAAATCTAAAGGAGGATTCCCCCCGTGTAAATGAAGATTTCATACATTTTGATCGTTGGTTATGGATGAGAAAAAAATTTGAAAATTTCTGGATCATGTTAATAACAAATGTTCCAAAAGTTTTTAGAACGCTAGTGGATCGAAATAATGTAAAAATTTAACACTAATTTTCATAATTTCAAAATAAGGTATTTCGGAACTAATTCCGTGATTTAGTCCCGTCGAAAGTTAGCATCCCTAATTACATGTGCGTATGTGGGTGATATACAAACACACACATGCGTGCGGCCAATATTGGTACTTATTGTGCTAATCGTATTTATATGGAATTGTATTTATAGCTACTTAAAATATCAATATCTTAATAAGGTTTTATTTTGTTTTCAATGGCTTAGTGGAATGAATGAAATATAGGTGTGTATGAGCTTGAGCGCTGATGTTAATGGCATTGCAATGGATTGATCTGAATGTTTTGTTGCCAGCATTTTTAGCTTTTAAATTAATTCGGAATTAATTTTTGACTAGCTGTATACAGATTTTCTGATAAGTAAAAATTATGACGAATTCAACGCCACCGATATCGACATTGATCGGCATCGGTATTTATGTAGCCGCGTAGACGCCTTCATTTTTCATCAATGCATTTTTATATTTATAATGATAAATTGGTACACAAAAATATTGATATCTCCGATCGATCGAACGATCAACAAATGTATAATGCAAAAATCGACAACTGTAGAAGCATTTTGATTTGTAAATTTTTTTCTTATTGATATTTTGTATGTCAAATGTCAAAGAGATCGCTGTTTCTGACGTCATGATGTTTTCCGAATTGCTTTGAAGCCTAATGAGTAATCATGAGATTAGGATTATGCGTAACCATAATTGAATTAGGCAATTCGAGGTCAGAATTATTTAACTTTACATGTTTTCGGTTTATTGCTTTTCTTCGTCGGAATCTAATCATTTTTAGGTGAGCAGCAAAAACTTAAATTTAGTGTATGATATCATTGTTATGCTTGAAGTTTTCTATAACATTTTCTTATTTCTAAATTTAAAAGAGACACAGAAGATGTCACTGATAAGTAAGAACGCTTGCTGTCTATTTATTTGTATACGGAAGCAGTAAACACACACACAACTCGTTTGCAGTTGAGAAATTCCCTATAAAATATTTGTAAATATTTTTTCATAAACGTAATAAATTTATTTATATTTATTTAGCATTTACTACATACATTCATATGTATGTACATACATACGGACGAGAATTTATGGAAGAAAGGAACACCACCTGAAATTCTAAACGCCATCACCATCACCATCATGAGAAGCTTAGTTTTATTAATATGTGCTCATGTAGCTAAGTATTTTTTTATCTTTAAGTTAGTTCTTTTCACAAATATGTCCTATCTTACATGAAAAGTGCGATAAATAGCTGAGTACATACATTCCTACCTACATATCTTTTATTCATTTTTTACTATTTTTTATTGTTTGTTGTTTTTTTTTAATTAAAAAGTTTTGTCACTGGCATCAAGTCGCACATAAAAGGTACTAAATAATAATCTGACACAAATTTCTAGAAATCCCACAGTTCACGTATTAAAATATCAAATGTCTATGACTACGAATGCCAGCGGCAGTGATAAGCACCTACATACAGACACGCTAGCTCGCTAGGGTGACTGCTCCTTTCGAACTTTTTAATTTATTTTTTAAGAATTTTTACGGATTATGTACATACCACAACTATATCTTCATGTTATGATAAATGAAGATAGTCTTCAATCTTTACCTGTAATTAATTATGCTCGAGAACTATTTTCTTAATGTTGCACTGAGAGTAGAAGCCAATTCACTTCAGATTCAGCAAGAGCTGATATCAATTTCTAACGTACCCTAACCATGTTCCTTTGTTAGCGAAATAAATATGTAAGTCGTAAACCTCAGGAAACTACCAAAGGAGACTTCAAATCAAACTATAGAATGAATGTATTTACCTAAAACTACATGCAAACGCACACTTGAAAGAAAAAATTGTGATTCTGGAAAACTTGGAAGATCGCCTGAGATTTACACTTACTCCGATGTAGGAGTACCTGAATTCGAAAGCACTAAGTATTAGGAACCTAACCAAAAACGCATCAAGGAATGTATGAATTTGTCAAACAATAGTCATAGAATAATTACAAGAATTCTAACAGGGCACTGTAGGTTGCACTATTACCTACTAAAGCTGGGAATTACATCTAATATATCTTGGCACGCTCAAAAAATCAAATACACAATTTTTCTGCATGGCAACACATCTTGGCCGACAATGGCAATCCTCCAAGAGTTGAAATTGCTTATGAACAGATTTTCGCCTTGCCGTTCGAATCCAAAAAGGAAACTGTAGTTCCCTTCCATTTGTGTATAAACATAAATTACTCAACATGAATGGATACGAATGGAAAACTCAGGCTAGGCCCGGCCCTCCTCCTACTGTTGTGCCACAACAGTAGTAGTAGTAGAATCAAGTAGATTTTGCAGAGAAGATAGGGAATCTGCGAAGCACATGTAGGAGAATCTGGGAGGCCATAAAATACCACATGATAATTCTAACTCCATTGAAGTGGGATTAATACTAAAATTTCTATCGGAGGCTGGACATATTTAAATACTATAAGCCCATGAAGGGACACAGTAGATCTTAAAGGTTCCATTTCACTACTCCAACAATAATAATATATTTACTCTAAATTTAAAGAAAGAATTGCTCGATTCCCCGGTTTTTCAATTAAGATTACAACAAAAAAGTCGTAAATGACACGACAGAGAGGGCATTAATCTAATGGACACTGTTCAACAGCCAAAAATGAGGAGAGACGGGACAAGTGTACTTAGGGTAATAGGGGGTCGCTGAGTCCGAATCCGTGGTCCGTTTTGCTCTGCTACGTCACAATTTTTTGTTATTGACATCAAACTTTTTAAAATTGAAAAACAAAAAAATTAAAAATGCAGTTCATATATTTTTTTCCATTAAAACATCCATTTTTATAAAAAAAAAAATTTAGATTTGTTTTATTTCTTGACTTGAAGAATTTTTTTTAAAAATTTTTTTTTTTGTAAATAATTTTTCCAGTAATTTTTCCTTGTCGCTGAGCCGTTCCTGAGCCAGGTTCAAAAACAATTTTTTCTCAAGTAACTTTCTTGATCTACTTTGTGTTCTTGAACCATTAAATCCTAAATTTTTTTTTGTGTATACCTACAAATAAATTTATATATTGTTGTTTCCTTTTTGACACGTTCACGTATTCATTTTTGAACACATTGTAGATAAATATATAATATAAAATAAAAAACGTAAGTACCTATGAACATAGTTTTTGACAAGAGAAAGTTTTATTTTTCAGTTTTAGATTTTATTCATAATTTATCCGAAGATGTTTTATTTTAGGTTCATACACGCTGGATTCCATTTTTGCACACATCGCGATTCTCAAAACACTAATCGGAAACAAATAATTTGTACAAAAATATAACCGGTGACAGCCTACTCCAAGCTTGCTTATGCTGTTGTTGTTGCTTTCTTTCTCTAACTACGTACTGAACCTCTTATTCAAGTACGCCAATCGCATTCTTACATACATATCGTCGCCTGAGAATTGATTTGGCGTAGGTGTATACGTATTCGTATACGATATGTATAAAGAGTTTAAAGTTCATTTTGCACTTAAGTACACGTTTGGCCATCATTGCTTTAACCCATTAAGGACAAGCGGGAACCAAAGTAGATAGATCAAGAAAGTAACTTGAGAAATTTTTAACCCGGCTCAGGAACGGCTCAGCGACAAGGTGCCATATGACACCGCTAGGCATTACTGGTTTAAGCTAACAATGAGATAAAAGTAAACGATGCATTTTGAATTTTTTTGTTTTTTCAATTTCAAAAATTTTGATGTCAATAAAAAAAAATTGTGACGTAGCAGAGCAAAACGAACGGATTCGGACTCAGCTACCCCCCATTACCCTAAGTGCAATTGTCCCGTCTCTGCTCGATTTCAAAAGTTTCCATTTGTAGAACAGTGTTATTTAATAAAATAAAAGAAAACAGAAAATATTTCTGCTCTGAAATTTCATAGTTTTCCCATTTTTGGGGTCCTTGAGGCACCCTGCTCCCAATTTGATCGAACTAAACTTTTATACATATTAATTGTTTACGAAATAGAACTAGGCGGGGGGTAACCGCTAGGAAAACTAAAAAAAAAAAAATTCAGTGCAAGTACCATTAATTTGAGCACCTTTAATATAAATATCGTCTCAATGTTATGCATAAAATACACATACAGAATACATACAGCATGTACGACATATACAATGACTCAACATATTAATCAATTGACGAGGTAAAAATTTAAGTTTTATATATTGATAAGTCTGGCAGGATGTGGTTGAGATTTGGATGCTTTGATGGTTCGGTCAAACTCTTTTTTTTTTGTCAGTGGACCAGTACCAAAAAGTCTGCAATATTTGACTAAATCAGTGGAAAATAGCTATGCAATTGTTCAGTAAATATCTTTATTTTGTATACTTTTACTCTATCATCTATGCCTTAATTTGGCAACTTTGAAATCTACTATATAACATAACCGAAAAAGAAATGAATTTATGAATTAACTGTGTGTCCTTTCTTGTTGTAATAAATTGAATTGTGATTTGGATCTTGAGAAATAGCCGAGCAACACGTTTTTTACTTAACGTAAGTTGGTTAATTCCGAAGATTTTTTTATTTCTATTAATGTCTACGCAACAGCAATTAATTTTTAAAGTCATGCTATATATCGAAGAAGAATATTTTTTCAGTTTAAATCACTTGACTGAATTTATAAACGAATCTTCTGTTAATCTTAATTGCAATAAAACAAGAGTAATTCTGAATCAATCCTTCTGATCAATAAGTTGAGTTACCGCTTGATTAGGAGCATAGTTTATATATAGTCGAATCTATGGATGGAGCAGGGAAAGGCCTCAACTTCTTTCTTTTTTTTTAAATTTATTTTTTCTTTTTTTTTTTAATAAAGTGTTTGTTTCAGTTATAAATTGAAGGTAAAACACATAGTATGTGTGACAGATTGACAGAAAGATAGATAACGTAGTTGTAGTTAAATTTTTGTGATAATTGCATTGTTTTGGTTGTGTGTTCAGAGAAATACATCGAAGAATATTTCATTTATAAATTAAACAAATTTAATTTGTTTCCATGACACAAAGAACTCGCAATTTCTTTTATTTCATAAATTTTCTTCAACTAATTTGCAATTCTGAAACGCCTTCCAATTGCTTTTCGACAACAAAAGAAACCAAAAATTAATCTTAGGAAAATTGATATTTATGTATTTTCTTATTTTCCAAACTTTACCAAGTTCAGATATGGACGGGTCCTCCACAAATACATTCATAATTAGGGAAAAATATTAAATTTACCGGCAAAAGATTTTGAAAAACTTATGAATGAAAATTCACCATTAACAATAATAACAATTTCATTCAAAAATTATACACACAATTGAACGCGTAAGATAAAAAAAAGTAAGAAACAAAAAAAAATAAATAAATAAATACCAACAACAGCAAGTATTACCGAAAAACGGCTAAAGCCGTTTTTGAGCTATATAAAACATCCGTTCGTATGTCTGCTATGATGTGTGTGTGTGTGAGTTTAATGTGTGGATGTTAGAGCGCGTGGTGCTAATCTACAAAATCGAAAACTGTGCGGTGCAAAGTGTGTGTGTGTGTGTGTGTGTGTGTGTCGATGTCCGCAGTTTCAAATCAAATCAATTTAGAAGTTTTTTTTTAATACGTTGCAATAAAATTCAACTGGCGCGAGGCGGACACCAAAATGTCTAGCAATTCCAAGTAATTGGCGGGCCTGCCTGGCTAGATGCTTGCCTTGTGATGGGAGAGTAGGCTATTCTAATGACGAAATTTATAAACATATTCAAACATATATATGCATGTAGTTTGGTGTGTGCTTTTGGCCAAAATGCGAATTTAAACGATGCACCTTGAGGGTTTCCAAATTGCTTCGAAACCAAAACAAACAACAAAAAATATACGACAGTTTTGAGTTAGTTGAATTGAGATGCTAGCAACACAACAACGATAAATTTGCGACCAACGATAAATTACATTATTTTGTTGTTGTTGTTGCTGTTTGCTGTTGTAAATTTTCAAGTAGGTGGTGGTGGTGGTGCTGCTGCTGTTGCAGTTGTTGTTGCACAGTTTGGTGCCTGAAATGTTATCGGACAGCAACAACAAAAAACACATACTAAATACATTATGAATTATTTGTATGAGTTACGATTTTGTTGATTTGCCTATAAACCATTCAAATAAATATATATGTATGTGCATAGATGTATAGATATATCGGATGTATGTGTGCATATGATATGGACCTTTTAGTGATATTATTTTTTATTCTTTTATTTGTATGCAAAACGTTTTATTGATATTTTAAAGTTATTGCTATTAATTTCTGTAGATGTTTTAGGTAGGCAGACTAGTAGTAGTGAACGTCGTCATCATCGCACAGTTGCAGCAGATCAAAATGTACGATTGCGATTATGAAAATGAATAAGAGGAAGTGGAAGTGTTGATGGCACAGTGAGTTCAATAGCTTCAAAATAGTGACAAATTAAAACAATTTTTGCTCTTAGAAAATTGAGAATTAATTTTTTGGATGGGATTTCTTGTTTGTAGCTCTCTTTCTCTTTCTATTACCTCTTTATATCTGACTATCTTCCTTTCTCCCTTTCTTATTTAAATTTAATTTTAAGAAGTTATGATTATTGAATAATTATTGTTTTTTTTTCTTTTTTTTTTCTTAAGCTTAAGTTTAATTATACTACGTTTCCGTCTTGATGTACTTTAAAAGAATTTATTCTTATTGCACTTTAATAAATAGTAATAATAATTTTTTTTTCGGGAAATTTTAAGTCGTTCAGCTTTTTTTTGTCAAATTTTATGTAATGTAAAACGTTTTTTTTATGCCTTATTTTATATTTTGGGTTTTAAAATGTTCACCTTTCCTTAAATGGACATTTTATTGGTTTGGAGAAATCGATTTTTAAAAAAATGTGCTATTTGAAAGTATTTTGTAAAAATTTCAGAAAGAAACTCGGAGTGATTTCGTAAATATAGATGATTATAGCGCCGATGTCAGTCAGGATAAAATAGTCGCGCGGTGCTTCGACTTCTCTTTCGGCCGTTCAGAAAGGCTTAGCAATGTCTTCATCCAGCACCTCCTGATTAATAACTCTTAATCCCTGCCGACTAATCTGTAAAATTATAAATTACGGTCAGCCATCATAATGAAGAAAAAGTATATTTTATCTGTTAAAAACCGACAGTCAAAACTTGAAACCCTTTTTTCTCAAAACAAGGTTTTTGCCATTTTTTAGTTGAGCCAAAAGAAAGCCCATGTATTTTCCTTTGATAAATTATTGATAAATAAACGTCTAGTAACTCGGCACACCTCATATCGTCTAAATTTGGTATGGTAACTACTACCCAATATGACTAAACTTTATGCAAGTTTGAGCCCAATCGATTTTAAGAGTGGGTTCCCTTGAAATGAAATCTCCCATGTGTCAAAAAAATTCCGGTTTCAGAAAGTACATTTCTATTAATCTACGAATGCTATAAAATTTGGTTAAGTTTTGGACTGAGAAAGTTCAGGGTCGCCCTAAAATAACACTTACCAAGATCAATTTTAAGGTATTTTTCGTTTTTGTGAAATGTTTATATGGAAAGTGAGTGTCGCGCTGTAATAATATGAAATTATACCGATGCGGGAAATTTTATTGAAAATCGGGGAATTTCTCGAGAACTATCGGGGAGAAAGAAAAAATGAGTTGGCATCCCTGGTATGAATAATAAATAGCATAATAATTTTGGTTTGCCAGAAATTGCTAACACGGTGGAAATGTCTCTTAAAAAATATAGCGATTGCTTTAAAATTTAGATTTTCTTGTTGATATTTGGAAACAGTTTGCGATGTATGCCTGTCTATTGCATTTATTAATTAAAGTTATTATTAAATTTATTAATTCATGGATTAGGCGTTGTATCAGTGTATATGTGAGTGTTGGTAAATGAAATTTTACATCGTTTACATTTTCAAATTGGAAACTTGATAAGATCGTTCAATTTTGCTATTATGCCAAATGGATGGATGCATCACACACCCACGCCAGAAGTTAACAGAGTTTGAGCTTGATCGCTTGTTGCCCACAAAAAAAAACAATTATTTAGCCAAAAT
Organism: Toxonevra muliebris; assembly: GCA_963691655.1. NCBI lineage: Eukaryota > Metazoa > Arthropoda > Insecta > Diptera > Pallopteridae > Toxonevra > Toxonevra muliebris. Next base: position 3,208,644 of record OY829326.1, read on the forward strand.
ATTAAATAAAAAAAAAATTACTTGAAAAACAGTGAAGAACTTAACAAGATGCTTCGATGCGCTAAGTATTTGACAAAAACGTTTCTTTGTAAAGTTGCAAAAAGTTGTTATTCATTCATTCATTCATTCCTGCATGAATTGATACATTGACGCTTCTGTCTTTGCTGCTTGCTGCTTCACCCACATTTAAGCGTGTTTACGAGAGCAACAGCGTGTATCCTCATTTTAAATTGTGTTTGCGTTACAGTATCTGCAAAGTACAAAGTATTCATGCATTTGTTTACATCGAGCGCGCGGATTTTACACACTTGCATTCACATGTGCATACATATGCAAATATGTAAGCATGCACTTTTTATTTTTTTCTTGCTGAATGAATATACAAAAAATGTTCTTCGTATATGAGAAATATCAGCAATTCCCAATCAAATTAATCACACGCTTCAGCACACCCTCAATATTTTATTTATTTTATTGACTTTTCATAAAGTTCATTGCCAGCGCGCGCATTTATTTTCATTTTTTTAAGCACTCTTAAATTAACAAGTTCAGCGAAGAAAAAAACTGTTAATGATTCTTGTAAATATTTAAATTTATATTTTATTTAAAAACAATTTACATATATCGTTTACTTTCCCGTCCTCGGTTTCTTTGACGTTAACGCCACTCACACAACCGCTTTCGGCAACGTTGTTCAACCAACTAAAAACTCTTATGCGAGAAAACTTTTTCAATATCTTTATTCATTCATTCATTCCCTTTTATTTTTATACGATCCAAATTCGACGACGCTCTTTGATTATGTTGCGCTACGTTGTTGTTTTTGTTTTCATCACTCGTTTGCTTCTAGACAGTCATAATCCAAAAAACAAAAAAATTGGAGTTAAGCATGCAGAAATAACTGTTATTTAATCCTTTTTCTTATGTAAAAAAATCTCAACGATATCTTATGAATTTTCCTCGTGAAAAGAAAATGTATCCTTATTGTGTTCTACCGAGTGGTAGTTCATAGAAATCTTTAAATGCGATTTTCTCGAATAATTTGTTTTTACTTATGACAGTCTTGCACTAAGCGAGCGACATGTTTAGATCAGTGTTGATATTTGAAATTTTTTAAAGTACCTAATTATATGAAAATTGTACCTTTTTAAGTCCGATTGTACCTAAAAGAGTTATGACATATATTTCTATATAATCCACATACGCTGAGCTCAATGGCATGAGCTAGTTTTCGCGTCGCATTTTTTTAATATTCTTTTTAATGTTTTCTGCGATAAGTATACCAAAATTTCTGAATTTTCAATTTTATTTTGTTAAAGAATCCAATAAATGAAAGATGAAATTCAGCAGAAATTAAATACTCGAGAGTGTATTTCCTGTTGGACGGACTATTTTATTTTGATATCAAATATTACGTTGTTTTTATTTATTCTATCTATACATATATTAACAAAAAAATTTAAAATAAGATCAATAGTTAAATGAAGGTAGATTTCATTCAATCATGACGTTACAGAGTTTTAAAAACAAAATAAAAATGCCATAACTGTTATACTTTCTGGACTTAACTCACAATTCTTCTTCTTATTAATCTAATAAGTGATTATCTACCAAGTCTTTATTTGGTAAATTTAAATTGTTCACTACCGAAAAAATTTCGATTTCGGTTTTTGACTAGAACCTTAGTTTGTGTTAAGGCACCGCAACTGTAAACAAAAGTTTGTTTGTTTTTTCTTTGTACCTAAAATTCTTCGGTAATGCGTAAAATAATTTGATGACCAAAAAAGTACCTAAAATATCTGCACTGCATGTGGCAACGCTTGATGATATACGAAATAGTATTGTCAAATTTAAACGCATCCTTATGCTTTAATCCCATTGCTCCTATATAAAAATGACTAGTTTTCACAAATTTTCAATGTTTCTTACACGAATTTTTTCGTGTGATTTAAAATTCGTATAATTTAAGAAAATGTTAAAAAAAAAAACAATTGGAGATCTAGAATAAGATGTGAACATTTTTATTGCAGAATCAACACAATCATTTTTCGAACATTGCTGAAATAATTAAAATTTTAAAATTTCAGGATGGGATATGAATTCTCGGAATCTGTGTATTCCCGAAATGCGCATTGAACGTTTACTCTTTTTATTATCCAATTAATAGAATTAAAGATTTCAACGAAAATGTTATTTCCGCGACATTTAAATACGAATAACTCGCGACTCCCACTTGATATCGATGAGGGTTCTTACTAGTGTCCTACCGAACCTGGATTTTTGAACCGAACCTAACCCGAACGTTTAGTTTTTTTTTTTTTTCAATTCGGCGGAAACTGACAGCGATATTATAAAACATATTAAGGAAAGAGAAAAACTCCATATACATATATCAACTAAAACTTAACAATTTACTTATAAGTAAATGCAGTTCATAAAATTTTATTAAAACTTATGCACCATACACATTGCCGACGGCAACTACACGGCTACATCTGTCAAATTATAAAAACAACATGTTCTTATGGAGACGATTATTTTGGCGACGACACGACCACAATTGTGGCTGTGCCAATTTTAAATCTATTTCTAATGTGACAAGCGACAGAGAGAGAAGAGAGTTTGCTTTTGTTGTTTTGTCTGTGTTTGCTGCAGGTGGTGCCGCTTCCATTGTGTTTAGTTCCTGACTACATGGCGACAGTTGTAGCCGACATAATTTCGTAGTGGTGTGTTCGTGTAGCTGCAGTCGTCAATGTGTATGGACCATTAAACAAACAATTTACAACGTTTTATATATTTACAAAAACATAAAATATAGTACTGGGTATAATTTCCAAAAATAAAAATAACGTTTTGAAATATTTGCAGAAACAAAAACTATAATAAAACAAACTATAATTAAAACAAATAGCAAATATTTAATTATGAAGAAACCGAATTCATTTTAGATATTTGGACTCAAGAAATTAAAAGTAGTCGAAAATTACAATGAGAAAGTATTTTTAAGAAAGAAAATGTAGAAAAAAAACTAATAATCAAAATGAAATACATAGTTTAAGACTGCACCTTCAGTCCTGGTATAGTTGGCCAGATGCACTAAAAAGTTGCTTAATTTTTTTAAAGTGGTTCCGCCACATACTTGCCGAACCGAACCCGAACGCGACTGAACTATATTAGACTGATTGATAAGATAGAAAGAAATTTGAATATTTCAACTTTTTTTAAGTAGAAACGTTTTAATTTAATATCTTCTTAATTTTTAATGACATTTTTTTCGGTTGCCCGAAGTAATCGACTTCAAGTCATAATTTTATATATTAAGCCGATGGATGAATGTAATTGGTGGAATAAATCATCACCTTAGTAATGAAATTATGTATTTGAAAAACTATTATTTTGAGATAATCGCATTTAAAAAATATTTTGCCTTTATCATTGTAAGTATGTACTTTTACATAAAAAAAGTTTTAACAAGCGGATAAAAGTTATATTTAGAATCGACCAAGGGTAATTTAAAGATGCTATAATTGAAAAATTATGTATAAATATTGCGCAGAATTTCGTTACTAAGGAGACGACATGTAACATATGTAATATGGCTTGATCAATGTCGATTTAGTCATATCCGTTTGTTCCGTATAATGACAGGTTTGGTTGGAGTGGCTGCCTAGGGACACACTCAGGCCAGAACGGCCTATTGTGATACCACATGTTTGTACCTATGTTATAGTATAACGCTGGTTGCGAACGTTGTTAGATAACTTTTGAATCAAATTATGCCCGTAATGAAACATCAAATATCTCCCCCGCAATGGGTTGTCAGTGTGTTAAAGACACATACTTCAAAATTCAATCTTTCGATATGACTGCTTGGAATATTTGTGAATAATGTTTAAAGCATTTAAAAGAGTTCACCAAGAAAAGGTGTTTAAAAGTGATTTGCTTATTGAAAAAACACGATGACAATGTCACTACACCGCATGCAATAGCAATTAAAAAAGTAAAAAATTTTAAATAAACAAAGTGTAAATATTCCACCACCAGCAGACTATGAACAAGAGAAAGTACTCCCTGCCGTCCCTACTTTTGCACGTAGCTAGTCAACAGGCTAACTAAATGCATACACATATTTACAAGAACCTATGTATGTGTAGGTTTTGATAGATTGGCATTCTTATGACGTATTATTGACAATTGTGGCGCATTTAATTAACTCCGCTGTCGCTGAGTAACATGAGCAACATGAAATATCGTGTGAAATTGTATGTTCAATTAGAACATTGCAATTTAAATTTCAAGGCTGTTGGCAATATTGCATACAACAATCAACTGTATTTGTTGCAAAATATTACAGCCGTAGTAAACTATAGCAAAGTGCATAAATGAATGGAGGAATGGAAAATGTACAAAATCAAGATCATCATTAAATAAAATATTGAAAGTAGCAACCAAACACTTGCAGTCTGAGACAAGGACGTACATTGTTCTCAAGAGGATTCGTATTTATTTTTCATTTGTATTTGTGTTTAATAATATACGTAGGTACATATATACTTTTAAATTGTCTTAGGTATTGTAAATGGTATTTTATCTAACAACAAAATGTACACAATGAACAAAATAAATAACAATAAATTAGAAATTAATTAGTTATAATTTTCTGCTTCTTATTGATAGCTATGCCACAAGCCAACACGTTCGTTCACGGGTGCCGCCTGTAACAATTTCATGTGCTCCGCCCCGCTACCGGCGCCAGAGTGGTGTGCACCCACCATCACCGTACCGAGGACCATTTTCTTGCCCAATTTCGTTTTTGTAGCCAATGTTGTTCTAACACTTATATTCTCTAGATTATTCACGCTATGTAGTGGAATGCTCATTGTTGCTATGTCTCCACCGACGTCCCATTTCGTTGATAGCGATGGATAGAAATTATTTGATTTCCAAGAATCAATGTAGATACCATGCTCGAAAACCGTAGTCTTTACATAAACGGTGCCCGCCGTACTTTCCAGCTCATCTTTGGCCTTATTGTTGCAGCGCATGCGTGCGGTGGTGACGCGCAGCACCAGATCGTGCTGTTTCGATGATTGCTTGCTGATTCCGATTTTGCGTTTTACTTCGCTGGTCATGCGATTCCATTGGGGTGGCTGATTGTTCTTCACACCATTCGTGGAGGGAGATATAGGGGGAGTGACGGGTGAAATGTTAATGCTGCTGCTGCTTGTATTTGTTTTTCCTTTGGTTTCAATGTTCATCGTTTCATCTGCGATATTGTCGGCATTTTGATCTCTCACTTCCAACACCAACTCCACAACACCTTTGGCTGAATTCGCAAGCTGAAAATGAAAAGTGAAAATGTGGTGTTAATAATTTTAATTTGTTTGTTGTTGTTGTTTCTTTTGTTATTTTCTGCAAGTGTAAACAATACAATTTTGTTTTAATGGCAAAGATGATGTAAGCTGATTATGGCATGTGCGTGGAGCAACCATCAAGCTCAGGTCGCTTCACATGGTCAGCATCAGCAGCGCTCTTGTTGATTTTCTTTTATTTGTTAGTTTAATATTAAAACATTAAAGCATACATGCATACTTATATCGTACCTACATAAAACCATTAAAATTCAATTTAAATATTTTTGTGAGTTGAATGAAAACTATTAAAAATAAAAAGTTTACAGAGGTTCACTTCCTCATTAAATTATTCGTAAGTACGTAGTACATTTTTATGAGTTTTAAAAACCACATTTACATACTTTCATACACTATAATATCTTCATTCATAAGTAAGAATCATATTGCCTTTATGAAAATTTTGTTAATTACTGAAATAATATGTGAGAAATTTATGACAGGAAATTAATTTCAATTCTGGAGCATAAGGATAATTTAAACAATTTTGATAAATACATATTTATTTTATTCAAAACTTAGGTTATATATTGGCTTTCTTCACCATGGGTCTTGCAACTTGATTAGAAAGTAATAAATTTCGTGAAATTCTTGTCTGAAGACCACATAAATCAAACTTACATTATTGCTCGGGCCTTTGGCAACAGTTGTTGTTATATCTTTGATAGGTAGCCACAGTTCATCAGTAGCATAAAGCCCGTTGCGTGTGTTACGCTTGAAGATCTTTGGCTCCAGATAGCACGTTACAGAACCTATAATTATTTTAAACTTCAATTCAGTAATAATTTATTTTTTATATAATTGAATCCGCCTACCAATATTCCGCCGTGCTTCGCTTATGGTTAGTGGAGGCACAGAATCTCTTGGATTAGTATCGCTAGGCTTACGCTTAACCTTTTGACCTTGGCTATCACTATATTGCTTACTGGCATCTCCAGAGTTTTCTTTGTCATCTTTTGATTTATTGCCGCCACCTGAGCTCTCAACAACTTTTTGTACTAAATTGGAGCTTTTGTCGCGCAGTGATCGATAAGTTTTATTAAAGCGATTAAAACTCTGTAGAAAGAGAGAAATATTGAGCATTCAAGCGAAAAGAAATTTTAAAATGAAAATATTCCAATCTCATGTAATACTTATGATGAAAAAAAAGGCACGCACCGCTGGTGGTAGCTCTAAAAGTGCATAAACTGTAAAAACCACAAATTGTCCGGCAAAAAGTTCTTCAGGCGTGAATTCGCTAATGATTTTACTACTGCGACGTGAGGAATGCTTCAATGAGGGTCTGTAATTTAAATACAAATTTAACAATTTTTCACTTTGTCATAATTCATTTGTAACCATAAGCAAAGCAATAATTTTGTATCTACAATCATGTCTAAAATGGCTGATGTTGATCGTCGAAGTGTTGCACATAAATATTCGCAGAAAAACCACTTAAGTACATATATGAAAAACCACATTAGATTATTGATATCCATATCAATTTATACTCACTTTAAATCTGGCGCCAGTGGAAATTTAAAATTCTCATTGAATTTTGGCCATGAATTCGTTTGTATCGAGCTGTCTAAACGCTTTGAACCAGGAAAGAGTTTAACCTGCAACAGCAAATCAAAAACATGTAAAAGCACAAAAAGCACATGGTTGTTGTCTCAGCTAGAAGCTAAAAATTCAACTTTATTTAACAGTTCGCGCGCAAAACAAATGACGCAACAGCAATTTAATTTTATATTCATAATATGGGTATTCACGGGTTGATGCAACATGCCCTTGCGACGTTGCGAAAGTGCGGATTGCGGAAGTTTGATACCTTTCTACCTTTAAATTCGTAAGAAGAATCCAAAATATTTTCATTATTTTCCAATTGCATCGTGACTTGAACATCAAAATGGTCAAAGATGAAATACAACTAGTTGCTAAATCACATGAAATGAGACTAAGAACTCACATAAATGAAGAGGCAGCCGTACTTGTAAATACGGAAAACCTGTATCAAAGATTGAAAAGATTGAAACCTTGTGATCTACCAAGATAATCCTAACACCATCTAATTGGTAAATTTAACTATATTAATTTAACTGAAAATTGCTAGATAGTTAATGAATTGAACTAGTTGCAATTGTAATCGAAAAATTTTTGGATTGTATGACTTTGGCATAAGTATTTTGTTATTTTCTATTAATTGCATTGTATTTTGTAAAATTCTTATAAAATAAAAAAATTCGAAATAAAAAAAAAAAAAAAAATTATTTTCCAATGAGATTGTAATATTTTGACAGTTAAACAATTTCGCATCTCCAATATTTGAATTGAACGCTCATATCATTGTGCTTTAAGTCGCACTTTTGCATCAACGCGTGAATACCCATTATATCTTTTTTTTCCGTAACGAAAAAATATTAATTTCTAGCTTGTGATCGCTTGCATTGTAATTTTTTAAAATTCCAATATTAAATTCTATTAAAAATATGACGACAATATATTCTGTAAATGACGTTGGGAAAAATTTTCACATCTTTATTCACATACTCACTTTGATTAAATAGCCTTGGACCACTTTAAAGCCGAATAACGCTGGCAAATGTCTCGCCGCAATCAAATGAACATTAAGCTCTGGAACTACTGTCTTTGTATAGCCGGCAGCGTCTTCAATGCCACTGGTGTTGTTGCTTGCAGATTCGATAGTGATTTGAAATCCTATCTCCGGTTCCAAACTCACCGAATGACGTTGTTGGGTTCTTTTTGTTGATGTCGATGATGAATGTTGCCCGGTCAGTAACGAACGTAATTTTACCAATGAAAATGACATTTTCAATATTGTTTAATTATCTCAAGTGCAGAATCAGTGATAGATTCTTAATAAATTCGATTCTATTTAGTGCAATTAATTATCTCTGTCTCTCTCTCTCTCTCTTTCTTTTCTCTCACTTTCGAACTATGTATTAACTAGTGCATATACCGTCTCAAGTGTAAGTGATGTCAGCGACAACTCATGCTGATAATACGCTAAAATTAAAACAATTAAAATCGTTATTAAGCAAATTTTAAATCTCGACTTTAGTTCTTTTATTGCTTTGTTGACGACAAACGAGACTGAATTTTTTGTTATCGTTGCATTTAATAAAAATTCATATAGGCAAATGTCAGCTTATTTAGGCAAAAATTGTTTTTTTTTTTATAAAATCACAGCAAATGTTTTTTGTCATTTATTTACAAATTTGATTAGTAAGTTTAAGAAAAAGCTTATCATTATCTTATCAGCGTTAAATATAACAACAGCAACAACGAAAAAAAAAGCACAACAAAATGCTATGTACTCCGCACCGCAGTCTGCGAAATTGACAACTTTTCAACTTGCGCATTGATCACGCTCCTCAACTGTTTATATGATTCTGTACAAGCACGACTACATAGTAGATACTCCATTGCAGTGAGGCAAAGACACGAGAAACGCGCAAGCGGCAGATGCTTCAATTATTATACACACTCATACACACAGAGACATTCAATCGTGCAATATCCCAGCAAACGATTTATGAAAAGTTTATGAATTGCGTATGCCTTTCCAAATAAAGAGAATGAGATGATTCAGGAAGAGCGATAATATATCGGAGTGGGAGAGGAAATAGTTTACCCTTAAAAGCCTCCCTTGAAACCGCAGTCAATGATATTCTATGTGTCATTTAACCCTCTACTTCGCAAACTGATTTAAACACCTAAAAAAAAACTAATGGACGTGGTTTTATGAAGTGGGAAAGTTTGAACGCCTAAAATTGTTTGTTGTTGAATGAGTTTTTTATCAATTTGTTTTAAATAATTAAATATTTTATATAAAAATTATTCAAATTCCCCGTTATCCATAGCTAGTTTTTTTTATCTGAATAGTATGACGGGAAGTATTTTATTTCTTTTTTCACTTTTATCTCAAATACAATCAAAATAATTAATTTTCCTATTTTTCACAAACTTTTGACTTCGACTTTCGCTAACTTCTGTAATACGCATCGCATAGCTCATAACTGATGCATTTTTTTAAAAGCTTGGGAAATTCCCTAAACGATATGATAAAATGTAGCAACAGAAAATTGTTATGGTGGCAATTCCATCCCTTTTGGCGAAGGCCGTCTAGAGGCGGGTTTGGGAACTAGAGGGTTAAGAAGCTTTCATTAAACTTGAAACTCAGTAAATTCATAGGTGTACTTTTTCATAAAGTGCATTTTATGTTAAGAACATCAATACAATTTATGAAAAAGTTTACTTTACTTTTATTTACTTCATTGAGTCAATGGAAATTATAATAATTCCTTACAGACTAAAACATTTGTAACTTAGAATTAATTAAAAATAAGAATAGATTTAAGATAAGCTTAAGAATAGAATTCATTGAGTAGGTTTTAAATGAATCTTTAGTAACTGAGAAATCTAAAACCAAGGAATTAGAAATAAAATTAAACTCAGTTAAGGCTCTTGAGATAGGAGCAAATAAGGTATAATTTGATAGTCGCAATCCAACATAAAATAAAGCAGAATGACGCAAATCTATAGTTGGAATATTAAAATTGATCAGTTCTGGAAGAGCAGGACAATCAACAAAACCAACAATGATGTCATAAACAAACATAAGAGACATGCAACGAGCATGCAACGAGCATTGTAAGACGGAATGAGTTCGGCAAAATGGAGACAACGCAATATGACAGAGATAATGAGGCCTCCATATAAATGCTGCACATTCTAAACGAGATCTTACTAAGGAAGTAAACAGCATTTTGAGCGTAACAGGATCAGAAAACTCTGAACTGTTGCGCCGGATAAAAGCTAACATAGAATACGCTTTACGAATGATATAATTTAAATGCGGAACAAAAGAAAACTTCACATCGAAAACAACCCCAAGATCTTTTATTTCACTCACTGATTTTAAGGTAAAATTAGCAATGTGATAAGATGTAGGGATAATTTTATGAACTTTGGCAAATGTCATATGGGAACATTTGTTGATATTCAACGATAACCGAAATTTACAGCACCAAACAAATCTAAATCAGATAGTAGAATTTGAGAATCCGAGATATAATGGCAGTATATATTTTTAAGTCATCATATAATAGGTATCTCGCACTTGGAAAGCAGCATGAAATATCGTTAATAAATATTTTTCAACATTTTTTACTTTTGATTATGACTAGGTGGTGTAGTTTGTTTCCCCTTCGCTAGAATTCGGCTACTTTACGGCCGCAATGGAAATTCAATATCGTAGGCTCTTGATCGTTTTTTTTTTAATACATTAATTTTAATTAACAAACTAATTTTTTATTGTATGTACTCAGCTTTAAAGCATGTGATTCGAGACCAAGTAGAGTGCCAAAAAGTGCCAAACCATTCAAGGAATGTATAAACTTGCTGAGCAATTATACTTCGTAGAAAAAGGAAGACCAGGTAACTTTTCTAAAACTGAGTACAGTTTTTCGAAATAATTATACTAAATGTTTTTCAACATTTCTTACATAATAAAAAGTGTTTACTGGGACTTTTGGCATCTTTTATAATTATTTATTTTTTGCTGTTGCATAAGTGGAGCTAGCAAGCATTTAATTGAAGCTTAAGAGATCCAATAATCTTCCCGTTGTCTATATGCGGCGTTATTCGTCGATCGTTGTTCACATCTTGAAATGATGACATCGTCAGTTACCGCTGTTGTAATAAGTACTTAACAATACTGAATGAAATGATGTACCAAACATTCACACATAAAATACGTGAACTTATACATACATATATATACGCACATATGTATTTGTGTATATTGATAAGTAACGCCAATAACAAAACTAATAGCAAATGCGTTTTTATTTCGTCAAATTGAAGCTGACAATCTTATGGCGACTTACACGTAAATATTGTTTGAGTATGGATTTTTTTTTGCATAAAACTTTTGAGAGAATTCTAGGATGATGAACACATACATATTTAAAAATTGTGCAATAGTTTTTTTCTTCGAATATGGAATCAATAGATAGTAAGTTTTGTGTTTTGTGTTTTATGTGAGTAAGTTAATATTTGTTTTAATTTCAAACCACATCTGTATTTCCCACATGTTCCAGCAGCTGTCTGCGGTTTCCAGCAGTTTTAAGTTGATTTTCGCTTTGTGTAACAACAATTACTTACAGTCATTGCAGTTAGCTCCTTTTTCTCGCCAATATTGTAAAAACTATTTATTTATTAGAGGTTATATTGCACAATAATAAATTATTATATAAACAAGAATACAAAAAAAAGTAACACTAGCATCATAGGATCATCAATGAACTACGGAAAAACTTATCAAACGAGAATAAAATAAATATATTTTTTCTTATGATGATATGAACTGCGGCTTCCCTAATACGTAGATTATGGAATATACCCTTTTATCAATTTTAAAATTAGCAAAATTTGAAAATAATAATATAATAACAGGGAAAATGTACAAGGACTCAGACCTATGAATATAGTTTTATAAGCAATTAAAATAGCACATTATTCAACAAAATTTTTCCATCACTTCCAAATTTTGTTTAAGACCTACTTGAATGCACCAATTCTATATTACTTTGCGTGTTTCTAGGTTTCTAGGTGCGTTTAGGTATCAGATTTTTAAATTATTTTCTTTTGGGAATCTATAGGATTTTTGCTTTACAAGAGTTTCTAAATTGTGAAACTTCGGTAAGGAAATTTCCATAACGGTATCACCACTAACAGAGTTGCTATAAAACTTTGACGCTGCACAATAAATCTTCAAGCCACAGTGCACATCCCGTTAGTTAATACCAGAACTTATTTTTACAAGTTTTGTAAGCCGATAATAACACTGATTTAAGAATTATACCAATTTCAATAAAGTCCACTAGGAATACTAACGGCCCGGCTAGTTATACACTTCACATTACACTTCATACAAAGAATTTTCACTTGAAAACTGCAAGTTCAAAGCTGTCGTTTTCCTTTTCATAGGTTTTTGAATGTATCGTTAAATATATATCTTTCAAGCTGGTCTTCAAATCAGTTTAGTATGTTTGAATATTAAAATTTTAAGCTAATATAATCTTTGGATCGCTAAGAAACACTGATTTTCTATTTGCCTACATCTAGCAAAGAAACTAAGCAATAAAATTAAATTAGAACAAAATTTGCCATTAAAAAACTTTATTTCCTTTTTTCTTCAAAGTTTCTCAGAGTGACTTTCACTACATTTACAAATATCTTTTTAAAAGGTTTAATATTTCATCTTTAAATTTTGTAATAAAATTTTAAAATCAACCGGAATTAATGAGTGCAATTGCACGTACACACGTAGGTTGGGCAGAATACTCGTAATTAACTAACCAACAGCTAAAGTTAAATAAACCTACATTTGATGCGAAAAGACAATAAAGAAACCAGTTTTATTTTATATCTAAGAGAGATTCTTAACACTTGAGTAAAGTAGAATCTTTTAGTTTTTGTTATTATAGCAAAATGGCATTAATTAAATTATTAATAAACAATTGCAAATTCTTTTTATAGAAAAACTAAAAGAAACTATTAGAACTCAATATCGTTCATAAAGTTCATTGCAAATTAACAACTTGAAAACGTGTTGAGCTTTCGGGCCTTTATTGCTATTATTGACGTAATTGCTGTTGCTGCTGCAAATCGATTAAATGTATGAAACTTTTAATTAATTTGAAAACGTTGCATTTTCACGTCTTATCGTTTTAAATTTAGCAATTGAGATAATTGAAAAATTTCAAACATTTTTATTCTAACATTTGTGGAATATTAAAAAAAACCTTAGAATTATTCTTTTTCAAAATGATGAAGTTAATGCAATTATGGATTTCCACGCAAATCTCGCAACTCTTGCGACTTGAAAGAGCGGAAAATAATATGAAGTAGAAAATGGCGCCCAAATAGTATCATTTATACTGAAATTTTTGATGATCATATGTAAACTCACAACTATGCGCCTTAGAAACGCGACCAATGTTACAATTTCATTCTAAATCCGCACTATGAAGTGGAAGATTTTGCTACTCTTGGAGGTTTGTCATTGCCAGTCAGAATAAAAAATGTCGTGACATTAATTTTAGTGAGTTTTTATTTAGCGCACAATAATCTTAAAATATATAAATGGTTAACCCTTTCATGCCTAATGTTGCCTATAGGCAACATCTACTTTGATGTGCCATAAAATAGGTGATTAACAAATTTTATTAGTAATAAGATTATATATATATATGCATTCAGTTGTGTTAGGTATTCTTCACGTATTCTGGTTGCCGAACATTTGGAATTTCGTGCTTATCATATTTTTTTTTACATTTTTTGTCTTTGAAGTCAAGTCAAAAACCTAAATACAAAAATTTATCGTAAAATCTATTCCACTAATTTTTTCAAAAAACTATTACTAAGCGGAAATTTTTATCATAAAATATGTTTATAAAAGACAAGAAAATATGAAAATAAAAAAATTGGAGAAAAAGGGTTATCCAGTGATTGTCTACAGCTCCATAGCTATGCTTTTTAACCTTGAATAAAGGACAAACAAATCAATAGAGAGCAATGAGAAGATGTGATGATTGTAACCATAACTTCAGTACAAAAGATTTCTATCAAGCCCCATTAAGATTGGGGCATGAAAGGGTTAAGCTTCCAAATTTACTGATACGAATTTAAATTTTTAAGCACTACACATTAGCCAGGCAATATTTTGACACATGAGAGAGCTTAAAAATCTATATTCAAAAACTTGTTACGTTTTATTGCTATATTTCATGGTTTGATTTTTTGGAAATATAGGATTTGGTTGTATATGAAATTGTTTTTGTAGATTTTTCATCTTTTTGCACTCAAATTTGCATTTCACACATTTTTATGTTAATTAAAGTATCACAGTTTCTAAAAAAAACGATTCCAGTACGAAACGCACATTAATAAATACATAGCACATTTAAAACTTTTAGTACGAATGAGTAACTGCCATTGAATTGGAGGGAAACAAAATTATAAATAATAAACGCCACCACACGCCAGGCGTTCGTTCCAGCGTGACTAAGAAGACAGCGATCATTCGTAAAATGACATATCGCCTACCGTCAGGCACTGACACTGTCAACGCTACTCAAATGTAATAGAACCAATTGCACAAATTAGACCAAGAATTAATATACAAAGCAATTATATTCGTGAGAGAGAGAGAGTTAAGCAAAAGCGGTGTCGTTTAGCAGCAAAAGTTTTCTTTTAAAAAAAAAGTTGATGTTACGCCCGCTGTTTTTGACATATAGCATTCTTTACACCAACAAAGCAGAGTGTTGTAATATTGTACTTTTTTTTAGTGCTGCCACCACTTCTTACAAATCTTCCATGGCTTGTAACTAGCGCGAGAGAGAATAATAACAGAAACAAAACGAAATGCTGCTTGAATATAAAACAATCTCACATTTGCGAAGAATTCTTGCTTCATATCCGGTAGCTTGTTGTACTACGAGAATATAATGACGAAGGTGAATCACTCAAGCGTTATCAAACCGATTGCAGCTACTGTAAGTACTCGTGTCTGAATTAATCTTCAAATAGCTCAAGACTGAACTTAGCGCTTAGCGCTTAGCTGTTTGCTGACGATTAAAGTCGTACGCGCGGTGTCATAACAATTTCCAAAAATTCAAATAATTGTAGACTGGAAATGGCACAGCAAGGCTCGACCACGTAGCGGCGGCATGTGCTCTGTCACTTTTCAAATACAATCAATTCAATTTAAAAGTATAAATTTAGATCTGAGAATGTAAAGAATGAATGCACTATTTAATTCTTTATATAAATTCGTTTTTATATAATGCATAAATAATAAATTACAGTTGCATTTTTCTTCTTTTTAAATTAAAGGTAATAAATGTTATTAATAAAAATAAAAAATTGTATATGTAGTTTACTTGTAATTGTGCAATTGCACATAAATGAACAAGCAAAAAAACTAAGAAGAAATTCAATTGACGTTGACTTGTTGCAGTTGTTGTTGTTTGGGTACGCGCGATTCGCGTCAAGTTTTTGAAAAATTTGCGGTTTCGTCTTACTCACAACCGCTTCCAAAGTACAACTGAAATGTTAAACTCTGTAGAACTTTTTATTGTATTTATTTCTTCGTTTTAAAATTATTATTATTATGTACATATGTACTACAGAGTGAAGCAACAAAGTATTTTCATTTTTTAAGTAGGTATTTCTAATTGCAAATTTATTCTTTTTCAAAGAATATAACAACAATATGGAAATCCCTTATCATTTTTAAAATTTTTTTCTTTCTATTTTAATTTGTTTTTGATAAGATAACGTTGTAAGTTTAGTCATTGGCATACACGTTGAAAACGCTTCTTCTTTTTTGTTTTTACCCTACACATATTTTGAAATATTACAAAATATTAAAATGTTCCTTCATAATTTACAACTTCTCTATTTCGATTGAAACTGCCGTTGTAGCAAGCAATTTTATACGTTGGCTAAAATTAGAAAAAAGACATTTCTAAAGTTGTAATTATTATATTGAATTGAACATTGAATTAAATTAAATATCAACGCAAATCGGTGTGAAAAAACTTTTTAGTATCGATTTAAAACTAATGTAAATTCAAATGCCTAAATATATTGCACTTAAATGTAGAGTGAAAAAATGTTGGCAATTTCTGTTTATTAACGCTATCGCTAGCCCAAAATGTTAATCGAGATATTGTTTAATCATTGAAGAAAGTGTAAATAAACAAAAATGTAAACAAACAAGTAAAAAATGTTATTAAAAAAATATTTAAGAGATATTTATTTTTGAAAATCAGGAAGTAGCACTTAAGTAATTAATAATTTTTAAATACGCTCGCAAACATTTTCAATGGAACCTTCGTCATTCTCAGGTGAACTTTTTACATACATTTTGCATGGAGTACAGGCTTCATCGGTATTCTGTAGTGTATATAGATTTCCATTAGTATAGTCAGGCCTTGCTGTTGGCGATGTACATTCAGAGACGGTTTCCTTTGTACAAAAGTAGTTTTGGAGATAGAAGCGCCAGATTAAGAAAACTAAAAAGAAAGTATGATTATTCGAGTTATAAGTAAATTGCAATAAATTTTATACTTACATAAGAATACAGCTATTATTACCGCTAAAATTCCAATAGTAACAATATAAATAGTGATGTCCTTTTCGGAATATTGCACTACACCTGCAGTAGAGCTTATGTTGGAAGACAATCCGATTTCGGCATACGACTCCAATGTTACTAATTCAGATCCAGCGGGTAGCTTTAATACTTTACTATAAGTGATTTCATAAATTTACAAACAATTCTAGGTAGGTTTGCAGATTTATTCTTACTCTTGAAATTCTTCACAGTTCACTGGTAGGTTTCCAATATCAAATGCATAGATCCACGCTTTCTGTAGGATTACATCATTATCTGCAGCACTTTGTTTAAAAATTCTGCTTCCGCTTGAGCTTTTAACATTTCCCGGTATTGTAGCAGATTTTACCACACTAATCGCATATCCTGTTTTATTGTTTAATTCCAGTAAACGTTCCTCAAGTACGGCACCTTCATTTCCCGTAAATGTTAATAGGGTAAAGTATTCTTCAGAAAGTCTTCTCACAATTATAACAACTCCCGTTGTGAGTCCCTCACTCGCACCTTCAAGATCAGTAGCCAATAGCACGAATTCAATGGACTGCTCAGTTTTCAATGCATTCGCCTTGGGATAAATTATTCCAGATTCCGGATCAATACCAAAATGATTATTTGAACTTAAGGAAAAGCGTATTCTCCCATTTAGACCAATATCTTTATCTACAGCTCTCACTTTCACTAGATATTGTGGAAACAACTCAAAACTAATTTTACTATCCGGATAACCAAGGTAAGTGCGGCCGCGAGGATACTCAAATACTGGGGCATTATCATTAACATCAACAATGATCAAATGTAGAATAGTGATATCTCTAGTAAAGGGTATATCATCAGAAATATGCAAGGAATGTGTATTTGCCTGAGAAGTAGGACCAGCAGCACCTTTTCTGCTAATTAGTGTAATATTTTCATTTTCGTTAGTGCAGAAAAGTTTCAATTTCAATTGAATTTGTGGCTGTGACATATTCATAAATATCACATGTTCGCGGTCAATTGCAATTGTAGATAGCATTTTTGTTGTGCCATTTATATAAACGTACGCTATAAAGAAATTACTTGGTTTATTAAATACTTATAATGACTATTCGATTACAAGGCGTTCTTACGTTTATCATTCGGGTGCATGTCAATGATTTCATAACGACATTTTTCCATTGTTGTATTCATTACGTCCTTATGTTCCTTTTCCTCTTCAATATATTTTATGATTAAAGAATTTTTGACAGTAGGTTGTCGCTGATCTAGCTCATCACATGGTACCCTATTGTCTACTTCAAGATGAGCAGATACATTTGCGCTACTGAAAGTTTCAGTATTTTCAGCAACTATGAAGAAATTGTACATGCCAGGACTAACATACGACAGCAACCTGAGCTCACCGGTGTTTGTATTTATGGCAATACGAGTTTGTAAATGAGCTGAAACATATGCAGTACAATTTTAAATCGCTTTTCATGCAAGGATTTTAAGTTTAAAAAAAGCAACTTGTTTATATACATAGACGCGGCATTTCCAGTTTTTACTTTTGAACAACATCAAAATTTACATGTGAAAATTCTGGTAAATTATTTTATGAATTTCGCAATATATACAAAAACAACAGTTGCAACAAGGATTGTATTCCACAGGCGGATGATAAATTTATTAAACATGTAAACTCACCATTCTCCACTGTCAAGGAATAACGTAAAGCGGCATTTGAATCCTGTATAATTGCGCCAACTTGGCCTAGGAAGCCCAATTGGTCAGGCTTGGCAGCAAAAATATATTCTCGACTCTGAAATTCTGGTACGAATGTTGGAGGAGCTATGGTTGCACATTCTAACAAATACGCATAAAATTAAATAATTCATAATTTTAAATTTAAATATAAGCAAACCTTTATGAGGCAATTTTATAAATATCAAAGTTTTATCATTGATTGCAGTATTTGTAAGTTTTGCGGCATTAAGTTCTAAAAACAATTGTAATTTTTCATTGATTACTGAGTCTTCCAGCGGACGCATCATTTCGATAACAACTTTATTCCATACAGTGACAATAACACTGAAATGTGCAGCTTCATCTGAAAATGCCATCAATTCAAAATTACAAGCACATGAGTTCACTTAAAATTTAACAAATTTATCACCTCCGGTTAGCATAAACACATATTCATTAACCGTTTTATTTGATTGCAATGATATCTCATCTAAATGCAATATCTGTGATTCATTTAATTCATCCATTTCAATATATCCTTTAGTCCACATGCCATCGAATATTTTTTCTCCACTTAATTCTGTCAATATATTAGCTCTAATGGCAATGTTCGTATATGCTTCCAGCTTATTATTTCTAGCAGTTAGCATTAGAAATATCATGGAATCCTCCTTCAATTCCGCTGCTGTTGGTGAACGTTTCAACACCAATTGCACAAAATTTTCCATAATGAATATATCAAATATGTCGTGGTCATCACCGCTCAAGATGAACTCAGTTTTCGCTGGTTCGTAAGTTTCAATCAGTAAAACTATAGTTTCAATTTGTAGTTCAAATGACTCATTGATGCTTCCCTTATATAGAGGTTTTTCATACACAGGTTGTTTGTCTGATAAGATAATTTCCTGTTTTGGTAACTTTATAAATATTGTTGCTGTAGCTGTGTATTCTTCTAGGCTTGCGTGAATTTGTAACGATATGAAACTTTCATTTCGCCATTGTTCCAACATGAAGTCATTGGTTAAATTCATAATAAAAATATTCGTGATGTGTTCAAATGTAAAAAATCTTGACGTAGTGCCATTCAACTTGAAGATTATATCGTTGCTATATGCGAATGGCTCAAAAACAATATATTCTATTTGCAATTGGCTAGTCTCATCGATGGAACCCTCATACACTGTTTTTTGAAAGTGAAAGTTTTCTGCAGAGAAGACAAAGAATAGTCACCTTGTAGTTTGAATGCTTAAACCTAAAATCTCTTCATATTTACCTTTTATACTTGGTAATTCAACAATGACTGCTGTTTTGCCGTAATCATTAAGGTGAACATTCTCCGCTTTAAGTTCAATTTGCAGGTGATTTTTACCTCTAATATCTTCCTTCCGTAAAGCTTCACTTAAAAATAGTCTAACAACGTTATTTGTATTATTAAATGAAAATGAACCTTGGTCCTCGCCAGCTATAGAGAAGTTTACGGCACTGTTATAAGTTTCTGCTTTCAGCATAATCTCAATAGGTTCCTCCAATACTAAGTTTATACTTAATATTGCATGGTAAACGCTTTGCTCAAATTGTGGTATAGCTGGCAAGCTATTGTTAGCATCAGCGCGTATAAAAACTCTAGCAGTGGAGTTCATAGGAGGAATACCATTATCCTTGCAAAATAGATTCAATTAAGTTATAAAATAAAGGGTATGCATATGCATAACATATATATGGTATGTACTCAAAATCACTTACCGTTGCTATTATCTCAAAGCTAATTTCGTTCGTTAATGCCAAATAAATACGTTCCAAAATTATATTAGCAAAATAAGTTTTGTTTCCATTCTGTGTATAATTCTTAGTGCCCACTGTTATGTAATGCAATGCAGTATCTTCCGAATGAAAAGTAATTTCATTATTAGTTAAATCATCATCTCTTGCCGAGATTACAGTGAATGCTGTCAAGTCGAAACCAGCAAATATGGGGGTAGGCATTACAATTTCATAGACATCTTCCGAAAACTTCGGTCTAAAATAATTGCCTTCTCTGATTGGTTGAAAGAAAACCTTTCGGAAGGAATGAAAAATATTAATTTATAGTTTATAGTTTTATAGTTTTTGAGTTACCAACCAAAGTACGCTCCCGCCCGCTGTCACACCCGAATGTTATCTTCAATGTTAAACGCACTGCAGACTGCTCCATTGCATATTTGCTAAATTCAGATGTTGTAAAAATTGTCAAGTTTTTATTGCTGCCTGTGGCATTGAATTCTAGGCGCGCATCAATGTAATTTTTCTCGAATTCATTATTTGTTGTTGTTAATATGTCACTAATTACAACATTTTCATATATTTGAATTATGCCATTAAATGTTAAATCAATTGGTGTGTTAAAAACCGAAGTGACAATATCATCATTGGTGCAATCTACATATATAAAATAGAGCTCTGTTAAATGTTTAGTCCTAATAGGTTTCTATATTTCGCAACGGATTGTCATGAAATTTAGTATATAATTGCTTTGAACATTTGTCGAGTTAAGTCGATATTTATTTTTAGTTAATTTCAAATAGTTTCTTTAATATAGACCATTATTTGGACCAAAGTCAGCTCTTTTATAAAATTTAGCTACTTAATGCAAAATGCTGCTTAAACTATAAGAGGTACATAAAAATTAAGTATAGAAAGATTATAGATCTTATCGTTTGCTAAAATAAAGTCAGTGGTGGCATATATCTAAAGTTAATAGTTTACCTGTAAAATGTATTTTTATATTAAAAATGTGTTCCTCTTACATTTGTTATTTTAAATATTTATGTTTTTCCTAGAATCAAAGCCAAAAATTTTTTTATTTCGCTCGCTGTGATTTCCACCACACAAACATAAAGCAGAAAAGAATGCGTATGAGTTTGCGTTTGAAATTCTTTTTCATTTGCATGAATGTAACTACATATTACTAATTTGATCACAGTATTTCATAGTGATGTGTGGATGAGTTGGTTAGAAGGGAAGGTAAAGTATTGGATGTAGGAAAGAGTTGTGAAATATTGAGTTCGAATCCCACTTGAAGCGGGACCAAATAATTTTTTTTTTTCAATATATTTTTTTATAGGTGTGGTGGAAAAAAAATAAATATACAACAAAAAACATAAACCGGCAAAGGTGAATATAAAACATGCAAACACACAAAAGACATTATTATAAATTTCTAATGTGATCACGTTATTTTGTAAAAGTTTGTGGCTTAGGGAGTCAAAAAGGTAAATTTGTGGTTGTGCAAAAAAATTGTGAGTTTTTTTGGTGTCGTGAGTTTGAACCACCCACCAAGTGATTCTTTTTTATACAAATAATTTTTTTTTATACTATTATATAAAACTGTAACTTGATTTCAGGGACATATGCCCATCAATAATTTAGATAATTTTTGGGTATATCTCCACAACCAGAGATTTAGTACATGGACGTTTATTGGCAATGTAATGCCGCAGGAAAAAGGTCTGTGAAATTGAAAAAAGGGGACATGGCATCTCCTATATAATCTGAATTTTAGCTATGGAATATTCAGTATTCATTTGTGGCACGTCTCTAAAAACCGTTATTTGTCAATGGCATTCTATGAAAAAATATGGATAGGCGTGGCCTTTTCCGTTCAACTCTAATGCTTTTATATATATTTCCAGAACCATTTACCCGCGTTGGTTGACAAAACCACGCCACAAAAAAAAAATATGGTTAGGATTGAAAAAGACGGCGAGGAACTTTTCACATAGCCTGAATTTTCATTATTGTATACCTTAGAAACTATTTGTAGTGCAGTACTAAGATTTGGAATGATAATATGATTTGTCAATGGAATTTGGTGGGTAAAGTATGGGTACACTTGAGGTAGTGACTGTTCCACCTCGGTTTTACAATTGCCAAAGAAAAATGCTAGAAAAAAATGAAAAATATGCGTGACACCTCCCATGCAAAGAAAATGCTTGAAACTGTATACCTGAGAAAACAATGCAAAGAGCACACTGGCAGTTTATGCGTGAAGGGGGATGGTTAGTCGTAGTTGTTGGGCAGAATGTGGGAGTTTTTTGGTATACAAAGGAAATGCTTCAATGCTTCTCTGTCTTATTTTGCTAAGGACCTATAATCAATTTTTCAGTATAGAGTCTTCGATGGATTATGATAAAAAATGTGCCCTGTACCGAAAATTTTAGAAACCTACACTGAAAACTTGCAATCTTTTCTTTTAGTTTAAATTACAAATTCTCGAAACAGTACTCCAAATACAAAAATGTTTTTTGCTTCTCCTGTAAAATTTGAAAAATGCGTGTTAGGGCTTTAGCAAATTAAGGCAGCGATATGGGAACCATAATAAGGCAAGCAATCAAAATTTAATTGTAAAGGATGTATGTTGATAGTTATTAGAGAGCCATAGTAAGAAAGATGGTGAAGGTTTGTATGTTAAGATAGGATGTTGATAGCAATAACTGGGAAGAATGTTGACACCAATAAACACGTGGAAGTGGAATTACTCATGTAAATGATATGAATGATTAGTGCAATGATTCAATTTTTATCGGAGACTGGCACGCTCATATAGATATATCTCTTGCAAAAGTTTTAGTTGTTGTAATTTTTGCATTACCCCTACTTTGCCAAGTCCGGAAAACGAAGCTGTTTACTAGTTTACTTATAAATGTGAAGAGAATACAAATAATGTGATAAATCAGATAATTTTATTTTTTGTAAGTACCTAAAATATAATTCAGTAATCCCCGGTTAATTGCAGTATATATGTAAACATATTTTAATGATTTTTCGAACGTGGAGCCATATCTATTTCAAGTTTATGAGATTCTTTCGTTTTAAATCATGTAAGTATTTTCATACCTACTAAAATTCACAACTACAATTTTTCACGACAATCTGTATGAGTTTAAGAATTTGTATGAGGTTATAAATCTTTATGGGGCAAAGAAAAATTATTTTATACTTTTAGGTCCGTTTTAAAAATGTTTAAAAATTATTTTTTATTTAAATTATTTTGTTCTTTTTGTTCTTGTGTGTGTGAAATTTTTAACTGTCAATCCAACAACTATATAGGCATATGCCCTTGTAAAATGTCCGTGTTGCACTGTGCAATCGTTAACAACCAAATAATGAAATAATATCACATAAAAATAGAATAAAAGTGTACTAAAAATCTTGCTTATGTACCGAACCTTAAAGTGTACTGAAAAAACTACGATCGTATCGAAAAATGATTTTTACAACGATGAAGGCAATGCTTTGATCTATGAATCTTATTGGCAAATATCTACTACTTTCCAAAATGCCATATTAATTATCCTCGACACAATCCATACATTAGCTATGCCATCTGTTAGTTAATACCGTATCCTTAGAAACCTGAGAGTATGCTGTACTATAGTTATTGTATAATAATAATATTTATACTCTAGCCTGAGAGTATGCTTTACTATAATTATAGTGTCTGTAAATAATTAAACGCTAATATTTTATATTTATGTATATATATTTTCTAGCTCGGGAAGTTAGTTTTGAATCAATTGCGAAATTTCAGCCGAACAGACAGACAGGCAGACACCATTGAAAGCGAGTTAATATAAGCGTGGTAAAAAACTAGGTATATTTACCAACAGCTTCTTGCCCCTTTGATTCGGTTATATATGAAATACAAATTAGCAGCACAATTATTTTTGTATATTGAAGAACCATTTTCATCTTTTGTTTTTAGCAATGTTATTATTATTTTAGTACTATTATTATAAAGAAGTTAAACTTTTCTAAACTTTATCGATCAACTTCATACATTCAACTAAAGGAATTCATCATTTTTCCACTATCAACTATTTTTGTTGTGTTTCGTTATCAGCATCATCGCAAAAATATATAACATACAAAATTACTAATTATTTCTTATCAGAAACAGGACCATTTTCATGACAAGTTTATCATTATTGTAATTGCATATACATAATATTTGCTTTTTAAAAATTTATAGAGTATTTAAAGTGTTCTGGTGTCAATTTCTGTAGTAGAAAAGAAGCTTGTACTCACAAAATGATTCATAATCCGAGAATATGTTGCCATAACATTTTCATAACTACTGGGGGAAACCAATGTCTCTTTTCAAAAATTTTGAATACTCCTACTAATGCTCACGCCTTTAGGTCGATTTTGGTTGAGATTACCCATTATAAATGTGAATTATATTTATTCATAATTTCATCCCAAATCGTTTGACCCGAAACATAATCGAATTAGATTTACTTCCAGTTGAATGTTATTGACATTCAAGATGTAGTTTCATTGCTCTGTTTTCTAGTAATCAAAGAGACCTACTTAAGCTTAGACAAAAAAAAAACCAAAAATGCTAATTCTGGCTAATTTAAGTGATGCTTACTCAATTATGATAAGTACCGCAACAACAATAGCAATAGAAACAACAAACATCATCTTTATTATGTATAACAATTTAGCATACTTGGATCAAATTTTTTAGTATAAAAATGCACAAGTTCACTAAGTTCTAAAATAGTTCATCAACAGATTGCTGCTAACAAGTTTAAATTTTACAAGAATATAAAGTAGTAGGAAACCTAACATGTTTTTGTGCCGCTTATTAATATTTGTACTAATTGTACAACAATCACGCCTACAAATTATTTCGAAGGAAAGTCTTGAACAATTTCGGAAAAATTATTTGTTACCAATTTTAGTAAATGATTTGAAAAATTGTTCGATTAACGCATGTGAAGCATTAAAAATTATATCACAATTATTTTTGCTCATAAGAACTTCAACACCACCCCCTGGTGGCAGTTCAAAGCCCAGTTCCACCGTGAGTGAAAAGGAGCAAAAACACAAAGAACCTTCCACCAGTACCAGCTCTTCATCCACATCTACAATGTCGGCTGCGCTGCAAATGGATTTTAATTTGCATAAGCTTGTGCGTCAAATTGAGAGTCGTTTGCGTTCAGTGGAGCAGCCTGTGTGGCGTTTGGCGCCGGGTAGCCGCATGGAATGGAATCATTGCGATGGCTCTGGTGTGTGCCGCTGTAATCCGGATACAAAAAGTTATACATGCTGGAATACAAATTTGAAATCAGTGCCTGTCACCCAAGTCATTCCCATGAATATGGTTTCAATGTAAGTAGAACAGCAATGATGAGCGAAACTGTAAAACGTTTAGGCAATTTTATTTTTCATGGTATTCTAAGTGATCTCTCGCGTAACTATTTATCGACATTGCACAAGGATACTTTTCGTGGTTTGACTCTGCTTCAGGAACTGGATCTGTCGAATAATGTTTTGGACTTCTTGCCGTTTGATTTATTTCAAGATTTGGATAGTTTAGTGCAATTGTAAGTTTCGCTTCGTGACTTTCATTGCATTCTAACAGAACGATTTTCATAGACGCATTCAAAGCAATCAGTTGGAAGATCTGGACCCTCGCATATTCTGGAAACTACGCAATTTGAATCTTTTGGATTTGAGCAAGAATGTAATTACTGATATACATGAAGCCATATTTAATCATTGTCAGCGGTTGACTGTCATCAATTTATGTGATAATAGGATAAAAAAATTTCCACCTGAACTCTTGCGAGATCAATTGGTGCTGGAAGAATTGGATATGTCGCGAAATGAAATTGCAACTCTGCAATCGGGTAGCATGCACTATTTGGAGCATTTAATAGTACTCGACTTCTCATGGAATGCTATTTGTAAGTATTCGTATTAGAGGCATACTATAAATGGAGAAAAAATTTTCATTCTCAAAAAGTTAATATTCAATTAAAACAGTAAAATATAGAAAGTGAATATTGTATTTCATTCAATTGCTCCATTTTAGCTACAATATCTGATGATTTCTTTTCGGGCTTAAAAAGTTTACGTACACTCATACTACACAACAACCGCATCATGACAATTTCAAAAACAATTTTTGAGAATCTCGGGCTTTTGTACACGTTAGATTTAACCATGAATCGCATATCTAAAGTAAGTGCCCCGGCCACCCAAACCCTACATAAATGAATAAAAATGCTGAATTATTCATAATTTTCAGATTGATGGTCGCGCTTTCGCTGACCTTATCAATTTACGTGAACTATTTTTAGGACAAAACTCTCTCTCACACATACCGGATGGTCTGTTCCTAAATACTCATTCACTAACGCGACTAACATTCTTTTCGAATAACTTGACAACGCTTGAAGCTAATGATTTCCAGGGTCTAACCAATCTAAGAAATCTTATGTTGAATAATAATATTCTCAAATATTTCGATTCGCTAGCATTTCAGCCTTTGCAGAGCTTGGAGAAATTGTAAGTTGTCGTTTATTAATTTTTTTAGTAATGGTATGACTAGAATGGATATGCTTACAGACGCATAGATTCCAATAAGCTGCAGTATTTGCCACATGGCGCTCTACACGGGCTCGATAAACTTATAGCTGTCAAACTCGATAAAAATCCATGGCATTGTGATTGCCGTGCTCTGTATTTAGCCCGTTGGATACGCGAGTATGTTACGAAATTGTGGGACGGTCAGGTGGCTGTGTGCCGCGGGCCAGGCAGCCTCGGTGGCCATGAAGTCGGTCTGCTACGTTACGATGATCTTTGCGATGGACAATGGGCCAGCATGCTATCGCTCTCGCCAAGGTTACCCGTGCGCAAGCATCGTATTTCAACGCCCATGAATTATACTGATTATTTCAATTTATACTTGAAGCATATCTACACATCATCACCAATACTAAATGATGAACTGCAACAAAATGAGACAACAACCAGTGCGACAATGAAGGCGAGGGTAGCTGCCAAGTTGGATATGATTGCTGAGTCATAGCCAAAGATTGGTTGAATTGGTTGAATCAATAGTTATGGTATAACCGGTTACTGATGATATGGATTTTAAAAGTTAACAATTATAAACAAACTTCATGATATTTATACTCTTTTACAAAACATTGCAGCATTTTTATCTTTTATTATTATTAACATTGTGCAATTCAGATCAATACAGGGTGTCTGACACATGTGAGCTACGTACATATAAAACATTTTAAAGACATAAATATAAATGGAAATGGGAAATATAAGGTATTAATAGTTAATTTTTGTTAACTTTAAGATTTTTTTTATAAATTAATAAACTATACATATGTACATAAAAAGTAACAAGAACATAAAGGAGTAATAGTTGAAGTAAAAGTTTGGGGGTATCCAGCATTGAAAATCGATGTGTGAGTTTCAAATCCGAGTTACAATCTGTTCCGCACAACTTATACATAAACTAACCAGAATTTTTTTATTTTTTCCTCATAACTACAAGTAGACACTAATAGATACTTTCACATTTTAAATTAAATACTATAATAGGACCGTATAATGAAATATTTCTTCTCTCTCTCTAATCTACTTCTAACTTTCTAAAACTACCAACAACACCAGCATCGATTTCACCAATATCATTGCCATTGAAATTTGACGCATCCTTTGTCACTTCTATGTACATATCGTCCAGTGCGAGTATGGCGGCACGTCTTTGTTGTAGTTTCACTTTGAACTCTTTGATCATATCATCCAGTGGCACAGTACCACCATATTCTTTTGGAAGTATGTCGGGATTGATTTTTGATTTGAGTGCATCAATATTTTTGTGAACCTGAAAAACGACAGACCAATAGTAATTTTTAGATAAGCTTAAATTTGTAATTGATTTACACAATATCTATATAATTTTATCTGGTTTGCGAGATATACGAAAGTGCATATGTTTTAAATTAATAAAAATATATAATTATATGCCACATCTCAAAACTTTATGTTGTAGTTAAATTCAACAAAGATTTGAGACGCAGACAAAAATGGAAAATTGCTTTCAATCAGGATCAGCAAAAATAGGAATCGGATTACAATTTTAGCACCATTAACTAGTTCCAAAATTTTAACTTACAATAATCCGTTTCTTAAGCTTCTCACTCAACATAGACACGCCAAGTTCAATAATACGATTGGCATAATGTGGTATATTAATGAAATGTGTTTCCTTGTGGCGCATTGGTGTAGAGTTCTAAAAAGAAAGCAGATTTTTTTCAAACATCTTCTTACGAGTATAACACGACGCAACCCCAACCAAAACTTACCTGTATACACTTGACAATACTGCGCAGATCAGTCAGTGACCACAAGCTAACAAATCCCATATTCATGCCACTCTCATCATTTACATAAACATACCCAGCCACTTGTGAGTCTTCATCGTCCAGCAGAGCTTCACAAATCAACGAATGTACACGCGCCATTTGCACCGATGTAAATTTGTAGGGATCGAACTTCCCAGCAACGGAAAAAATCACTTGACGTCCTTGCTCGTCACGTTGTGGCAATGGTACCAAATAACCGTTATCAAATATCTCACTCAAAGCCGGATCATCAATATCCAACTTTGTAAACCATTGCGGAAAGAGTTGACGTATGGTTAGATAACGCTCCAACATTTCACAAGCTGCTGGCACCGAAAATTTCTTTGTACGAAGAAAACGCAACAGAAACACTGAATCTGTGCGGCATTTCTTAATGTGTGGATGCTTCACAATCCATTCACGGAATTGTGGTAGAGCTTGTCTGCGTATGTTATCGTCTTCGTGTAATTCTTCTTTGGCAACCACTTTCATATCAGCACTCAACGTGCAGATGTAGGGATCGAAATCGTCATCGCTTATGGGTCCAGAGAGGTTTGGCTGTTGCATGACTTCAGTCTCCAACACTGTAACAAAAAAAAATGTAGGTACATAAAATTTTTTGTAATGCTGCCTTATAAGGCTTTTACAATTTTATTTCTCTTTTTTTTTGGTTTTTAAAATAAAAGTTATGAGTTAGAGTTTAAATTGAAAACAAAAAAAAAGTTATTTCAAAACTCTTACTTCTGGTCATTTAAAAAATTCTTGTTTTGAAGACTTTTTGATAAAAGTTTCATTCGCTGGTATAAAAAAAAGAATATTTATTCTCTAAAGATTAAAGTTAGATTCTTAGTCTTCAAATCAAAACAAGCTGGGACTTTACCACTCGAGATTAACCCAGTAATGCCTAGCGGTGTCATATGGCACCTTGTCGCTGAGCCGTTCCTGAGCCAAGTTTAAAAACAATTTTTTTCTCAAGTTACTTTTTTGATCTATCTACTTTGGTTCTGACTCGCCCTTAATGGATTAAATGTTTCCCCCAAATCGTATTTTTCTTAAGCCTTTATTCTGGAAGGGTGCCTTTTTTTGTAGGCGAGAGAGATGAGCAGCAAGGGGAATAGACAAACACGCATATGTTTCGTCTTTCGTAAATTACTTCTGACATTCATTCTCTTCTTTGTTTTTCATAATGTCAAACTAAAGCGAGAGTTTGTCTGATTTCAAGCATCGTATAAACAAATGCGGCCATAACAAAAGAGAATAGCCGATTACCTCTGCCTGAATAAAGGCGTCGTATAAAAGCAGTCCTTCCTAAAAATTCGAGGCGAACTAACAAAAAAGAAAACCGCTTCATATATAGACATGTATATATATGTTTTTCCACCAAAACAAGCTCGAATATATACATAGAAAATTGAATCTTCTTGGCTAGGTACCAAATTTCCACTAATTTTTTGGAACTTAGCCTCACATATTTCTACTATATCCTGCATAAACGTCAAAGCTTAATACTGGTCCTGTAAGCTGGTAAAATTCCTGAACCAACGAACGTTATTCTACTACAATTCCTTCAAAATTTATATCAAATTATTTGAAAATATTTTAACAAAAAATAAACATACATATATGTGGAATTTTTTAAATAATATGAATTTTAAGATTTTCGCTGAGCCAGACTAAATTAGTTGAACCCTGTTCAGAGCCAGGGATGCTAAATGCCACCAAAAAACATGTGCAAAAGAACTGATTATATGAACATGGCAAACCTCCGATCTAAATAATTCTACTCTCACTTGTAGCCATAGTGTTAACATTCTTCTCAGTTAATACTTCAAATAACTAATACCAACATACCGCCTTTCATTATTTTTCTTGCAATTCTTCCCACATATACCATTTCTAGCATTTGGTTTGCATGGTAGGCGGTCTGCCCACTAATCCATAATAATATAAGTATGAATAAGTATTACGGTTGCATTGGAGATGCCACGCCCACTAAAAATAAAGATCTCAAACTCCACTGTAGCGAGAATATAACCTGGAATGTAAATAATAATTGGCAATTAACATTTTCATATTAAATCTTAGTACCGTATGGATCCTGAGGTTATGTAGGAGGTGCTGAATCTCGTCAACCAACGTCATTGTCCGAAATTACAGTATTAATAGTTACGGAATTATATATACCCAAAAAGCAACTAATCTTTACACTAAATTATTAATCATAATCACGCCTAAATAAATTAGTCGTTAGTCATTCAATCACTAGTTTTAGTCATATTGTAGTTTTACGAAAGTGCAGACCAAACTCGATTTTAATGTTAACTATTTCTCTGGTAAAAGAAGAAAAACCCCATTAATATGGGAAGCAGAAAAATATTTTTCATACAATTTTTCTACAGGTGACTGAACACAGCATTCTCCTTAAACTCGATCACTTTGTATAGCAACGCTCTCAAATAAACGCCTATTTTCAAAATTTCTATATCAGTATCTTAAAATAATTAGTTTCAATTGAAAAGACAATTCCACGAAACAAATTGCATTTATTTGATTTTCCACCTTGGTGTTTTTGTAGTGAACGATAAGATCTTAAAACTTTCTATACATAATTGTAAATGTATCTCTTATAGTTTAAAAATGATCGGTTCTATAGAAATGGAAATTATTTCTATTTGACATAACCTATGCCCGCTTAAGAAAAAATATGTCTCAAACAATAAACCTTTTTCGAAATAATCGTGGGCAACACGAAATCAAGTTACAGTTTTATATAATAATATAAGATAAGAAATATGAAAAACTTAACTTTGTCGTATTCCCGTGATGACAATTTTGTTAGTATTCGAGGGAATTACTACCACAAATAAAATATCGGTAATGCTATGTTTATTATGCGGCCGACCTTGGACACCATCAATCACATTTTGCAATTGAACCGCATACATGTGATTTTAGTTTATTTAACAAATAAATGCTTGGGATTTAGTCCAAAAACAAGCAGCTAAAGAAACAAGTAAAACAAGTAAAAACTAGTTTTGCTCGCAATGACAAATTGGGTTCAACTCATTGCGCCTAACTAAGAATTAACCGAAATACGACCTTAAGCAATCATACTTGATTTTACCATGTGCAATGTACAAATTTTCAATACAGTACAATCAGATCATAGGGCGGTCAATAAACCTTAACTGAACACTACATAGTTGATTACATGGCACAATTATGGCTAATTGAATCAACTGAATATTTTTATTACTCTTGCATTTTTGAAGTAAAACTTGAACTAAGTCGAAGCAACTGACCCTCAAAACTAGTAAGACTTTTATGAAATTAAAGTACATATATCTATCATTAAAATCGAGTATCACTTATGAACTATATTGCTTGGATTTCAAATTATTAAAAATAACGTATTTGCTAAATAAGTATTAGGAGATCATTTATTATTTTTTTTTTGTAATTGGTCAAAACTTAATATTCCCATATTTAAGTTTTTATTCTCAGAACGTAATAAATTGAAATGACAATTGCAATGATTTCAAATACGTGAGTTGCACATTGATGGACTCAAAGCTATTGAATTCACCTTGCAGTCAGAAGGCTAAAAATTTCATTTCAAGACTGTAGTGTAAACATTTCAGTAGTTCAAATAAATCAATTAGATATTACATGGGTAATAATATATTTCTTTCTGATGTTTAATCATGCAATTTCTTAGCCAAAAAGGGCCAGGAGTGGTTCCTCTGAAAACGAAGTTGAGAAAAATAGAAGCTTCTCAATGGTGGGATGGAAAACATGCCTATAATGTACATACTTACATATTGTCATCATCCACTGTCATATACTTTGATGCAATCTGGGCATAATAATAATTTCGTTGGTATTTTTAAGCAATATTTTTGAACAGAAAATTTTAAATTTTTGTTGCAACATTTTTTTAATAATCCTTTTTTAATATTATCATTTTATGGAACAAATTACAATCAGCCAATTAAAGTGCTGTTGTGTCAAATATTATTGGGTTTTTGTTAAACTATTTTCAGAAGGCGCGTAGTTTTAGATGTACACCAAAGCCTCGATTTGCGTCATTAATTGGGGATAAAGAAAGACAAATGGAAATAATTTTTCCAATATGCATATTTCATTAAATTTTCCAATATGACTATGCAATTTGTATTTTTTAGTTGTCACCAATTTAAACTTTTAAATAGATTTAATTTAAAACTTTATATTTCTATCCACATATGTATTTCTATCCACATATGTATTTATGTATGTACGATGTACGTACATTGCACGTACATACTGTATTTACTCAAAATAGTTACGTCACAATTCGACAAACGTATGCGCAACTTATTACGCGTAATATTCCCCAATTACACATATGTTTGAATGTATGTACCTTGGCTTATGCAGGTACATATATACCATAAATGTTAGTCAAAAGCCAAACCGATGTACCACAAGTTAAGCACGTCGTGCAGCAATGAAGTCAATACACATGAAATACGCCATAATGGAAAATTGGTCAACAGCCACCACCAAAACAGAAGAAGCAATAATACCAGCTAGCATAAATATAGCAACAGCAAATGCTGATGTTGCTGCTGATGAAGAAGAAGGTGTTGGCAATAAAAACGAAAATATAAAAACGACTGCGTTTTTGTTTTATTTATTTCTGTTGTTGTTGCTTGTTCGAAAGTAAAAACGCAGTCCGGGGGTTTGTCGGACACAATATTAACATAATTTCTGTTTCAATTTGGCCTTCACACAAATTTTGTTTTTTATTTATAGCTAAGAAAAAAAGAAGAAATAAAGCGATGTGTTACTTTTTTGATGCGTTTTTTAGGTTAATATTTTCTTTGTTTCACTTTTTCTTTCTTTGAAGCCCGGCTTTTTTCTTTTTTTCAGCCATGGGCAAAACACTCTCAGCAGATTTATGGTGATGATGTGTTCAAGCGTACGTTGCTACCAATTACTCAGACAGCAACAACAACAACAACAGCAAACAAGTAACTTTATTGTTACATCATAATAATGACAGCAGCAGCAACAGCGTAATTACACTTGAATGTATGTAGCTTTAATACTCGCTTCGCTCAAAACTTATTTTAACTCAAAACTGGTTTTAGGCCATAATTTTTTTATGTATGTATGCTTGTATTGTTGTTGGTTGTAACAGTGTTAGCAATTGTGTTTGTAGCTCAATTTTCGTTGTTGTTTATCTTTAGTTTGTGTATGTAAATATAGATGGGCTAAGTATGTATGTACTATATGTATGTATGTATGTGTGTATTCACCAGCGGGTCCTAAGGTGTTTGGGGATACACTCCTCCCCTCACCCCATTCCGATTAAATGCTCATACATTTAGATCGTTAGCCATGAGTCAAAAAAAATTTAAGGGACGAACATCCAAGCCCTTCTCTTCCCCTTCCAAAATATGTAGATTCGCTTGTGGATGATTGTATATATAACGCCATAGATGCGCACATTTTTGTTAATAAAGAACTTGAAAGCTTTTATTCAAATTTTAAACGAAACTAATGATTTTATGAAATCAATGTTGGTAAATGAAAACAAATAAATATCTACAAAATTCTCGCTTGATGAACTTTCAAAGTTACTGAAGGTTAGAACGTGTTTATGTTATTAATTAATCACGCAATTTGTCGATTTCTAATTAATTTTATTTGAGTTTATAAAGTAGTAGTAGTACTTGGTAGTAGATAATTTACAAAAATTCGGGTATTCCATGGAGTAATAAACAAGCAAATTACCAGTAGCAACACACAGTATTAATGCCAGGTTTTCATAATTATTTAATGAAAATATTCTTGAAAACTACAAAAGCTGTGAGTCAATCTGTCGAAGGACCTATTAATTACTTATTTTTTGTCTTTATGTGGGGAAGATTCAATTGCCTGGCGCTGTGACCTCTAAGATCTATTGTGCCCAAATTAGGTAGAACATATTTTGTACACGATGATCTAAATACGTCGACCGATAAAAACGGCTTCTGTGCCGACCCAGACCTAGACATTTATCCAGAATGTGAGTAACAAAATCTTCCATATATACACGACACGCTGATATCTGAGCAGATAATGAAAACAATTGACCGTAACATAATTATACACAAATTGAACAAATTGACGTTAAGACTGTTGAACTTGAATGGTTCAAAAGTTTTCTAAGTGATCGTAGACAACGTACGCTATTGCAGTAGATATTGGACTTCCCCAAGGTTCGGTATTGGCGCCTATATTATTCAATATCTACATAAATGACATAGTATCGGCACTCAACTGCAGTAGAATAAAGTTGTTCGCTGACGACGCTCTAAATTCCATTAGTGATATATATATTGAAACCACGATGGCTAAAATACAAGAAGATTTGGACTCTTTCCATGGCTATGTGAAAATAAACTCAAATTAAACATAAACAAAACCAATTGTATGATAATTTCAAGAACTAGACATTTGAGTGTCCAAGAGCTAAAAATCAAAGATGTAAAGATATTTGAAGTTGAAAAAATAAAATATTTAGGCATCACAATAATCAACAAACTAAGGTTTAATGAACATATTGACAACACTGTTGGATTTATGAAGAGATCGTGTAGGTACTTAACTATGAAGTATAAAGTAGTAGTTTACAGGTCAATCATAGAGCCGCACTTCATTTATTGCCCGTCAATATTTTTTATAGTACCAGATTCACAAATAAATAAGTTACAAAAAATGCAGAATAGAGCAATGAGATTTACCCTTAATGTACGATATGATGCGTCAACTAATACCATGCTTAAATCGTTGGACTGATTGAGTATAAAGCAGCAGATTTTTTATTTTACAATGAAGTTCATTTATAACATAAAACAGGGAAGTTTACGAACTATTTAAGGGATAATCTGACATATAAACGAGAGATAAAGATTGCTTTAAACTTCCACTATATAGAATAGAACCAGATAAACAAAATTTGTACTATAAAGGGTTGAAAAGTTATAATGAGTTGCCAAATCATATAAAAGATGTTTGTTATTTTATTAAGTTTTGTTAAAAGTGAAAATCCTCGACTCTGAACTACCTTAAAACTCGAATTTCAATTAACCGTGGTCAAGTTTCGAGATAAAAAATTGTCGCAGAATTGCTATCAGAATATTACATAGAATATTTACAAAATATGTATGTACTTTGAAAAAAGCAAAAAATAATTGTATCGTTTTTTTGCAATTTCTGAGCTTAACTTATTACAACTGCCGATCCCTTCTGTTTGCATAAAAAAATGATACTAAACCCAAATAGTTCCTTGAAGCTAGACTTTGTTCACAATAGACTGTTGAATTTCATATCTAAATTGCGAGTATATTTTTTTCATACCCTTGAAATGCGACCTTTATGTAACAGCAATTCCTTAACAAGAACATTGCTCAAAAAATCATCATAGTTGATAAATTATTAATAGAAACCTCATTTATGTAGACATTCCTTATTAATATTCAACACTAAATTGCAGCAAGTAGTATTGGCTAGATACGAGTATTGCCTGTAAATATTTCTCCAGCTCGCTGAATGCACACACGCGTAATACTAAGAAGGCCGCATGTATACATACGTGACATGGAAGAAAAATAAATAACTTAGTAATATTCTTTAAAGCACATATGAAGGCAGCAATCCAAGTAAAATATACACGATAATATACCCATTAATGCATAAATTAAAACTAGTTTTCAAGACTTAAACTAATATGTAAACTGAGCCAATAGCCCATAAAACAGGCGTAGGTACACATATCTGTGTTTGTGCGATTGTTTTTAAAACCTTTTTAACCTTAAACTTCAAATTAAACGCAAAGGCGGATATACCATATTGAAGTAGTATTGACGAACGCTCAAGTACAAGCTCACTTAAACTTTTTTGAACACCCAAACCGTGATTGTAAGCAAAATGCAAAAAAAAAACAACAAATACACAATTCTAATGTCAACTAACTAAATACACACGGGTACATTTTAAACCCTTCAGATACAAATCTCATGTTTAGTATTTAGTTTGAAATATTGAAACTCGTCACGTTCAGGGTTGCAATAGCAACGGCCAGAAAAATGTAAACAAAAAAGTTGTTTTTGTCTTTTTATTTTGGCGTGATCAATCGTTTTTTTAGTTATTTCAGAAAAATTTCAAGATGAGCTTATATTTAAGAAGCTTTATCAACGCCTTATTCATACAAAGTAACTTGTAGTATATAAATAAATACTATGATAATTATGTAGATGTAGATACAAAAAGGCTTTTTGTAGCAAAAAGGAAAAAAAACATAAGTGTATCTTTCTTGTTGAGCAAGTTTGTGAGCTTGCAATTAAAATGCTGAAGAAACTATGCTCAGTTCGATGACCATTCCTAAAGTTATATATAGTTCCAACTCAGTGTATATAATTATAATCAAAAATACATTAAAATATATTTGGTTTACAACACACCTTGAGGCAATAAGTAAAAATTTATTTGACAACTTTTTTCACAGATACAAAATTGTATGTGTATAGTTTTGTTTGCATATATACAGTAAAGATTCATAAATCCAGAAAAATAATGTCGAATTGTCTGAAATATAAGGATTAATTTTTTCACCCTAGGATGGATAACTCTCAGGGAGGCGGTAACATAACCTGCTAAGTAGAAAAAGATTTATGTACAAGTAAAACATATCTTTTTTATGTATTAATCAAAACTAAAGTATGTAAATATACATGCATGGCGAAATTATAATAGGTGATAGCAGCGTCATCTCTGTCTTCTTCTTCTCTATTTTTTTTTTTATATGAAGATAATCTTAACTGTCAAAATCTTTTTTTTTTTTTTTTTGTTTTCCATGCATTTGTTCTTGTGCTTTTGACAATTACGATTTTTAGCAACAACAAAGTAGCGTGTTGTTATTGTTAGGTTGTACTTGTTGTAATGCTGCTACCACCATGTTCCGCCTTGTATACATGTATGTGAAAATAAATTATTTCAATCCTGACGCAGACAGGCATTGCAAGAACGTTTGTAAAAGGTAAGGTAGGGAGCGTTTTGTGGTAAAAATACTAACAATGATTCCGAATTTTGCCAATGCTTGTTGAATGCGAAGTTGACGTGTGTGGAATTCATTGCTCTTGTCTCCATATGCGCAAAAATCAATTGTATAGCCAGTTGAGTTAAATTTGGTACGCATTACAAACATAAACAAACATAAGTGCTAATACCAAAACACAAAAAGAAACACATGAGCCTACTTAGACTCAGGGGGTAACTTTTGATGTTGAGATAATAAAAAAAAAGATTTTGTTCTACCAACTGATTCTGATTCAAAAAACTTTTATTTCACTGTGCTCAGCAGAAATTGGTGCAAGAAGCCATGGAGTTTCTGATTCATCAAGAAACAAAAAAGATATGCATGTTTAAAATAGTTTCAGTTTTACATAGTCTTCTTACATAGTCTTGTTTATATACCAAAAGAGTTCAGGTATTTTATTGCTTTCTACCACGACGACCACGGAAAAAACTAATCTAGTGGTTTTGATAATCGAGTCCCCACTGTATACACAAATATGTAAGTATATTCACATATGGACTTAGTTTTTTCTTTTTTAATTTTAAGGTAGCGCATCAAATTGGTGTTGCTGTTGTTATTGTTGTTATATTGGCTATTGTTGAGTGTCTCCATAAATCGGTCTTCGAAACATTAGCGTAATTTTAAATCCAGTTGTTGCAAAATATTTCATGTTTAAATTTTTGATAATTTTTTAATGTTAAATTTTGTATATTTTATGAGTTATTTAAGTAAGTATGTATCTATGTATTTTTGTTTTCTTTTTAACTTTTTGCATTGGACCTTGTGGATAGATAGAAATGCATTTGTTTCCACATTTGCATTTTTAACCTTTTTATTGGAACATTTTTCGTTTATTGAAATTCGAATTATACTTAAAAAATAATGGCATCAGGTATGAAGTACCTCGTAATATTAATTTTAGAAGAAGTTTGATAACATACTTTCGAAACCACCTCAATTATATCAATTATAAAGCTTTAAATTATAGAAGTTAGAGAATATGTGCTACAAATTGCTCAGACCAATATCTTTCAAAAAGTTGAAATTCGTGACGGTCTCATTTTGTAAGGCTGCCATCTTCTAACAGTACTTTACAACAAGAAATTACTTATTCTGAATGGAGCACCGCAAATAAAAATGAGCTTTTTGAATTATAATTAGACCTTAAAATTTAATAAGGGGGTTTTCGACTAATCCACTGGTCATACTTGCAACCGAAAATGTGCACGAACTTTCCAGTTTTCTTTTGTGTCGTTCGTCCTTTTGGCATCTCATTTTATTCCAAGCAGAATCGCTCAGGAAATTTTGCCATGTGTAAATGGAAACGGCAATACCAAAAGAACCTGTAAGAATCGAGCAAAAAAAAACTCGGTGTGGAAATTGGGGCGTAATATAAATGACATTAATATAAAATTCATCATACGTCACATTACGAAAACTTATTGCCGCACGGATTCAATAATAAAAACAATTTTCAAATGCGTTGAATTAAAATATTGAAGACACGAGCGAAATAAGAAACTTTTGCAACTGACTAATTTTATTATAACATTTTGCTAAAACAATTGCACGCTTATAGATTCGAATGCCTTTTTGTTCTTTAATGAGCATGAAATGGAGCAGTAAACAGGTAGTTAGTGGAGGCAATATGTAGCAAGGTTAATTCGCATATACGAGAATGCATTACTCAAGATTTCGTATTTCTATGGATTTGAGTGTTCATAAAACTGGAAAATCGTGGAATTGATACCATGCGCAATTCTCCAAGTTTTCCTTTTTTCATTTTTCGATTTTTGCATTCAAGTGAAAATTATGAAAATTGTGAATTAAAATGCATCATTTCTTCATTTAGTTTTTGTTTTTGGCTTTGGTTTTTCTTTCCTGTTAGCAGCAAGAAAGTGAAAGCGAAAGTTTTTCCGCAGCAACAACACAAACAAAAATTGTGTGCGCAGTCGCATTTGAATTTTATGCAACTTAAATTCGATTTCACATGTGTAAAAATTAAAATGAAACTGTTTTTGTTTTTACAAATTTTAATATGTAGGTATATATAATATATATTCTAAATGAAAACGAAAAACCACAACTCACTTTTTATTTTATTTTTCAACTTCCTTTAAATAAATGTATCAGCACGAAACTATTTTGCTAAAACTTTATTTTTATTTTTTTCACACGTTTTATTAATAAAAACCAAAAAAAAAACAGCTCAGTAATCCGCTAATGAATCAAAGTCACGTATCCGTTCCTTATTTTTATTTTATTCCAAACTATAGTTTTTGTGTATTTATTTAAAGTGTTGTTATTTCTGAGACGATTCGAGCCAAACTAAACTTTTTGGTTAAATGAAAATTTATTTAAAATCCCCACATACCCACTATGCCACTTTAACTTCAACCAAACCAAAATAGATATACTCGAATACTCGCAATAATGATACCAATGCCAGCAGTACAAAACTTTACAGACAGCAGCAATTGTGCCGCCGCGCTGCTGCTGCTCAAACAAATTTAAGCCAGTCAAATTGTAGCATTTACAAACACACATCCACACATACACATGCACATACACTAATGTGCTTTTGAGTCTAAAAGCACGTTTACAATCATAATTTCTTTCCTGGATATGATTTTAACTCGAGTTTTGAGTGGTTTGTAGTTTTGTTTAATGACGTCACAAATGCCATGAATATTGTATGTTGCTTGCTGGCGTGATCGCCATCGAATTGGAATATTTTAAAAATATAAATTTTAGTAATTGCATTTTTTGTTTTTAATATTTTTCAAGCTATCCAATGTCGTCTCATTATCCGTGTCCAATTAAAGCTTTGTTTTGTTTTTCACGTTTTTGGAGGGTTTTGTTATTAGCCAAGATTATGTTTTCACTTTCATTCCTCATTCGGGTCTATAGGCAACTGGCGTCTTCAATATGCTTTAAAAATTATTCAAATGTTGACGTCGTTATTTGTTGCTATCGTCATAGTTGTTGTGGTTGTTGTTGTCATTCACTTTTGAATTTATAATTCGTTTATTACTATTTTGGTTGCCCTTTTCCAGTTTATGTTGTTTTCTTTAAAATTTCTTTGTGAATTGCAACATTTGTACGTAATTATTTTGTTGGTCACTTTTTTAATGTCATAAGAAATTGAATTGCGTTATTTTTAGTTTGGAGTTTCCATTCATTTACCTACGAGGAATAAAAATACAGGCATATCACACTCACACTTTTATACACGTAGATATATGTATAGGTATATGTACGTATGCAGAAGCTCTTTTAAGTAATTTTGTAAATAAACCTATTTAATTAAAAATTACACGTTGATAAATTTTAATAGAAACAGTTTAGTTTTCGACACATCCTCATATGGTACATAAGAAAAGTGCAAATGCACATTTTAATTTGACTTGGATGCAGAGTGAGTAATCCCGTTCTCATTTTAAGCGGGTTTTGAGGTTATGTTTGCAATTTACTAAGGACTGATGGTTAATGAAGCTAAACGGATAATGGACTCGTATTCAGCGCCCATAAATTCAGAAGCAGTAATTGGTACATTCACTGATGATACTAACACTAGTACACCTCAGAGGGGCCTTGATGGCATCACACAATGGCTTTAAAATTTAAAAAAACTGTCCAACCAAATGGATTTAAAATACCTCATTCGAATCAAGCTTAATATTTGTGACTCCGTTTAAATATAAAATTGCCATATCAAAATCATATGCTTACAAAACGTAAATCTTACTGCACAAGGTCGTCCTTAAGCCCATTTGGATTTATGGAATTCGATTATGGGGGACATCAGTAAACTCTAATATTGAAATTCCAAAAACTTTCATATGATATCCAATTTAGCATGGTATTCTACCAAAGCATTAATCCAGCACGGCTTTAAAACTCCAACTATTAAGGAAGAAATTAAAATTCTTTAAGACTTGAATTTTGACCTTCGCTAGCGTAAATATTTTGCACAAACGTGAACACCGTTTATTTTAATTAGTTTACGTTATCGCGAGAGTACTGTATTTTAGAAAAAAATCTTGTGTATAGAACGGTAGTGGTAGTTTCTTTCAATATCTCTATTCAGTGAAGATATTTGGAATCAAATCCGTAATTCTGGGTTATGATTTCAAATATTAGTAGCTTATATGGGATATTGAAAGATTAACAACTATCACTAAGATCACTGATGAGGAATTGTGGCGTATTCCGAAACGGCCGTCTGATTTGCCCGTCTCTATATACATTGTTGTTGTGATGACTACATTTGTTCATTAACCTGTTTATATATAACTTAAAAAAACCTTTTTATGTTTTGTATGAGACTCCATACATTTTAGTATACATACTTACATATGTATATTACTCGAGCATAAGCCTTGTACTTGACTTCGTACGACCAAATTGTTTAAATCTTTGAATCAAGTGGAATGTTATACCTATGTATATTATTTTCAGTAAACTTACATTTGGTTTAAGCAACAACCTTCAGGTTTTTACTGTACGTTTTTTAACCTTCCTCTTATAGCAAGTTTTTTAACTTGCATATTATTCAAAAAAAAAAAAAAACAGCAAAAAAGATATTAAAAGGCATAAATAGTAAATTTAATTGGGCACCTCTAGAAGAACAACCAACAGATAAATAACATCCATTAATATGACAGAAGTTGTGCTAATTAAATAAATTTCAAGTTGCAACAACCAAAAAAGAGAAGCTTTGCAACAAACTTCAATTCTAGAAAAGATTACTGACCGCTGTAAAGGTCTCAAGTACGAATATGAGCGTGAATGCGAATATGCGCACTAGCAAAACGTTTTCAGCATTTCTGTAGCTTACCTTTCAATATGATCCATGGATAATAAACGTAAGTCTGTATGTGTGTAAATATGTACGCATACAGCTGAGCACTGCACTGAAGACCATGAAAACATTGTGTGATGTAAAGACACTAGCATAAACGCCCAGTCATTGGCGTAGCTAGGATTATTTTCTGCGAGGAGCTCTCAGACTTAAAATTTATGTTAATTTTATTAATTAAATATATTAATTTTTTAAGCACATATGTATATGTAAGTAAAATTTATTACTACTAAATTAACAATTATTTTTTTTTAATATTTAACACCTTTTCGGCTAAAATTTTTTCTTTAAAAATTCGTTTTCAATGTTAATAACACATGCTCAAACCCGAAATTTTTTTTCGTGACAACCGGAGCACCCAGGTGGTAAACCTAATTCGAGTACGCCTAATTCAATGGTGCTAGCCGCTTTCCTAGGTTAGCTCTTGTTTTCAAGATATTTAATTCTCAATATTGGACGGTTTGGAATTTGTATGATCTGATAATTCATTTAAAATGATTTCAAATTGAAAAACGAAAAAAATATATATTTTTGGCCAAAAAAAATTGATTAAATTTTTTAAATATCTTTGTTTTAGGTATTCTTGCTGAGACAATAGTTTTTGATTTACATTTAATAGGTAATAAAAAAACTAACGCAATTTGTCATCATAGGCCTTAAATCCTACTGTTTTTAAGCTGAAATGTCTCGGTTGTCACATTTTTCGACTTGAACACTGTAATTGATTCATTTGGAAACCTTTTCTGTAACATGGTTGCTCTTAATCATATATACAACTCATAGCGGAAAAGCTTCTTTCACATCCTGCAAAGCTCACGGGCAAAACTATAGCTGTTTACACAAATTTGTATAAATTAGGACAGTAGTCTTTTTGAATTTCTTTCGTAAGAGTTTCCCAAAAACACGAAAAGTTAGCGAACATTTTTAAAAATAAATAAATCCTAAATTTATCATTTCGTTGGATGTAACTTTCATATACTATAATTTTCCTGGGGAGCCCAGAGGCAGCTAAAGGGGGGGCTTCCCCCCTCCCCCCCCAAGCTTCGCCAATGCGCGCAGTGCGCTGGCTAAAACGGCTTTTAATATTTTTAAGGTTTTCTTGTTTTCAATTTTTACATAGGAAATATAAAATGTATTATTACAAATAAAAACAAAACAAAATCTTACATTATTTCGTTATATTTTTCGCTCATTGTTTCTGTTGTTATATCATTGAATTCAAACATATCTTTGCTACCAGAACCATGAATGCGTAAAATTTTTGTTTTGTGACAACACAATTTTAATGTTTGCACTACATATAAATACATACATATGCATATCGGCACTTTCGTGATAACGACGTTGGTGATCCAAGTTAAAAATAAGACATTAGACTCGGTGTTTAGGTGTAATATAGATTTGTAGTAATTATGGCATTTTAACTCAGGTTTTTCATGGTTCTGTTAGTCGCCCAACGATATACATATACTAACATACAGATATGTTTATTTGTATATTTCAAGTGCGCAATATTCAAATTGTTGAACTGGAAAGTATAGAAAGGGTTAGGTGGAGGATATAGTACATATAGTATATAACTCTTCTTCAAGTGAAAGTGAAGAGATGCCCGCAATCGTATATTAATTGAGTTGTAACTCTGTTGCCTTCTCATTTTCGTTAATGTCTTAATGTTGCAACTGGTGCAATTGAAGCAAGTAGCGTAAAATAATTAAATACCCCTTCCTCTCATCGTTTTTTATTACAATTAAATACAAATAGCAGTGAAGGTTATTGCCACTTTAGAACGGTTGTAATTTCAGCGACTGTATGCATGTTATCCTAAGATCTACATATTTTTCCACAAAACTCTTTATGCTCTATTAGGTTTTATTGTTATTCACAAATGCAGCCGACTGTGAACAGATTATTTCAAATCATTTAAAAACCGTTTATACAAAATGATTCACAACACGCTTCTTTAACTACTACATATAAAATAGATATACATTTTAACCCTTAAAAAAAAAAACTTTTTCAATTATTTTAATGCCACAAATTCTGTTATTTTACTCACTTTAGACAATAGTTCTGAATTCCCATGAATTATTTCTGCTGCCCACATTTATTCATTCATTAAAACAATTGTTCATATTAGAAATAATGGAAATGCATCAAAATCAAACTTTTTATTTATTCATGAATGTAATTAAAAAAGTGAAACAAAACTAAAACAATAACTTCAAATTCATTCTTATACAAGAGTCAAAAACTAAACGAAAAATGGAAAGTACAGAAAATGTGATTATTCATTGCCAGGTAGACCAAGTAGCTTTTGAATGATGCTATGGCATTCTACTACCACAATTTCCTCATTGACTGATTTTGTCTTATCAATAGTAATTTTGCTGCGATATGAAATT
This sequence comes from Toxonevra muliebris, assembly GCA_963691655.1. Taxonomy (NCBI): domain Eukaryota; kingdom Metazoa; phylum Arthropoda; class Insecta; order Diptera; family Pallopteridae; genus Toxonevra; species Toxonevra muliebris. The sequence goes on from OY829326.1 coordinate 3,253,515, forward strand.
TCAGTGTGAAGAAATTTTAGTTGAACGGCCGTCATTTTCAAGGGCAATCCTTCAATTAAGCACAACGTTGTTCGGCAATCACTTGTTAAATCCGTTGGATATCGACGAATGTCATCTTTGGTCAATTGGTTCTCATTGGTGAAGTCAAGATAAATAACATTAAAGTGTTTATCATCCGGAATTTCAGTTACTTTAGCACGATACCACTCATTCTCGTACAAAGCAATGCAGAATTCATTTACTTTTGGCTCATATGGCTCTTTAGTGTCTGTGAAATCATTTAGATATTCTTGTACTTGTACTAAATGGCGTAGGTCGGTTTCAGCAATGCAACCAAAATACCCATACTCTAGGCATGAATTATCAGTTACAATTACCTTGAAATTAGTAGCTGTAACATCGAAGGGGAGTGTTTTAAATGGAGCATCGAGAACTGGTGCTAGTAATGTGGAGGGTAGTGCTGATTTTGACGTAGATGGTGCTGATTTTGATGTAGATGGTACTGATTTCGATGTAGACGGCGGTGATGCTGGCGAGGTTTTCGACGAAAGCAATGGTGTAGAGGCAGCGATTATTGATGGAGATGATTGCTTTGGTATTTGATCCTCGTCAGTGTTTACAGATTTCTTTTTCCCTACAACGGGTTTCCTTTCCTCTTGCGCTGGTTTATTTTCATCTTGAGCCGGTAGTTTATGCTCCTGGGCTGGTGCGACATTTTTATATTTTACTTGCAGTCTCTGAGAAATATGGACATCGCCAGCTTCATCACTCTTCTCGCCACTAGAATTTGCTCCCGCATAAACTTCCAAATTTTTACTAAATTCCATAATTTCATTGTTTAAGCATTTACCCGTATGCCAATTGATTAATTCCACTTTTACGCCAGATTCATTGACGTATCTAATTTCAAATTCAGCGTCCTCGAAGTGGGACAAATATCTCATCAATGGCTCAGTAATTGCATAGTTATCGACACTGCGTAATTGTACCAATACAGTGTGCTGTTTTAAGCCGACAATGTCTTCGGCTATCACACGCAAATCGCTCAGATGACGCACTGCAGTAGTGCCATGATCACAGAAGAGCACACGGATTCCTTTTTCATCGCGCACTGACAGTACAACAACACGGCACATAATTTCTTCTCGGTGCGTAATGGCATACGAATTTGGCTTTGGCAACTCGGTCATTAGCGGAGCCGTTTTTCCATACTGATTGATTTGCTTGGCAACTTCAAAGTAATCGTCAATTTCAGAAACAGAGCAAACATAGCAACGATTTGGAGTTCGGAAACCAGTAAGAATTACGCGACTATTCGGCTTTGGCAGTGGAGTCGAAGTACTGTTTGAAAATGCCGCTTGCTTTTCTTTGTTACCGTTACTTTCTTTTTGTGAATTTCCACGGCCGCACGAATTATCCCATTGTTGTTGTTGTGTGTGGGTTTTCGGCTTTCTTCGATGCTGCTTTTGCCCATCATTAAGTGAAGTTATTTCTGTTCCTTCATTTGAAGACTCATGATCGCTGACTTGCCTATAACTAACATCAGAGCGCACCAAAGTAGGCATCGGAAAGCATATATACCGATGACGAGGCCAATCCTTGCGCTGGCATTGTGGCGAACAATAGAAGTCACCACAACGCTGGCAAACACAAACAGATGTTTTCTGACACAATGTGCAGAATCCCGCGCACTCTCCGCTATTTAACAATTGCATTTTTATAGATCTTGCCGTAAAAATTAAATTCACGAAAACTCTTTCTGATTTCCACGCAAAATTGGCAGCGTCTACGACTTCCAGTTATAAGTTTTTGAGCGCGTGCTAGGAATGGCCGATATATCGCTTCACACCAGTGTGGCCAACTCAACCCTTTTCCCGCTAAATTTAGTGCTTTTTGGAAATTAAAACGCGGAAAACGTGATTTAGCGGTCAGTGGTTTTTAGCGCATTTTTTCAATTTAAAAGACTAAATAATTCATTTCCTGAATAATCCTAACAACATTTTTTATCGAAACAATGAGCAATGAACTTATTTAAAACCAAAGTAAGTCACTTAATTCAAAAAATTCTTTACTTATGGATAGAGGTAAAATAGGTAGGGACTTAAGTAAACTATTAATCTATCAATTTCATATGCGATACACGTTTTTTATTTTAAGTCATGCAAATATTTTCAGACCTACTAAAATTCACAATTATATATTTTCAAGACAATCTGTATGGGGTTATAGTCTTGTGTGTATGAAATTTTTTATTGCCAATCCAACAACTATATAGGCTTAAGCCCTTGTAAATTTTCCGTGTAGCACTGTGTAATCGATAACAACATAAGAAATTAAGCTCAGTTCTATTTTCCTTTAAAATAATATCACATAAAATGAATTAATTGTACGATAGTGTACTGAAAATCTTGCTTATGCACTGACGTTTTTCCGAACCGCAAAGTGTGTTGAAAAAACTACGGTCGTTTCGAAAAACCCATCACTAATGTATACGTATGTACACACATATACATTCTACTCCCGCTAAAGCAATGATTTTTACGACGATGAATGCAATGCTTTAATCTATGAATAAAATTGAAAAACTTTCGCTTCTAACATTTTATATATTATAGATATTTCATATTGCATTGTCATCCAGTTCTGAGCTATAATTAAAATTTCAAGTCTCTAGCTCATAGCAAAATTCCTACCGAACAGACAGACAGACAACATTGAAAGCGAGTTGATATAAACGTGGTAAAATGGATTAAAACATGAAAATTCATTTTGTGAAAACTACAAAATACCTGATGACGTAAATAAACAGTCCTAATGTATATAATGCTTCTAAAATTAGACTAAAGAGTAAGTTAAAGCCAGAATAAGCTGATAGTAATGAATAGAATATAGACTCCGACGATATGTGATAGTTTTAAATTACATATTACTCTATATATTTTTTGTGATTAAAGTGGATAAAATACTCTTTTTCCATTATCTTATTTTAGTTTTTCTTGTGATAGTATAATTTAGAAATGCTGTGAATTAAAAACTTTAAAAATACATGTATTTAATTAATTTTCTTCTTAATAGGTATATTAAAAAATTTGTGCTTAACACTTTTGTAAGGATAAAATTTAGCACTTTTTTAAAGAAAATACTCGTTTTATTCTTGATTTTAGCGGATTTTGAAAAACAAAAGTTGGCCACACTGCTTGAGACTATGGAAATCGAATTTTCAAATGAAATCAGTGTTGCCAGAAGAATTTAGGCGATTTTCGCCAGCAGATGACATTCAAATCCCCGAAAATTGCCAGCCAACATAGCGCTCGACTAGCTATAATTGGTTGCGTCAGAAGAAACAACATATTGGCATGAAAGAGCGAAATATAATATGATTGAAAAAATGGCGTCCAAATGCCCAAAACACGCAACTACATGTTCAGAAGACACGCTCTCTACGCCAATGATTAAATGTATGTTGGTTTTTTTCGCTGTGCCCCAAAGTTAGATACCATAAGTCCATATCGGTTTAATAATAGCTTTGTTTATTAAGAGTTTGTTGCGTAATCAAAGCCTCAGATCTCGTAGGAGCCAGTAAAGATGTCCCAATTTTCGTTTTATTTGGTTACATTTTTGTTGAGTATGGTGTTTGAATGATTTGTTTGTTTATATTAAGAAGTTGTTAATCTGCATGTCCCAATCATATAACCATTTCATTACATTGTTTAATATTTTTTGTAGTTGGGCCGTTGCTGTTGCCAGGCAAGAGTGTGAATTTAACAAGATCGTGCCGTCAGGTATGATAGTAGTCCTAGGACAAGGCCCCGTTGTACTCCAGATTACGTTGGGTAAATGGTTGAAAACTCGTCGTTGTATTTAATAAAGTGGTAATGAATGGATGAGTTAATAAAAGTCGGGTGGAAACCAAACTGATGTTAGGTATGGTTTTGTATGGGTTGGTTCTATACGATCGTAAATAATTTTTTCAAAGATTTTTGATAATGATGGTATTAGGGTTATTTGTCTGCTTTTTTTGTTGTGCCTATTTAGGTATTTGCGTTGCTTTCCATACTTCAGGGAAGAATTTTATCGCAAGCACGTTGCTGTAAATGTTTCTTATGCATATTATAGCATTTTTCGGAAGTTCTTTTGCAATTTTCCCATTTAGCAGGTCGTATCTATGAATAATTATTCGCTGATGGCAATATGATTAAGAATAATTTTTTTACATTCTTAATCAATGAATACAAAAAATGAATACAATATCAAATGATTAAATTATAGAAACTTTAAGAATATAAAGTAATTTGAATCAAAAACTTTCACAAAATCCTCAGGAATTGTTTTGCCAATTGCCATTTTGCAAAATTTATTTGTTTCTCAAATTTCTGTTTCAGAAATTTCTCTGGTAAAAATTTCAAACTTCGCATTATGGTTATCTTACAGGAGTACTCAATGGGCCGGACATTTGTCGTTTGATGATGGACCAACGATTTAAAATTTATGCTGTTAATTCCCATTAATTTAAAATGTTTTGTACGACAAAAAGTACTAGCTTCTTTATTTTGATATTTGCTACAAACTAGTTCTTCAGCGTTAGGTCAAGTCCAAATTTTGAACATTGGATACGATTCGTAACACTTCAATAAATAGTTAATGTAATAATTTTTTTACAATCCGAGTTATTGCTCATTGATTTTATTCAATTTTATTGATTTTTCAAATTATGCGATGTGTTTATTTTATACATATAATTTAAAATCCAATGTTGAAAGGCCAATATTTATGGTTTTGTCCTTTGATTAAATCAAAAGGTACCAACCTCTCGCCAGTATTGAATTTATCCATAATTTCAATTTCCTCAGGGGTCAATTTAAAATCAAATATATTGAAATTTTCCTCGATACGCTGCGGATTTGATGACTTCGGAATTGGTATGGTACCAATTTCCACCTAAGTATAATAAATTGGGTAAATAATATTTAATTTTTAATAAATAGGTAAAAACTTAAAAAAAAAACTCACCAAATAACGTAAAATTACTTGTGCTGGTGTTTTATTATATTTATTGGCAATAGATTTGGTTTTTTCTGAATAATAAAATGAAGGTTTATTTTCTGCTGGCTTTGGACGGCCTAATGGACAATAGGCAGTTAGTGTAATACCGCGTTCCTTGCAAAATTGAGCTAATTGCTTTTGATTTAATGCAGGAGAACATTCAACTTGATTAGTTACCGGTTTTATTTCACAATTATTCAAAATTCTTTGGATTTGTTCACTATTAAAATTCGAAACACCAATGTTACGGACGAGACCAAGTTTAACAAGCTTTTCCATTGCTTTAAAAGTGTCAACGTAATCAACATCGCTGTAAATGTATAAATTTAAAATGTGTAAATTAAAACTTAATACATAGGTTTGTTTTGCATTACCTCAGTTGCAATACCCCAGCTTCATTCTTTGGCAACAAAGTTTCTTCATCTACATACTTATAACCAACCGGCAAATGCATCAAATATAAATCTATGTAATCCAAGCCCAAAAGTTTTAATTGCTTGCGACAAGCACCTTCGACACGCTCGGGTTCATGGTGAATATTCCAGAGCTTGGTCACCAAAAATATATCCTCACGTTTGATAACATTGTCGGCAATTTTGTCGCGTATTGCTTTACCAACTTGTTCTTCATTTTGATAGAAGTAAGCCGTATCAATATGACGATAGCCAACATCGATAGCGTGCTTAATAGCAAGTTCACCCTCATTGCTTTTGGACTGAAACAAAGAAAATAATAATATTAAGTTTTTATGGCGCATATACAGTGGGTTGCCAATTATTAAGGGCAGTGCAAAAAAAAAGAAGCATTTTCATAATTAATGAAAAGAAAAATAAATAATGGCCATTTTTTACTTATTATACATTTGTTGAATTATTTAGTTAGAATAGAAGCAAAATGCATTGATGTAGGTATCATATTAGTGTGCTTAAAAAAAAATAAAACGTAACAATACATCGAAATTTTTAATATGTATTTGTTGCAGGAACCTTTTACTCTTATTACGGCTTCCACACGAGCTATTTTTTTAGCAGGTTTTTACCGAAACAGAAGTCACCAAAAACAGTAAACAAATAAGAGTTGACTATTTTCTAAATTGACAACTGTTTGGTATTACTCTCCTTAACCTAAATCGATAGCAGCAAAATTCATTGACGGTATACCCCGATGCGTGGAAGCTGTAGTATGAGCAAAAGGTTCCATCAACAAATACATATTAGGAATTTCGACATATTGCTTTTCTACTTTTTTTTTAAGCAAATTATATATAATTCATTTGTTATTACTCTTACTAAAACAATTAGAAAACAAACAAAAAAATGTATAATCATTAAAATATTGTGGCCATTTATTTATTTTTCTTTCCATTAATTCTGTGGCCACAAGGAATGACAGCTAAACTCAAAAGTCGGATAAAAACCTGTTGCGTATTTTTCATTATTAAAACCAAAATTTTGAAAGTTCTTAAATAATTATTGGAGTTAATTAATAAAAAACTATGGAAACTGCTAAATTGCAAAAGTTTTTTAAAAATTTTCAACATTTTGGGATTTATAATGAAAAATACGCAATAGGTTTTTGACTTCCGAGTTTAGCTGTTATTCCTTGTGGCCACAGAATAATGAAAAAATAATATTTTTTCTCACTGTCCTAATAATTTGGCAACCACTTTGTATATACAAATATTAATAGTTTTCCTAATTTCCTTAACTATTTTTCAAACATAATTATATTTTAAAATTTCAACTATTTCACATTTCAATTTCATTATTCATATTTATTCATTCAATTCATCGTTTAGTATAAAAGCTTTAAAATTAAAATTCGATATTGTAAGGCCAATATTTGTGATTTTCCGCTTTGTCAAATTTCCAAAGTCGTTCCCCCGTATTAAACTCATCCAAAGCCGATACTTCTTCTGTGGTTAATTTAAAGTCGAAAATATTAATATTTTCTGAAATCCTTTCTGGATGTGAAGATTTCGGTATAGGAATTGTGCCAATGTCAAGCTATATTTATATAAAAACGAAACAATGATTATTTTAACAATTTTATAAGAGTTACAAATCTATACCAAATAACGTAAAATAATTTGTGCCGCAGTTTTCCCATATTTTTCAGATATCCTTTTTGTCTTATCCGAAAGATAAACTGCCGACAATTGCTTTGTTGGTTTGGGACGTATCAAAGGCGAATATGATGTAACCATAATATCTCTTTCGCGACAAAACTCAATCATTTTCTTTTGATTTAAAAACGGATGACACTCCACCTGGCATATTAATTATAATTCATAATTTATAACTAAGTTAATCAAGCGAATTATTTCAACATTTAAACCTGATTTATAACCGGCTTTATACTGCAACAATTGAGTATTCTCTCTATTTGTTCACTGTTAAAATTTGATAACCCAATGCTACGAACCAATCCAAGTTTAATCAATTTCTCCATAGCTTTATATGTGTCCACATAATCAATATCACTTGAAAATTACAAAATGATATTACATTTGATTTCATCATATATGTAAGTTAAAGAAGTAACCAACTTTGTCTGCACTTCATCATTTTCGTGCGGCATCAAGTCATCATCATGAGTGTATTTATAGCCAACTGGTGAATGCATCAAATAGAGATCAATATACTCTACTCCTAACAATTCCAGTTGTTTTTGACATGCATAACTAACTCTTCCGGGTTCATGAAATATATTCCAAAGCTGCATTATAATAAAATTATTTTTCTAAAATATTCCCAAATTTTTTTTTTTAATTTTTTTCTATAAAAGTACGAACTTTTGTGACTAGAAACATGTCCTTACGTTCAACAGAGCCCTTTGAAATTTGATCCTTAAGAACTTTTCCAATTGATGTTTCATTCTTATACAAAAACGCGGTGTCAATATGACGATAGCCGATGTTTATTGCGTGTCTTACAGCATCTTCACATTTACCTTTTTTAAGCTATAGAAAAATTTTGATTTTAGTTAGCAAATATACATAAATAAAGTATTCTACGTTATTCCCAATATTTATTGTGATGGTTAGATTTAATCTAGAGCCAGGATATTTGAAATTATGATATGAACATAATGGAAGAGGCAGCAACGTGACAACTCGACAATAAGACTTAAACACAATGAACGCGCAACGACACACTGATTTTAACTTTATTCTTCATATTTTCCATCCATTTGTGTTCAATGGCATGACACCCCATATCTACTACTACTACTGCTATAGCATAACACCTCATCTCTACTAAGTTTTTTGCCGAAGCCGAGCATTATAAACACTTAATTTAATAATAAATTTTACGACAGATTGGCAGTGAAAACCTCTTTTTAAGAATTATTGGTAACGCTCAGAGGACGCCTCTGCTCCACACTGCTACCTGAGGGTCTTACAAACGCAAATTGATCACTTTATAATCAACAAAAATTATATTGAGCAGTCGCCATTTAATTGAGCATATTATTTTTTTGATACTTCAGCTCAACATGTTGCTGAGCAGAGGTTGTCTTCTGAACGCAGCCATTTATACATACAATTAAATAAAGTGGTTATATAAAATATGTACATTGAAGCTTCTGGGTTATATTTTGTCTGGTTTTTTTTTTTTTATTTTTACGTTTGAAGTAGCCCATTATTTCCATTAGTGGCACTCAACTTTTTTTCGTTTTTAAGTGGGTCTAGTCTGATGGGCCAAAAAAAAATCGAAATTTATTTTTTCCTTCAAATGTTTCTACAATTTTTCTAAAATTTATGTGTAAACGAATTTTTTGAAATTGACAGTCGATCGAAAGTTACAAATGTAGAACTTGACAGGAGGTGGCGCAACGGTCATGTATACTGGAACTTTCAAACGCGTTTTCCTCAAAACTTAATTTTTCGAAATCGCTGCCACAATATCTCCATAACAAAAGCAGTAAAAAACAGCTATCACCCAAGACGACCCAATTAAAGCAAAATGTAGAAAAATATTTGTCAGCTCCTTCGACTACTGTAACAAGTGAAGATTTATTTAGTGCTGTTGCTCAGTTTTATATTTGGAGTGCCTATTATTTATATTTTTCTGTTTATGTTTGCAAATAGGTAGAAACAATTTATTTTCAGATTTTTACTATTTTTATATTTTAAAAATCCGTATCTAATGTATTTTTAACCACTATTTTTTATAGAACACTGCTTTCATTTTTTACCGTTTAAGCGATTTCTCTGAGAAAAGAAATCCGATTATCTCAAAACTATGTTTTGGGAGTTACATCTTATGGTACGATATGCTTTTATTTAGCGGCAAGACCCTTCGTGGCAATACTGCCCAAAAAGAGGAAAATATTTATGTATAAAAGCCGTTCAGAGGAGTCATTCTTTTAAGTTTCTATACAAATAATATGGAAATTAGAACTTTGAAACAGTTGTTGGCAGCACCACTCGAAAATTTTCTCTGCTTGTCGTTTATAAAAGAAACAGATAAGATTTTTAATCTGTCACAATATTTTAAATCATAAGTAGGTACCATAACAAATATTCTAGTACCAACATAAATACGTACCTCATATGTGCCTAATCCCAGCACTGGCATTTCATAACCATTATTCAATTTAATTGTAGGGGCTAAGGTTGGTAACATTTTTCCACTGGTACCTGCTTTTAATTTGTATGCCGTTGTAACAAAATACTTGGATTCAAATTCTTTTGTATTGAAGTTGTATCTCAATGCACTTATAGAAAACACGCGACACCTTCGGCTGTTGGACGAAGATAATAAACTACAAAACAACCTTTTTGAAGTAAACATTTATCAAAACCAATGGTTACCGTCGACTGAACGAGTTGCACCAGTGCTGCCAGCCTCTAAATTATTACGCAGCCTTGCCGAAATTAAGGTATGCACGCACAGATGCGAATGAATGAAAAATTAATTTAAAGTATCATTGAATATTATTATGCAGGCTAAACACGATACAACCTGTTGTACAACACGTTGGACAATTAGTTGAACTCACTGTTGTCACTTACTCATTTTATTTTGTACCAATATTTACAAAAAAATGTACCAAATCGGGAAAAAATGTACCAATATAATAAGTAACATTAAATATTATTTATTAATGATGTAGTCTGGTGTTCGAGTTTCAAAAAATCGAGTATATTGAAAATAAACTTTAACTCTCGATAAAACTTGAAAAGCGTTTTTCTCGAAACAACTTTTTTTTGACCGGCCCAGGGGTCTAAGAGAATTCTATCGAACTGATTGGGCTGAACTTTTAATATATTATTTTACACGCCAATGACACTCGCCGGTAGAATTGTTTATTTTTTATCATTATTTCCTATTTTTTACAACGATTTTCAACAAATAACAACGCAATTTTGAAAAAAAAATTTTGGAAGTCCGCCGTTTTTGTATAGTTAAAGATAACATATAAAAAAAATGAAATAATTGTATTTTATTTTGTTATAATAAAAAATTCCCGAAATAACCTTAAAAATTAGGCCGGAACACCAGACTACATCCTTAATAAAAAGTAACACATTAATTTAAATATATTTTGTATTTTAAAAATAGTCTTTGGTCGACTAGATATAATGAGACTCACTACGTTTTCTTTTGCTTTCTTTTTTTTTCTTTAATTCTCTTCTATACGTTGTTTTATTCTTTTCTATTAATGACGTTTTTTCCCTCATTTTCGTCAATATAATAAAAATTGATGAAACAATGAAAACGATTGAAGTTGTACAACTTCTCTACAAACGATACAACTCGTTGCACAGTCGTTAACTTCGCCCACCAAAAATTAAAATATTTTGATTCTCATCCAACCGTTGGACCAACTTGAAAATCGAACGTACAACTATACTACACACTATACAACGCGTTGTACAACATGGTCATGGTCATTAGGAACGCTGAAAATTTGTTTTGCCCTTCGTGGAATATGTTATGGATTGGAGAATGTACTGGCGTACATAAAAGAACGCCGAACTAAACAGTTTTTGGCGCAAAGGCAGGAAAAAATCGCAAAGTTTAGGAGATCGATCGATGTTTTTGTTTATTTTCTTATGTATTATGTAACGGGCAGCAATGACAGCCTTTTCTACACACGCATATTCCCATAGCAACGTATTGAGTGTCCAAAGCGACAAATTTTCACTCTCATTTTTAAGATGGCGGCATGTTTTGAAGTTTGATTTTCGAAATAAAATTAGCCCGTTTGTGCTCAAAAAATTTTGAAAAGAAACAAAATAAAAATATATAAAATATTCAAAACAAATTTATATTTAACAAATAATATAAATAAAAGTGCAAAGAATACCGAGGCAAAAAAATTGCCAGAAAAAGGTGTCTATATTTAAGGCTGTAAATGCAACTATATTTTTTAATTATTCATTTTCTTGTTGTAACTTTTTGGATACAGCAGACGTAAATGAGTTAAGGTGGCAGAAAATGAGAAAAACTATTTTGTAAAAAAATTACTCAGAGACGAAATGACATACGTTTATATGTTGCCAAGGAAACATGCGTGTTGTCAGTATCCGTTCAACTTTTTATTAATATATGTGTATAACTATGATTTCAATTAAAAAAATGTCTGAAAAATCAAAAATAAATTTATTTTGGGGTGTATTTTAAAATGTTGGAACGCAATACGCCCGATTTCAATTAAAAACATACTTAGAGGCACGGTTGCCACACCAAAATTTTTTTTGGGGCCAAAAACAAAAGCAAAAAGGACCAAAATGGAAAAAAATGGACCAAATTTTTTTTTTAATTATTTGATTTATTTATTTAAATATAGCACATTGTAAAATGTGTATAACAATTTTATAATATTTTTGTTAGCAATTGCTATAGAATACATACATACATATATCACATCAAACTAAAACAAAAAAAACGAAAAAAGTGCTCAGAAATTCATATAGCACATATGTAATGAAAGGTATATAAAACTTACTTATAATATTTTAAGTGATTATTATATTGTACAAACATAAGTATATCACATTATATATTAGCAGAAAAAAACAAAAAAAGAAGTGCTTACAAGTTCATATAGCACATATGTATTAAAAAGTGTGTAAAAACTACTTATAATATTTTAAGAGATTGTTATATGGTAAAAACATATATCACATTAAACAATACCACAAACAAAACAACCACAAAAAAATGGTTAGCAATTCAGATACAAAGAAGAACATTTTTGGGACACGATAAATAAATCAAGTATGTCGACAAATCAAAAAATAACAGGGCAGAAAGTATATTCTTTTATAGATGAAAGTCATTTTTGAAATCAGATATCAAAGAAAAAAGAAGATGTGTCTTGAAAGCCCCGAAATTTAGAAAAAAAAGGTATTCAAAACCAAAAAACAGTGCCATATACTCCTGAACAGAATGGCGTTGCTAAATCTTTACTACTCAGTAGTATCGAAACCAAAGTAGATTTCGTCAGCAACTTAGATGCTCTTTCATAGACCGGGTCTGCGTTTACATCTTTATCAGAAGTATGCAAAGAGTTGGTGTGACTTCGGCGTGGATTTAATCAACAAATTAGCGCACCAAGTAAGTTGTACGAAGACAAAGTTGCTTGAGACTGATTGAAGGAGAGAAGTTTTCAGTTTTCTGGCCAATAAAAGCACAAAGAATCGTGAGTTTGTTTTCAAAAGGACTAAGTAGATAAAAAGTTGCACTTACTGTCCGACCGAAAACATGATGGCAGACTTACTGACGAAGCCATTGCCAGCAAGGTGGATTCAATTAGGCAGGCGTATTGAAAAAAAGTTATTCTATTGTTTTCAAATTATTGGTAAATGTTCAGATTACACTTCTGATTGGGATTAAAAATCACTTTTTGACTCAAATTTTGATAATATGAATTGGGGCGTGCCGCCCTTTCCCGGTTCGGGTTTTTTTCAAAAAATAGTAAATATAACTTAAAAAAAGATATAACTATAAATGAATACATAATGCATAAATTGCACTTGTGTCGCGCAAATTAAAAGGTCTAGGTATTTGTATTCAAATCACATTTAAAAAAAGTAAAAAACTCGCGCGAAAAAGAACCAAAATGGCCACCGAATTTAGTGCGTCATGTATCCATTTAGTTTCTTTTATTTGTTATTTTGCTATTTATTGAATACATTTTAATGCCAAAAATCCGTTTTTCGGGAAGGGCATGCCCTCCCTAATTCAAATAAACAAAATTTGGATCAAAAAAGTGATTTTTAAAAAAATTCTCATCAAGTGTGTTCTAAAAAATACCAAATAATTTTACTGCATTTAATAAAGACACTATTTTGTTTAATATAACCCTTCTATTATAATATTAATAATCTAATTACCTTTTCTTTTTTCGTTTTATAAATTTTTGTAATAAAAAATGAACTTTTTTTCATTAAAACCAATTTCACTTGGATTAATATACAAAGACTCAAGTCCAATAATTTTACCTGTCAATGGTATCACATTCAATTGGCTGAGCATTGTCTCCTTCATCTGCAACTTTCGCCTTTTTGTTTATTAAAACTTAGAAAGAAAAAACAACGAAAAAATTAAATAAATGGCAACAATTTATTGATATCATTTTATATCTTACTTTTCCAAATCAGTAATCGAATATTATCGACAGTGTTGCCTGCTTTCATTACTACAACTTTCTTACACTGATTTTGTTACCATCACATTTTTTAGTCACAGAGTGACTCATACTTTACATATGAAGTTAATTACTTAATATTTTTGAAAAGGGACCAATTCAGAAAAAAAGGACCAGCGGACCAAACGAAAATAAAAGGACCACTTTTGGTCCAAAAGGACCAAAGTGGCAACCGTGCTTAGAGGTAGTATTTGTGATTCCGACCAACGTTTTCAAAAAGTAGCCATTTTGAGTTTTTGTCAAGTAAGAGGAACATTTTAGAGATGCATTTTTTGAAGTGGATACAAAAGGGAGAGTTTGGGTGTGTGAAATGGTAACTTTTTACTCGATGAAAATAGTGGTGGAAAAATATTTCCTATGGTGAGAAAAATTTGTAATTTTGCTATGCGAATTGGGCATAAAATTTTGACATGGAAAATTTTGACATTTCGAGTTGAAACAAATAAACTTTGTGGATTTTTAGAATAAAAATATTTGAATTGTGTGTATTTTCATGTATAATAATAATAATAACTACACAAGTAGAAAAATATTATCTAAATACAAACAGATAAAATAAATATAACAAAAATATAATTAATTCGTTTACATTCAGGTTTGGTTGAAATCCACATTTTTCCTGTCCATAGCTATCCTTTTTTCCATATTTAATATTTGTTTTATATGCATTAGTTATTATAATTTGCATTTTTTCTTTGAATTTGCATTATATTAATTTTTGAATTTTTTATTTACAATAAAAAAATATAAATAATGTTGTTAAAATTTGTTTTCTTTATTAGCAAATACCTTGAACATGTTAAGAGTTAATAAATAAAATAAAAGCAGCAACTAATTCTCCCTATGTACATCTAATACTATGGAAATTATTTTCTTATAAATTCTTACTTAAAAATTGAGCCATGAAAATACAACGCTGTTGCAAAAAGAAGAATAGTATCATTGCGAAATTATAACAGGTGATAGCAGTGTCAGCTCTGTCTTCTTCTTCTCTAGTTTTTTTTGTATAAAGATAATCCTAACTGTCAAAATCTTTTTTTTTTGTTTTGTTTTCCTGTGTTTTTGACAATTACGATTTTTAGCAACAAAGTAGCGTGTTGTTATTGTCACGTTGTACTTGTTGTAGTGCTGCTACCACCATGTTAAATGCGCCTTGAATAGTATCAAAACAAATATTTTTCCAATTGTCAAAGTTCCTCTTACTTGTCAAAATGCATCTACCTTCTTAATTCTTCTGCCATGGTACGGACTACACTTTAGGTCTATTCACGTACAAAAAATTGTTTACAGTTGTTAATAGCTTTCACTCGAAAAGTGCTCACGTACTCGCAGTGTGGCCAACTTTTGTTTTTCAAGATCCGCTAAAATGAAGACTAAAACGAGTATTTTCTTAAAAAAAGTGTTACATTTTTTCCTTATAAAAGTGCGAGAAAACTCAATACATTTAAACTTTTTTACTAATACAGGCACACATGTGATACTTCTAGTCAATGAAAATTTCTTAGATTTTTCGAAGATATTTTAAATTGAAAAAACGCGATGAGCGCTAAATTACTTTTTTCCGCGTTTTAATTTTCAAAAAGCACTAAAATCAGCGGGAAAAGCGCTGAGTTGGCCACACTGCGTACTCGAAAAACTTTCTACAAGGGAGAAAAACGAGAGCGTAAGAATGTGCGAGAGGAAATAGTTGATGAAAGTTACTAAAAGTAAAATTTTTACTTTCACAAATTTTCAGCTGTCGAAAAAAAGAACTGCCAAATATGAAAAGGTCAACAATAATTACTTCCGCCTGAAAGACGTTGCAATGGTCAGGAAGTCGGAAAGAGAGTCTGAGATTTAGCTTCCTAGAGAACATGCCACAGCCGACTCTTTCCTCTAATTGGATCCATCTGTATAGATGTCAATTGAATTATCAATGACCACCTCGTCATTAACCCATTTCTCTCTACTGGGGATTTGAGTAAAGAACGTGTGATTTAAATTAGGGGCAGAGCAAATGTAGTCTACGTTGGTTGGTACGGACGTATCGTGGATTAGAATCTTAACCTGGCGCAGGTTCGATCGGATCCAGCGAGTTAGGGCACTGAGTCTGGCAGCAGAGCACTTAGCTTATTGCTAAACCAGAAGTAACCTTATCCAGTGGTTTAAGATTGACCGCCTTTGTAGTAGCTGGCCACCAGAAGACGAACCATTACTGTATAGAGCCAGGAAGTGACTCGAGGTTGAAGACCCTATCTTGTTCCTGATGCCCCCTTACAGCAATTGAGAGTGCAGGTGGCTATCCGTACTCTCTCTGCTGTTTGCTTTCCATTGAAGTTTAGGATCAAGAACAAGTCCTAAATATTTGATAAGGCAAAGCGAGGCACCATTAATTTTGGGTCCAGTCTGTTATTAGTGAAAGAAGTGGTAGCTTGAATAGTTGGTTCTCTAATTGTATTGGTTTATTGTAAATTTGTGGGCTACTTCAATTAAGCAAACTGAGAAATAAGAATACAGAAATTGCAATGTACATATTTTATATAACCACTTCAAATTTATTTGTTTTAATAAATAATTCTAGGTAAGAGGTTTTGACTGCCAATCAGTAATAAAATTTATTACAATATAAAGTACTTATAATCTTCAGCTTTGTTAAAAATAAAGTTATGGGCAAGTATATGCTTTAACCTACCAAAAATGCGTTTTTCTGCCCTAAGTCCAGATTTTGAGGGTCAATTCAAAATTCGAAGTATGCAGTTTTCATCTGCTTGACTATATCTACAATGTGAGCTATGTCTCGAGGAAAGTATATTTTAACACAGTGTTATTAATAAAAAATATTTATAGTTGTTTGTTGAAAAAATATTAGGAAGTGGGAACTTTTCCATTTATCGGGACTACAATCTTTTAATGGACCACCTATTTCTCACCTCGAGCAATAGACTTAAATTCAATTTTCGACTTCATTTCCGAGTTTTATACATTAAAATCAACCAATCTTCATATGTTTTATTGCTGAAAAAATTGGCCTACTAGAGGGTTAACGGGAGATTAATAGACACAATCATTTAAAGTGGATGAAGTTTATTTTTTAGAGCAAATTTTGCTTTACATTTGAAAATCATATTTCATAAAATTTTTTAAAATTCAATGTGAAAAGGATAATTCTTACTCTTCTTGGCATGATCCATTGAAATTAAGCGATCTCCAGTATTGAACGAATCTAATACTTCATGATCTTCAGCACTTAATTTGAAATCGAAAACATTAAAGTTTTCCGTTATCCGCTTTTTGTTCACCGACTTGGGAATTGGCACAGTGCCATTTTCAATCTGATAAGCAACATCAAATGACAATCGGTAAGAAGAAAAATACACTATAAAATAAATTACATTTACCAAATATCTGAGTACTACTTGAGCTGGTGACTTTTTGTATGTACTCGCAATTGCCTCAACTTTCGAATCGAATAAATATTTAGGCAACTTTTTTGCAGGTTCAGGACGACCTAGAGGGCAGTAAGCGGTTACGACAATATCGTACTTTTTACAAACTTCAATGAGTTCCTTCTGATTTAAGCCGGGATGACATTCAATCTGAAATTACAAGTCGGTATTTAACTATTTTCAATAGTATGCATTTAAAATTATTAAAACTTTGCACGCTAATCTAACATCCAAAAAAGCTGGCCAAAACATAAAAATGATATTGGATTTTCGCAAAACTCCGTATACAAAGCGTTTCGATCTCGTTGATTACGAATTTAAATTTGAATTTTTAAAATATACAATAATACTATATTTTCATATAATAAAAAATAGGATTTTTCACTTTCAAAATCTAATATTTAAAAGAGAGTCTTCGCCCGCTCTCACACCGACCACGATATGCTCAGTGTATTGTACACCGAGCACACCGAGTTTCTAAGGTGGCAGTGAACTATTTTACAAAACAGTATCATTACATACAATATATTACTAAACAGAGTGCATTTCGACAAAAAGTAACTCTGCAACGAACTGAATGTAACCACCTCCACCGAGCACGGGTGAATATGTTTTATGTTCGTCGAAACACCGAGCACTAATATAACCAGGCACTTAACATAATGAGGAAATACTACAAAAAAAAAGTATATGAGCTCATTTGCATCTCTGACTTTAACTACAAACGTTCAATGTTTGCGAAAAATATGTTAGATTGTTTTAAAATTTTAGGGTTGATTTTGAAACGCCGAAAAAAGAAGTAAAAATACTTTTGCTAAATTTCTTGTACAATATTTTCTACGAATATTTATTACGTACTTGAAAAAATTAGTTTTGACCAATTTTTTTGGGCTTCCGACAAGTGTGCGTTGGATGTTGAAATTTACTTGATTATGAATTGGCTTAATTTTGCAATTGTCCATAAGTCTGGCTAATTGTTCAGAATTGAAATTCGATACGCCTATGTTTTTTGTTAATCCCAACTCTACTAATTTTTCCATTACTTTCCAGGTATCCAAATAATCGACATCACTAGAAAAAAATTGTCGTTTAAGCATAAATATGTATAATTTAATCACGGTTGCCCCTTTGGTACAATTCTACCAAAACTGGTAAATTTTTTTTCCATATTTCTATGATTGGTACATGTTTTTAATATCTGGTACATTCTGTGGGCAAAGTTAGCTTTTATAATAATTAAGAATTGTAAACTTATTTTCAAAAAATTTTTTGTTGAAAAGGGTAAAATTTAAATATAAGTACATAATATATAATGCTTTCAAAAGAATTGTGTGTCGGACGGTAAGAGTCTCATTATGTTTAGCCGGCCTAAGACTATTTTTAAAATACAAAAAATATTTTAATTAATGTGTTACTTTTTATTAAGGATGTAGTCTGGTGTTCCGGCCTAATTTTTAAGGTTATTTCGAGAATTTTTTATAATAACATAATAAAATACAAATATTTAATTTTTTTTTATATGTTATTATTGACATCTTTAACTGTACAAAAAAATATTTTTTTTGAGTTTATTTTACGATATTTTTTTAGCGTTTTTTTACGGCCAAAGTGGATACCTAAAAAAAAAAGTGTGGGGCTGGCCCGGGTTTAAACATTTTGATTAAAAACATTTTGTTGAAAATCGTTGTAAAAAATGATTAAAAATAAACAATTCTACTACCTGCGAGAGCTATTGGCGTGTAAAATAATATATTAAAAGTTCAGCCCAATTAGTTCGATAGAATTCTCTTAGACCCCTGGGCCGGTCAAAAAAAACGTTGTTTCGAGAAAAACGTTTTTAAAGTTTTAACGAGAGATAAAGTTTACTTTCAATATATTGTACTTTCGAAATTCATTTAAAAAAATACTATATTTTTTGAAACTCGAACACCAGACTACATCCTTAATAAATAACATTTAATGTTACTTATAACATTGGTACATTTTTTCCCCATTTGGTACATTTTTTGGTAAATATTGGTACCAAATAAAATGAGTAAGTGGCAACCGTGAATTTAATATCAAATATATACTAAGTACTTCAATTCTACTTCACCCTTTGCATCAGTTGGCATCATTACATCGTCACCACGATGAACGTACGAATATGGCCAATGCATCAAATACAAATCAACATATTCTAAACCAAAATTGGCCAGCGTCTTCCGACAGGCATATTCAACTCTTTCGGGTTCATGAAAGTGGCACCACAGCTAAAATGTAAAAATGTTTGCTAATTAATAAACCAGTCAAATAAGGTAAATGCAAAAGATAACCTTTGATACGATGAATATTTCCTCACGTTTGATGACACCCTCAGCAATTTTATCTCTCACCGCTTTACCAACTTCATGCTCATTTTCATAGAAATAGGCAGTATCTATATGACGATATCCTACATCAATGGCATCTTTAACCGCGATTTCACAGTCACCACCTAATGACTAAACGGGATGATTAGACTTGATTATATTACAGATATATTACTTTTGTATTATTGTACATATTAATATTAATAATTGCAATTGCCTTCTTCCTTTTATGCAACAACACAAATGTTATATTTGTACTCGAATGGATGGGACCACAGTTTTATGCCGAATCCGAACGGCGAAGTGAAAAGCTTTTCCTAGACAATTTTTATCCGTGAAGGTTTTAGGAGGGGGTAGCAACAAACTTTATTTTTTGTCTGGGACATGAAGCCCCTTAATGAAACAAAACCATTACTCGAAGTTTATGTCTACAGACTGGAATGATTGATAAGCGGATAACATTAAATGACAAAGAACTTGTAATCATACACGTGTCGTATTCATGTTATATTTCTGTGTTATAAAATTGATAAGCCTTAATTGCTGTTCGTGTTTTACTTATTTGATAATGATATTCAACTCATAACGATTCTGAACTTACTATCCTAATAAATAATTTTACTTTAATTCAACATAAAAATGAATTATTTTAGGAGATACTCACTGTATAAGTTCCCAAGCCAATAGCTTGCACTTTTGAGCCATTATTATGTGTCACGTAAGGTACATTAACTGTCGACATTGTATGGATTATTTACTTTGATCAGAACAGATACTTGATTAGTTTAATGGCAAGCAAGTGTTTTGCAAACTGAAAAATATTATTTAATCGAGAATCAGTTGAACACAAATTAAATCTCTATTGCATTTGGGCTCATATTTGTCTTTGCTTATACCTATCAGTGTTGCATCGAGTGAAAAAAATGTACAACGGAATAAATAAAAACGATATTGGCCTAAATGATACTGTTTCTGGTTTAACGGTATTGTGCTATCTAATAGCAGCCATGGAAGAATTACATTAGGTTATAGTAGTGTAGAGGGCTATAGGTTAATGCTGATTATAAAAACATAGCACAACAGCGGTGCGATTCTGTAACTTTCTTAAAGCTCAATTA
Organism: Toxonevra muliebris; assembly: GCA_963691655.1. NCBI lineage: Eukaryota > Metazoa > Arthropoda > Insecta > Diptera > Pallopteridae > Toxonevra > Toxonevra muliebris. The sequence continues at coordinate 3,274,116 of OY829326.1, forward strand.
TGCATAAGTAACGCAACATAGCGCAACGGAACGTAAAAAATCTATCGAAGATAGAGCTCTACGTTGCGTTACGTTTTCGGTAATCACTTACACGCACTGCCTATATCATAGATATTTAAGTGACAGTTGGCAACGTTACGTTCCTGCATTGTTATGCAGACGATCACGATCACATCATGGGCCCTTAGGGCGATGTTATGCACACGATCAAATTATCGTCGATCACATCACTTTTTACGCTCTCTTTTTGATTTTTCAACTCTCTGCCCAAAGTATGTTATGCTGACAGTCATTTGATCGCCGATCAATAGTACATTTTTGTATTGTTTTAGTACTTTTTTGGTACTATTTTATTTAAACTTCGTAGTATTTTTTTTTTTTTAGTTTTGTGCAAAATTTGTGAAGTAAATTGATAAATTTCTTGATAACAAATAAATAAAAATAATTATAAATTAGCTTTTGTTATCTTTTTGCAAAATTTTGTGGGTAAACGAGTATGCAAAGAATAACGAGTGTTGCTATTAAGCAGTTTTTTTCCTTTTTGCATACTTGTTCACCAAAAGTGTTAGTACACTTTGCTCCTAAAAAATAATTATTTTGAATAATTTCGTAAAGGTAACACTGGTTTGATCTCATTCGACATCAACAGCGAAATTATAACAGATGATAGCATTACGTGTACTTGTTGTAATGCTGCTACCACCATGTTAAATCCGCCTTGAGCCAAATCATTTGGTGATCGTGCCGACAGCGTTGCCAGATGGACGACCGCTACGTCATTTGGATGATTTCAGAGCCAAATGACGATTGGACGATTTAGTAGCACGAAATAATGTTTTACGAAAAGTTTGAAAAAAGGAAACTTGAAAAGAATACCTACAAATATGTGACAAGGAATAAAACACTATACTAAAAATTACAACTGATTTAATTTAATTTTTGATTTTTTATAATAGAAAAGAGGAAAGAGAAAACCAGTCAAAAGTGCTAAAACTAAAAAATTCGTAAATTTGTAATAAAATTGAGTAAGTTTTAATACTGGCCGTGTTTTGTTATAACTTACTTATGGGTTATTTCAGGCAAGAAAAATTTAAGAATGTAGTCTGGTGTTCCGGCCTAATTTTCAAGGATATTTCGGGAATTTTTTATTATAACAGAATAAAATGCAATAATTAAAATTTTTTATATGTTATTACTGGCTTCTTTTATTGTACAAAAAAAAAATGTTTGGAGTTTATTTTACGATATTTTTTTTGAGTGTTTTTTACGTCGAAAGAGGACACTTAAAAAAAAGGTGTGGGACTCGGGTGATTACAGCAGTTGAAGTCATCAGAAACAAAAAATTTAAATAAAGTACTGTTCTGTGGGCATGTCATCCTGGCAGGTAACAGATTTAAACATTTTTATTCTGAAATAACAAAATGGCTGACTTCTAAAAAAAGTTTCAAAAATCATTTGGTTTTTTGTTGAAAAATGGGGTAAAAAATAGGAAATGATTAAAAATAAATAATTCTGTTACCTGCGAGAGCCATTGGCGTGTAGTTTAACATTTTGAAATTTCAGCCCAATCGTATTCTTTCAGACCCTTGGACGAATCAAAAATAAGTAGTTGTAAGAAAAACACTTTCGACCATGTACCATAACTTATTATTTTGAATTTTGGTCAGAAACAGTACGCTCTCAAAATATTGTACTTTTGAAATATATTAAAAAAAATAATCGGTTTTTTGAAACTTGAACACCAGACTACATCCTTCACAAAAGAAAAAGACGCAGAATGGACGGATGAAATAGAATGTGCAGATGAAGTAGACTTGGTAGAAGGTACGGAATTAGTAGTTGAGGAAGAAATACTAGGTAATTTAAAATATTGCATCTTTATATTTGTAGATGCCTAAAAAACGTTCACAGCTTTTGTGATTTCTGGCTAAAGGATCGAAAGTTGAAAAATTGGCTGCAAAAAATAAAATAATCGGATGGAAAGTATGGAGGTTTTTGCAAAATATGCAACTTACTTTTAAGGTAAAGCGGGTCTAGTCCGCCATAGCAAATTCGAGAGGCATATACTGTGGTACGCATTCCATTTTTTTTTTCAATTATAAAAGATACATAAATTGAAAACTTGTAATAGCAGCAAGAAATTAAGTAAATTATTATATTTTGAAATTAATAAAAATACCTTTAAATCATGTTTTTGTTTTGTTACTTAAAATGACGATTTGAACGGTCGAATGACGCTTTTCAAAGTTGTTTTGGACGTTTTCCAAAAAAAAAATTCTGGCAACACTGCGTGCCGATCAAATTTTACTCTCTTGCTATCTCTCTCAATTTTTCACTTTATAGGCTAATGTTACACGATCAATGTTTTCTGCAAGGCGGATTTAACATGGTGGTAGCAGCAATACAACAAGTACAACGTAACAATAACAACACGCTACTTTGTTGTTGCTAAAAATCGTAAAACAAAAAAAAAAAAGCAAAGATTTTGACAGTTAAGATTATCTTCATATAAAAAAAATTTGAGAAGAAGAAGACAGAGCTGACGCTGCTATCACCTATTATAATTTCGCCATGGTTTTCTGTTTTTACTCTCTTTTCATCGTTTTGTTTGATGCCCTGTTACACTATCAGTTTTTTGCTGAATGTAATTTTTTAATACTTTTATCTGCAACTATGTTTTTCTAACTAAAAAGTATTTAATTATATTTTGGAGTGAATGAAAATTCAACAATTGGAATGGAATTGGATGGAAAATAATTATGACAATATGGGAAAATGTTGGTGGAAATAGCAACAAAGTATACAAAAAATATTCCATTTATATATGAAAAACATAGAAAAATAATCTTTAAAATTTGCGAACTATTAAAATAAGCTCCGCCACTTTGTTACTTGGCCATTGAATTACCATGATTTTATACAAATTAACGGCACACACAGTCTTCATTTGCTATTTTTTATAAACTTATTTTAATTTCTTAAGAGATTATTGCTTTTATTTTTTATTGAAGAAGAAATAGGTAGAGAGAAAAAATAACGTCGAGATATTTCGATAAATTGTATTTATTGTATTATATATCAACAACTTTGCTTTGAAGTCCGTTACTAGGAAACGAAAATTGTTCCTATCAGTTTACCATGTTTTTATAAAAATGACTAAGAAATTTTTTAAACGTACTCATTTTCACAAGCAAGCAAAAGCCAACAACGCAAAGGGTGGCAAAGAAAAAAATGTATTTATAAGTTAGTAAAAAGTCTAGTATTTTTCGTAAAATATTAGTAGTAGCAGCAACCCCATTTTATTTGAAGTGATGCAGGTTTTTTCGTCACTAAGTGGCTGTTCAGACGAGTGCAGGCATGAATCATGTCTGAAAGAGAAAGGTAGAAGAAATAGGTAGAGAGAAAAAATAACGTCGAGATATTTCGATAAATTGTATTTATTGTCCGATTTAGCTCATATTTAAAATATGTTAATTACATGCAAACAAATATTTTTGCAAAAAACGGACCCAGTAGGTAGCGCTGGAGCCAAGATATTTTTTATAAGTTTTATTTATGGTCTAATTTAATTCATATTCAGAATATACGTATGTTGGCTACATAGAAAAAAATCCTTTTTTTTTCATTGACTCGAATTCTCCTAACGTGTCCATATGGACGCATGCCCTATCCAAGAAACCAATTTATAGATCACAGCCAAAAATTTAATTTACGTTATTTCGGACTTTTTAATAAGTTTTATTCTAGGAGAATTTGGGTTAAAAAAAAATCACATAAATTGGGCACAACAAATTTTGCTAGGTTAGCTAGTTTTCTACAAATGTTTTCCATATGGACACGTTAAGAAAATTCGGGTTAATAAAAAACATCGGATCATAAATAAATTTTTCGCAAAAATATTTATTTGCATGTAATTAACATATATTCTAAATATGAGCGAAAAAATGGCACGAAACTTTTAAAAAACTACAGGATCGGTATGAGGATATTCAAAAGCAATGGAAGCGAGTTGGAATCGGTCAGACGAAACATTTAATAGAGCCAATGCCACGCAACAAAATATTGAAAACTTATTCGATTTCACTTCAATTTTCACATTAACTTTTTCTAGTTGCAAATATTTTGACCTCTTCAATTCAGACTTCAATGTATTATTACTTCTTTCTTTATTTATTTGCAACATAATATTGTACTTTCAATTTTTTATAATAAATGGCAATAAATACACTTTGTTTTGAATAAAAGACTTTTGATAAAAATTATTTTAGTGAGCTTAAGAAGTCATTTAAAGTGCAAGTGATTTTGGTTGCAAATGATATGACCGGCACTGTATGTCCAGGTAGATAAATTTATTTCTCCAATCAGCAACAGCGAACAAAACTATCAAGTGAAAACCCTTGAAATAAAATAAATTCTTAATGTATACTGTAGATTCTTACTCATATCCACTTTACCTTATAGTTGTAAAATATGCTACCAGAATGTGGTGGTGCCTTTAACGAAACTACCAGCGGCTATCGAAACCGATAAAAGTGTCGAGAAACTCCTCTTTTATTAAAGTTGCCATGTTCGGTTGCAACTCCACTCAAATTGCGATGCATACTGCATCTATTATGGTCCCTATGTGTTGCTTACTAATCCCATAAATTGACGCGATGTGCCTTGGTAACGATCAAGCATAAAAGCAATTTTAATTTTGTTAATAATATTAACTATTATTATCACTTACTCCAGGGCAGCTGCTAAGTTTTGTTTTGGACTTATAGCATCTGGGCATACATTCCGTTTGGATAACATATGCGGTTCCAACATCACACATATTTCATTGAATGCATCCACATTCATATGAAATTTTCGTAAAAAATTTTGAGATTTTTTGTTTGCTCTTCGATATTTTATATGCTGCAGGGGCAATTAGAAAGTTTGCGAACATTTTTTTTTTCATTTTAAATTAATTTTAAAATTTTTCTTATTTCCGCGTGAACTGTCTAACATAAAATTAGCTGGCTTTTTCTCTACTAACGAAGCAAAATATATGCCAAGTCTACAAAACGAAATTTTGCATCAACAGCGTACTAGACTTAACTTGCGCCATTTTTAAATACACAAAAGTCAAAATCGAATGAAACTTCAAATTTATGTTAGTGTTGATAGCAGCAGTACTCTCTTGACATCTCGGCGTCTCGACTTGCTATAATTCATGTTAATGTTCCTGTCTTACCAATAAAATGTCTAGTCGAGACACCTTATGTTAATATCATACCAAAAAAATCCAACTTTTCGTCAAGACAGTACTGCTACTATCAACCCTAACATAAGTTTGAAGTTTCATTCGTTTTTGACGTTTCTGTATTTAAAAATGGCGCAAGTTAAACTTAACAGAAGAGAAATAATTAATTTCATAAATATATATCGAGAATATGAGTGTTTATGAAATTTTAAAAGAGAAAAATATAAAAGAATAGAGTTGAAAAGAAGTACGTGGGAGAAAATGGGGAACAAATTCAACGCATATTTCTTGTTTACTGTTCAAAGCATTTTGTAAGATGAAATGCCTAAACATAATTTGCCCACTTCATATTTTGACAGCTATCAGCTGCTCTGACACGAACATGAATTTTGCTATGAATTATAGCTAGTCGAGACGCTATGTAACGAAATGTTGGATTTTTTTGGTATGATATTAACATAAGGTGTCTCGACTAAACATTTTTAAGGTAAGACAGGAACATTAACATGAATTGTAGCTAGTCGAGACGATCAAAAATATTTTGACAGGACACACAAAAATTTTAAATGGCGGAAAAGGGCTCAGAATAATTAATTTATTCATTTTACACAAAAAAAAATATCAAAACAATTGTTTAAAAATAAACTTAATTATAAACTGCTGTTATCTTACAGTTCGCCGTGCTCTGAGCTAAAGAAAAACGTCTATTGCCAACCAACAGGTGTACTTGTCCACTTTCTATAGTTCTCATGCACTCATATTGATGAAAATATAAGAAGATTATAAGGATTAACCACTAGATTAAGACGTGAATCGAATCCGCAACCTCCCGGGTGAAAGTCTAGTGCCCACCCCTTTTTTTATGACACAAATAACCCATGTAAGGCCTAGACTGAGCTTTTCGATTCCATTCATGTTCTGTGAGTTATATTTATACAAGAATGGAAAATACCTACAGTTTTATGCCGAATCCGCAGGAACCCTGCGTAGTAGTTCAGCACACTAATCATTAAGCTACCTTGACCATCATACAGTGCTTGAAACTTCAATTAAGTCAAGAGTAATGGCACTTTAATTTGGGTTCCAAAAGTGGATCATGAAATAAGGGTGATTTTAATTTGCATAGCATGGGCTTTCTTTCAATTTTTCTAGTTCAATTTACTAAGGTCTAAGACTCAATTTACTAGGGCATTTTTATTACAGACAATGTCGGCAGAATTAACTTGTAGGGAATTATATTTGTTGCATGTACGTTGTGAAGGCGATTCTTATCAATCATCTTAATACCTTCGATTACCCTAGTAAAAATGGAAGATGAAAGAAAATAAATAAAATCTTCACACCTGTCATTTTTACGTACAATGGAATAAATCTGCAATGCATGCATATATATAATAAATTACCTTTAAATTGATTTTGCTCTTTGAATATTTCCTACGTGAGCACTTAAGAGTTTTAACTAAAACAAAAACACATACATATAAAGAGTAGAAGTAAGTGTGTTTTGCGTTGCGATGTACACGAACAAATAAAAAAGTGTTGCAAATTAATGCATTTGGCAACATTTGCATGCTGGGTGGCTAGCTCCAGCATCCCAACCAGCAACGCCGACAGCACAAACAACACAACATCACATCTAAACCGGATCGCAGCTAAGGGGGGCTTTTGAGTGTTACCAATCAAAATTACAAATGAGAGAGTAAAAAAAGCGTTTATAAAAATGCACTCTATGAAATGCCATAAGAACCGCACAAAAAATTTAATCTCAATAAACTTAAACGTCTGATAGGAACTAATTACTCTTTGAATGGTAGTTGGTTATTATTTATTTTTTGCTTGCTGACGCATTTCGTAAATTTGGCGCTTTTAATGTTTCTTGTGATATTTAAAGGGTGATGTTATTTCTGTTTAGTTTTTAACTGTAGAATTTTTACAATGCCCTTGTGATTCGTTACACGTGCCAAGTTCACACATTCTCAGTTAACATTGTCACTTCATCATAGAAAGACTTACACCCGAACAACTCTTACAATATTTTATGATCGTCATAATCGACGTACTGAGCAAGCATGTCAAGCTGTAGTAACAAAATTTCACACAAATTTTACGCTATTAAACATCAAACCACTTACCTGTGTGTGTTGAGTATTTACAGAGGAAAATATTGCTGTTGTAGGCGCCAGTGTTGATGAAGATCTTGGTATAAAAGCGTATAAAATGCTCGTACAGGTCGTTCAAGAATTGAACCCGGGCGACCTGCCACAGCGTCGAACTTTCGGTAAGTGGGCTTTAGGGAGACTTAATCCGTTTTCAGCGGCGAAGCTCATCATCATGGCAAGCATCAATTTAGCGATTCAAATAAAAATTTCATGCACTTTTGTACTTTTCCGGTTTTTTGAAAATTAAAAATCAAACGCTTAAAAAATCACTCTTTGTAATTTTAGAAAGAGCCTTTTTACTAATCATTTATTTGGTTTACAACATGGATAACGCGTTTGGCGATTATACTCCAAAATTTCAGTCCCCCCCTTAAAACCGCCACAGTATTTATATTTTTCTTATATATTTTTATTCAAAACCTCCTATTGGAAAATCCAGCGGACGGGCCTGCCTCCAACAGTTGTAACAATACACCACTCTCATATCGCGTTTATAGCTTTTGAATTTGATTCAACTCCTTATCACTAAAACATATCAAAAATGCTCATGCATTAAATATCACATCGACGTGCAGAAAAAAAAGTTAATTTTTCAAATCGAAACCAAAATAAAGAAGAAGAAGAGGAGCGGGGCGGACAGAAAAGTTAGCATTACAAAGTAGAATTGCAACAAAAATTTGTTCCATTGTCATCCCCTATTTTAGTCCATGCTACGGGGAGGTGTACATGGCCGTTTCTCTATATTAACTAACTAGTAATCCTCTAGCAGGATAGTCTAGGGCAAGACTATATGTCCAATTATATCATAAATCAATAACTTTAGCATGGATTTAGCATTTCACTAACTAGTATAACTTTTATGTATATTGTATTCGATACTATAGTGTTCTTTTTAAAGTTATTTACATTAATTGTGCAAACAAAAGAAACAATTACTTTTGCTTGAATAGCCATTTTTGTTGTTATAACTATTTTTTTGAATTGAAAAAAGTATTAGTTAGTAGGGAATTAATATATTTTAAGGCAAAGAAAATTGCATTAAATTTAACCATTCCTAATTTTTTATTGCTGGAAAAAATTGTCTTGCTAGAAGGTTCCAATTTTAACTTAAGTCCATCAAAGTCTATATATGAATATCCCATTATTGGTTTTGTAATTTATGCTCTCCCTTCTTTTGATTTTGGAATCAGTTTTACTTTAGGTACCTAAAACGAAGCTTGAACCTGAAAACTTATGCCAGATATCCAGCCTTGATCTAGTACAGTTTTGAATAAAATGAATTGCTGTAGGCAGTTGGAGCGTAACACCTAGTCCCAATATATATTACATTTGCCATCGGCATATGTCAATATGAGCCATGTTTTGTTCATAAAAGCGTTAATAATAGTTTAATTCAGAACACACAAGTCCAGAACACTGGCAATTGAGTTACCCGGCATTTTGCCAAGATTTTCGTGATATTAAAACTATACCTGAATGTCGAATTCAATTGAAACGGCACTGGTATTTAGTGCAGCAGTGTGCGAATGAAAGTTAAGTGTGAACTTAACAATTTATGAGCGCCCTGCAACCATTCGACTTTATATCCATATGTCTAAAGAGAGAGAAAGAGCGAGAGAGAGGAAGTACATCACAGCTTAAACTAAAATAAAAAAATAAGGAAAAACTTAAAATTAAATAAGAATCTCAAAAATTTTTTAACTTATCGAAGGAACGAATAAACAACACTTTTTGTGCCAAGATATGAAACGTTTATCTTTCTGTTCTCAGATTCTTATACTTCGTTTTCATCATCATGTGACTTAAATGGATATGGCCGAGCAGAAATATTGTTATCAAAACAAAACAACAAATAAAATACAAACATGTGTATATGAAACTACATCCGGTCTCTAAGGCGTGTGCGCGCTCCAGATGTTTTTCGCTGCCACTATAGCTGCCGACGCCATTAGCATCCCCACTCACCCCATCAAACAATGCAAGTAACTTTCTGGTGCAGCTCATAATGATGATGCTGCCGACTACTCACGCTGTTGCTGGCTGATGATGTTGTTGGCATTACTTGCGATGCAACTGCGACTGCGATGTATTTGAAAACTGAAAATAATATTGTTTTTATTTTAGATGCTCGTGAATGGTCGTCGAAATTGTATGTCGTGGATATGGTGCGCGTAAATACTTGTACATATATCAAACTGTGAAATTATTTGTCCCGGAATATAAATTTTGAATCCAACGCACTAAAAGTTTTTGCATTTTTATGTTACTACAACTCGTTGCCGTTTGACTGCCACGTGTTTGTGAGTGTAAGCATCAAGTGCAAAAATATTAATTTAATAATACACACTCACTAAATTTTGGATAAAAAATCAACATTTTTTTTAGTTCATTCAAATATTATCGCTTGCGTACAAACTTAATTCAAAAAACAAATACAATCTTGGAGCGTTAAACTATAAATAAAAATTAAGAAAGGTCACTTTAAAACTAACCAGAACTTTATCACCATCGTTTGTTTTTAGATTTTTTTTTTTTGGTTTTTTTTGCGAAATTCAAAGTCCCGTGACTGAAATTTAACACAAATATACGAACAAAAATATTAAAAAAAAATAAAAACTTTAGCGATACTCAAGAAATTCTTCACAGTTAATCTGCAGGTTTCGCTAAAAACGGACGCCCTTTCCATCTTCTTACAGTTGTACATATATTTTAATAAACTGTGTACTTCTAAGCAAACACAAAGCTGAAAATTAATCTTCTGAATGTGTTTAAAGTTTTAATAACTTTTCAAAGTTTGTTAGCGCAATTCCCCCATCAACATAAACCTTCATTTAACCAACGAAACCAATAAAAAAACTTTGAAAGAAGCACCCGGCACTCCCTTCAGCGCTGCCGTGGAGCATTTACACAATGGAGATGCATCCTAGACCTCACGGAATTATAACGCACTTCATCTTCTTGTTCATCTGTTTAATTTCGATCGATGCCACGGAGGCTATTTGCCCCACAGGCTGTAGTTGCTTTCAGCGCACCGTTCGTTGTATACGCGCACGTTTAACCGCCATACCATCACAGATTCCGCAGGATACAAACGTACTGTAAGTAGCGCCAAGTAATTTTGTTTTCTCAGTGAATTTTATGTGGTTCATTATAAAAATATTTGATTTTGTTTCAGATATTCTTTTTTTTTTAATTTAAATTTTACCCTTATATTCCCACTCCATTTCAATAGGCCTATATTGTTTATTTTTAATAAAAGAAATTTAAAAACTCTGCAATATTTTTATTGTATTGTAAGGGAGTGTCGTCAGGGTTGGAACATGTTTTGACCTTTGCTCATAACTTTTGTTGAATGCCGAATTTTATTATGTTGCATATCTCATAAATTGCAATGTTTTTGTGGAACATTAAAATATAATTGGACTTAATATTTTCAATAACAACATAACAAATCCTATTACAGAGATAGGATTTTAGCCACTGTGAAAGTTTAGTATGGAAACCCAGACGCTCAAGCTTTGTTGTAAAGATACCATCAACAACAGAGTCAAACGCCTTGGAGAAATCAGTATCAACTTGATTTCCATCTTTAAATGCAGACATGCAAAATTCAGAAAGAACAGTAGATTGGTCAACGTAGACCGCCCGGGGAAAAAACTATGGTGGTTAGGGCTAGTCAATCTCTTGACTGCGAAAGTTAGTTTAACTTTTACAACTTTTTCAAAGAGCTTTGAGGTAGTAGACAATTTTTATTCAGCCAAATAAACCTAACCTAATTTTCCATCCACGGTTTTCAGTGGCGTAACAATAGTCGGTTTGGGGGACTAGATTATCCGGGGCCTTTGCGGCATAGAGGCCCACAAAATTAAATTAAAAGTTGGCAGCCCATAGTATACTAAATCGGTCTTAAACGGGCCATAAACTACCAAATTACTTCAATCAGTGTGTACGTATATATAAATTTCATGAACGATTTAGTATGTTTTTCTTTAAATGGCAATCTGGCTAACGGTACGCTTGACGCTTCAATTTAGGGACCACAATTATATATTTTGACCGTTGGTCATGAATACCGCTAGTATCTATTCTGTTTTTCGCGGTAGTATACTATTTTTAGACTAAATTTATTTCATTTTAGTAAAAATTATAAGTTTTTATATTTAATAAAAAAAATGCATTAATTAAATGAAATAACATAAATTGATAACACTGGAATACAGTGATAATATAACATAAACCAAAGTAAATTTTCTAAACTAATTCAAGGTCGCTCAACACGAAAATCACATTAATTTTTTTTTCTTTGGGTAAGTTTTCGAGATATGATAAAATAATGGTTTTCAGGTTACAGTTTCACTTACAGGCTAATATCTCATTAACTATTTTCGACCGATCCAAGTTACATATCATAGGAAGTATAATTAAATTAGGCGTCTAATACTGTCAAGTGAGATATAGATGCTGAAAGTTCAATTTTGGTGTGATTTTTGAGAAATTTTCACTCAAGTCGTGGGCTAAGTTTTCTTTCTCACAAAAAAAATCCCAAAATCTGTAATTTTGTTTTTTTTAATCGATAGATATTATTATAAAAGTTTTAAGCATAAAATGATAGCAATCGCGTCAAAAATTACAAAGTTATCAATGATTGAGTAAAAATAAAATATTCTCGAAAACTCGAAATTTTTCTCAAAATTCGTTCTGGTCTAGAAAATGATGAACCACTTGAAATTTTCATGCACACTATTATTCTGAATATATTTGGCCGCAGCGAAACCAATATATATCGGGGGCACAATATTATTAACGATGCACTCGTCGATAAAAACCAAATCATTCTTTCGCCCCTCCACATCATTTTTGGTCTCATAAAGAATTTCGTTAGAGCGTTGAAAAATAACGCTAGTGCAATAAAATCATTACAAATAGGGTTTTCGAAATTGTCACAATAAAAAATCAAAGCGGGCGTATTCGTTGGACCTCAAATTTTTCGACGATGCTGGATTACTGAATGTTTGAATGAGTCAAAACGAGAAGCATGGGAAGCATTTGCGAATGTTTTTCAAAATTTTTTGAGAAATTATAAAAGTGACAATCATGCCCAACTCATCGACGTAATGTTGGAAAAATACAATGACATTGGTAAGTTTGATTTACGGTGAATTGAAAGCTGATTCCTTATTGATTTATTCAATGATAAATAAATTTAAGTGAAACTGTAACCTGAAAAGCTGTTATTTTGTCATATCTCGAAAACTTACCCGTTGAAAAAAAATTAATGTGATTTTCGTGTTTAGCGACCTCGAATTAGTTTAGAAATTTTGTATTCCATTGTAACAGCCAATTTTTTATTTATATAGATAATCATTGCAACTTTGACTGTGTTGGAGGTGCCACGCCTACTTGTTCAATTTAGATAATTGTTATAAAATTGTTATCGTACACCAAATTTCAAGGCATGAGATTTTGAGCTAAACTGATTTAGGCGCTTGTTTTGTATGAGACGTTCCACGCCCATATTTTTAATCTTGACCGTTTTTGTTTTAGGAAGTGCTTACATTATCAGTAGCGACTGCACATAAATTCAAATTTATTACTTCAACAGTTTTTGAGATATTGTAATTTTTGGATTCAGCTTATATGGGAAGTGGGCGTGTCTATTAACCGATTTAGTTGAAATGCGCAATATTTCTTAATATACACTTAAAAAATATCTGTGCAAAATTTTATTGGCCTACCGCTACGTCTTTTATTTTTGTCCACCGGTTGTAGAGTTAATTTTGACTTCTTCGTCTTTTTGGTAACCGTTATTTACTAAGATCACTAAGATCACCGATGAGGAATTGTGGCGGGTTCCGAAACGGCCGTCTTGTTTATTTTTAACCAGTTTTACTTCGAAAAACAGGGTTTTAGCACATTTAAAACTCAATCGAACCAAAACGACACGGAGATTTTAAAAACTGATTTCATTTTCGGATTTGGCGTCGTTCAACTCCTTCGACTTTCGCCAAATTTTACACTACGTCGACGCACTATTCGTTGTCTCGATGCGACGAAATTTCTTAATTCCTAAATAGGTCCAAATCGAGAACCTGTCTTCGTAAATATATGAAAAAGTGACGAAAAAATGTCAGCATTTCAATTCCACCGTTTCTTTTTGATTACAAAAAGTCTGAATAGTGATTAGAGAGCTTACTACCACATATTGTAGCGTAACAGTACATTGAGGATCTAGACAGAGCTTTTCGCGTTCACTCATATTATGCGAGTTATATTTGAAGACGAATGGGAGGACCAAACTTTTAATGCCGAATCTGAACTGTTTTTTGTTGTTTTTCAGCCGTGGCAAATATCTAGTCCGGGCACCCTGAGTGACAGGGTAAGGGAGAGAAGGGAGCAGAGGGTGAATTAGTAGCTATGAGTGTTTTCTTAAATAGCCTTGTTCAAAGTTTATTGAATATATTATTAAATGAAAAAAAAACTCTAAAGAAATCTACGAAACTAATTATTTCATAAAACAGAACATTAATAATTTTTGAATCCAAAGACCCAATTGGTCTTGCTTGGGCCCGAAATTGAATCGGGAGCCAAATTTCTTCGGTTCAAGACTCTGGTACGCAAATCTTATCTATCGGACCCAATTAAAAAGATGAACTGAAAGGGTTAATTTGTTTTCTTTAGCAATCAAAAATTTAAAGTATTATTTTTCAGCAAAATGTGACTTAAAAGCTGCTTTTAAATTTTTTGGTTCTAAGTCTGTAAGCTCAAATCTAAAATTGAAAAATTAATCTTTCTCTTGTCAAAAATTATGTTCATAGGACTTACGTTTTTTATTTTTATATTATGTATTTATCTACAATGTGTCCAAAAATGAATACATGAACGTGTCAAAAAGGAACAACAACATATAAATTTATTTGTAGGTATACACAAAGAAATTTTTAGAATTTAATTGTTCAAGAACACAAAGTAGATAGATCAAGAAAATAACTTGAGAAAACAATTTTTTTTTAACCTGGTTCAGGAACGGCTCAGCGACAAGGTGCCACATGGCACCGCTAGGCATTACTGGGTTCAGCTAACAACGAGATAAAATTGAACGATGATAACGAGGATGAAGAAATTACGAACAACTTTACTTTTACAACTTTAAAAATTTCGATGTTAATAAAAAACATTTGTGACTTAGCAGAGCAAAACGGACCACAGTTTCGGACTCAGCGACCCCCCATTACCCTAAGTACACTTGCCCCGCCTCTGCTCATTTTTGGCTATTGAACAGTGTTATCATTCATTTCGCTAGTCCTTCAGTAACTAGTTCTTGCACTAGTTCGTTAATACACTCATGGTAATAAGTATACTTCCAGTCACAAAGTGTGATTTGTTGTAAGATTTTTAATTATTCCAAATTTATTTTATAACAATTAGCAAGTACGAAGTTTTATTGAATTAATGCGAATATAATAAAAATAACCCTGTTACTTGAATGCTTTAAATTCAAAACTTTAAAAATGCTTCATTGGAAACAATTATACTTCCATTTTAAGAATAATAAGAAAAAATAAAATTTAAAGGTCCCAAGTAATAAAGTAAGTTTCAGAAAGCGATTATCACAAATATTAATTCCTTATATTTTCTTCTATTCTATTTGTCGTTGAACTCATAAGATTCCTTAGCTCTAATGTTGATATTTCCTTTTAATTCTTTTTTATTTCTGCTCGTAATTAATTTAAACTGGAAATCTGATTAAAAAAAAACACTTCGAAGATTTCCCATGGGGTTCAAGTCCATGCTTGAAGTGGGTTACTTCATTATTTCAAAATTTTTCTCCTTTAAACATTCAGTTTTGACTGCTACAGTCAGGAACATCTAATGTGAACGTTTTTCGTTGCCAAAAATAATCGTTTCGCATTGACCGGTCCATTACAAATGTGATGTTGCAAATTCGAAACATGCCTTTTTGTTATGAGTGTTTAGGAGAAGCTAACTCTTGTTGTAAGATGTTTACAATCGTGCAAAATGTTTCCCATACGTCTTGTGAAAATATTTAAATCCAAATCACTTCGAATTTCAGATATAATAAGTTTTTTGAAGCTCGTAGCTTTGACAATCTCCGGCTCTTTCAGTGTATTCATGATTATAAGTCGTCCAAGCCCCTTTTTTTTTGGCATATATTAACTTCTTTGCTTTTACGTTTACCACGCCTACATGTGATATGGTAATACTTCATACAGTTTAGCGATTAGACATTCCCCATTTTTATGAGGCATTATTTTTCCAATTTCTTTCACAGAAAATTGTTACCAAGCCCCATTTTGCTTGACAATGACTTACAAGTAAAATTTTTCAAATAACTTGTGGTGGAATGTTGTGCAATGTCTACAATGCGTTGTCTGTAAAATTTGTTAAAGCAAAGTTTAAAAATAACACGAGTGCATCATTTGAAAGTATAATTATTTCTTTCTAGTTAAACATTTAACTTCAAATTAAATCTAGACAAGGACATTAAGAAATTAAATTTTTGCATTAATATATATACAAAGCAATTAACAAAACCTTTAATTTGTTGTAATAGAGGATTTCCACTGAATATTTTATAGTGGAAGTATATTTATTACCATTGGTGTATCTAGTTTTTTCACTAGTTCTTGAATAACTAGTTTCAGCACTAGTCCTCAAATATCTTAACCCCTACATTTTACACATATAGATAATAAATAAAATGCGAATTTATTACATGGCAATTTTTTTTAATAAAAAATAAATAAACTCAGAAAACGTTTTTTTGTTTTTGTAAAACGACACAGCACACCGATCATTTAAAACTTCAAACTGGCGAATCTATAAATGTCCTTGTCACCATAATATGCACTAGTTCAAGAAAAAAAGAAAATCGTTTTGTTTGAACTGGTGAATCTTTACATTCAATTAGGAACTAACTACCGAACTAGTAAATTTGTTCCAACCACAGAACTAGATCTTTTTGTATCTAGTTCACTGTTTCACTGCAGGGTATCTATTAAAACTAAGTGGGAACGAATATCATCATCTCGTCGTGTGATAAAAATTGCATTTGTAGCCATTACGCAGAATACATACAAATGTTGCATGTGCATCTAAAAATTAGTACGAGTACATTCTCATCCATCTACCCGTATGTACATACATACGTACATATCTCTCTTCGTTCAGATTATCATGTTGGAAATTAATTTAACTGCAAAATGCAGTGAAATAATTTACAAAATTAAAGAAATTATTTTTCTGTGCAAACGTGGGCGTTCATAGACTTTTTTAGTCTTGAGCATTTTTGAACTAAACTTGCAAAAAGTTTTAATTTAATGAAAAATTTACAAATTGTTAGTTTTGAGATATAAGTAAATATAAATAGATATTAAAAAATATATTGACAATTACTACTTTTATTCGACGCCATAGTCTGGTTTAATGCAAATTAAATCGGTTACATTCAGTTTAAACATTAAATCGCTTTTATCATCACCTCATTTAATCCCCATTAAAAGTGCGCATAAGTCGGTTGTTTTTTCATTTTGAAAAAAATATGTAGGATTTTTGAAGAATGTGTAATAGTATTAGCAGGGAGCGGATTGTGAGGAATTCTCCTTTTTTCCTTCTTAACCCTCTAGTTCCCAAATTTTTGATTGGTAAAAAAAATCGGAATTGATTAATATTGACGTAAAAATCATAAACTGATTTAAAAACCCAAAAAAAACTAATGGGCGTGGTTTTATGAAGTGAGAAAGTTTGAGCGCCTTAAATTATTTGTTCTTGAATGAGCTCTTTATCAATTTGTTTTAAGTAATTTAATATTTTATATAATATATTGTTTATCTGGATACTATGACGGGAAGTATTTTATTTATTTTTTTTAAATTTTTTTCATTTTTATCTCAAATACAATCAAAATAATTAATTTTCCTATTTTTCACAAATTTTTTACTTTGACTGTCGCTAACTTCTGTAATACGCATCATAGCTCATAACTGATGCATTTTTCTAAAAGCTTGGGACATTCCCTAAACGATATGATAAAATGTAGTAACAGAAAACTGTTATGGTGGCAGTTCCATCCCTTTTGGTGAAGGCCGTCTAGAGGCGGGCTTAAGAACTAGAGGGTTAATCTTACATGATGGCTGATAAAATATATACGCGTTTCAAGCCCCCCTGATTCCAAATATATACAGTTAATATTGCCTTTTTTGCTTTTTTTTCGAATTTTTGGTAAGTAAATAATGCCTTTTTAGGAGTTTTCTCTCATTTTTATGGCTTTTACTAGTTGAACTAAAATTTTCTTAAAATATATAATAAGTTCTTAACCCTCTAGTTTTACGAACCCGCCTTCATCAAAAAGGGTAGAATTGTTAGGGAATTTCTCAAACTCTTCAAAAAAACGGATCGGTTATGAGTTGTGATGTGTAGCACAGATGTTAGCTGCAGAGTCAAAAATTTGTCAAAAATAGGAAAATTAACTATTTTGATTAAATTTGAAAATTTGATTTAGGCATTCAATCTTTCCCACTTCATAAAACTACGCCCATTAATTTTTTTTTGGGAGTCAAACAAAAATTTGGAAAGTAAAGGTTTAAATTATAAAATTCTATATATCGATAGATACTTTTGTTCTTTTGTTGGTGGTTTTTATTTTTCTTTTTCTTAGTTTTTAGATTCCTGGTTATAAGAGTATTAATAATGTTAAAAGTGAAATTCCTTTAACCATTTTTTTGTTTTCAAAAATGTATATATTGTTTAAATGTGGCTGGGATAATGTTACTAGGTTAATTGATCTTAAAAGTGGTACGAGTCTTGTAATTAATAATATTGTAAGGAGTATCTATAATACTATATATCAAACCGAAAAATTTCTGAAGGTTTGCTTGGATAGGGTGGCTGAACAATAGCAAACCTGCCGAGGGTCACAATGGTGTCGTGGAAAAATTAATTCCTCACCGAACTGAAGTAATGTGGATCAATATATATTTTTCGGGCTAACTGCTGTGCAATCAGGCAAGCTATAGAGGAAATACCTTCCCAGAAACCTTTATCTTAGCCATGGGTAAGTGCTTCTTTTTCGCCCACCATCTTGTACTAAAAGGCATACGCTATTTTTCTCCATGACCAAGGATGGGAACCGGGCTCAAACCAATCCAGTTTTGAACTGAACCATCTGTAATTTGAAGGACTCGAACCGAACCACGAGCCAAACCAGTTGTATTCGTAAAAATTGTTTGGTTGTTTGGCCAAAAAGTTATTTCTATTACACTTTGTAACACTAGTCTTTTTATGCTATACGTTTCTTATAGAGGGAATCAAAGCGGATTTAACATGGTGGTAGCAGCATTACAACAAGTACAACGTAACAATAACAACACGCTTCTTTGTTATTGCTAAAAATCGTAATTGTCAAAAGCACAAGAACAAATGCATGGAAAACAAAAAAAAAAACAAAGATTTTGACAGTTAAGATTATCTTCATATAAAAAAAAATTAGAGAAGACAGAGCTGTCGCTGCTATCACCTGTTATAATTTCGCCATGGAGGGAATATTGGTTTTGGTTGTACAATTTGATTGAGTGGTTTGTGATGTACATACAAGATAACAGAGCTGTAAAAGAATGCATTGAATTTAATTTCATTTATTTCGGTCCGTGACGACCGTGTTCAAAGTATTTTTTCTCTAGCGGCATACACGACCCTGAGTATTTAGTCTAGTAATTCTGTATTTTTGATGATATGCTATTATAACATTAAAAATTCTGAAAATTCTGTTTTTCCGGGGTCGAAAAAATCAGGAAAAAGCTTTCACTATGGTAAATATTACTTTTGAATCGGAAAAATCGGTTTACTTTGGTATCCCATTTTCTGTATTAGATAGAAATAAATCTTTACGAGAATTGAAATTCAATCTCCTTAGAAGCTCCCGAATTTATTTTTTTTTGCGTTCGCCTAAACTATCGCAAACGGGCTCAGAAACGAGCGTTTTGCGATAAAAAATACGAGCGTCGCATGAACATTCGTTCAATGTTCGCAAGCGTGCTCGCAAACAATAATTTTGCAAGCATAAATATGACAAATAAAAGCTATAAACAGAAATGCGACGTATTGATGAATTTACGCGGCGTAAAAACACTGCCACATTTAAAATGCTTGTAATCCTATGAAATGGAACAGAATTGGATAGGATTTTACGTCGACTTTTCATTTTTATGGTGATAGCATTTTTACATCGCTTAAATTCGTCGATACGCCGCAACTCTGTTTATAGCTAAGCAATAATAGACATAGACAAAAAAAAACCGAGCGTCGCAAGATTATTTGCTTAAAGTGAGGAACAGAATGTGAAGCTGAAACGTGAAGTAACAATCTGTCAAAAGTAAAATCTATACATTTTCATTGTAATCAAGCACAATGTGAAGTTTTCGCTGCCGCTGAAGCTGAAGCTGAAGATGTAGCTCAAAATAAGAACTTTTCAACTTTGTCGCTCTTCAAGCTTAGCAACTGATTGTAAAAATAAAAAAGTGGAAGAATGCACTGAATTATTTATAGAACTTGTAAAATAATTTAATTAATTTACAATTTAAAGCACTTTGATTGCAAAAATGTGGAGAAAAATATGATTGTGTGTATTTCCAATTACAATAAACATGAGCTTCAGAGGTGCACATTCTGTTTACATTTTTCTTTGTCGCGCTTCATTGTTTGCTACGCTACATTCACTCTTTTCATTCCGCTCCAGGCTTCATGCTTGTAACCGTGCTCGCAAAAGGCTCGCGAACGATATCTTTTGCGAGTGTCGTAAACGAAACTTTTGCTGTCACAAACTGAGTGACATATGATTCGTCTTCGTATCGTTTTTGGATACGGTCGCGATAGTTTTGTCCGCAAAAGTTTTGCCAAACTCTCGTAAACGATATCATTTACCAAGATTTTATCCACTGGGTGGATGCAAAGAAGATTACAAATACAAAGCGTAATAACAAATATAAATGCATGAGTCTCCCTCTCTACTCATATTTCATTGTTGTTCAGCATCATAATAACGTGAAAATATTTTATATTGTTAGTGTAGTGAACCTAGGGAAATGGTATCGGTACTAGATTCTTTGGAATCCTTGATACTTTTACCCCAATACCCGATACTTTTTTACAAGGTACTTGTATTATGAGTACTTGTAGTCATTGAGTACATTGAAGCTGGTATCGAAATTCGATACTTTTAAAAATTTGCAGTGCAAAAATTAGTACTAATAAATGAAAATGCAACTGTAATCAAAATTAAAAAGTACAGCCTGCACTGTTTTGAATATATGTATAATCAGATTATGCTAATTTTACGGTGGCCTAATGAATGAGCGCTAGACTGGAGTCCTCAGGTTCGATTCCAAGATAAGGGGTAAATGCTTTTAAATTGTTGAACAAAGGGTCGGTCGGCGTTATCTCTCTTAATTAAAGTTAGAAAGAACTAACAAACATAGACGACCTCGATAGTCTAGTGGGTAGTGCATCCCGACTTCGTCTGGTGGTTAATTCTTATAACTTCCTTATATTCACTGTCAATATGAAGCGTATGAGAATTATAAGATACTGTACAAGTACACACCTTGGTTGGTAATGGCAAAACCACCAAGCCGATAAAAAATTGCCAAAATTTCCATTTTAAGTTATACAACTTTTGTAGTTAAGGTGCGTATTGTATTTATAGGTATTAAATCAATATCTATATTTTTCAAATTTAAATGTATTCATTATTTTCTTATGTACTTATGTATACATTTCGGTCGATACTTCAAATGAGTATAGTATCGATACTTTCATCCCGATACCATTTCCCTAAGTACACCCACTGCCTTCCAGTAGCTACTTAGTGTTGATTCGATACCCACATAGTATCGATACTTTTACTCATTACTTGTATCGAATAAAAGTATCGATGCTACCGAAAATATCAGAAAAAAGTATCGAATATATACTTGTATCGAATACTCGTTTAAAGAGACAAATTACACTTTTTTTAAGTGGCTGTCGAGTAGAACATTCAGGCCAGAACGGCCCATTGTGATACAACAGCCTACAGTTTACACTAATCAACAGGAGTCTTTCGCCTATACATCATGGTTTTAAGATATTTCCACTGGAAACACTGCTAGAAAATTTATAATAGAAGGAAAACTAATCAACAGATTAAATCTTTTTAAAAATATTTTATTTTAATGAAAAGGTTTCAATAAACATTATGTTCTACATGCATATCCGGCAATATTTTCTAGAACTTCAATACTGTAGTGCAATATTTTCATACATTGGAATATTGCAATATGGACTGAAATATTTGAATATAGATATTGAATAATTCTGGAGTAGCATTTTGAAATATATTATTGATTGTTCTAAATTATTGTAAAATGATCCTCAATCTTAAATATAGGATTGTGCACTCCTAATAGATTGAATTGCATATTTTCTTCTTTTTCCCCCTCTCTAATGTTTTATGTATTGTTTTTGAACATTACAAATACAAGCAATTTCATACGAACTTTGCAGGTTTATATGCAAAGGAAGTCTATTTTTTGGAATTTTGTTTGTCGCTATTGTCTGCTTTTTTTCTGTCAGACTCAATTTGAATTTTAATCTATTTACCGTTTTTCTAATAAAGATGGACTTGACCTACTGTGAATGCATCGAAAACATTTCATTTCCTTTAGTTTGGGAGCATACCCTGATATACTCATTCGTACACATTTCCCCTTACGATCTTTTTCGTTTGCGGTTTATTATTTATTTGGTTGTTAAAGCTTCTCAACAACGCATGTATACAAATATCTTTCAGCATTTCTAAATAATGCAAAATTGAATAGAGCAAAATTCATAGACCTCTTAAGTTCTAAAATCTTTCTTCATGAAATAATTCCCCTTCACTTTCTTATATGTAAATACTAAACACCACTAGACAGCTATTATACTTTTCTGTCAACACATTAAGGAATGTGAAAGCTATAAGACATTTGGCCAATTCACAAGCTGTCATATACTCATAATGTTGTATAATTTTATATGAAAAATGAGAGAATTTATGACAAATGAGACGATTTTGAATACCCTAATTGTATATTCTTTATCTTAATATAAAGCCACGATTTAGAGTTATAATTCTTCTTTTGTTCACGGCAGTCCATGGAGAGCCTAGGCCGAGTTTCTCACATCCATTCATGTTGTATGAGTTATAAGTATACACGAATCGAAGGGATCTACAGTTTTATGCCGAATCCGAACAGCGAAGTGAAAAGTTTTTTCCGTTCCATGGATAAAAATTTAAAAGTTAAGCGTTACCAAAATTTAAAAAATTTTATATCATTGTAAAAAAAATATTCATTAAGAAGAAACGACAGCTAGAGCGTTGTAAACTTTTTATATGAAATTTCGTGTTGTGATTTTTATTAACTGGGAGGAACTGAGGGGCTTTAGGCAGACAAAGACCATGTTACCTGTTATCTCGAAGCATCTAACAGACTTTTTGTTATCACTTAACAGAAAGAGCTGTAGACAGCTGGTGGGATTATATACAGGTAATTTCTCTTGGGCCAAACATTTGCATATGATTGGCCTAGGAGCTAGTGCCTTCTGTGCTTCCTGTGGTTTGGAGGGAGAATGTGAAGAGACGCGCTTTCTCCCAGATCAGAGTAAGCATATTTGGCACTGGAGTGTTGGGAGACGAACACCTGGGCTCTTTAACACCGCAGGATCTGCTAAGATTTATTAATAAATCTGGTAGATTTAAAGAATAGCAAAAAGGAACATAGAATATAGTACAATGGACGTAAAACTTGTTTGAGTGCTGTATTCTTGAATACTTCTTTTGCTGTTCCAAAAAAAAAAAAAAAAAACTTTTCAGCCCCGAAGTTTCCTGAGAGCAACTTCACCTCTTTGTTGTCTTCAAGCAAAGGCTATGTTTGATTTTTTTTTGGATTAATGACCCAGTCATTATAAAGATTTTCATCCTAAACATCTTATCTAAGATTTTTCTTCAGTAATTGTTGGTAGGGGTATGCAGAGCGAGCATCTCAAAAAACTCCCTTTGGTGAAAAAACCTTCATTTTCTAATAACTGGTTAACCGTTAGAAATATCAAAAAATTACTTACTACAAAAAAAAGCTTGAGTGATTTCGTGTACGTCATAGCTTCCGAGATATTCAATATTTAAAGCCTGCAAAATTTGAATTTTGGATGTACTATGAATGCGAGCGCATTTTTGCTTATTCAAAATTTCGCGCAGTCTATAGGAAAAATTGAATTACTCGAAAACCAAACAAGCTAGGAAAAATTATGTGTGTGCAAGCACTCACAGTAGAAGTGAAACTATGTTTTTTATTAGAAAATTGTTAGAAAACATTTATAAGTGGTTGTCACACAGGCTTAAGCATGAACGGCTGTCTGAAAGAGAGAGCCAGAAAAAATAGGTAGTTAAAAAATGACACTCGAGTTTCTATCTCTGCCTTACAACCTATTTTTTCCACCTTTCTCTTTCAGACAGGCGTTCATGGTTGCGCCCGTGTGACCAGCCACTAAAACATTATGTTGAAGTTTTTGCAGTCCTCTTCTCTTTATTTTGTTGTTTCCTCTGTTTTCCTCTGTCGTTACTCTATACACTTATAGGCACAAAGATGACTTAGTACACGTATATAACCTATGAAAGGAAAGTTCAGTTATATGCAATCAATCCGAGACTTCTATATAGACTCTCTCACTAAAGCACATGCGATAAAACTGCAAGGAGTCGTCTCTCTGCTTGATTTCATGTAGCCGAACAACAACAGCTTAACTTCGTTTTTTACGTTAGAATGCTACAAAAACACGATTTTTCACGTGACTCTTGTTGTTGAAGCTTTTGCACTCTTCCTCTTTCTATTTTATAAACCTTTTTTTTTGTTGATACTCTCTAAATTTATAGGCACAAACATGACGTAGCAAACATATATGACACATGAAAGGAAAATTCAACTATATGGAATCAAGCTCTCTCACTACAGCAAATAAGATAAAACTGCAAAAAGTCGACTCTCTGCATGATTGTTTGGAACCGATTCCCATATGACTCTGTTCGCTAAACACTAACAACCAAAGTGGCCCACTTTTGTTTTCAAAATCCGCTAAAATTATTTTTAAAAAACGCGTATTTTCTTTAAAAAAGCGCTAAATTTGTTCCTTATAAAAGTGTTAAACACAAATTTTTCTATATACAGTAAAATCGCACTAATTCGTACCCGTTAATTTGAAAATATCAATAATTCGTAACAAACTGCTGGTCCCTGGAAAAAATCGCTTTAATTCGCAAAAATTCTAAACATTACCTCTTATAATTCGTGCTGCAAAGCAAAATTCTATGGAACTATGATTCGAAAAAAACAATCATTGTAGATAGCTACGTTCACTTTTTTTAAGGAATTTTTTGTGTTTTTCATGGTTGACAAGATACGCATAAAGAGCCTTGATCCACAAAACCGTTAATTCGTATTTTTCTTATTTTAACCTCGTTAACGCATATCCCAATAATGTTCGAAAACTTAAGTAAAATGGGAGGTACGGTTTCCATTTTATTTGAGTTTTGAGTGGATTGTATACATGCAGTGTCATCGCCCTAAATTGGCTTTGCTATAATTCCTTGTTACAGAGGTTATGGCAGACGTTATGCCCCATTGGTAAACTTAAGGCTAATTGTAAAGATTTTTTTTAATTTAGATTAATATTTGCATAAAATATTGAAGAAACTCAACAACGATTTTGAGGAAAAACTCGGGGGTGAAAGGGTTAAATCGAAATCTTGTTAAATCGAAAACCTCTGTAATTGGTAAAAAATTGGTGATCCCTTTCGATTACGAATTATTGGAATTCTGCTGTATTAAAAAGAAAATTAATTAAATACATATATTATTAAAGTTTTTAATTCACAGCATTTCTAAATTATACAATCGAAGTCTATATTTTCTTCATTACTATCAGCTTCTTCTGGCCATAACACACTCTTTAATCTGAATTCAGAAGTATTATAATCACTAGTGCTGTTTATACAAACATTTATGCCATCTGGTATTTTGTAGTTTTCACAAAATGAATTTTCGTGTTTTAATCCATTTTTTATGTAAAGAATTTTTTGAATTGAGTGACTTACGGTTACGAACTTTGGTTTTAAATAAGTTCATTGCTCATTGTGATAAAAATGTTGTTAGGATTATTCAGGAAATGCATTATATAGCGGAGCATTTAAATTGAAAAAACGCGTTAAAAACCGCTAAATCACTTATTTCCGTGTTTTAAATTTCAAAAAGCACTAAATTTAGCGGGAAAAGCGCTGAGTTGGCCACACTGCTAACAACAGCATAACTTCGTTTCTTATTAGATTCGTACGAGTGCAACAACAACGCGCTAAAGGAGTTTTTTTTTTGGGAGGGTCACTCTTCAACCACAGAACTGATTTTTGTGGTATTTCCATCTATCATACCCCCACTAACAATTACTGAAAACAATCTTAGATACGATTTTTTATGATGTTTTGATGCATTTGCATACTCTACCGACTGGACTATAAGTAGTTACTAGCAGATTAATGTTTTGAGAAGATGAATCAAAACAAACTACGTAAATTTCATTGTAACTGTCAGAGTTATTTTTAATAAAGTGCAGTTGTAACGTCGTAAATCAGTGCCCAACAAATTGGAGTCGTCTAAATAAAGCAGCTGTAGTACTAATTGTCACTTACTTTTGTTAACATATCAACGAAACCGTTATAAAAAAACATGCTTAACCCTTTATTGTATAATCTATCAAATGAAACCAATAATTTTATTTTACAATATTTTGGTAAAAAAAAATTTGATTTTACTTTGCTGTTATATGTTTAAAAAATGTGAAACTTTTTTGCTTTCAATTAATCCCCTTCCCCCTCCCTTCCGTTATTGTCAAAGTGTACAATTTTTTATGACAATACTTGCCCATATAAAAAATCCTAAAAATTCGGTCGAAAAACTAAAAAGTGACTTGGCCGAGGATCATTTGACCATCAACATAATATCGCCCTCACCCCTACGTCATGGCGAGCACAGTTGTAGTTTTTGTGGTTCAAATTATAATATACGTATATACACTTTGATTTGAAAAGCAAGAGTTTGAGGCGTTGAGCAGGAGAGCGGGAAATAGTCTCCAAAACCAGGAAATTCTTTTTTCTCTCTTTTCTATCTTTTCACAACCAAAAATATTCGTTCTTCAGAAGGAATTTTTTGAGATGTATCTATAATCTTTTCAAAGAATGGAATCTTGGAATAGCCAAACGCAGTAAGAAAACCTTTATAATTTAAAATTTCAATTGAATTATTGATTATTGTAAAGGTTTAGAACACATTCACGCTCACAAATTATTTTACAGCTATTAACAAAAACATATGTGTAAGACTTCTTGAACAATTGTTCAACACTTCTTCAACAATTTTATAAAATGGGTCCCCATACGATTTTGAATCTGTCTCAACTTATTATTTACTTTCGTATTGGTCGTCAGGACTAAATCACCCTTTACATATCGCTCATTTCCTAAAAGACTGTCATAACTCAAAAAACGCGATTTTGCAGAAAACGCGTTTAAAGTTTTCAATTGACTCCCACTTTGCAGAAAAAATAAGAAATCTTATAATTCTCATGCGCAAAGATACAAGATATTAATATGAAATTTTTACACAATATGAAGCGTGATATAATGAATAATTCTGCATCATTAACTCAAAATTCGTGTTTTTTTACTTTTGACAGCCTTTTAGTAAATGAGCGATATATAGTTCGTATACTTTACTTTTACATTTACATACGCTCTGTATAACTAGATATTCAGAACACAAATAGAAAATCTCTAGAAGTAATGTAATAATATATTTTTATGGTATTCACCCCGACTCAAGTTGTGGATTCGCCACTGCACATACATATACATATATATAACTATGTAATAGTTCTCTTGATACCCGCGTACCGGGTTGTACTCAGATACCCGGGGCTTTAGGGTATTATCCGGGTACTATTATAACGGGGGCACCCGTGTTCTAGTAGACTAATTGAAAAAAATTAAATTTTATTCCATGAAATTCTCGGCTACCCGATTTCAGATATTACCCGCGAATTTTCGGGTACACACGCAACAATAAAATATTATTTACTAAACTATCCAAGTGAGTTAAAGTTATTTTTAGCTTTCACAAAAAATAATAATTCCTTAGGGCCACAATATTGCAAAAATAACTTTTATTTACTGAAAATTCTATCTGAAACTCTTTTCAAAAACCAGAAACGACACAAAAAGTTTTAAGCACATATTTTTCTATACAGATGTATATAAAATATCCAAAAATTTGTCGGTAAGCAGAAACTTTTCTATTTTTGTTTGTAATTATTCTAAATTCGTACCCTTCGTAAACAAATTTATGTGGTATCAGTAAGCAAACTACGAAAACTATGCAGTATATTCACTGCAGCATTCCCTAATTGGTATCACGGTAAGAGACGAGCACGGAGTGGAACATAAGGAAACATATGAAAGTAGTTGGCAAAAAAGTGTTACCACCAACTTGAAAATCCAACATGTAAACCACTAAACATAACCACTCCCTCAAATGAGCGATTGTGCATACTGGCATACGATAAACATATGGACACGGAAGTGGAAGAAGAAGGCATCCCCAAGTGGTTTATACAGTAGCTGAAATATTCATGCATGTGAATGTGTGCAGTTGTGTGTTCGTAAATATGTAAAAAAACAAAACTTCAAACTGTAAGTATATGTTTTCACAAAAAGCGTAGCAGATGCGTTTGTTGATACACGGTAAACAGGCAACAGATATGTACCTTACGCCAAGCCTAACCAAAAATATCTAGTAAAGCTGCAAGTGTGCCACCAATGCTAGAGATAGCTGGCGGTGCCACAGTGATAGTGAGTGATATGTGGTGGTGTTGGTTTGAATTGGTGGCAGTTTCACTGATGAGTTTTACCTCTTTTTATTTCTTTCCTGAGCCTTCATCATGCTGTGTTATTTGTGTCACAGCACTTTGGCAGCGACACCAAGTGACATGCACACTGTACAAAATTGCTTACCGTAATTCGGATGATGATAAAAGTTCCCTTTGGATATTTTAAAAATTGCTAAAGCAGGTGGAGAACGGGGAAATAACATGCTGGTTGAGGTGAGCAACTGTTTTCCATTCATTGCCTTCAACGATTTATCTTTGAGAGCGCAAAATATCTCAGTAACTATGAAGGATGCAATTCTCATTCTGATATGATTAACAAGCACATCACAAGGTGTGTGGATGTGCAAACAGCAATCAACCATAACTGAAGACCCCCTTTGTGTTTATATCCTTTTCTATATGCTGGAATATTATCGCATAATTATTTTAGATTTCTGATTTATTAATGAATGAATGCAATTTTTATTTAATGTAGTCGAGAAGGCGGTACGTTGGTAGTAGTTATTGGCCAGAATTTGGTATAAAAAATTAAATTTTAAATCTTAGTTACACTAAGCGACCAAACTCGATTTGTTTTCTTTGACATGAGGTGATCCTGAGCAATCACAGTTTTTCTAGGTCGGTAACAATTTTTTATTTAATTCTTCGTCGCGAAACAGTTTGAAAAGCTTAAAACTTAATAAAAAAATAGAAAAAGTTATCGGATTCTTGTAAAGTTAGACTTATTTGAAAGGTAATACAAAGCAACATTTTTAAATGTAGTATATTTGGAGTTTTTCTACCTTCAGATGGCTTTTTCACCATAAACTTGTCCGCTATATTTGATCCGCCGTTCTGAATTTTTAAAATCTGACTGCAGATTTCTAACAAACGAACCTTAATATACTTCGGACCACTGCACTTTTCATTATGTCTGGCCGTGGGTGTAAGTAAGATAAAATCTTTTCTTTGCACATTTTTCTCCTGCACCCCTAGACATAAACACATCCCCTGATTTAAGGGCCTTTTGGCTTAGAGCTCATTTGAAACAGCATGATTCAGCCTTTAATTTCTAAATTTCGAAGTTTTTAGCAAGCCAAAAACGGTTTTTTTTGGAGTTTCAACCCAATTTTTTTCTAATGTGACATGATACGAGTTTCTGACCTCAGATTCGTTTTCAACATGAAAATTTCATTCGCAAACACTAGGAACCACATGCAGGGCAAAGTTATTGGATCAGCTCCAAAATTATATGCCAGCTTCATCCGGGTTCCTCATCATTGTTAATGGCCCAAATTCCCACTGATAACACTGGAATACAATGAAAGTATAACATGAACCAAAGTATGTTTTCTAAACTAATTCGAGGTCGCTGAACACGAAAATCACATTAATTTTTTTTCTATGGGTAAGTTTTCGAGATATGATAAAATAACGGGTTTTCAGGTTATAGTTTCTCTTACAGGCTAATATCTCGTTATCAATAGCTTCTATTGAGCTGAGTTATATGTTATAGGAAATATATATATGAAATCGGATTATAAATGGAAATTTTCACACAAGTCGTGGGCTAAGTTTTCTTTCTCATAAAAAGTAATCACAAAATCTGAAGTTTTTAATCGATAGACCATTTCATTACAAAAATTATAAGCATAAAACTATAGCAATCGGATGACAGAGTAATCAAGGATTGAATAAAAGTAAAAACTCGAAATTTTTCTCAAAATTCGTTCTGGTCTAGAAAATGATGAACCACTTGAAATTTTCATGCACACTATTATTCTGAATATGTTTGGCCGCAGCGAAACCAACATACTTCGGGGGCACAATATTATTAACGATGCACTCGTCGATAAAAACCAAATCATTCTTTCGCCCCTCCACATCATTTTTGGTCTCATGAAGAATTTCGTTAGAGCGTTGAAAAATAACGCTAGCGCAATGAAATCATTACAAAGAGGGTTTTCGAAATTGTCATTACAAAAAATCAAAGCGGGCGGATTCGTGGCGTATTCGTTAAACCTCAAATCCGTAAATTGTACGACGATGCTGGATTACTGACTGTTTAAGTGAGTCAAAACGAGAAACATTTGCGAATGTTGTTCAAAATTTTTTGGAGAAATTATAAAAGTGACAATCATGCCACACTCATCGACGTAATGTTGGAAAAATACAATGATATTGGTAAGTTTGATTTACGGTGAATTGAAAATTGATTCCTTATTGAATTATTCAATTATAAATAAATTTAATTCCGAAAATTCAGGTGCGAATATGCCTCCCAAGATGTAATTTTAATTCAGCCATTTCGACTTCTTTCCATCAAATCTGGGTGTTGAAAGTGACGAGCAGGGCGAACGGTTCCACCAACATATGGCTGAAATCGAAAGACGATATCAAAGTTTCCGGAATGAGGGCATTATGGCAGACTACTGCTGGTTCTTGATCAGGGAAGACCCGACAGCGAAAAATTGCAAAAGTTCTAATGGTGGCTCATCATTTTCTACAGCAGAATGCATTTCGAGAAAAATTTCGAATTTTCGAGAATATTTTATTTTTACTCAATCCTTGATTATTTTGTCATTTTTGATCCGATTGCTATCGTTTTATGCTTAAAATTTTCTATCGATTAAAAATATAAAACTTCAGATTTTGTGATTACTTTTTGGGAGAAAGGAAACTTAGGTAAATATATATTAGCTTGTAAGTAAAACTGTAACCTGAAAAACCGTTATTTTGTCATATCTCGAAAACTTACCCATAGAAAAAAAATGAATATGATTTTCGTGTTCAGAAAACGTACTTTGCATGTCTGTGGTGTTATCAGAGGTTTTAGATGCCCTGGAAAACTGTAAACTTTGCCATAGATGGATAAAATTCAATTATACAGAGGCTGAACTGCAACAAGCAAAAGTATATTTTGTTAATAAAAGCAGAATGCTGGGAGTTATTAGCTGGTCCTAAACCATTTAGTCCAACAAGAATTCTTTCCATTTCTTCGTCGCCAGAACTTTTGAGGAAATACGCTTTGCAATCAGAGGATTTGCTTCCATCAATGCCACAAGTTTATTTAACTAAAATATGTTGCTCACCACTTTAGACCTGCATAAAATTTACAAAAATCTTTTAAAATTAGTTTTTAGTCCTCAAAAGCAAAAAAAAATGTCGAAATACTTAAATTTTTAACAATTATTACTCAGCATGCCCTGTAGCGAAAGCAAAATTTTGTTCGACAGAAAATTCGATGCGCAACGAAAATTTCGGCTCTGCTCATAATATAAATTTCACATTCGATCTTCGATAGCCAGCGGAGATCGAACGTCGAAAGCAGCTCATAATAAGGGCCTTTATTTGTTGGCAACCTTAGATGTTATGGAAAAAATAATGGAACAACACTCAGAAATTTTTAGCCCGCTAAAATATGCAAGTAGATGGAAATATGCCCGCTCCTATCACCTTCTTTCATATTCCCCATCGCAACCATCACCCTGTATATTAGTACATTAGTTGTGGTCGTGAAGCAAACATGCAGTTATTTGAATGTGTAAGAGCAAAATAAAATCAACTTCAGTGCCCCCCATACACCCCAAGCATCAGCAGTTCCGATATAGCACCATAGTGGGAATGTGTACCAACAATTTAAAATAAGAATAGCATCGCCACATACTTACACTGCCAGAAGGGCTTTTCCAACAAGCAAAAAATAAAAACAATAAATAGAAAAACAGGGAAAATATCACATTGTACAAATTCCAAATGACATGGATGCAAACGAGACGATAGTGCGCTGGTTGTTGTTGTTTTGTTGGATGCTGTTAGTTGGTTGGCAGAAATTATCCTACTTCTCTACGCAGCTCAAAATGAATTTTTAAGTCCACTGAACGTGAACGTAACAACACAAACCACACAACATTTTGCCAAAGGCTGTTGAAGAGTTGAAAAGGACAAAAGACAGAAGCAAAAAATGGGATTGCGGTCTACTCTTAAATTGCTGAAAATGTCAGCTGGAAAACGGTTACATTAACGCACTAGGTTTATTACCGGTCTTGGCCTAATTATTTTCTTTAGAAGCAAAACTAATAGTTTCAAGTTGCAAATTAATCTTCCTGCAAAAAAAAAACGGCGTAATAGAAACTGATTTGCAATATAGAATTTTTTATGAAAAATTCATCAGCTGATCGAAAAATTTTACTCGCGAAATGAGCAACCGGTTTCACTGTTTTTTTAGAGAGCATTAGGTTTTTTATATATGCATTTTCCAGAGCAATTGACTGTATCAAATTATTGAAAATGCAAGACATTCCATAGTCTCCAAATCAGCGCAAAAACATTTGCTCTCGATGATTAAATCAAAGCCCTTCCATTTGGGAATGAATTTTTATATCTCAAAGATTCTAGGATAGTATGAGCCAAATTGGAAATCGCCACGCCCCACCGTTTACGCGCTAGAAAAAACTGATTTTTATATGGAAAAAATTTAAATCAATGTTTTTGTTTTGTGAAAATAATTAATAATATTATTTAGTGTTTGTAGAACAACATTTTATAATTATTTTGAAATTTTATTTAATTATTATTGTGAACAAAGCACTTTATTTAGACGGCACCAATTTGTTGTGCACTGATTTACGACGATATAACTGCACTTTATTAAAAATAACTTTGATAGTTACAATGAAATGTGCGTGGTTTGCTTTGATTCATCTACTCAAAATATTAATCTGTTAGTAACTACTTATTCCAATTAATCATATCCTTTGCTTTCAGACGGCAACGAGGTGAAGTTGTTCAGGATTTCGGTTTTGTAAATTTTGTTTAGTGAAAAAAAATAATTTATCACGTTATCATTTGATAAAAACTCTGCATTCATCTGCCATTTTATTTAAAGAAGTTTTGAAGAAGTTTAACTAGTGTTAGCTTGAACGGTTTTCGAGAAACTGTGGTTACAAAATTTAAAAAGTGAATCAACCACCTTCTAGTTGCTTAGTTTTACTAGATATATTTTATTCTTTATTTTTGGTGTCAACTGTTTCAGTCGTAAAATTTAATGTCAAATTGATGCCTGTGTTCTTCCTTTTGACTTTCTACAAAATCCCAATACCCTCTGAATAATTCTGACAAGTACTTTCACATTATTTTTTTCAAATTAATTTATATTGTATCATGGAAAATTATGTCTTTTTTTTTTTTGGTTATACAAGTAACTGTTATAAAACCAAATGACAATAACATGCTGTTCCGCTCATCCTCAGTCGACTGAAAATCATCAAAATCCATTCTCAGTCTACATTATTTTACATATTTGCACGTACATACACTTAATTACACAATAATTAGTTGACTTGCTTCGAGTTTTGACTCAAAACGAAAGGAAAAAATGTATATAATTCGAGGTATTACTGTACATTAACGTGTATCGTACACAAGCACATGTACATTAGGGGTGATCGAATTTTTTCGAGACATAGGCTACCCGTAGAAAAATTGTGTCCCAGACTTTTCGACTGAAGTTTTGAAATCATAGTTTAGTTACTTTATGATAACACAGTACAATAAATTACGGCTTTTGTCTTACGCGCAAGATTTTCCAACGGTTTTATAGTAATTTAGGGTTAGGCGCTGATCACGAATATGTCTTAAGTTTCTCTCCATCGCTTCTAGTTCTCCCACAATATGGGCCTGAATATGTGTCTTCAGGGGTTATTTTAAAATTTATTTATCTTAACAGATAGGAATTTATTATCTGAAGCAAAGTTATTAAGCACAAAGAGATAAACAATTTTTGGGTATACGCTTTTCCTCCATCTTCTACCCTTCCTCCTTAAAATGGATATTATACTCCCTTTTTCAGTTCGTTTTCACATGGGCATATCTCCGAAATTATCAGAGATCGAAATGCACTTTATGAAGATATATGTATAAGGAAAAATGCGTACAAACGTAACGTTCCAGTCCGCGTTTTGAACCATATGATAAAGCTCATGCTAGAAAGATGAAATTGAAATTAGTCACATAGTGTTATTATCAGAAAATTATAATTTTTACGAAATGTATCGCAACATGTAACAAAAAAATTATGGAATTGCGCATATAGTTATGTACTATATATCTATTATGTTATAAGGAGCCATGAACCAAAAATGGGTCGATTTGAATGTAAAGTTGTTTTGAAATTCTTACTCACATTTCGGTTTCGATTTTCATTGCATATTTGCAGAGATTTGCGTTTCAATCACTTCGAGGAGATACAGTCAAATGCATTCGATGGATTGACAAAGGTAACAACGCTCTTCCTCAACGAAAATGAGATTGCCTACCTGCAGGATGGTGCACTTGATGGTCTTGCGGCGTTGCAATTTTTATATTTGAGCAATAATCGTATTAGCAGATTACCAATAAATTTGTTTCAGCATTTGAAACATTTGGAAGCAATGTAAGTCTGGCCAGCAACAAACGGAAAATTATTTTCTGCATAATTGAATATTTCAATTGTAAGTGATGAGAATGAAAGAATGGGAGAAGCAAATCAAATTAAATATTCAAGTAACTTCTACGACGTGTAACCACTTGGTTTGTTGTTGTTATTTTTAATTACAATAATTTATCACTTCTAGCTATCTGGAGAATAATGACATTTGGCAAATTCCATCGAGGACTTTTTCCAATTTGCAACGTCTAAATCGACTGTGAGTATAATGCAATTAGAGCTGATGAGTTGCGTGCAAAACAACTACATAGTGCACGTATAAATTCGTCCTTCCATTGATGTTGGGCAACCCTCCTCCTTCTTACTCTGTTTACTAAACGATTCCCATTATTTTCTTTCTTTGCCATTTCATTAGTTTCATTTTCAATAACAAACTCAGCAGTATCCCAACGGACGCATTTACAAATCTACCAAGTCTCAAACGTTTGCGACTCGATGGAAATCCCATTAACTGTGATTGCGGTATTTACTCACTATGGCGTTACTATCAACAACATCCACAGCGTAATCAAATCACAATCGAACTGACTTGCGAGACACCAACAGAATTGTATCGTCGTGAATTTGCAACATTACAGGAACCAAATTTCCATTGTAGTAAGTTGAAGTTGATATTTCGTTGATAAATTGTTTTTTGTTCAAGTAGTGTGAAGAAGATTGAAGTGGAGTGATTGGAGTAATGATTGAATGAAGTTAGGAAGGTTGCAAAATTATAACATGTTTTAAAGTGCTGAAAATTCATTAGTGATTTCAAGCAATTAAAAATTATCGGAATTTAGAAAACACCCAATCTAAATTTTTACTTTCTAACTCATTCCTAATTTTCTGGTGCTCCTTCGTCGATGCGCCTATCTCTTACATGGACCCACAACTTCAAATACAAATAGCAAAAAAAAAGGAAAAAACTATGATGATTAAGAAACGGTTTCTTTTTTCTTTTACGCAATAGGGAAACCGGAAATTGTCGAAGCACCACAGGATATGCACCTAACAACAGGTGACAACATTGAGTTGCCTTGTCAAATGATTGGAGATCCAGAACCAGAAATTATTTGGCTGCAAAATACCAATGAAATTTCATCAAACTTTTCACCAAAAATGCAAATTCTCCCAACCGGCAAGTTGAGAATAAATTCCATTAATGCCAACGATATTGGCATTTATGAGTGCATCGGTCGCAATGATGTGGGCGAAACAAAAACCCAACCCATTCGAATAATTGTTGAAGACCAAGTACGCCATAAAGAACAATTGTATCAACAATTGCCTATCTCGAAAACAATGCAGCAGCAGCAATCGTTGAATCCGAATCATCATCAGCAGCACCAACAGGAGGAGCAACAGCAGCCCCCACACTTTACACATACACCAAGCGATAATATTGTGGCACTGAATGGTAATGCTGTCACGCTGGATTGTATGGCCACAGGTTTTCCTCAACCTGAAATTCAATGGTTTTTTAATGGACGTCTGATTGTACAGTCGACTGAAAATATTCGCATTCAATCGAATGGTAGTCTCGTAATTGTTCAGCCCACTCTACTCTCGGCAGGAGTGTATCGCTGTGAGGCCACAAATCATTTGAGCAGTATTCAAACGAGTGCGAGAATCGATGTAAAGGGTAAGTGAAAAGGAGAGAAAGGGTATGGTAACACACACACACGAACACACTATTACCAAAGGGTTTGGATTGCTGTTTTGCCCAAAATGAATGCAGCGATACATTTTAAATTTAAATTGCAATCGATTCAGCTTTTCCGCAAACTTTAACAATAGCAATTAACTGAATATATATACATCCATACGAAAACCTCGGCCTAGGCCCCTCACATAATAGTAGTAGTAGTATATATGTACCTACATATGCATAAATATGGAAATAAATAAATGTAGCAAAATGTTATTATTAGTTGCAGATGTTTAACATTATCCTTTTGCTGGTATTGTTAATTTAACACGAATATGGCTTTTGCAATTACTACCAAATGTAGAAACAACATGCAGCTGCGTTAAAAACAATAGCACTTGCAAAAACTTGATTTATTTTTTTCAAGTAGTTAACCCTATAAATGCAGAGCACTCCGTTGCTTTAGGAAGAAAGATTGAACGTAGATAAGTGGTCGGAGCTGAATAAGTTGTTGTGAACATTAGTTTTGAATTTTGAAAGGTCATAAAAATCAGGTAAAACTGTTGCAGGGAGCCATATACGCACGGTTGTTCAAAGAAAAGAGCTATCTCTATAAGGGCTGGTACGTTAGAGTGCTGGAGTCCACGTGGAATGGGTAATTACCGCTTGCGGTCTGGTGAGCACAAAAACTGGTGACACAAAATTACTTCTACGTTGTTCTAAACAGTCAATAAAGCTGAAAATCCTACTGTCTCTAATGAGTTTCATCGCTCGTTGTTGAATACGATCCAGGAGCCCCAATTGGGTTTGTGAAACTCCTGCCCAAAAATGTGAATTATACTCCATTTTAGGATGGATATAGGAAGTGAAGATCATGCGGAGATCAATTTAGAAAGCGATTGCACTTAACTGCCTCTTACGACACGTCGAAAATGTAATTGTTATTCCAACGAACGTGCCATTGGCTGGACAAGTGCAGAACATAAAAAGTCACTGACTACACAATATGTACCCCACCCATAGCTAGGGGTTAACAAGATGTTGGGGAACTCTATCGTGAGATAACAAGCAGCATTGGGACTTTCGCGCATTAAACTCAACTCTGTTCGTAAAATCCCACTCGGAGATTGATTGGATATTATTATTGAGTTGTTCATTCATAGCATGTCGTTTTCTCACAATCGCTGAGCAGTTTGGGCGTTTTGTAGATGAGTGCTTCCACCAAAGTCGTGGATAGAGTTAAGGAAGGGTTAGGGAGAAGGCTGAACTCTGCAGGACTCCAGGATTAATAGAACGAGCCTTCGAAGTAATTCCAGCTATTACAACACGAATAAAGCGGACACTTAGGAAACTCTTGATCCATCAGTGAGGTTATTACCGACCCCATGTGTAATCAGTATCGACACTAGTAATTGATCAAACGCCTTGGAAATATCCTGAGCAGCCGTACTAGCCGTACTATGGTTCCAGTTCTTAGGGAGGACCGCCATGAGATCGGTCGTTGGGCAATTCGTTTTGTTCTAAATATTTGACCAAGTTAAAGTTTACTGCGCTTTTCACGACCTTCGCTAGTGTAGAACAAATTGTTATGGGGCGGTAATTCGCAGGGTCCGTAGTCTTGCACTATTTAGGAACGAGTTCAACATAAGCAACTTTCCAACAAAATGGAAACACACCAGTAGTGTATGATATGTTGAAATGATTGCATATCGGTTGCGCCAGTGCTGACAAACATGCTCGCAATACCTGGACTGGCATGCGATCGAGACCCGAAGTCTTTTTAATGTCGAAATTTACAAGCACTCTTTAAACTACATGTGTTAGAAAAAGTATCTCAAGCATAGCATAAGATGCAAGATCGAGAACGGCTGACGGCTGATTACTAGCTGACAGGAAATTTTAGCTAACAAGTTCGCTTTATAAATTATGTTTGCTTTAGCCTGTGCTATTATTTTTACCGCAGCCGTGCATATTCATTTGCATTCACGTGCTTGTTTAATTACATATGTGTGTGGCCAATATGAGTATGGCGAGTACATATGATTGAATGGGTGTATGCATTGCACTAATTTAAAAACACAAAACGTTTTTTTTTTGATCGAGATGAATCATTAAAATTCCTTCGTAAATGTCAAAAAATCAAATCAACAACAAACAATTTAATAAATTCAAGCAAATTCAACACGGCAGATTTCTTTACAATTTCGGTTTCAATTTTTGTAATTGTTTAATTAATTGGTTTTATAATTGGGATAGTTACCAATAGATTTAATATCAGACTTGGGTTTTGTATTCATTTTTTGCTTCTTCGTCAGATAAGGATTTCCTCTCAACCTAATCAAATCTACCCTTTCATAAATCTGGTGGAATACAAACTTTCAAGACGTTTTATTTCAAAACCTAAACTTTATATACATATTTTACAAACTCCACTTAAATATTTGTATGCATAACTTCTTTCATTGCAAAATGGCGAGAAAACATGATCTCGCCCGCTTTACGGAAATTAACCAACCACCATGTGAAATTCTAAATTTGCAGAGCTACCTGAAATATTAATTGCACCACAGAATCAAACCATTAAAATTGGTAAACCATTCATACTCGAATGCGATGCAGATGGCAATCCAATACCAATAATTTCATGGCAATTTAATGGTAATACAATTGTTCCGTCGAAACGCATAGAACTGGAGAATGAAAATACAGAATTGATTGTAAGCGAGGCGATGGAATCGAATACAGGTAAAAAGGCCATTTTAAATTAAATTTAATTTTCCACATGCTTACTGACTTTGGTCGACCATTTTATTTTTCCTCTATTTGCAATAAAAAAAATTTATATATACAACAACAAAAAAGGTGTTTACACGTGCATCGCTGAAAATGAGAATGGTAAATCTATGGCCGCAGCTGCAATTGTGGTTGAACGTGTCCATGGAGAACCACGACTTTTAATTGAACCTTACGACTTAGAGGTCATTGCAGGAACAACAATCGAATTGCCATGTCAGGCGAATGAGAACGAGGGCATACAGGTACGTTGAGGGAACTCGAGGGAGTTTGCATTTTCATGTCCTATGTTTGTTTTCTGTTTCTGAAAATCTGAAAAGATTACGTGGCGACGTGATGGACGAATTATTGATCCGAATATATTTTTGGTTGATAAATATGAAATTAGCGGTTCTGGCAGTCTGTATGTGAAAAATGTAACAATTGTCGATAGCGGCCGTTATGAATGCTCGGTGAAAAATGAATATGGTCGTGCCACTGCCTCAGCTTTGGTAACAATAAAGTAAGTATGAGTATATGAATGTGTATTTGAAAAAAGTTATAAAAAGTGTTAAAACAAGCTTCTTAAGAGCATTAATTTTCTTCATAGTATTTCTTAATCATTTTGTTTCGCGATGGTTAAATGGTCTCTATAGTCGCCCACATAAGCTTATTCGATACGCAGATATATAAAAATTTGTTTAAACTGACAAAGCTGCAAAAACTACAATTACAACAACATAAGTATCGTGTATACATAACGATCGAATCTTTTTCGGACCAAAACCTTTATATTTCCACGAAAAATTTTTACAAAACAGTAAATAGATTTGAAAAAACTAATTTCGCGGTATCAATTTCATTAAAAAAAATTAACAAGGAAAGCAAATTATCTATCGTCTGAATCTTCGTTCTTCATTTCAATATCTACTTCTGTAGATTTGTATTTGTCCTTTGAAGAAATTTGAGGTATTTTTTGAAATCAACGCATGGATATTTCAAGTTACATTTGACGATCAGAATCGCTTTCAGTGTTTCCACTTCTAATCAAATTATATGTGCCGTTTGCATGTATCACTCACTACGTGTTGCCATTGTTCTCTCTGACGTTTTGCATTGCGAAGTATAAACGCGGTATTTTGCACTTAAAATATTAGAAATGTCGTTATTGAACAAAATATCAACATTGCTCATCAACACTACACTTTGTAATAATTCGAGTATAATATCGAGTTTAATATCAGAAAATCCTTTAAAAACTTAACAAACATAGCAAGTAGTAAAAAAAAACCCCTTCTCTAAACATGTAATTATTTTAAAATACATAAAAATTGAGCAAAATATCAGAAGAGATTATATAAAAAGAAGGAACTCCAAATTTTTTAGGGGCAACAAATAACCCCAAATTTTTTATTAGACATATTTAGATGGGAGAGTAATTTTTTATGCTATACTTTGTTAACTATACTATACTTTGTTAGGCTCCTCTAAGGCTCACAAATAGAACCTCAGATGGATCTTAACAAAGAAACCCAAAAACAATTGGGAATTGCACCCGAAGAAGAAATCTATATCTTTGACTTGCATAAATATTTTCTATGCATTTTCACCTTCAGGCAGTAATTTTGGCCTAATTTAGTTTCCTACAAAAAAGTTGTACATCTAGGTTGAACATGTGTACTATAAAGCTGCCTGTACATCAGGAAAATAAATTTTATAAGGGCCCTATTTTGCATAGCACTTCCACAAAAACAATGTATTTTCAAAAATCTGATTCTGACTTGCACCACTTTTGCACGCAACGGCTCATATATACATACACACATAATTATGTAATTGTATGTGTGAATTTCCATTTCAAAGCATTATCTTTGGCTGTGTGCGAACATTTCTTTCTTTGGTTAGAACTACAAAATTTGAGCATAGTACCTCAACTGAAGCTACTACAACAACATGAAACATTCAGCAGAAAGTACAGGAGTAAGTTAAAGAGGAAATGGAAACCACATCGGGGATGTAACTCACTTTAATTTACAAAGTAGAGTTGTTGCCACATGCAGCATCAATTGCAGTTCATACATTGTTACGAGATGGTGTAAAACATTTTGTACAACAATAACATTCAAACCATAAATCACACTGTGTTGCCACTTGAAATTAGTAGACGTCCTAGCTTTGTTGTTGATCATGACTATACGGAAATTTAATGGCGACAGCACAGAGTAAGTCTCTTTTTTCATTATTTGTGTTGGAAGATCATAGTTCTTTCGCATTTTCTTTACAAACAGCAGAACTAGCTCCTGATGATGAATAAACTTTCTAATACCTCCAGATAAAGTCAAAGCATATTTAGTGGCGCCCTCCTATGTGATTATGAAGAAAAGCACTGCAATAAAACAGCTTAACTGCATACATATGTACATCTAGATGGTCTCTCTATTAGAGCTGAATATGGAGTCAACACCTAGAAAAAAATTAAATTGTAAAACATTTTACGTACATTTATCATTCAAATGACAATAGTACCCACAGAAATGCTTCAATCAATTTCCGAGTCAAGATTGCCATCAAGTGTTCCTTTGAAAATTGAGAATATATTCGTCAAGAAGCTAATTTTTTGGTCTTGACTGGAGTTTCTTGAAATTGATGTGATAAGTGGATCCGATGACAGTAGTAATAAGAAAAGATCTCGTATTGTTTTTTCACGCGACATTTTCCCGTATATGAAACTCCCTGAAGTTTCTGAAATCCTTATTTCGTGCTTCCAGGGCTTCTTCAGGCATGATTCCTAAAGGAAGGGAAATACTTTTTATCATATCTGCTGCATGTATTAAAATCAAGCCATTCTTTGTTGCGTAGTTCGAAAATTTTTAACGTTCTATTGCAATCTTTCCATTTTTGTTGAGTTTGCTAAAAAAAATTAACAAAATTTTACTCATCTTGCTTCTCTTTTCTTCATTACTATTGCCACAGAGACCTAATTTAGTAAGAACCACGTATTTTAAAATTACAGAGGTTTTTTTGTTGGGTCTCTCTCATTACGCCAAACATTGAATAATTAATTTGTTGGAATGAACATTTTTCGTAAAAGCAGTAAAAAAATGATTAGGCAAAAAGTGGTAGCTAATTTTTTTCGCAAATTATTTAGACATATCGCATATTTACTAACAATTAATAAAAAATGCCGGTAGTTGGCGAATTTAATTGTTAAAAGTCAATCTAAACTTACTGAAAAACGAAATATCCCACATAAAATTTAGTTCACAACATTGATTTATTAGTCAAAAATAAGTTAACAAACAGATCCAAATTTTATAAAAAAGTTAAGTACATACCTGAAACTTTAAGACACACTCAAAAAATCTTCGCAATTTCGTTATATTGCGGATCATTGTGTGAATTTAGCGGTATGCAACAGTACACCATTCTGTTGAAAGATAAACTCTCTATGAGTGATCAATATATTCACGCATGGTATGAAGTTATCTACCAGAATGGGAACATAGTCTGCAACTTTTGTGGTGCTGTCAATTACCCTACATCTTTGACAGACATGCACTCTTATACCATATTGCTGACAGAAAAGTTAGATATGCAATTGAAGGCAATCAAGGTGATAGGCGCTTTTTCGGAATCACTCTCTTCAAACACGGGTATCAAAATTTGATTTATTACTGAATATAATTATGATCCATTCCAAGTCAAATTTTCTTTTGTTTATCGGTTAATAATGGCTTTTCTTTGGCCTAAAAATTTTTAAAAAATATGGAAGAAAAGTACAAACGTGATACTTCTATTGACCCTACCTTATAAAGCCCATAATCAATCTTTCGAAATTTTTCCTTTTCCACACATGTCCTACTAATTCTCCTATCACTCTTAACCACTCTGATGCTGTGTTTCATCCGGTGCTGCATCTGTTTTGTTTCTGCAATTGCAGGCAAAACTTTCCAATCACGATCGGTCAAGTCGAATACTCTTCCACGACTGGCAGTATTCTTTAACGCTGAGTAACTTTTTTCAATTTATTTTTCTACAAATTGTACTGTCCATCTTTCTAATCTTAACTCTTTTGAATTGGTAAAAAATTGTCGCTAGATTTTATTTTATCAATTATTCAAGTTTCAAGTTTCGAATATCTGCGCAGGCAGGTTTTATGCAAACCATGACAATATTTGAATGGCAAATGTTTCACAGAATTCAATATTAATATTTTTTTAGCTCCTTACTAACACCAAAATGCTATTCCGATTATTGTTTTGTTTGCTTTGTTTATTATTTCTGATTTTTTTCTAGCGTATGTATTAATAGTGGTCAACCATTATTTTGTAATATAACCAGCATGCTGGAGTAAGGTACAAAATTTTTTTTTGTTTTTAAGATAAACTCTTTTACTTTTTAACATTTTGCTAACTATTTCATAAGGTTTCAAATAAATATAACATCTTTAAAAGAAAATGAGTTTTATAATCGTAAAATTGTATTCAAAGTTGAAGTTTAGAAACAAATTTAGCTGTACGTATTAATAGTGGTTAGTGTGTAAGTTTATACCAGA
Organism: Toxonevra muliebris; assembly: GCA_963691655.1. Taxonomy (NCBI): domain Eukaryota; kingdom Metazoa; phylum Arthropoda; class Insecta; order Diptera; family Pallopteridae; genus Toxonevra; species Toxonevra muliebris. The sequence continues at coordinate 3,317,943 of OY829326.1, forward strand.
GCTGGGCATCGTTACCACTATTTTTATGCGGTAATAAAAAAACTGATAATTAAATAAATAAAACGTCTACGCAAGATCCTTAATGTTAATTACGAATATTTAGAATCTTTACAATTTTGCAATTTAAAAATATTTGAAATAATATACAAACAAAAATGGGAAAAATTCCAAATATCATTAAAACTCAACCTTTCTTTTTTAGATGATAACTTTAGGAATTCTATCCAAGCTTTCGTACAATACATAAATTGCTAATTATTATCCACATATATTTTTAATTATTCCAGGAGCAACGCAAACCTAGCTCCTGGTGATCGTTATGTCCGTATAGCCTTTGCAGAGGCAGCCAAGGAAATCGATCTTGCCATTAACAACACAATTGAAACACTCTTCAGTAAACGTTCACGCACATCAGCGAATGCACCACCAAACTATGCCGATCTACTGCGTGTTTTTCGCTTCCCTACAGGTGAAGCACGTCAAGTTGCACGCGCTGCCGAAATCTATGAGCGTACACTGGTTAACATTCGCAAACATATTGCCAAAGGCGATAACTTAACAATGAAAAGTGACAATTATGAGTTTAGAGATTTATTGTCACGAGAGCATTTACATTTACTGGCTGAGCTCTCGGGTTGTGTAGAGCACCGCCAAATGCCAAACTGCACAGATATGTGCTATCATTCCAAGTATCGCAATATTGATGGTACCTGTAATAATCTGCAGCGTCCCACGTGGGGTGCTTCGCTCACTGCGTTCCGACGCATTGAGAAGCCCATTTACGAAAATGGTTTCAGTATGCCAATCGGTTGGACAAAAAATAAATTATACGCGGGGTACCCAAAACCAAGTTCACGCTTAGTTTCTACTTCCATTATATCCACCAAAGATATTACTCCAGATGATACCATCACTCATATGGTCATGCAATGGGGTCAATTTCTCGATCATGATCTTGATCATGCGCTGCCATCGGTGAGCTCGGAAAGTTGGGATGGTATTGATTGTAAGAAGACTTGTGAATTCGCTCCGCCCTGCTATCCAATCGAAGTGCCACCAAACGATCCGCGCGTCAAGAACCGCCGCTGCATCGATCTCGTACGCTCCAGCTCAATTTGTGGTTCCGGGATGACGTCTGTGTTTTTCGACAGCGTGCAACATCGTGAGCAAATCAATCAATTAACCTCCTATATTGACGCTTCACAAATGTACGGCTTTAGTTATGAGTTTTCACAAGAATTGCGTAATCTAACAGCAGACGAGGGTTTGCTTCGTGTAGGAGTTCGCTTCCCTAATCAAAAAGAAATGTTGCCATTTGCAGCGCCACAAGATGGCATGGACTGTAGACGTAATTTAGACGAGAACACTATGAACTGCTTTGTGTCTGGCGATATACGCGTTAACGAACAAGTTGCCTTATTGGCTATGCATACAATCTGGATGCGTGAGCACAATCGCATTGCAACTAAACTGCGAGATATCAACCCCCATTGGGATGGTGACACATTGTATCAGGAGGCACGTAAGATTGTAGGCGCTCAAATGCAGCATATCACATACAAGCATTGGCTGCCGCTAATTGTCGGTGAAAGTGGCATGCGCATGTTGGGCGAATATAGTGGATACGACCCGAATGTTCATCCTTCAATTGCCAATGTATTTGCCACAGCTGCCTTACGTTTCGGGCACACTATCATTAACCCTGTTCTACATAGGCTAAATTCAAGTTTTCAGCCGATACCAGAAGGGCATCTCCAGCTACACAAAGCATTCTTTGCTCCGTGGCGAGTCGCATACGAGGGGGGTGTTGACCCACTAATGCGTGGAATGTTTGCGGTGCCGGCAAAATTAAAAACTCCCAATCAGAATTTAAATCTTGAGCTAACCGAAAAACTGTTCCAAACAGCGCATGCGGTGGCCTTGGATTTGGCAGCCATTAACATACAACGTGGACGAGATCATGGTATTCCGAGTTATAATGTGTATAGAAAGTTCTGTAACCTTTCAGTGGCCACAACGTTCGACCAACTTCAACCAGAGATAAGCGATCCGCAAATACTTCGTAAGCTCAAAGAGCTGTACGGTCATCCCGACAATATCGATGTTTGGGTTGGAGGCATCTTGGAAGAGCAGGTTGAGGGGGGCAAAGTAGGTCCTCTATTCCAGTGTTTATTAATAGAGCAATTTCGTCGCTTACGTGATGGGGATCGCTTTTACTATGAGAATCCCACAGTATTCTTGCCCCAACAGCTGCAACAAATTAAGCAGGCCAATTTGGGGCGTTTGCTTTGTGATAATAGCGATCACATTGAGGAAGTAACAGACAACTTATTTCTGTTGCCTAAACGTCAAGGTGGTTACAAAAAATGTGAAAATGTTGGTGGTATCAATTTGTACTTTTGGCAGGACTGCGGAACCTGTAACAGTTTACCTCCCCTTTTCGATACATATGTGCCAGAGACCTATACGAAGCGTCCACGGTACAAACGTTCCATTGCCGATGCGGATGACGTGGCCAACGAGTCAAAAACTCAAAATGATCTAGAAACTTTATATGATATTAATGAAGAGCGAGTAAGTGGTTTGGAGGAAGTAATCAACAGTTTCCAAAAGGAATTAAAAAAGCTACGTAAGAAGATTCACAAGCTAGAGGAATCCTGTGGCATTACAGATAGCGACGCTGGAACTCAAGTAGGTGCTCAACTGGTGAAAACAAAACGCAATCACTGTATCGATCAAAACGGGAATACACGACTTAATAACGAAGTATGGTCGCCAGACGCTTGCGATAAATGTGAATGCAGACGTGCACAGGTGACATGCACTCACGAAAAATGTGGAGAGGTTGTTTGCGAGAAGGGCATTGAACCAATTACCCCACCAGAGGCATGTTGCCCGCACTGTCCACCAATGATGAGCGAAATAAAGAATTAAGTTTGTTCGTATAAATCAGTGGATGTCGATGCTAAATAAAAATTAATTTTAAAATAATGTAGTTTTAGGAACATTTTAATTTTTTATGCATTACGTACTTGAACATGAAATCTGTGTATTTCTTACTAAACAAAAACGTATGTGTGACGGATTTCAACTTTTGGTACTTTTAATTTAATTATTTGTTTTAACAATATAATCAACCTCTTACTCACAACAACACCGACAGTTGAAAATACAAATACCAAATATACATATAACTAAAAAATAAAAAGTTCAATTACAAATAAACCGTCTGGCTTTCATTTTTTAAACTTTTACAAAATGTTTTACAATTTTACTCGAAAATATTTATCTTATTGTACTATAACAAATTTATTTATTAAATTGAATCAAAATTAAATTAATATATACCTATATTTCACTATTAGCCAATATGTTTATTGAATATCAACAAATTTGGTTTGATTTCCTTTTGCTATAATGGAACCATCTTTTTTGAGCCGCAATTCACATTCGATAAATGCTAACTTTTTGCCCGCACGCACGCAATTCGCATCAATAGTAACTTCTTCGCCTTCCTTGGCCGCTTTCAGGTAGCTTACATGCAAATCTACTGACACCCCGGCATTGCAGGGCCTCGACAAAAGCGCATAAGTTGTCACCATATCGACTAATGTTGCTGTGAATCCGCCATGGAGAAAACCACCTCGATTGAGATGCTCGGGTAATACAGTAAACTCTGCTGTACATTTGCCATCTCCACCATCAATTATTTTTACCTAGAAACAGTGATATAGTAAAATATGAAATATTTTAAAGCGATACATATAAATAATAATATTGAATAGGAATATGTTGCGCAGGTTTGTATTAAATGAAATTAATATAACAAATAGGAAGAACGAAAAAGTATTTTCATGTATTTTGCTATACCTAAAAACTATATTTACCCGTTATTCATTTTATATGATCCGATGATATCAAAGCCGCCTAAATACGCTTCCTAAAATTTTTGAGATTTTTGCCTTAGTAGATATTTCTCCAGCATACAAAAACTTATAAAAAAGTAAAGCTTCGTTGCTTCTTATCGATATGCACTCCTCGTTTAGTAATATTTTGTATGTAATAATATTTTGTAAAATGGCTCATCCTGAATACTCGGTGTGCAATACACTGAGCATATCGTGTTCGCGTGAGTAAAGATTCTCTCTTTGTGTTCGGTGCACCAACAATTTCATGGTGTTCGCCAAGCATACTCGCCACAGCCTAAAAAACGCGCTGAGCGCTACAACACCTTTTTTCCACGTTTTAATTTTCAAAAAGTACTAACTTTAGCGGGAAAAGCGCTAAATTGACCACACTGCCAAAGTATGTTATTCAGACGGTCATTTGATCGTCGGTCACTAGTACGTTTTTGTATAGTTTTAATACTTTTTTGCTACTATTTTATTAGGAATTCATTGTTATTAAAACAGTAACATTTGGTTGCTACTATCAACACTTTGTGAAATAAGTTAATAAAATTTTAAATAAAAATAAATAAAAATTAACAATATTGGCATTGGTTTAGAAGCCCTAAAATTTACATATGCAAAAAAAGTTATATTTTGGAGGGATAAACACAGACGAATTATATGAAAGTGTTTAAAATACATATTTCTAATAATTCATGACAAATATTATAATTACTTACATATTAAATTTTATTTGCAAGTATTACTATTAAAAACGTATATTTTTTTAAATTTACGTCAATTTTTTTTATTTCATGAAAAACTAAGCAAATATAAACTAAACAAAGCGTTGCTATTAAGCATTTTTTCTTGTTTTTTGCATACATTTTTACCAAAAGTGTACTATTTTGCTCCTAAAAGTAAATTATTGCTAATAATTTTTCAACGTAGCCCTGTTTTTATCTCATGATTCGGCATCAAAAGCCAAATCCAAGGTGAATTTATATAAGGTGGTAGCAGCAGTACAACAAGTTTACCACGACAACGACAACAGGGCGTTGTTGTTGCGGCGATGATGGCGGAGTAGTTGAATGTCAAAATCAGCTGACAAAAGCAGTAGTACAACACAAAAATGACAATTCATCTTTGTTGTTGCGGGGGTCAAATCGAAACGTAAACAAACTTTTGACAACCAGACTTCCTCACCACGAAAAAAAAATGGCGCCATAAAAAGGAAGAAGAAGAATGAGTTGCTGGTAACTTCACCTTATATAAATTCACCTTGGCCAAATCATTTGGTGACCGTGGTGGTTAAATTTTACTCTCCCGCTCTCTCTGTCTCTCAAACTCTCGTTTAATATTGAAGCAACAACAACTCGTGCCCATGACGTGACCGTGACCGTCTGCATAACAAGGCACTAAGTCTACGTATGTGTGCAAATCAAATTTGCCTAAGTCTCTCTAAGCCAATCGCTTCGTATTATTTAACTGATAGTTCTACTGACAGTTTTCAGAATTTGTAAAAAGTTTGCTATGTGAAATTTTATCAAAGTCCAGAAACTTCTTCTTCAATTACGTATATCAAAACTGCCCAGTCCAAAGTAAAAAAATTAATTATTTTTAAATTGTTTTTTTTCACTTAACGTTTCAAAAAATTATTTTTTAAATATTTTTGCAGTTTTGTAACAGCTACATCAAGTGGGGTCTAAGAAAAGTAAAAAATTGGATTTTTGAGCTTTAAAGTAAACTTAGGCGGCTTTGATATGTATCTACTATATGAATATTCTGAAAATAATTATAAAAAATACTTACAAAAAAAATTATATGTCTGCGGGCACTCACAGTAGAAGTGAAACTTTGTTGTTTTTTTGAAAATTGTTAAAAAACATTTATAGCAAATTCTGTTCAAGTTTTTTCTATTTTGTTGCTGCTTTTCTTCTGTTGATACTCTCTACACTTATCGGCACAAACACGACGTACGTATCAGTGATGAAAAAGTAGGTACAATTGTACCTTTTACTGTACTGTATTGCTTAACTTTAAAGCTCACAGCTCTGATATTGCTGTTTATAAAGAAAAAATGTATGTATGTTTCCTTTTAAAAACAGTAATAACAGAGCTCTGAGCTTTGGCTGCACATTTTTGAAAAATCAAAAATTATGATAAAAATTCCGGAACTTTCATGACCCATATTATCATATTTAAAAATTTGTTTACCTTGTATTCATCTAGATGACTAGAAACTTTTCCCCTCTCTTAGTTTCTGATTTGTTGTGCCCTAAAAAGTAATTTTTTATGATCAAATATTTTTGATTCCCTGTATATGTGCTGCAATAATTTAACCTAATTTATATATATAACGAATATCGTTTTCATGTTTTGTTTACTTTTTTTAATAGTTAACTTTTAAATGAAAATTGAATTTCTTACAACAGCAATGAACCAATGAAGTACACTATTTTAGGTACATTCATGCTCATTTAAGTACAACTTTTTTGGTAAATTAGATACAATTTGAAATTTGCCAATTTCATCCCTGGTACGTATACGTATATAAAACAAAAGAAGAAAGTTCCGCTATATGAAATTAAGCAGAGGCAACCAGGTCGGCTTTCTTAAAACAAAAACGCGATTTTTCACGTGGCCGTTGTTGTTGAAGCGTTTGCCCCAGTGTGCCATTTTGAAAATTTTAAGGGGAGGAAATTTTCCTTTTAAGAGGAGGATTTTGCTTTACAGGGGAGGAACTTTTCAAAATGTCTTACAAGTTTTCAAATAAGTATTTCTTAAAATCTAAAGTCTTAGATAATTGCAAACAGTTGCACTAATGTATAGAAATTTTGTTAGAAAAAAAATACATTTTTTTATTCACAGCTGTTGCAACTTCAGTCATACTTAAACCTAAAAAATTTATGAAAATAAAACAAATTCATTTAAAAACCAAATATTCCTTCTTTGGAAACAAACGGTAGTATCAGTAAATAATAAAAAAAAAGCAATAATGATTAAAAAACTACAATAAACTTGTCTTCTTTCTTCTCAAAACCGGGTAAAAAAAAGTAGAATGTTATTTGTGGTACTTTGAACCAGCTTAATCGAAGGTACCTTGAAGGAGGCATCATTTTTTTTTTTTTTTTTTGTAGCTTTTCTTGCCAACCATTACTGCATTAACAGTTGGAGTCAGCAAGCAATTTCGTTTTTTGTCTTTAATTAGATTCAATTGAGAAAAAAGTATATTTGCCGCTGTACTGCTGTGTGGAAAATTTAAAATTGCGCCAATAAATTTTTCCAGTTTTGAAAGTATTTTTTCTTTTAAAGTATTCTTTAAATGAAAAATTTCACACCGAAATTCTTCCAGTTCCAAATCTAATATATATATATATATAAATTCATTACTAATTTATTGGTATTTATTAAATATGCAAACTTACTTTTACGCGGTTTTTCTACTATTGATTTCAATTGTCAAAAATTACAAGCATCAATACAAAGACAAACAAAAACTTCTGGAAATGGAACACGAACTTTTAAATTTTGAAAGTAATACAGCGATAAATAAAGAAGAGCTAGTCATAGTAACAAATATTCCACAGACAGAAACTAAAATAACCCAACAGAACATATTTAGTTTGATTTACGTTTACAACCAAAAATTCAAGAATATGAAATAGGAGGATTTTTTCTGATTGGGGAGAACAGGAGGATTGAGATTTGAGCGGAGTACGAATACTCCGATCGGAGTACCTTCTACAGCACTGGTTTGCCCTCATCCTCTTTCAATTTTCTGAATTTTCTGTTGATACTCTCTACACATATAAACACGACGAAAGCAGCTATACGCAATCGACCTCTCTCACCAAAGCACATGAAATAAAACTGCGAGACTTCGACTCTCTGCATGATTGTATACAGCCGATCCCCATATCTCTTCGTTTGCTAAATACTAACAATAGCATAACTTGGTTTCATAAAAGTTTCATATGAGTGCAACAACAACGCGACTCCCGTTGCAAAACTTTTGATTTACCTTCGCTAAAGAAATTTCACTTCAAAAAAAGAAAATGAACCATTACAAAAATATAAATCAAATCGACTGGCCTAATCCAATCCTACATAATGTATATTTTTCAAAACCGAGAACCTACACAATGGGTGGTGGTGGTATAAGGGACATCATGCTTGCAAATTCGAGTTCCTGAGCTAATTCTCAATAGAGTAGCTATTTTAATGATCATCCACACATTGGTCACTGCTTACTCGGATTAAAACGCGGTGCGACAATGACAAAATGTACTAACACAATCCATTGCCGTTCATGTATACAAAAATGAGACCGAATTGCATCTTTTGTTAGATACGTCTCTTTTTTTCTGAAAGTATTTTTGGCTGTGCAACGCCACACAAATAAAAGTTTATCGTTACCTTAATTTTTTAAGACTCTAACACACATTTTTAAAATTTTGTGAGAGCAAAAAACACTTCCAAACTTTAACACTTCGATTTTAGGAAACAGCTTTTAGGTCTTTAGCAAAAGCATGGTTGCGATATGTAGTTAAATATACTGATACACACAATACAATTTTTGTGAGGTATATTAAGGTATTGGAACGTACGTTTTGTTCCAAAATTTTGGCTATTTTATAAATTTGTTAATCGAAACATTGGTAGGGAGGCTCAATACAAAAAAAGGACTTTAGAGGACGCTGCGAGTCTCTCCGGAGCAAAATCTCTGTAATTTATATTAGTATGTTATGGTAAATGTTCAGAATACACACTTTTGATAACAATTTTTAAAATCACCTTTTTGAACCAAATGTTGTTTATTTGAATAGGGGAGGGCTGGCCCTTCCTGAAAAATAGGAAAAATAACTAAAAAAAAAACATTACTAAATGAACACATCACGCAGTAAATGCGGCGGGCACGGTGGTTCGTTTCCACCCATTTCGTTTTACTTCGCGAGTTTAGAACAAGCCAAAACACCATAAAAGTTTAATTATTCTTAAAAGGTCAAGGTACAAAATACCTTTGAATACAAATATATTAGCCTTTAATTCGTGCGCAGCATGATTAATTCATTTATGTTGAATTTTTTTTTAGCACCAAGAACCCGATTTTCGAGAAGGGTCGGCCCTCCACAATTTAAATAAACAAAATTTGGTACAAAGAAGTGATTTTTAAAAAACTGTTACCAAAAGTGTGTATTCTGAACATTTACCTATGTTATATTTTCTAAAAACTAAATATAATCAAATGAACACATTTTTAAATGAAAAATAATTTGCTAAGCTGTAGGGTATTTATGATTTCGTTAAGTACGGACAGACAGTGCTCGTTACCTTTATACTTGCTCATACCTTACCTTTTGTAAATGCCTTTCGAAACCTGTAGCCTTTGTGATTATTTCTGTTATTTGCTTACAAAATCCAATACCTTTTTGACGCGTACCCATCATTTTGTTAAAAAAATTTGTAAACTACAACCAAGCAAAAGTAAAACTATTACGAAACAGCTGAGCACACGATTAAATAAACTAAGCGCTACGAATTCCCAAATATAAATAAACAGCGAAGGTTAGGGTTGCCAGTTTATGTAGTCTTGATTTTGTAGAAAATTAGTAATATCATTTTGCCTCAAGAAATATACGAATAAAAAATGAAATTAAAATAAATATATATGTAATAACAATACTGGCTTTAAAGTTTTTGGATGAAGCTTGAATTAACTGTACTCAAAATATACGCAGGCATTATCCAAACGCAACCATTAATCTTTTTTTTTCTTATTTACGAAAATCTTTCTCAAGACAATTGTTGAGCCAAATAAAGAATGTTGACAATCGTCGACGCCGAGATAAGCTGACTACTAGTACTCAAATTTAAATAGTTGAGACTACATTTAAACAGTAAATACTTTAATTAAAAATTAAATAAGAAAAATCACGTTATTTGTTGATAAAGAAAATAATTTTATTAAAAAAAAAATATTTTTTCTCTAACTTTTCAATTTCGCTAAAGTATTTAAAATTTATGTGCTTTAATGTTTTATACATATAAATGATGATGTTATTTTCTATTAAAACCATCAATTAACATGATCTTAAATTATTCAAAACCAACAAACTTTGTTTGTGCCCCCTTAGCTATTATTGTGCCATTTACTTTTTCACGTAGCTCACATTCAATATAAGCCAATTTATCATCTGCTTTAACTGTCTTAGCATCAATAATAATATCATCACCTTCTTTCGCAGCTCTTATGTACATAACTTGAAGATCCACTGAAACACCGGGATGACAAGGTTTTGACATAAGCGCATATGTTGTTACTAAGTCGACGATAGTGGCTGTGAAACCACCATGCAAGCCACCATGTAAATTTAAATTATCCTTTGCTACTTTGAATTCAGCAACACATCTGCCTTCACCACCATCGGTTATTTTTAACTGAAATTATTAGTAAAATTGAACAGTAATTAATTACACGAATTTGTATTTTAACGCTCGAGGACAATTTTTAATTTATGTAATTTTCAACACACTAGTTGTGTTCTTTGTTGTTTTTTGCGATTTAATAATGATAATTTTAATATTTGAGTGTGATATGTAAACAAAATTATAAACTTTGATTGTTTAGTATGCACGTAATAGGATGCAATCTAAATGCAATGGGAATGAATGGCATCTCTCAATTGAATAATTGGATCCCAAGTCCCAAGTTGGCAGCACTACATAACAATCGCAGCTGAAAATTATCGATTGTATGCTTTCTACCTCATTCGTTGATTTCATTTGCTGATTCACATTTGCTTGAAAAGTGTAGTTGAAGTTACATTTAAAGAAGGAAATAATAACAAACTGTGTAAAACTCTTACCTTTTGTGCAACACGATCAAAACTATTGGATTTTACCATGTAATCAGCAATTTGCTTAACGAACTCTACACCTCGCTTTGCAGACATATTAAAGAATTTTGCGCAAAACTTCGTACGGAATAAAAAACAACAGCCAGCACTAAACGCCAAGCAGTCTTATATATAGAGAAGGTGCGGCAATTGGATACAGTAGTCTCTCTTTACACGTTATCTCATATACTTTTAAAGCATACAGTAATACCTCGACCCCGACAATAATGAATACTATTCAAATAAATAGCGGACATGACTTTGTCAAAGTTAATGTTTCAAATTCAAAAAATGATAGCGTGGCATTTGAAATGAAAATCCCCAAGAGCCTGACAGTTTTGGAACTAAAGAGCAAATTGGAAATTGTTACTGGCGGTAATGCGGGAACAATGCAGCTACAGCTGTACAACGGTGAACAATTAATCGCCAACTTGAATAATGACCAGGTTTTGGTCGGATCGTTACCCATAGAAAGTGGTATGCGAATACATGTAATCGACAACTTCATGTGGATAGCAGATGATGCTGTTGAAAAATTTGAGCTTACGGAAGATCAGTATGAACGCAAAAGTGATACAGTGCGGGATTTCCTTAAAAAAAATCGGCTGGGCAAATATGACGAAGAAGCAACCCGTCAAAAAGAACGAAAGGGCCTGCTCGATGCTAAATTAGAACAAGAAAAAGCTGATCTTTGTGTTGTAGGTGCTCGCTGTCAAGTGACTGTAGCTGGCAATCCAACGCGTCGCGGTACTGTGATGTACAAAGGTCTAATCGAGGACAAAAAAACTATTTTTATTGGCGTTAAATACGATGAACCGCTAGGTAAAAATAATGGATCAATTAATGGAAAATCATATTTCACATGCCAACCCAATTACGGTGGATTTGTATCACCATTGGCTGTCGAAGTAGGCGACTTTCCACCAGAAAACTGCGATTTAGACGATGAAATATAATTTCACTCATATCTGATATATATTGTAAGAATTTCAGCAATAAACTTAAAAATCCAAAAATATGCATCTAATATTTACCACTGCTTCTATATTGGAGTAATGCTCAAATATATAAATAAATCGTAATAGTTTTGTACTTGTGATTTAAAACACTGCATGCTACAATTTTTCGCCAGGTGTAAAGTTGTCGCCAGTGCCTAAAATTGTTCTCTCAATCTCTTGTTTTTTCATTTTGTATAGGAAGCAACAACAATTTTCTATTGGCGGCAACTGCTGTCGATTACTGTAATCGTACTCAAAAATTTTTGAGTACGATTACAAGTAATGGTACTTCATGTGTAATAGATTACAAACGTAATCGAAATCCCCCAGCTCTGATTGTCTTCAAATGTGAGGGGAAGACGAAAGAAGAAAAGCCTTTCGTCCCCCTATCTTTTCTTCGCATTTGTCAGTTTCAAGAGACTAGTCTCCACGTCTAAGAGCAGACGAACTATCACAAAATAACATTAGACCACAAACTAATGGCTACTGTGTATGGTGACTTGTAGCCACAGAACGTTTAAATATGGCATCGGAATATGTGATGAATAAATAACAAAAAATCAAGCTGGTGAATCACCAGCGGTGACACTGACACCTTTTTTGCATCAAATGAATCCCACGCATATTTTTATTTAAAATAATTACGTTCGTGAAAAAATTCACAATTTCAAACCAACTCTGGCAGCACTTAGTGATGATCCGATACAAGTAAATACTCGATACTTTTCATTCGATTCAAGTACTTTTTTTACTCGATGCTATACCATAAGTATTTTACTTGGTATCGGGAAAAAGGGTCAGTATCGGATACTCGATACTTTTGGAAAAAATTTATTTAAAAAACTGAAATATTGCTTTACAATATTTAAAATTGAGGATCGTTTTACAATATTTTACTACAATCAATAATATATTTAAAAACGTTACTCCAGAATTATTCAATTTTCATATTCAAAATATTTCAGTCCATATTGCAATATTCCAATGTATGAAAATATTTCAATACAGTGTTGAAGTTCTAGAAAATATCGCCGTCCATGCATGTAGAACACAATGTTTATTGAAACTTTTTTATTAAAATAAAACATTTTTAACAAGCTTTAATCTGTTGATTAATTTTCCTTCTATTATATTATTCTAGCGATTAATATCATTTACATAACTTAACGTAATTTCTATATGATTCATATGTTTCCAGTGGAAAAAGAGATGACAGTTTTGCTTGCAACACTACCTGTTAGAATTTCGTCACGACTGCTATTCAAAAAAGTTTTAAAATTTTTATAAAAATGTCTATCTTGCACCTTAATCAAAACCATAATTGAAGTATTTTGTAATTTTGCATATTGACTTGGCTCAAAAGTTACTATTTTTCAGACCTTTATTTGAATTCAATACAATATTGAATACAATATATACATATGTATTTATAAAAAAAATTAGCAATTTCATTTATTTTTTTATTAACATGTTGTCAAACTTGCCTTCCTTACGGCATTTGTTTTTCGCTGTTTCTACAAAATGGCATACATTTAAATGACTTCCTAACAATCCCAAATATTATGGTAGTATGTTGGGTTGAAAAGGACGCAGCTATTTTGCTTGATATAAATTTGTTTAAATGATTAAAAAATTAAACCCTACAGTATTAAGTAATACCTTTTATGTATTTGATGAATACAACTTGGTATCCAGTACCCAGTAACCAATTACTTGATACTCATGCGCCAATTTCAATAAGAAAAGCCAGCTGTTTTACCACAGTTACCGACGATTCGCTGTTGCTTTTTCGTGTAAATTCTCGTAAAACGTAAATAAAAATAATTTGTGGGCAGAAACACTTTTCAAACAACATAATACTATTTGACTAGCAATCAACAATCGTAGACGCGAAAAACATTGTAAACGGTCAAATTATAATTGTTCACTACAGTAATAGTATGTTTAAAACATAATACACTTAGTATTTGTTTTCTGTACAAGTTTTGGTTTAAATAAAATTTATTAATATTTCGCACCATGAGAATAGAAGTGCCGTAAATTCCAAAACAGTTTTGAGATAAACGCATTTCAAACATCGTAGTAGTGTAAAAACTGTTTGTAAACAGAAAAAATATTAGATATAGATATTAGCTGATATTTTTCATACCATTCATAAATTTACTTTTTATAGTTTTTACAATAGAATAACGTGTTATATATATATTTTTCCACTGACTTAGTACTTTGAAACGCTTTTAAAATGCCGGTATTTTGTTTACTCAGTTTTGCATTTGAATGATCTTGGAGAGTAATTCTTTCGGGAACTTTTGAAAAAAAAAGAACAATGTCGCTTACGTTTTTCGCAAGGACTTTATCACAATAGCAACAGTTGTAGCAGTAGATACAATAGTTGTTCCCCCATATAAAATGAGAAAAAAGCGTTTATTCATTTTAACTCTTGCCAATGTGATATGAATCTTTCGAATATTGGCGTCTTGGTTTTTCATGACAACGCTTCAATTAGATAATCATATACTTTTATTTAAACGATGGATGGCGGCCGTCATATACTGCAAGACCAGTTTAATTTTTTCATTTATTCGTAGAGTGGATTTTTAAAGAAATTATATATAATGGAACGGCGAGACATGAGATTCACGCAATTGTCCGTATGTGAAGTGAAACAGGATTCAATGGCTGATTTCAAGTTAATAGGCAATGACAACAATATAGCCTTACTTGGTTCAACTGAGGAGTTGATGACCATGGAAATGCAATATTTACCGAACTCGTACTGCACGTCTCCATATACTTTTGCTTATATTGAAATACCACGAGAGTATCCATATGGGGATCTATTTAAAAATGAATATCTACAACATATATATGCGACTTGTAGCCCCCAAGAGAGCCAGGAATTGGCATTGGAGCCTATGTATGTAGCAGAATATTCGGTTGAACCACAACCCAAAGTAAAAACAATTCAGTTGGATTGGGCACCACGCAATCTGCCGAATGATAAGCCCATGTTAGCCCTACTCACAACCTACGGAGTATTGCAAGTGTTTAGAAAAACTTCAATAACAAGTCGTCAATGGGAGAAATTGTACAAATTTAACGACTTATTTTTTACTGACACATTTGCAACATGCAAATCTGTGGTAGGCATTGAGTCATTTCGGGAATTCAAAGAGTTCATGGGTCTATATTGGATAACTGCCTTTGCATGGAATTCAACAGCAGCAAGTACAAACTTTATTTATATTGCTAATGCTGCGGGCTACATTGTGGTTTTTGAATTCAACGATGACTTCAGTGAAGTCAAAGAATATTGCAGATTTATGACCGATGTCGGCACAATAAATTATATAAGAAATTTCGATGAATTCCTCTTGATTGGCAGTTTGCACGGCATTGTGCAATTATTAAAAATTATTCATGTTGGTGCCGATAGCGCTCCTCCATCTATAGTAAAAGTGGAATGTCTATGGAGCAATGCGGATCGTATGACTTTTCGCAAAGCTGAAATAACACACTCAAATGAATTAAATTCATATTTTGTGGTATTTGCCAAAGGGGCCCACTTGCTAGCGTATCGACTATCAAAGGAGCAAGGCACAATCATATGTAGTTCCACGTTGTATGTTGGTGGAACCAAAATTTCAGGTGAACTAATTAAAGATAAGAATTTTAATTATATAATTATTAATATATGTTATGTTTTAGACGTAGATGCACTCAGTGAACAGGAGTTTTTCATCACTTCTATCGCTGGGATTATTCGTTATGTACGCCTCTGTTGCACCGGCAATGACATACTAACAATTGAAGAACGAATTGTACCCACGGACATCGATGTAATAAATTACCAAATTCTTGGTATTACAAAGAGTCGTAATCGAAATATATGGTCATTCCTGCTATATCGCAATAAGGAGTATGTACATCATTCAAAATACCATAACACTACAACGTTCGTAATCGTTTGTAAGCTAAACACAATCAACTCGCTAACGAGACTGGCAAATTTGAATATTAACACAATGGATGCATGCATCGACTATGCTGTGGCCATACAATCGGATATATGGCATAATTTTGAATGGGAGCAATACAATGCTTTCTATGAGCTAACAAATGCCAAATTTCCTAAAGAACTCAATGATGCATTCCTGCAAAAATTGCAACTTAAATTTCTAATTGTTAAAAATATGGTAAAATTACAAAGGTACGCAAACAATTTTGCACCAAATCAAAAGCACAGTGCATATATTTTAATTTGTGAATTTTATTTTGTAATCTAGAAAAAAATTTACAACGATCAAGAAGCTCATATTGTGTGAACAAGAATTTCTTGATCATGCTATACAAATAACGCATATACTTTGTCGTCTGCAATATCTTCTTAAATATAGCATGACATTATGGAGTTCCTTCCAGAGATTAGTGGTCAAGTGTATGAAATCAAAATTGCTGCTGCTAATATCGCAACTAAATAATCTAAATAATGAGAGCAATCCACTGCAGAACACAATCGAGCGATTCACAAAATTGGTGAATGATGAACTCAATTGCAAATATGCCATTAATGATGTATTGGTTGCAGCAAGTAATGAAAAATGTATGTATTGTAGTGCTGAAGTATGTGCAGCAACAATGATGTGTGCAAGCGAGCACAAAGTGAACCGTTGTGTCGTCTCATATGTGCAGGTAAGCCTCGAATACTAGTTCCTTCGCATATATTTCAATTAACGTAGTTCAACTTTCCTTCTCCAGATTCCTTTATTCAATCAGCGCTTCTGTTCCAAATGCGATCGCTACGCTTGCGGTGTGGAAGCTGATGATCCCTTGCAGCAGATATTTGCACCTGACGAAAATATAAAATGCACCTTTTGTCGATTTTTGTTCATAAATGATGAGATTTAGCATTTATTTTAAGAATTTGTAGGCAAAATAATATAGATAAAATATTTAAATACGATTGTTTTTGAATTTTTTGCTTCTATATAATTAATTTTAGTGCAAGTTTTGCAATTGTATTCTAATACTATTGGAAATTAAAACTCGGATATAAAAATGACAGGATTGGTTTCCATTAGGTAAATATCCTGTTCCAGCTGTCGCAAATCCTTTTCCAGCTTCCCCTTGCGTAGTTTCTTAGCCATAGTGTCAGTGTATAGAGACAAGCTCTGGTATGCCTTGAAGAGCTCAGCAAAATTAGTTTTGAGACCCTGTATCCAATCAAAATCAAATAAAATTACAATACCAAGTGAAACAGTAGACACTTAATCACACATACCGCCAAAATCGATTGTCTCTCCTCGGGTGTGAGCTTCCGCAAGCCGCTTTGGTTCGTATACTGATTCATATATGGCATGCATTTCTCCTCCAACGTTTCTTTCTCCTGCTTGCAACTTTCATGGTACTTCTGCAACATTTTTTTCTGGTGACGTAAGTAACATGGTACTTTACCAAAATTCTTCGAGCATATGTGCTGTGGCACCAAACCCGTATTCAACAGACTATGTGTGTCGCCTGTTGGTGTATCCACGTAGCGCGGTGGGGGCCTTTTCGTTTGAATGCCCTTCATGCGCTCAATATTAACATTAATGAAATTGGCACGATGTTTATGATTTCGAAAATATCGTTGATGTGGGCAATTGGGTTGGATTACCGGCTCCTTCTTTATCGGTGTCGGCGGTGGCTTCGGTTCGCTCTTGGGTCGCTCATAACGTGGCACAGGCGGCATACCTGGCCCCTTCGGGCAGACATGCTCTCTTTCGCGACGCCATTTTATACCCTGATCCTTACGCAGAAAGGCGCACGGTGGATTCAGTGGTGTCTCAGCATAACCCATTGTCTTATGAGCGTATTTTGCTGAGCTGGTCAATAGCCGTTTGCCATCACCCAAATCGATGACATGTGGTTTCTTTACCAAGTCACGTATGCCATACGAGTTTTTGGATTTGTAACGCTGAGTTTTGATATGATGAAATTCCAAATACTTCTCGATATTTGCAATATTTTCGTTGTGGTAAGTGATGTAGACGAGCGACATGTCGTAAGATTCGAATCGGGTAATATATGTATATGGATAGTGCTTTGTTTTGTTTTAGAGCAGAAGTAAATAAATATAATATTTTTAAAATTCCTGACGTATTTGCCACGTCAGAAAAATGCTTTCGAATTGATTAAATTTTTTAGATCACTTCTATATGATGATGGCTTCTTTGAAGGAAAAGTTGCCATGGAAGTTGTTTCGATAGGCTAACAATGTTAATTAGCACCGGCTGACGAGGAAAGAAGAGTTGGTAACTCTAGCAACAGCAAATTCTCAAATATGGAATCTACAATTAAAATTGATGTTGTTAGGTTGCGTTTAGTGTTAGTTTCACTCTTAAATGTAGATAAAATTAATAGCTACCACGTCTTTTCATACAACTGCCTCAGTCATAATGTTAAAAAGACGTCTTCATTGTTGTTTCAGTGTATCAGGTCTCAAAAATTATTTGATTAGATCACATAACTTGGGTTTCCTTTACCACTATGAATAGTTTACATACTGGAACAAGATAAATGTCGCAGATATTATGTTTGGTTAAGCTTATCTATCTGATATTTGGTTATCGCAAAAAAAGCGGAACATTGCTTTCCTAATCATATTTAGAGAAGGTGAATCCAATTCCGGCTGAAATATGTTCAACGAAGGCTTCCTTGCCATATGCGATTGAGGGTACAATTGTACCTTATGGCACGAAAGTGCGCCTTTTTTATATGAAAGTATATCGCTACCTTAATTTCTTAAGGCCCTAACACACATTTCTAAAATTTTTTTGGAACAAAAACATTTCCAAACTTTAATATACTGAGTATTAAAATTTGTAATATTAACTAAAAGAACAGAGACGTAATGCCGTAAAAAAATTTTGGTCGATATGCAGGTGGAAACGTTTAATCGTAATGTATCAGAAACTCGATTTGGGAAAAGGGCTTCTAGGTCTTTAGCAAAAGAAAGGTAACGATATGTACAGTCTTTTCAACAAACAAGAGCGTGTACGGCTTAATTGTACGAACAAATTTAAGTATCAAGCTTAACTTTATTTTCTACATTCAACATTTCATTGCGAATGGCACTGTATAGCTTTTCAAACAATCGCAATTATAATTTCGTTGTTTAAGCAATTTTAAGCTGTCATTCTTTGCTCACATCCAAAGGAATCCAAAATGTCTTAGGAAGGTGCTGCAAATTGAGAAGTTGAAGGCATTCGTAAACAAATGGAAACAAATTTTATTAAGACACCAAAATGTTTACGACTTACCAAATCACTGTGCTTCTAGAGCAACATCAAAGCAGCAGGATTCGGTGATAGCATGAATTTTTAAAGCTAATTCTACCATTACACTTGAAGCAGCCCAACAAAAACTGGCGCAGAAGGTCACTAATATATCCCTTAGTATAATCCAAAGTCGCTTAAATGAATTCAAAATTGAATTCTGAGCTACCATAACCAAACTCTTACTGACTGCAAGACAAACAAAAAAAATAGCAGGAGTGGGCTGTCGAACATATGGATAATGATTGGAGCGATGTAGCCTTTACAGACGAATCTTTTTTATGGCCGGTAGATGCCATAAAACGTGCCTTGTCCATTAAGGGCAGTAAGATGGTTCTGAGATTAGTAAAGCATCCAGGAAAAGCTCATGTTTGAGGATGCTTTTGAAAATAGATTTTCGACAGGATAGTCATGCTTACGGGAAAATTGGATATCCAGTACATAATCCATTTATACCTGCATAGACTCTTATCTTCTGCCAAAAACCGGTTTGGGAAAATAAATCGAAATTGAGTGCTTTAAGAGGGCAGGACCCTAAACATCAAAGTCGCTTGTACAATAAGTGAAAAGAGAAATATTGGATAAGAATATTGGACTGCGCCTCTCAATCTTCAGATGCCAACCACATTGAAAATTTTTGAACAATTATTAAGCTTAAGATGAGCAGAATAAATGCTAAGAGCATTGCTCAATTGAAACGACATATTAAGTCAAAATGGCTGTGTTTGCCGCAATCATACGCCGAAAAGCTAGTTAATAGTATGATCTCGCGTTACCACGAAATTACTCAAAGTTTTGGTATCTGGACACTATATTGATGTCAGCGCATTTGGCAAGGAAATGAGGAATTTTTTTTAGACTGGGGCATTTTTTGAAGGACTTAGGTCGTACCTGCTCTTGTTGAAAAGGCTGTAGTTATATATCCTGATACATACAACATAATTTTTGTGAGGTACATTTTGGTATTGAAAAATACGTTTTGTCCCAAATTTTGATTCTTTTATTAATTGGCTAATCACAACTCTGTAATGGATTTGACCACGGCTTAACTATCCGAGAAAATTGCTACATTTCTCTTCCCTGTTAAAATTGCTGCCTGAAACACACTATTGAAACTAATAGACAAAAGAAATTTAGTAAATGTAATGCACTTAAGGAAGAATGTACTTTGACGATGATCTTAAACAACAGGAAATCACTTGGATTTTTAAAGCGGTCTGTGGTCTAATTCAGCTAAACAATAATAAATTTAATGCAAATGAAAATAACAAATTTTCATGTGCAACACAAAAGAAATAGAGAATTTTACACATTTTTTGAGTAGGTGCCCTATCTTAAATGAGTTTCAGATCAACATATTTGGAAAGAGGAATCTGCCAGATGAAGAAATGAGGAAAATTTTCGCAGAACATATGAGAACAAATTGGAGAAATTTGGTTAAATATTTAGTATATGCTTTAAGTTATAGAAATTCCCTAATTACTGAATTTAACTACTTAAATTTGAATTTAAACTTTTACAAATGAATGAATAAAAAAATCGACAGGCATTTTTATAAAACATTGTCGTTAAACAATTTTTTGTTTTGATTTTGTTAATAGCAATATAAAAAATAATAAAATAATAATGCACTTTAGCCAGGGACCCTAAGTAACCAGTATCATGGGAAAAAACTTTCGAAATTCAACATTGATGACTTAAAATCATTTTAAGCCATTATAAAACAATAAGAAACAATGTTTTGGTTACAAATAACCAAAGCTCACTTTGAACTAGAACTATTAAGCCTATTGAATTATCGTTAATTTGATGAGTTCCCACAATTGATTAATTCAAACTAGAGCAGTGGTTCTCAACTGTTTTCATCCTACGCCCCCCATTCCGAATTCATGGGAAGCCCACACCTCCCCCACTTTGATTTTCCCTGGAAAAATATTTAGTTTTTGCTTAGTTCGAAATTCACCCTGGTTAGTGCGTCGAAGATAAGCTATGCTAGTGAACTTATCTAGTATTTAAATTAATCTTTGTGAGGAAAACTACGTTGGTGAAATTTTAGTGAGGTTTTAGTTGGAAAATCACCAGGAAAAGCTAACCAAATAATTATTATAATAAATCGATCCCATCATACATTATCTAAGTGAAACCAGCCAAGAAACCCAAAAAAAAAAAAGACTGAAATAAAAAAAAAAGAAAGAGATAAGAATGACGGATATTTAGAATAAAAACCCTTTTAAATATAATATTTTTTTTCATAAAATGATTTTGAGTGCGTAATTGTATTTTTAAATAAATTTTTATAATCATAACATGAAATTACGTGTTAATGCCTAGCCAGTGCCTGGCACGCATGCCTCGTTAAGGGTTTGACATGTTGGCTTCATGAAGCGCGTCATAAACTAGCAACGAGGCTTTCTAATTTTCTCTCGACAGGCCTACCAGGCAGATCCTTTCATGAGGGTATAAATGCGTATTTTAAATACATTCGTTTAATGTTATAAACTTCAACATTTAATTTTTTTATAAATAGTAGTATTAATATTTTGTCACAAAAATTTACAGTAAAAAAAAATGGGATTTTGGTTCTAAAAAGTATTTGAAGTTAAGTTTTTGAAAATGATATTTCAATGTGCAAACTGTACCTTTTTACACGGATGAATTTATATAAGAAATGATACTGTAAACAGCTTCACAAAAATCTCTTTTTTTTACTTTTGTTGAATAGTGTAATTATTATGAGCAACTAAAATCTGTCTCGATTGGCCAACCGAAATTTCTTCATAATTAGCAACCAGAACTATTACCAACAAACATCTATTAGAAAAACAAATCTTTACACCTATCTGTAGTCGAAAATTTAAAAAAATTAAGTTTAGAGATTTCGCAAATGAAATCTTGGTGTTCGGCTAGGCTGGAATCGATATTGAAAAAGTTTCTTGCTAATATTTATTATTAGTATCCAAACAAATTTCGGTTACGTTTATTGGTTGTTACTGGTAATTAAAACAGATTTTGGTTGGTTGTGATTGTTAATAGCCACCAAAATGAGTTTTGATTAACCATAAAAGTTATTGCATTTTAGTCGAAACAGTTGGATCCGCTCCAGCGGCTATTTCACTCAATTTTTAACACATCAGTGTATAGACTATAGCCATACTCACTTTCTATGGTACAAAACCTTTTGGTACGGCATTAATTATTTTGTTGTGATCATGCGATATAGCGATCCAGAAGCCAAAGTCTATGTGTCTTACTTTGTTTCTATCCACTGAAGTTTTAACTTAAAGGTATATGGGCATAGATGCAGTAGCACGTTGAGTGCATCAGTAGTGACATCAGTAGGGAAAGATCTTATTACATCTATACCCGCTTTTCTCGGGATCGTAATTAGAAATATAGCTTTTACCGTATATGAGGATTGAACAGATCATCCTTGAATCCAAGCGTACAAACTAGGGATGCTAATTTTCGGGCTTTTACTAATACTTTGGGATATCTTCGCTTTCATTTGCAAGTTTCTTGAGTACGGGAACGCTTTCTGGGCTGTTGTGGAGAACGCGTTCACACGCGTTATAGTACGGAAACAGACCTATTCTCTGCCATTGCCAGGAGTCAACACATTCATATGTAAGTTTTTCGTTCAGCTAAATTATAAAATTTAGATTTACAAAAACTTCTTGGCCGAAAAACTACAAGCCATCCATAAATTTCATATAGTAAATTGATTTTGTGATGGTTACATTGCACCGCATGAAGTGTCGTTAGTGTAGGCATTCCTTTAGGGTATGCGTGTTGAGATTCTACAAAAGAAGACTTACTCAGAAATTGTAACTAGAGTCAAAAATAGAAAATAAACATTTTTTTTGCAGGGTACCACATCTTGGTAAACTTCCAAGAGGTTGGATTTTATTATGATTGGTGCGGTCTAAAACTTAGTTCGGCAGAAAATGACCTTATACTTATATAATTATATACACACCTGCTCAAAATAATAGTTACTCTTCATAACTATTCATTTTAACTCTTCTGCACAATTTTTGTGGATTCAATTTATGATTTACTTGAACTTTCTGTGAATGAAATACAAATTGGCTTGCTCAAAATAATAGTTACACCTACAAGTGTAATTTAATGCATTTAACTAAAAGTTAATATAACATTTTTTTTAAAGGAATGTAAGTTTTCTCTAAAAATTTGTTTGCAAAACGACATGAATTGATAATAGGAATTCTTATTCATATGGGTCGTAAGTCACATCGTACCGACGAAAAACCACGATCGGTTTCCAACTTGAGAAAATATGGGAAATTTCTTTGGTGCATTGGTGAACTTACTAACATATTCCATAATTTTGTCAGAAATGTGATAAAAAAATAAAATCGAAGGTAGGCCTTCAAAAACGAACACAACGCTTGATCGACATATATTATATTATGTAAAAAGGACCCATTTAAATCATCAAAGGCGATTGCAGTAGAAATTGGAAACGTAGTTAGTGCTAAAACAATTTGGCGACGGCTACAAAAAGCCAACCCACCAGGATGAATAGCCAAAAAAGTTCCCTTAACGCAAAAAAAAATATTGTATATGAGGCTAAACTATAGAAAAGGACCACGAAAATTGGTTGCAACCTGAAAGCAAGAAAAAATGAAGAAATATTTTGTGGAGCGATGAAACTAAGGTAAATCTCTTTGGAAGCGATGAAGAAAGGAATGTTCGACGCCCCAAAGGCAAAGATGTTTCATGTTTGTTTAACAAAAAAAAAAAAAATGAAGCATGGAGGTAGAAGTATTACGGTGTGGGGTGTTATCTTTCAGGAATAAGTCCTATATACCTGACAACATATAAAATAACTGTCGCCGAAGGAACAATTGGAAAGTGTGATGCTACCCTATTCGGAGAAAAACATGCATTTGCATTGAGTCTATTAGCAAGATAACGACCCGAAGCACACCTCATGCTCGTGAAAAAAACACTTTGGGGACCATTAAGTCGATTAGTTGTTGAGTCTCCGGACTTGAAACCGATAGAAAACCTATAGGGAGAGTTGAAAAATAGATTAAACAAGTAGAAGTTGTGACAATTTGTTCAAAAAATGTGGTACGATATACTCAAGCAATCCTGTCAGATTTTAATCAACAGCATGCCGAAAAGAATAGTGAAAGTATTCCAATATGGGGGTGGATATACAGGTTATTAGATAAATAATTAAAAATGTATGGAAAACTATTCTTATCGTTATTAATTTTTTTGTACTTTTCTATAAAGCATAAGTGTACCTATTTTTATGAGCAGGTTGATTTAGGCAAATTAAATATTTATCGATGTCAACTTTTGTACTTTACACTATTTATTAATGAAATTAATTTTTTTTAATATGTATAAAATCAAAGAAATTATATGCTTGTTTGTTTTGTTTTGAAAATGTTGAATAAAAATAGTTTTCTGTTTTGTTGAAGTTAGAATTCTAATGTGTAACTATTATTTTGAACAGGTGTGTATTTCTTGTCGCTGTCCAAAACTAGGTAGAACTAGAACATAGGGGGTTAGGTAGCACAAAATCCCATTGAGGGCTTAATTATCTTTGTGCGAGTTATATTTGTACACGAATGAAAGAGGTTTAATTTTTAGTCTTGCAGATTTTTCGGGTTTTTCAATGGAAGTGAGGTTTGATTTCCATTACCACTAAACGTCTAGTGGCAGTTAGGATTGATTGTCACTTACATCAAAAGTTTAGTGGCAATGAAGTCTTGCTCACACTGACGCTAGAAGTAATGGAGAATGAAATTCTCTGTATCGACATAAATTCGTAATCAACGACGTCAAGAGCCTATTGACAGCGATTTTCATGAACATCCGGTAACTTTTTTGAAAGCAGCGAGCTTGAAACCCCAAGTTTACCAAGAAAAATGAACGTGTACAAAATTTGGAATATGAATTTTTTATTAATTAATTAATATTCATCGCGTTTACAAGGACTTCATTAAATGTATATAAAAGCTATTTAGATATATAAAATGTTGCATAGTTAGATATATGACATAAGTCTAGTACAAAAATACAGCATATTCATGCGTGTGTATAAATATGTATTTATTATTAAAAATATATAAAAAATTTGCACGATTTGCTTTTGTCAAAAAAAAAAAAATAGGCACATCATGTTAATTGATACTAATTACGATTACATTTCGAAGTCTATTTTAGATATACATATTTGAACTGTATTCAACAATTGTATTGCACGTCATGAAAACATATAAATTGAACAAAATTTAGTTGATAGTTTTTCAAAATGCCAAAAATATGCAAATATTATTTACAATAAATGTGTTAGCTAGGAATAAAAAAATGGAATAAATTCTACTAATAATTGTATATGTGGGTATATTTTTTGATTAATCTCATAATTTTTATAAAATCTGTTGTAAATTGATAAATATTTCAATTAGCGTCAAACAAAATAAATACTAAATTGAAAAAGTCATTAATTTCACTTATAAACAAATGGAACATTTGCTCACTTATTACTACTACCGCCACCGCCGCCATTGTTGGCGCCTTCACTCTCCTTCTTACGCTCCTCCCGTATGCGTTTAAATGCTTCCGTTTTAACAAAATCTACCGAATTGTAAACAACGCTACTATTCACGGGAGCACGCGCTGACGGGTCCGCTGAAAGTCCCAATCCCTGACGGCCATTGCCTGTTGCATTTAAATTGCCGACACTCATACTCTGACGATTGATTGCAGGTGGATTAGCCACATCCAAATCAAAATACTGTAATTTGTGTTCATTTTTAGTGGGTGGCTGTAGCAAAGTTTGATGTGTTGTTGGCATAGCTGCAGCTGCGGAGGCTGTGCGTTGATGCTGAATTACGGTAGCATGGCAGGTGCCACTGACAATAGCATCACTGTGTGCAACAACATCAGCATGTTGTTGAGTAGCTGCACCAGCTGCTGAAAAATTGGGCCGTGGTTGACGCGGTAATGTGCGTGTTTCCATTACGTAGTTGTCACCATCATTGGGTGGCACCTTCCATAGTGGAGCACCGGTGGAACGTCCTGTTCCCAATGTCATAGATGATGTCGGAGTACCCAACTAAATTGTGAAGAAATAGGAATCAAAATCAAATTTTTTTACACGATTTTCAACATACTTTATATGCGTTGGGCTTCAGTTTACGATCAACAGAAGGAGGATTTAGTGGTGAGGGTGAACTCTCGCCAGTAAAAGCTACAGGGCTTTGTATCATATATGGGTAATTTTGCTGAACGGTTACTGCGGCTGTTGCACCTGTTGCAGTTGATGGCGGCTTTGCTGGTAATTCTTCTGGTGGCTTATCTTCGACATTAACTTTTGGTTTGAGATTACGATTGACCGGTGGCAAGTCACCCTGTTTTACAAGAGCAAAAAAGGAAATAAATTAATATCAATGCACAAGAAATCTATTGAAATGTTAGATTCAATCAAGGCAGCCAACCTGTTCCATAAAATCATAACGAAATACATTTCCTTCCACTTTATTTGGTGCAGCATTCGTGTAACAATGTGGACGTGGCAACGTACGCACGGAAGCAGGTGAACCTTGTCCACTTCCACTATCATGACCAATTCTTAAATTCGGTGTTGAGGCTGCAATGGGGTTAGTTTCAGGGCTGGCAGTGACTTTCTCGAAGAATTGCCCCATATTATAGTAAGGAAGATTGTGAGAGCGTGGAATATCGTAACTCTCTTCAACTACAGAAGTGGCATCACGTGGCCCGATCGCGGGCGAAGTATTCTCTGTGTCGGAGAGTTGTGGCATATCGCGTGTTATTCTAAAAAAATCGATTTTAGTTTTATTCACTTTAACAATATTTTGACCGATATTCACTTTTCATTTTCCTTAAACTCCAAAATTAAATTGTTTTTATTCTTAAGAACCTTAGCCAGTTTCGATAGCGGATCTACTGCTGTCAGCACGCCACATTTTTGCTCTTTCCCACCAGCATCATCGGGTAATTTAGAAAAACGCTGCGAATATGTCAAGACAAAAGATTCATTCTCTACCGAACTATCAGAGGGTCGTGTGCTGCGATCTGTGGAATCAATTAAATTAGATCCTTTAATGGATTTTCCTGCAACTTATGACAGCCTCCTACACTCACCGACATTTTCCCGTAATGGTAATGGATGTGTCCATTCATCATCATCTGTAAAAACACTCTCCGAATCGGAATCTGAACGATGATGGCTGCGGTTTTTAACTGCCGACACTTGATGCTTAAAAATTACATACAAAAGTATTTAGATTAGAATATACAATGCTAGTATTTTAGTAAAGTACAAAGGAAAGAGAATGGGCTAGTTTACCAAACTGCAATTGGTGATTTTCGGTGAATACGATTGGTCATTTGTTAAATTAAGCCCAATATTATTGTGACTACGTGGTGTATCGTAGAATTTCGGATCTAAATTATTCAACGGTGTTGCAGGATTATTGTTGTCGACCTTTTCAAAGAAATAAGCCGTTCAATGAAAATTAGATCAGTTAGCAGAAGGCAGAAAACTTACAATAAATTTCGGACTTCCCGAGAAGCATTCACTAATTGGAATATATGGTCCTGATGCTGTGCTTAAAGCAGGCGATGGCTGTACGCTTTGCTGGAGCGCTTCCGGTAGTGGTGTATTATTTAGCACCAAATTTTCAGGTATTTTACGCACGACACCATTTGAACTTACAGCCGAACGGACGGCAGCAGCAACGCTTTCGATTTGTGTTTGCTGGGCGCCAAATATTGGGCTATTTAAATAGATAGCAGCAGGACCACCAGGAGACGATGGTATTTGCTGTTGTGTTGTTGTGGGTGTAGCTGCTGTTGTAGACAAAGTAGTGGCAGAAGCAGAAGATCTAGCAGCAGCATATTGTTGCTGACGATCGAAATGCATATCACAAAGCAATGTTTCACGATTGCTATACTCTGTATTGACATAGGCGCAATCGCTATTATTTTGATAATTACTATAGGGTTGTTGATCAACAACCCCTACACTACTACCAGCAGGAACAGAAGCAGCAGCAGTGAGTGGACGACGTAATATCTCACTGCTAAAAGAAGTGTGACGTGAAGTACCCAAAGCGCCACAGCTACTGCTTGTTGGTGCCATCGAAAAGTTCAACGAAGCAGTGGCTGCATTATTTTGAGAACGACTTGCAACTGTAAAATAAAATATAATAATTTATTTAATAGAAATACAATAATAAAATGTCACCTGATGTGTTACCTTGCATTTCATTCGATTGCTTCGTGTCATGCAAATGGCACACCTGACAAATGCAATTCACCCAGTCCCGCATATCCGCTTCCGTGTCCGCAGCCAAGTAATATGTGCGCTTCGGTGTTTTAATGTCAAACATAAATTGAAATTTTTGCTTGCGATTCTCCAGCCGCAAACCACAATCCACCTGCTCGCATTGATCCAAATCGATGACACCTTTCAGTTTGCGACAATTGCGGTCGGTGTAGTATTCAAGGCAAAATTGCTCCGGTATCTCACCCTGCTTCAATGTGAACCAACGACGACGCCAACGCTACGATTGCAGCAACACAATGGCACCAACAACAATGAATACAAGCGCATGCAAACAATGAAACCATATGGAATGTAAACAAAACCAGAAAAGGAGAAAAAGGAAACATTTTATTAATACGAAAGCAAACAAGGGAGAGTAATGTACGCAAGTAAAATAAAAGTGAAATATATGGCGGACAAGTAAGAAAGTGAATGAGCGGCTTGCTATCAACTCTGCAATCAATCGATTGATTGCAGAGTGTGCCTGTGTGCGTGTTAGCAACGCTGGTAGATGAAAACACCACTCGCTCAACTCACCGCAACTCACTGACATAAATCGATGTCAAAAATGTGCTTAAAATAAGTAAATAAACTATAAATATTCACAAGCACACCCTAAATTTGATGACGACGCACTACTTAGCACAAGTTTACAACTTATAGACCAACGCTCAAATCCAATTTCAAAAAATGACTAATGCAATTTTCCGCGAAAGCACTGCAGTTAAACTTAACACCATGCTGCTGGCTGCAATCTATGTGTGCATGCATGTATGTATATCCAAAGATCGACAACGCCATCGCCATACTAAAGGCAAGCGTCTGGTTGTTGGTGTTTTTTGCTAGCTGACTAGCTCAAGCAATAAACAATACTCAATAACGTAATGCAATTGACAATCGCTTTTCTTGCAATATATATTACTGAATTTTCATTTCTTAAACTCTCCACAAACACATTTTAACTAGAAAGAGAATTATCGCTAATGCGAGGAAATTAAATGAAAGTGGAGTGGAATGCAATTGGGCCTATGTATAAGGAAAATTAATTGTCATAGCTAAGGTGCGAATTTGTATGCACCAAAAAAATCAGAAATATGGAGCCCTATAGTTTTCAATAATATTTTCATTCAAAGCTTTGATAGATAAAAAAAAATAAAAAAATTACATTCAAATTATCACAAAATTTTCATTAGTATTGAATAAACAATTCAAAATTAGTTAATTCAAATCAAAAACATCACACAATTGCCAGTTATTTAGGCACCTGATCTTAAGATAACGCCTCATTGATGTGAAGTAGAGCTGTAGTCTAAAATTTTTCTTTAGTATTCGGTTTTATGGAACCCTTAGCCTTTAGAATAAAATTGAAGTATAAAGATTATGTTTAGTACTTTAAATATATTTCAATTTATTTTTTATTAAAAAAAACATTAGGGCTGTGCGATTAATTGTTTAATCAAGAATGATTGATTGATTGATTAAATTCAAAAATTCAAATTTCAAATCATTTATGTTTTGTAGGGTTGTGCGATTAATCGTTTAATCAAGAACTCTGATTAATCAAAATGCTTGATTCAATTATTCGATTAATCAAGATTTTGATTAACCCAAATTGAAATTAATCGATTAATCAGGCTTTTGATTAATTAGAATAAAATTATTTGAACAAAGTATTCTAAAAATTTTTTTTATTTCAAATTTGTTGCATTTTCTTCAATACTTCAATTCTGAATCAGAATCTTGATTAATCAAATAATTTCAATTTGGATTAATCAAAATCCTGATTGATCGAAAAGTTTGCATTTTTCAAAATCTTAATTAATCGAATAATTGAATCAAGCATTTTGATTAATCAGAGTTCTTGATTAAACGATTAATCGCACAACCCTACAAAACATAAATGATTTGAAATTTGAATTTTTGAATTTAGCTCACTTTTTTAAAAATTTAACATATTCAAAAGTAAAATTTTGGCGATTTGGCCTTAAAAATGTTTGCACATCGATGGATGTAGTAGGAGCATGCTTAAAAGAAGCTAATACATTTGAAAAGTATTTGTTTCAAAGAGTGCTCCTCATTTGAGCTAAACCAACCTTCATTATTTTCACGCTCGAATGAATTTTTTTTTCAAATTTCTCATAGAAAATGTAAATAAAAACTTATTTATTCTGAACCTGGCGCCAAAATTGACCCGATTTTTGTAATATTGATTGAACATAGCCTACATTTTATTGCAATTATACAAGTGGTTGTGGCATTCCCATACTAAATACTTTGGATAAATTTTTATATACTAAATATATTTCTAGGTTTGAAAGTGAGCTGAAGTTAAATCCCAAATCTTTGTGGTCTTTCATACGCACATAAAAAATCACGCTCTGACATTCCATCCTGCTTGACATTTAATAGAGAAACATCTGATAGCCTTAGCGGATCTGCTAATCTTATTATTATTATTATTTTAAATCTAATTTTTCTACTGATTGGCCTCGTTTACAGAAGTGAATTGTTCTTTGGATTTTGGTTCACTTTTGTTAACAGAGGTTGATATTTTGCAAGGCATTCTAGATCTTAAGTTTTCTAAGAAAATTGACTCTGATGGACTATCAGGCTTTATACTCAAAAAATGCCTGTCAGCCATCTGTTATCCGATTTCCTTAATTTTTAATAACTCATTAATATCTGGTGTTTTGTTGATAAATGGAAGATAGCGCAAATAACACCTATTTTTAAATCTAGTAACAAAAATGATGTTCGCAATTACAGACCGATATCAAAATTATCTACGCTCTTTGAAAAAGTAGTTTAAAAAATATTTTTCGTATGCCAAGTTGCCCTTGCCAGTATGGCTTTGTTCCTGGAAGATCAACAGTGACTAATCTCACTGTTTTTTCAGAATTCTGTATGTCTTCATTTAATGACGGACGACAAATAGATACGATATATACTGATTTCTCCAAGGCGTTTGATACAGTTAATCATAATATTTTAATAATAAAGTTGGAACGGTTAGGATTATATTCGAGCTTTCTACTATGGCTAAAATCCTATCTTTGTAATAGGGTATGCCAAGTTGTCATAGCAAATGTAAAATCATGTCCTTTTCTAGCTTCTTCTGGTATTCCGCAAGGTAGCATTCTTGGTTCGTTATTATTCTTACTTTTTATCCATGATATCGGTTCTTGTTTTCACCATTCGAATTATTTATTGTATGCTGATGATTTGAAAGTTTTCTGTAGAATTCGCAATACGGCTGATGCGTTATTACTACAATCTGACATAAATAATCTTGCAGATTGGTGCAAGAGTAATGGGCTAACATTAAATCTAAAAAAATGCTTTCATCTTAGATTCGCTAAGACTTTAATATTTTTCCTTCATCATTTCATATTGGAAATATCAATCTTAAATTGGTAAATGAGTTCCAGGACTTAGGTGTTTTATTCGATTCAAGATTTACTTTCACCAACCATATTAATCTTATTATACCGAAAGCATACTCACTTCTAGCTTTCGTACGTCGATATGCAAAGGATTTCAAAGATCCCTACACCCGCAAAACATTATATACATGCCTGGTTCGGTTTAGGCTTGAGTACGCTTCATTCATTTGGAATCCATACTATAATGTTAACTCAACTCGTGTTGAAAGAGTACAAAGCAAGTTTCTTCATTTCGCCCTTCAACCTTTACGTTTTGTTGATCCAATTCCTCCATACATTGCTCATTATAAACTCATTAATTTAAAGTCTCTCGAAAATAGAAGGAGCATTCAATCACTTTTGTTTATTTATGACACACTTCGTGCAAATATTGATTGTCCTGTCTTACTTGGTCTAATTGGGTTAAATGTTCCGTTTAAATCTTTAAGGGTTAATGCACTATTTCATGTCAGTATTCAAAAAACTAATTATTTAAGGAATGCTTCAATTACTAGGGCTTTACCTGAATTTAATATGATTTCTAAATATAATAATATTGATTTTTCATTGAATAAAAATAGTTTTAAGACGTATATTGTTGATGCAATTTACTCCTAAGTAATTAATTGTATTCATAATTTTCTACCTCTTTGCCATCTAGTCAGTAAGGATTTGTATCCATTAGACTTAAATAAAGAAATAAATAAATAAAATATTTTCCATTTTGATTTACAATACAAAATACCGTCGTGGCAGTGGGACAGCCGAGAAAGGCTATTATATATCGAGAAGGTAAACAGTGTGCAGGGTAGCAATGTCCAGACAGCACTCACAGCAAATACAAGCAATTTTATCATATTTTATATGAGTTTTTTGTTCGAAGTACATGAGATTATTCAAAAATATTGATTTTTACGAATCTGGCGTACATTTAAACATTTTTTTTTTTGTTTGATCTATATTAAATTGTTTAATAAAAAATTTTATTATTTATTGATCGCAAATAGCTTTGGTACTTCGATAGAATGTACATACACATATTGTATCTATGAAGTTAATTTTTCAAGTTAATCGAATAGAAATTGACCGACTTATGCCACACATCAGCTTGAAAAACATGAAAATGAGCTTTTAAAATTTTTCAAAATTTTGTCCTCTCATAAATATCTCATAGATTATCTGCTTTACATATTTTGATGATGAGCTGTACTGAATAGTTTTAGAATGGGTTTTAACTAGTTGTAACTAATTAAACTAACTCAAATAATTTTAATTTAAATTTTCATATTTTAATTTAAGTTTCACACATACTTGCTATGTAATATATTTTTTGGCCTATTGGGCTTTTGTATAAATCTTTACATACAGTGTCGGACAAAACTAAAGCACGAACTCTTCCTTGACAACATTTAGTGCAATAAAATTTAAAAATATGGAATTATGCTCATATTTTTTTTGTTTTATAAATAAAGTATGAAAAAGCCATTTATTTCTCGAAAGAATCGACAGTCAAGGCTAGAATTTCTAACCGCGCACTTTAACTGAGCTACTGCAGTGCTTTTTACTAATGAATCTATGTTTGACATGAAAGGTTCCGACGGATTGAAGCTAGAGTGCAGACCAATAGGGCAACGATGAAATCCGCGTTATTTGAAAAGCGTCGTATGATACGAGGGAGGTAACGTAATGGTCTGGTGATTTTTTTCAGCCATTGCATCGGTCCAATTCATAAATAAAGAGGTATAATGGACCGTCTGATGTAAAAAGATATTCCCCATAATTTTATGATACCTTATACGAAGGAAGATCAAGGGAGGTACAAGGATACCATTTTCTACCAATTGGAGATTGCATGGAAAAACATTTCTGCAGACATTTTGAGCAATAATATTGAGTCCCTGACACAAAAATGTGCTACAGCTCTGGGTATATCTCAAAAATCATTTATAGAACAGTACTGAAATTTGGTACAAGAACGTAAATTAACCATGCCATGCTACAGCAAAAATATAGGTGGGGTTAACAAAAGAGGTATGGCACCTTCCATATAACCTGAATTTTTATTACGAGATATCTTAGGAGTCATTTATGGTACGGTACTAAGATTTAGTTAGTATTATTTGTCAATATCAGATTTAAAAAATGTCCAGTTCTATTTGCTACTATTTTTTTTATCTTCTTTTTTCTTACGATTTTTTCTTATTTTCTGCTACTTTTTCTACTAATATTTTCCACAACTATTTTACTCCTTTTTTCTACTAATTTTTTACTAAATTTTTTTCTGCAATTTCTTCCTATTTTTACTACTTTTTCTTCTACTATTTTCTACTACTTTTAAACTGTTTTTTCTACTCTTATTTTTTAGTAATATTTCTACTACTATTTTCTACTGCTTTTGAACAATTTTTTTATTACTATGTTTTACTATTTTTCTATTACTTTTTCTGCTACTTTTTTTACTTCCATTTCTACCATTCTATTCTATTCTTTTTACTACTAACTTTCCCACTACTTTTTTCATTCCTTTTTCTACTATTATTTCTACTACTTTATACAATATCTCATATCTAGCTATATCAAAATCCGATAGGTGGCGCTGTAACAAATTCTATATTTTTTTAATAAATAGCAAATTGGTCCAAACTTTTAAATAATTTTTGGGATTAGACATAATTTCTAGAACGGTCTTTGATATGAATGTAGAGCCTTCGGAAATATTGCCATGTAGTTTATATAATTCAACTGAAATCTAATAAAATTGTTCAACAAAAAAACACTTAAAAGTTATGTATAATTCGGAGTTGAATTATATTAGAATTAGTTATATTGAAATGAGAACACTTTGGAAATTCGGTTTTAAATTATAAATTGTTTATTAGGATGGAAATAGAAAATTTAAATTATACAAAAATAGAAAATTATGGAAGATAGCGACCGGCACTTGATAGATATTCATAAGAATAGAAAATATAATATAGAAAAGGATAGAACGGGAGAATTGAGTGGGAAGAGAAACTGAGAATAGAAATAGAAAAAAGAGTGTTGGGAAAGGGTCCACACATAGAAAGAAATAGAATAGAAATTAAGAAGTAGTGGCTTAAACAAGTTATTCCTTTTTACTACAGATGTGCTGGAATTTCTATCTAACTTCTGAATGAACCCTTTAGCATCAACAGGGTTAATAATTTTGCTCAAACGGTTCATCAGCCGATATTGCTTTGTTTTTGTGGAAGGTCACTCACTAATGCGCCTAACGGTCTTTTTTTGTTTGTAAATATCCACTATGGTATTTGCTATCGGACTTCAGTTGTTTTCGTACACGTCGTTGAGTTCACATCGGTGATAGTACAACAAAAAAGTTTCATCTAGTTTCGTCTGATCGTCCAGACGCAATGTAAATTTTAATTAACACAATATTGATTTGAGATTTTCATTTATAATGACTCTTCGTTTTTAATGTACAGTTCTGCAAGTTAAATACTTTTGAAAATGTCAATTGTGCCAATAATGAGGCACATTTTTAAATCTAGAATTTTTTTCCAAATTCAATGGACAGACTTTAAGCCTTAATTGTCATTACCAATGTTAAATTTTAAGCATCAGATACTTCAATTTTCGCTCTTTTTCGCAGAAAGGGCAGAACAACGTTTACCGGGTCAGATAGTAAATAAATAAAAAAAATAAATAAATGTGATGTAATACCATTTTTAGATAGTTTATATATGTTTTAAGTCAAAAAGTTAAGTTAAAAAAAATTTGCTGAGTGATATCACCCCTTAAATTGCAATGATACGCTGGTGACTGATAACCACTCATCGTAACGTCATCATCAAACAATTACTACTGAAATAACTTTAACTGCGCTAAATCATAATTTCATCGTTCATTGTTGTTGTTGGTAAACTGTAAAAATGGCATACTATAAATTTTATATAAAGGGGAAAGAAAAAGGCACATACGCTAGCAACTAGGAACTGCTGAACTAAAATTAAATAAAATAACTATATTTTATTATCAGAAGAGTAAATCACTTGTTTTGAAATCAATTTCACTTAAGAAACTTAAATAATTATTAAATTTACTGACTGAACTTTAACTTTGTTTATATTTTCTTACTATGAATTGATTAAATCGAATGTTTTAGTTTCATTATTTACTTATTCGTTTCTTTATATTTTTTAAGCTTATCGGAGAATGTTTTTTTTTAACTTTAATCATTTGCATTTAAAAAAATCACAATAATTTACTCTAGCTCATATGAGTGCATATGAAGATATACTACACTACTACAATATACAGGGTTATGTGATATGACGAGATCAAGTATTGACATATTGCTGCAAAATGCGACCCAATATGTTTGAAATTCATTTGGAGATATTCTGCTTTCCTCACCAGTCGAAAGAAAGGAACGTCTTGTTTGTTTGTTTATGGAAAATAAATCCTTACAGACTAGATATAACAAAAAACTTTAATATTAAAAAATAAATTAAAAATAATTACCTACTTTTTCGCCTATAATAAATATAATTATACAATAGTTTGGTGTTGTAAATGAAATCACGCAGATATTAGCTTTAGGGAAAAATTGCTTCAATTTTGCAAATTGGCTGTTATTATATCAAATGTGATTCAATAGTATGTGGTCGGTCAATATGTTTAGATTAAGTTTAATGCGAGTCTATTGTATTAATACAAGTGCGTCATTGTTGCTTTATTGTTTGTTTGCTTTATTTATGTTTTGATATTTTTACCATGGTTCGTTCGCCTTTCTTTTCACCCATACATGCGTAATTTGCATGGAAGTATGTCACACATTACAATTTTCAACTGTATTTAAATAAATTTGATTAACGGCGGCAGAAGCAACACCAAACAGCTGCCTTAATTGTTTGTAACCATATACTATTTATACATCATATAGATACAAACATGCAAATGTATACTTACATCCATATATATGTAATTATCAATATTTACAAAGACCATAAATGACACTTGTTTTTTTTTAACGGAAGCTTTATAAGATGTAAAATCATATTCTCTATGCCTAGCATAAGTCCTTGCACGGTTCCAGAATAGTAGAATTGCAAAACTTTGTCATTTATGCAACGAAAGAAAAAAAAAATATTTTTTTGCAATTCTTGCACAGTACAAGGCCATATGCTGGACATAGAGAATTCCTCCTAATGTTTTAATTATTTAAATGCAGTTTTCAAATTCAATTCTGAAATAAAATGTACACATTTTTTATTTTTACCAAAATTATGTCATTATCTCCTTCTCTCGTAAAAAAACGAAAATGTCATTTAGAGCCTTTCTAAATATTAATATGAATAAAATAATATATATACCTATGTTCGTACATCTATACATTTATTAGTATAACAGTGTAACTACAATTTTATTCCAGAAGATCCAGAAGTGCTACACTACAAATTGGTTTAGCCAATTCCAAAATATTAGAGTCGGAAGCTCTTTAAAATTCACTCATTGAACAAAGCATTGCATTAATCGATGAAAAAATTATTGCTTAAGCGGGAGTAAATAATAAATAAGAGAAAGAGAGAAGACATGAGTAACGGCATCTTTCAGAATTATCTAACGAGTTATAAAGAAGATGAAATATATTTTATATGTTAAAATCCGATAATCAAAACTTTGAACCCGTTTTTTCAAAACAAGGTTTTTTGCCATTTTTTATTTGAGTCAAAAGAGAGCCCAAACTTTGCAAACTTTGATATCCAAAAGTGAGCTGACGCTTGTTTATCTATCAAAATGAACGTCTAGTAACTCGAAACACCTCATCTCGTTCAAATTTGGTGTGGCAACTACTACCCAATAGGATTAAACTTTATGCAAGCTTGAGCCGGATCGATTTTGAGAGTGGGTTTTCTTGAAGTGAAATCTTCCATGTGCTAAAAGAATTCCGGAGTCAGGAGGTACATTTCTATTAATCTACCAGTCCCGTAAAAATTGGTTAAATTTTGGACCGAGAAAGTTAAGGGTGACCTTAATATAACACTCATTGAGGTCAATTTTAGATAATTTTTCGTTTTTGTAAAATGTTTTATGTATGGAAAGTGCGTGTCGCGCTGTTATAATATGAAATTATACCGATGTGGGGAATTCGATCGAAAATCGGGGAGAAAAAAAAAATGAGTTGGCATCCCTGATCTGCATACACAAATAACAAAACAAACACCAACGAGTAGTTTGGTTCTCTTTTGTTATGTTTTTCATAGATTTCTTGAGCAAAAAAAAAAAAAATAGTCCCAGTTACTGGGGTCTTACCGACTAGTATGTAATTAATAATTATGTTCACGTTCATGTTTACAGCATTTTGTTGTTGTTAGCAAATCATTCAGCGTAACAACAACATTAAAAGTATCAACTACTAAACGTTTTGAATGAAAGTCTGATTGTTAATGTTTAATGTGGAGTGTGTGACTAAGGCTGATGTTACACAGTCAATGTTTTCTGTTTTTACTCTCTCTTCATCGTTCTGTTTGATGCCCTGTTACAATATCAGTTTTTGCTGAATGTTTTTTTTTAATACTTTTATCTGTAACTATGTTTTTCCAACTAAAAAGTATTTAATTGTGCTTTGGAGTGCATGAAAATTCAACAATTGGAATGGAATTGGATAGAAAATAATTATAATGACAATATGAGATAATGTTGGTGAAAATAGCAACAAATTATACAAAAAATATTGCATTTATTTATGAAAAACGCAGAAAAATAATCTTTAAAATTTACGAACTATTAAAATAAGCTCCGCCACTTTGTTACTTGGGCATTGAATTACCATGTTTTTATAAAAATTACTAAGTAATTTTTTAAACAGTACTCATTTTCATAAGCAAACAAAAGCCAACAACGCAAAGGGTGGCAAAGAAAAAAAATGTATTTATAAGTTAGTAAAAAGTCTAGTATTTTCATAAAATATTGGTATTTTCCAATAAAATGCAACAGTGTGTCTGCAGCAACCCCATTTTATTTGAAGTGATGCAGGTTTTTTTCGTCACTAAAAAAGTTTGTAGTGAAATGTGTTCATTCTCTTTTTTGCTCAGTGTTCATTTTTCAAAACAACAACAATTTCTTTGTTTGACAGCAAAACATTGATCGTGTAACATCGCCCTAAGTAAATGCAAGTTATAGACGGTTGACAAAGCATAAAGCCTGTGTCAGAAGAGACGGAAGCAGAGACAAAAGCAATAACAGCAGCCACGCCACACCAGAATTCGACGTGATCTTTGTTCACCACAGAGTTAGCAGCCCCCGATTATATGATGCATTCAACTTTTAAGCATATGTACTTTTTTATCAAATGATAAAGATCATTTTTACTAAATTTACAACTTCTACCCTATATTTTCTTATCGGCTCATCACAGAAAGCCGCCACAGCACATTGTTCGCGGTTGCATCTCAACTTCTTCCTTTTTATATTACAAATTTAATTAACGTAAATTATTAAACATTTTCTTTATTTAATCACAATATTGTTTTCAAATTGGTTTTGCTAATAGCAATAACATTGCCATTTTTTTTATTTATTTTTTGTGGACGATTTTGACTTATTTTTTCGAATGGAATTTAACTATCGACATTTTTGCAACATAGCATTTTGCACATTGTATTGTTCAAATATTATTGGAATCAGCAACACACACCCACATGCACTAGCACACACTACATCTTGATTTTCCTTCCTTGAACACTCCCTTCTATACCTCTCGGCAATCATTTGCTGCTATTCTTACTTACCGCACGCCATATTCTCTTCGTGGGCGGTGATTTTATAAGCCACCCTTCGTAGTGAACTTCTTTGTTCATGTTGACTTTCTTCCAGATTTTTAGATCAATTTTGACTATGCTGAAATTTCTTCACTTTTTGTTTTCCAAATTTATTAATGTCGCTTTGACTTTTTTTTGTCTTCCTCAGATTTCTTCACTTTAATTTTCAAATTTATTTTGCAAGATTACTCGCTTTAAGCACAATTTATTTACTAAAGGCTTAATTATTGCATTAAGTTTTTAAATTCGAAGCCTTTTCACTTGTTTTAAATTATTTTCAACAAAAAAAAAACAAGCTAATAAAATAAAACACACAATAAAAAAAACTACAAATGACGACCAAACAACGAAAAAATAACTGGAGGTGAAACTAAAGAAATGGTAAATTGGCAGATTATCAATTGAAAGGTTGCAATCAAATGTATGAACTCACCGAACAAAGTTGGCATTATATCCAATATAAAGAAAAATCTTGTTGCTGATGACGTTGTACTCCTATAGAGTATAGCCAAGTAAACCTTCAGTCTTATCATACCTAACGTAACTTGACAAGGAATAATTAGAGAAATAGTATATTTTTAAAATTTTTACAACTGGTTGTTTTCATTTTATATTATGAATGACAGTAATTGTTTTTATTTTACAAATGCGCGAGCGATGAGCGTAAGAAAAAACTCTCTTAAAAACAGAATAATCTAAAAAAGTACGCGAACGGAAAACTTGTAAAATTTTGTAAGTAAACTAAGCGCATGGTTATATTGGTGCTCGACGGTGTTCGACGGACACAAAACATTTTTTCCCGTGCTCGGTCAAGGTGATTACATTCAGCTCGTTGCAGAGCTGTTTTCTTGTCAAAATATACTCGTTTGTTTAATACTATTTTATATGTAATGATACTGTTTTGTAAAATAACTCATTGCCACCCTGAATACTCGGTGTAGAATATACCGAGCATAGTGAAATAAATAGGAGTGACGCCCTCTTTTCTGTTCACGGACGTCTGCCAAATTTGAAAATTGTTCTCTTCCTTCTCCCAAAGCATTAGTTCTTTCAGTGCCCTATTTCACCAAATACAATTTACAATTACAAATTTGTGCTTGTGAATTACAATTACAAATGTGTAAAACCATTTTTCGTTTCATAAGTTACAACTCTCAAATTCACAAATTTGTAATAAGAGGCAACAAAAATTGTAAGAGAGCACTTGTACATTACATGTGTAAAAAAAATGACGTTTCACGAAATTTTCGTATGACTTGTAAATAACCAATTTTTTTATACAAATTTGTGACACTAATGTATGATATTTGGGTACATACCAACAGCTTGGCGAAGGGCAAAGGTGGTATTTATACCAAAAGTGGGCAAAAAAGATACCACCAACCCTAAGTCCTTCAGACCTATAAGCTTAACATCGTTTATGTTGAAAACACTTGAAAAGGTGGTTGACAACTTCATTCGATGTAAAGTCTTAGACACAAATCCATTGCACCCCAATCAGCATGCATATAGAGCAGGCAGGTCTACCGAGACAGCTCTGCATGACTTAGCGGGGAAGATTCAAGGGGCACTAGATGTGAAAGAAGTAGCAGTATGTGCTTTCCTGGATATAGAAGGAGCTTTCGACAACACCTCGCACGAGGCTGTCAATAACTCTCTAAGGCGAAGAGGAGTAGATAACACAACATCTAGATGGATGTCAGAAATGCTCTCCTCTAGAACAGCTGAGATGGAAACAGGGCTAGGTACCATATCAGTCAGCACAACCAGAGGATGTCCACAGGGAGGAGTATTATCACCTCTAATGTGGAGCCTGGTAGTAGACGAACTTTTAATGAAACTCTCAGAGGCAGGCATAGACTGTCAAGGGTATGCGGACGATATAGTCCTCGTAGCCAGAGGGAAATTTGAAGAAACTCTCTGTGACATTATACAAAGAGGGCTAGGTATTACTAGGAGATGGTGCAGGTCGGTAGGGCTAAATATTAACCCTGCAAAGACCACTATAGTTCCATTTACCAGGAAAAGATCGCTCCCGCGCTGGAAACCAATATCACTAGCTGGGGAGATTATTGAACAAAAGCAAGAGGTAAAGTATCTGGGCTTAGTATTAGATAGCAAACTCACATGGAAAGCGCATGTTGAAGCAGTGACAAGTAAAGCCACTCGCGCTCTAATGGTATGCAGAAGGCTAGCAGGGAAAACTTGGGGATGTAAACCAAGTGTACTGCGCTGGATGTACACAATGATGGTAAGGCCAATCATTACATATGGAGCATTAGCGTGGGCAAGGAGAACTCAACTAAAAACAGCAAAAGCTAAATTGGGGAAAGTTCAAAGGTTGGCATGTATCTGCATAACAGGAGCGATGAGAACATGTCCGACTGCTGCACTAGAGGTACTATTGGAGCTCACTCCATTACACCTCGTGATAGAAAATGCCTCCAAGGCAGCAATCGTAAGAGGAACAAGAAATAAAAGGTTGACGAGGAGATCTATAGGGCTTGGAGACCGAGATAACCCGGCGAAAGACAACTATCTCTTGGACTGTCCCCAGGACAGAATGGACAAACAGTATAGTTTTGAGAAACACTTCGTTGCAAAACTTAGTAGTAAGAACGAATGGGAGGGTGTAGAGTATAACTACTCACTCAAAGAACACACGATTAAGTGGTATACAGATGGGTCACGTACCGAGGATGGAACTGGGGCAGGAGTATTTGGGCCAAGAATCAAACACTCTGAGCCGATGGGGAAGTATCCTAGCATCTTCCAAGCTGAAATTCATGCAATTAGCACATGTGTGCAATTCAACCTGGATAGACAGTACAAACGGCAAGATATCGCTATCATGTCGGACAGCCAAGCAGCCATTCGAGCATTATGCTCTTTTGAGATCACCTCTAAGTTGGTGTGGGACTGTTTGAGCAAGCTCAATCAACTGGGCAATAACAACAAAGTCGCTCTATGTTGGGTCCCTGGACACGCAGGAATTGAGGGTAATGAGCAGGCAGACGAGCTTGCAAGAAAGGGGGCAGCAACCACTTTCGTGGGACCTGAACCCTTCTGTGGAATAGGAGATAGCGTAATCAGGGAATTACTCAGGCAAGAAGAGAGGAACAAGAGGCAAGAACTCTTTACCAATCTTACGGGACTGAGGCAATCCAAAGCGCTTTTAGGTAATTATAATAAGAGTAGATACGCATTCTGCATTGGTCTCAACAAAAACAGTTTGCGCATATTAGCTGGTATTCTGACTGGGCATTGCGGGCTCAGAGAACACCTTTGCAAGATAGGGGTTGAGCAAAGCTCAATTTGTAGGTTTTGTAATGAGGAAGACGAATCATCAGAACATATTTTAGCTCAATGTGGAGCACTGATCCACAAAAGAAGGAAATGTCTGGGCATGCCACGAAGTGCCCAGTACAGAACTAGGCA